>JAMKCF010000012.1:2945328-4255328 GCA_023634235.1 Pisaster brevispinus
CTGTAACCTCGTACTCATAAAGACATCGCTCTCGCCGCACAATTTTCCCCAATGTGCATCGTCGACCAAGGGTCCGTCCCGTCAGTGGTGCGTCAATTTCCGCGATTGGTGTGTCAAAAAATTGTTCCAAAGAGCGTACAAATCCGCGACAGGTGCGTCAAATTTTTGACTCGGGGTGGGTCTTTGTACACGCGAAATCCGACGCACCTAAGGACATTGACGCACCTACCCCGGGGGTCATAGGGTGCGTCATACAACTGATAAGTGTATAACCACGGTAAATAGTACATTAACATTATTCAAAATAAACATGTAAAAAAACTGTGATCAAAAATTGCTCAAAAATCCAACTAAGACCTCCTCTACCTGTCTGTACAATAATACAATCACCTGAGCCTTGTTTATTAATACTATAGTTAATAAAATGTACGATTGTGTCAAAACTCAATACATTTCTCTAAAAAAGGGAATTTTTTTCTTAAAATCTGAGCAGATGTCCAAAATGGATTGGGCAGGACTTATGTTGCATGTTGTTGTGCGTCCATGCTGGCGGAGTGCATTCTACTGATTTGCACAATCTTCTGATTGCGCTCTACAGATTGGGCAGCTCAATCTAAAGATTGGGCAGCTCAATCTGCAGATTGGGCAGCTCAATCTGCAGATTGGGCAAATCATATGCAATACGACAATTATGTATCCATGGAAAGCGCTCCACAAGCTTCTTGGTCCTGTGAATGTTCTGTTGAATTTGTTTAGCTCGAAGTAGAAACTCGCGCAAATATTGAACTTGCCCGGCAGGTTTTAAAACTTGTGCGAGCAAACTGTAAACTTGCGCAGGTTTCTACTTTGCACTAATATTCAATCAATGTATGCAATAATCTGAGGATTCATAATTTTTCTTCTACAGAGACCGTGATAAAGATCGTGACCGAGACCGAGATGACCGTGGAAGATCATCTTCTGGCGGAATTACATCTGCTCCTCTTTCCATACCAGCTAACGCAAGGTATCCCATCGCTGTGTCCACAGGCCTGGGTTTAAACAGAGGTCCTGGAGGCATTGGCCTTTATTGCCCTGGTCTTGGCCAGGTTGCCCCTTCAAATAATTCCCAGAGCCTTGAAGAGTTTCCAGTGGAAGTGCCCTTTACAAAATGAAAATGGCCTTGCCCTCTTGAAAATGAAATTCCAGGCCTGTAATAATTGAATCCTCTGGTCCTGACTGAAAGGTTAAGAGACCCGTCATTTACCCTTTGTGTGTTCAGTTCAGTTCAGTTCTTCCCTGTCTCGGCCCCAGGAGTAGCCCCAGGCACGGTTGATTTGGGTCAGTAGCCTAAATCAGTTAAGTGTAGCCCTCACCTTGAAGTGGCTGTCTGGCCTTGTGATGTAAAAAAAATAAATTGAAAAAAATCACACACTGCTCAGTGTTCTCCACAGACCTTTTGGTTGGGAGGGCGGTATGATGTCATCGGATGGTTGCTTTTAAATATGTTTTGGGATTATCTTCCTTCATATGTCTCTTAGCCGGCAGAACAACCTGGGCATCAACCCTTACAGCATGGCGCCATACTCGATGCGATACCATACTATACTCGCCAAGCGTCGAACTCTACCAGTGTGGGAGTACAGGTCAAAGTTCATGGAGATGCTAGATAAGTACAAAGTCATGGTGCTGGTCGGTGAGACAGGCTCCGGCAAAACAACACAGGTCAGTGGCTTGGTTTGACTCGAACGTCCGATGTAAACAACTTGTTTTACCCTTGTGTGTGATAAGCACTGTATACTTGGTGCTTTCCCTGGAGTCCAGCGGGAAAGACTGAATCCGTAGGCTATTCTGGCATTGTCTGGTGAGATTCAAACTCATGACTCCTGCATTTTATGGCAGGTGTCTTAACCACTAGACCACCGAGCATGACCATTGATAAGAGGCTAGTTCGATTCCTGTAATTAGCAGCGGGTATCGCAAACAATTGATTGGATGTAATAGTTTGAGCCGGGGGGTAAAGAATAAATATTAATTTTTATCCTGATGCAATTTAGAATGACAAACATATTGTATTTGAAACATTTTGTGCATAAAATATTTTTAACGTTGGTCTCTGAATGCGATTGGTTTTTGTAGTTTTTCTTTGCACTGAAATATTAGCTGATACTGAATTTATTTATTTTTCTTATTCGGTCAAGGTAATAGGCAAAGTTAATTCAGAGTATTTGTGACCGCATGAGGGCATGTGATACAAAATAAGTAAAACAACTGTTTTTTTGTATCACATTGTTACTATTGTTACTTTTTTTTATTTGGCCATTGATACAAGAAAACAACATACAGGCAGAGTCCAAAGATGTGATGCAAGGAAATTTGCCGTTGAAAGCGCCCTCATACGGTCAAAAATTCTTTCAATATTGATGATGTAATTCGAAACTGTATTATCTCGTTCACATATTTTTTTTTAAAATGGGGATAAATGTTAAATGATATTATTGTTAAAATGTTGAAATTGTATCATCCACATTTACTTTTTTGTGCTATTATTCTCTATTCTGTTTTGTTGTATTGTACATAACCTTTTTCAGTATTGTGTTGTGATTTTTCAGTTTAAATTCAGTATCTGTCTTTGTATATTGCGTATACATTGTTAGCAGGGAGAACAATTTGTAGACCGATGGGTCTATCATGGTAAAACAAGACAAAATGAATAGATAAATACACTAGGGATGGTTAAAGTATGCGCAATCCCGAAACACTAGTTAAAATCTGTTATGATTTTTATCTCTAGATTCCCCAGTGGTGTCTGGAGTATGTCAGAAGTAAGTTTGCCATGTCCAACAAGAAGGGAGTGGCCTGTACACAGCCCAGAAGAGTGGCGGCCATGAGCGTGGCCCAGCGTGTGTCCGACGAGATGGATCTGGTTATAGGACAAGAGGTTGGCTACAGTATACGATTTGAAGACTGCACTAGCTCCAAAACACAGCTCAAGTAAGTGGTTCAGACCTTTGATTTGTCTGGCTTTTTCAAATTTTTTTCTCTCATTGACTTCTGATTTTTTGGAAGGAGGGGAACGTGCGCTACAGGCAAACAATATAGCCCGTGTCATGATCAAACTTCAAGATTTCTATTTGACATGATGTAAAGCATCCTTAAGCCCAGGCCTGTAATAAACCTCAAATAAATAATGTGCCAGTTAGATTTGAATGTACAATGACTTGCTTAGTCACAAGTTACTGCTTAAATTTGAATTTGTGTGCTTTCTGCCTCTCTCTCTCTCTCTCTCTCTCTCTCTGTTTCTTCAGTTTTTTCCACTTGACTGCTTCTGTTACACCAGTATACCTATTTATATGTGTTGTGTTGACATTTAGCCTTCGAGAAAGACTCTGTTTGGTTCAAAACGTTAGCCATGAACTATTTATTTTTTATTCCTCAGACTACAGAGACGGTTGCTATGTCAAATGGTTTCAGGGCAAGCTTTTGTATAGCAACCTCCTGGTACATGTACCATTGTGCCATACACATTCACTCAAAATTATGTATGGTGTTCACTGTCTCTTATGCTCAAGCTTGCCCCAGCCATGTGACATATATGTAGCAACTTTTTCTTTAGCCTGAGAAATTCAAATATACGAGGTAAATTGTGACTAAGCAAGTCATTGTACCAGAGATTCAAATTTAACTCACAAATGGCTTATTAAACTGGAGGGCATGGCCTCTGTTGCTCTGGTCTTGGCCTTAATGCCCTTTTCAGACGTTTCCCATAGCCTTTAAGATTTTCCAGTCTATTGCCAATCTTCACTGGCATAAATCCACAAACAACAGATTTTGCTACTTGCGTTCCCTTGCTTTCAATCCTCGGATGCAACATATCTCACCGTTGTTGTGTCTGTCAAAGAACCTGTCCGAAATGTCATACCTTTACTCATTTGACTCTACCCTCTTTTGTTTTGTTTTATAATCGTTCAGATACATGACAGACGGTATGTTGTTACGCGAGGCCATGACGGATCCCCTGCTTGAGCGCTATGGAGTCATATTACTCGACGAGGCTCACGAGCGTACACTCGCCACCGACATCCTGATGGGTCTGCTGAAGGAGGTGGAGAAGCAGAGATCCGACCTGAAGGTTGTGGTCATGAGCGCCACGCTAGATGCTGGAAAGTTTCAAGTGAGTCTCGCAGAATTGTTGAAGAGGGACTCTTAAGGTCAAATGAAGTTTTGTGATGCAGTCATTTTCCAATAGATAGATTTAGTGGTGTTGTGGTTTGATTGGCTGCATCTGCATATTGCGCCACAGCACCTTGTAAATCATTACATGGTGCTATGTAAAGGAGTAGGTCTCGTACTTCAAACTTAGCCTCGCATACCTTACAGGAAAAAATACTGAGAGCTTTGTGAGGCCCATCAGGTGTGATAAAGCGTTGTGTATGAACTACATATTATTATTACAAAGAATGGCTCTAAATCCAGACACATTGTTGCCCTTGCAGGACTACTTTGACCATGCTCCTCTGATGACGGTGCCCGGACGTGCCCACCCTGTGGAGATCTTCTATACTCCGGAGCCAGAGAGGGACTACCTGGAAGCAACCATTCGCACTGTTGTTCAGATCCACATGGGAGAAGAGATCGAGGGCGACATCTTGCTCTTCTTGACTGGACAGGAGGTGAGTTCGGCGTACTTGTGAAATTGAAAAAAACACTTTACAAATATTCATGTCTGAGGCAGTTTCCCATCTATTTTTATTAACAAATCTGTATTTGCATTTGGTGTTCAACAGGAGATTGAAGAAGCTTGCAAGCGTATAAAACGTGAGGTTGAGAACCTGGGGAACGAGGGCGGAGACATCAAGACCATTCCACTCTACTCCACCCTGCCCCCTGCTCTCCAACAGCGCATCTTCGAGCCGCCACCACCCAACAAAGCCAACGGTGCCATCGGCCGGAAGGTGGTTGTTTCCACCAACATTGCGGAGACTTCACTCACAATCGACGGCGTGGTGTTTGTGATCGACCCTGGATTCGCAAAGCAAAAGGTTAGAACACTTCTACTCTCTTCATGACTTTTTTCCTAATACGGTGTCCTGTCGTCATAGCCAAGTACTTAAGTCACATTTTTGTGGTAGAGTCATCAAAGTGTGTGGTCGAATCCCAGACTTGGCACCGGTGCCCTCAAGTATGTCACTTTAGTTGCTTCTCTTTAAACCAAGAGTAAACAACTGCTTCCTGGGGAAATTCTCGTTATTGTGACTGATAAGATTCAAGCACGCCGATTTGGGCTGCTGGGGCTGCATACTCCTAAGGAGTTGAGATGGTTTCAGGAATGCCTGTGGCCCAATGAATGGGGGTAATACGTTTTTGACCCCTTGCACTGGCGTCACACGCTGCTGCTTTCTGTCAGAGGTCAAAATACATGCAAAGTTATAGTGGGCTTTTAACTGCACGTCTGGCACCTAAAATGCCCATTGAACAGAAACTCGCAGGGAAACTCACTCCCAAGTTGGCTCAAGCAAGTTTTATCTTATGATGATGTATGGTGAATTAGGTCCATATGAGACAAGTACTTCAAGGTACCTGAAGACCTGTAAGAAGTGTGAGTGCAGTCACTCTCCTCCGCACTCCATAACCTTGTTATGTTAACCTATGTTAATTTAGAGGTTGCAGGTTGATATCCCGGTCATGTCAATTTGTCTTTGTTCAACCCCAAAATATTATTATATTAAACGTTTATTTTTGATGGTTTGCTGACCATGTTAATCATTGACCTCCTTCAATCTCATTTATTGGAATTGATCAACTTTTTTGTTTTGCTAAAAAAAATGTGCAGGTGTACAACCCCCGCATCAGGGTGGAGTCTCTCCTGGTGTCGCCAATCAGCAAGGCCAGCGCCCAGCAGCGGGCCGGTCGTGCCGGCCGTACCAAACCGGGCAAGTGTTTCCGCCTGTACACGGAGAAGGCGTACCAGACGGAGATGCAGGATAACACCTACCCAGAGATCCTCAGGTCTAACCTCGGCACGGTGGTCTTGCAGCTGAAGAAACTTGGAATTGACGACCTGGTTCACTTTGACTTTATGGATCCACCTGGTAAATAAAGAATTGGGGTCATTTGCGAAACTTTCCTTACACATGCCTTTCTTTCATCATTCTTATGTACCTAATAACTAAATCACAGTGCTCCAGATTGTCTGTCTTCACTTTTTGAAATCCATGACTGCCCTTACTACCTTAGAAGCTATCTCGCTATCTCCCTCATGGTGAACAAGTCAAAGAAACAAGCCGGTGGCACAACTTTTTCCACTGCTGCCTCCCGCCCATGGAATGGTCTTCTTGTCCCAATTCAAAATGCTCACGACTGTTTTGTCCTTCAAAAAGGGTCTCAAGACTCGCCAGAGCCCAATTTCATGGCTCTGCTTACCGTAAGCAAAGAATTGGTGCTTACATAAGTAGGGAATTTGGCGCTTACATCCAGCATATTTTATGGGTTAGCAGGGAATTTTTGCTTGTGCACGTGCAGACATTCTTTACTAGACATTCTTTGCTTACACAGCTAGCATGGAAATTCGGTGCTTGCTTGGTAAGCAGAGAATGGTGATTGTAAGCAAAGAATTCGGCGGTAAGCAGGGCCATGATATTGGGCCCTGTTCTCCAACCTGTAGCTGGTTGTCCCAATTATTTTTGTCTTCTTTCTGCCTTAGGTGCTTGCATCCTTTTTGAACTTAGTCTTAAAAGTGCTGCATTTTATTTGCCCGTCTTGGAATTATTTGACTGACACAGCTAACCACCAATTACTTTTATTCAGCACCTGAAACTCTCATGAGAGCCCTGGAGCTTCTGAACTACCTCGGGGCGCTGGACGACAACGGAGACCTGACAGAGCTGGGCTCAATGATGGCCGAGTTTCCGCTGGACCCACAGCTAGGCAAGATGGTCATCGCCAGCGCGGATAACAACTGCTCCAACGAGATCCTTTCCATCACGGCCATGCTGTCAGGTAATGCTGATGTGGATGTGTGGAAATGATGATGAAAGCGTGTGAGCTTGAGACAAAGTTTCCTAGCTTGAGCCAGCTAAGCGCTCGGTACCTCGTAGTATGAGAACTTGTTGAATAGTTGACTGTTGAGTAGATTTAGTTGACATCAATGACTTAACCAAGACCAAGTTTGCAGTGGGTGAAAAGAGAAAGATCAGATCTCTCCAATGGTGCTATTAAGCAATCCTCTCAAAATAGAGTGGAAAGATCCGAAAGGCCAAATCTTTAGTGTGATAGTGGTTGTAACATTAGAGTCTGAACATGTGTACTGTTGTGTGAGATCGTGTGTTTCATGCTTGAGTGGTCCTGTAATTCAGTGGCCAGCAGTTGGTTTTGTCAAAGCGATTTGGTAACGAGAGGGTTAAACAAAAGGGATCCAGGTGTCTTGACAAACTGAGGACTTCCTCCAGTTTATTTTGTTTACAAAACAAATAGGGAAGTTGTAGAAACAAAGTCCAAACAATGTGAGAACAAACAAAATGCCTTGGTGTACCTTGTTAAGAAATGTGCGCGGTTGTGTGTAATCAATAAGTGGTGCTTGACTATAAGTTGTGTTTGCTCTTCAGAGTTCTCCCCAGGAATTTGTCAAAACTGGGGGGCTTTCTGAACCCAAATTTCGAAAGTTTGGCCTAAGCACGCTAAATTAGAACGAGGCCCACGGAATGTTTTTTACTTGGTGTTTATCGTGGTTTTAAAAGCCTCGTGCAATCTGGGGCATGACCCACAGGGTTGACCCACAGTAAAGTGGTACAACCCCAGCCGATCTCGTGGCTGTAGCTCCCTAGGTGTTCTTGGGCCTCTTGTACTAAACGGGGATCGGACGGCCGTTTCTTGGCGGCCACCACCCAACATTGATTTAGTTCCACAGTGTTTTCTGCGACCGAATGAGGCCAAGAAGGCAGCTGATGAGGCCAAGATGCGGTTTGCTCACATCGATGGGGATCACCTCACCATTCTCAACGTCTACCATGCTTTCAAACAGAGTGAGTATTACCTGACAGTTTTTTCAGTTTTGTTGTGAAAGTTTTGTCCCTTGTACCGAGGCGTTGTTCATCCACTTCAGGCTGTAGCCTTCTATCAGACTCCTCCAGATGTTCTCTCCCTTACCTTCCTTGTCCATGTCCTCCGAGCCAACTTCACTCTATCATCTCTCCATCTTTTCTTTGGTCTGCCTCTGGATGTTTTTCCTACTCCGGGTTGCCATTCTGTGGTTCTTATTGCCCATCTGTTGTCTGTCATCCTTGATACATGTCCTGCCCATTTCCATTTCTTTGTGTAAACATATTTTTTTTTTTAGACATGTCAGTGCAAAAACATTGTATCTCCTAAAATAGCACTTGCAAGCATTACACATTAGTTTGAAATTGTCAAAATGTCGTATCTCACTTAAAATAACGGGATGTACACACAAATTAAGTATGCATCAAGATACAGCATTTTTGCATGGAGGATTTTCGTGCAGGATACATAATTTTTATAAAACCCAGATGCAAATTTTTGCACTGAGGCAACATTTGTCGGTGTCGTCTACTTTTTGTTCACTTCTTTTTCTAATTTTTGTTTCCTGCCGAGCAGACAATGAGGATGTCCAGTGGTGTTACGATAACTTCATCCAGAGTCGATCGCTGAAGTCAGCTGACAATGTCAGGCAGCAGCTGGCCCGCATCATGGATCGCTTTGCTCTGAAGCGCACCAGCACAGACTTCAACAGCAAAGACTATTACGTCAACATCCGCAAGGCCCTCGTCTCTGGCTTTTTCATGCAGGTAAGATTACGGCACTACCCCCACTCCAAAGTCCATGTTGTAGTTTTGTATTTCTGGTGAGACACAGAGTCTGTAAACCTCCTGTATTGTAAGCACTAAGTTTTTTAAATCTCCTGAATCACATCTGGGAGGTTCCGAATTTAGAATAAGGGGGCACCCAGACCCAAAAGTAATTTTTTCAGGAATTTTCACAAACGTCAAATCTCATCCCTGTTCATTACCTTCCCATGATTTTCAGGTAGCTCATCTAGAGCGAACAGGGCACTATCTCACCGTCAAAGATAACCAGATCGTGCAGTTGCATCCCTCAACATGTCTGGACCACAAACCGGAATGGGTGCTGTACAACGAGTTTGTCCTGACCACCAAGAACTACATCCGTACCGTGACAGACATCAAACCCGACTGGTAAGACAAGGTTTTGCAATTTTAGAAATTACATTGAAATAAAAATTACCCCATCGGTACAGATTTTCTTGTAAACATCTTTTCTGAAAACCTTTAAAGAAATTGTGTTAATTAAATGTTTTTTTTGTGGCAGGCTCAACAAACTTTGAATCTTCCCCCCCCCCCCCCCCCCGACGAATTTTGATTGATGATGCTGTTTTAAAATGAGAAAATGTGCAACAGTTTGCTTCATGAAAACTCAAAAGCCAGAGCAATTTTTTGGGGGCTTGTACAATTTGTAATGTGTTTTATATAAATGAATGTTTGTAATTGCTTGGCACCTTTGGGAAAACAGCGTTTCAGTGAAAGGTTTCCCCAGGATAAACTAGAAATAAATAAATAAATAAATAAAATAATAATTACTCGGTACTCGGACCCTTGTATACTCCTACCAGACTCAAACTAGTGTCCGAAGTACTCGTATCTGAGTACTACTCACCCACTTTATACTCGGCAGTACCCTAATACTGGACTGAAAAGTACTTGACTACGACATTGGCTTTAACTCTCAATGCTCTTTCTTTTGTCTCTGTCTATAGGTTGATCCGCATCGCTCGTCAGTATTACGACATGAGAAACTTTCCGGAGTGCGAGGCAAAGCGTGTCCTGGAACGTATCATTGCCAAGGTGCAAGCACAAGAGTACTCCAAACAGTGAGCACAGTCCCCTTACCACTAACACCGACTTTTCAATTGACAATACCTTGTTGGGTCATGGTGTAATAATAACACAGCAACTGTCGGCCATCTTTGTGACGTTGCTTTATCACTCACTACAAGAAATTGGCCAACCTCTTCTATGTGAAACAGTCTCACGGTACTGCCAGTTGCTATGTGTCTACAGCACCGGGTAGAACGGCAAAAAAGTAGTAAAAGCAGAAGGGAAAAAAGAAAGAAAAAGAGATTCATCTCCTGCAAAGTTAGAAAAAAGGATCAAGTTTGAAAAAAAAAATGTAAATACATTACTCCAATGGCCCGCCAATACACATTTGATGATGACCAGTGGAACGGCGTAGTTGAGTTTCACAGGCTGCACTCCGCTTTAAGATAAATTGATTTTATTTTGTAATACTTAATACCAGTTGTTGCAAAGAACAGATAAGACCCTTTTTGACTGCCCGACTGCGTGGCAGGACTGCCCGACTGAGTTAAAAACATGGAGCAAGTTCGGACGATGACAATCGTCGACTATAGTTGGGCTAACTTGACTTGAGTGCTGTTTTTTTACCAGGGGTTACTCCTCTCTAGCCTACTGACCAAGGCTGCTTCGCTTGCTGTCATTGTGGTTTTGTTTTTGTTCTCCACTTTGAAAAAGTGAAAAGGAACCACGTTGCACGGGAGTTGTTTTAAAATCTTTCTGTATGCTGACGGTGTGGTTGCAAACGAAGAAAAAAATGTGACAATAATTTATACTTGTTGGAAAAAAAAAACACTGACAAAATGTCACTAGAACTTTACCAGCAGGTTTTGCAGTAGATTGTTGGTGAGCATGCCCAGCCATCAACCAATGGTCCACCACGGTTTGTTGTCCGTCCGAACTTACTCCTAGCTGTTGTCTTTTGATTGCCAAAATTTGCAGACGTTTGTTCCAACCTTGATGTTAATGTCTTCACAGTTTCAAACTTTCAATCTAATGGTGGAATTTGCATCCCATTGTGTTTGGGTTTCTTTAGAAAGCTTTTTTCGACGGAGATCGAAACTGCTTTGAAGTCGAGTTTGACAGTGTGCCAGTTTGGCTCTGATTTTGTTAAAAAATTATCAGTGGACTGGCTATGCTTAGACATGTGTTGTTTCTGATAGCGTTAAATGTTTTTACACATGTAGTAATGTTTTGTCTGGAAATTTTCGGTGGGGACACACCCTAAACAGATGGGACACGCCCCCATCTAACCACTTGGATTGATTTCAGTCCTAAGGGTCTTTTCCAAACCTCAGATTGGGTTCTGGGCTCGGCTTGGGCTCCATCATGAGTTTTAGGGCAGTTTGCATTTTGCACGGTACTATACTTGAACATCAAATGGGGCTCGGAACCGGAGCTGAGGTTTGAAAAAAGTCCTTGGTCCAATTTCTTGAAGCTGCAACAAGTGAAAATTTGCCAAGCACGCAGAATTTATGCATAGCAAAATAAAAAATAAAAATACCAGTCAATATACTATTGGGCCAGCATCATTTGTGACTGGTTTCCCCCTGACTAGTTATTCCTACAAATGGAGGAAATTTATTGAGGAGTTGCTGGTCGGTGGTGTAAGAAGTGCAGGACGTACGTACTGTTAGTTACAATGTATAAAGTCGACTTCTGAGCCATACATTTATGCATTTGCCAAACAGATATAATTAATTTACAGGTTATGCACAATTTTCTATTTAATTTTTTTTTTATTTTTTTTTTTTAGGGGGCGCGGGGGGGGGGGGGGGGGGGCGGGGGGCAAATGTTTGCTTGCCAAGCCTCCCCCCGTAATAAATAACTGTTTCAATTGTTGGTTCCAAAGACTCAAATGAAAAAGTTCACTGTAGCAACCACAAAAATGCACCCGCGTACATAGAAGGGAGTCTCAACTTTCACCTTAATAATCAGACAATTCAATTTCTGTTGGAATTTCCGTCAGTTACAGGACTTTAAATGGGCCTTCATACAGTCAAATGGACCCCAAGCTGATACGCCAAAGCCAAAACTGTTGTTTCGAAAAGGCTAATATAGTTTTATTGTTGGTTGCAACATGATAATGGTTCATGTAATTTTGTTCATGGCACAATTTCATTCATATGTTTCCCACAGAGTTAACTCATCAGAGTATACACAATGTACTTATAAACAAAACTGTACTGGAAATCAATCAAAAGTGGTATACGTCACATAGCAATTTGGCCGGTAACCTGTATCTACTTTAAGAAATGCAGCTTTATGACATTGCCCCTTGGCGGGTAACCCTATCCCTAGTAAGGTACCTGGTTGGGAGACTGGTGGGCATTTTAAATACCCAGATTGGTTACTGTTTCAACGGTCTTTATGACCACCTTTCAACACTGTGTAAATAATGGTTTTTCCCTAATTATTAAACACTGAGCTTTGTAGAATTAAACCAAATAGAGATGGCAGTGAAGAAAACGACTTCAGTCTGTGTTGTGTTTTGTTTAATTGCAAATTATTAACATTATAAAAATGAACTATATGTACATTACAGAACCCTGACCTAATACCTCACTGAATCAAAACTAGAGGCAATCACTAATTCAGGGCTCGAATTTGGGGGAAACACCCACAAGACTGCAGGGCTTGTAGCTCAACATTTTTACTGGACCAGAATTTATTTTACAAGACCAGAATGAAATGAGTTGAACGAGCACTAAGAGAAAATCTGTGTAGCACTTCGATACCGAAGAGAATTGAAAGATATTTATCAGATTCCTAGTCAACATTTTTAGAAAAAAAAATTACACGATGAGGTAGCCTATTATTATTGAATTGAAAAACACAAGACCATCGGGCTTGTCTGGTTGTGAGTTTACTGGCCCGATGCTAAAATCACTGGCCCCAGGCCTGTGGTCCAGTGTTAATTTCGAGCCCTGTAATTGTCCCCGGTTGCAGTATTTGTACCCTTTTGAATGTTCCAATATAATAGTACTTAATACAGAAATAAAGTAAGTGACCTCAAAGAGGGGCTCCAAGGTTAAATTTCAGTTTTGTGATACACCCATTTTTCAATAGATAGAGTCATCATGAAAGTGGGGAAAATGTTGGAACATTTCAAGGGGCATTAAGGCAGTACTGTCGTGAAGTATCAGGCCTGTATATCCATAAGGACAAAATTACATATTAAAAACAGAAATGCAAAACTTTGAATGGAGGCTTCTCCAAAAGTAATCTTTAATTTTAGATATGTGTAAGAAACTTCTTGCGGATTTACTGTATGAATGAACGCAACTTCAGAAAATCATAGGTTCCGTTGTCAATTTCCACTCAATGTCAGATGAAGGACTTCGCATCCGAGATGAAGAATTTACAACTCTCTGAGGTGTCCGTAGAGCTGTGGCTGCCCAGGGGCTTATCTAGACTGTAAGATTCTCTTCTATTTGTGACAGAATATCGGAGATGTGAGATGCAGGAACGATCATAACAGTCCTGTATGTTTTTAGTTCTGTGTCGTCAAAAGACCAGGTACCAGCTAAAGCAGTGTCACTCTCCTCAGACACGGGATAGTTGAACGAAAGTACAGCAGCCTGGAGAGAAACGCCAAAGTAAAATTAAAGAACAGCTGTTGGGATGATGGTAATCTACTGTCAGAATATTAAGTTATGCTTCATCGTATCATTTTCAGAAAAAAAACCAGTCTTGATGCGGAGTACAGTCTTGAACATAAGGTTTATTTTATTAGGGATTGTTTCCTTGAGCCCGAGCAGTGTGTGTTGTATGAAGTCGAGTGTCATGGCCGACCGATCTAGTGCACCCCACTCAAGTTCAGGTATGGTCAGAGTGTGGGTTTGTATCCTGGTCATGGCACTTGTGTCCTTGAGCAAGACACTCGACCATAATTGCTTCGTCCTTCACATGGGGCCTAAGGCCATAGATCCCATGTGTTGTGCAAGAGAAGGGGTTTGCCCCAGTGGTCTGGCATGGTAGCAGATTGGGTAATAATGCTCATCTGCCACGAGTGTCAAATTGGCGGACATCTGCGCTATATACAGTCAACCCTCATTATAAAGAGCACTATTATTAAGAGGTTCTGCTTATAAAGAGTGTATTCTGAAGTTCTGAATCTCATTTCTACTTTGTGTTTCTTTGTTTTGCTGTCCCCTTATAACATT
Source organism: Pisaster brevispinus (assembly GCA_023634235.1). Taxonomy (NCBI): domain Eukaryota; kingdom Metazoa; phylum Echinodermata; class Asteroidea; order Forcipulatida; family Asteriidae; genus Pisaster; species Pisaster brevispinus. Next base: position 2,959,361 of record JAMKCF010000012.1, read on the forward strand.
GTTTCCATTATAAAGAGGTCATTTGGCCAGTCCCAGCAATCTTGTTAACTATCTCATGCAGACAGCATAAAGATCTCATCTGCTTCTAGAATGTGATGATCCAAATTAAGACTGTACTGACCTTATGAAAGTATTCATCTTCTGCATTAGTGAACATCAATTCACTCGTTGGCATCTGTTGCCCCGCCCCCTTCTTCTTCTTCTTCTTGCTCTTCGATGGCAGGCTGTTCTCCCTGTAACTCTTGCAGATGAGCAGGAAGTAGTCAAGTTTGAACTTGGGGTTCTTTCTTGATGCTAGCTCGAGGTCTTTTCTAGAGGAAAGTAATGGCAAGCATGTGCGTAATAATAATAATAATAGTTATAATATACATTTATTTTGCGCACATATCCGTAACTCAGTGACGCTCAAGGCGCTTCAACATTCAGTATTTTCCTGCAAGGTATTTGGGGCAGCGTTTCTAAAGTATGAGACCTACTCCTTTACATAGCACCATGTAATGGTTTACAAGGTGCTGTGGCGCAATATGCAGCCAATTGGAAAGAGAAATTGTCTTCTCAGAACCACCACAGCTCATAAAGAGATTTATCACATGGCGTCTCCGCAGACTCTTCTTGAAAGAGAAGAACTAAAGTTGCAACTTGCAACTTTATTTTTTGCAAGTGTTGACAACAGTGCCTTCTTGAACAGTTGGCTGAATAGAAGATAAATGTGTCTGCCATTTTAAGCACCGTTAAGCATTGTGGTGTGTTGTGGAAGAGTGGATTAGAGCAACGGACTCGAGCATGTTTGGAGTATAGTTTATGTGATGCTCATTTGAACATATGGAATTTGTGTAATGAAAAAAAAAAAGCATCATTTCTGTACATCAAAAACATTTGGCATTGCCAAATGTGCCCCACAGCAATCTGGTTTGCTGACAGCTCAATCTGGTTTGCTGACAGCTCAATCTGGTTTGTTGACAGCTCAATCTGGTTTGCTGACAGCTCATGTGAGGATTGTGTCCCAGTTGATTCTAGAGGGTTCCATTCATGTCCCAGATCAGTTAACCCATCCTACCCTTTCCAACCCTGTCTACCACATAATATCATCACGGCATACCTTAACAAGATTTTTACAAAGTTCAATGGAGTGAGATAAAAACTTGATGCACAGAGCCAAATTAAGCGCAACAATCCATACTCACTGCAGGCTTTTGTGAAGGGGTGGGGCTAGCTGAGGCGGAATATTAATAAACCTCTCATTCAGGAGGAGGCCTACGCTGTGCTTGGGGTCATTAATGATCCGAACGAACTGTTCCCTCTCTGCGGCTGATGCGCACTTTGAACACCTCTCCTCCAGAAGACTCCGTACACTTTTGATGCAGTTTTCATCCTAAATAACATATTAATCGGCAACAATCAACACAAGTAACAAATTGGAAGTTCTGCATGGTGAAATCATTAAAGGTATTATACAGGATTGGTAGAGCAGACAAAATAGTCGTAGACAGTGTTCATGTTTTGTGTGATCAACCTTATACATGAATTAAAAAGTCAGTAAAAATTTGGACTTAATCCGTTGTGAGTCGGGAGGAAATAGTGAAAACCATGCACAATTTTCAGCATACATGTATATGAACACATTGTCCTTTATTTCGCTTATAACAACCAAAATCAGCTGTTGCGCTTTTTTTAAAGGTTTTCAGATACAGTTTTCTTGTATACGACTTCATTTCAGAGGGAAATATTCCACAGAAAAAATGTCTTGTATGAACTTCATAATCAGTAAAAGCTTTCAGTCTAGTTAAACAATTATGTTTTTTATCGTTACCAATCCTGTATAATACCTTTCAGAAACAATATACTGATTTTCTGACAGCTATTTGATATTACAACCTTCATGGGAGAATTTTTTTTTTTTACCAGAGATAAAATAAAAACTGATACTTCAAACAGTTTATTTTGGTCAATGTCAAAAGTTGAAACTTTAGGCATCTTCTTAAAACTAAACTTCACTCCTCATCAGTGAAGATGATTACTAGAAGTCTCCAGATCAACAACACGAAAGTTAAGTTCCCCGGTTTCCCTATCTACTCAGAGGTAGTAGATAAACAACAGGATAAGTTCTCATTTGAACTAGGTAGTCTCACGACACCAAGTCTACTCCATGTTAGTAGATAAATAGGACAAGTATCTGTAAGAACAATCTAAATAACCAAAGTAGGTATTATCACATGGTGTTGCTGCAAACCAAATATACATTGGTACTCCACCATGGGATGCCTCAAATCACAAATTGTAAGTCTTACCTTTTTATCAGTGATGTTGATTACGGAGATAAAGCCATAGATGTTGTCATCATCGTCACTTGAATCACTTTCCTCAGCCAACTGATCGGCACTTTGCTACAAGTACAAACATACTGGTAATTACTTGTGATATTGAATTGATATAATACAATTGCATCGAGGATAACGAATATGTTTTGGGTTTTAACTGTTACACAAATTTAAACTGACTTCTGATTACCGGGCAAGCTCGGTGGTCTAGAGGTGTAAAAGTTATGGGTAGATCTTAGGCTCACCTTGAGAACGCTTCCAACATGATTCTGTGATAAGACCAAGTCGGTCATCTCGGATAAATTAACTTGGCTCTTCAAGAAAAGCTGGAACAAAAAATCGAAACAAAAATGTTTTGAATTAAGTTGTTTTAAAAAGGGGAGAGTTTTAGTGGATAAAAATTGTGCTACCACACAGTCTGTGCAGTTGAACGGTTTCAAGTGGTTTAGTAAACTCACTAGAAATGTTACTAAGACTAAGAGTAGGGGGGTTAAACTCTCTTAATTTTTGACAATAATAGAACCATTCAAACTTGGATTGAATATCTGAGGTTTGGTCATCATTTGATAGTAATTTCACAACCATTTCTGACCTGCAGCAGTAATCTCTTGATTCCATGGAAGTCGTCATCTTGTGGTGGCAAAGCCTCAAACTCGACTTGGATTTCCTGTCAGAAGGGAACAGTTTTATTACCAGTTATTTGAAGGTAGGTAGGCATGGTAGGTAGGTATGCAACAACGACAAGTGTAAACATCCGGTCACAGCTGTGATGACTGGGTTATGAATCCATCACGACACTATATCAGTACTGTGTGGATGTGTGACACGTCAAACATGACGGACCAATGGTGAGGGTGAGGAAGCTTATCCTACTTTATTGCTGGGCGGCGGGGGCACTTGTTTTTTATTAGAATTCGGAATGAGTACAACATATCTTACAATACACTACACTACAGTCACATTACCTAACATAACACTCTGAGGCTGAGTTAGTCCCAGTTCAGTTGCATTAAAATTTCACTGTTGACAGCGCCTTCGCTCCTTGGCAAACATACCCGCCTCTGACTTTCTTTCTCCACCTAGCCCTAGCTCACTGAGTAGCTGCCATCTCATTCTCTGATCTTGCAAATGCAATTTTATTTTGCATACAAAAAAGTCTACGTGTGGATGTACCTGGGGCTACATGCACCATGTGCACATCGAATAAATACTGTCATGTGATGAAATGCCCGTGCCAACCCCAATGCTGCAATACGATCAGACACAGACTTTGTGAGCTTTACTTTGTACGGTCTATTTCGATGGATGTCGGACACTTCGTACCTTTGCCACTTCGTACCCTGGACACTTCGTACCTTCGGGACACTTCGTACCGTAACCAAATTGGTCACTTCGTACCGCGGGCGGGGTACGAAGTGACCATCAGCTAAGTCACTTCGTACCTTTAGCCGAGTCACTTCGTACCTTCAGTAAAATGTGTAATTCCTTAATAAGGATATAATTTTCGTTGAGATACAAAATAATACTTAATGAATTGTCATTTTGTTTAATTATTTGAATGTCCTTTTTAATGTGAAATGTGATTACTTTTATTATCTAACTAAAAATATCTTTAAAATACCTTTATTTTGTCCGTATTTTGTTTTTGTTTTTCTTATGTACCATTATCTCGGCACGCAAATTTGATATGGAATACTTTCCAGCTTTAGCTTTTTATGAAACTGATGTAAAAGTGTACTGGTTGTTTTTTTTATTTAATTTGGTTCATTCTCTCGGCATGTAAATATGCTATTGGATACTATCCATTTTTTTAAAAATACATAATGAATTGTCATTTTGTTTAACTGTGAAATTGTTTTTATTGTGAAATGTGAATACTTTTATTTAAAATACATTTGTTTTGTTCGTATTTTGTAAACTCAATTTTTTTGTTTCGGCGCCCTCAATCGATGCTGAACTACAATTGACTTGAACTTAAGTCTAGTGACAACGGGCCATTACATAATTTTAGCGGTGTGACCCTGTTAGAAACGATGCAGAAATCCAGAAACGATGCAGAAATCCTGAAGGTACGATGTGTCTCGTGAGAAGGTACGAAGTGTCTTGTGAGAAGGTACGAAGTGTCTTGTGAGAAGGTACGAAGTGTCCAAGGTACGAAGTGTCCAAAGTCACTTCGCACCTTGAAAAGGTACGAAGTGTCCAGGGTACGAAGTGGCAAAGGTACGAAGTGTCCTGACACCACCTCGATGTGTGTGTATGCAATGGTGTGTGTACACACGTGACATACACATGACTATGTCCGGAATTTGGACCTCAAATACAAACTCTCTCACAGTATTCACATTTTTGTAAGAATCACCTCATTTATTTCCTCATGTGGTGAATCATCGTCATACCCCTCTTCGCCTTCGTCGGGACTCGAATCATCGCCTTCGTCTTCATTTGGTGGACCTCCTTCGTCTAAATTCTCCCCTACACGTCGCTTTTTACCGTAAGTCGCCATCTTGAAATTAATATTGACTCGTTCACAAATATTGACACATCTAAACTGTAATACAAGATGTATTTAGCTTTTACGACTGATATAACAAATCATTTTGTACTCTGTGAAACTTATTTGCAAAGTTATGCTATTAAAATAATTAATGTTTATAATACTCTGTTTTATTATCTTGACTTTTAAAAAACTTTTAGAACTAGTTGTGAAACGACGGCTGTTCAATGAGTTTTGTGGGAGTGGTTGACGCTGACACTTGACAGTGACAATCCATGTTTTAACTTGTTGTAGTTGTATTATGTAATGATGAATCTTACTTATTTTAAATAAACAACCAAAACAAGTACTGGTATTTAAAAGTTGTAATATAAGTGAAGTTAAAGAAAGGAGACAACAGAGCAGAGGTGAGTGAGTAAGATACGATTAGAATGCAAATTTACCTTCAAAAACGGCAAACTTTTCACTCAACCTTTATTTTCACCTTTTAAAGTTTTTCAGGTTATGAAGGTTTAATCTGTGTGTTTGGTTAAAAGTTTATGAACAAAGGCAAAACATAGTTAATTGCATGACGTTTTGACCTGGTAGTAATAGTTCTAGTACTTATGTGTAGTACTCTAACATGGAGGAAGGCACGTCTGCTCTGCTAGTGCTACTGCTGTGCACTAGCATTACACAGTAGCACTAGAGTATAGTAGCAGAGTTGTTCTCGGTTAGTCTTCCAAATCCAAGAAAGACTCTGCTACAGCTACTGCTAGCTTGGTCTACGAAAGATGAAAAATTTTGTAAAAAGGAGTAAAGCGCCCCAGTTACCGGTTACTGGGTCTACTGCTAGCTAGGGTCAAAACGTCAGGCCATTATATTATTCATTAACTTAATAGCTATTTTTTGCATTCATTTTTGGTTGGTAAGCAATTTGCAACAGCTGAGCTAGGCCTAATATTAAAATAATATAAAATTATTAACAAAACTAAAATTTTTCAGAACATGGTAAGCAGGATCAGATAGTCACAATTTTAACATTAATATTCGTAGAACTTAGTGTCACATAGTGTTTAATAGGTAGTTGTTCCACCCCAACTTGACAATTGCCCCAACTGTAGTTGGGACTAGTCCCAAATTGAGTGTTACAGTTGGGACGCCTCAACTATAGTTGGAATCGCAGTATCGCAGCAAATACGGAGTCAGGCTCCTCCCCCTTTCCATATCCCCCCATAATCCCTACTGGCTGTCACGTTTGCAAAGTAGGCCTACATTGCAGAATGGAGTAGTTGGTGTGTAAATGGATGGCCGGCCGGCTGCGTGGGCCGGGCGGGTAGAGTAATTTAAGCATGTCAAGTCAGTGTGTGTGATGCCTATCACTACCACAGTGATGGAGTGGTGATAGTTACGAGTTTTGCCACGTAAATTTATAGCATTATCATTTTAGGAGCCCCACATGTTGAAAGTTGAGAATAAAATTGAGAGTATCAATACCTCAGGGACCAAGAAAATGAGCAAGGCAACAGGAACAAGCAGTTTGTTAAGTGGTGCATGACCCCCCCCCCCCCCCCAACTGACAAACCCATTCCCTCTGGGCCCTCTCCACGTAAGAGCAATGCCCCTCTGTGCCCCCCTCCCCCACCACTGAAAAAGTCCTACGCCGCTGCAACACTGGAACTGTCATGATTGGAAGTGTGAATGTGCAATTGTGTATTACTTTCTGTTTAATATTTAATCTCTGATATTACCTTTACATAAAATTGATTGTTTATTGATTCAGTCTTCATCAGAATGGCATCCGTGCCTAAAGTCTTGTTGCTCAGGGCACCAAAGGAAGGCAGTGATCAAGATCCGTACAAGGAGGTGAGCATGCATTATATTTACTCTTTCCTGTCACCATGGAGCTACTGAGAGCAAAGTTGAAACCCGTAAAATTTTAAACCTTGTGCGAGCGGGCATGTTCAAACCTGGTACGGGCAAGTTTTAAACTTGTGCGGGTTAATACTTTGAGCTCAACATTTGCTTGGTCCCAGAGCTTCAACCAAAAGTGCTGGGATGGGCTGATGCATGCACGCACATTGGATTATTTCCCCTGACCCTTAATCCCCTGGTCACCTCTTCCTGCTTTTGAAAGATTTGACTATCAATAGCTCTGTAAGTGTAATGTTGCAAATAACTATTGGCATTCTTTGCCGTGTACTAAAAGCAGAGCTCGATCGCAGCATTCTTCTTGCAACTTTGGAATAAAAAGATTGTTTACATTATCCATGGAGCCTCCATGCATTATCATATCCTATGTTTACATGTTGTGATTGTTCTCGTAGCACCGATCAGCAGTACAATCATTCCCATCATGCATCAGCCCACCCCAGCCATCTTGGATGAAACTGATGTGGTCAAGTGAAGAGCTTAACAGACGTTTGTGGCTCACTCTGTCTGTTGATGCCCCTCATTAGTCCCGAACCCAGTTTTATAAACCCCTTTATTGCATAGTCTGCTTTTTCTAAAATTTCATTAGCTAAGCGGAGTACCAGACACACTGGTAACTCTGTTTTGCTATGCAATATTTTTCTGTGCTCAGCAATTTTGTGTACTTAACCTTCCAGTTTTTCTCTCAGTTGCCTCCTCCTTTCATTTTTGTGAATTCATTATTTAACTATTTAATTTATCGTTTATTTAAATCTAAATATTTGTATTTGTTTATTTATTTACTTGTCATTGTTACTGTTACTTAATTTTTCTTTAATGTTCTGTGCCATTTTTTAAAACTATTTCTTTGTATATTTAGCCTCTTTTTGTTAATGTTTTATATTTGAGGTCAAATAATAAGAATTAGCTTTTCAGGGCCCAATTTTATAAAGTAGCTCAGCAGGAAAAAATAGCTCAGCAAAAAAATAGCAGGAACCAATCCTAACCATTTATTTGACAGGTATAGATCTGGTTCAACTAAGTCTTGGGTCCAAGAAAGTCAATTAGTCCTAAAAGCTGTGTATCTAGCCAACAGTTAGTGGTTCATGGGATGATAGCGCCCTCTGTCGGCAATTATTTCTTTTCTCGACTAAAACATTAGGAGTGTCTTGGAGCCAAGACTAATTTCAGCCATGCAGCTATCAGTGAGATTTTTCATTGCTCAGCAATTTGAACCATCTAGCAGCTCCAGGAAATTTTCACCTAGGCCTACATATAATTATTTCTTGCATAAAAAAATAATACATAAAATGGGATTTTTACAAATTACCATGTGATCAGGCCTGATACATTACGGAGGTAATGGAGGCAATTGCCTCCATGCCTCTGGTTATTGCCCAGGTGCCCCTGGAAACGTTCCTGGTTATTGCCCAGGTGCCCCTGGAAACGTTCCAATAGAAATTAACATTGTCCTCATAGAGGCGCCCTTTACAACAATGTACAAAGGAGGAAACGCCTTTGGGTGCCCTTGCAATTTCAAGAACAAAGCATCAGGCCTGACAATGCAAAAAGTGTGTGAAATATTGCCTCAAAATGTGTAATTAGTAGATTTTGCGAGCAAGAGGAAAACTTAAATGGGAGAGGGGAAAACTTGACAAAATAAGAAGTATGCTTTTTAACCTTCAAGAAAGACTCTGCTAGGGTCCAAATGTCAGACCACTAACTACTGTTTTGTAAAAAAACAAAAAACTAATGGCCAATCAGTGAACAATGTGCACTATATACCTGTTCCATATCACCCCAGCATGATTATTGTTGAGTGTTGTGGCCGAGATGTCTAGTGCACTGGACTCGCTCTCTGGTGTTAAGTCAGAATGTGGGTTTGGTTACTGGTCATGGCAGCTGTGTCATTGGACAAGACACTTGGGATTGAAAGTGAGGGGGGCACAGGGCTTAAGCTCCCCCTGCCTCCTTGGTGATGCCACTGCCTCAATCAGAATTAGTAGACGTCAGATTTTGCCTTTGTATGACAAATGTGGTGTCCAATTTACTTCACATGTTAACAATGGTTCAAGAAAGATATTAATGTGGGCCGAGCAGTCTAGTGAACCGTAGTCAATTTCTGATGTTGTCAGAGTGTGGGTTCGAGTCTCAATCTTGAGACCAGCGTTCTTCTCTTGAGTGGACCTAACCATTGTAATTACTTTATTCTTCGGATGGGACGCAAAGCCATGTAGATCCGGTGTGTTGTGCAATGCACGTTTCCAAAGAACCCATTATCGCTAAGAAAAGGGGATTGCCCCTTTGGTTTTTGGGGGGCATGTTTGGCAGCAAATTAAAATTTCACCTAATTATTTGCGTTCCGTGCCCTCGCTATGATTTACATGAAAACTAACCCAAAATATCAATTGGGCAAAATAATTTCCAACTTCAAAATGCCTTAAGAGGATTGTTGTAATGTTTTAAGTGCATCTAGTTCTAAATATAGGGTTGATCTCACAGTGTGGGTAGAATATCTGTAAATAGAAATATTTATTAGATAAGCCGGTTTACACCTTGGAGGCATGTAGTTAATTAGGAAATGTACAGATGGAAAATGTTTTGGTTTTTTTTTAGATCGCAAATCTCAGCTGTTGTCTGCTCAAGTTGAAATTGTAAGCTAACTGATTATAGTTTGTGTCTTCACCAATCCTCCAAATAAATGCAGTGTTTTTAAAAATGTAAAAAAATGCTTGGCGCATCACCACGTTTTCTGTGGCACCCGCCATATTTAAGAAGTCGCTGCCAAGGTGTAAAATCTATCTACCATGTTTTTTTTCCCCACTTATTTTTATCAAGTTTAATGCATTTCAAAGTTCGAATGCAATCTTTAAAACCTTTGCTCAAAGACCAGGTATCACCTCAGGGTGCATCACCATGATCACAGAACATAAAAAATCGGCAGTTGGTAAAAGTCGCAGGTCGGAGCTAGCCGGAGCTACCCGGAGGTTGGGTTTATAACATGAAATGTCATTTAAAAAGACTACTCAAGAGTTGAATAATCTTAGGCTGTCCCCATGGATTGGGGAAACAATTTGTTGCTAATTTTCCTACCCATTTGGAACAAAAGTGAACATTAACCCTACACTCTGCCTGAGAACCTTCCAAAAAACATTTGGTGTGTGTGAGTAACTACTTTTAATGATATTTCACGTAATGAATGCAACCTCCTAGCTCCGGCTAGCTCCGACCTCCGACTTTTACCAATACCCTAAAAAAAAATCACATTTATTCCAGGCCCGTAGGCGGGCCCCAGACCTCACGCCGTAAAGGCTTTGTGTTTCTCGCTCGCATAGCCCCCTCCCCCCCCCCCCCCCACAGCTCCAACTTTTAAATTTCAAAGGTTGGAGAACACTGAAATGTCTTTGTCTGAAATAATGTCAAAGTCGTGGCAATAGCATTTGAAGACCCGAAAAATTGTCATCGCTTATTTTGATTGCTGCTATTGTAATAAGCTTGAGATGTGCACAGAATCCCTGATATTTGGGACTGGGTGTGAACCAACTTGTTTTCACTAGAATGCTACATTGTGTAGTACTACTGAGTTGGGTGGAATTTTCTCTGGTCTGTGTTGTGGTGTCTTTATAGAAAAACTACATTTTGAGAATAGCAACTAATCTACACTCATCGAAAAAAAAAAAAAAAACTATGCCAAAACAATGGGCTAATTAATGCACTGTTAAAGCTCTAAATATTTTAAAGGTAAGGTCATACTCCGGTAATGACCCCGAAAAGAAATTGTGTAAATTCTGAAAGCCTACAATGTACTTGTTATATAAAGATGGTAATGGTAGTAAGCATCCTGCAAAATTATTTTGTCTGAAGTTTCCTCGTTAAAAAACAATCAAAGTATGTCAACAAATTTGAATAAAAAACAAAGTACAATGTTATTAAAACCTGGCCAGATCATTTCCCTTCCAGCCATTGGTTATTACATGTAGGCCTCCATTATGTATGTTGGTAGAAAGAGTTATCTTTGATTTCTGTGTCTATGGAATAATGCAATGCATGCTTTCACTCTTCCATGACAGACGGGTCCATGAACTCAAAAGAAAAGACCACAATTTTCTCATCATTTGTAGTCTAATAAAGTTTGTTTACCGAGTTTAGTAAAGAGCTGTCGGTTAATACAGAAGTAGTTCACATACATGTCAAAGCCCAGGTTTGTGTCATCCATCCCCCCCCCCAGGAAGGATTAATATACTCGCTACACAGCACAAGGAAGATATATCCGGTGTGCCAGCCAGAGGCAAGCTTGGAATTTGTTTTTTTTAGAACTGTGGTGGTACCAGGGAGCACATTTTTATTTTATAAATAGGGCATTTCCGATTTCTGTTGGCTTTACCACACGGCTTGGGTGAAATGCTGTGGTACTTGAGATGAGCGTATCTCGTCAAATCAAAAAGGAGACTCGAGGAAAGAAAAAAACAACGGTGAAATTATTTTGTGTGAACTAGGTCAAATAGCAGCTAGGGTCATGTGTAAATTTGCCGTGATGGATTACAAGGTAGTCAATTTCAGACGGTTAGGCTTCCTCTTTCTGATTGTGTTTTATTCCCAAAGTGGAATCTGGATAATGAATTGGCCCCCGAGCACCGATAGATCTTGTCATCTATACACTGAAACATCTTAGCATTTGTTTGGATTGGCATCCATCATTGTTGACTTCATTTGATAACTAGGCTAAGTTAGTGGGTCAAATAATTATTCACCAGATCATTATCGTTCTTTTGGTTCTCTGTCCTAGTGCAGTGCAGGTCTCAAAATTTAGGCTAGACCGCAGGTCCTTGTGACCAGGTAAGCCCGGTGGTCATGTGTTACTATTTCATTGATTAAAAATACCTTATTGTGTATTAACTGTAATAAAATTTATTAAAAAAACAGGAAAATATGTTTAAATGTTGACTGTATGGGGTTGGCGTAGTGGTATCTTTCCTTGCCTTCCACCTTCAGGACCCTGGTTCGAATCCTGCTTGGGGCGCTATGTAGATTGGGTTTTCAGTCCCTACTTGATGGCAGGGGCCTTCCTTGGAATAATTGTCTAGGATTTTCCTCCCACATCTAAAACTGAAACTTCCTTCCTTGTCTTCTCTCCATGAGGTTCTTGTCTGGTACAGTGATTAAGTTCACTTTTCTGTGAATCCTTGGCTTCACAACCATAACAAATAAATAAATAAATAAATAAATAACATTTTATAGAATAAATTTACAATCAATCAATTCATGCATCATGACAAAAGTTTTTGTGAGCAATATTTATGTGTAAGTTTGGATTTTAGTAAACTGAGTTTCATCATTCAAAACAATATTTATTCAATGTACAACGTAGGAAGGTTAGATTAAGAGTACGAATGGAATTTAAAACCAACAGTGACTTGAGAGCAAATATAGAAGCATCATTATTACATTGTTAAAAAGGTAGCAATTTTATTTGGTATTTTAGGCTGAACAAAGAAAAATTGACTAGAGTGGGATTTGAACCTGCGATCGTGCCTTAGCCTAAACAACACATGGGACCCATGGCTTTACATCCTGTTGGAAGGACGAAGCAGTTATTTTATTTTTTTTAAATGTCTTGCTCAAGGACACAAGTGTCATGCTTGGAATCGGAACTCAAGACAACACCAGAACTTAGTCTGGTACATTTAGACAGCTCCGCCACTCCATGTGTGTAGTAAAGAATTCATCAAATTTTAACATCAAGAACCAGACTTTTAATTGAGTGAGGATTACAAGATACTGAGTCTGCCTCCATGAGACAAAAATCATGGTGTGATTTGTTGACCCCCTTTCGTTTTGTTGTTGTTTACATTCCAGTTATTTGCAGAAAGTGGGCTGGACGAGACCTCATTCTCACCTCTCAGCTTTGAGTTTTTCAATCTAGAGAAGCTGTACTCCCATCTGACGAAGCCCAGTGACTACGCGGGCCTCGTCTTCACCAGTGCAAGAACCGTCCAAGCTGTACACAGCTGCCTCCATGAATTCTCTACCATCCAAGGTATGTTTTGTGGTGTCGTGGGTGATTGGTCCAGTGCACTGTAAGTCCTGTCTGTTTGGGATCGGGTTCGAATCCAGGCCTGGTCAGTCCTGATGCTTCTGTCCTTGAGCTTGACACTTAAACCCTAATGGAAGATTGTGGGGACTTCTTAAAGACAAACTTCTTCGTGCTGTTCCTATTGACCCAATTCACCTGGCGTTGTTATCACAATAATCTTGGACGCACCATTTTTGGAGTCATATTCCCCTTGTGTGTTTTATAGTGCACGTAGTTATACACATGCACCATATCCTTACATGCATTTTGCCCCAAAGATGGCAGACCATTGGCAGACAGTAGCTGCGTGTGACATCAATGCAAGGGTCCCATTGGCTGATTCATTTAGGCTCCTCCCTTTAAATGTATTGACAAATCACAACCATGTCTGCGCATGCCAAATAACCAACAAAATTCCAACAGATTAAAATCCCATTTCAAATTGTATTTAACAAACTGCCTCCATTGTAGGTTTTTGCGTTGTTTGTTCTGCGTGATGCGTAGTGCGCAGTGCAGGGAGAAAGGCAGGTGTTGTTACTTAATGTACCTATACTTGTACATGAGCGCCATTCTTGGGCAGTTGCTTTGCTGAGTAGGGTTTGATGGGGCTGTCAATTTTCTTTGGCAAACTGAATTCTTGATCTTATCCGAAATTTAGTTTAAACCATGGTTCAGTTGCAGCTAAACTCAACTCAACTCTTTCATGTACACCATAGCTATGCCTTTGTTGTTTGAATGCAGAATGGAAAGAGAGCTTACAGAAGGACTGGGCATCTCTACCGTCGTACACAGTGGGGACCTCGACTGCCTTAGCAGTGAGGGACTTGGGCCTGACACCGCTAGGGGAGGAGTCAGGCAGTGCAACCAATCTCGTCAAGGTCATCAAGGAAGGTATGAAAAGACTCAATTGTTGTCTTCCTTATGCAACATTCATATTTATCATAATAAAATAAAGGCTAAACAAGTAGCTTCGTAGTTATTGTGGAAAAATTTTGACATGTTTCTCTCTCTAAGTTATGAGCAACTGAAAACCATCTTTTAATAACTAGTTAACAAACCAATGTGACTTTCCCAGTCAGTTTCCATTGTGGTTTATTACTTGAGTTTTAGAAGAAAAAGTTTCATCCCCTTTAAAGGTAAACTGCTTCCCATGTTGTATCATAAACTGTGCATGAAATCTGGAGTCTTTTTCAGAGTTCTACTGAGCAAGAAAAGTGAGGTATTGTTTGATTCAGGAACAATCTTTGCAGGCCTTGATTTACATGGAGGCAAGGAGGCCGTGGCCACCGTAGCCCTAGTCTTGGCCTTGGTGTCCCTTCAAAAGTTTCCCACAGACTTTAAGTTTTTCCCAATGGAAGTGCCCATTACAAAATGTAAATGGCCTTTCCCTCTCAAAGATGAACTTCCAGGCCTGTTCTTTTGTGAAAATTGCAAGTTGATAATAATAATAATATCAAGTCTTCCACTCCAGAATTATACCCAACTACTCTGCGAGAATTTCAATTTAACATTCCCTCCGATAATTTTTTGCAAAAAGGGGTGGATTAGGAGCTGGTTTACTCAAGGTGTCCACCCGATCCCGGTCTGACTTTGATTCTGTTTCAACCCCTCAGGGATATCTCCTGGTAGTAAGCCGCTCCTCATTCCACGCGGGGAGATGGCGCGCGAGGAGCTCACCAAGGGCCTACGGGCAGCAGGTAAATACCAGCAGTGCACGCTTACAGGCCCCCGGGGTTTGTTTTACTACATGGGCATGACTTTATAGCTCAGTGGTTGAGGTGGGGGGGGGGGGGTGGGATGTGATGGGCTTGTCAAACTGAATTAATATATTAATGATTGAGGTTGTGAGACTAGATTGTTGACACGACCCCACTAGGGCCTTTTTGCGGTTCAGTCCGTGGGGATCTCGGTGTGACATGTGTACCTGGTTATGAGCATGAAACATAGAAGACACCTGTGGTGAGTTCATGTGCCTATATTTATAGGTTACAGAGTGAGTTGAGAATGAACATTTTTTTGATATACTTAAACATTTGGCACTTAATTGTTTACACAATTATTCACTCCTCCACCACGGCACTGGAATTCACAAAAATGTCTGTTGTACCTAGAAATCTTTACATAACTTTTGTTGTGATTATTTTCTTATATAATTTGATTTTTACCCTGACACCTATTAGATTATTTTCTTGTTTTTCAAGTTAAGTATATTTTCTAGAGGATGAAGTTATCTTTTTTTAATGATTTGCACAGTTGTTTTATTTTGTTTTTGAAACAGATCAACTAATACTAGGAAACATTGTTTTTAAGAGACATTTTCTCAACTGCACTGTCATCTCAAATAAAAGAAATGTTGAAAAAGTGAATGGAAATAATCACAATATACCTTTGGAAATAAAAACGGATGCCTCTGTTACCAAGAGATAATTTCTTTACTTAAAACTCCCTGTAACATCATTTCAAATCACGGTACACATGTGTAAACGTGCAGTGTGCATAGAAAAGCATGGCTGCCTCCCACCTTATGGCAGAAGCACCCAGAAGCAGTCATGCTTTTCCATGCACACCCCCTCGTCACTTGCTTGGTATGTTTACATTGTATACTCACTATGAGTCACATGACTCTGGTTGGCAATTGTGTGAATTGATTTCCTCCATTAGGTCTCCTGTCTCACAGCATCCCCAAAAGTCTCCCATTAGGAGTAGTGTTTTGCATTTAACAGAAGTTTATTTTTGAAACTTTGAAAGAGAGAAAATAAAGTTTGTAAAAGTCTCTATTCATGTACTATTTTCATTCCTTTTTGTTCTTTTTTTAAATATTTCCTTTCAGGTATATCCTTTGAGGTTGATGTGGTATATCAAACAATATGTAGTCCAGCTTTGGAAGAAAATATAACCAAGTATTTTGAGGCAGTAAGTACTTTTTTTTCTTCTGAGTTATCAAAATTGTGGATACGGTGTCTTAGAAGACCAGCTTGAACGAAAACGGCAATAAGTGATCTTTGCTGAAATTCATTTAAAATGTGTTCAATCAACAACAGAGTAAACAGATTTGAATTGTAATAAAACAATCATTTTGAATACCCTTCTCCGATGCTTTCAGAATGATACGCGGTAAGCCCTGTGACGTCATCACTCATGTCACCTCATTTGTGGGCGCTTTGTTTTGTATAGCCGCTTTGTTGCAATAACAAAGCAACATTCCACAGATGACGTTAAAGTTTTGTCATTTTGAAGCACGCTATCGACGGCAGAATTGTAGCTAGTTTATCAAAACCTTGAGGTTGGGAACTAATTTTTGTATTGATAATTGCAAAATTTCAGAAGTGTCAAACTGTCACTACAATTAAATGATGAGCAAACACATTGTAAACAAGTTTAAATAGCTTTCCCATTATTTTATGTGTGTGCTCAAGTAGCTGTTTATCCCTTTGCCTACCATAAGCCAATATAAAGGGTGCACTCACACCCTCGGGTTGCCCCACAAGCCGATCTATCGACTTGACGTCATCACCTAAAAATGACAAACAACTCGTGTTTCAATGGCTACAATACATTATGGGTGATTCTAAAAATATCTTTAGAAGCGATGCTCAAACTCAGAAGGTCATAAACTGCATTTTAATAACCCAAGTTTTAAGTTTAAAAGAGCTTGCTTTTCGTTGAATTTATTTTGCTGTTGATGTTTGTTCCCAAAAGGGTGAACCTGACGTCATAGTCTTCTTCAGTCCATCAGGAGTCCAATTTTCAGAGGACATTTTGAAGAGGGTACGCCTCGGCAATTCAAAAGTAAGTGTGGTCATTTTCTACTCTTATTTCATTGTTATAAGTGCACGGCCAATTTTCTTGCAGGAAGAGGTGTTTTGAAAAATAAAACCCAGTATTCTTTGTATAAATTTGATTACATTTCGTCGGGTCACTCCCCTCAGATGACCACAATCCACAAGTTTGACCACATTGGGCAGGATCACCCCCTCAAACTGTCACAATCTTCAATTTTGCCCAAAATGGGTAGAGAACCCCCCCCCCCCCCCTCAGGTGACCACAATCTACAAGTCCGGCCACATTTGGAAAGGCCGCCTTTTTTCAAATTTGGCCACAATCTACTGGCTCGGCTGCAACAGGTGGACGCACCACTTGCTGATGACTTCACCAATTCCCCCCTCGCCCGTCATCGCACTCCTTAATCTTTGGGCCCCAGTGCTACTGATTTACTTAACTCGCTGACATTCCGCCAGAGGCTCTCTGAGCATGATTGATGGCATCAAGGTAAATATTTACCCATGATGTCACCAGGGCCCTGTAGAGTAAATGACAAGTCTTGGTGGTGATTCAAGAGCACATGTTGAGAAAGGAAGGGACGTCCAAAGGCTGCATTGAGATTCTCGGTGATGAATGGGGACGGTCTCAGTTTCAAAAGTTTGCTTCCTGAGTTCCCTGTCTTCAGCATCCTCATAAAGTGCATTCACCCACGAGAGTAAAGCGATTAGTACGAACAACGTCACTCAAGCAACCTTTTTGTTTGTGTCATTTCGCGGGCCGCTTCACGTCTGTCACCACAGACCCTTCCGAAAATGATGCCGTCATTTCGCTATTGTTTATTTTGGTGAAGTCGGTAGCAATTCAAAGAGGAAATAAACAGGTGTGTTTTCATTAAGGTGGAATTTCCAGGGGACTGGAGGCATATTTCTCTCACTTGCCCCCCATTTTTTATGTTACGCCGGATGCAGCAATGACATTTGCTGTGACCTTTCTTAAAGTTGTCGTTCTTGATATGTATGTAACATGTATAGAAGTGACAGCAAGTCAATGTCTAACGCAGTGATTGTTCTTGTCTATTAACCTCTTGCATTGGCTGCCATCGCGGATGTCAAATCATGGAGACGTGTTCGCGTGTATGCCTGTAATAATAATAATAATAACAGTCTTATATAGTGCACGTATCTACCAAAAGGCACTTGAACAAACAGAAACAATTTTTACTGACGGGTTTATTTAAAAAATTGTTTGAATTATGAGACCAATTTATGTAGCACCTTGTAAGGGTTTACAAGATGCTGTGGCGCATTCAGCAGCCACTACCAGAAACACTGGGGCACACCTTCTCTGAGGGATAAGTGTAGTTGGGTGTGAACTTTTAGTACATGCATTATACAACACAAAGGACCTACAGCTTTAAAGAACTGTCAATATGTTTTCAGTCAGGTAAATATTTTGATTAATTATTTATTCCTAAACACATTTGTCACTTCGTGAAAATGAGATGTACAAACCAGGTCATATTGAGATTTGCCTATTGTGAAAACGCAAAAGTCATACCAAGTGAGTTTGGCATGGTGCCAGCTCTATGTAATTCAAGCCAGTTCGCCATTTTGGGAAAACACAAAACGGCAAATCTGGTGCGCAAAACCATTACGGTTCGTTCCTGAAACTTGTTGAAAATGATTCTGTAATTAGTATGTCAAAAATGTGTACAAAATATATTGGCCAAATTTTGTGTTTTTTGACACATTCATCCATTTGTGAAAACGGTAATGTCGTGAATAAATTAGCATAAGTAACATTTTGGCTTGAAAGGTATGTTAATTCTAATTTTTAAAATGCACCGCGGCATCATTTCAAAGACGTCATAAGGTCTGCAGCGTTGACAAAGTCTGTGAATTGTGGAAACGCAGAAGTCATACCAAGTGCGTTTAGCACGGTGCCAGCGCTGTGTAATTCAATGGAGAAAGTGGGGCAGAGTTGACAGAGACTGCGAATTGTATTTCGTGTTCTAACATGGCTCCCAATGCTTGAATCTCAGGAACAACCTTAGTTTGCATTTCTGTCGTAAAAAAAAACTTTGTTCACACCACATTATCGTAGTCCTAATTAAAGTGAATTGTTTATAACGATTTATGTAGATCGAAAATCCAGTCAACTTTATAATCTATGAAATCATCGCGGCAGGGATAAAGAATTTCGGTTTTTACCTTTACATCGATGTGTGATAAAGCACTGTATACTCAGTACTTTCTGAGCCCTTAAAAAAAAAAATCACACTTTACACGAATGGGATTCGAACCCATGATTTTTCAGTGACTAGCCAGCAGGACCATATACATGTAGCTTGTCGTTTCACTCATCCACCAGCTTTTTCATTGGTCCTTGGTTCATATCGAAGAGGGTATTTAGAGGTGCTTTTCTACGCTGAACTAGCCAGGCGGACCCAACTCGGAGATAATTTTGACTGGTCCTCCGTGTTTTTCAACTAGCAAGTGGCCAGCTGACCACTGTTAAGGGAGAGTGCTATGAAACCCCTGCACTCAATATTAAAGAATACATACATGCTCCGTGACGAGAGACCAATTTGATTCAAGCTATAATCAGAATGAGCTGCAATGGTGTAATAATGGCAATAAATAGTTATAGCTGTCTGGGATGTGAAATTCCACACTTTTATATAAATTCAGACTTGTTTGTATCTGCCTGGTGACAAAAAACAACTTCAATTTTCTCAGGGCAAAGAAAAAGTCTTCCTCTTTAATTGACTTCTCTAGCACTGAGGATACTGTTCCCAGAAGCTCCTTGGAATCTCCAGGGGTTATCAAAAGGTGGAAATGCCATCCTTTGAACATAACTCCTGAGATCGGAATCCAAGTTGCAGACTTTTTTTTATCAGCAACGACTCTCACCCAGGCTCATTAATAAGTCAATTATATAATGTATAAATTTATGTTGTAGTCTTAGGTTTTTTTTTTTTTGTATTGTGCCTTGGGCACCTCTTGGTGCGGTTGTGCGCATGATAAATTCTCATTACATTGTTGGACTCCTTAATAATAATAATTAAGGAATAGCAGTGTGATGACCAGGTTTTCACTGTGTGGTAATGACTGAGTTGGTGGCTGGCTGGCCGCTGTTAGTGGACCGAGCCGAATTATTCCCATTAATAAATACGTGTAAAAATCATCAGAATTTGTGGATTTTCTTTCAACGTTATTTTTAGAAATGTTCTACTCATGTTCAAAGGTCATTCCTTGGGCTGTTCAAATTTTTGCATGGCACCTAATCTCTTACAATTAATTAAATATTTTTGCATATTTTCAAGAACCAAACTTTGAGCTTTGAAAATTAACATCACCATAAATAGAAATACTTTGGTTGGTGTTCTGCTTTATGCTTTACATTATGTTGGTTTTATGTGCATTCCAGCTATCTTTAATTGGTACACGGTATGCGCGCTCACGCATACGCGTGGTATGTGCATGCACGTGGCACCATCTGTCCTTACCAAAAAAACAAAAAAACAATGTGCACAAAGAAAACAGTTAATTTGATAGTGCACCCAGTCATGCCAGTACATGACAAGCACAGTGCATGCAGTACAAAATTAACATCTTTTAAATTTTACTCAACAATTATGCTTGTCTATGGGCCATTTATTCGCTTGTTCACAGAGCCGGTCTTTATACCCCCATGTGACCAGGTTTTGACCAATCAGATTGCATAAACTCTCCAAGGTATTTATTAATGGTTAATAATAATAATCAATATACATGTAACTAGGAATCCCTGCTTTTAAAGAGACACGTTGCCTTTTATGTGGCGATTTGGGCCACAAAAAGTGTTCAAAAGCGTTTGTTATGAAATCAATTATGTTCTAACTTTAAAATATCTTTCCAACTATATTAGTTATGCTTTCAAACGGTTTGTATAGTCCAAATCGCCCAATCCTAAGCAATATGTCCCTTTAAGGATTTTGGCCTGTGATGAAAATTTGTTGGGTGAATCTGCGATATGGGACAATTCTAAATGCAAAATGATTCATTCGATTACTTGTTGCTATGTGCTGAAAAAATGTCTGGTCAAGAAAACTGTCAATATTTTTTGTCTTTAACTTAAAACTAAGATTTCATGTCTATTGTTATAGTGACTAGGGTAACCCAAGACATTGTTTCATAACTTAAATCTAAACTGCATCAAGAAGAAAAACTCCACAAATACAGACAGCAGTCCACACCATCATGGGTTGAATCCAGGGTCATGGCAGGCAGAAAAGTGGCCCCATTTATCCTCAAATTGGTCTTTGGATGTTTACAAACAGCTCACACCTGCACAAGCTCATGAGTGGGGCCTGGCCCTGCACAGTCCAGCTTGAAAAGAATCTGAACTTTTAATTGAGTGTAATAAATTCGGTTTCCTGACAAAATGGTTTACTTATTTTGGCTAAACACTCCCGATTACATGCCTATAAAAGCAATGAGCTTGACATTCTGTGTGAACAGTTGAGCTTGAGTCGTGATTTACTGAGAGATTAAGGTGTGTGTTGAAATTTACCGTTTTTTAAAACTGGCCCAGATGAAAGATTGTTAGTGGCTCTAAACATCTTGATACGATAACAGTGATTTCGCAACCTCCAGATTTCGCTCGAATGGGCTGACGTTTGCACCAATTCCCCCTGACCTACATGTAGTAACCCCTGGTCACCTCTTCCTGTTTACGAAAGGTTCGACTATCATTAATAATGTACATGTTGCTCTATTGTGTAAGTCCATTGCAAATAACTGTTGTCTTTCTTTGCCTTGTACTCAAAATAGGGCTCGAGTTCTAGTCCTTTACAGAATGTGGGTTCGAATCCTGGCTTGGGCAGTCGCAACACTTGTTTCCTTGAGCAAGGCACTTTATCATAATTGCTTCTCTCCACCCAGGAGTACTTATGGGTACCGGCGAGAGCTGGGGAGTAAAAAGTGATGGACCAGCATCCTGTTCATGGTGGATAGAAATTTTCTCAGGCGTTTAATGCCAATGAAACCGGATACAAACACCGGCTTGATGAGTCATATTGGCTTGGGACAGACTTTGCAATTCTTTTTTCTTCACATGTGACGGAACAAGGAATTGTTCCAGACATCATTCAAATCTAACTCGCAAATGACTTATTCACCTATTGTTAGAGAGACATCCATCGTCTGTGATAAAGTGCTATATAAGAACTGTATATTATTATTTAATACTATTGTTATTATAAATATGCTAATTAAAAAAACAAAAGATTGCTTTTAAAGCCAATAACTCTCCCCCAAAAAATTATTATAAATTTAGACTATTAAATATGGGAAGGCTCTTGGCAACATGTTTTTAAGATTACACACTTCACCTTTAAATATCTTCTTGCATGCTCATGGTTATTATACATTTGACAGAGATACAAATGTGTATTAAAATAGTAGGCCTAAAAGAAGGGTGCCCTCGTACATCACAGTCATGTGTAATGTTTAGTTTCAAACCACAAGGGAAACTAACTGGGTAAATGTATAGAGAGTTGCATCCCCTTAATGTGATCCCTCTGCTGCCGCTTCCCAGGTTGTATGGTAAACTTGGGTGTGATCCTTGGCTATACGGCAGTTACAGGTTGAATGGCCTCTGACTGGCACCCCCGAACAAGGATATTGACAAAATAGGAAGACAGCCATCATTTAGGGTTAGATAGCTCAGTTGGTAGAGCGTCGGCACGTTAATCCGGTGGTAGCAGGTTCAAGTCCCGCTCTAGTAACCTTTTCTTCATTCAACCCAACACTAATTTTAGTTTTAAACGGAACCTAGTCGCTAAATATAACGACACATACAGTTTGTTGAGGAATTTAAGTTGAGTCTGTAGAATTTGTATGATTTATTACTGTTGCCGCCAATTCATATGGTGAACGTAGTTAGCCGGACCTCATTTATGAGACTATCTCCCTCTTCACATCAAACACCACCATCACACATTTCAAGACTCTTCTCCAAATATTTCTGTTGAAGTCATCGTATAGGCCTCTGTAGTTTTTCTCTTTTTCTTTATTTGCAAATCTGAGCGCTTAGAGACTTTCATCTGAAGGTGTTAGGCGCTATATAAATGCAGTTACTACTATTATTATTATTATTATTGTTATACGGCAGGGCATGCTCAGCATTCCTACTGCATGGCATCACAAAGTATTTTTAACTTATACATTCACACTTATGTGCATTGTAGGCAATCTTTTCCCAGCATAAATGCGCACATTGCGATACAGTTGCTCATTCTGTTTCTTGGGTCAACAGTGTTAAAAGTGCACGCACAAAAGTGGAAGGACAAAGCTTTTTACGTTAGCAAAAGAAGGTGATAAAGCTAGCCAGAGCATGACAGATTGTCTGATGGGTTCCGCAACAAGTTTTTGGGGGTTTAAAAATAACACTAATAACTTGTTTTATATAGCCCATTTTACAATCAATTCAATGCACTTTTTATACATAATTTCAATAATCTTTTTAGTATACAATCCAGGCTGCTGCGGTGCTCTGAAGGCTTTTTCAAATACAGTTTCAACCTCTACCCTCGCGGGTACCCATTGATACCCTCCGGGTGAAGAGAAGCAACTATTGTAAAGCACCTTGCTCTTGACCAGGATGCAAACCCACACTCCGATGACTCAACAATCAGAGCTTGGGTCCAGTGCACTGGACCGCTGAGGCATGACAAGCTACGATGTAGTCTTGTTTAATTCATATGGCTGATTAAAATCACTTGGTTTGGCAGCCACAGAAGTGGTTGAAATAACCCTGTTGACAATATAATAGTATTAATTTAAAACAAACAAATGATAGTAATCAGTTCTTATTTCGCGCTTTATCTAGGAGGATCTTAAAGTGCTTATTTCTTAGACGGGAAGTTTTGAATAATGAGACCCATTTATATAGCACCTTGTTATGGTTTACAAGGTGATGCAGGACGGTCAACAATGCCAGAAACACCAGGGTAGACCCCTTCTCTTAACGATAAGTGCATTGGGTTCTCTTACTTGCATTACACAACGCACGAGACCAACGCCTTTACGTCCCATCCGAAGGACAAAGCAATAAGGGTGAAGTGAAGGCTTAAGGACACAAGTCTCAAGACCGAGACTCGAACCCACACTCTGATCAGAAACACCGGAGTTTGGAGTCCGATGCGCTTGACCACTTGGCCTTGACAGCAACAAGTAGCAATTTACAATTTGTTTTACAACACACCACATTAAAATGACTGTTTTTGAATCCCTCTCTCTTCAACCACACTCTTTTGAAGGGAATCGTTTCTCAAAATGTTATACATTATCAACAGCTGCAGTGCTTCTTACCAAGGAAGTTTGTTTTGTCATTAATTTTTGGAGTAATTACCAAAGGTACACCCTGCCTTTAAAGTAAAGATGTACTGACTTGAAACTTGTTTCAAATATTGCAGTTGATTTGCAGATTTGTGTTAGTGAATAAAACTCAAGAGTATGACTATGGTTCAAGTTAAATGAACTTTAAAAAAATGAAACCTTGAAAGATTGTCAAATATAGACTGTTCCGAAAATGCCAATTTAAAAAAGCAACAACGATTATCACGGCAGATTTAATCTCAAGTAGCAGAAACAGTCTTTATTTAGGTGACCTTACCTGTACATAAATAACTCCAGCACGTATGATACGTGTGAGGTTTGCTTACGAATCTTGTCATTAATGTTTCTCGCATTTTTGTGTCTCGTTTTCATCGGTACTCACCCATCCTGATCCCTTGTGCCACTCCCATTTCAAACCAAGCAGACAGAGGTCATGCGTGGGCGAAGGCATGATTTGGGGAGGAGGGATGCAAGGGTTATGAGTGACGAGCTTCTCGACCCCACCCCTCTCTAGTTACCCCACTTGTTCTGAACATGCGCACATGTTTTTTGGAATGATTTGACAAGTCTGCTGCCACCAAGTGTCCCCAAACAGCTCCCACTGGCCGATTTTTAAAGATCGTCTTACAAAATGAAGGAGACAGTGCCTTTCTTTTGTGGTACACCCCCCCCCTTTTCTCCTGGATCCCTATACATGCCCCCTTTCCGAATTTCAGGAATGTTCAATGAACATAGCTAATAGTGTCCCTGCTGGCTCGAAGGACCCCAGTCTCTGTCATTGATGAACATGGGTGAGGTTAACGATGGGTGCACCCCGTCTGCACACCTGCATAGATTAGATATAAACACAGGTGTGATTGACACGCGGTTGGTAATCACTGGTACTTTGTCTGGATGACTTGTTGTTGGGTTGGCGAGGGAGAGGAGCTTGGAGTGAAATGCCTCTCTACAACGTAATAAAAAGGCATATTTTCTAGGAATGTTGTTGCTGTTCGCAGGGAGTGTTTGTACTTTTGTATGAATAGAAAAGTCATGTATTTCAGGCATTTAGAGCTGAGAAGTTTGAAATAATTTTGGGTTGGACAAAGAAAAATTGACGGGAGCAGAACTTGAACCTGCGACCTCCGGATCAACATGCCGGTGCTCTACTAACTGAGCTGCCTGGCCCTAATCTTGGCGGTCTCAAAGATGTTGAAAAAATAGGGAGACCGCCAACATTAGAGTTAGAATCAGTTGGTGGAGCACTGGCACATTAACCTGGAGGTTGCAGGTTCAAGTCCTACTCTAGTAGTTTTGTCTTTGTCCAACCCAAAATTATTCAAAACTTACCCTGTCAGTTTCCCCTGTGGTTTTTTACTTAAGCCTTAATTTGTGATAAACAAGAGGAGAACTTTCCTTTGTAGACAAACACTGATCGCCATTTTTTATTGGGGGGGGGGGGTGGGGGCCTTGAGTATCACAAAATAACAGAGTAAGCACAAATCTGCCCAGAGCCCAATTTCAAACTGTTTGAGTTCAAAAAGTAGCCAAGCACAAACCATTGTTGCATATCAGAATAAGGTTACCTGCCTAGCCACCACATCACATGTATAGTCTGTTTCCTGCTTATTTTTGCTTAACAGAATATTGTTGCTCATTTTTCTGCTTAAACAGCACTAAGAAATAGACCCCTGTTTATTAAAACATTTAGGAACTTTTTAAAATAAGAAAATGTATACTTCTTTCTTTTAGTGTACAATTGTTTTATCAGTGAAATAGTTATTTTTTGTTGCGTTGTTGTATAACACTATAAATTCAATTTTTCTTTGAAGGCCCAGGGTTTTGCCAATCACTGTTTTGCAAAGGTTGCTGCTTTCGCCAAAAAAACCTCTATGCAGGGTTTTAATCAAGATAAAATTAATACTTTTTTCAATTTTTTCTTGTCACATCTATGACTGCTTTTATAGAATACTATAGTGTCAACATCTGAGAGGCATTGCATTAACAGTTTTTGGGTGAATTAATTCAATCATTTTAAAACAAAATTCTTGTCATGCTTGTGTACACTAAAAACTTATTTCTAGCATAAAATATTTGAGAATTGCTTTTTACAGTGGTCATTCACAACAAACTTTTAATTGAATTATGCCATAAGTGAAAGCAAGTCTTCTCCTCCGGCTCCATGTCTTAATAATGTGTAAGTTGTTGTTCCCATGTGTCACACACAAATTAGTTTTGGCTGTCCCTTAGGTAGTTTGTTTCTCCACACTCTGAGGGGCTGTGCAGTGTGACGAGGGGTGTCATGTTTGTGTGTATACAATGCTGCCCTCACTAGTGCTTAATCTTTCAGCAGCGGCTGGCGGATGAATTAAACTGCTTAAACCTCATATAAATATTCCTGGTGACCTGCAATGGCCTTGTACCAAGGTGTTATCACAGTGTTGAAGGGAGAGAACAACACCGGTATCAAACATCGGCCAAGTTTTACCAAGCTGTTTAATGGACCTATGAAGTGGTATTTTTCACATTACATTTTGAGGGGTTTAAACGTAGGGTCTTAGATTAGTTTTTGTCAATGTAATACTGATGTATAGGCCAAATTGTCAATAAGGATACAGTATAAGTCACCTGTGAAAGTTTCAGCTCAATATAGTGTCCACGATGACTGCTCTATATTCCTACACCCCTATGTTCCAACAACCCTATGTTCTGAAAAACCTATGATGTGGTTTATTCGCTAGGGTTTGGGTTAGGATTTGGAAAAGAAAATACGCTCAGGTTGTCGGAACATAAGGGTGTTGGAACAAGGGGGTGTCGGAACATGGGGTGTAACTGTGTCCACTTGTTTAGAAACAGCAAAACACTGTCACAGTATTTTTCATTGTCAATGTCGAACCCATCCTTGTTGTAGCGAGGTGACGCGGGTACTAACCGTGCGCATCTCCGGCCCTGAACGGACACCAAAACTAATTGTTTTACTCATTTCTCAAAAACTAAAGCATTTCAAGCAGAAATACATGTATTTCAAGGGAAGTTTTCCACCATGCCCATCTTTATGCTATGTAAGCTCTGTGTAAATAAGTGATTGTTTCTGATTTTTACTCTTACCAGTGTTGCGCACACCCTTTCAAACTTTGTTTTACAATCTCTTTGCAAGAGTGAAATCAAAACATAGCCCCACTTTTTGTAGGGGGTTGGTGCGGGGGGGGTGGGGGCGTGTAGGGAGGCTGACATGAAAAGATGAAAAGTTTTGATTTCTCATCCGTCATCTTGGACATTGCTAAAATATACATATATGGGTGAGTTACCAAATTGGAAGGGGTAAGGTGTAGGGTGCAGGTGGTGGTAGCACGGCTTTTCAATCAGCACTGGTGAGTCTTGTCAGAGTCAGGTCAGGTAGATAGTTCAGTACTTCCTCAACTTAAAGGGGAGGGGAAGGGAGTGGGTTTGATTGGGTCGTGATGATTAAAGGAAGGTACAACGGTTGTTATTATTAAAATTATTTTTACATGTATATCTTTCTGGTTATACCCTTGGCCTTTATACCGGGGCCCAATTTCATAGAGGTGCTTAAGCACAAAAATAAGCTAAGCACAACAAAATTATGCTGACTAGAACAAGGTTACCAGCCAAAATTCCGTGGCACATGGATAATTTGTTACTGGTATCCTGCTCATTATTGCTAAGGAGGGACTTTTTAAGCAGTTTTTTCTTCTGGTTAAGCAGCTCTATGAAATTGGGCTCTGATCATCCTGAAATCAAAACTTGCTGTCCCGGATGTCTAATAGCGCTGTCGCCTCGCTAAATGTGGATGGATTCAACGTTCGTGTGAAAATACCGTGACAGTGATTTTACTGTCTTCTCAGCAAGTAGACACTTTATTCAGCTGAAACTTTCACATGTGAAATTTGATTGTATCTTTCGTTATAATTTTGCCTATAAATCAGCATTACGCTGACAAAAACAAATCTATGACCCTACTGTTAGGTACATTTCACTTTAACAACTGCCCTAATTATTGAATAAAATACTTTGCTTGGAAGACTGAATAGTCAGGCGGTACCTTTTTGGTCAGGTCTATTTTGTCTACCTTTTATTGGGTCAACTGTTTTTGTCAATATGCTTGATATAGCTTGCCATAAAGGTTTTATCTTGGTGTCCTCGGACTCAATCTGTAGTATTGGCGCACCCTGTCCAGATGGTGAAGAATGTTGCTAAAATAGTCTACCTCTTTGGATTGTTCTGGGGATCAGTTGTGTCCAGAGCTGTGTATTTGAGACAGTTGCAACATGGACAGTGATGGAGGGACCAGTTTTCTTTGGTCACGTGGTTGCTGTACATCATTTTCGGTCCTAACATACCACAACCAATTGTAGTCTAGCCTGGCACCCTGTGTGCATTCATGCAAGGTCTTTTTTTTACTGAAAATAGCATCTAACCACTTTTTTTTCTTCTTTTCTTCTGCAAATTGATTGAAATGGTTGATGAAAAATATGATGGAACTTGTACGTGTGTGACTAGGACAGGCATGGGGGCTGTGCCACCCGAGATTAGTGTTTCAGTGCAGTGGTGTAAACAATCAAATATTATGAAACCACATTTCTATTCAATTTTATATATTTTTTTAAAACTGTAAAATGAAGATACAACGGTTTGTCTTTGATGTCATTAGAGGTGGTGGGGAGGAGGGAGGTGGCAAGGGTGCTGAGTTGGTGGGGGAACTCAAGCCCCTCCCCCTCCCTGGTTACGACAGTCAAAATGGGTAAACATGTAAAAATGTGTGTAATATATTATGTCGTCTTAATATCTTCTCTTAATACGTCATGTGCTAATGGAAGACACAGTCATGGCCGGATGGTGGTGTTGTGGGTTTGAGAAACTTTTTTTTTTCCCTTGAGCAAGATGCTTAAACCATGACTGCCTCATCCTTCCTATGGGACATACAGCCCTCGAACCTGCATCTTGTGTAATGCATGTTGAAGAACCCAGTACTTAAAAGAGGGTGTTTTCACCCCTGCGTTTTATGGCACAGTTGGCAGCGGATTGCGCTGTGTCACCTTGAAGATCTATGTAACGGGTCTTTATGATTCATACCTATACATATCTGCTGTTAAAGACTAATGAGTGAATATCAACACCACAAATACTAATGCTTTGTCAGGGTGTGGCAGGAGATTCTGTCACCCCCGGAGATTCTGTCCACCCATACGGCAACATTTTGAGCACTGCTTTGTAAGAGTTCATCATCATAAATGTGAAATATCCAAAGTCAACATTAGAAGTTCCAAAATGACCCTCTGCCTAGCACCTTATGGCAGGGATGAGAAATTTCAGACTTTTGTCTCAATTCAGACTTTTTTTGTGTCATCCTTCTGAGAAAGTATAGCTGTTGTTTTCTCAATACATGAAGAAATCCTGCTTTTTTATCCACTTCTCTTATGCTGAGGATACTGTTCCCAAAAATCTAAAACTCCAAGGGTTTCTGAAAGGTGGAAGTAAATGTCATTATTTTGACTGTACATTTAAAAATTTGGAGCATGGTTTCTGACTTCTTTGTATGTAATGACTCTCACGCCTGCAAAATACTGGTCTGCAGTTTTATCAGTTTTTCTTCACCATAGTTACCGCGAGCCCTGCCATTAAAAAAGGAAAGAAAACAAATCCAGCAGGTGGGCACACTGACTAGTGGTGTCAGGAGAGCGAGAAAAAAAGAAAGAAAAAGATTTACCTTAGGCCAGCTCCAAATATCTGGTGAATCGAGAAGCATTCTTTGGCATTGTGTCCCAGTCAATGGTAATCCATGTATGTACACATTGCCTTGGAGACGTTGTAAGGCCTACCCCTATGGTACTTTCCTCACCTGTTTTTCCTAAGGGTACCCGTATTGTCTTGGATTCGGCATGCAGTGGACGTACTGCACGCTTCAAAATAAAACAACGGAACAATACCCTGATGTAGCATCCCATTATTGGGTTAAGAAGTCTTACTTTAGAATGTACCCTCCTCCCCTCTCTCCACTAAACTATCCTCGAGTAGAATAGATCAAAAGAAACGCATCTCTCTTTGACAGGAATAGTACAAAACAAGACTTGCTGGCTAAACAAAAGTATTTGTAAGAGACACTTAAAGAAGAAAATTGGTTTGAATCTGGAGAATGTTTGATATTGATTGTGTTCAGACGTCTGGGTGGAGGGAGCGTTTCGTTCCATGAATATCGGCGCTTATTTATTTGTTTGTTCCCCTCCTTTTTGACTTGGCTTTTCATTAAGATTATCCGTCAAAATATTTTGGGGCCTCTAGGCGGGGGACACAATCTTTGCAAATATTTGGGCACCGATGCCAAAAGTGATGACCCATGGAGGTTTGCCTTTTCTCCGCCTTTATTTTGAGGGGAACAAAACCGGCGGTGTCAAAAGGGCTGTGGTGTCACAAAGCCACAAAAGCTTTTATTCTATTGTTCCTTTGGAATGCAATTATCTTGATGTGTAGTGCAGGGTTTCAGCCCCCCCCCCCCATGCCATTTTAAAGGAGATCCGTACCCATGACTTACATATTTATCAAAGCATCTGTATGTAAAATATCATATTGTGAAAGCCAACTAGTGAAAGTTTTAGTTAAATCCCGTTGCACTGTTTTGGAAAAACTGCAATTTGTTTTACTCTATGCTTGTTCTTATGTAAAAAGGGTTCGACAATCCCCTCTATCATGTGGTTGGGAAGGGACTTTAACCTTACAGTCGGCATTTGTACATTTGTCTTTCCAATTTGAAATGCCTGCTCTCAGTATCATTTTCCCCCTCCCCCTTCCCCTCAATCACTCACCACCAGGTGGAACAAGTTTGTAAAATTTCCTTATTCCTATCATTTTAAAGGAAATGGCGTGTTGTGGTCAAGCTGTTAAGAGCACTGGACTCAAGCTCTACTGTTTCTGATCAGCAGAGTGTGGGTTCAAATCCTGGTAGACCAGTAAGAGTACTGGACTCAAGCTCTACTGTTTCTGATCAGCAGAGTGTGGGTTCAAATCCCAGTCAAGGGGTTAAGAGCACCGTTCTAAAGCACTGGTGTTTCTGATCAGCAGAGTGGGGGTTCGAGTCCTGGTCAATGGGTTAAGAGCACCGAACTCGAGCTCTGGTGTTTCTGATTAGCAGAGTGTGGGTTCGAGTCCTGGTCAATGGGTTAAGAGCACTGAACTCGAGCTCTGGTGTTTCTGATTAGCAGAGTGTGGGTTCGAGTCCCGGTCATGGCATTTGTGTCCTTGAGCAAGATACTTTACCATAATGACTTTGTCCTTTGGATCGGACATTAAGCCATACATGTAGGTCCCATGTTCTAGGATTGGTAGTGCACGTAAAAGAACCGAGAACACTTATCGTGGAAGAGTAGGGGTTAATCCCAGTGTTTCTGGTTCACATAGCAAGCACCCTTGTTTACAGGTTTCCTCTGGCTTGCAAGGTACAGTGATGAGGCATCATTGGTTTCATTTCCAGAAACATATAATGAAATAATATTAATATTATAGTAATAAGGATTAGGCAAATGTTTACATAATTTGGTTGAAAGGAGGGGCGAGCAAATAACTACCTTTTAGGGGGTCCCCATTCTCAGTTCCGCTGCCTGTGTCCCTAACCCAAACCATTTTCCTATTCTGAATCTGCTCCTGTGGTTGTATTTATTAGATATTATGCAGAATTGGTTGTGTCTGCCCAAAAAGTTTGAAGACACTAATGGCCCACTCTCCCTCTTATTCAGAATA
Source organism: Pisaster brevispinus (assembly GCA_023634235.1). Lineage (NCBI taxonomy): Eukaryota > Metazoa > Echinodermata > Asteroidea > Forcipulatida > Asteriidae > Pisaster > Pisaster brevispinus. Next base: position 2,991,011 of record JAMKCF010000012.1, read on the forward strand.
TAAACTGAATATTCTGCCTATAAAAGTTTCAACTTATTTTGATATTTCTGCTTCAAAGAAAGAAAACGTTATTTTAAAAGTTTCAACTTTTGTCATTTATCAAAATATAAATGCATTCCACGCTTGTCTAACTATTTTTAAAATGGCAATTTTGGACAGTGTATAACTCTTTCTTAAAATTCAGACGGAAAAAAAGAGAGTATTTTTTTAATTGTTGTAATAAATGATAATTTTCTTTTCACCTGAAATGATTTTTGCAGCTATCACTTTAACAAATCCTTTTGTAAGTGAAAAAAAACCCCGTTAAATCGTTTTTACTACTAGTTGTTGAAATCCAACACTGTACTTTTATCTTTTACATCATGTCGACTGCAACTGAAGCTGTCATCTGAATCCATATTTGTTCTGCTTAAATGGTTTTAACTGCCCTTTTTCAGATGTGCAATTTCACACACAAAAGTTTGATTGGCCATTAAAAATACTTCGAAATTCCTTCCAATAGCTGTGACCGTCGGCATTCTAAAATGTCGTAATGAATTAAAAATTTATGAATTAAAATTTCACTTGTTATCATAGAATAAATATGTATGGTTGGCAGCCGAGACGGTAAAAGTACAGGGGGTACAAAGAGGAGGTTGCGTTCAGGGTTTGATTGGCAACAGTTTGGGCAACGTGCAGCAGGTAGGTGATGGGATTGTGCCGTTGATGATACCAGCATGAAATTGTGCACACAGTCAGAGTATGTCTGAGAAAGATATTTGGCCACAGGGCCATCGTAGATTTGTCCTTTGAAAAAAAACCCACAGGTAGAATAACTAGCAATGACAGCCATTTTGAAAATCCTTGCACCTATATTTTTTCTAAGTATTACTCTGGGATGACCCTATCATCTTTCTCATGACATACTGTGTGCCTGATTCCATGCTTGTAACATAAGAGGCACTAGTCCCCAAAATATTTCCCCTGTTCATTTGGGGGTGGGGGTGGGGGTGGGGGTGGGGGTTGGGGGCAAGTGGGGCTAAGACATAATGTAGCTGAGCTATTTATTGGGGTGGGGCAAGGGGGACAAGGGTTCTAAGCAGGGTTGGGGGTTAAGGGTTAGGAATGTTTTAGACTTTTGGAGGATATTTTAAGGCTTACAGATTTTGAACCAACTCCCATACAAATGAGTGTTACCAGAAAACCTTAAAACACGGACCATTAAAAGAGCTTGTGGACTATGAAATGACAAGCTACATGTATAGCTGGTCCTGCTGGGGAGTCACTGAAAAAGTTAATGGCAATCTCTGCCTTCGCTCTCAATACCTGTAACATCTTCTCACCCCTTCACTGTATCCGTTCCAAAGGCCAGTACTGTGAGATATTCAAAAGCTTTTTCCCTCTCACTGCTGTACTTTGGAACTCCCTACCCTGTATCTTGTTTTCCACCATCTTGCAATCTATTGCAATTTAAGAGGACTGCGAACAGATACCTTCTCTGTCTTTAGGCTGTCTTGTTTATTCTTGTAATCTTTACCTTGAGTGACCCTTCAGCCTTGTGTCGAACGTGAATGAAGTATGACGCAGCATACACCGTTTTGGGGTTGTTTTACCTGTAAAACAGGATTGACCAATTTGATGAAACTTGTACTGGTTGTGATGGATGATGTGTTTGTTTGCAAACTTGAAGATAGATAAGAATGTATTCTTCTAAAGACCAATGGTGTGTTATACCTTTAGTCTTAAGGTTTACCTGAGAGATTCAATGATGTAGCGTGCCGTGGCTGAGTGGTCTACAGCGTCAAACTCAAGTTCTGATGGCTGAGTCATCAGAGTGTGGGTTCGAATCCCGGTAGTGACACTTGTGTCCTTGAACAAGGCACTTAACTAAAGTTGCTTCTCATTACCCAGGAGTAAATGGGTATCTGCGAGTATCTGTAATGGGTAGAGTTTGTTAAGGTAAATGATTACCAACCTGTGCACCCATTTGGCAGCCGGTGCTGCATACTCCAAAGGAGTTGAGATGTTTCCGGAATGCTTAAGGATCAATTAACAGGGGTAGTAATAGTGTAAGTTGCTTTGATACAGTGCTTTTGAAGCACCTAATAAACGCCTACTAGTATTATTATTAATTCTTGAAAATAATCAAATTGGTATTTATTTTGCCATGTTGCAGTTTGTATCCATCGGTCCGACCACAACATCAGCCATGGTGGAGCACGGCTATAAAGTGGCAGCTACTTCAGCTAAACCTAATGCGCAGACATTACTGAAAACCATCTTGGATATTAGTGATAAAGTATCATGAGCTACCCATCCTAGAAATTGATGACAAGATGTCCTGAGCTAACCATCCTAGGAATAAAAGACAAGTTATCCTGAGCTAACCATCCTAGGAACAAAAGGCGGTCTTTCCTTTATCTTTATAAGAAAACTGTACAATTCCTAAGGAGTGCTGTTACCACATTTGGGCTGGAGGTTCTGCCTGTATCTTTGTTATAACTCAACTAGTTGGTGAAGAGTTGAGCTCATCATTACAACCTCTTTCTCAATCATGGGTCTGGAGCCAGCCTCTGTCTGTTCTACAACTATTTCCATGGTAGATGTTCCACCAGGTTCCTCCTATCAGGGTGTTTGAGCATGAAACCAGGCTTTCTGCCTGCTCTGACCCATACACTCTAGCTATGCTGAGATGTAGAACAAAGAGCAATTCAAACAGCTTTATTCCATGAACTGTATGTCTTTGGAACTCCTTCCTGGTACATGTCTCCCTCCATCCTACAATTAATAGCCTGTTTGAAGAGGAATATCAATTGGTTCCTTCAGCTTTTCTGAGTTTTGACGTCTAATCGTGTCTTCTTTGTAGCTCTTACCTATAGGTTCTTTTAACAACTACAACAAATCTCAAGTAAAGCAACACAGAAACAAAATACACACCAACTTGAAGGCTTAGCAATGTCATCATGACTAATGTGTCACGGGGGAAATCGAACCCCACACCAAACACGAGATATCACAATTGGTAATTCACACACGGAACATGAGCTAACTCATCGTAGTACAAAGTAAAGATGTCATGAGCCAACCATCGAACGTGTAAATTGACATGGGTTTCACAGGGTATCGTAATATTTATATTTATATAAAGGTCAAAGGTCAAAGGTCAAATGTCAAATAAATTTGATTTAACAAACCTGTGAAAATTTGGGCTAAGCCAAACCATGCACAATATTCAGCATGTAAACACATTGTCCTTAAATTGAACAACTGAAATAAGCTATTGCGTGTTTTTTTTTAGGTTTTCAGATACAGTTTTCTCGACTATGACTTCATTTCAGTGGGAAATATTTCAAGGCAAAAAGTGTTCTAGTGTGAGCTTTATAATCAGTAAGCTTGCAGACTAAAATTTATCCTTACCCCTTACCAATCCTGTAAGAAGAATATTATTTTCAAACTTGTGCCCTTCTAAAACATTGCCTATTAGGCTTTGCCGCTTAGCAAGACACTTATTACCGATTAGGCCATTGCATCGCCATTAATATAGGACTTATACTCGTGGGTCCAGCTTGTTGAAATAGTACTCAGGCCAATTTGGACTGGAATTTAGTTCATAGAAAGCAATCAGAGAAATGTCAATATTTCAAACGATTTTTATCATTTTTTCAATCATATTTAAAACCTGAAATAATATGAACCTGTTCTTATTTGCCAACTCAATACAAAGCCTTTAGGAAAGATACTGGTGATAATTGAGTATAAAAGTGAATGTTAAGGGAAATGTGATGGATCTAAGTATATTATTCAGAAATATAAGTACTAAATTTTAGGTAATTTATACCCGAGTGACTGCCTTTGGTTAGATTTGTGGGAGAACATTCTGCAAATTAACCCGCCCAAATGATCAATTTGATTTTGGTGGATATTTGTAGAGCTGGGGTTGGGGTTTGGGTTGGGGTTGAGGTTAGGGTTTGTACCTTTGTTTTGTTTTTACTTCGACATTATTTGCACATGAATAGTAACTTGTTTTAAAAATCTGAAATAATTAAACTTTATAATGGTGGTTGAACGTTTCAATGTTAACTTGTATTTTATATTTTGTAATTTAGAAAAAAAGAAAAAGAAAATAAATAAATAAGTCGTACATTACTTGCTAAATTAATTTTGTGTAAATGATTATTCCTTTATCTAATTTATAGAAACTTTTCAAAGAAAATAACCAAATCCAAAACTCGGATTAAATCTCAAAACTTGAGGTTGTTATTTCGTAGTTTACCAAGATTCATTTTATAGTGGTTAGTATTGTGACACCATTCTTTGCAATTAAGGTTGCTACACACCTATCTCAGCTTTTGGTGAAATCGAGCCCAGGAAATTAATTCCCATCCTGCTTTTAATTTTTTTTTTCTTTTTTAAATAAGCACATCTTACGGTGAACCTGTGAACCATTTCATTTAGTGTGCTGGTCATATTATGGTGTAAACAGATAAATATGTCTGTGAGCATGTTTTTATCAGGCTTATTACGATGGCGGCAATCGAAATAAGCAACTGTTATTTCAGGATTCTTCATAACGTATCTTTTTAAGGAGTGAGCCGACTTGTCTTTATGGTTAATCTTGCCAGAAAAGGAAAATATCGATGTGTCTTTCTTTATTAGTTTAACCCGTCATGTCGACTTATTTTAAGGAGTAAGTTGATTTAATTAGTAATTCTACTTGTCTTCATAGTATATCCCGTCGTCGTGTCGACTTATTTCAAAGAGCAATTCGATTTGTCTTTATAGTTGGTCTCGAAAAGTCGACTTATTTTATGAAATAAGTCGACTTGTCTTCGTAAATTATCCCGCCATGTCGACTTTTAAAGAGTAAGTCGACTTGTCTTTACAGTTTATCCCACCATGTCGACTTATTTTAAGGAGTATGTCGACTTGTCTTTACAGTTTATCCCGCCATGTCGACTTGTGTTTTCTCAAGGTTTTTTCCTGATTAAATGTTTTTTTCTCAAAATTGCATCGGGCCTTTTAAGTTCGATTGAAAGAAGTAAAGCAGGCACCAAAAGGAGAAGGAACTATTCCACATTGTGTCCGAACCTGTAGTATTGTATTTCTGGTGATGCACAAGAGCCTGTAAACCTCCTTAATTGTATAACATATGGGCCAATTTCATTGAACTGTTGAAGCACAACTTGTTTCTACTAAGCAAAAATGTGTTGTAAACCAGTCAAAGATGGTACGTGTGGAATAATATTTTGGCTGGTAACCTTAAAGCAGAAATGTTTTGTGCTGAGCTACCTTTTTGTGCTTAAGCACTCTATGAGATTGGGCCCTAGGAGGTTCCGGGTCTGGAATAAGGAGGAAAAACAGGCACGCAAGCCAGCTTTCAGGAATTGTCACATACGTCAAATGTCATCCCTGTTTTATACAAAACAATCCAATTGCATTGAGATCCCTCAGGCGCACTTTCCAAACTACGGGAATACACCAAGGTGTGCAAAAATGTGCATGGCACACTCAGAAGATTAAAAAAGAGTTCGAGGTATTGAAATTCTTTCTATAACAAGTAGAGCAATAATGTACACTCACATCTGAACATTCACGCAGTGATCAATAATTTGTATGAAATATGATATTAGCATATAGCGACCACCGCAATATCAATGGCTTTTATTGGTAACCATTCAAGCGACCAGTGAAAATCTCGTGTTAAAAGTTCATGTTGTGTAAAATGATATTGACTCAGTGAAGTCAGCGCTTTCCTTGTATATTGTGTGCATCGTAGGCGCGATGGGTTTCACACGCTACATAATAAGTTATTGTGTTATTTTCTTCTATGCTTGTTTTGTCACCTGAACCCTCAGAGTCGGCACTTTTTCGTCACACAAAATCCCTCTGCCGAACAGCAATCTATAATACCATGGGTGAGGTTTGAAGCTTTGCACGGTGTGGATCGTAAGAATAACTAAAACTTACAGGTACAACCAAGTATGGAAACCTTTCTAGGAGAAAGGTTGGTTCTGAGAAAAACTGGTGTGGTCTCGAAGTTTCGATCAGTATACTCTGCTCGTCACGAAGTTTCGATCGGTATACTCTGCTCGTCTTCACGAGACGAGCAGAGTATACTGTTCGCAACGTCAAGACCACAGCGGTTCTTCTCACCACTTCTTCCAAAAGAGTTCCTATACATGGTAGTAGCTGCAAGTTTACTACTCTAGTTATTCTTAATCTAACCATGGTTTTACTATAAGTTCCAGCCTGAAAAAAAAATGTACATCAAGCGTGTGATTTGTCAGGACTTTTGAATCCTGATTTCAGGGTTTTTCACCGGCTCCCAGAGCCTTTAGAATTTCTCGAAAGGAAGCTTGCCAACGCAGAGATGAAAAGACTTGGCCCTTATGAGCAAACCTTCAGATATCTATTTGAAATGATGTAAATATGTAACACGTAACATTCTGTAATTCAGGGTGCTTTATTTCCACACCAAGAGGAAACTGTTGTCAAATTTTCATGATTTTTTTCATTGTAATCTCATCCCTGGTTTATTTAGGGGAAAAACAGACGTTTTGTAATTCCAACAATTCTAGTGTGCATATAACTTTACTGTACCATTCAATATATCTGCAAATGCACGAGAGCGAACTGTCTATTGTTGAGGAGACCACAGGTAGCAATATTTGTCCATTTGCGGTTTTAAAAAAAAAGGAGAGAAGAAAAGCGACGGTAACAAAACGAAGTCTATTTTCGATTCGCAAGTTGAGTCAACTGCCTGTACAACGTATAGGGAAATACGATTAAGCTGACCAATGAACCGAGTTTTGTCATGCATTCTCGCATAATGACTAATTCAATGTGGTTAAACGGTGGATTGATATTATTGAATTATTATGTTCATGATAATTTACAACATCAAATAGGAGAAAGAGAGCGAACAAAAGAAAATAAATTGAAGAAAACACATTAAAAATCAAACAGAAATGTTGGCAATTAAACACGTTTTCTGCCCGTCAAGGGTAAAAAAATCACGGGACCTTTTCACACATTTTGATTTTGTGTGTTCATGACCTATGAAGTGGAACTATGTTTTGTTCATATCTGGCGCCTGCCACATGGGTTTGGTTCCCTGTACCGACACAGTGCTAATGATATATAGTCTTGTCATTTCATACGGAGGGGCAAGACTAATTTTCCTATAAAAGACGCAGTTTGGTAACATTCGGTTGAATGTAAGAATAACAAGGTGGTGCACGTCGGTAAAAGGTCTATGATGATTACACACTCTTTATTGATAATTATATGTTCCACCCTTGGTGTAAAACTTCAGGAACTTGCTGTCGCAATATATATATAAATATTTGACGGTTAGTTTAACAGTTACGACCGTGACACTGTTCTTAGCTCTTGGTTAGTGGCGGTCAAAAACAAGACTCGCGGTTCATCCGTACGATACGGTATAATGGCATGGGCACATCGCGTTACCACTAACAGCCAGCCAAAGAGGGCTTGCGACAAAGACTACACCAAAAGGAGAAAGGCTGTACAATGGTACCACTCTTGTATAGCAGCATAATATTTTGGCTGGTATTGTGCGAGTCCCAGCACTATATAATGGATCTGTTTAGGGAATAACACGGTGAAGCAGATAACACAAACGCTTGCCTTGTGCTGGTTTCTGTTCTGACCGCGTCAGAGTCTTCGTTGTCACACCGGGAACATAAAAGGGGGGAAGACAACAAAAGCCAGGTACAGGTGAGGTGTTACTGGGATTTTTTTACCGGAAGCTGGCGACCAGAAACGGTGTCACTCTCGCAAACACGTATACCATTACCTGCCTTACTTGGATTTGTACACTTGTTACGAAAACAGTTCCTCGGAAAGACTACTATTATATTGCAGAGTATATCGCCGAATCTTCGTTGGGTTCACGGTGGAGAGCAGTGTTGTCATGGTGTGGAGTGCGTGATCATCAACTAAAGAGAATAAGGTGTTCCGGTCAGCAGAATACTAAACACCACCAAGGGTAGACAGCACAGGGGAATTACCCACAGGTATCCGTGTTTACGCATGTATGGAAATATGCAGTTGTAGAACTCACATGAAACACGTAAAAACGTCTGACGGACAAAATGCAGTCCTAATCGACGGTGTGCAGCGGAGACTTCCTAGACCAAAAATAAGACGGGTGTGTTGCTGATGTGTACAGTGTCTTTTGCGAAGGGATCGAACGGCTTTGTTTTTCTTGAGTGTGACATGATGTTAACTCGAATGTCGAACTCGTTCAAAACAGTTCCGGATTGAGTTGGGAACGTTGGCAACTGCATGCATGGTATATACGAATGCCTCGTGTGATGATGTTTGTTTTGAATGGACATCCCGTGAACAGTTGACCTGTGTGTTACAGTTATTAATAAGATTAATTTTTAATTACCAATGGGCGACTTGGACGCTGACTTTGTTTACTATATAAAGAACTGCTTACCAGCAATTTAAAACGCATTGGTTGGTTTTCTCTGATTGGTTAGATTTTGACAAGCGGACTGGAATACCTATTGAATTTAAGTGAAAACTTTGAAGGGAACAACAATGACGTCACAAGCCTCTCAAATGGTAAGTTTTCTCACGAATCGAGTTTCACCCTTAGTAACCGTAGCGCTTCTATTTCATACTTAGAAATGTTACCTTAAAGGTATTATACAGGATTAGTAAAGATAAAAAACATTGTTCAATTTTAGTCTGATAGCTTACTGATTATGAAGTTCATACTAGAACAATTTTCTCTGTGAAATAATTCCTTCTGAAATGAATTCATGTTCGAGAAAACTATCTGAAAATCTAAAAAAGAAAACGCAACAGCTGAATTGGGTTGTTACAACCAAAAATAAGGACAATGTGTTTACATGCTGAACATTGTGCATGGTTTTTCACTATTTTCACCCGACTCACACAGCGAATTAAGCCCAAGTTTTCACAGGTTTGTTGTTTCATATCTATGGTTGATCACACAAAACATTAAGACTGTCTGTGACTATTTTGTCGGCTCTCTCTACCAATCCTGTAGAATACCTTTAATCGTTGTTATGTACCTGTAAGTAAAAGGCACTGCTATTATTTGTCATCAGTGATGACAGCTTTACTGAATTGAAATCAATTATTGGAAGGTGATTTTGTTAATTTTCAAATGGGTGCGAGTTGTCTTCTGTACACAACCTAACCTGGGTCCAAGGGAATCACTTTGTGTACGAGTTGACTTGGAAACGACCCTGGCTTGATTATGGAGGAATGCAATTCATCAGTGCGAAGCTCAGCCATTCCCCTTATTGGCCCTTTCGAAAACCCGAATTCGGCTTCGCCTCAAGCTCAGGCTCCGTCCACCTATTTGAAGCTCTGCACTGTTTCAAAGTTACCGCTGAAGGAGCCAAAGCTGAAGCCGCATGGTTTAGAAAATAGCCATATTGCAACCGAGGGTTTGAGGGGAAATAATCTGGCCCCTTAGTGAAAATCACTATTCGTGATTGCCATTTCGCACAGGAGACAAGACATTGATGGTGGAAGCATGACTGAAATCCACTGCATACAACATTGACATGTTGGTACATTTTGAACTCTATGTAAATAGCCCTGTGTGACGTCATGGAGATAGAAAATGCTGACATCATGTACATAATTATAAGTCCAGACAGGCGAAGCCAACATTGTAGTAGATCGTACCAGTATATTGCCCGTAATAATTTCTGGCTTCACGTTGAAATAGTTATTGTCTGTGGTTTTATTATCTACAAAACACCCGATGCGACAAAAGCACTATTCACGTGAGATTTTCTTTCGCCTTGGGCGCTTTTACTTCAAAAGCACTAACAAAGGTTCAAATTGACAAGTACAAATTAGACATGTTAAACATAGTTTTACGACAGAAATTACACAAAAAAGAAGTGACAATAAAGAGTTGTTAATGAGATACGACGTTAAACGCAACGGGCCATTATCACCAATGATCGAGTATTTCGCAGAGAATGAAGCACAGTGGAACACTCTGAATGTCATTGCCTTTGAATTTCCTGGTGTCTCTACCCCCTTGCTCCAGCTATCTTCAAAACATGTGCTCTACTTTGCTAAGTTTATAGCAAAGTGTTTTTTGTGAGTGTGTACGTGCGTATACCCCCTTTCAAGTGTATACGATTTCAGTTGACTTCCTGACGTAGGGACCCAGGGAAGTACTGGATAACATGTTTTACCTTTTTATGGTTTATTGAGCACACATAATAAAGCTTTATTGTGTAGGCATATGTAGGTGAATGGCCTACCAACAAAGAGTTACCAACAAAGATTAAAATCGTGTTGTCAAAAGGTGTCGTGTTATTTGTTGCACGCCAATGCCCGTCCCAGACGAAAACTTTCGGCCCCTTCACCCCGCCCCAAACCCACCCTGCCCGCAACACCCATCGGTATTTTTTGATTTACGCAGGCAAAATGTCAGGGTTTTCAGTAAAATGCAAAAAGAATGTTACGTCCTATCTATCTTACATGAAACTACAATTCGCGTGTCATTGTATAGTTTGGGAAGTGTCAGCTGCACTTTCGAACGTTTTAAAGTTCATCAGCATCATCATCGTCATCATCTTCCTGTGGTATTCAGAAATCTCCGCCGGAGAAACTCGCTCATTGGTTGAGAAGTAAACAAGATAGGAGGTACAGACAAAACTCGAGGCATAAAAAAAACATGTATGTGCAAGAAAAAGCAGTTGTTTCGTGTTTTGTTTGTGGATGGTTGATTAGCTGGGGCTGACACCGCTTAGTCTTGTTCTTGAAGACGTCCAGGTTTTATGACTCGATAACTTACCTGGGCAGTGAATTCCACAGGCGGATGGTGTCTGGTGAGAAGGAGCCTTTCATTGAGTTTGTGTGGGTGGATGGAACCATGGGTTTCATGTTATTTCCTCTGGTGTGTGAGTTTACTTGGATAAGCTGGTTGTCAGGGACGTCATTGAGTTTTCACTTTGAAGCTAACTGCGGTTGCGGTAGCATCATTTATCTTTGACGTTTTGTAATCAAGATTTGTAGATGTAATTTAGAACACTGTCTTCGGGTTAAAGATAGTCTGAAAGCTTACTGATTATGAATGAAGTTCATACTAGAACCATTTTTTATGTGAAATATTTCTCTCTGAAACGAAGTCATATTTGAGAAAACTGTATCTGAACACCTTTTTATCAGTCACCAGTTTGCAGATTGGGCTGTCTACAAAAAATTATAAATTAACATTGTTTATTACCACGTGGTTACTGCATGTATGGTATGTATTTATGGTATGGTTTATTTATGTATGTTGTTTGGTTTTTTTCATGATGAAACCAAGGATGCCTCATAAGTGGACTTAATCACTGTAGCTCGCAAGCCTGGGGGAAACCTGTAAAGAGGGGTGCTTGCTATGTGAACAAGAAACACCGGGGTTAACCCCTACTCTTCCACAAGTGTTCTGGGTTCTTAAACGTGCAATACCAATCCTAGTACACGGGACCTATGGCATAATGTGCTTGTTATTTAGCGCGAAAAGAGACCTCGTGTCGCATGGATTTTGCATGAAGTTGCATGGAGTCTCTGGGACAATGACGTCCTAATTTCATGAGATCTGGCTACTGTACTACTACTAAATGGTAGCAGCTTGCACCAGTTGGCACGAGTGTACGTCAATGATCACGACAATCGCCTTTTATTTCATGGCTTTTACGGTTAAACGTGCAGCGGAAATTAAGGTCGCCTTTCAAAAACCCCTCCCATTTTAAAATATTTTTTTATTCAAACCATATTCAGTGGATGAAATTAATTAAAACATCACAATACAAGTTGTTTGTAAAAACAAATTAAAAATAAACAACAACAATTGCCACAATACACGCTGTAGCTGCTATTCGAGGTGCCCGTAAGTCCAAATTCTCGCGAAAACTCGCATACTCTCGAGGTAAACTTTACACAGTCTATACGCACCCTCATGGTAACTCGGTCATTGTGTTCCTTGTTTTGTTTTTTTTCAAAACCCTCCATCAGTCTGTTGCCAACAGCAAAACACACTACATGTATAAAGATCTGGAATATTGTGATGTAAAAGAACCTGCTATATACTTTGTCATTTGGCGCAGATAATTTGCATGACAACTTTCAGGTGTGACCCATCACTGTGTTGTCAAAATGGGTCAAATAAAGACACCTGTAAACTGGTCAAATATCGGGTACTTGTGAATTATCCATCTTCTTTATGGTAAAACATGCCGGTGTAGGGAAAGCACTGCAACCCCAAAAAGAGCTGTACGTGCTAAACATAAATGGGTCATACACAATCCCGTTTCGGGTATGTGTGAATACATGTAGTTTATTCTTTTCACATGGTAAATATATTTTTGAGGCAGGTGCTTTTGTAGAGAAAGGAGAACACCCTTTGTGGGCCAAACTCGCTCGAATATTCTTGCACTCTTCATGTTGTGGGGTGTTTGAGGTTGGGGGGGGGGGGTGGTACCACATAACACGCGACCAGCATTCCATGGGTTCATTTGGCGCGTGGCCAGTCATCTTTACCTTGATTTGAGACAAATATCTTGAAATGGCCTGTTGATATTTTGGCAAAAGAGACAGACGGGTTACTGGCGTGAGAAACAGGATGGTGAATATCAGCCCATGTCATTCATTCACCCGCAATACTATTCAATGACATCTCGGAAGGTGATTCTTACCTACGATTTTTTTTTATTATTCTTGTCTCTGCAATGAGTATGTACATGACACACGGCACATATCTGTTGAACGAGGCGGCTCGATGATTGAACTTAGGTCAATGGTAATATGAACAAAACATGCAACCGCGACGACCAACCAATAAAGGCATGGAGCTCATTAAAAACCCCTTGAAGTTTCGCCGACACCCCAAATTCGTGGGAACCCGTCCGGTAGTAACTCAAAATATGAAAGGAAGAAAATTAGTCCATAAAAAAATTTACCAATAAAACAGGCATCAGTAAATTATATTGTTTGTGGGAGTTCTTGAAGTATCAAAGACGAGCAGTCGGTTGACAAAGGCGGTTTGGTGGGTTAAGAAGGTTTGGGAATGTGCCGCGTGTAGACATACAACTTTCAAAAGAACAGTATAGGCGCGTATAGAATGGAAGTCTTTCATGTATCAACTACCAAATTGTGCTGAAATTGTAAACCTTAATGCGAGGCAAGTTTTGAAAAGTTACAGCGAGCAATCAGCATTGAACCGGGGGACAATTATACAAAGTTTGGACGATTGTTGTTTTGTCACGCAATGCATTCATTGGTAAATGCGCTTAACACGCACTGTGTAAAACATACGGGCAGCAAACTGCTAGTACAAGTTTTGACGAAAGGGGGATAAGAACGAAAATCGCGCAGACGAGCGGCTTGCCGATTGAAACAGCAGTTTTTACTAAGGGCTCAATCTCTAACCCATATACACGCACTGTATAGCTGACGTTATTCGTGTATTTCTGTTGGAAAAATCCAGCTCCTTGTTCCGTCATCCAAGCACATTTTCACTCATAAGAATTGATGTTACATATCGGTAAGTTTTCAATCCAGGTTAAATCGAGCCTGTTAACTGAAAGATGTGTCCATTGCGCTCATGGTTGTTATTGTTGCTGTTATTGTTGTTGTTGTTGTTGTTATTAACATTATTGGAATTGTATTACATACGGATGTAATTGGAAGATGTCGTTTGAAGAAAGGTAAAATGTTTGCGTTACCCAAACCCTTGAAATATTTACATAATTTTGCAATCAATTTTGTAATGAAACAGGATCCGAAACGGGAAACGAATAATTTGCGTAGCGTTGTTACAAATACTTTACACAAAACTCATCAAGTTGTTGAGGAAATAGGAAGTACCCTAGTGGTCACAAAATAGACACATGGGTCATTATAGCAGCCAAGGTACCGTTAGTTGTTGTAGGGCATAACGTATAACATTCCGTTAGTATAAAGACACGTCACTAAATACGTCACACGATTCTGATTGGCATAACGCTCACGGATCAATTGCACTAACGTCATTCGCGGAGCGTCTGTTCACGGTCTGTAATTTCGGGAGTAAAATTGCATTTAAACATCGATATCCATTTAAACAAATTGTATAGCATTCGAGATGAGTGCATGTACAGATTGTGGTGCACGTCCAACCGCATGCACGTCACCAACAAAATCGCACTGCACAGAAAACACACCAGGAATACTCGACTCCCAAAATGGCGCATCATGCAAAATTCATCATGGGTGGTGACGTCAGTTGATCAATCGGGTTAACAGGACTGCGTTGCTTAACATTACCACACGTGCTTCAAGTCAAGTGTTTAGTCGTTCATGAAGATTTAGTCCGTTTCAATTCCAAATGTATATCTGGTTGAACGTCATATTTAACCTAAAACGCAGCACGACTTAGTGTCCCAGTTTTACTGCACCCGGTGTGGTTATTTCCGATTGAGGAAAGGTCGGATTGTAACTGCGCGTGTGACAGCATGGCGGATCGAGTTCTGTGTCAAATACCGCGCGAAAACAACTGTTGTGTGTGGCCCACATTGCCTGGATATCTGTGCTTCGCAGTTGGAATCTAATTGAGGTTCGACTTGGTCAAGTTCAAGGGTATTGGATAAGTAGTTCAACCGGTATCTAGTCTGTCTATATGTGAGGTTGTCTTTTTCGGCTCTTGATCTTGATTATTTCAAAAATCACTTGAAAAAGTCTGGAAGGTGAACAATTATAGGTTGTTGGACACCAATCTCATCCCCTTTTCAGCAAGCAAAGATGCAAATTGCAACTACCCATATAGAAGCAAGGCTCTACTTTCGCCAACTTGTTTTTCGTGAAATTCTAGTCCATCTTCCTGCGGAGGCGGCATTAAACTTGGGACAGATTCATTCACCACCGTGACGTGTGGCGGAGATACCAAACCTCGGCCTGCTTACGTCACGTGTCGCACGAAATGCTACACCCTGCGTGACTCGAAGGTCAGGGGTCAAGTTCAAACGGCTGCTAAGTTTCTGCCTGTCATTTATCTTTATGAGATAGAGTGCAGGAGAGTATAATTGTTTATCTGGTCTGGCTCAGCGATACAACCTCTTTCTCATCGTAGGTCTGTAGCCAGCCTCTGTCTGTTCTACAGACATTTCAACGGTATATGTTCCATCAGTCTAACCAGAAGCATCTTAACCTCGTTAGTAAAGAGTTGGGCTCATCGTTACAACCTCTTTCTCACCGTACGTCTGTAGCCACCCACAACCAGATTATTTCCAACAGTCCACCAACTTGGGTCCTCCTGTGCTTGAGCATGAAAACCAGGCTTTCTGCCTGTTCTCACCCATACACTGTGCATGTTTCCCGCCATCCTGCAATAACCTGTTTTAAAAGAAAGATCAATTCCCACTTTCAGCTTCCTTTCTTTTTGTCCTTTTTAGGTGTTCGGGCATTCAGCCCGGAACACCTCTTATTATTGTTCGGTTTTTTTTTTTTTTTAGGTGTTCGGGCATTCAGCCCGGAACACCTCTTATTATTGTTCGGGTTTTTTTTAGGTGTTCGGGCATTCAGCCCCGAACACCTCTTATTTTTGTTCGGTTTTTTTTCTTTTCTTAATACTTCTTCTTCTTCTTCTTCTTCTCAGCGTCCCTTGTCCGCTAACAAAAACACCCTTTCTAAGCTCATATGAACTTGAAACTTCACACATAGTTAGATATTTATTAGGAGATGAAACCGCTTCAGTTACGTCATGATGACGTCATCAGGTGTTGAGTTACGTTAAATCAAAGTTTAATATTTGAAAAAATCATAACTCCAAAAGTACACAATGGATTCTCACAATCTATACATCATCGGATAGGCCTGGTATGACTCTAAAAACGCTACACTAAACGCGACCTCGTTTGACCTTGACTTCCGGTTCAAACCGGAAGTTGATTATTTAAAAAATTCATATCTCAAAAACTACTGATCATTTCATCACAATTTTTACATCAGATTGTAGATCTGTGATCCTTCCGAAACTTTTGCACAGAAATGATGCCAATATGACCTTAACTTCTGGTCCTAAATGAAGTTAGTATTAACCGCAGTTTATGTGTGTATGGAGAAAAGCGCTGTAACTGACTGCGCTCCATTATTCATAAGGTTCAAAGTCCACGAAGCCTGTGCGTATAGTCCCACACAACGGAAATGTATCATTGCGTTGCTTATTCTTGTACGTTGTAACAACACGTGTCCCGCACATAAAAAAACTCAAACTCATTCAAAGTTCAGTGTGAATTTAGTTCCGCTGTGCTCGTCTGATGGCTTAATGGAAAACAAGGAATAAAAGAGGAGGTTTTACTGAGATGTCCACCTGCTTTAGGGATTTGTATGACTTTGACTAAATGACAAAAACTTCAACTGAAAAAGAACGACATTGGTTTGTTTCTCATCAAACACCGAGACCCACGTCACGTTGATCAACGTGACCATGCCTGCCAAAGGCGCTCTAGGCCCTCTGAGTATGCCCTTCAGACACGGTGATTAAAATGGTAAGCTTTATATCAAAATCACCGTAAAAAAGAGGGGGCATTCCTTTTTTGTCTACAATAATGTTGATATGTTTCATTCATGAACTTGCCTAGTGTTTTTTGTTTTGTTTTTTACTTTCAAAAATCATTATTTTGTCATGGTTTAATTTTCAACTATCAGATTGAATTGATGCTAATCCCCGCTCAGGTATAATTATGAATATGTACTGTGTATGGAAAAAAACCACTCGTGAACCAAAAAGTGTGCAACTTTTTTGGAGTTGATTTTAACGATGTTGTAGTCTGACAAGGGTCTGGTTCAAACAAAATAAGATTTAAGAGCGCCATCTGGCGGCAGGTTAAAACAGTTCAAAATACAGTTTTAATAGAAGCCTTTTGCAGAGTTTTTATAATTGTTTCAACGTGGGCTCCACATACTTCACAAAAATGAATATGTTGGTGACCTTGTCTTGACCTTTTAACCTGTCTAAACTGGAAGTTCTGTAAAATGCTTTAAAAAACATTATTTAATAGCTATTCATTCTGTTTTCACAATAACAAACAGCACAGCTCACGATCACTCCAGTCAGCTTTACTTGAATCCGAACACCTCGAATTTGTTATCAAACAAATTTTTATTTTCTAGTTTTTTCTTAATACTTCTTCTTCTTCTTCTTCTTCTTCTTCTTCTTCTCAGCGTCCCTTGTCCGCTAACAAAAGCACCCTTTCCAAGCTCATATGAACTTGAAACTTCATCTTTAGTTAGATATTTATTAGGAGATGAAACCGCTTCAGTTACGTCATGATGACGTCATCAGGTGTCGAGTTACGTTAAATCAAAGTTTAATATTTGAAAAAATCATAACTCCAAAACTACACAATGGATTTTCACAATCTATACATCATCGGATAGGCCTGGTATGACTCTAAAAACGCTACACTGAACGCGACCTCATTTGACCTTGACTTCCGGTTCGAACCGGAAGTTGAATATTTAAAAAATTCATATCTCAAAAACTACTGATCGTTTCGTCACAATTTTCACATCAGATTGTAGATCTATGATCCTTCCGAAACTTTTGCACAGAAATGATGCCAATATGACCTTAACTTCTGGTCCTAAATGGGTGTTACAGCCAAAATTAGTATTAACCGCAGTTTATGTGTGTATGGAGAAAAGCGCTGTAACTGACTGCCGCTCCATTATTCATAAGGTTCAAAGTCCACGAAGCCTGTGCACACAGTTCCACACAACGGAAATGTATCATTGCGTTGCTTATTCTTGTACGTTGTAACAACACGTGTCCCGCACATAAAAAACTCAAACTCATTCAAAGTTCAGTGTGAATTTAGTTCCGCTGTGCTCGTCTGATGGCTTAATGGAAAACAAGGAATAAAAGAGGAGGTTTTACTGAGATGTCCACCTGCTTTAGGGATTTGTATGACTTTGACTAAATGACAAAAACTTCAATTAATAAAGAACGACATTGGTTTGTTTCTCATCAAACACCGAGACCCACGTCACGTTGATCGACGTGACCATGCCTGCCAAAGGCGCTTTAGGCCCTCTGAGTATGCCCTTCAGACACGGTGATTAAAATGGTAAGCTTTATTTCAAAATCACCGTTAAAAAGAGGGGGCATTCCTTTTTTGTCTACAATAATGTTGATATCCATGAACTTGCCTAGTGTTTTTTATTTTGTTTTTTTACTTTCAAAAATCATTATTTTTGTCATGGTTTAATTTTCAACTATCGGATTAAATTGATGCTAATCCCCGCTCAGGTATATTATGTATATGTACTGTGTATGGAAAAAAAACATAACTCTTGAACCAAAAAGGGTTTTGACTTTATGCTAACCATGTACTTAGACCTTAGTGTGTCAATGAAACCACATAGGTTTTCGGCATGATTACGTCACCAATGACGTCATAACATTGAATCAATGTTTAATTTTTACAAAAAAACATATCTGGAAAACTATAACTGCTACATACCAGATCTTTGGTCCATGTGAAAGACCATGGAGTGTATTTTTTTAATTTTACACAAAGTGTGACCCTATGCAGCTCTGTGACCTTTACTTCTGGTCGAAACTGAAAGATGCTTATTCCATACTTAAAAACCTCATATCCCATTAACCAAAAAAGGGTTGAGACCTACAACTTTACATACTTAGACCCGAGTGTGTAGATGAAACTGCAGTTATTTTCGGGATGATGATGACTCGATGGCGTCCTTACATTAAACTAACCTTTATCCGGAGAACCAAATTTGTATATACATAACTTGCACCATCCCCAATGATTACACAAACTGTGTCTCCCTGTGAGCTTCAATTCTGGTCAAAACTGAGAGCTAAAGTGAAAATAATCACTCCCGGTCTTCGTTTTGAGGCCTGCAAACAATATGATCTTGAAATCAGATGGTCCCTCTATATCGAATACAGTTTTACCCATAGGACTGTCAATTCCAGCAAAACAATAACTATGAATCTCAATGTTTTGATAATAAAATGAGCTATGAAAACGGAATGATTTAATCATTTTTTTAATTTATCAAAGTTTTTTATTTCAAATACGAAATCTTCTATCATTCACTTTACGTATCAATTTGTCGTACTAAGTTTTTTCGGTTTTTGCTTTGAAAACACTACCTCTGCTAACTCGAAAATGTCTATACCGAACACCTTGTTTTTGTTATGGAACAAAAAATTATGTCTAGTTATGTTTTCTTTTTGTATCATCTTGCCTAAACTGTTTGCGAACTTGCCTAAAAGTATAAAAGTAAAGTTTACAAATAAATTGATATTTTTCTATTTGACCGGGTACCCGCTTTGCCACACAGACTAGTCCGTATGACCAGTAGCCACGTGTGCTTATCAGACCATATGGTATGAGATCCACATTGGTATGATGTAATTTACTGGGTCGCTGGTGTCCCGTTATGTCAACTTGTATTAGCCACCGCTGTGTGTCTCACGCTCCCTTGCAATCCAACCCGTGGAGGACGCAGAGCGTTGTAACGTGAGATCAAATGACGGCGTTATGACGGGTGTTCTTGTCGGCATTTCATAATCGCCTGACACGTAAAGGTGATTTTCACTTCACCTGGGTTTTTCGTCTACACATGGATGACATTTTGTGTATTGGCATGATGCAGTCAGTTAATCAGTGTACTTTCAAGTACTTTTCAGTTGAGTATCAAGTACTGCCGAGGGTGGCAGAGTCGTACATGGACCATTGGGTACAACTACAAGTGTCCGAGTACCCAAGTATTCTTATATCCAAGTACCGAATCCAACAGCCGAGTACCATTGGATCTCCGAGTACAAGTGCGAGTACTGTATAAAATGGTATATTCCAGTATTTTTACCTGGCAGTCTGTGTAACAGATAATTACCGTAAAAACGATACTCTACGTAAAAACGATACTCGTTTTGTAACGGGTATACATGTTCTGTCTCCATTAAAAGAAAATACGGTGAAATCCAGTATACTGCACAATGCCCGTAAATTACACGGAAATGATTTGGCTGCTGGGAAACCGGTAACGTATACCGTAACATGTCTGTTGGGTTACGTACAGCGCGGGGAAATTATTCAACTAAGTCAACGTGACACGCTTTTACAGCTGTATGCCACACGTCATTTATAGAACTTTTCGACTATAGGTGTTTTCTTGCCGAACTTTCAATCGAATAATCGCGCACGTAGGCCACCGCTTGATGCGATTTGATAATACGGAGCCGAGTCTGGACTGTTGTCAGTTATTTTCTGAAAGAAGCTTCGCCATGGGGTATATTTGGGATAAACAGGTCCCAAATTTAACCTTGTCCCCAATCGGCGTGGACAAGTGGGAAGTCTGCCCGGGGTATATCAGGAAAGAGGGCAAATTGGGACACGTCTCGCTGTGCAATAACCAAACAACATAGATTAATCTGCAAAACTGTCAGTCGTTCAACTCATGGTCGTTAGGTGTGAATTAGTCCTTGTTAAATTTATACTATTGGGAAATATGTTGAAAAAAATATCATCCTGTATCATTTTCGAATCTACACACACAAATTACGTCCATGGTTGTTTTTTGTTCCAGTAATTAACAATGAGCATAAAAACAAATTAAAATGTATTATACAGAATTGGTAGAGCTGACATAATAGTCGCAGACAGTATTAATGTTTTTGTGTGATCAACCATTTATAAATGAAAAAACAAACCTGTGAAAATATGGGCTTAATCCGTTTTCACTATTTTCAAACAGCGATTTAGTAATTATTAAAAAACAGCGATGATATTCTCACCCTATTTTAGAATGATTTTCGATTTTTTATTCTAAGCTTTGCCCTTAGAAATGCTTTGGTTTCATAGTCTGAAAACTCTATTGAACCCTGTAACATTAAGAACAAGTAGGTCAGCCGTTGTGCTAAAAAAATTGGACCAATTATTCATGTCTAATTAAAAGAAATTGAACTTAAGTTTTCCCACCATGACCCTATTTATACTGTGTACGTTGATATCCAGGGAAAAGAGGGGCGTGTCACATTTGTATGTTCCCTTTATTGTGACACAACGTATCTCTCTTACCAGCCCCCACCCCCGATATCACTGAATTTGTATTGTTAATTACCCTCGTTATGGCTAAACAATAATTAATACATAATTGATGCCCATGTTGCTTTAACTTGATGACCGTGCATAACCCTTCAAAGCTGGTGGGGGCGGCCGGGGGGGGGGACCTTGGCCGATTTCAGAAGAAATGTTGTGGCGCAAGACGCTACGTTGGCGACCCTCTACGGTGCATGCGGTTTTTACAGCATCAATCCCCCACACGTCAAATTATAGACTCGCCCTCAAGGCGTTTTAAAAGTCTGTTGCTCACGCACGTTAGTATAATCGGCCCTCTGGTGCTAGGCCAGTGACCATAATGGCGTAAAAACGTTGTCCCATCGTTCAGTGATTGTGTCCGCATTGATTTAATAGTGTACAGACGATTGTCCAGGTTCAGAGCTATGTCTGTGAACTGTTGCTGTGGAAAATTGAAATGATGTACAGGTGTTTGAACACAATGGTATTTTTTAAGATTACATTCATCCTCTAGTTGCAATCAAACTACCCTGTAAACATTTCAAATTAGGTGGTCCCTTTTTTTTTGAAAACAGATGCTTGACTGTTTTGTCAGTAATGTTGTGAACGTTCGTACATACTCGACGTGTTGATTTCGATTGCGTCGAAGACTCAAAACTCCAACGTCAGAATTGACCCAGATTCCAGATGCCGTTGAGCCTGACCCACTTGTAGGTCAGTACGACCCGGTCAAACTGACTCTGAGTACAGGTTTTAGGTTTTTAAAACCAGTGTCCGGGTTACACTGACACCCGGAAAAAAATTCAGGCGCGGGGACGCGGAATCCGGGTCAATTCTGTCTTGGGAGTTTTTCGAGTCAATGACGAGAAGAGAAAAATGTACTCTTGAAGACTTATCATACAATGAGACATGTTGTCCTCGGATGACCTGAGGAAGAAATTATTAACAGTTTTGTCCAAAAAATAAATATGGTGATCTATAGCTGTCGTCGGGACTTTACTGTGCAAACCGCCCGTGGGGGTTGTCCTTGCCCGTGAGTTTGTGGATCCAGCGGACCTCAAGTTTGTCCTGCTTAAGTCTGTACAAACATTGTGTGTTTTGAGGTTGTTGATATCAGATTGCGGGATCAATCTGTTTTATGATTTGACACCATTGGCATTGGGGGGGGGGGGGGTAGGGTGAAGAGGAATTACAACATCCTCCTGGAACTGTCTGACGGAGTATAGAGGAATTCCCTAGAAAGACATTGTGGTTTGGGGTTCCAAAATTCTTGTATAAAAGAGCTGAGAAACGTTTTGTATCGCAATTTGTTCACACTTTGTGGTATCTCCGTAGAGCTACCATTATCACAATTGTAAAAATGTATGCACCAACCTGATTGCTGATACTTTGTATTATAACTTGAATAGACTTGTAAAGACTAAAGATAAAAAGTTCAATTGGATGTCACGTGACACCCAATAACGTCATCGTGACGTCATGGTTATTATTAAAAAAAATTAGGGGGGCATATATTTATCAGGTTGTACATGTACATGTATAGTTGATAACTTGATATGAGTTTGCATGTTGTCAAGCAACTTATCAAGAAAAAAGAGATGGGAACAAGATGAAGAAGAATAATCCGTACAATAACAATTTGGTTTGCGCAGTATGCCCAAACCCCATTATTTTTTCTGATTTATGTTTTGCTCATTCCTTTCAATGAACACTACACAAGTGCATAAATGACATGCAATGAAATAAATAAATAATTTAAAAGGGACATTGATAAATTGCCAGAAACATTGGCAAAATACAATAAGAAGTTAATCGGTAAAAAGCTGAGAATCTCCACAATAAATTAATAAAAATGATTATATATGACCCTTGCAGAACTCTCCATTCAGCTTTGTGTTTAGAACACACACAGAAAATCAGTCAAATGTTGTTGTTTTTTGTTTTTCTTTACAATGTGATAATAAATATCTAAAACATTTTTCAATAGAGCATCATTCGTTGTTTACGCCTCGAGTCAAATTCAGTTTCGCACAAACCAGATCCAGAATAAAGTAAACTGTTAAAGTCTTCTACTTTTGATCTTATTAATAACATAAATGACCTATTTCTGGAAGAGAGAATGGCTCTGAAGGGAGCCGGTAGTGTTTATTTTTTATTTTATTTTAGGGCCTCCTTCCAGACTCCATTAACGTATCGTACTTTTCCAAAGTGACATTATCCGATTTGGCTTGTGTTATCAATATTTATAAAGAAGAGTATCCAGAAGCTAGGTACGTTGAGTGGTGACGTCAGTTGGAGCATCAACATAAGGTCTTTTCATTGACATTTTAAAATTAAACACGGAAGTTTCAAAAGATAAGTGACTTAAAAAATGGGTTCAAACTCAAATTCAGTTTTGTGATCCACCCATTTTTTCAGAGTTCTTTCCAAAAAAATTACAAGTCTATAACCTCAGGTTGAAATGGTGTAAAATTACAATGTGTTTGAGTGTAATTTTTGTCCACCCCCAAAAGTATAACCCCACCCCCCCAAAAAAAATCCCCCAAAAACCTAACAAACAAACCAACCAACAAAAAACAACGTACAATGACGTCACATGTCTAATATACGGTCTGAACATTTGTGTGCAGAGAGTATCAAATAAAATGGCATCTTACAGACATAGCTCTGAACCTGGACAATCGTCTGCACACTATTAAATCAATGCGGACGCAATCACTGAACGATGGGACAACGTTTTTACGCCATTATGGTCACTGGCCTAGCACCAGAGGGCCGATTATACTAACGTGCGTGAGCATCTTACGCCATGTTAACGTGAGGGTAGAGACTGGTAATGTTTCCCCCACTTTCACGAGGACTCTATCTATTTGAAAATGAGTGCATCACAAAACTTAACCTTTGACCTTGGAGCCCCTCTTTGGCGTATGAATATTGTCTAAATGTCATTAAAGTATCAATACATTAAGACGCCGAACTCAAGAAATGGACAGTGACTATCAAGATACAGCGATAACGAAAACGATAACGATCACGACGCGATAACGATCACGATCACGACGCAAAGAGAACGCATTCTATTGGTTGAATTACTCCACGCAGAATACGCACACGCTCATTCAACCAATAGAATGCGTTCTCTTTGCGTCGTTATCGTTATCGTTCTCGTTATCGCTGCAGTGGGACCGGGCCTTAAACATCCAGGCCTATGGTTCGTTTAGGGGAGTCAGGTTGTCTCAGTGGTTGCTTGCCCTGCCTTTCACCGCAGTGGACCCCGGTTCGAATCTTGGTCTGGAGCCTTGCATGTGCGTTGGGTTGTCAGTTCCTATACCTAATTGTGTCGTGGGAAGCTTCGGCTCATTTGGGGTTTCCCTCCCACATCTCAGGTTGTCTCCGTGGTTTCTTTCCCTGCCTTTCACCTCTGTGGACCCCGGTTCGAATCCCACCTCAGACTGGAGCATGTGGATTTGGTTTTCAGTCCCTTCCTCCAATGGGGGTTTTCCTCCCACATCTAAGACTGAACATTTCTTTTTGTTTCCTATTCACCATCAAGTTATTGGCGCCTGTGCTGTTGGATGTGTAATGCAATAAATCCGAAACTGAACACTTCTGCATCGTTTCCAATTTATCCTGTAACATAAACTGGCGCTTGTGCTGTTGGATGTGTAATAACATTTTATTAAATTCCGTCTAACTTGATTGTGTTTTCACATCAACCCCTGAAACTTGTAACATGGACACAGAAGGACGCTACACGAGCCCCTCAAACTTTATGACTGACAGCCCAGTATGGCGATTAGTGTCAACTCGTCATCTACGCAGCCCCCAATTACCTCACCCTCCTCTGTCCTCTTAATGAGTGACTCTACACCACACGATAATTACTCCACCGAGGTTCTGCCAATGTTTTGGATAGCTTCGTGGGTGCACTACGCCACCGTGGCGGGACACGCTGGGGCAGATAAACACCGCTCCACGTGAGCTCAGATTGGAGTAGTTGGAACCCGAATGGCACTGCTTCCAAACAATCTTGCTCATAGATTGGAGGAAACCGTTTCAATTTGCTTTTACAACAGTAAGCCTCCGTATTGTTTTACAAAAACGCATCCTAAATATTGTTTTCAGTTTATGAAGCAAAAATGTTTCTTTACGGCCTCTGTGTGGATCGAATAAGTACCTGACCAATAGGAGTCTACAGAACCTTACCCAGGCTGCAAATGCGCAGAACAGCTCAACAAAAACACCTACCCGCGCAACGAAAATACCAGCGTGCTCCGAAATACCACGAGCTGACGGGCCATGAAGTGCCACGATGCTCAAAAAGGAACAAAACAGTACCAAGAAGGTTCCAAAAGCCCGATGCGTTTCTACGGGGGGCCCTCCCCCTAAAAAAAGCCAAACAAACAACCCAGCAAACAAACAAACAGAAAACAAAACCAATAGCACCAAAATGCTCTTACTTTGTTGGTTTCTTACCTTACAGAATACATAGTTGTAAACATTTACCAAAACCTAATACGCTATATCGTTCGGCCCAATCAAACTTTTAAGAGATTATCAAAAGCAATAGGGGGCCTATAGTAGCATTATTAAACAAACAAGTTAATAAATAAACAAAGCTTGTTCAACAAAATGTCTTGATCGGCTTCCACAAAAGAAAAACTCCTTCGAAATGGAGTCTTAACATTTTTCGTTTTGGCCGATTTCTTGCTGATACGATGTAAACATTCACGCCATTTCGTCCCTCGGTATCTCTTTAAAGTTGTGTCGACCTTGTCAATTTTAAGCGTTGTTTAATGGCTCAGTGCCATCGAGTGACAGGGTGCGAGATCTCCCGGTGATAGAGTACTTAAGGCTGAAAAACATGGGTAGGGCACCCGTCATAGCGAGCCGGTTGGATACCACGGGAGTTCCAGTACCTACCCGCCAGTAACACTTCAGCCGTTGATGATGGTCCTAGCTCTATGTAGGCTTGTTATCATACCGTATAGACATTGACAATGATTTGTTTCCAATTACCAGGCTTAACCAAGATTTACATACAATTTATCTGAAAATAAACCAATCTGTCCATGCTCTGATGAACAAATTTTAAA
The DNA here is from genome assembly GCA_023634235.1 of Pisaster brevispinus. Lineage (NCBI taxonomy): Eukaryota > Metazoa > Echinodermata > Asteroidea > Forcipulatida > Asteriidae > Pisaster > Pisaster brevispinus. Next base: position 3,017,193 of record JAMKCF010000012.1, read on the forward strand.
CTCTTCACTGATGATGGAAACTTTGTCCCTATTATGTTGAATGTGATTCAAAATATCTTTCTGATTTTTGTACGAAACCCCCCGATTGCAAGATGCAAATATTGGTGGCTCTGCAAACAATGGAAGATTGTCATTTTTAACTCCAATATGGAATGAAATTTGGAGAAATGGTCAACTTGAAATGTTTTAAGTCAGATGTGCATCAAGTGTTTTCTCTCTTCCTTTTTAAAAATGCTTTTTTGTGTGTGTGTGAAGTCTACGGTCAGAACAAACATCAGCCCGTCTCACAAAAGATCACGAAATCTCAGTTGTGTATATCTTGTTTTTGAGAAGATTTCACTAGGGACCTAGGACAACCTTGCGAAAAAAATAAGCAAGGGACCCCTGCTAAATTGCTGTCGTGTGAACCGTGTAAGTGTGGTTGGCCGTTAACTACAGATCCTTCTGTTTCGTCGATTGATATTTTGATGAGTTTCTAATGCGCGTGTTGCACCATAGAGAAGCTGTTGCACATCGCGAAGGAACTCTCTGTTCTCGCTCTATGTTTCTGCTCACCAACAACCTTCATTTGACAGCTTTCAGAAACCCTGCGTCCCTGCCACCCACATCACCATCCCAACCATGTGCCAATCACGCAACATTCTCGTGTCATCACTTTGACGTTGGTGGTACCCACGGGCCCACGGGAGCCAACTATGTTGAAGAGGTTAACATTTAAACGTGTACAGCGTTCACCCACTAAGTCAAAACAAAACTTGTCAAACCATTTAACCACCGTTGAATCGTACACAGTCTGTGCGTGTGTGTGATGGATGCGAAGTTTTAAATCACAGGCAAGCCGGATGCTCCACTGTTTACGGATCACCCCCTGGTAAAACCCCCAGCCGAATGTTTAACTTAACACCTTGATGAAGTTGCATGTGTCTTGTGACGGGTGGCTTATAAACGCAGTGTGTTGACGTTCTTGACAGGTGAGTGACACCCGTGGTAGAGAGCGAGGCGTGCGCGCCTCTACGTCCCCCACGAGTCCATTGGTCTGCACACGGGTGTGTATAAAAAAGGCCCCGAGTTACACTGCCGTAAACAGTGATGAGCGATAGACGCTCAAGACGACACGGCCGAAGAGACGATAAACTCTCCATGCACTCGCCCGCATCCACTCCGCCCTCGGACTTATCAGAGTTGGTGGGAAATGACTTTTGTTTGAAGAAGTATCTTGGATTTTAGAATTGGATGTACCCTACCTACCTCAAAACAAGTCCAGATGATGAAATAGGTGAGACATTGTAATTATTCAGGTTTAACAGCAACGTGGTGGAGTTTCTAATAACATTTTATCTCTCGGTTGCAGTCAATTTGAAAAATCACGGCGTCCAATTGGCGCATCCCAAATGAACATCACAGAAACACCGTCATCACTTTTTTTCAATTGTTTAACTTTAAATAAATTTCTTCGCATTTCGAAAGGCAATCGAGCTTACGTGGCTATTCACCTATTTCTGTCATGGTTTTTTTCTTTTCTGTCCGGTAATTTAGGGTGCATTCTCAGGCCGGTAGCGGCGCTATAATTCAAAATCGAGTTGTCAAAAATATTAAAATAATGGAACAACGCATCACTCTTTCGTCGCAGTTCATGAGTAGGTCTAGATGTTTGTTTATGCAGGACTTTAAACTTACGGGCATAAATTTCAGTTGGCATTTTGTGTAATTTAAAGAAAGAGGCTCCATATAGATGGGTACGTGTCTTTATCAGGTATGTGATTTCTAAGGATTGTTTTTTCTGATGCAGAATTGTTTCCATCAAATTCTCCTCGAGCCTTTGCATTTTGGTGGAGGGGATAAAGCAATCACCCTAGGGGAATAGACATAGTCCACATAGTCCAAACCTGCAGTTTCATTATATTTCTGGTGATGCACACAGTCTGTAAACCGCCTGAACTTTAACATCTGAGATGTTTTGGGTCAAAGGGGGAACCCAGGCCTCTGTGCCATTTAGAAAAAAAGAAGAAGGAATTTTCACATTCTTCAAATCTTATCCCTGCTTTATGTTAACATCAGGAAAGTCTCTTGATAAAAATGCGACAGAATTAAAGAGTTCTCATCCAGCGAAGCTTAGCGTTGAGTTTAATAGATCCTGTGTAAGCGTTGTACTGGGAGCCGATGCATGACAAGCATTGTAAGCATAGTATCAGAATGTCGTAGACAACTCAATGGCGGTAATAATTCATGAGATTAGAAAAACGCTCACCGCAGGTGGCGCTCTACCCATTGTTCATACGGGGCGCTCACGACTTTCAAGTTGACCATAAAAACACGTGATGCGACCATGGTGTACGAGCCAGGCGGAGACCTCGCATGTGCAAAACTCCCGTAAAGTGGTTGTAACTTTTCTTTTTAATGGTCCATCAGTGACGATTGACTGCACCTTTTTAGGAGGGAATCGTTCGGATCTGCCATCAAATTCGGTGTTTCCGTTTCTGGGTTTTCTAAAATGTCGCCACCCAAATTCAACACTACACATTTAAAACTTTGAATTGTTTTGAGGAGGAAGAGATTTGCATAGTTCGTGCAAACCGCTCTTTTCTGTGTGAGTGAACTCTTGGTAAAAGTTTGAGACCAGAAGCCATAACCTCGTTCCCACAGTACGCTCTTGCAGCATTTAAGGTTCCTATTGCAATAGGGTGCATGGCATGGTACAGTGGCCAATATGTGAAGTTTCCTGTCTTATTTTTTGCTCAGTATGCTCAATGTCGGGAATCATTATTCGTTTTTATCAGAAAGGTCTTATCAGGAAAATGTATAGGATAACGTGGTATCAAAAATGTTAAGCGATGTCAGAAATAACTTTATGTGGGTCTTAGGTTGCCATGTCACGTCTTTATGCAATACCGGATATTGAATCATATCTTTAGGATGTCGAAATTGGTTTGGCTCCTATGCGATATTATTGCTATCGTTAATATATGTTCTTAGTAATGAAACAAAGGAGGCCTCATAAGTGAACTTAATCACTGTGACAAGTTTAATGAAACCTGTAGACAAGGGTGCTTGCTACTATAGATGTGAACACTAGAAACACCGGGGTTAACCCCCACTCCCCCGCGATGTTCTGGGTCCTTTTACGTGCACTACCAATCCTAGTATACACAGGAACTATGGCTTAATGTTCCATCCGCAGGACAACGCATTTATGGCAAGGTATATTGTGTCAGGACACAAGTGCCATGACCGGGACTCGAACCCACACTCTGGTGATCAGAAACACCGGGGCTTGAGTCCGGTGCTCTTAACCACGGCACGCCAAGCTTATCGAGCAGTACGGTCGTCGCTTAATAGTATGTCAATGTAACGATCTATCCCACAGAAGAAAAAAAAAACATGTTTAACACCAATATAGAGGGGACTATTTTTGAGTTTTGACCAGGGGTGCATTTTGTTTAAAAACAATTTCCAGATCTTTACTGCACTCCCCGTTGGGAAAATTGCCGTCTGGTCGATTTAAACGATCGTGGTGCTCCTGGGGGTAGCCTAGGGGAGGAGTAAAGGGAGCCGAGTTGTGAATTCCCGGAACTTGATTTCCTGGGAATTTGCTATGTAGTGCGAACAGAGATTTTTTTTCAATACAGTGGGACCACAATCTAGTCAGGATGTCACAGTTTATTCACCTCAAGTATTCCAGTCGCTCTTGGCGATAATGTGGGTACGAATATAATGCGGATAATGAACACTTAAATAACGATTAATTTCACCTGTCATATGCAAAGAATGCGTTGTTTTTTTCCAAGAAACAATGGAACATTTTGTTGCACCCTGTGTCGAGAGAGGATCATAGTGCCAAATTCGCTAGCACGTTACGTCACATCACCTATGACCTCATGTCACCTGACCTCACATCGCTGCCCAAATAACTGCGGTATGCGCTAAAAGATAAGATATTCAAGCCTGTAATATATACATATATTAATCATAGTAGCAATTAGTCGGTCAGAGAAAAAAATGTCCAGCTCAAGTCAAGTGTCCATCGATTTAAAGCCCGTGACCTTACCGTGACCCATTTATAATAAATGAGTGCCATTATGAAGTGTAGTCGTGTGCCCGGAAGGGGGACGTAACGATAGTGTGGCCGGGAAAAGGTAGTAAGCAATACATTTCCAAAATTGTGTTTCAAGAAAACTGAGCTTGAAAATTTGCCCGGATTTCTGCTATTCACAAGTCATTATATAGGAAGGTCAAATTCTGAGCTTGAAAATTTGCCCGGATTTCTGCTATTCACAAGTCATTATATAGGAAGGTCAAATTCTGCATTGGAACGGAAAAACATGTCTTTTGGGTACATTGTTAACAACAAAAATGTAACAGCAATGCCATATTTTTCGAGGAACAATTTTATTGCTGATGACCTTCAGTACTTTGTGTGCCTGGAAGGAGGTGTAGAACCTACACTCGACTCGCTTCCTAAACAAAATGCACATGCATTTCGTTACTGCAATCGGCTAAAAGGAATGGGTGTGGGATTTTTGCTGTGTAGAGACAGCCGTGGTAAATAAAATGCTTACTCCCTTGACGCGACCTGTGCTTATCGTGTCTGCATTATTTTAGTATATCCAGATAAGGTGACCCGAATACCAAAGGGTGTGACATTAAACTTGGCATCAACTATCTGATAAACCACGAAACCAAATACTCGAATATATACGGTGACACCTACTACATCATACTAGATTGTATTTGGATGTCATTTCTGCGCAAGTTGTCTCGGGTTTGCGGATAGGCTGTGGTCTTTTTAAAAATATATATCAAACTTGCTGCGTGTAAGCTCCTCCCACTTTACCAGCAGTCCACCATTCAGGTTACGTTGTGGTGACTTTTGTTTGTTGTTGTGGCTGTCAGTCACTTGTGACCCGTCACTCAACCTCTCTTGTCAGTCAACTGTTTGAGAGCCCCACGGTGGTGAGGGTTTGATTTTGGTTTGGTTTTTGTTGATGTCCGTGGCACGCTCCCTTCGTGCAGTAATCCTTGTGCTTTTCTCTTTGTTTTTTAAATATATATTTTGAAGGGTTGGCCACGTGGTCGGCTGCTGACAAATACCAGTTTGGTTTGGTCTTGCGATCACAGAAAGGCTGAGAGAGCGAGAAGGCCAGGGGATAAACCAGGGATATGATATGACTGTAAATTGAGCTCCGTAAATATTTGGAGTTTTCTTTTAAACCCAACGTTATACCTGCCACTCTAAGATATGGGACACGCATTTCTCTTTCTCCGATAAACTTGGACATAAAAAAGCCTACAGTGTTATAGGAACACCACGGTAACACTAGCCATCGAGCAAGTATTATGCACTATTACAGCAAGAGTTGCCAATAATAGTGAATCTATGATTAAATAAAGCACTATTATAATACAGTGGTCCACCGGTTCTTTTTAGAACCAACACAACCTGTAGCGATACTTTGAGGTTCTTGGTGTTACTACAATTCCTTTCTAGATTGTATCTCCACCATGCAAAGTTTCAAATCCTACTCATGTACATGGTGTCACTGCAAACCTTACTAGATTGTTTGTCCACCATGCAAATGTCTAAGGTGCTGAGATATTTCAACACAATTTGAATTTATTTGAAGGAAATCCCAATGTTGTAAAGTACTTTTTAGTCAATATCAAGTACTGCCAAGTACTAGGGTGGCCGAATAGTACTCGTGTATGAGTAATTGGGCCATCAATTACGAGTACAGAGTGTCAGAGAACTCTCCATTCTGATATCCAAGTACTGAATCCAACAGCCGAGAACGAAGTACTTGGATCTCCGAGTACGAGTGTGATAACGTATAAAACAAAATAACTCAAAATGGGGTTTAAAACAGTTTTTGTTTTGTATTACTAATTTGTAGACCGCAATGTACACTTGTTATCAGTACTGCTTGTTATGATAACTATCTTTCAAATATGAATACGTCATAGGCACCTACAGTTTCACTTTTCCCCAAATCTTTATTCCTTCATTCCTTATGCATTAACTCACGAATAGCAAAGAGGAAAGGGACGTGGTATTTTGACCACGAATATTAATAAAGCGCCCGAAATCTTTCTAAAACCGGCGACTGCGATGTCCGGTGTTCTGAGTTTCCCTTTTTGGCCACGTGAAGGTTTTTGTCAAAACTTTTCTGACTGCAGCTGTTTTGCATGGAGGCACAAAGATGGATTCTAACTGACTTGTCACGTGATTGCGTTCACACCTACACTGATTGGCTAAAGCCCTGGCTTGAGGCAACGGTTGGAGGTTGAACACAACTGTTCCGTCCCAACTTCAGATGCGTCCCGACTAAAGTATGGAACGGTTCCAACTTGAGTTACAGTTGAGACGGCCCAATAGACCGTGCAAGTCTCGCGCGTATTCGAACATTTTTGGGACCACTGTGGTCCCACGTACATTGCTTTAACGCGGGAAAGAAACAAACTCACGCGCTTTAACGGATCCCAGTGTTCGAATACGCGCGAGACTTGCACAGTCTATAGGTCATTTAACCTGTAAAGTCACGTTTACAAAAAAGCCGCAATGCCGGGACGATTTTTACACAGCCCAATGCAAGAAACATTAATTAATTTGATATTTTATGGACATTGAATCGTTTGATTTCTCAAATTTGTTGATAATGAAGAAAAGGGACAGATCTCAAAGCTTGTTCAGTTGTTACTTGTATAACTCTTGAATTTATGTGAAATTCGGACTCAAATTGTAAAATTGTCCATATGACCAGTGCAGTATCCTGCCTGCCAGAAAGGCCCTGGAATATACAAGGTCACTCTTTTTGAGAACAAAGTTTAAAGGGTCTACAGTTGGGATGAACCTACAGTTGGGACTGAACAGAACCATCAGAGAAAGGTTGAACCTTGGTTGAACCGGCACTGCATAGGCGATCACGTACAGTCGACATAAACACCAGCAAGCTGTGGAAATCAATTTTATTTTTTCATATAGGCATATCAACGCGAGTTCGCAACCGAGTAGATCACTGACGAGTGACGACTGAAGTCGAAAATAAAAAATCCCAGCTGTGTGAAACTTTGACAATAGATAACAACTGTACAAATTCAAGACGTAATGCAATATCGACCGTACATCGATTAATGATAAGCTCTATGGTCGAATTATCGATTCACAATTATTAAAGATTGACGAGAATGTTGTCAAAAAGTCGAAAAGCATGTTGTAAAGCGGTTTTTAGCGTCGGATTCTCTCAAGTAAAGACAGAGTCATCGGGTTGTAGCTTCGAATCCCGGTCGTGACACTTGTGTCCTTGAGCAAGACACTTAACCATAATCGCTTCTCATCACCCAGGAATACATGGGTATCTGTATAAGGGTAGGAATTGCGGCAAAGATTTTGTCCAACAGCTTCGTGTTTATAGCAAGTTATTCAGACTGAAGATGTACTGTGCACTGAATGCTAATACTGAGTAGCAAATTATGATTGTATTAGTAGCGTCTGATACAATTTGTGTAGCATTTTGCTATACTAGACAATGGAAGTCGTTCATTGGATTGTTGGTGTGAATGGTGAGCAACATGTGCGCCCATTTTGTTGCCGGTGCTGCATACTCCAAAGGAGTTGAAATGGTTGCAAGAATGCATCAGGCTAAGCGAACAGTAATAGTGGCGGTAAATGGGGCAGTAACAGTGCAAAGCGCTTCGATACAACCAGTTTAAAAGCCCAAAATACATTGAATGTTGTTATTATTTTTGCGACATGACAACGTAGACAAGAAATGTCTTTTTTTTCCTATGCGTTTAATTCTTCGAGTTGGTCGACGCCCCGTAGCCTTAGAGCCCGGGGGTCTTTGCTGTTCCCAAGAGGGCCGCTTTAAACGGATGGCATACGTTTGGTAATCACTCTTTCTTAAAATTAACGGCATTAAAATCTTACGTGGTTAGAAATACTGCAGCTTTCGACAGTATAAAGCATTTTAAGAATCATTTCACTTCGAAGTAATATGGTTAGTAAACTTGAATCTTAGAAACGTTACTGTCAGATACGTTTTTTCAGATTGTGTATTCCAATTACGGACTATGCGTGAACATAACCGCTCTAAATTTTCGGCGATATCTCAAAAACGCGACCACCTTTTGAAATGAAATTTTCACAAGTTAATTTTAGTGTATATCTTCATTAATAAAGGATTTAAACTATCAGAACAGTTCCAAAAACCCAAGGTATACGTTCCTTTAAAGCAATGGCTCGCATCTAGTTGTCTCTCGCTCCAGTGCCTTCGGGTTGATGCCAAGTGCCCCAAACCAGCCACCACGGGAATAACCTCCACCTTCACTTGCCACAGAGGTTGTGGATCGTTTCCTTTCCCCTTTGAAGCTGCCCTCTACATCACCCAGCACAGCTATATCAATCAATGGGATGACACACCTTCTCCGTCTTATCCAAAACAACAACATCCGGACGTCGGCGAGGTGTAACATTAATACCGAACATTCATGAAGAACCTCTGCACATTTTAAAGGTGATTATATGTCACTTTGACACCACCTTTTATCGTTTCCCCATAGTCTGCAACATAAACAATGCACACGGTTTTTAGACCAAGAAGGGGTCAGACTATCTGCCCATCCTCGGCTAGGTTAATTTGGTTTGATAAAACAAAGTGGCTTCATCGTGATTAAAGGTCTAGTTACTGACAACACGTTTACATTTACGGCAGTTTGTGCCATTTATGCTAATGACAAGTTGCATATTTATGAGAAAGAAGGTGACGTCACTCTGGGGGTAGACTTCAAGTTTCGTGGTATTGGAACATATACAATTGCTCGATTTGGGTTCGATCACACGTTAAAAGTACATGGGAACAAGTGTTTTCAGATAGTTCGGGTCATTCAACATCCTTTCTTAAGTCATCCTGACGTACTTTGTAGTTTGTAGAGAACATTTCTGATCAAAATAACTTTATTTATTGTATATCCAAGGTATCGACAATTCTTTAGAAGACTTATCACACGAGCACCAGTAACACATGTCCTCTCTGTAATGGGTACTTGTTGTCTGTAGTGTTACTTCGTTCCATTGCGATTTAAACAAGCTTTCACATGACTTCCTAAAACATAATTTTACCAACGTCCCTTGTTTTTCGGGGGCGTGGGGTGGGGAGAGTAAAGTCCATAATTGTTCATTTAGTGAACTTTCTTCTACCAGTGACACGTTCTGTACAAGAGAATAATGATACCGCCATAGCAAGGGTCATTGGTTATGGCATAGTTAACGTTTCACACTCTGCATATTGTGGTGATTTTAACGAAATTGGTTTTTGAGAGGATGTCTGGATCTCTGTGAAAAGTAACAAGTTTACGTGGTTATTTTAACAATAATGAGCCTTCACATGACTGGAATCTGTTATTTTTTTAACACCTATGTGATATTAGTCAAGGTCTCATGTTGAAAATTGTCTCTTGTGAAGTGGCCTTAAATACTTTTTTATAGGGGGGGAAGCAATTAGCTTAGATTTTTATAATGATTCCGTCATTCAGGTATTTTATATACTCATGTCGACTATACTTCCAAGCCCCATGCAATAAACACACGGCTGTTTCCAATTCGTCAGATCGTAGAATGGAAGAGATTTTGACCCTCTTAAGTTTACCTAGTAAAAGATATGAATGGGTTTCCAATATATAGGCACGTAGGAATTCGACTTCTTGCGAAAAGATCGTGATCGATGCCTGTTTATTTATTGCGCGCGAGAGTTCGGTGGCAGTCATCGCAGCATCTTTTAAAGTTAAACGTCAATTGCGGGCTGAGAATTTATTGGAAGGGCCGCTACGGACTCGGGGTATGTGTGGCTTCTGACCACGCGCACCATTCCGTATGACGTCAGTTTTCTCTTATTTACAATTCCTAAATATCTTGGTGATTATTTTAGTTGTTCTCTAAGGGGACATGTGGGAATGTGTAATGGAGCAATAAACACAAGGGCAATGCGATTTGGACAGGCATGTTGAATATTTACTATAATTAACAACGCAAGAGTGTTAGTGTTTATTTCGATACGGTTCATAACAAAACGGCGGTAAGCTTGAGTGTTGACTTTAAGGAACGTAGGTTGAAAATAGAAAACTTAAAGGTAGAGTCATTTTAAAAAATAAATTTCAACGTCAATGCCGAATAGGCAAAATTATCAAACATAATTCAATAAGCGTCACCTGTGAAAGTGTCATTTGAATACAGTGTCTCTACTTGAAAACAGCATGCAACTATCACGGTATTTTCGCCAAGAACTTCGAACCCATCCACGTTTAGTGGGTAAAAAAGCACTGTGCTCGTTCACGGCGGGTACCAACCGCTTCTCCGGCCGTATAGACCGTGCAAGTCTCGCGTGTATTCGAACATTTTTGGGACCACTGTGGTCCCACGTACATTGCTTTAACGCGTTAAAGAAACAAACTCACGCGCTTTAACGGATTCCAATGTTCGAATACGCGCGAGACTTGCACAGTCTATTGAGGGCAGCATTCAAGCAAATTTCAAAACTGGCCTAGAGGTGACCTTTGGAGATTCAAATTTGCCAACACTTACTCAACGGTAGGCACTTCCCGCGAGACAATTTCGCAGTATGTTTGCGTACTACCGTTACAATTGTATAACAAGATAGGCTTTTTCGGGTCGTTACCAGAGAATGACACTACCTTTAAAAACGTTGAAAAACGACCGCGTGGGTGTGGACAAGATAATCGTGAACGATACTGATATAAAGACAAATGTACTGTGTATAAACACATTATTTTAGGTACTGGGCAATTACATTCACGTGGGCTGTATTGTTTATATACAAGTTAATATACAAACATGAAGCCAGCCACTGGTCGGGTTTGGGAAGGCACCCTGCGATAAACAAAAAGAGCGTTGTCTTGTAACGGGGAGACCCAATATAACTCATTGTGATTACTTTTGCCAATAATATGTTATTTTTGAGCCGACATTGTGACGACACCACTGAGTTTTGTTTAATGACAGATTTGTTGAGACTAGGAGAGCTTTGTTTTTGTATACCCTTTTTAATTACTGTGGGGGTTTATATTTAATTATTCGATAGTGCTTTTTGTGATTTATCGGTGTTCACAGTCCATTTGAATATCCTGAAGCTAAAGAAAAATTGAACTAAATACAGAAAGGCAGTTTCGTGAAGGGCAGTAATATACATTTGTCTCTGCTGAAGATCATCAGAACCGACTGGTTGAAACGTCGAGTTGTTACACTATCAAACTTATTTTCAAAATCACTACAACTCATTGGAACATATCATTTACATTGGTAGACGTACGCCAGAGTTTCTAGAATACAAGATAAACGTATCCGAACACTTCCCTCTTTGATGATTAAAACTTTTTGGACCAACGATTAACGAGATCGACACAAGAAACCGAATTTGTTCGTCTTTATTCAGGGATTTGTGTAATTTACAAACTTCAATTAGACACGTGTGTGTCTTAAGTCAGCACACAATGATCAACCAATATAAAAAAAATGTGTATATTTCATAAACTGTTTTATTATGATAAACCACTGTGTGATTTTTGGCTTTACGGTGTGGACAATGATTGTGTTTCGGAAACAAAACTCTTGGGCCAAGTAAAACAACAAACCTAGTTGATCGTATCCCGCCTTCATCAATGTCCTTTCAACGATTGTGAAACGCTTGCTACCATAAAAATGCTTGATAAGTAAAGAAGTAACTTTATTGCGAATATTAAGCAACTTCATTTCACCTTTTGGCCGCCAGACGTCGGGGTCGAGTTATTTTGAGGCGACACAGACCCGGGATAGTGGCTTCAATTTGTCTAAATTAATGACAACATCGATCCTTCAATTTGTCAGGTTAATACGGGGATCTTGAGCTAATACATAGGAATTTCTGAGACCTGTATGAGCTAGAAATTTGATGTCTAGAAAAAGAAGAGGGGAAAAAACCTGCAATAGAAATAAAGTTGTAGTAAAAAATAACGAACCTTAGAAAATTTACATTTCTCCGAATTAGGCCTTAAGTTTGGAATTCTGCCTCACGGCAAGGACGACAGCGATCGTACACGCCAACCGAAAACACCCCCCTGCAAAATCTAGAAAATAATATGAAGACAACATCATTAACATAGTTTCAACTTATATACAGTAGTGATAGGTCTATAGTTTCTAGTGACACACCACACAACATTTTTACAGTCTCAGATTTTTACAGTCTCAGTGTTGCAAAGGTATTAAAAATCATGCTTTTTTAGTGTCATTGAACTAGTAGTAGAGTGTTAGAATGCATATAAACGGTAGTGGGCAGATAAGGGAAATATTTTGGGGCATTGTGCATTTGATGATACGAGCATGGAATTTGGCACACGGAGTATGTCGTGAGAAATACATTGGCTACTACAGGGCCGTCACATATTTGAAATTTTGGAAAACAATAATTATATGTAGAATAACAAGCTATTTTCAAAATGGCTGCCCTTACTTGTTATGCTACCTGTAGTTTTTTTTTTTTGAAGACAAAGGCCGTGTCCGAAACGGCGACTTCGGCTACAGCTACGGCTAGATCGCGCGCGTCTGCCAGTGTTGAAGAATAGGCAGACGCGCGCGATCGAGCCGTAGCTGTAGCCGAAGTCGCCGTTTCGGACACGGCCAAATCTGCGATGGCCCTACAGACAAATTTCTCATGACAGACTCAGACTGTGCCAAATTTCACGCTTGTTTGTCTCATCAGAGGCACACTCCCGTCACCTTTATGTCGCTCTAACACTTTGGCAATGGGAGTAGAAATGACCAGATGTAGATATTTTGCAGACAAATACATTTTAATCGCTAAATAAGACCTAATAATATTAGATGTAATGGAGAGTATACACCGTTCAGGCGTTTTGTTCAAAAATATATTGGAGACGTATAAGGTGGAAAGACAGGTGCAACCATTGGAAAGAACTCCCCACCCCGAAAACAAATCCAAACAAGAACAGAAGAACGCAAACAAAACAAAGACAAACAAACAAAGCAACAAACAAACAAAAACAAACCAACAAACAAATAAACAAACGAACAAACAAACTAACAAACAAACTTTTAACAAACACCGCCAAAATAAGCAAACACTCCAACACCCCCAACAAGCCCAAACGAGCACAACATACTTAATAGCACTTACTTCCTCAGTTCAGGTACCCATACACAATGAAAGATGTGCACACATACCATCGATACAATTTAAAATATAACTGTTCTCAGACGTGCATTTTACGTCATGGCGTGAATATCATGCCATAGTTTTTGAGAAATAAGTCAAACAATTAATTTTGATCTCGTGAGTCCAAAAACCGAAGTTTGATGACAGTGAAAACATGATATGTTTCTCCCACACTATTATTTTTTTTACACTCCGAAGACAGGTTCGTCATTCCATGTAAATGTTGGGTCACACAAAGTGTGGATTCTGGTCTCTGGCAATCACCGAGGTTGTCCACGGGCTGTAAATCATATTGCGTCATATAGATGTCAATGCGACCAGCGTGAGTGTTGAACTATCCTTGTCAACGCTCTCAAAGCTGGAATTTTTACAATTCGCCAAAAAAATAGGTAGTGAGTTCGCATCAGTCATGGCACTTCCGATTCCGCTTAAGCATCTCATTACACTCGTCAACTTCACAATTGAACTTTGTGTACACTTTGCTGTTTAATAATCCCAGCCTGGTTATTGCCGCTGTTGTATTCAGACCAACGGGAGTTCATAAGGGAGCGGCCTAGCCCAAGCTATGTGTCACTCAAATCTAGATTGATAAGGGTGTATTTTTTTCTTCCCCATTTGTTGTTAACCCTCGGCTACTCCAAGCTGTTTAGGATAGGGTGTAAGATGTTTGATAGCCCCGGGGTGATTTTGACTGCTTCAGGCGTGGGTTAGGCCGTCATGTCATGACTGGTGACGGGCTTAGTCAACTTTCTCCGTTGATCCTCACCTGTTTACTAAGAGAATTGTCTGACATTCTTTTTTTCCTTACCTCTCTCTTCACCAGCTAGATGAAGATGTCCAGCCGTGGTTGGCTCATTCTTGAGGTTCTCGAGTGGAAACTTGTAGCGTATAAAGTTGTCCCCCTGTCTACCGTCTTCTGAGAGTTGCTTCAAGGCGCATTAGGTGTGGATGCCACGGTACTGAGATGTTGTGTTGCTTCGAGGTTACTAATGAGGCGATCGTGAGCAGACTTCAAGAACAAGGTAGGCCTTATGATTTTCTTGGTCGCTTTGCAACTTTTTTGTTGTTGTATTAAAAAAATTGTTTAAATAAAATTAAACACTGTCTTCGTTAAATTGAAAGAAAATAAGTTTTTAACTCTAAATAAGTATTATAAAGTTGTACCATAGTCCTTCAATCGTTTTAACTCTCCTGTTGATTGACCATTCGAAACAATGCACAAATCCTTCCCTCATTCTTGACCAAAGCCTTTGTGCACGCGCCATAGGTTTATAACTGTATCAAAGTGTAACCAACCGTGCATGATCGGTGAAGCGTGCAAATGATTTGATATTGTGATACGTCAGACTCCACAATCGACCGCATAGTAGGAGGGTTAATGTGAACAACCTTATCGTTGTGTATTATATTTTTTTCGTCAAATACAGTTTAAATTGATCTTGTATTTAAAATTATAAAGGAATTTCTGTTTAATAATGAAACCATGGATGCCTCATAAGTGAACTTAATCATTATAGCTTGCAAGCCTGGGGAAATATGTAAACAAGGGTGATTGCTGTGTGAACCAGAAACACCGGGGTTTACCCCTACTCTTCCACGATAAGTGTTCTGGATTTGGTTTATGTGTACAACCAATCCAAGTACTTGGGACCTACGGCTTAATGTCCCATCCAAAGGATAAAGCATTCATGGTAAAGCATCTTGCTCAAGGATGCAAGTGCAACGACCGGGAATCGAACCCACACTCCGCTGATCAGAAACACCAGAGCTTTAGTACGGTGCTCTTTAAACCGCTCGGCCACGGCACGTCACAAATAATATACTTCCAAATAATGATATAAAATTTGCACTTTTGGGATTTGCAATTGTTTTAATTTTAAGAGGGACCAGAGCCTTTTCAACACAGTTGTCTTTTTTGTTTACTTATTTTGTAGAATACGTGGTTGGATTCAGTTGAGAAACAATGGAATCCTTCTGATTTTAATTTTTAGTATTGGAAAATCAGTTTTATAATATAAGCACGAGGATAAACTACAAGACTGTGAAATGCTCTTCCTAATCTAGCATAATTTGCAAAATTTAAATTCTGTCTGGTCTCAGTATATTATTCAAAGACTTCAAATACTTCTTGAGTATTTTTGAATATGTATTTTGCATTGGGAGTGTGTTAGTGTGGTGCACCTGTAGAAAATTTCTCGCAAACCTCTGGAATGATAGATGGCGCACTTTCCAGGTACTCAGGTGATACGACGTACTGTACGTTAAAAGAACACATTAAAAACAAATTGAGGGAACCTGTATATTAGAGTACGGGGTGAACATTTGGACAACTTTCAATTGCAGAGTTATCAACTGCGGTTGCATCTGGTGGAGGGCAAAGCAATTGACCTGCGGTATTAGAGTCACTGCCACATCAAATCCAAGGCTTTAGGGGCACGGAGCTGAGATATTAGCATCTGACGGCTGTGAATTGGTCTTGTAAACAAGATCAGCGAGCCGAGAACTCTGTTGTTGTATCTCTGTAAGTCCTGGCTGTTCGGAAAACGAAAATGACAAAATCGTAATGGTGATAATTAATTAGTTATCATTATTATTATTTTTTTTTTAGGATTCAGAAATGAAAACGATGTGAACATGATATTAATCCTAAGATCATCGTTGAGAAAATGCACCAGTCATCGACTGGCTGTCTGGAGACCGGAATTGAGACTTGCCCGAAAGTAACTGAGACTGTGTTTGGGACTTGCTCTTATTAACTTGAGATTTGACCAAAAGGACTTGAAAATTCATTTGAGACTTGTTTTTAAGTACCCTCAAGACTTGCATTGAGATTTGATCCTGATGACATACACAATTATTTTAGACTTATTCTTAAGTACTTCAGACTTGACTTGAAATTGGCCACTAGGACTGGAGATTTCTTGTGATACTTGCTCTTAAGTACTTCAGACTAGCTTTGAAATTTTATTGTATGGATTTCAAACTTCATTTGAACCTTTTTCTGAAGTACCCCAGACTTGACTTTCGATTTGACCATAAGGACTTGAAATTTCATTTGAGACTTGCTCTTAAGTCTTTCAGACTTGACGTCAGACTTGACACTTAGGACTTGAGACTTCATTTGAGGCTTGCTCTAAAGTACTTCAGACTTGACTTGAGATTTGACCCCATATAGGACTTCAGACGTCATTTGAGACTTGCTTTTAATGACTTCAGACTTGATCTAAGATTTGACCCTAAGTAAAGACCTGTAACTTCATTTGGGACTTCATTTGAGACTTGGTCTTAACTACTTCAGACTTGACATAAGATTTGACCCTATAGTTAGGACCTGGGACTTCATTTGGGATTTCATTTGAGACTTGGCCTTAACTACTTCAGACTTGACGTAAGATTTGACCCTATAGTTACTTAAAACTTCTTATGAGGCTTAATCTTAATTGAAACTTGACTTGGGACTTGGGCCTGGTGAGGAGTTTCTTGAGAGTTGGATCTTAAAAACAAAACTGTTTCAAGTAGAAACACTTCTGATGGAGGTGATTGATATTATATTGACTGAACTTTTGACCACTCTAGAATTTGATGACGACAATGACAGGACAAGAAATCAAGGAGTCGAGACCTATCCTTCTTGTCATGTTGAGAAGATCTGGTTCTTGAACTTCTCAAAATGTCGATTCAAATACGGATTTGTGCAAAAGTGTTGGTCTTCTGAGGTTGATGTATATTTTGGTCGAACACAATTCCAAAGCCACACTCATATTCGGAAGTCCAATAAGTAGCATTGGAAAACCCATCAAAACCACTGTAGCTTATTTTGATAGCAGCAATCGAAATAAGCCTAATTGTAAAATGTGAACTCGCGCAGAATCACTGACAACGTATTAGCAGTATTACGGGTCTTTGTTGCTTTCACTGTAAAAACTTGAGGACCTATAATTTCATGACGTTTTCATTGAAAATTAGACTTTAATAGAGGATAGCGATGAAACGAATGCGATCTCCCAAAACCATAAGCTTGTTTTTTTGTTGCCCTTCTACAGCAAAGCATACTAGTACTGAGATAATATTTTATGAAAATAATATTTAAAAACTCCCTGTAAAAGACAGGTTTATTACACATTTAATTGTCTTCCCACTATCCTAAGCATTATCTCGACACAGCTCAGTTTATTGATACTTGGCTCGCCGCAAAATGCCAGCATTATTATCTCGTCATTTTCTTCCCGCCCTTTTGATCACCTTGTCGCTCGGTGAACCCTGGATTATATAGGTCACGGCCAATACCTCAGTTTAATGTCACGGGTACCCGGTGGCAGCTTGATGTAAGACCGTTGTCACTTGTTGAGAAAGCCGTGTAAATATTGTGGTCAGGGAAGTGAATAGCGCTCGTTTGGATACGAGAGCTATAGTCGGTAAAACCGGGGGCAAAAACTTTGACACAAGTTGGGTTCGTGGGAATGTGAAATTTATATCAATTTTAAATGAAAGGAAGCAATGGTAGATCTTGTATCTCCGGTCCAAGATAAATCGTTTGAAGTGTAAAGTTGGCGTTGTATAAGCATGGAGGTAGCAGAGCTACCAACTCGTCCTGATTCTGCAGAATGTTCCCTGTAAAATAATCTGTCCATGTTCTGTCCATTTATTACATAGTATACTACTTATGTTTTTGTGTATGTGTGTGATGCAAAAAAGAGAAGAAAAAAGAAGAAGAAAGTTTTGTAATATTCAACTGGTTTTGTTTCCCAACGGTGTCAGCATGTCAGCCAAGTCCAATTCTCATGGCAGCGAGGTCTATAATTAAATATATGGTACTGGCAAATAACGTCACGTCACACCTGGGTTCCTTTCAGCAGTTTTGGCTCTCTTTATGAGAAGTCTGGTACCGTGTTCTATTTGAATTAAGATACCAGACTTGGGCATCATAACTTATAGGCTTCGGCTCGGGCTCCGTCAGTATTGAAAACGTTAAACGTTAAAACTGTGCTTACTAGACTAAGTTTACCAGCCATGTCACGCGCACAATTTGTGGTTGGTGTCCTGCTCATTTTCGCTTAGCAGCAAATTGCTCAGCAATATTTTCTACTTAATATGAAATTGGCCGTGGTCTTACCTGTTCTTGTTTGTGTAGTGTTGTAGCAGCCGTTGTTGTGAGCTTAACAAACTATTGTAGGAAACTGTTTTAGATATTAAATACTGCGAACATTTTGTTGGGGTAGTATGTATTGGAGCGCCATGATTTGATACTTTCCGCCATTTTGAGGTGAGGAATCGAAAACTTCCACCATTCCATTCTCCGGACTTCCACCGAACCCCAAACGTTCCATTCCGCACCCTCCTCCCTCAAATCTGCCCACGCGGCCAGCCTGTCATTCATCTTCACCGTATTGGAGCCTGGCGTATGTCAGCAGTCTTGCTAAACAAGTGTGCTTAACCACGTCCCTAGTGGCGTATTACACGACTTAGCCCTCTCGCGACAAACTGCACCCTTGGGGTCTGTCTTCGCTCACCGCCTGCCTACTTGATTTAGGCTGTGTCTGAATTGAGTGTCTTTTGCTACGGCTTGTGACTGCTGTTCTGTTAGCTTAGCAGGTGCTGCGATCAAGCCGTATCCATAGCCAAAGCCGTTGTTTTTCAGTCAGGTATCAATATCAGCCTGTCAATTGTAAAAAGGGGTCTATGTACATTGTCAATGTAATATTGGGCAAAGGTTGCAAGAACCAGAGTGCATATACCAAATTATAATAATTTGATTTGATCTGATTTCTTTTACAATAGGAACATGCCCCCTCACTCTGGGTACCCCTTACCCTGAGTACACCACCCTAGGTACCCCTCACCCTGGGGTACCCCCTCACCCTGGGTATCCCTCCCCCTTGGTACCCCTCACCCTGGGTACCCCTCAGCCAGGGGTACCACCTCACCCTGGGATACCCCTCACCCTGGGGTTCCCCTCAACCTGGGTACCCTTCACTCTCGGGTACGCACATCACCCTGGCAGAGGGTCACAACATTATTTGAAATAATATTATATTCAATCATTATAATGGACATTTAGAGCGTCGGTGCCTGACACTGTGTGTGTATGTAGATGTTTACCCCGGTTACTGGGCCATTTATTTCATTCATCAAACCATCTCACCTCCCTGGGTAATATACAGCCTCTGCTGCCAAGTACGTACAGCGCATCGAGCTAAGAACCATCTCTGCCCACGCAGGTACCCTTTTACTCCTGGGTGAAGTGAAGCAATTATATACATATAGTTAAGTGTCTTGCTCAATGACGCAAGAGTCATGATGGAACCCACAACCCGATGTTTTTGCCACCAGAGCTTGGGTGCAGTTGCCAATGGTTCAGCAGTGTTCTGCGTCTTACTCTTAGTTCTCAACGCCATCTGTTCTCTAACGGGTGAATTCAGAGCTGCCAACACTTCCTGATTCTGCAGAAAGTTCCCAGAAAATAAACCAATCTTACCATGTTCTGATGAACACATTTGAAAATCTCTCTGATTGTGGAAGTGTCTTCCCTATTAGTATAATGTTGAATGCAATTTTAAATATCTCCCTGATTGATGTACAAAGTCTTACTGAGTGCAGTATGCAAACGATCGCAGCTCTATGAGTTGTGAATAATAATAAAAAGCAAATAAACAAACATAAAACAAACCAACCAACCAACAAGAACATGCCAGTAAGAGTTCCCCACACATCAGCCACCAAAAAAAGGTTTCTGATAATATTGTTTAAAACAAAAATCTGACAAATCATGTTTTTTGTCTTCTTGTTTGTGCTTGTGATAGCCCCTTTAACGGTAACTTGTTTTGGGGGTTGGTTTGGGTTTGGGGTGGGGTTGGCGTGGGTAAATGGTCCGCATTAACAATATACCCCGTGCAGTCGTGTCAAATTTATTCTGTAGCTTCCGTTCGGACCGGTTTCTAAGATTTAATACTTTCGGAACTGAAGACAAAAGCCCCGTAATGGCGTTTTTTTTTTATCGGCAGGATTACCGCGGGCAATCAACAAGGATGTCGATAAACTGGTACTCTGTCAGCAGGGGCTCAGCTATGGCATTGGTTCTTGATGACCCCTTCCTTCATCACACTGTGCATACCGCGGAGCTTTACATCGAAAGGGGCTAAGGCCTTTACACACAAACACTCCAGAGTCATATCAGAATAGTTCTTGACATTTTTAATACTGTTCACATTGCCTGGATGGTGTCCTTCGGATGGGACATTAAGCCGTAGGTCCCGTGTACTAGGATTGGTAGTGCACAGGAAAAGAACACAGAACACTTATCATGGATGAGTAGGGGTTAACCCCGGTGTTTCCGGTTCACAAAGCACCCTTGTTGACAGGTTTCCTCAGGCTTGTGAGCTACAGTGATTAAGTTCACTTGTGAAGCATCATTGGTTCCATAACCAGAAATATGTAATAATAATAATGAAGGAGGGGACTGCTTAAGCTGTTGATCATTTAGCGGGGAACAGTAAACAAATCTCAATGCGGATCCAATGAGACTGTACGGCTTTTGGGCTCCAGCTTGGGCCGTCCACCTGGTTGAAGACCCGTACCGCAAATGTACGTCTTCAAAAATTACATTGTCTTCCACTGAGTAGAGGCCCATGTGCTCACACTGTAACAATGACTCTTCAACTTGCCAGATTGTCCATGGTGGTGACTTTCTTGTTTATTTCATCGCATCTTCCGCGGCCGACCGTTTTGAACTCTCTGTGAACTGTTTAGGTATTAAGCACGATAGATGGCAAGGCGCCAGGATATTTTCAACACGAACCGAGTAGTGCGAATACTGGACAGGACACAACGTGCACGTGTAATAATTTATGGTTAGTGACATTCCAATATTAAAGAATATGGTTTGATGGTGTTTGAGGGGGGTGGTTTGTAATTGTGTCAACGTCCCCAAGAAAATTGCCCTCTTAAAAAGAAAAAAAGAAAAAAAGAGAGGAAATATTAACGGCACTTTAGCAAGTTCTGATGGTTGAATCATCGGAGTGTGGGTTCGACTCCTGGTCATGACACTTATGTTCTTACGTAAGGCACTTAACCATAAATGCTTCTCTTAACCCAGGTATATAAATGGGAACCTGAGAGGACCGAGGCAGTATTGTGTTGGATTAACAGCTTGAGGTTGTTTTCTCCCAGGGAGTTGAGAAAGAATAGAGGAATGGTCTAAAAGTATACCATATGAACAGGGAATATACTGTTGTGAAGCGCCTTGATCTAGCTACTAGGATATGTGGACAATATAAGCACCACTTACTTTTATTATTAAATTTAAATTGTTCCCTATATTATGTGATACACAAAGGGCAGAGCAAATCAAAGGGTAACCTACATGATTATGGTCACACGATATGAATCTTCGGAGTGCAAGGCACTTAAAACCATAATTGCTTCTCTAAACCCAGGTCTATAAAATGGGAACCTGAATGGGCTGAGATACTAATTCGTTCGGAGAGAAAAAAAACAATCGGGAGATTCGGTTTTAATATCATAAAAAGAGCTTTATTTCACAATGACATTTTGAACTTGCCAGGCGATTTAATGTTTACCGGTGTTTATTACAGCAACACTATTCTTATTGGCCTAATGTATAATAAGATGCCTGATAGACCTCTGTATCTGTAAAGGAGTCCTAGATATCGTGACCAAAGGTTGAGAATGTGGGTCAGTTCACTAAATCATAGGAAATCCCGGCCTAATACCAACCGGTAAAATCGTCCTATCAGACAAATAAGATCAGGTATAATGTTCACCCGTTCATAAAGTCGTAGATGAACTTAAGACGGGAAGATCGTGAGACATAAAACCAACGCACAGGAATGTTCACTCTGTGGCCTCTTGGAGAACAATAGCCTTTGTCTTCACCCGTGGTTGGAATCCCAATCCACACTTCTTCTTTTTTTGGGGCAGATCGCGGGACGAGCTTGATTTAAGGGATTTCTGGAGGGTCGTGGAAGTATGCCGTGGGATGGGGGTCGAACGGAAGGAGGGATTCCAGCACGATTTGTGAACAATCTTTTCAAATCAGCATCTGGGCCCATTTCCAGAAAAGTCTGTAAGCACAAAATTTTGCTAAGCACTGAAAAATATTGCATAGCTGAAACAGGTTACAGGCCAATGTTCCATACAGTTTACATTGTTGCCACTGATCCCAACTCGTATTTTGCCAAGCATAATTTGCTAAGCAGTATGAAATTGGGCCCAGTCCTGGAAACATGGAAGTGCACAAAATTATTTCTGTACATAAACATCTTTTCCTTGTTTTCATAAAATTAAGACCGCCCAATTCGATGACGTTTCCCCCGGTTGGTTGCGAGAACAGTCTTGCTCCTTTCTGTTTAGCAGCAAAATTTCACCATCCTGGTGCAACGATTATTTTACACAGCGAGCGCAGCTTTTGCCGCGGACTGGCGCCCTCTAGTGTCAAACACAGCTCCATTTTCACCTCACTTGTGCACTGGTGATGGCTCCTGCAAAAACGGAAGGTTTGGTCCCGTGCACCATTCCTAAGAACTCCTCACAAGGTGCAACTCTTTGAGTATTCCCGTGGGCGTAGGGGGGAAGTGCTGTACCCTGGCTGCGAATTGGCACCAAGGTGTCTCCGCCTTCACAATGGGGGTAAACTGCGCTCAGGGCATGCTTCGATAAGAACCCCAAACCCTCCCTGCAATTGCCCCCTTCTCATCGCCTGGCTGAATAAACTCATTTTAGTCCCGCTGGTACCCATTCTTGTTTGAGAATTACCTTACGATTATCCTCTACTCTGTAATTTCGCGGACCAAAGAACCCCACTTAATTGGTGGGGAAACTGAGTAAGTTTCACGCACACACAAATGTTCTTGTTTCAACAATTGACTTAATTCGATGGAATTGTCCAGCCTGGTATCAGTTAACTTCAACACTAACACCATCTATTGACAGTTGATTTGCCCTTTTCAGACCTCTGAAACCTCGCTGGCACGCAATACCTCATCAAGTTATTGTAAAAGGGTGGCTTCCTTTTGCAAAACCTAACCTTTCACAACTGCTTCCTGTTTCATGATCCGTAAAAGATGCATATCGTTCTCTCAGTCCATTGCCCCTCCCCCATCCCATCCCAAGTTGACAACGCGTAAACCCTACACCTTTGCTTGACCATTTTCATCACCTCCCCACCCCATTTTCTTCAGATTCAAAAGTTTAGTTGTATCCTGAAATTCGTTTGTCCTACATAACTGTTTACGAACAGAAACCCCAAATGTTCAAGCACTTTAACAGATAATGCTATAGAAAGAGGGCATTGTGTAATGGTTTTTATACAGGATTGGTAAGGATTTCAAACATCGTAGTTTTAGTCTGGAAGCTTACTGATAATATGAAGTTCATACTATAATTTTTTCTTCTTCTGTGAAATATTTCCCTCTGAAATGAAGTCATATTCGAGAAAACTGTATCTGAAACCTTTAAAAAATAGCAACAGCTGATTTCGGTTGTTATAACCGAAATCAAGTACGTGCTGAAAATTGTGCATGGTTTTTCACTGTTTTCTCCCGACTCGCACAACGGATTAAGCCAAAAAGTGGTCTTCGAAATAGAGACGCAATGTACAAAATAAACTGTTATTCCTTATAGCCCTTTTGACACGAAAACTCCCCCACCAAAGTCAACAGCAGAATTATTCCCACAAGGAGTGATTTTCAAATTGACTCCATCATCTCCAAGGCATAAATGAATGTTACCTGGATAAAAACGTGCACTTCTACTAGGGTGTCGCATTCCTATGCCAAACTTTGTACTTTACAAATCTTAAGTAATATAAATCGTATTTCCCAATTGTTGTAAAATCACGTCAACTAAGTTAAAGTCTAACATTATTTATAGATATCTTTTAGCTCCATGGTCTTCCTTACATGTTTGTGTGAGTGAGTAAGTGCTGGGTGGTCTTTCCTTCTTTTAATGAGTTAATGGGGATGTACCCGAGTCAGGTCGGAACCAAAATGCGAAACCTTACCGGGCGAGTCGGGGCTAATCCAAGTTAATTTCCCCGCTCTTGGCTTCTCTTCTTGTTTTCAATTCGGTTGTCATTTTCCCCACGACGAAGAAAGAGAGAGAGGGAGAGAAAAGGGTCCAAATTGAGAATTTCATTTCTACAGGCGGTGGTGATTTTTGGCCACGTGCACCGCTAACCCTGTCTCCCCCGGTCCCCCTTCCCCGCACCTCCACCGCTTTGACACACGCTCACACGGCAGAGGGATTAGCGTTTTGTACCCTCGGGCCTTCCATGAGATCTTGTCACGCTACGGGTCGGTATCAATGTCGACGGACACCACTCACCAACCTTGGGGTCTGTTTGGTTTTATTCTGTGACGTCAAAAGAAAGAAAAACAGAACCGGTTTGTGTTGGGTGTACACGTTACTAAGGACTGGTTGGATTCCAGTTTCTCTTTACACTCGAGGAATCCTTCAAATTCCTGATTGGATTTGAGACGCATATCAAACAATTTGCATGTCGACAAACTTTTCGGTTTTGTTCGACTTCAGCCAAGCCTGACAGCTTCGGGTTTAATTGAAACACAACCGAAGCAAATGATCATGTTTGTTAAAAAACAGTTACTCGTTGTCTGTATTTGTGTGTTGCCTGGAAGTAATTTTATTTTATTTTTTAGAATAATGGATTATGCCTCCCGGGAAAAGAGTTCGAAAACATTTTTGTTCTGAAACAATCAGTGGGATAATTGTCGATGAACATAAACAACGTCGCCACAGAAATTTTAGACCACCTTTTGAAGACATTTTACCGCAGTTTCATAGGAAATATACCCACCGACCTGTACAATTTGTTTTCTGTTTCATTCTTTACCAAAGAACTCCCGGTCGTTGCGCAGACCACATTCGCTCATAATACAGCACATAGAAGCGGCTGCGTGCAGTTTAAAAACCCTAACTGTTAAACTATAATAAGTTCTAGGCTCCGGCTTTTAAGAACGTGTGCTTTCAGGATGGGGGTTCATGCAGGCCGACGAAGGAAGCCTAACTGCCGTAATCAAAGTCGCAAATGCAGAACCAGATATTTTCATGGGGGGGGGGGGGGGGCAAGTGGGGGCAATGGCATAATTGGGGGTGGCTATTTAATGTATCAAGCCATACATTTGTGCATTTGTTCTTTCTTATTTGAGGGGGTGGAGGGGGGCCTCCATGCCCCCTGCCCCCTCTAGCTGCGCCACCGCGATGTCGTTTCGAAGGGGACTTGGCTAGCCGGTTTGATCTTCCACGTACCATTCGTAAACGATGCTGGTTTCATCAGACGACGGGACGCCAGACATGATATCTACAGAGGTAGTGCCACTGAAGATCCCTATGACTTGTTTTTTTGATTGCCAGCTCCTCCAATTTAAACTGACGTGTTTAAACTTGCATTAATTATCAATTAAGCGCGTGTCACCGGAGCAAATAATTCAGTCCTGTGATCAGCCATGGAGAACTAGGAAAACTTATTAATTGCTGTTCAATAACTCCGTGAATGACAGATGAACGTGGCAGTCGTTGTTGTTTTTCTTAAAATGTAGACTGGAGATTAATTGTCAGAGGATTGTGGCCTTCATTTATTCCTCTGCAGCATACGCACCAGGAAAAAATAGTTAGGGGGAGCACGTGCTGTGTGTGTGTCAGCGGACAGATAAATATTGAGTCAGTCTATCACTTTGTAAACTGAGGACGTAAATTGGGACAAATCCAGGCCAGATCACAGAGGCAATTGCCTCTGTTGCCACAGGTCACGGTGCCCCTTGAAGTGTTCTATTAAACATTGATAATTTCCTCTTAGAGGTGCAACCTTTACGAAGGGGAAACTGGCTTGGTGCCCTTGCCTTTTCAAAAACGAAGTATCAGTCCTGAAAATCGGTCAGTCAGTGAACATTGTTGTCCACTGACAAAAGGAAAGCTATGGTCAAAAGTTAACAAAACAGTGGGGAAAAACAAGTAACTATGCACTGGACACATCTGAAGAAAATCAAAATAGAATTAATGTTACACAATTAATGAAATAAGCATTATTTGTGTCCATTTGGCTACCGTCGCTGAGTACTTTTAAGGAGTTGAGATGGTTCAGGAATGCCAAGGGCCTAATGAACAGGGTTAGCAATATTGTATGGCACTTTGAGGGGCCTACTTTGCCGGAAAGGCTCATAAAAATACACTTCAATTAAATGATATTGTTATGTTCATACTTGATCTCGTACACGAAATCGTACACGCATCCGTAGCGGTACACGCACACACAATTGTTATGGTACCCGCATCTGTAATGGTACACGCACTTATTATTGATGTCGTACTCGTACTCGCATCCGTAGCGGTACACGCACACATAAACGTTATCGTACCCGCATATGTAATGGTACACGCACACATTATTGATGTCGTACTCGTACCTGCACCCGTAGTGGTTCACGCACACATAATCGTTCTCGTACACGTACTCGTACCCGCATCCGTAGAGGTACACACACACACAATCGTTCTCGTACTCGTACTCGTACCCGCATCCGTAGTGGTACACGCACACACAATCGTTCTCGTACTCGTACCCGTA
Source organism: Pisaster brevispinus (assembly GCA_023634235.1). Lineage (NCBI taxonomy): Eukaryota > Metazoa > Echinodermata > Asteroidea > Forcipulatida > Asteriidae > Pisaster > Pisaster brevispinus. Next base: position 3,044,007 of record JAMKCF010000012.1, read on the forward strand.
CCCTAGTATTTTTGTTTTCTGTAGTCGTTCTGGTACTCGTCCACAGAAATGTATGTGCGTATAGGAACTCTTTGGTTGAGGGTGGGGGCGGGGCATAGGTTGATTTGCCAGAAATTTTACATAGATAGAAACACAAGTTCCAGTTTTTAATAAAAAGTCAGTTTGCTTTCTCTGTCCTTTGTTTTTTCTTCTTGCTGTGCACGAATTGTCCCTACTGTTTTGCCCAAGTTTGGGAGGGCACTTGCCCACCTGCCCCCGGGGTTCTACGCCAACGCAGAATTGCACTGGCATCAGTATCTATACGTACTTGTATCTGAGTATTTTGCAATTGTAACGGTTTTTTGTCTTTTAACAAACAAGCAAACATTTATTCGTTAAATATGTAAGTGGTTGTCAGGTTTGTTTTCATTTTGTACATCCAAAGCGTTGGCCATTTTATCATAAGTGCACGAGCATCGATATCCTTCCAATTCAAGAGAATCGATCGTGAAATAATTGGCATACCAGAGTATTTCTGTGGCGGGGCTTAGCCCCAAAAAGGTGGAGCCACACACTTGCACGTAATGAACAACAAGAATGTGCTTTTTACAAATATCACTCAATAATTCATTGTAAGCTTTTAAGAGAAAATCGAGAAATCAAAACACTCGATGATAAGTCGAACTGTTTGTTCTGGTTTCTCCCTGTGACGTGTGATAAAGTAACTCACTCAATCGTATGAAGTAAATGAACTAATGAACTTCATATCGAATGAACCTCGAATGAACTTCATAATCAGTAAACTTTTAGACCAAGATTAATCAATGATGTTTTTGTTATCCTTATACCACTCCTGTATATTACCTCCAGTGTAAAAAACCTTTGTCTAATAAAATTTTGTAAAACAAATCTTGGAAATGTTACATGGTTATCAAAGGGAATTGGGAAACGTACACTTTCATTACGGGGTTTCAACCAGGCTGACGGAGCCAAAGCCATAAGCCGTAAGCCGAAGACGTAGTTTCGAAAAGTGCCTTTTGTCTGAGTCACAAAATATCACCAAAAAATGTAATTCATATGACTGTACAGAGATGTGATTTTGTAGTCGCTTATTGATTGTTGATATAAGTTTTTTTTTTTATACAACTGATGAAACAATTATGTATTTTAATATTCACTTAGACTTATTAATAGAAATGTGTGGGAACACAATAGTTCGATTTCACCTGTCAAACACCTTATGTTTCTCCAAAAACATCGATGGCCAATCTTCCCTGGAAGTTTTAACATTCGGGCAGTTGACAGATATTCTGTCTTTGGTTTGCAGGCCACTTAATTAAAAAAAAAAAAAATTCCATTCGAAAAGTTGTTGCTTTTGCCGCTGACAGAAGCAGCAGCGTTGACGCAGTCGTGCACCCACATCCATTCATCTGGATACGGGCATTACGTCCGTGTTTGGACCGTGATCCATCCACAGTGCCCATACGAATTCAAGAAATTCACAGATGATAAAGTTATAACAGTTGCCGTGGGCGTAGTCTATTTGTAAAACAAAATGACAGTGCTTCTTGAGAGTATTCAAACCAGAATGCCCCAAACAGGCTGCCCCAGACAGGATGCCAGGTCGTACGCGATTATACTGAATGTTTTTATCGGTTTACAGCACTTTGCAACATTGTGACGTTGCACAAGGAACGTTGGCTGGCAGCTTCAACCCCCCCCCCCCCCTCCAAGCTTGAGACATAAAACCATTTGTAAACAGAAGTTAAGATTTCTTGTCAGTGATTGTCACAATATTTAAGAAGACTTAATTCCGGAATTAAACCCACAACTTCTCCCGCAGATATCTTAACATCCGCAACTCTGACATCCTCAATTCCTCTTGACTTCGGCAGTTTATGAAGTCTACAAAAAGGTTATTTATAACACAAGATAGCAGGCCAAGGGATAAGTCTATACAAAGAATGAAAATCGATCACGCCTTCGATTGTGTACTTGGCACAGCGCCAGCAAAACTCAATATAGCTTCCTTCAACCACACCCTCTGGGAAACTATCTTCAGATTCAAAATGACATCCGAAATGCCCCTTGTTGACTTGTGTGGGAGCCTGCTACGCACATGCACGCATTTCAGTCTGGTGTTTTGGTGGGGAAAACAAGTGGGTACGAATTGGGGAAGTTTTTAATGAGCTCGCTTGGGTGATGCGACTCAAGCTGCGTTAATTCGTGCAAAGGCCTTGGGTTTGATCAAAGAATCGGAGGCAGAAGATGGACACTGACCCTTTGTGGCGAGTGGCAAAGGGTCTGATCATGCAGATGTAATGCGGTGCCGTGTTGGGCCAATTGGGGGACTGAAGTTTTCATGAGTAGCAACTAGCATGGTTTTAGGAATTCTACCAACATTGCATTGTGCATTTGCTGGTTGCAAATTTTCTATTATATTTTCTGTTATATTGTTGAAAGATTTCGCCCTTGGCAGCGATGGAATGTTCCATAATAAAACAATTCAATACAATTCAATTCAATACATGTACTTCCTCAGACTTGCTCGACTTTCTCAACTCCCTGTGGGCATATACAAGTCAACCCAAGCTACTCATATTAACGCAAAGGGGTTAATCCAACACATAGCAGTCACAGCCCTCACAAGTTCCCATTTATACACCTGGGTTAAGAGAAGCATTTATGGTTAAGTGCCTTGGTCAAGGACACACTTGTCATGACGAGGAATCGAACCCACACTCTAGTCATCAGAAGTGACTCTAGTCATAAGAACTTGAGTCTGGTACACGACGCATCGTCTTCCGTTTAAACTTTGTTTATATTGAATAAGAAGGAAAAATAACCCTAAAGAATTAATGTTTTACAGTGTGCTCAACCAACACTGCCAAAGCTATACTGATAAATTGTAGCGTTTAAAGCATTGAGTTTATGTAGGAAAGTTCACGCCCCAAGCTGTGTTCCAAGAATGTTAAGAGTTGTATAGTATAGTTGTAGCTAGAGTATAGTTATAGTTATAGTTTTATAGTATATTTTGACACACGATTTATGAAGGCACTCCCTTGAACCATGAACTAGTTTGAAACTTGAGCCGGGATACTGTTTTGGGAAAAAGTGGTCGATGAGTATGCTGAAATCACCTCCTGAAGACAGAGATATCGAAACGTCGAATTATTGCGCTAGATGTTTGCTTCAGAACTGAGTTTTCTCGTTTCATTTAAACTGTTCAAAAGAAGTTCCCAGCCATAACAAACATCGTAGAGAGTTTTTTTATGGTGTGGATTTTGTCATCGATCGCACAGGTATGTCCAGTCATAATCAGACAGATAGACAAACAAAGCCAGTCATTCTGACAGTAGTAAAGGGGATTTTATGTATTGTTTAGGCATAACTTACATACCAATATCGTTAAGTGCCTTGCCCTGACGGTCCAAAAAATACACCCCGAGTTACACCCATCAGAGAATTACCAATGACTCCGCGTTATTAGTGTAGAGCCAATCATTGCTTTAGGTCAACATTGGTTTATGGATCACGTGCAGCCTTGCGTTAGAGTAATGTACACATACTGTACATGCTATCAGATCAATGTAACAGAACCGAGGCTAGCAGTGAAAACAGTATGGCCCCATTTTCCTGCTATGAAAGGCCTAGAATTACACGGAGGCCATGGCCTCTGTTTGTTGCCCTTGTTGCCTTGGTGCCCCATCAAAAGTTTCCCTGTGGCCTTTAAGATTTCCCAATGGAAGTGCCCTTTGCATAATGAAAACGGCCTTGCCCTTCAAGGGTGAATTTCTGGTCCGGTTTATGAGAATCTGTGTTGTTTGTTTTTACTGCGCATTAACAAAAGTTTACTTCCGGTTCAGATTGGACTTCCGGTTCAGAATGGACTTCCGGTTCAGACTGGACACGGATTCCGGGTCCCAAGGGGGCCTGACCCATTTCTGCGTCAGGCTGACCCGGAAAAAAAATTTTAAATGGGGATTTTTGACTCGGGTTCTGCGTCAGTGTGACGCAGTTTTGGGTCCGTTTTTTTATTCCAGGTCATACTGACCCAGGAATGGATCAGGCCCCATGGGACTCGGTATCCGGGTCAACTCTGACCCGGAAGTTTTTGAAGAGTGTGCGCACGCACGAGGAACCATGCAGTATTGCGAATCTTTATCTTGAAGAACTAGTATACAGGGCATCAATTTAGCTAAAAGCTGAAAATGTTTGTTTTACACGGCAACAGTTGGTACTTGTTGTAATCATCTCAAATGTTTTCTTCTTTGAAAATATTTTGATTGTACGTTGTGTATACTACAACTAACGCAACAAAACATGTAACCGTTATATGAGACTTTCTAGTCAATGGTAAACTTTACGGGCCGGTCTAACAATAAATTACGTTCGAGGATTGGATCGTATGCACTCTTTCGAGGAAATCAGAAACAAGTTTGCGAATCACCCACAGACAACTTTTTTTAAACTTCAACGGCATGCAAATCTTCTAATTTTTCTTCCAGGTGATGCGTCTTAAACTTTTTGCATGGCAAATAAAATTCAGTAAAATAATAGTCCTAGCTTTATTTATACACACTGTAGTAGGTTTACGTTGACCAATTAGAATTAACCTGGGATAATCTCCTGTAAACTCTGTGTGGAGGCTGGACGGTAATCCCGTCTCCAATCGGCTTACCGACTCCCATCTCTGTCCCATGAGCCAAAACGAGTGCAAATCATCAGGGGGAACGATGTCACTATTAGCGTGGCTATGTTTGGACACTTAACAAGTTGATGTTAAAATTACCAATATGAATGCCTGGGTGCTTATGTACTTGGTGGCTTTTCTCCACGGCTTTGTCGGTTGTCTGTGAGAGATCCGCTTATTATTAAGGGCCATTTTGAAGATTGACGCTAATTGACGAAGGTTTAACAGGTGTTTAATTTGCTTCTCGGGGACATTTGTGTAGCATGAGCTGCATTTTTCCCAGCATAGGCAATTTTGTACCTTATCTTGATTCAAAGAGTGTACTGTGTATGTTAACATTTGATTTGCCATAAAATTGTTCCTTGTTACTCAAGGAGATCGAACGTTGTGTCAACCAAGCGGGAGAAACTCTGGCGTAACTTTCAGACAATAAAACAAAGTACTTTATCTTGATTCAAAGATATTGAGCGTATCGGACGCAATACTTTTTTGCGTAACCAATGTGAGACTTTCTGAGACACTAGGTGGCAGCAGACTTACCATGTAAATCCACTTTTCTCAGAAATGTGCGCATACTCAGAACTACGTCAACAATGGAAATTAAGTCTCACAAATAGAATATATGTTCAGAATACACCGACAATATTGTACATTATCTTGATTGAAAGATAGTGCTTATAAGCTTACGGTAACTATTGGTGGATTTTGTTTTGCTTTAATGTGCCGCACTTTATCACAGCAGAGTAGCGCCAGAACTAGGGTAAAATATTAGGGGGCACAAGTGGTGCATCAATTTTTGTATGGGCCCCTTCTTGCCAATCAGAACCGTAGTTTTCGTGTGCATTTTTTCATAAACAAGCCCTTTTCATTGCGCTTGTAATGCCATTTACCATTTTCAATAAGATAATTTGATGTGAGTTTTAAAAACTAATACATTGTGTGCGGGGAGTGACTCTTGTAACGAAATGTGAGGCCAAGCCCTAAAATGTGTATAATTTTTAAGTAGGGGTGGTGCAAACGATTTGCCGTGTTTAACTTGACGACCAAATGTATTAATGCTCAACTGGTACTCTTACGCCGTTTTACGTTTTGGCGATGTCGGGCCGTTGCGTATTTCGGTAGCTAGACACCACCGCGTGAAGAACCCAATCGATCTCTTGTTTCTTCTTTCTCTCCTTTCGGCAATCTATGGGTGTCTACCCACAGGATTACTCTGTGGTGAGGAAGTAGGGCTTGTACATAACCAGAAAGGAAAACAAAATACTAAAGTTGAAAAGAAATGTGTGTCTCGCCTCGGTTGTTTTAAATGCGTAACAAAAAAAACAAACTAGCGGTGTTTTCTGTTGATCCGAATATTTTGTCAGACGCCGTCAAGAGCTTGAAATCTCTTGGTAATACGGATTCGCGTGTAAACAAAAAAGCTATTTCCATTACCCCCTAAAAAAAAATTCACCGTTTAATGCAATCCTTAAATATTTACACGGCCATGCTGATATTTGAATTGTCAATTACCGCTGTTGTAAGATTGAGTACGGGGCAGTGCGTCGTCAACGCAAACCAAAGTGTGCCCCCTCTTCCCACGGCCACAGCGTTTCGAAGATCTTTTAAGTTAAGTTATGCTTCCCATCTCGTGTACACCTGCCTGTGGTACCACGCAAGGAACACCTCGGCCTCTCATCGGTTGACTTTTGCCTATTTTAAATAACGAACGTCAACTCAAGAAAAGAAACCCCAAAGCTGCTTTGTTAGAGGGCATCGATGTATTTTAGATTGTGGGGGAAGATCGATCTTGTTCTGTTATAATCCTTGGGAGAGAGAGAGAGAGAGAGAGGGGTCCGGTGCACGGCACATCACCGATGATTTTAGTTCGGAGCGGACGCATAGCCACAACTATCGCCGGGGTTTGGGTTCACCTCTCCCTGTAGGCAAGCCTCATCTCGTGAACTTTCACCACGGTAGATTTCTATAATTCTTCATTGTGGAATCTCTACGACCTTCGACACAACGTGGATTTTTTTATTGACATATACCCCAGAAATTATCGAGGTAAGTCGGCTGTCAATTACTCACTAACTATAGCGCTGAGTGGCAGTGTCATTTTCGCTGGACTGATCATAGATGTTTCCAATTAACTGATTTGTAATCTGTCATCAGACAAATCTAAGCATTAAAGTTCAGCTGATTAAACTTAATGAATTAAAAACACATAACTTGTATCCACACGGGGTTGTAAGTGCAAACCAAACCACCCGTATGCCATCATACGCACCATGGTTCGCTCTCGTATACTTGCGGTTTTCTTTTACCTTTTTTCGGAGCAACCCACCCTTAACAAAATGATAAAATGTGTTTCAAACTGCATGTAATGAGCTAACTCAATCGGATACTGTGTGAGTATTACGTCACCCAATGATACTTGTGCGTTGTAGCGAACCGTGGCCCTTTTAAAACTTTTTAGGCAGCCGAGCGAGCAAGGCCCTCGCGATTTTCCGCCAAGCTAGAGACGCATTGAGGCCGGCAACATCAAGCAAACGACGGCATTGTTGATCAAACAAAAGTATTGCCGGGGTTGTTGGGCCGCAAACTTTGTAAACCAAATGTTTTCCTCACCCCCTTTAGCTGGTCCTGCCAGTGTGTGTTAATTGCTTGCACATCACGATGCCCCTGGTACCCTACAACTAATCAACAGTTTGACAAACTCTGGCCTTGACGTGTGTACGTACTTATGCCGGAGGACCCGATGCACGTCTGCATTTCGCATCACACCAAATATATTTATAATTTTGTGTTTGTTTGATTAGATGGTCTTCCCGTCTAGGGCCAAACTCCCACCACAAGGGGATATAAACACCCAGCTGGCAACCACATAATCTCTTTCATACAAACATTGGTTAAAAGTCTATACATATAAATGAATTGTACAAATCAGTAAATTGTGATTCAGTAACTAGACGACAATACGTATTCTAGTCATTGTGTAATCCACAGTAAGCCCAGCCAGACTCGAACCCACAACCTTGTGATTGCAAGTCCTGCAGTCTAACCAATGCACTGATTCTTGTACAGGGTCGAAACGTCAGGCCAGGCCACTAACTTTTGTTCTGCATTTTTACAACAAAATTTAACAAGTTACTGGGAAGTTGTTCTGCTGATAAAATTCAGAAGATATACAATGCCCCTTTCATATGTGACTGTTGGCCAGAAGTCAATCAGTCGATATTTTGCCGGCCCATCAAAGCTCTCACGTTGGCGTCTACCGGGCTCAACCTTTGAATAATTAACGAGGGATGATTTGGGGATTGGTGTCCTTGTCACGCAATCCACAACACTGGGTGTCACACTTTTTCCCCTGCAGAGAACAGCTATATAAAATATGTTAGGAATACATAAAACCGTTTAGCAAAATCTTTGTGAGATTCCATGTAGTAATGTTTGCGGTAACACCATGTACATGAGTAGAATATGAAACTTTGCGTGGTGGAGATACAATCTAGTATGGTTTGCGGTAACACCATGTACATGAGTAGGATTTGAAACTTTGCATGGTGGAGATACAATCTAGTAATGTTTGCGGTAACACCAGTACATGCGTAGGATTTAAAACTTTGCATGGTGGAGATACAACCTAGTATTGTTTGCGGTAACACCATGTACATGAGTAGAATATGAAACTTTGCATGGTATAGGTACATTCTAGTATGGTGTGCGGTAACACCATGTGCATGAGTAGGATTTGAAACTTTGCATGGTGGATATACAGTCTCGTAAGGTTTGCAGTTGCACCATGTGCACGAAAATTACCTCTTCTGAGAGTTTGAAGTGTTTCTGAAAAGAAGCTGCATTACACCACCGGTTCTTCCCAGAACCACAAGCATATTTCTGTACATTTGTTTTTGTTTTTTGTTTAATACTGTTTTAAGGTAACAAACACAACATGTCAATATTAGATGAGTTACATGTGTGTCAGTTATGTTTTCTAAAATATATTACAATTTGTTGAATATTACAATTTGGTGGATGCAAGGTTTTGGGCTGATTTTTGATAGCTTTCCTTTCGGCTTACGTTCTCTGTGGAGGTTGCACCACACCAAAAAGGGTCCCGATACCAACCAATTCTAAAGTAAAAAAAAATACTGTAAATAAGTACACATGTATTTAAAAGTCTCACAACATCTTGAAATAAAAACAGCAACGTTATTTGTTGACACTTGAAATGGTTAAGTTACGGGGGATCAGCAGTTGATTTTTGGGGGAGCTCTGCACATGCAAAGGGCAAACACCCCTGAACGAGTAAATTGGCCAGACTGAATCTTGGAAAAGTGGCTCAACACTGGTGTGCGAAATAGGGAAATCTCGGGTCCCATTCAACCCAAATTGACTCAACTTGAAAGTCGACATGGTCAGTGGGAATTATGAAACCATTTGTTGCCATAACCCTTAACAGAATAATCCATATACTTAAAAGTCTTTGATTTGTTACACACAGGACATGTGGGCATGATTGCAGTCACTCTGTAGTATTGGCAATTTTTTTTTAACCTAGTAATGATTACCAATGTGAAATAGACTTTCCTTATTAAAACAAGAAAGTACTCTCTGGCAACTTTGGTTCTGTCAGTTTCCATCGTGATTTCGAACGAGGTTTAAGACGTCCTTTATGGGGACACACTCTCCAACTCCAAGGGAATGAATTATTTTGAAACCTTGAGTAGTGTTCACAATCAGTAATTGCTGAAAATCGATTCGTTACCTCGCCAACGAGGTTGACTCCTTGTACATCAATACAATAGAGACAGTCAACTTTTCGCTGGGTTGTTGTCTAATTGTTTGATATGAGACGCTACCCCTAATGTCAAACTTTGTGTTTTATGAAGTACATCGTTGGTTTTTTCGGAAGAGTACATTCATTTCCACCCAGTAATTATCGTTAAAAAACACAAATTCGGTGATCTTGTTGCAGTGAAAACTGCGGGAACTGTCATACTAATTCTATTAGGGAATTTGTTCACCATTTCATCGAGCTTATTTTGGTTGTGACAATCGAAATAACACCGATCTTTAGATTTCTTCAAATGCCATTTCCTCGACCTTGATACGATTTCAGATAGAACATAATTCAGTGAGCTTTTATATTGAAACTAAGCATTTGTTTTCGGAATACAATTATTGTTATTAAATATGGGCTTTAAATAGTCCTTTTAAAACATCGCTACACTCTGAAATCTCCCGAATCAGAATCAGAATTGACCCGGATCTGATTGGGCCTGATCCTTTTCCGAGCGAGGCTTACCCGGAAACTTTGAAAAATTGGAACTTAGCTCAGATTCTGTGTCGATTTGACAAATTCCCGTCACTTTGGATACAGATTTAGGGTCACATTAACCAAGAAGTATAACTGGCTGTTGGTATAGATGAAAGAAAAAAATATTATTGCCAACCCCAGCAGAGTCTTTCGTCATAATGTCTTTTAAGAAAGACTCTGCTAGGGTCATTAACGATGATTGGCTGACAGTTTTGGTTACAATAAACACTACTAATCAATGATGGGGATTAGTGTTGTGTGTATCTGAGGTCGTTGTGTATCCAAATTGGGGGATACGGCTATGGCTACGGCTGGATTGCCGCGTCATCGTGCATTGAATCATAGGACGTCCATAGCAACATGCTTAGCAACAGTTGAAGCCTTAGCTGTAGCCGACAATTCGAATATCCAGTGTTCCGTTTGTCTGTTTATTTGTTGTTTATCTGTATTGTGCATGGTGACGAACTTTATTTCATCTCTGTATACATGTATTTGTCATTGTTATTTATTCCATGGAGGTATGGGTTATTAATGTGACCACCCTCTATGCCGCAATGCCTAGACCATATAAAGATTGCACCGTCTAGAGATCGGCCTTAATTCTGTACTGACACAACATTAGACCATATTGGTTAATTTCATCCAACTCGTGGCCAAAGGCGTAATTAGAAGATTGTGACCGAAACACCTATTGTAGTGTACAATAGAGTCAAAACCACATGTTCCTGCCAAAACGAACCCAGGAACACTAAATTGGTGCACCAAGAATAACTTTTTAAAATTTTGTATATAGGCTATCAATTTGTTGCAGTTAAAGGTATTAATACATGATTGGTGGAGCTGACAAAATAGTCGCATACAGTCTTCATATCTGGTGTGATTAACCATATACATGAAATAACAAACCTGTGAAAACTTGGGCTTATCCCGTTGTGTGAGTCAGGAGAAAATAGTTAAAAACCACGCATAATAATTGTCAGCATTGTCCCTTTCCCCCCGTAACAACCGAAATCAGCTGTTGCTCTGTTTTGGGGTTTTCAGATACAGTTTTTTTTTCGAATATGACTTCATTTCAGAAGGAAATATTTCACAGGTGGAATATGAACTCAGTCTAGAAAGCCGTTCAAGAACAAAGTCCTTTCAAGGAGATTGCTATGGTTGAATGTGCCTCTGAGAGTCTGGAAGAAAGTTTTTACTAATTCTTCACCTTTCCTCTAAAGATTTACGCATTGTATCGTTTTGTTTTGGCGGCACGTGCTGGAGTCAAGACGTACACCACGACCCCCGTACCAACCACCTGGCCACCCTCCAAAAATAACCCTCTCATCGTGTACCTCAAATATGTACCGTGCCCGCTAAGTCGAGCAAACAACACATCCTGCCTGTTATATGGCCCATCAAACGTTTGGAATCCTTTGCATGACTTGTTGACCGTCCTTTCTGGTCCCGTGACGGTTAAGTGCTTGCACAACGACTTAACATACTTGGCTTTTTGTAACAGCCTGCGCTGTATTAAAATGTGGTGGAAAAAATAGATCTGGAAACGTCATCTTACATTTATGAAGGGTTGGATTCCCTGTTTCACCTCCATGATCTCTAGTGAGGTAGGCTGGAAGTTTTAAAAGGTACCAGTCTACTTTTCATTGTTTAAAGATGTTATACTAAAAATTCCCATGTCCGGAACGATCCGAATTCCGGGTTCAATGGAGCCTGATCCGCTTCTGGCTCAGGCTGACCCCGAAACAGATTAAAACTTGGGAATTTGTTTCGGATTTTGCGTCCGTTTGGCACAGATTCTGGGTCATATTGACCCAGAAATGGGTCGGCTCCCGGGGACTCGAAATCCAGGTTAGTTTTCTGACTCGAGCGTTTTTGAGAGTGTTTTGTTCATTCATTCATTAAATCGACTTTGTTTCACCGGACATATTTCGCATGTGAAAGAGTTACCACAGGTGACCAATGGTTTGTTTGGTATGGAAACCACTGCGTTCTGTTTGGTGTGGCCATAAAACAATCTACACATGTTTTAATTTGGGTAGCCAAGTTGATATTGTAAGGGGGCTAAGGTTCATCATTTTTTAAACAATCAAAACGAAGATGCAACCATCATTTGTTCTAACCTTGACAACAACAGTTTACAAATGATCTCCTCCCCAACCCAAGCTGAAAACAATATGGATATTTCTGTACAGCCTACATTTAAATTGTAGCTTTTCCAAAATAACAAATCAATAATATCTGTTCTCGTAATAAATACAGTTCAAAATATTCTATCTTATAATTTGACATTTTTTTTAGACAAGGTCATCCTTGTGCAAATGTTTGTCAGTATCATCCACAAACCGGACCCTTCATGGTATCAGAGTTCGCTCTGTTGTGGTACAGATTTCCACAGCTGTGTCACGAGCTGTGTCGCGAAACGGTAGAATAAAACAAAGGAGAGAAATGAATCAGAAGTGGGACTCGAGGTTTTCGAACGAATTAGTTATGCCTTTGTATCCATTTTGAAAGAGCTAGTTTTACCTTTGTTTCCATTTATCAATGCATTTCTTTGTTTTCACCAGCCGAGGATTTTACGTAGGTGTTGAAACTCTGGTAGAAGTTGTCTTTATGACCACACAACTCGGCAATGATTTGTTGTATGAGTATCATTGGTTTTAATCTTCTTTAGTTCTTTCTTTACTAAAACATGGCCTTGGTAAATTGTATGATATTTGCCTTGTCATGGTTGAGTTGTCATATCTAAGCCAGCCATTGTATTATGACGCATCTAAGATGCTATTTCTTATGCGTCGGTAGTCACACGCACTGTGTCCAGTGTTGCGCAATCCAACAGGAATGCGCACTTTCACTTTAGTCTTCTCTTTAAGGTTTTATACAGGATTGATAAAAAAGCATCATTGTTTAATTTTTGTCTAAAAGCTTACTGATTATAAAGTTGATACTAGGACCTTTTCTCCTGTGAGATGTTGCCCTCTGATATAAAGTCATATTCGAGAAAACTGTAACAATTCACATGAATTCAAGAGTTTTAAAAGTAACGGCTAAACAAGCTTTCACAAGCTTTCACAAGCTTTCACATGTCAACAGTTGATACAAATCAGACAGTGCAGTCTCCATGAAATATAATTTTTAATATCTTTCAGTGTGTGCTGTGTACAAATCGTGCTTATAGGAAGTCCAGGCTCTGTGGCTCTTTTGCAAACATGTGATGTCACAGGTCACGTGGTCTTTTCTTGTTTTTACCCCTCACACTGTAGCTCTATTCCGATCGCGCTTTGTCCCCTACCGGTACTTCAAGTCGAGAGGGTGCCGAACTGACATGTTAACTGGTGTGGGGTCATTTTGATTGACATGGCCTTCCGAACTTTTTCAGATAATATAGAAAGTTTCCTCTTGTTTCTGAATTCATGAACGTAAGGCTTCAGCCTGAGAGCGCGCTATCGTCCGGCATAGCCTCCGATTGCTCCTCTCTCTGAATATAACTCTGTCATGGCTCATTAATTTGGTCGCTAATTAGCCGAGTGTTTATTTATTTTTGTTTGTGTTTGGCACGCACGCAATCCTCGTATTGCCGGTCCGTCTTTTACTTTTTCCCGTCTCCCCTGGAGGCCTTTTCGTTTACCCCGGTTCCATTCACCGTGCGAGACATCTCTGTTGATTGGCTGACGCTGGCGGCTACCAGTTCGCACGGGGTGTGGATCCGGGAGCTCGTAACGCGCATGCTCACACCAATCATCTCGCAAAGTGTTTTCCACCCCTGAGAGGGCAAATCCCACGTGCCGCTGTGTATCATTCACTAGATAATTACTGCCTTTTTTAAACACGCCAGCACGGCAAAAGTCTTTGGGAAGCATGAATGACATCATAAGCTATATGGATGTCTCGAGTGCCCTCGTAGTAAAACCAAGTCCCCATACCCCGGTTAGATCAGACCCCGACACCGAAGCGTCGAGTGCAGTACTTTAGAAGCACGCACTGCCGAATTCGCAGGTGGGCAACTTAAAGAATGTTTATGCAGCGCGTTGATGTCACTCAGTAAATACAAGTCTCCCTTTTTCTCTCTCTCAAGTGAATGGTCACGTTACTCAATTCTTCTTTGCATTTTTTCCCCCTGCAGGATAAGTGTTCCGTGAAGAAACTCGAGAATCATTTGGCAGAGTTCGAGAGTTCGGCGCAGATGACTGCACTCCTACTGCACGGAGTTTTTACCAACACACCGATCACGCATCATAAACTAGGACACATTAACGCTCGTCTCGGATTATCTGGTGTGCTTGCCTTTTCCAACGAGTCATCTATCCAGTCCTAGGTACTTTTGTTACAAGTTTGTGATCTAATCACCAAAGTTGTCAGTTCTTCATCCGTATTTTGAGATCTGTGTTAAGTGAACAGTCAAGACAACAAGCATGCTGGTGAGTCAAAGTGGTGCCGCAGTTTTTACAACACGCGGGGCGTTGTTATTTACGTGCTATCTGGCGGCAGTACTGACCAGGTCTACCTCATTACCAACGAGGATGCCGACGACGTCAGCGTCCGAGTCACTGGCCATCGAGGAGTCTGCTGCTCCCATCAGTGAACAACTTGAACCTGGTGAGGCGACCGAATTACTGGAAACCTCGCGACCCGCTACCTACATGATCTCCGAATACGACGCTAAGGTGAGAATTGACTGGAATAAAATCCCCCATCTAAGTAGTAGTAATAAATAAGTGTAAAGTTTTTTTTAAAATTATTTGCAAAGTTTAAAAGGCAGGTCTAAGAGATAAGATACTAATTTGTTCAGCCAATTATTAAAATATTAAAATCCATAACAACGAAAATTGTTGTGTACCTCGAGCTCTCTAACAAAATAAGTCACCCTAAATAAAGACGATAAAAAATACTTACAATAAAAGAAAAAAACCGGGGAAAAAAATCCCATGCAACATGAACTGCGCAAAGATAAAGACTGTCCGTAAACCTGCCCTTAGCTTTTTTAGTCCTTTTACTAGTCCGTAACCTTTTTCACTTGCATATATTGCAGATGAAATAGGGATACCTTTCAAGGCTGAACTTGTCACTTGGAGTGAATTCTAACTGGTCCTCATGTGTTTTAACTGGCATTTTGCCAGAGGACCACAGTTGAGGGAGAACGCTGAAAGAATTCCAGAATTAGATCTCTTTCAAATGATTTTGCAGTCCTTCAATAATTGAACATTTGATATATTTTAAACAGGCCATAGTTAAAGATTCTAGGTCTGCCTTTTGGCTAATTTGACCCGAAAATTTAGATTGAAATTGTTAATAGCTATTTGTTTATAGATTTGAGAAAGTACAAAGTTTCATTTAAAGTATTGCACGAAAAAAGTCCACTTATGATAGTTGTGGTTATTTGAAAACTTGCAAATAAATTGTCAGAATCTCGACACTATCTCACGTCCATCAGCCATATACAAAAAATATTGTGCATCTTACATGTGTATTTAGGAAACCCTGTATTTAGCACTCACCGTGGCTGGCATATGCGAATGTTTGTGTTTGTTTTTCGTTTTGAAACATCATCATCTGTCAAATTTTGTTCAGAGAAATGTTTCTTTACAAACAAATTACCAGTTAGAATAAAATAAAATAGATTTAAAAAAAAATACAAAATACAAAATCGGCAAAAAACCGTATCATGCAGCTCTAAGCTTATAGTTTCTAGCTTAACTAACCATTTAATCATTGCATTGCACAATGTTGGTAAAGACCAATTTGAATTTTTATAAATGGTAAACAATATTGTCACCTTAGTAGCTATACACATGGTCGGACATCTGGTCTTCTCTTATACTTCCACAAAAATCACACCGCCCAAAACTCGTACCGCACACTTGGGACTGAAAAAAAACCCACCAAGCCTCCTTACTGGATGTGGGTTTTCAATCCCAACCTGCTTACAGTAGTTGTCCCTGTAATTGGTGCTTTCCCTCCCACGTCAATATTCCTTCAACATCTCTGTATATTATCTCAAGGCCTACGAGTCACAGTGCTTGTCACTTCGGAGGTTCCTTTAGTCTCGTTACGTCTGTCTTCCGGGCACACGGTGACTTTTTAAACCTGTGGCTCCCCCTCCCACACAGAGTTCGAGGAAGCACTGTTACAGTGCTAATCACACATTGGTGCAAATGATTCCATCTATTAAATTGTTTGCGGTGACAGCTGCTTATTACAGGACTCGAACTGGCCTCACAACCCCCGCAATCGCTCGGTGTTCTGGTGGCTTAGGTATCTGCTCTAGGGCAACATGGGTTGTTGGTTCGAATTCCACCCGAGCAGCATGCACGTGGATTTAGTTGTCTGTCCCACAAGAGCCTCGGAAAGCACTGAGTTTGCAGTGTTTGTCTCACATTTTGGTGAGGGGTAAAACCCAAATAGTATACAACGTATCGACCAAGTATTAAACATCTGATATCGCATGTTTACAAAAGAGCACAGAGTCTGGACTTCCTGCAGACAAAGTTTGTACACAGCTCAGGAAACATTCAGTTTTATATCTTGTGGAGATTGCACGGTCTGATTTCATCAAGATTTGATTTGAAGAAAGGGGGCACATCTCAAAACGTGTCCAACAGGGAACACATAGCATGCAAGCTATGTTCATGAATGTTCACATTCGTTAAATTAAATCTCATCCTTATTTTTATACAACGGAGATGAGCAGAATATTTTGTACAACCACAACCTTTCTTCCGTGACACTGTTTTATTGTCTCTGGTGGAGCACGTTGAACGGGATTAGGACTGCAGTCAGCAGCTGTTAGTGCTGGCTAGAACAGCTAGAATGAAGCCTCCACACCCAAAAACATTTGTATTTTTCAACCTCGAAAGTCAAACACGTCCTTAATGAGGGACTTGTGTCCCACCTTGACACGGCCGGTCCGTTTGTTACGTGGAAATCCACCTGTCCTTAATAGGCCTTGTTGATTGCATATTTCCCTTTGTTGAATTTAATATCTGGCACTGAACACGATTTTTACGATCCATGACAGAGTAAATATCAAGGAAAGGCTGTACCGTTATAAAGCCACTCTTGCCTATATGATAATATTCAATATTTTGATTTGAAATGTTTACACACAATGCTAAATTCCAGTTTTCTTGTAAATGAGACTGTTTGGGATCTCATATTGACAGTAACTTGTGTTTGCTGGGACAGTACGCTTGGTTACCTCACAAGAAAAGCCGTCTAATAAGACCTTCGTGCCCGGCTCAGCCGTCGCACAATAATTACCAAATCAGGCATTACTCGTCCCCCATCCTGTTCCTGTTGAAAAGACACAATGTGCGAACAACGGCCAGCGTCTGTCTGAATTGAAGAATCCCAAAGACCGGAAGGGTTTCCCTGGTCCGGTTGTTTGCCCAACACAGGGCTTGACTTTACACTCACCTGCCCATCACGCGCAAACCATGTATAATGGTGTGTCAACAAGGGGGTGACGTTTACAACTACATGTATTTAGGTTTAGAGCGCCCTCTGCTGACAAAACGCCGATAGGTATTTTACTCCATGAACAGACGATAATAATGGGAAAAAGTATGCGAATTTGGCAAATATGGTAAGTGGATATCATCGAATGGTAAATTTCGCCACCTAGTTCAAAAGAGAAGACATCACCTACGTGGCGAGGAGACCAAAATTGGTGAAGAATACAATTTAGTTTTTATGTTTTGTCTATTTTTATATTTGTGCAGAAATTTCTCCAGAGTTATGGATACATGCCGACCTACATCCATTCAAAAGGAAAGTGGGAGTTTGTCGACAGGTCCAAGACGCCGCTAGACGAAGGCACCGTAAAAACCACCACATCTTCACCCGTCAATCTCCGCGTAGTTGCGGCAGGCGACAACCAGAAGGCCACGGTCAGGCCGGAGTTCGACGCCGAATCAGATTCGTTAAAACTGGAGGAACGAACCAAGTTCGAGGAAGCCATCCAGAAATTTCAGAGACGGTATCGGCTTCGGATCACAGGCTCCGTGGACGATGAGACACTTCGGTTCATGCAGCAACCGAGGTGCGGTGTTTCGGACAACACCGAGAGTTTCAACACCAAGAAGGGCCTTCAGAAGGCTGCATCCACAACAAATCTCAAAGGTAAACTGGGTCTAACGGTCGGTAAAAGCACCTTAAAGGCCACCCTCAACAATGACAGTGGTAGGCTCGGCGGTAGCAAGTCAACTTTAGTTACAAATGGCGGGAGGACTACCGTATCCTCCCCTGCTCTCAAGATAGCAGCCTCAAGGAGTCAAGAAGGTGCTCTGTCTCGTAGTCCTTCAAAGCCATCCGAACCGATATCGGTTTCGAACCTGCTCTCGAGAACGACCAAGCCGAGATCGACCAGCCCTCCGCGTGCGAGCACTTCAAGGGGGACCCCACAAGCTATGACAGAGGTGACTGAAATCATCACAGATATCGTCACGGAGGAGGATGAGCTGATGACCACAGCGAGACCCAAAACATCCTTACTGACGACAGTCGGTACGCCGCCCGTAACCAAGTTCGATATGCTACGGGGCAAGAGAAGCATTGAGGAGGTGTTGAGCAGCATCCAGAGGAACCGGGTGAGGGTCCGCAACAAAAGGGACTACGTCTACGACAACGGCAGCAACGCGAGCAACCTTGGGTTTTCTGATGTCATCAGTTGGCGTATCATTGACGCCTACTACTCCAAGCATTTTAGCTCTGCGGACTTGAGGAGTCAGATCGAGCAAGCCTTCCGCAGATGGGCAGAGATACTACCACTGCAGTTTGAGGAAAAACCTACTGGAGACTTACTGCTGGTTGACATCCATATATCTTTCATCGATAGCAGTAAGTAACATGAATTAGTTTGTTCGACTATCATTACCCAAATAACCTCAAGTAGATAATGCACGGTTTAAACGAGTTAGTCGTATTTCTTTTCTCTAGCCTATTTCACTGTTGACATACCGCCTTGTAACAATGTACAAAATAATTAAAAAAATCTGTCGGAGGCATCCAAAAGCTCATCTTTTATAAGATTTTAGCCAGCCTTCCAAGCTTTACATTCTGAATACGGAATAAGTAAATAAACCTTTGGTCACAAAAACAAAGTCAAAAGGGGAAAACACACAAAAGTAAGAAAGGGGAAAATGCATCCAGCCTTCACAAGAGACTATTTCTTAAAGAGATTCCTGCTCGGTATATTCTTCTTCAAGAATCGATGAAGATAAGTTTTTACCGTCAAAAGCTTCAGAATTTACACAGAAATTATGCTGTTTACTCCTTTTTTCGTGAGGATGAACTAAAGTTGATCATATATATATATATATTTTTTTAGCCAACAGCGGGCACTTCAATGTTGACTTCAAAAGCGTGGAACTCGCCCGCTCTACCAGCAACTGGGCTATCCTATTCAACGACGACATCCAGTGGACGTACAACTCGCACCAGGGGAAAAATCTCATCCAAGTCGCCGTGCACGAAATTGGCCACGTGCTCGGCCTCACCCACAGCAACCTGTCTGATTCCATCATGTATCCGGTCTACGTGCCCTTTGACCCCAATGATAGTTACTTCCGGGTCATTATCGACAACGAAAGCCGAGAGGAGGCCACTTCGATTCACGGTAAATTGATCTACATGTATCTTATTTTCGAAGCAAAATAATATGCGTTTAGGGAACCGTTCGCTTGTTGAATCACTTTAATTTTTTTTCCACAGCAAATAATCAAAGACAATGTAAATTGGAAGTTAAGAGATAAACACTTGTTTCATACGAATTAATTGTTTAAATAATAATCATAGAAGTTGAAGAAACTGTGGAGGGACCCATAAAGAAGCAAGGCTTTGTAAGGTGGGTCCCTGAGCAAGCTCGTGCACTGAGCCGGGAATGATTTTGTGAAGTCTTGAGGAAGATGGCACTCAATGTAGAAAACATAACCGCTCGGCCACGACACGCAACAAGTTGATCAATTTGTTGTATTTTTGGGTTGTTTAACATTTAGGTGTCTGTTCAGGCTCTTTCGACACCGTATTCGACTGGGTCAGGACGGTCGGCACCAAGAAGAAGTACAGCTCTGTGTTCTTCCGTGGCGATACTATGTGGGTGTACGAGAATACCAACGGGCGAGTGAAGTACGGCGACCCTCGAGCTATCAGTGACATGTGGTCTGGTGTACCGAATGACCTCGATGCAGCTTTGCAGATTCTCCCCAGATCTAGCAACCGGGACGACTTGTACTTCTTCAAAGGTGAGTTGTCTTTTTATCTGATTGCATGCAAACAATTCCCCCCCCCCCTCCAAGAAACAGCGCTAAAACTCGGGCAACCTTTTTGGGGCACAAGGGGGTACACCATTTTTGTCTGGGGGCACTTCTGGCAAATTAAAACTGTAGTTTTTGTTTGCATTTCTCTGAAACGAGCTTTTTCAGCGCGCTTGTTATGCCGTTTAGTAGTATTTTTTGAAGAGAATCTGACGTGAATGTAAACAAAACCCCATATTGTCTGCCTGTAAATGGAAAAGTAGTTTTACCAACATTGAAATTATCACAATAAAGGCTATAAATTATAACAGTGACTGTGGTACTTTTTAATCTTGAAAGTCCATAATGCAAATGGGGGCACGGGGGAGTTCCCGAACATCAATTGGTGTTTATGTGTCGGGGGGGGGGAGGGTGGGTGGGGGGCAGGAGAGCACGTTTTCTCCTCTGACTTATGCCACTGCCCAGAAAGTGGAAATAAAGACATAGAGTTCGGTATTCGCATTATATCACGGCTCACTCGGTAATTACCCGATTCTGGTTCTTCCACAGAAACTTTTTTTTAATAATCCATTTTAAGATTTTTGAATGCAGACTTCCGTCCCAAACTGTATTGAAATACAAAAAATAGGGGCAAAACCTGTCAAAGTTCCTTTTTATCTGCGAATTCAATTTGTTTGGGATAAACTATGTACATGTTATATCAAGAATTCTAGCGTTCAGTCCATGTCGATAGATTGCAATCTTGAGGTTCCCTGATCAGCAGTTCGATGAATTGATTGTTACCCACTTGAAAATGTTCACCCAACTCAAACTACACGCTGTGTTGCTGTGTGCTAGGATATCAAACTTTGCACGGTAAAACAATGTAGAAACTAAAGTTTGCTTTGCATTTAGGCTGACCCAGATTATTGTCATCCACTATACTAACTCCATGATTTCCCGAAAGGATTTTATCAAATGTTGTGGAACCAAAATAATCGGGCCTTTTCAAAACCGATGCTTGGGTTCGGGCTTACGATCCGTCAGTTATTTAGAATTCGTTCCCGTGCTGGGCTTCAAACAGGAGCTCGAAGTTTATTTCGTGCTTTCGAAAAGGCCCATTGACAAACGAAGCATGTACTTTATACAGGTAATCGATACTACCAGTTTGACAACGTCAACCGAGTAGTGATGCAGTACGACCCAGTCACCAATCAGGACATCCACAACGGGCGGCTCATCTCAGAAGGCTGGCCGGCAAAACCCGGCACCAACTTCCCTCGAATACCGGACAATATTGATACTGCGTACTTTGACAAGAGAGACGGAAATGTGTACTTTTTCAAAGGATCACTGGTCAGTAAAACATTTATCATTTCAACTTACATTCCAGATAATATAAAGTTTTTAACAGGTTTCCCAGAAACCAGTATATTAAAGGTGTTATATAGCATTGGTAGAGCTGACAAAATGTTCAGACAGTGTTTTGTTTGATCAACCTTATACATGCAATAACAAACCTGTGAAAAATTCCGGCTTAATCCGTTTTGTGAGTCGGGAGAAAATAGTGCTCAAATTTCAGTATGTTACACATTGTTTGTAATATTCAAAATCAGCTGTTGCGGTTTTCAGATACATTTTTCTCGAATGTACATTATTTCAGAGGGAAATATTTCACATTTAATTAATTGACAATAATGAAACTTGACCAAGTACCAATTTTCTCTACACAAGTTGAAATCCGTACACATGTACAAGAGTGTACATACGGTGATGACTGTAAAATAGGGCCTATTCCCTATTTATATTCTTTTTTGTGACTATACTAATAGTGCATTGAAAGCTATTTACTTATTCACGTGAAAAGGTATACTATACTGTCCTACCCTTAGTATTTATATTTTGAGCGCCATAACTGATCTGAAATCTTGAGCTGATTTGAAAATGTAACTGTTTTCTTTCTGTTGGTACTCCCCTACAGGTGTATGCCTACGATATGCAAGCCGGCGGCTGTTGCCTGAACAACTATCCAAGGTCAATCAGCAGTGCTTTTATCTACCGCTACGAGTCGGGAGGACTACCCAGCTACCTGAATGCGGCTTATTACTCCATCTACAGTAAGAAGGTGTTCTTCTTCAAAGGAAATACCTTCTGGGAGAACGAGACATACAACCCTACCTCCAGCCAGGTAGTGAACAGGCTCGGCTACGGGAGCGCGTGGAACAATCACTGGAACAACATCTGCGAAGCATAGACACCGCGAATGCGTCCGGAATATGGGCAACGTCCACAAGCCCAGTGCTAATTTTTATGAGAGTTTTTGTGTGTGACTGATGGCTGGTAGTGGGGGTAGCATCAAGGCTTGGATCTTGGCTGGTCGGATGCCATCTTGGTGTACAGCTCGTGTCCAGCCAATCCTACTTCAATGCGATGGCATAGGTTAGACTGTGAATGAACAAGTATATGTACTCCAACATGGCGTCTGTGACGTCACAAGACTTCAGATGTCTTACCATCTTGAGGACGTGCTACACAAACGCGTCACGGTATCATCTTCTATTTTAAAACGGATCGCCTATTTTGGATCCACTGGATGAAGACCCTGTGTGTACGCCGTGAAACGTCGGAAAGAAAAGTGCAATCAGAAAACACTGCCCGTCCTATCGGAACGGAGAACTGAACAATAATTGAACACCAAGAAAACGGGTCAGAGTTCTGTGAACAACCGAATACCTAAACAACCTGCAGTATTAATGGAACCCCAATATATCTTTAGTAGCAAGGTATGAACCGACTTATAGCATTTTATTCCACAAGGGGGACGGTTGTCATCGAATTCACCGAGAGTATTCCGTCCAACATTATTATAAGCCTTTTTAAAAATCAAATTGTATATTTCTATGAATTTTTTAAAATTTATGGTGAAATGAAAATGTTATTGGTTCTCCAGTAGTGTAATTGCACAAAGTTTTATGTAAGTTAATAGTTGAAGGAGGCACTTAAAAACCCACTAAATAAGAAACGCAAGACACTTATGTTAGGGCAAGTTTTAAGTTCTAGTTGCATTTTTATAAAGCTTTTGTTTTTGCTGCTTTGTTTTCATGCATCCAATATGTTGGCATTATTCCATTGGCTTGGTTGTGGCAAAAATAATACGCATTGGCGAAAAGGTTGGAAAAGGTTGTTAGTAAATATTGTTTATAAAGGTATTATACAGGATTAACAGACTAGTTAAGTTTTGGCAGCAAAAATGGTAATTTTACGAAACCGCAGCTGCCGAGGCACCGTCCGACTGTTGGAAGACCGATACCAAACGTGTACGTTTTCAACATTACTGATGGAGCCTGAACCGGGACCTAAAAGACAAAATTCGTGGTTTCGAAATGGCCTATATTTCAAAATGTATTGCTTCGCAGGAAAACTCCTACACCAAAAAGTTATCGAAAACATAACTTGTTAACAGCCTCCAAACCACTAGGAATACATGTCACTGCATGGAGCAGTGTTTTTAAGCTTTGCATGGAGCAGTGTTTTTTTTTAGCTTTGTACTATGGGGTATTATAAAAACGGATCAGAACACTACATTTTGGGGGAACATTGTACAGGTTTCCATAATTATAAAATCAAATTGTTTATTCAATGATTGAGCCAGTGTATGACCCTAATGCTTTCATTTGTATCTTTTAAACTGAAACATGTAACGTCATATAATAGTGTTGTGATCGAAAGTACGTATCTGGTACACTCTTTAAAAAAAAACTCCTGGGTCAGAGTTAACCAGGATTCTGGGTCCCTTCCTAGTTTCCGGGTCAGTATGACCCGAAATCTGTGTCAAAATGACAAAAAATGGGTCGAAATCACACAGAATCAGAGTTAACATCCCATTAAGATACCCAGTGGTAGATAAAACAAAACAGTTTTCGGGTCAGCCTGACACAGAAACGGGTCAGGCCCCCCCCCCCCTATGGGATGCGGACTCGGGGTCAATTTTGACTGGGGAATTTTGAGAGTGTAACTAAAATTTCCTAACAATATATTTATACCAAGCGTTTCAGGGAGTTATTCTATAAATTCAAACAAAATGTATCATTGTAAAAATTGAGCAGTGTGAACAGAATGATTGAATGTCAACTGCAATGGAATAGGCGCGCTGGAATCCTTGAGTTGACCCGTCTCCATTCGCAAAGAGTTCCAAGCAAATGCCGTTTCCCGTGCTCCCAGCTCTCCCACGTGAATAATTAATGAAATATCGACGAGGCACACTGTGCCACTATTCACGATAGATACAGACTAACATCCTAACACTAAAATACTTTACACTATATGTAATTGTAAAGCTAGCATTTTAGTTCTAACTGTAGGATTTTAAATTCTAACGAATGTTTTTTTTTTACGTAGATCTAACCCTTGGGAATTTTAAAACAAAGATCAGAGATTGGCTGGCCATTAACCCGTTTGACAATACCACTGTAACGGTACAGTTTTCTTGAAGGATCAAACCAAAGTTTACACTTTACTGCCGACTTGACATCACCTTGGCCCAATTTGTAACTGTCAAAAGTAATTTCATAGTAATTTAATTCCATTTTGAATTTTTCTAACTTTTTAAGAACTCTATCTCAATTTAAAAATTTGGCGTTTCACTAAGAGAAAAATTTGCAGATAATTAACTTTTTTTGTGGCGAGCACACTTGCTTATCAGAAACAAGTAGGGTCAAAATTCCCTCCAACTTCCTTTTGATGAACGTTCAGTCAGTAGCCATTTTGGAAGTCATCGCGTTGCCTCTGGCTCCGGCATGCGTGTGCCAGTTTGAAGTCCTGAAGCAAAAGTATCAGTTTTCAAAATAAGAAAAGCGGACCCTAGGCCGCAGCTGTTGTTTTTGTTTTCTTTTCCTTTTTTCTTCTTCTTCAAAAAGGGTCCTTTTTCCATTTTGCTTCGTATAATTTCAAACCACATGTTGACTGTAACTTCACCCGTATTGTTTACTGCACCGCTTACTGTTGGCATGCTCGTAGCGCCTAAGTACAGTAGTTACTTTTGTACATTGTTTTACAATTTTAATATGACTTCGCTGAAAAATTTGCCAGGGTAAATGAGAATTACGAAACCCCATAAGCACATTGCAGAAGGTTTGAACGCGGCAATTTTACCGAGGTTGTAAATAAGGACGGTAAACTTTTTAACAAGTTTGTAAAACCCAATACAAGCAATAAGAGTATTGTATTTATCTTTTTCTCACAACCTGTAGCGTAGAAGTGTACTAGTGTACTAATTGACATTATAGTTTATCTAGTGCCACGATGATGTGGCGCAGTTAAATCTTGGCAAATTTTTCAGCGATACGTGTGTTCTTTTTATTTTGACCGGCCGACATTATATTCTTTAAATTTGATATTACGCCGTTGTACGTAGACGTTTTTTTGTTTTAGCCGAGGACATTTTTTTGTGGTACTTTAGTAAACGTAAACCTTGAGTGTTTGAATAGCTTAAAGGTGGTGGGATGTATATTGGCACCGACATAAAATGACGTCATCATGTCAAATTTAAATATATTATAATGAGCTAAGTGCTCATCTTTCTAGCTAATTGACAAGAGTGACTCGTTTATGTGTAGCTTTTTTTCCACCCTTTGCTCGGCACAACTGAATCCACTCGCTTAATGCTATACTATGTTTCTTATTAAGTATTCAAGTGTTCATGCATAGATTCACATGTATTATAATGACTGTATACAAACTTTGTTTGTAGTTTTAAGTGTTTAAATTATTTGTCGAAGTTTGAACTTATAACGAATGTGGCTGGTACGGATGACTTTGAAAAACGAAACAAAAGACGCCGTCATAAAAAAAGGGCGTTTTCCTTGAAATAACTTTCAGATTGTTTTTTTCTGGAAAGAAAGAGATGGTCTTTAGTAACAAAAACAGTCTATGACATACTGCCTTGATGTCAAACATGTGATATAAAATCACGTTGGTAATCGTTGTTAAAAGGTTTAACGTATGGTGGGAAAAGTGAAGTTTTGCTTTAACAAAATTTTATTTACATCAAATCAACTGATTCAAATTGTACTGCATTCATAGTATCTTCTTTAATACAAACTGGCTTGGATTGTAATTAAATATATTTATACATTAAGGCCCTTCTGATCCCTTTGATATTTCGTAAGTTTTTTAAATATGATATATGTATATTAAAATTGATTATTTTAGGTACAATTTTGGGTACGTTTTAGTACATACAAAGGGTATTGTATCAGTTTATTTAAAACACGAACCTATCAACAGATAATCAGTTCTAATGCAGATAAATGTATTTTGGAAGATCTTGCCCTGGAGATCTGCTTTTTACTTTGGCTTCAGTGGTTTACAGAGCGAAAACAACAAGTCAATACAACAAATAAACAACATAAATAAAGTTTGCGGCAAAGTAGGACAGCGAAAGAAAAGCAACCCATATGCACACATGTACTGTACAATTAGTTACTTTTTTTGTTTGAAAATTGGCGGCAAAAGGGGACTGTGACAAAAAAGCACGCCATACAACTATCTTTATGTTGATAAAAAGGGGCCCCCGAGGTAAATTTTTGGTTTTGTGATGCATTTGTTAGTCATAAATAAAGTCTCTATGAGAGTGGAAAACAAAGTTACAGGTCTGTAACCTCACGTCAAAACATTGTAAAATGTCATTATGTTTGATGCCCGTCCAATGTTGTCGAACATCCAAAAACATTAATCTACATCATATTTCCAACATGGGTCTGTAGATTCTTGTGTAGGGCATTTTCAGTTCATTCCTGAATTTCGGTGATATTCATAAAAAACAGCGTTGAATTCGACCTTTTGACTGACGCAAAAATTCCTCCTTGGAATGTACATACTCATTTGTTGTTGATATCCAATGACGTCATGTTTCTAATTTCTCTCTGAAAGCTTAATTGAAATAAAAAGACATTAACACAATTTAAATTTAAGGTTAGAGAATTGTAACGTTTGCCGCCTTCAAGGACCCTAGTATCTATTGATAAATGATTGCATCACAAAAATGCAAGTGACCTTTGAGCCCGTCTTTAATGCTATACATGTATATCTGTTGTGTTTTGGCAGATAAATCTATATCATGCATAACTTAATTTCTTACATATTCTCTGAACAATAATGTTAAATAAAGGTGTTTTCATTATGAGCAAACTTCAAAACGAAGAATGCTTGTTTTTGCAGTTGGGTGTGGAAATAACACGCCATGCTCTTTGTAAATTCTGTAAAAACTTGAATATAAATAATTGTTATCTTAATACATGTATTTGTATTCCTGTATAAAAGAAAGCGTCGATGGGTGTCGGCGCCAAAACAATCGTCCATTTACTATAAGTTGTGTATTCCTGTGGATTTACATTTTGTGTGATGAACATTGGAGAAGTAAAAACAAACAAAAATATTATAATGTATCTGGTTTATTATGAACTTGGTCACATGTTTATGTTTTTAATAAAGAATAATAATATTTCCTAAAAACTAGAACTGAACAAGTTGTTATTGGTGTGAAATTGGCCTCTCCCAAAAATATCAATGATCTTTTTTGTCCCTCTTTCATTCATCGTATTGTATAAACAGGCGTTTGGGTAGCTTGGCAATGCTGAAGGCTTGTTAAATCAAATTGACTTAGCGAGTGTAATGCTTGAGGCTTCATACGTGTGAAGCCTTCTGTACGCTTTTTTAGTCAAATTGACACCATGTGCTTGCTTGAGGCTTTATACGTGTGAAGCCTCCTATACGCTTGTTGAATCCAATTGACTTAGCACATGTTTGGTTGAGGCTTCATACGTGTGAAGCCTCTCCTACGCTTGTTGGAATCAAATTGATTAAGCGTGTGCTTGCAGAAGGCTTCACCCATGTGAAGCCTCATTATAAAGCTTGCAGAAGGCTTCATCCGTATGAAGCCTCATATTTCAAGCTTGCAGAAGGCTTCACCCGTATGAAGCCTCATGATTCAAGCTTGCAGAAGGCTTCACCCGTATGAAGCCTCATATTTCAAGCTTGCAGTAGGCTTCACCCGTGAGAAGCCTCATATTTCAAGCTTACAGAAGGCTTCAGCCGTAGGAAGCCTCATGCATATGCTGCCAAAGCAATGTGATTCAACAAGCATACAGCAGGCTTCATACGTTTGAAGCTTCTAGCATACACTGTCAATTTTATTTGATTCACAACAAGCATACAGCAGGCTTCATACGTATGAAGCCTCAAGCATAAACTGCAAAGTCAATGTGATTCAACAAGCACACAGGAGGCTCCATACTTATAAAGCCTCAAGCGTACACTGCCATGTCAATGTGAATTCACAACAAGCATACAGCAGGCTTCACCGGTGTGAAGCATCGTGTTTCAAGCTTGCAGAAGCTCCACCCGTATGAAGCCTCATGTTTCAAGCTTGCAGAAGGCTTCACCCGTATGAAGCCTCATGTTTCAAGCTTGCAGAAGGCTTCACCCGTATGAAGCCTCAAGCATACACTGCCAAGTCAATGTGAATTCACAACAAGCATACAGCAGGCTTCACCGGTGTGAAGCATCGTGTTTCAAGCTTGCAGAAGCTCCACCCGTATGAAGCCTCATGTTTCAAGCTTGCAGAAGGCTTCACCAGTATGAAGCCTCATGTTTCAAGCTTGCAGAAGGCTTCACCCGTATGAAGCCTCAAGCATACACTGCCAAGTCAATGTGATTCACAACAAGCATACAGCAGGCTTCACCGGTGTGAAGCATCGTGTTTCACGCTTGCAGAAGCTTCACCCGTATGAAGCCTCATGTTTCAAGCTTGCAGAAGGCTTCACCCGTATGAAGCCTCAAGCATACACTTCCAAGTCAATGTGATTCACAACAAGCATACAGCAGGCTTCATACGTTTAAAGCCTCAATCATATAATGCCAATTCAATGTGATTCAACTCAAGCATACAGCAGGCTTCACCGGTGTGAAGCCTCAAGCATATACTGTACTGCCAAGTCAATGTGATTAAACATGCTTGCAGAAGGCTTCACCCGTGTGTAGCCTCATGTTAAAAGCATGCAGAAGGCTTCACCTGTATGACGCCTCATATTTCAAGCTTGCGGAAGGCTTCACCCGTGTGTAGCCTCATCTTTAAAGCATGCAGAAGGCTTCACCTGTATGAGGCCTCATGTTCTAACCTTGCAGAAGGCTTCACCCGTATGACGCCTCATATTTCAAGCTTGCAGAAGGCTTCACCCGTGTGAAGCCTTATGTTAAGCATGCAGAAGGCTTCACCCGTATCACGCCTCATATTTCAAGCTTGCAGAAGGCTTCACCCGTATGACACCTCATATTTCAAGCTTGCAGAAGGCTTCACCCGTGTGAAGCCTCATGTTTCAAGCTTGCAGAAGGCTTCACCCGTATGACGCCTCATGTTTCAAGCTTGCAGAAGGCTTCACCCGTATCACGCCTCATATTTCAATTTGGCAGGATTCACCCGTGTGAAGCCTCATATTTTGAAGCCTACAGAAGGCTTCACCCTGATAAAGCCTCTTATTCAAGCTTGCAGAAGGCTTCACCCATGTGAAGCCTCATATTTTAAGCTTGCAGAAGGCTTTACTCGTATGAAGCCTAATGTTTGAAGCATGCAGAAGGCTGCACCCGTATGAAGCCTCATGTTTCAAGCTTGCAGAAGGCTTCACCTGCCTAGTCAATGTGATTCAACAAGCTTGTCGGAGGTTTCACCGTGTGAAGCCTCATGTTTGAAGCATGCAGAAGGCTTCACCCGTATGAAGCCTCATGTTTCAAGCTTGCAGAAGGCTTCACCTGTATGACGCCTCATATTTCTAGCTTGCAGAAGGCTTCACCCGCATGACGCCTTATATTTAATTTTTGCAGAAGGCTTCACCCGTGTGAAGCCTCATATTTTCAAGCCTGCAGAAGGCTTCACCCTGATGAAGCCTTATATTCAAGCTTGCAGTAGGCTTCACCCATGTGAAGCCTCATATTTCAAGTTTGCAGAAGGCTTCACTCGTATGAAGCCTCATATTTCAAGCTCAAGCTTACACTGCCTAGTCAATGTGATTCACATGTCAAGCAGGCTTCATACATATCTCAAGCATATAGTGTACTGCCAAGTCAATGTGATTCAACAATCTTGCAGAAGGCTTCACCCGTGTGAAGCCTCATATTTTCAAGCCTGCAGAAGGCTTCACCCTGATGAAGCCTCTTATTCAAGCTTGCAGAAGGCTTCACCCATGTGAAGCCTCATATTTTAAGCTTGCAGAAGGCTTTACTCGTATGAAGCCTCGTGTTTGAAGCATGCAGAAGGCTTCAACCGTATGAAGCCTCATGTTTCAAGCTTGCAGAAGGCTTCACCTGCCTAGTCAATGTGATTCAACAAGCTTGCAGAAGGCTTCACCCGTATGAAGCCTCACGTTTGAAGCATGCAGAAGGCTTCACCTGTATGTAGCCTCATGTTTAAAGCATGCAGAAGGCTTCACCTGTATGAGGCCTCATGTTCTAACCTTGCAGAAGGCTTCACCCGTATGACACCTCATATTTCAAGCTTGCAGAAGGCTTCACCCGTGTGAAGCCTTATGTTAAGCATGCAGAAGGCTTCACCCGTATCACGCCTCATATTTCAAGCTTGCAGAAGGCTTCACCCGTATGACACCTCATATTTCAAGCTTGCAGAAGGCTTCACCCGTGTGAAGCCTCATGTTTCAAGCTTGCAGAAGGCTTCACCCGTATGACGCCTCATGTTTCAAGCTTGCAGAAGGCTTCACCTGTATGACGCCTCATATTTCTAGCTTGCAGAAGGCTTTACTCGTATGAAGCCTAATGTTTGAAGCATGCAGAAGGCTGCACCCGTATGAAGCCTCATGTTTCAAGCTTGCAGAAGGCTTCACCTGCCTAGTCAATGTGATTCAACAAGCTTGTAGGAGGTTTCACCGTGTGAAGCCTCATGTTTGAAGCATGCAGAAGGCTTCACCCGTATGAAGCCTCATGTTTCAAGCTTGCAGAAGGCTTCACCTGTATGACGCCTCATATTTCTAGCTTGCAGAAGGCTTCACCCGCATGACGCCTCATATTTCATTTTTGCAGAAGGCTTCACCCGTGTGAAGCCTCATATTTTCAAGCCTGCAGAAGGCTTCACCCTGATGAAGCCTCATATTCAAGCTTGCAGAAGGCTTCACCCATGTGAAGCCTCATATTTCAAGTTTGCAGAAGGCTTCACTCGTATGAAGCCTCATATTTCAAGCTCAAGCTTACACTGCCTAGTCAATGTGATTCACATGTCAAGCAGGCTTCATACATATCTCAAGCATATAGTGTACTGCCAAGTCAATGTGATTCAACAATCTTGCAGAAGGCTTCACCCGTGTGAAGCCTCATATTTTCAAGCCTGCAGAAGGCTTCACCCTGATGAAGCCTCTTATTCAAGCTTGCAGAAGGCTTCACCCATGTGAAGCCTCATATTTTAAGCTTGCAGAAGGCTTTACTCGTATGAAGCCTCGTGTTTGAAGCATGCAGAAGGCTTCAACCGTATGAAGCCTCATGTTTCAAGCTTGCAGAAGGCTTCACCTGCCTAGTCAATGTGATTCAACAAGCTTGCAGAAGGCTTCACCCGTATGAAGCCTCATGTTTGAAGCATGCAGAAGGCTTCACCCGTATGAAGCCTCATGTTTCAAGCTTGCAGAAGGCTTCACCTGTATGACGCCTCATATTTCTAGCTTGCAGAAGGCTTCACCCGTATGAAACCTCATATTTCAAGCTTGAAGAAGGCTTTGCCCGTATGAAGCCTCAAGCATACACTGGCAAGTCAATGTGATTCACAACAAGCATACAGCACGATTCATACGTATGAAGTTTCAAGCTTGTACTGCCAAGTCAATATGATTCAACAAGCCTTCAGAAGGCTTCACCCGTGTGAAGCTCATATTTCAAGCTTACAGAAGGCTTCACCCGTGTGAAGCCTCATGTTTCAAGTTTGCAGAAGGCTTCACCCGTATGACGCCTCATGTTTCAAGCTTGCAGAAGGCTTCACCCGTATCACGCCTCATATTTCAATTTGGCAGAAGGATTCACCCGTGTGAAGCCTTATATTTTCAAGCCTACAGAAGGCTTCACCCTAATGAAGCCTCTTATTCAAGCTTGCAGAAGGCTTCACCCATGTGAAGCCTCATATTTTAATCTTGCAGAAGGCTTTACTCGTATGAAGCCTAATGTTTGAAGCATGCAGAAGGCTTCACCCGTATGAAGCCTCATGTTTTAAGCTTGCAGAAGGCTTCACCTGCCTAGTCAATGTGATTCAACAAGCTTGCAGGAGGTTCCACCCGTGTGAAGCCTCATGTTTGAAGCATGCAGAAGGCTTCACCCGTATGAGGCCTCATGGTTCAAGCTTGCAGAAGGCTTCACCTGTATGACGCCTCATATTTCTAGCTTGCAGAAGGCTTCACCGGCATGACGCCTCATATTTCTAGCTTGCAGAAGGCTTCACCCGCATGACGCCTCATATTTCATTTTTGCAGAAGGCTTCACCCGTGTGAAGCCTCATATTTTCAAGCCTGCAAAAGAAGCCTCATATTCAAGCTTGCAGAAGGCTTCACCCATGTGAAGCCTCATATTTCAAGTTTGCAGAAGGCTTCACTTGTATGAAGCCTCATATTTCAAGCTCAAGCTTACACTGCTTAGTCAATGTGATTCACATGTCAAGCAGGCTTCATACATATCTCAAGCATATAGTGTACTGCCAAGTCAATGTGATTCAACAATCTTGCAGAAGGCTTCACCCGTGTGAAGCCTCATGTTTCAAGCTTGCAGAAGTCTTCACCCGTGTGAAGCCTCATATTTTTAAGCCTGCAGAAGGCTTCACCCTGATGAAGCCTCTTATTCAAGCTTGCAAAAGGCTTCACCCATGTGAAGCCTCATATTTTAAGCTTGCAGAAGGCTTTACTCGTATAAAGCCTCATATTTCAAGCTTGCAGAAGGCTTCACCCGTATGAAGCCTCATGTTTCAAGCTTGCAGAAGGCTTCACTTGCCTAGTCAATGTGATTCAACAAGCTTGCAGAAGGCTTTACCCGTGTGAAGCCTGATGTTTGAAGCATGCAGAAGGCTTCACCCGTATGAAGCCTCATGTTTCAAGCTTGCAGAAGGCTTCACCTGTATGACGCCTCATATTTCTAGCTTGGAGAAGGCTTCACCCGTATGAAGCCTCATATTTCAAGCTTGAAGAAGGCTTTGCCCGTATGAAGCCTCAAGCATACACTGGCAAGTCAATGTGATTCACAACAAGCATACAGCACGATTCATACGTATGAAGCTTCAAGCTTGTACTGCCAAGTCAATATGATTCAACAAGCCTTCAGAAGGCTTCACCCGTGTGAAGCTCATATTTCAAGCTTACAGAAGGCTTCACCCGTGTGAAGCCTCATGTTTCAAGTTTGCAGAAGGCTTTACCCGTATAAAGCCTGCAGAAGGTTTCACCCGTATGAAGCCTTTTATTTCAAGCTTGCAGAAGCCTTTACCAATATGAAGCCTCATATTTCAATTTTGCAGAACGGGTGAAGCCTCATATTTGCAAGCCTGCAGAAGGCTTCACCCTGATGAAGCCTCTTATACAAGCTTGCAGAAGGCTTCACCCATGTGAAGCCTCATATTTCAAGCTTGCAGAAGGCTTCAGCCGTACAAAGCCTTAAGCATACACTGGCAAGCCAATGTGATTCACAACAAGCATACAGCACGCTTCTTACGTATGAAGCCTCAAGCATAAACTGCCAAGTCAATGTGCTTTAACAAGCATACAGCAGGCTTCATACGTATGAAGCCTCAAGCATACACTGTCAAGTCAATGTGAGTCACAACAAGCATACAGCAGGCTTTATACTTATGAAGCCTCATGCATATACTGCAATGTTCATGCTTCTCTACGCTTGTTGAATGAAATTGTCATGACATATGTGCTTGACCCTACTTACGTCTGAAGTCTCCTGTGCACTTGTCGAATCAAATTGACTTAGCATGTGCATGATTGAGGCTTCATGCGTGTGAAGCCTCCCCTACGCTTTTTTAATCAAATTGACTTGGCATGTGTATGCTTGAGGCTTCATACGTGTGATGCCTCCTGTTCACTTGTTGAATCAAATTGTCATGGCATGTTTGTGCTTGACACTTCCTACGTTTGAAGTCTCCAGTGCACTTGTCGAATCAAATTGACTTAGCATGTGCATGCTTGAGGCTTCATACGAGTGAAGCCTCCCCTACGCTGGTTGAATGAAATTGACTTGGCGGCATGTGTATGCTTGATCCAATACGTCTGAAGTCTCCAGTGCACTTGTCGAATCAAATTGACTTAGCATGGGTATGTTTGAGGCTTCATTCGTGTGACGCCTCCTCTACGCTTCTTGAATCAAATTATCATGGCATCTGTGTGCTTGACCCTACATACATCTGTTTTCCAGTGCACTTGTTGTCTCAAATTGACTTAGCATGTGTATGCATGAGGCTTCATACGTGTGAAGCCTCCTCTACGCTGGTTGAATTAAATTGATTTATCATGTGTATGCATGAGGCTTCATACGTGTGAAGCCTCCTACATGCTTATTAAATCAAAGTCACGAGCTTAAATGAGGCTTCACATGGGTGAAGCCTCCTGTGTACGCTTGAAACATGAGGCTTCACACGGGTGAAGCCTCCTGTGTAAATAAATAGGGAAATATGTGTATGCTTGACCTCACAACCGTGTGAATCCTCGTGTGAAGACTAATGTATGCTGGTAGATTCATTCTTTTCGACAGTTGCTCCCATGAAGAAGCCTAAAGCCTAATAATAATTTTTTTCCCAACAAACTGCAACTTACCTGGGTTAAGTTCAATACAAATGTGTCAGAAAAAGCTTTTGAAATGTACAAGCTTACAGAATGCTTTCACGTCTTTTGGTTCAAGCATACACAATTTTAAGTCACAAGAGTACACGAGGCTTTACACGGGTGAAGCCTCCTGTTAGCTTGGTAGATATATAGGGAATTACATGTATGCTTGATCCTACATTATTAATCTCACATACGCTTGTGAGATTAATAATCACTTAAAATGTGTTAAGTTTTTTCGACAGTTCTTCTCATGAACTACACTCGTGTACAAACTGCACACTAATCTCTGCAGCGCCAGTTAAGAACCCAAAATACAGTTTTTGTTTCCTCCATGTCACCAAGATTTCATGATTTTGTGATGGTCCATTTTATAGTTTGCCTTTTCATTCTATTGAACAAGGTAAATCAATTCGTAATAATAATGTATTATTATCGCATGAATTTCTTAATTTAATTACATGTATTGTATGTCTTGGAAAAATGTAAAATGTCAAACTGTTGTTAAAGGTGCACCGATACATTAACACGTGCATAATATTGCAAAGTTAATTTCAAACATTTAACTTTTCAAAGACAGTTCGTGACTAAAAAGTTGAATTGCAATAATTGCATTAATTTGAGTACATTTATTATTCATTCATTTTTGCAATAAACAAATTACTACTTCTTGTTAAATCCGTTTAATATATAAAAAAACAATAATCGCAAATGTCATACTATGTCTAATGCATTTAAATACAATTTATGAATTTGACTTTGAATTATAGATTGTTAGAATAATTGAACTTATTTATTTATTTTATTTAATTCAGAAAGATAGAAAGAAAGGCAACAAAGAATGTGGATGTAGTTATATGTTTATGGTTGACCATGCAAGGTTGTAGATTAATTTTACCTTAGACATGTACATGTATAGAACTAATGGTTGACCACATGAACACAACTAACAACAATAACGGTGTCCATTTATAATGCGCCATGTCTGTCCTAAATGACACTCCTGGCGCCGAAATATAAATTTTGGTGGAGCTTGTTAGGAACGAAGCCTCATTTATGTTCGTAGTTTGATAGTGCTGGTGTTTTCGAAGTAACTATGAGTTAAACCTTGGGGTAAATCCAAGTGTAAATCTCTTTTGGGAGGAGTGTTGGCTCTGAAAAGAACCGTTGGTAAGGTCTAGACGTTTCGAGCAGTATACTCTTCTGGTCTTCAGGAGAATGCTGCTGCTGGAGCTGAACCAATTCTGGCTTGACTGGGACATAAACACGACCAAGCAATAACGATGAAAACTGTACGTCGAGCCTTCATGGCAGTCCCAGTAAGCCCTGTTCTTTTCCTCGAGCATTCCCCGCGTTATTTTCGAGCGGTTAGTCTTGTAGCATATATTGGTGATGTGACAGTTACGGACAGTCCGTCGCAGGATACTCTGTTGAGAGAGGCTTAAATTATTAAGGTAAACATCAATTATGCCAACTAGCTGCAGGCCTGTACACAATTCACCTATTGACGTTTATCATCAGTAGGAAGTGAAAGGGCAAGTTAAAAATCGGTCACCATGTAATTTGGGCCACACGCAGGCAGGGGAAACACGGGGGGAAAAGGCCTTCAATTTTCTGTCGCCGCTTGGACCCCTCCACCATTACTTACGTAGACCAAAACCTATTAGGTTGAACGAACGCTGGACTTAACTTGTTAGAAGGACATTGCGTGCGAAGGTTACCAGCTCCTTTTGAAGGGTGTTCATGTTTTTCAGAGCAAGAGGAGCCCGGGGGCGACAACCGCGAAAGACGGCGTCATCAATCGCGGAGAACAGTAACAAAAACTTGTGTTACAAGCTCCGTGAGGGTTGACTTGAACATTCAAGTAACAATTAATATATCAGGTTGATAAATGACCAAGTGGCAAAATTAGGTCGTATGTGTGCACAACAGTATCAACACATAAAAATGGTCGACAGGCTACGTCCATCAAAATTTCTTTTCAGTTAACAGGACGGATAGATGCCTAAAATCACACCGATTGACCCGTCTCGTCAAATGGGAAATGTTGACTGCATCACGCGGCCATTGATTTCCAACAAGATTTGTGATAACTATAGTTCAAGAGACGCACAGTTCAGTTCAGGACCTCAATCCTTTGGAGGTTCAATTTCAGTCTTCTGAGGGTAAGAAAGGTTGCAAGAACCAAACCAAGCCTAAATAACTGTGCCCCAAAATCTGAAAGCTCCAGGGTCACAATTGACCCCGATCAGGGTCCCGTGAGATCTGACCCATTTCTGGGTCAGTATGACCCGGAATTGGTCAGGTTGACCCGGAACTGGTCAGTTTGACCCGGAACTGGTCAGTTTGACCCGGGAATCTCTGTTAACACGACCCAGAAATCGGTCAAACTAACGCAATAACCCAAGTTATAATCTCGTTTAAACCACTTTCCACAGGTAAATGGGTCAGCCCCCCCCCCGGACCCAGCAAAAAGTTCAAACAAGTTATACAAATGGCACACTTTGACATCTGTTGTCCCAGAGTGTGCCTTATAATCACTACTCACTAATTTAAGAATACACTGTAGGTGTTTTTAGTGCATGAACAACTCTTGGGAAGAATAAGGAGCAATTCCATACAGCAAAATACTGGGAGATTTTGAAAGCAATGTGGCCCCTTTAAGCTACAGTTGTCCCCCTCGATTTCGTTTTACATGGTACAGAAGAAAAAACAAATCACCGTGTTTAGAGAAGAGTCAGCCGTTTTTTGAAAGGAGACTATTGTAACCCTGCCTCCAAGAATACAACTCTGTATTTTTCTTAACGCACAGTGTTGTTCGTCTTGTAAAAACACCAGAGACTTGCCAGGGTTGTTAGCTGTCAAACCTCTGACTGATAGTTTTCTTGGGTGCTCGTGAATGGGCCGAAGGTTGCCAAGAAAATGTAAAATAACAGCCCTGTGATAATCGTTGGCCAACTTATTACGAAAAGCCAAGTGAGTTGACTTTAAAAAAATAATGACGAAAGTTAAACCAGTGGTTGCCCTGGCGGTTCTGATGTCAATTGTCGATTGTCGATTTAAAACAAAACTACGATCTGTAAAAGTGCTTTGGTAAGACTTGTCAAAGGTAATTATGCGAAACAACTACAGTAGGCCAACAAGGTAGCTATAAAGTGTAACATTTAATTACAAAATAGATATATCCCCTTCAACTCTGTTTTTTTTACCAGGTTATTTTCGGCAAATAAGCAGCAAAATCAAACATCGTGCGAATTTGAAAAGCTCCTCAAAACATGCAGTCAATTTAGTGAATGTGCAAGTACGTATTCTTTTGCGACATGCGTTAAAAAAATTCAAAATAATTTAACAATTCACTCGCACAGTGTTCAAATTCCCGCAGCTTTTCACTGAAATCTCTAGTTGCACCTGCTCTGCCAAACTGAAAGGTGAATTCGCACGGCTAAAAAGAAAGCCTTAAATTTAATTGAATAATAATGTATAAATGTGCATGCCTTAAAGTAAAATTGACTGACGGTTTCAACTGTGGAGCCAAAATCACTCTAATACGAATGCATGAAAGTGAAAACTAAAGGCTACTTTGTGCCGAAAATAACAGAGAAAACCAATATTATAAAAAAGATACATCTATGGACAGTTATCGATAGATCTTTACGAGCAACTTGGCGTTTGGTTTTGAGCTGCGTCAAGCGTTTAGTGAAAATGTAGTCTGGAATGTTTATAATTGAAATAGAAGGACTGAGTCGAATTTGAATGAGAAGAATAAAATCATTTGAGCACGAAAACGAATGCAAAAGTTGCAAAAAAGAACCCCTGTTCTATTTGAAATATCAACATTACAAGTTAAGTAGGCCTACAATATTAATTGCAAAGTTTAATCAATCTTTCAACACATACAACACTTGGTGAGTACATTTCACATCTCACTGTTACGTTGTTTTTCTCTCGATGAACACCATCTTTTCCAAGTAAAAACATTCCTGGTTACCTGAAAACTAGTCAGTTGAAAATGTTCACATCGAAAACGCAACCTGGAAAAATAGCCCATCAACTTGAAATGTCGATTAAGTAATACCTCCTAAAATGGCCACTGTGGATTTTCATTACCATACCTTTAACATTTAACAATTTTAACGCGTCATGTTAGGCAGGTTAGGCGATGGAATTGTGATTTTGATAATACAAGCATGGGATTTGGTGCTCAGTCACAGGATGTCACGAGAAAGATATTTGGCTATCGCAGATTTGTCAACTGAAAAAATAATTGCGTAGAAAAACAAGCAATGGCAGCCATTTTGAAACGCTGACTTATAAACATGGGGCAAACCAAGTAGCCATCGCCATGTATTAATATACCGTTAATAAGCTATGGGTGGTCAAAGGTCTATTACGTTGCCCGGTGTACAGTTCCCTCCAAAGTCTGGGTCTGTGGCCGTAATTGCGTGCAAAGGAGCTGAGCTAAAGCTAACGGTTGTTACTGGGAAGCCACACAAGGCCCGGGTGGCAGGGTCGTTTCTCTTCCACGGTCGGAGCAAAAAAAAAAAAAAAAAAAAAAAAAAGTTCCCCGTCAGAACCTTTGGGGGAGTTCTTCACAGCAGAATATTGTATTAACTCCTCACGCAAAGAACTTTTTGTGGCTAACACACTAACGGTTAATGCTTTTAATACAGCTTTCACGTGGTCTACCACGCCACCACCAAAGTGAAACAGTCTTGAAACGCAAAGAGCGAGGGTAAAATGTTCCCTTAAATTACCAAAATAATTCAAAGGCAAGCAGACTGCTTTATGTAGCGTTGTCGCCGCGGTAAACTGGTGAAACTTCCTTGCCAGTTTGGATACCGGGGACAATGCTGAGATAGACGGTCGACAAAGACCGCCCCGAGGGGGACCCACTGCACTCGTTCTTACCCAAAGTAAAGTAAACAGGTTTTGGCTGTACCCCCTATTCAATCTATGTCCAGCCATGGACACAAGGAGTCGCCTTCAACCGTCAGAAGCCCTTCTTTTCACTGGATGCTTTATCCGACCCGAATGGCCCCCAAACCATACGCCGCCCGGTTGCGCACATGCACGGGCACTGACTAAGTGACTTAGTGACAAAGTGGAGCAAAGTGAAACCCCACCTCTGCTAGTTTTGCGGTCTTAATACCCAAAGCAGAACCCCTATGATCTGCTTCGAGTGTTGGCAACACAAGGATCAGACAGGAACATCAAGATGTTTCAATCTCCAGGAACGAAACATAGGGCAGAGCACATATTTTATATTGTCCTAAATCACTTGTTAAGATGCCTTTATAAATAAACACACAATACACGTGTACTTGTTCCCCAAATAATGTTCGATGGAATTAAATACAACACAGTTGACTTGTCCGACTAAAAAACAACAACCCAGCAACAAAACAGTTTGTGAAACCCCACCTCTGCTAGTTTTGC
Organism: Pisaster brevispinus; assembly: GCA_023634235.1. Taxonomy (NCBI): domain Eukaryota; kingdom Metazoa; phylum Echinodermata; class Asteroidea; order Forcipulatida; family Asteriidae; genus Pisaster; species Pisaster brevispinus. The sequence goes on from JAMKCF010000012.1 coordinate 3,084,492, forward strand.
GGTCTTAATACCCAAAGCAGAACCCCAATGATCTGCTTCGAGTATTGGCAACACAAGGATCAGACAGGAACATCAAGATGTTTCAATCTCCAGAGCCGAAACCAAGCGCAGAGCACATACTTTATGTTGTCTTATGTAAATCACTTGTTAAGATGCCTTTATAATAAGCATACAATACTTGTTTCCCAAAAAGCGTTCGATGGAATTAAATACAACACAGTTGACTTGTCCGACTCAAAAACCCCAGCAACAAAACAAATCACTTTAGAAGTCAGAGTAAACTGATCATACAAATAATCTATAGGCCCCCTACTACCAAGTGTTGAGTTGTAAGGCACTTTAGCTATAACCGTAAACCGACGCAGTAACAGCCGGGTTTTTAGCCTTGCGTTTGCACCAATTCAGCCGACTATACAGCCGTGAATTCGTAACCGTCACCAGAAAAAATTGTTTTGATCAATATTGTTACCCTTGGGTCCCACATACAATAAAATAGACCGAGTTTAAAACACGAACTTCTCACATCGACACTGTTTGATAGAAATTGTCGGCATTCATTTGAAAATGGGTTTTGCTTTTGGCACAAACTTGCGCAGTTGTATCTCCCTTAGTGAAAGTGAAAGACATTAACCAGTAAAAATTACTATGCAATGTATACACTGTTGTGAATGGTTCTCTACCATAGTCTTACTTAGCAGCCATCTTAAAACCTGGCCAAGGGAACTTTTCAAAGAGTAATGCTTTTTTTAAAACAGTTCTTCAAACCTAGCCCGTTTGAGTGACTTCCTATGGTCCTTCATAAGTGCCACACAACTATCTAAATAACGAGATAATTATTTGAGCCAAGTCGACTTATATAATGGAATAAGTCGACTTATTTTTCTCGACTTCATCTTGGTAAGACGACTTGCTGAACATATGAAGTCGAGTTGCCTTGATCATTTATCTCGCCAAGACAACTTATTGAAACTAAGACGCAAACTTACCACATTGATTTCAAAAAGACATCTTGGCGAGATCATTATCAGGACAAGTCGACATCTTAGTTTGAGAAAGTCGACTGACCAACATGTATTTTCACGGTAAGTCGAAATCTTAGGTTTCGTATGTCGATTTGGCGGGATAAATAATCTCGTTACACTGAGAAGTGGGATGACAATCCCTGGATCTCTGTCAATCACCGTCAACAAAGAAACGATAGGGTCCGTCATATCTTTAAGTGGAATTGGTGGTCTGCCACTCATCCCTCAGATTAAAATACTTGGTGAAATCTTAGAGTTGTTAATTAACAAGCCACTGTTAGCTCCAACAGCGACTGATAGTCTACAAAGACACCCAATTGAAACTGTTTGGAGAGCTTTTCATCTCGTCACGAACATGTTAAATGCTGGTTTACGCAGCTGTTTTTCCCCCTTCTTCAATGGAGCATTTTGGGGTTTGTTCTCTCTTCTGTGACGCTAGGAATGTTTTTATTACAAATTATGTACACTGCCTCCAAGTCAAAAAATATGCGGTAAAACTGTGTAACTCCTGTGTTCTCTAGACAAAGGGCTTAACGTCTGGGTAGGTTGAGATTTAACATGCAAGAAGTATGTCTCTGCAGACGCGGAGGAGAGTGCGATGTCCGTTCAAAACGAAATGACCCATCAACTCTCCCATGCAAAGATTACACTATCCAAGGCTTCAAATCTTCCTTAAAGCACACGGACAACATTGGTGCTGATTAAAGACCAGTATCCACACTTTTTGAGACCCACTAAGAGACACACTTTACGAGAAACTAACAAACTAAAAAACGTCATATGTTTTTACTGTAATCAAGCATCAAGTATTGGTCTCCCTAAATCGGAAGTAATTGTTTTACTCATTTCTCAAAAACTAAAGTACTTCAGGCAAACGTATTTCAAGGGAAATTTCCCACCATGATTACCTTTATAGCATTCAACCTAATACGAATGTTGCACACAAACTTTAAACTAAGTTCGGCCCCCAAAGTACAAACAATCAATGACCCACGTCACCCCAACCCCCACCAAAAAAAAAATAAATAAAAAATACAAATACAAACAACCAAAACAAATATCTACAATTCAAAAAGGAAAGTGGCAATTTAAAATGCAGTAAGAGTCTTAGCATAACTACAGATTGCACAATATAGTTTAAAAAAAAATGAATATCAACTTCCATAATTCAGTCAGTGTTTTAGGCCAATCATCTGATTTCTGTGTAGCTCAGGCATGATGTTTTGTCCTTTGAGAAAAAAAGTAGGGAAATGTTGATTGATTACAAGGGCTGACCTACATGTAGACGGTATAGCATGTATGTAAATTTGTACATATGATATAGGCTTTTATATACATTTCTGGCTATTCAATAAAGATTTTGCTGTTTTTCCCCCGAGGGGAACAAAATTGGAAATCCTGCTAGAGAAATGGAAACAATGTTTTCTAAAAATGAAAGAATACAACTGTAACTTGATCACAGATAAGGAGAGGATCTATAGGTCATGTGACCAATATATTTACAACAGCCACACAGCATGGACTTCCTGCAGGCACAATTTGTACAGAGCTCATTGGAAGAAAACATAAATTCTTACATTTTATGGGGATTGCACCTACAATGTGTAACAAATCATTAGACCCCTCACATACGCCACCATTGGCGAGGTCAAACGATAGAAACATGCGCGAGTGTAGCACCACAAACAACTTTCAGCCAATGAGAGGTCTTCCTTTGACCTCGTTGAGGGCACTGTTTGAGCTTGTGATGTCATATTCTTGAAGACTGTACTACATGTATACTCAAATCTCTGTCTAAATTACAAAAAAAGTGTGTAACTTCCGAAACAAACAGTGTCACATCCTGCCTGCCAGGAAACGCCCTGGAATGCACAAGGTCATTCTTCTAGCAGGATTAGTTATTAACTGGATTTATTTACTATGGATTCATCATAGGAACTCCAACTTTCACAAATGATTGCCACAGCAAAATGTACCATAAATGGTTAAGTGTTAGTGACATGTTGTAATTTCTGAGAAATTCTCAAAAATGATGCATCATTACAGCAAGGTATTAACCTTGCCATTCCTTTCACCTCTGTGGACTCTTAACCTTGAGTTGGGGCCTTGCATTAGTATTTGATGTTCAGTCCCAACCAGGGCCCAAATAAGCTTAAGCAGAAAACTCTGCTAATTAACAAGAAGCAGGATACCAGTCACAGATGCTACCGGAGAAATTGTATTTTAGCTGCTAACTTTTTTTTTGGTAAGCACAAATTTGTTGTGCTTAATAGCTAGTTATGTTGCTTAAGCAGCTCTATGGAATTGGCAGATCCCAATTTCAAGGCACTGCTAAGCACAGAATTAGGCATTTACATTTTATTGTCATTATATTGTGTAATTAATTCTTTTACTACGTCACAGCGCTTAGAAACCCTATATTAAGTGCTATATAAATGCAAGCTATTATTATTATTATCATTATTACAGCGCCCAATAAAGCATGTGATAGTATAAGTGGTAAGGGCAGAATTCTGCACTGAGCGGGGGCCATGAAATTGGGCCCTGATTATGTGTGTGTCTCTCTCTCACCACTTGAAGTTTTCTTCCCACATCTAAAACTGAACATCTCTTAGTCATCCTCTCAACACATGGATCCTCAGGCCTTCGGTTTAAAATGCAAGGCACTTTTGAATGTTCCTTTGTTTCATTTAGAAATTAACATCTCCCGTTAATTTTCTTGTGTGTACATTTCGTGAGTTTTATTTCACAAATGCAACAACCTCCACTTCAGCAGTTTTCTTTTAGCAGTGGTCCAGTAGCCAAATGCTCATTCAAATATACCAGTAAAATACTTGCTCCTTCCTTCACGGTCCAAGCAGTCCGGCTGGCTAGTTCCTTGTTTTTCATGGCTACACTGATTGTTTACATCACCACAAATTCACAGTCCCATACAAATGCAAATGTTAGGGAAACCTCAACAAAAATGAACAAGCGAAAAAAGCTGACGAACCAATGAAGTCACTAGCTGCTCCTCTCTGGCTTGGACACTCCTTCATGATTGCCATCGTCATTTCACACTTTGTAGAAGGCGCTGCACCTCCTCGATGATGCTCATGGGTGTCCCGCTTGGAGGCGAGGTTGCTGAGGAGGACAAAGACGAGGCTCGATGGGAAGACGATGAAGAGACGGTCCTCCCGAGTGATGCTGCGTACATCTTCTTGTATACGGTTACCAGGTGTTGTCTGAAGAGAGAAAAATAATATCACAGAGGAAATATTAAAGCAGGTGGCATTAAACCAAGCGCTGATATGACTCTGTGCAAACATCCATTGAAGGCAACACTCTTCATTTATTTATTCTGGTTGTGAAGCCAGTAACTCTCAAGCGAACTTCATCACTATACAAAGCCAAGAGTGAAATGTTGACTTTCAGTCTGATAAATCAACTTCTGAAAGATTCTTAGGCCGTGTCCGAAATGGCAACTTCGGCTACAGCTACGGCTAGATCGCGCGCGTCTGCCTATTCTTCAACACTGGCAGACGCGCTGATCTAGCTGTAGCTGTAGCCGAAGTCGCCGTTTCGGACACAGCCTTACCCACAAAATATGCTTTTTAAAACTCAAACGGTTCAAAATTGTTAAACTGTGTAGGAATTTTTCCATTCCATTTCAATACTGGTCTTGTACACAAAGTTTTGGTCCTGTAAATATTTGAGCTAAAAACCCTGCGATCTTGTGGGTTTTCCCCCCGAGCTCTAGCCCTGAGATTAGTTGTCAGTATTACCATAGTGATTTTTCTTGGACACCATGCTTTGTGCAGCAATTAAGATTGATACACAGTTAAGATAAATCTTAGCTCTTGGTGAAATTGCCCCAGTGCACACACACACACACTTCATTGTCCTCCTTATTCTCCTGAAGACGACCAGAGCATACTGATCGAAACACTGAGTTGTCAAAAACCGCTACAACTCAATTAAGAGATTTATGCACATGGTGTCTCCGCAAACCTCCCCAGACACTCCACTTATGTGCGTATTTAAGTGTAATTTTGGAAAAGAATGAATGCCACATCCAACAATCGCAAGGCACCCACCCGCATTGAGTATGAAATGGTCGAAAATAAAGCCACTTTCACTTTGGGTAAGGCCATTAGTGGCTACAGCTGCGGCTATTGCTTACACAATTGCTATGGGACTCTTATGCTTCACTGCTTGTTCACATGACCATCAAGCCGCAGTCGCTAATATGCTTTAGTTGATTTCTCTTTGTTCACCAAAAACTAAGGCAAAGTCTAAATTGGCGGCTACAGCTACGGCTGAACATCGCAGCATCACGCGTTAGAGTATAGGTCGTCCTGGCTACACCCTTAGCTACAGTCCAAGCCTAGCTGTAGCCACCAATTTGGATGCGGACTAAAGTGACCAAACTCACCCCTTTTTGCTTGCTCCATGCAATTTCACCAGGTTTAGCAGCACAAACTGAAGCCTTCCTCCCCAGATGTTCTCCAACCGCTGTCCCTCCTCCTCCTCCTCTTCCTTTGTTGAACTATAGTCAACATTTAACCCTTGACCTCCAGCTGACCCATCACTCACACCCACGGGGCTTGTCCCTTGTGCAGTGTGAGCCTCTTCACCTGTGGAGTTAACACTCTTGTCTTGTTGCTCTAAACCCAAGTCATCGTTGATGACGACGGGACAAGAGTTGCTCGTCTCTGTCACAGCTAGTTTAGATTGTTCAACACCAGGACTGAGTTTCGTCTTAGTAGAAGCAGTTCTAGTTCCCTCTGCTGTGGTGATTTGACCTCCCTCTGCAGAGGTAGCCGAGTGTTGTTCCCTGGAGGTTTTGAGCCTTCCTCTGTGTAATGCAATCAGTGCTTCTTTGCTCTGCAGCAGTACATCCAGAGCTGCATGGAGGGTCTTCATGCGAGCACTGGTACCGGACTGACCTGGAAGATGAATTTTAGAAAGTTGTCTGAGGTGAGCAGATCTACAAGGCAAATTTGTCTTCATTAACCACTTTACTGCTGGCAAGCACAAATTTATCATCAAAATAAGTTTGAGTAGTTTCAATCTAAGAACTCAATGGTAAAACTAATTTGTCTATACCTGGGCCCAATTTCATTGAGCTACTTAAAGTCACTATCCACAATAAAATTTTGCTTAATACCAGAATAAGGTTACCAACCAAAAATACCATTCCATATGTCTCATTTGTGACTGGTATCCTGCTTAATTTAGCAGAAAACTGTTCAGTTACCGGTAAACAAAGATTTTTAATCATCAAAAAAAAAAAAAAGTTTGAGTAGTTTCAATCTAAGCACTCAATGGTAAAAATAAAGAACATACCTGGGCCCAATTTCATAGAGCTGCTTAAGCATAAAAAGTCGCTAACCACAATAAAATTATGCTTACCAGAGTAAGGTTACCAGCTATGGCTAGAAGGAGAACAGGACTGGTTCTCTTTTGCACAGTAAATTTCAGCATTTGTTTCTTCTATTGGATACCAGGAACATGACCAAGATGGTGGCAACACGATAATGGTCTATAGGGCTAGGCTCATCCTCGTTCCCAGGGGTGATCGACCTCGCCGCGCCATTTTTTCCCAGCATGCCTTGCTCGATCATAACCCCTGGAATTGGTTCATTAAAATGTGCTAGAATCTAGCACATTTTAATTAGGCCCGAGGCCGATCCATTCTACGAGCACGCTCAGGTATGGTAACCCGTAAAAGAGGCATCAAGTCAAAAAGCAACTGGTTCTCTGTCATTCTTCTTTGATTTTGTGATGTCTAACTGTATGCAGTTAAGGGTGACCGTGTAAAAACATGATTCATTTGAAATGGAATCGTGTCAAAATACTTGCATTTTCACACGCGTGTACTAAGCGTCCTACAAGCGCCATACAAGTGCACGCAAAGTAATCATCCATGGGAGCCAATCAGCGTTGTTTTTCAATACATCCCTACCAGGGGTTAGTGACGAGAGGTATCGATACGGCGCGCTGCCCATCATAGAGAGGCTAGACTAGGCTATGATAATAGAATTGGTGTTGAATCTAGACTACTGCGGCATCGTTGAATTGTCTCAATCTTGGTTTACCCTTGAACTGATGTTCCAGGAGGGCTACCTTCTCAAGGAAGATTCTCAGAAGGTCCGAGGGGCGGTCAAGCTCCCTGAACAGGTTGACAGCCTTCTTGTAGTGCAACTCTGCCTGGGCCCGTGTGTGTTTCTGCTTGTGTTGGGATGCCTGCAAGGAAAAAAAGGAAACAATCACGTCAGGATGTAACTACCAATTCCCCCTCTCCAACTATTCATGGAATTAATGATAACTGATGCTAAAGAAAGGCTATCCTTACAGAGACTTGTAGAAAAAACATCAATTCTTACATTTCTTTCATGGCTCTGCTTACCGTAAGCAAAGAATCGACGCTTACGGACACAGAAAATTACGTGCTTACGTCAAGCGTACTTCACAGGTTAGCAGGGAATTTTTGCTTGTGTGCATGCGTACTCCCCATAACTAGGCATTCTTTGCTTATCCCGATCAGCAAAGTCACAAATTTTACCAAATCTCACTTGACAAAGTGACAAAGTCACAGATTATACCAAACTCCCACAAATCAAAGTCACAAATTGTACAAAACCCCACATAGCAAAGTAACATATTTTACCAAACCCCACTCAGCAAAGCCACAGATTTGACCAAACCCCCACTTTACAAGTATACGGTCAGCATGCATACCTGATTTCTGTAGGCATTATGATGTAGTGATGCTAGACGATAGTGTATAGTTGCAGCGCGATACTGATATACAGGTTGCTTGGCTGGTGACACATCATCTACTTCACAGACCTCCAGAGCTTTACTCATCATCTCTACGATTTCTTTCTCAATCTACACATGGTAAAATGGTGTAGAGGTGACGAATCAAAATTTGCTGAACAATAATAACAATAATAATTCCAGACATTTATGTAGCGCATAATGCAAGGGCCTCTATGCGCATTACAAAGTATTAAATAATGAAATATAAGAAGCCTATAAGCTCATTTCAATAAACATGCACGCAAAGCAGTCAAATTCGGAAACCCGTCAGCATGGTTAGTCAGTGTCAGCGAGGCAGCTGTTTCCCTTTCATGATTTATTTGAAGTGGAATCGAAGTGCTCAAGTGTCAAGTTTTCAAAATTGTTAGATATTAAAGTGCATTTGCAAAGAAGTCACGATCAGGATTGTTTGTCATTGCTTCCCTTCCAGGGGTTAGTGATGAGAAGGATCGGTACGATGAGTTGCCCATGGGAATGAGGTTGAAGGAGACATAGAGATTAACCCATCCAGTAACTGACCAGGGGTCGATTTCATAAAGATAGTCCTAACTTAGGACTAGTCCTAGGAGTTATTAAAAACTTAAGGCTAGTCCTAAGTTAGGACGAGTAACTCGTCCTAACTCGAGATAAGACTAGTCTTAACTCTTTGTGAAATCCACCCCAGATATCGGGTTGCATAAGCCGAACTACAACCTCCGTCTTTCCCATTTTTTAAGCAGTTTATCAATCGTTTTGGTTTTGTTCCTACAGACTTGTGTCAGTAGTGTCCGTCCCGTCTTAGTGTACTTGTCCGTGTTGAAGAGCAATTGCTTCGTTTTGTTCATAACTGTAGATCTTATCAGATGAGCCAGGCATTTTTGCCTGCTGTCTTTTACTGAGAATAGATATCGGGCTTGCTTTGCCGATATGGTACACATCGTTGAAGTGTATGTGGTCACTGGATTCAAGATCATGGTTATCGGATGTTCATTTTTTCAAATAGAACTTACCTGTTCCTGAGCCATGGTTGAGAGTGGAGGATGATCTTGCATAATGGATGACATGACGTAATAAGTAGATGAGAGTTCCCATGAGACAGACTCCCAGAGGTCTGGGTGGCGCTTACGGTGGCCCAACATGCTCAAGGCTTTCTGGTAGTAGCCAGCCGCCTTTATGACAGGGAGAAAGTAAATAATAATCATAATTTGGGAGGCTAATCATCCTTACTCACAGCTGAACTGGTAAGGATGTGGCTAGAACATGGTCAAGCCGCAGCCATATTGACCCATATATGACCATGGAGCACAGTCTGAGATCGAGAAAGTATTGGATTTTTGGGCGGAAGGAAAACTGGAGGGCCCGAAGAAAAAAACCTTGTGGCTCAGGACAGAAACAGCGCACAGCTTTACTCACATAGGGCCCTCTAGCCCTTTTTCTGTCTGAAAAACTGTAAAAGCTGAAGAAACAAACCACTTTTGCTTATTTTGATTGCCACATCTGAAAAAAAACATAATACGAATGTATACAAGATCCCTTACAAAACAAAACACATTTTTCATTGTTTTCACTGAAACGCCGACTTTGACGGTTTCAAAACCTTTTCAGTTGTTTGTATATGGCCATCACTCTGCTGCCGCTACCCAGGTTTTACTGTACGCATGGGTGTGATGCCTGGCTATACGGCAGTTACAGGATGAATGGCTTCTGACTGGTACCACCAACAGAGATACTGACAAAATAGTGAGACTGCCAACATTAGGGCTAGATAGCTGTTGGTAGAGCACCTGCATGTTAATCCAAAGGTTGCAGGTTCAAGTCCTACTCTAGTAAATCTTCTTTGTTCAACCCCAAATTAGTCTTTTTCTATGGTCTGTGTTTATAGAAGATGGGAATGACATTCTTCTTCCAACGACCTACTTTCTCTTGAAAATGATCAGAGCATACTGATCAAAACGAAACGAAACGTCGCGTTGATCCACCACCAGCTCTTTCCAGAACCTCCACATCTCATAAGGTAATTCATGCATACAAGTGCTACCGCAAACCTTAGACCACTGAAACACAGACTTCGATGAAACATTCTGAAGTTTTTTGTTTATGGTGTGTGTGTTTAGTTGAAAGCTAGAAGATGGTAAGTACATTCTTCTTCCAAAAACCTACTTTCTCTTGAAGACAATCAGAGCAGAGTGATCCAAATACTTGGTTGATCCAACAGCGGTTCTTTTCAGAACTGCCACTTCTCATGTATTTCATTTGTTAATCTGTTTGTGAAGCCAAGAATTCTCAGAAAAGCTTACTTAATCAAGGGAGGAATTTCCAGTTTTAGATATGAGAAGAAAACCCCACAGAATTATTCCAGGGTAAACCCTTTGCAATCAGGTAGGGACTAAAAATCCTGATCCACAGAGTGCCCCCGGCGGGATTCGAACTGGGGGTCCTAGAGGTGGAAGGGGAGGAAAGAGACCACTACCCCAGCCCAACTGACCGAGAGAGACTCATGCACACAGTGTTACCGCAAACCTTACCACAAGTATATAAAATCCTACCAATTTTCCTTTTAAATTCTTTTGAATACACACCTTATTATAGAAGAATGGATCGCCGTAAGTCATCTTTGTGTCGGGACCCGGTACTAGCTCGTTGGAACTAAAGGCGCACAATCTCATCAGCTTTCCACAGTTACACAACAACAGCGCCATATTAGGGATGTCATTCACGTTCTTGAAGTTCTCCACACCGGACTCCAGGCTTGCCAGGCTCTTCCGCCATAACGCCTGGCTCTTCTGGGGTATACCTGAAAATGAGAATGGAATATTACTGTAGTGAACGCAAGTGCGCCCTCAATCTTACATGGGCCTGTGCAACTTTATAATTTGCATATTTACGGTTAAAACTTAAAGTTAAAGTACTCAATCTTTGGACCTTTGTTTTTCCATTTTAGCTTTGAGCAAGAGAGACCAGATATACTTTCCGTGGGTATTTCTCTCTATTTTGTAGGGAGCATGGCCATAACTTGGGAGGGATAATCTCCCAGAGCTCTCTGTGAGTATTATTTTGTGTTTAATTCTTCTTTTTATCAGAAAAAATATTGCTACTTTGAGGGTCATAGTTGAATCAGGTATTGGAAAACTTGTATGTATGTAGCCAGCCTTGCGTTGACCTTTTGCCCTTCACATGAGCGACTGTGCCGTGCTAGTTATACTGTGTACTGCTATTTTCTTGCGAAGACTAAATAAGTTGCAGGAGATTAATCATTATATTTTAGAAAACACATCCAACAGTTATGCCTCAGCGCACCTCAACTCTGCATTGCATTTGCTATATTGGTAGCAAGTAGCTCCTCACGCAATTATTGAACTTGCACGCTTAAATTTTCAGCTATCGCACGCAAGTTTCAAACTTGCATGCTTAAGTTTCGGCTATCGCACCTAAGTTTCAAACTTGCATGAGCCAAATATGCTATTCTTGCAACCTATCAACTTAAATTGGGCCGTGAAATTTGCACCCACCCTCGTGCAATCATCTGATTGCACCCTCTTTTGACCCAATTTCCATAGGCTATGTTTAAACACTCCAATCTGGGTTTATATCGCACGTTTAAACATGGCCACATGATCTACTTTGGACCAATCAGATTGGATAAACTAACCCAGGTATTTATGAGCCATAGATAAACTATGCCAGCCTGCAATCTGATATCATGTGGTGAATGCATCTACACAGCACACAGCCAGCCCTCCTACTGTCTGACCATTCAATATCATCCACTGTGGTTTGGAATGATAGATCAACTATACCAGCCTGCAAGATGACATCATGTGGTGAATGCATCAACACGGTAAACACACGTACACAGCTTCAGTACCTTTTTCATCCTTTTTAACAGACAGGGACTGATCCATGTAGAACACGCCCAAATCGTTGCGAGCGTTGCCCAGCTTCCTGGTCAGTCTTGTCAGATAGTCTCGGGTGTGGCCCGACCCTTCACTCAGAGCTACTTTGTAGCAGACCACTCCGGTGCTCAAGTTGTGCTCTAAGCTGTCCTTGAAATCTACGGCCCACTCATAACCTGTTGGAATAAAGACACAAGGTCAAAGGCACTCGGACGGGAATTACAGTATGATCTAGTCAGGTTTGTGTGAAATGCTTGTACATAAAAAATACAACCTCTCTCTATAAGATATAGTGTTTTTGAAAAGGAAAACTTTACTTTTCTTTCAGTGTGCTGTGATGGACTCTGATGCTTCAGGCCGTGTAAATACTGAAAATGAGGAATACTGTATTATGCGTGAATGCAGGAAAGCTGGCACAGGATCCTATATATGAGGATTAGCTCGATCAGGCCCTAAGATGGGAACTGGATCCTAGTGGAGATGGGTGAGGAGGGGAGTTTGTCCTCACTGAGCCTACTGATGAGGGTTACCTCAATGAGGCGCTAATAGGTGGGAACTGGATCCTAGTGGAGGTGGGTGGGGAGTGTGTCCTCACTGAGCCTAAAAATGAGGATTACCTCAATGAGGCGCTAAGATCGGAACTGGATCCTAGTAAAGGTGGGTTGGAAGGGTATGCTCACTGAGCTGCAGCACTGCTGAGCTGTGTCAGTAGGATCAGGCATGAGAATGGGTGATGATAAAAAAAACATGAAACATTTTTAACGCTTTGTTAACGGTGTTAGTGAAGCGAGGAATGAGACAAGTCTATACATCTATTGCATCTTTCGCTGCTGCATGCGCGGTAGACCGCAAGCGCCATATCGGGCCAGCTGCCGGGCGGCAATTTATTGTTAGTAAGCCGTTTTTTGGCACGAACGCCTTGTGGATCCGCAATATCTGATTACAAAGGTAAACTTTCAATTTCTGATTAGAGAAGAGGGATTAGCGAAATCCAAATGTATCACCCCTACAACTCACCTCCCAAACTCTATATCAAATTCACACTGAACTCAATGACCACAAACTTGAAAGGGAAAACAACAGAATTCTGGTTTAAACCGGAAGATTCTCATGCCTGTTGAATACAAGCACAGGGGTAGGGAGGACGGGGCCTACAGTAGACTCAGGGTTTATGGGTGGGTGATGTCACTGTAGATTTAGGGGATCCAGTGGTCGGGAAGAGGGGGAACCAAATATCACTAATCTGGAAGCGGACGTCCTGGGGAACTAAATGATGACACCTGTAGATCTCAATGGCCTCTCGGATACTTCTTGGATGCCATGTTTGACTTTGAGCAATGAGGTCGGCTGCTTCTTAGTTACTTTAATGGTTTTACAATGATTTCTCAATAGGAAATATTTGGGTTGGGACGTTTATCCGTTATCACTTTAACTGTAAAACAAAGTTGAAATCTGTTTCCAAATTGAATTATTGTTTAAACAAAGCCGACAGGGAAAAAATGTTAGACCTTCCTTCTCTTCGAAATCTAAGCCCCTGACGCTATCCAAGGAGAATGACACCAGCAGAAGGATGTTGTGACCATAAAGACTGGGCAAAGTGATACGTTTTTAATTACGAAAAGTGTCTTGACATCTGCTCCTTTTACAGGTTGGCTCAAAATACCCACAGAAAATAGAAAGCTGGCACAAACAGTTTAGGGTAAACTGCACAGGGCTCAGAGTTTACACTGGACTGCAAGCATGAGGCCATTGATTTTAGCATCGGGCCAGTAAACACGTGACTGGACAAGTTTTTTTTTATGGTGACTTTCAGTCTAATAATACATGTATCTTTTAATTCTGTTGAGTATCTTTCAAATTTGTTGAGCATTGAAGTCTACTCTCCCATAATACAAATAGTATAAATATTTTCTTAGTGCTCGTTCAAATTTAAACCTTTCAAATCTTAAACTGTGTACCGGTAGGTTTTTTTTGCATTTCAATTCTGGTTTTGTAAAAAAGAATTCTGGTCCAGTGCACATTCTGACCGACAAGCCCTGTGGTTAAGTGAATATTCCCGCAAAAACGACCCCTGCTGCACTATAGTTACAATTCTCAATTTGGATTGGAATCAGTAAAAAGAGTTCAATGGAAGTCTCAAGTTCCACTTGAACGTTTAGGAAAATAAACGTACACGTAGATGCACAACCCTATGGAATATCAGAACTTAGTTAATAAAGCGATTTAGATGCACGTACTGACACGAACCTAAAGAGGAAATTGTGACTCGTGAGTCAGTCACTTCCAAAAAGTTACTCACCATTGGCTGGTTCGGACTGCTCTCTAGCAGCGCCGAGTATGTAGCGATCGTCGTCCGTCATGTTATCAAAGTCTTCTCTGTGTCTCATGTAGGACTTTGATTCGTGTGTGAGCAACACCATGCAGTCCCCACACACCATCAGCAGATCGCTGAGAAGGCTCCGGCCATCACTGGTATCCGGCAGTTCCACTGACTGGCAAGAATCTGCGCAAGGGTGTGATTAAACAAGTACTAACAATCGTGAGACACAATTTTAATAGTGGGTCTCCTCTTGGTCTGGAGATTGAGCTCCTTCATTATACCGTACATTACATTTTGGAGGCTTACAGATAGATCAACACGGACAGAAATCTAGAGAGTTGTTTGAAGATTTGCATGACATGGACCGTACGAAAAAACTATTGTAGTAAACTTGCGGGTACAACCATGCATAGAAATCGTTTGGGAGAACTGGTGATTCTGAGAAGAACCGGTGTGGTCTCAACGTTTCTCCTAAAGACGGTAAGAGGGATACTGTTCAAAACAGTGGGCAGTTTACTCCTCAGGGAGCTGAGAAAGATTACAGGAATGTTATTGGACCAATGAACAGGACACTAACGTAAAGCAAATTGAAACGAACTGTAACATAAGCTAGATATAAGAACTAGTTATTACTATTTTTTTAAATAATAACTTACTATGACAGAGTAATGACATATTAGCCAGGTGGAGAGACAGGCCATAGCTCTCAGCTTTACAAGCCGATTTGGCCAGCACCAGGTAGCTCTCACTGGCCTTCCGGAGTAGCAGGAAAGTGGACTTGTGTTGCCAGCTTCCTGGGAGCACTCGCCTTGGAGCGACGGATAGATTGACGGGTATCTGAGACTCAATGGCCTGTGAGGGCGCTCCTGGAATCCACTCTGCCGACACATCGCCAGAGGCCGCAAGGGAGTCTTGAATTGAGCTCACTCCATTTGTTGGTGAGTCAAAAGGTGTTTGCGTTTCCTGAATTGGATACCCCGAGGTCTCCATGCTATCAGAGCATTTGTCTTCAGCACTACTTAGTCTCCCAGTCATCGGTTCAGTCTCATCACCACGTTTTGTCACAACCGTTTCTTCTTGACTGGACTTGGCACTCGAGAGGGTTTCAACATGTTCAACTTTAGACGTGCCCTCTGAAATTGTCTGATTGGGAACATCCCTAGCAGCTTGCAGAGGTGTATCACTGTGTTCTTTTGTGGCGGTTATAAAGTCAGGAAAGTTCAGTTCCGTTGATGAAAAAATAAATGCACCAGTGTGATTATCACCATCTTCTTCAGGCTGAGACAGTGACGAAATGTTTCCTTGTTCAATGGGATGAGACAATGATGAAGTGTCTACTTGCTCTGTGGGATGAGACAGTGATGAAATGCCTTCTTGTTCAAAGGGATGAGATGGTGAGGAAATATCTTCTTTTCCACCCACCTGCCGTGCTGTGGCGCTTGCCAAGTGTCCTGGGCTGTCGGCAATGTTTGGCTTGGTATAACAGAGGGGTTTGACCCGGGTTGGTGAGGGTAGGGGGCTGGGCATCTTTGCTGACTGTGACTGCTGCTCATGTGTCTTGCTGCTGGATTCTGGACACTCCTTTATGCTTGTAAGTCCCTGTTGTAGTCGAAGATAAAATGTAGACTTTGATTCTCAATTTCTCAAGAAATTCAACACAGAGTCGACATGAGCTGAGGCTACACTGTCAGATTTGTTCTAAACTTTTACAAGGTTTTGGCTGTTCTTAATGGAAAGGTATTATTATCAAGAACCAGGTCTCAGCATGTTTAAACAACTAGTTTAAAACTGATTCAACACACTTTGACTCCCTTAGTATTACAACAAAAACTTGAAATCTTTTGTCACCTTCACAACATGTTTAAGAGCAATCTTAGCTTTCTCCTCCCTGGGTGCATACAGTGCCTTCACTGAAAACCTTGGCTGTTTACGTCGCTCGCTTCCTTCGCCGTGCTTCCCACTGGGGAGCATCAAGCTCTGCGTATCCACCGTGGTCACATTTAGGGCCGCTGCTCTCTCCCCCTCCTTCCCCAGGAGGAAATCTTCTTCCTCCTCGCCGGAGGATGACTCCGCCTGCTGCTTCTTGGAGTGCTTTGGTGGGGCTGGGTTGGCAAGGTCATCCTCATTGATGAATATATGAGACAGCAGATAATTGGCCGACGCAGCTACCTTTGATGCAAAATTGGAAAAATATTGATAAAAAAATGGTACAAATATCAATACTAAAAGTGTTTTTGACTGATTTAGACTGATGAAGCGATTGCATTGGAGAAAAAGAAAACCATTTTTTAGCTGCTACCCTACACCCAATTTATGATAAGAAATAGAATTGTGGTAGCCTCTAGATGCCATGAAGTCCTCTTCTTAAAACAAAAGGACAAAGGCCTGGAAACAGAGGATTACACAATAAAACCCCTCACAAAGGCAGAATTTAGCAATATTTCTACCGTCAACTATCCTCTTTGTGGGGTTGAAAACGAAGCGTTTCAGGGTGAGTGAATACTCTGTGCATATTCTGTAGTGGAAAGCACAGGCAACCTTTGTTCCGGGCATCCAATGTGACACAAAAATACATAAGTCACGTCCCCTGGCATGCATCCGTGGAAAAATTGGCACGTTAACATGTCATCCGATTGTTAACTGGTTAAGCGCTTCAACTTTGACACAAACCAGAATGTCGATAAGCAACTACTTCTCGGAAAGGGGGCCTTAATATGTAGTACTTTTATAACCTCAAACACTTTGAAAACTTTGAACGACCCCTAAAATACTTGAAGATTATCAGGTCTTGGACTTACCTCTGAATGTCGCGTTTCATTTCCTTCAAGAAGTTCCAGACAGTTTCTCAACAGCTTATAAATGATACCTTTATCCCTGCGTTGCATAGGAATAATTAGTTCACAAAATACATTTTACATTTAAAATCACTTTTTTGTTGGCATGATACATGATTAATAGTAAAGTTGAAAACAAAGTTAACAAAAAAATTCTCACTACAAAGTTAAATTTACAATCATTGTGCGATCTTGAAGGAAATAACCAATGGGGCATGTATTTATATATACATTTAAACCTAAAAGGGGAGATGGCCTTAGCTTTCGATCCAAACCAGACCTTTGTCAGAGGCATAAACAAGCAAAAACAACAACATATCCATTTATAGCAAAAAAGAGGAGCAAAGAACTATGGGAAGGCATCCAGACAATTGTGGCCAATCAAAGTTATTAATTTACAAACAATGGGGTGGCCACGAACCAATCAAAGTGAGAAAATGAAAAGGACCATAAAGGTGGAAACTGCATTCAGGGTAATGAAGGAAACATGAGAGGACAGTATTAGAGGGCAAGCTGCATCAGAGATAATGCAAATCACAATAGGGGTAAAAATAGGAGATAATTAAGGAAGATTCTGTGAAATGGGAGGTGATTAAAGAAGAACAGAATCAATGTACAAGATGTCATATAAGAAATTAGAAATAGGTAGAGGCACCTGTGGTTATTCAAACATGTGGAGAGGAATAGGTTATTAACAGGTTGATTTTTGAGAGAAAGAAGTGTGAAAATAAATCAGTGGAGAGAACAGGTTATTTACAGTAACTGTACACATATATATACACATAATATCAATCAACCTATTGGTACTTTCCATCTAGTTTAAAGAGGAACTTCAAATAAAAAGAATTTGCAAAGAGTTTTCAAAAATTTACAACCAATTGTCTCATAGAATATTGGTATTATTTTTGTGTTACATAACCAGTAAGTAACTCTCTGCCAAAACACTTAATTTCTAGTTTTTATTCTTACTATTATTCTCATTAGGACTAAACCTAAAGGCTTACTTTTTGTTGGGTCCAGACATTGATAGGTTCCTAGCGACTCTATAAAGGAGCATGGCTACGGGTGATATGAATGGATTCTCCCATGGTCTGTTGGGATACTCGTTACAAAGACTAGTCAGGTCATACAGTTTCACCACCTCTTCATCTTGACCTAATTATCAATGGAAAAAAGAGAGAGAAGAAAAAAGGAAAATATTATTAAGTTCACAAAAAACAGTTTTTCATTGAACCGTCATTTAATGATTGTACACTGGACAGTTGCTACGGATTAGGGCTTTAGTATTAACAAAGTGAACCGTCAGTGCTTTTTATCATTGTACATAATCGGGTTGTACGGATTAGGGCTTTGTTATTACTAATGAAGTGAACTGTCAGAGCTTTTTATCACTGTACACTGGACAGTTTGGACGGATTAGGACTGGTTGTCAATATCAATGAGGTAAACAGTCAGTGCCTTTTGACCTTCATAAACTTGATACAAAAGCAAGGGTTGGCGTTCGAAAATACAGCACTAAAAAACGCTGCTAATTTGATGAAATAATAAAAATGGCAGGCTACCGAGCCCACAGAAACAACTGGGGTAGGATGGTGGCCCACTGATTGCAAAACACGGAACCCGAAGGCCCTATCTATCAGCAGTACATGCAACGGAACACATGTCAGCAGAGAAGAAGAGGATGTGATTGCGAGAGACATTGTTCGGTATGTATTTCAGTGAGTGTGGGTGTCGAGGTAAGGAATGCGTAGGTGTCTGTGTGGGGGTTTGTGTGCCTGTTTGTGTTGGTGTTTCATCGTTAATATGAATTATGCATGCGTGGGGCGGGGCTAGCAAAAGAGGATTTGTAAACATTCACGTTAACTTTTTTCTTTTCTTTTCCAACATAACATTTTCAGGCTTCAAGACCGAAAAATGAAGGACATGTGATATGCCGCCAGGGGCAATCCATTGGAGAGAGCAAGGAGAACCTCACCCAGCACCCCAACCACTCGACCACTTAGCACCTCCTCGACAACCAAACCACCCAGCGGCTCCTGAACAGCTCGGCTTCCCAGCACCGCCCGTGTTTTTTTATAAAAACAAACTCAGGAAAATAGTGAGTATACAGTGCTGCTTACACAAGAGTAAAAACCAGATATTGTTATTATTAGCTGTTTCGCAGCGTAGCGCAGCGAAACAGCTCTTGTTTTTTTTTTTATTATTGTTTTTTTAATTTTTTATTTTATTTGTATTTTTCAGACAGGAAGTCTTTGAGATAATGCACGATTTGTTCTAAGCGCCTTTTGCATAGTTCCCAAAGAGCAATTGCAATGAAACTTTCAGTGATGAAAGGCATTGGTGCAATAATGCCCCTCAAACAATGATGTCATGATGACGTCATCACCTGTCACGTGACGCCATCTTAAAGGTTTCTATTTTAAATATTTGAAAATCCATAACAAATCAGCCACAAGAGACAGTAGGGTTCTGTTTGCGGGATTGTATAGGGATAAATTAGGTCTTCATTTTATTCAGTGTGCGTGACCTCACATGACCTCTACTTCCGGTCGAAACCCTTATGAAAATGCTTTCAACGATGTTAGTGTCTGGCAAGAGTGTGCATTAAAAAAAAAATACCGATGACGTCATGATACACACGAGCGCCCTCTAGCGGCAGGTTGAAAACTGTTCAAAAT
Organism: Pisaster brevispinus; assembly: GCA_023634235.1. Classification (NCBI taxonomy): domain Eukaryota; kingdom Metazoa; phylum Echinodermata; class Asteroidea; order Forcipulatida; family Asteriidae; genus Pisaster; species Pisaster brevispinus. Next base: position 3,104,025 of record JAMKCF010000012.1, read on the forward strand.
GGACTTTTTGAAGATGTGTGTGGTAAAGTTTTGTGTAATCACTTCAAAATTTACACATATTATGTTGACCGTCAGGCAGCCATCATATGTGTGAAGTTTCAAATCAATGACGTCATCGGGGGTCACGTGACGCGGGATTAAATGTGCCTTTTTTGAAGTCGTATATCTCCAGAAGTATAAGTGCGATCATGTTGAAACTTGGTAGGTTGTTAGATATTGGCAATTTCTTGTAAATTGTGAAATGACGTCATGATGACGTCATCACATGATTTTGTACGATTTTTTCATTTGTTGCACCTTTTTGTCATAAATTGCTAATAAAACGCGGTATAATCCAAATTCTTTTTTTAACAGGCTTGATACATCACAACTGCTTTGAATACAAAAAACGTTCATATTCAATTGAGTAATTTGAAAAAGTTATGGCCAAACAGCTCGGCATTTGTGCACAAATGCAATTAGCTCTAGTTATTATTATTATTGTTATTTACATCTATGTTTACCTTTAAAGAGCCAGTAGGTGTGGCCTTCCTTCGTGCAGTGACTCTTCAGAAATGACAGGATATTCTGTGCAACGTCCTTGACAACCTACGATGAATATGAAAGGCTTACTTCATCATTTGTTTTCGGATGAGTAAATTCAATTCCATCTTCCAGTTTTCAATCAACACACCATACAAAATAGTAAGTGAACATTTCATCAAGGTGGTCAACATTTCGTGATGGTAGTGAAACAATGACAAATCTTTTCTCCCTTTTCCCAGCTTTGATTTTGTCTTTTGTGTTTCCAACCTCTTGTGGTGAAACCAGCCCCTTCCCACACCCCCTTTGTCTACTTCTTCATGGTTTATCCCTTGCTTTGTCTGTGTGCTTTCTGTCTTTCTCTTTTCATCTCTTTGCACTTGACTGCTTCTGTTACACCAGTATACCTGTTTATGTGTGTTGTGTTGACATTTAGCCTTTAAGAAAGACTCTGCTAGGGTCGAAACATCAGGCCACTAACTATTTTTTAATCTTCCTCGCAAGAAACAAAATGCCACTCTTACCTGAGGAGCAAATTTAGCATCTTCCAAGTTGGGTATCTCCTCTGTCTTGAGGAGTTCATACCTCTGGACGATACCGTTGAGGTGGTAGCACATAGCCAGCTCGGGTACGTTGGACATGAGGTTGTCCAGCCAGTAGTCCAACCCTGTCAGTACATTGATGGGGCTGGCCATGTCTCTGTGGAGTAGAGGTGGACAAGAAAGTTTTCAAGGATTACAACCAAAGTGTACGATCATTCCAGTAAAAGACTTCTGAGGATGCAAGCTGGCAGCATGTATGCATTGTCCAAGAACGTCTGTACCTTACTTACTTGTCCACTTTATATAACGTGATTTTCCGCAAATTTCGCTTGGACAAATTTTGTTTGGGGCAAGCTTCCAGATGGGTAAATCTTGGTACTATTGTGCCATGCACATTCAGACTTACGTAGATGGGTGTTGGCAATCTCTTACATTCAGGGGTGACAGTCATTTCTGACCAAAAAAGTCTGAAACTTGGCTCCAGATCTTCAGAGGTACCTTGAAATGGTGGCATTTCCACCTTCTGATAACCCCTGGAGTTAAAGAATCCAAGGAGCTTTTGGGAACAGTATCCTCAGGAATAGAGAAGAAGATCAATGAGCCTGAATTATTTTATTTGTAGAAAAACATTGCCCCTTTTTTTTACCAGGCATTTCTCTGTACATGTACATAACTTTGCAAAACACACACCGTAATTGTCTACCTACGTACTCTTGTCTCCTACCGTTATCAGATGGCAAAAATCACCTTGAAGAGAGCTGTGTGCGGGGTCCGACAGTTTACTGTTTGTTCATTTATAGACGGTGCAAGTCTCGCGTGCTGAACATTGGGAACTGTTGAAGCCTGTGAGTTTGTTCTTGTGTGAGTTTGTTAAAGCAAAGTGGTCCCAAAAAAGTTTTAACATGTGCGAGACTTGCAGTGTCTATTCTTGAGTGGCAATGAATGCTATATGAGCTTAGGTAGGAAAAGTGTTTATGTGCCATGGAGTGGCCTAGCACATCTGACTCAACTTTTAATGGTATAGTCAACAAAGTGTGAGTTCGAATCACGGTCATGACACTTGCAACTTGGTTGTCCTTGAGCAATCATCCATCAATTGCTTTTTTTACCCCAGATGTATAAAAGGGAACCTGTGAGGGCTGAGACGGTTTTATTCACCCCAATAGCGCTAATACAAGCAGCTTGAGGTTGTATGCTCCTTAGGGAGTTGAGACAGGGGATAATGTGAAGCGCCTTGATGAAGGTACATAACCAGGATATCAAGGCTTTATAAGAATCCTGTCCTATTATGTAACGTGACCAGTCAGCAGGATATGGGTTAACACTTGTACAAGCAGTGGGCATGAGTCAGTATCATTATTTTTATGTATGATTTGTTTTTACCTTAATCTGAGACTGACCGCTGGGTGTATTCCTTCGCCAAATATCGGTAGATCGGTTCCTATTAACATGCGGATGTCCTCAAACTGCCATAGAACCTGGCGTGCAAACTCACTGGCTTCTGTCTGCAACATATGATAATAATAATAATAACCACCATAATAATGTGCATTCATCACAGGCTTATTCAAACCAAGTCGGCCACTTATAGTATTATTACCCCTGTCCATCAGGCCTAAGCATTCCTGAAATCATCTCAACACCTTAAGAGTATGCAGCACCGGCAGCCATATGGGCGCACAGGTTGCTTATTAATCACATCAAAAATCTTTACCCTCTGAGGTACCGATTTACTCCTGGGTGATGAGAAGCAATTACAGTAAAAGTGTTATGCTCAAGGACACAAGTGTCACAACTAAGCTTGGGCCCTTTCTTGGGTTACCCGAATGGAGCCGGGCCCGAATTGGAACCGAGTCTTTCCTCAGGACCGGAACTGAGTCCGAAATTTCTGAAACTGCACTAGTTACGACTGGGATTCGAACCCACGCTCCAGTGACCGAGCCACCAGAACTTGAGTTTGATGCACTAGACCGCTCCCTCGGCCAAGACACACCGCAGCATTAGTAGGCTTTTAACTGTTAGTAGACATTGAACCTTGTATTACATGGTCAGCCACGAGTAAAACAAATTTAACTCAGACTTCAACTGTTGCAAAATGCCCAGCAACCAAAATGAATCATGGTATAAATGCAAAATGTTTTATGGCCTTCTGTTTCTAACCTAGCCGAGTCTTTCTCAATGGCTGAAAGATAGAGTCCCATAAGGTAACGGGAGAAGTCCAATTTTGCTTACCTTTGGTAGTAGATCTGGAATCTGGACTAGGGCAGACTGGTGTGGTGCAAAGTGCTGCTCTTCCATGTCAAAGGACGGCTGGGGCACTGACTCTTCAGAAGAATTTCCCATACTGAACATTTTGGAGGAAGTGAAAGAAATATCAGTCATTGTATCGTACGATGCTGAGGGTACAAACCAGTTTCAAAAAGTCATGGAAAGGTGTTAATTAATTTCGCTGAGGGGTTCAGAATTCAAGTGGTCTGACACAAGCTCTACATAGGAATTCAGCCAACAGGAAAACCGAGCGCATAAATTGTGATTTGTTCAGGTCGTAACAAACCTTCCACTGTATGTCAGTCCAGAAAAATTTGGCGTGTATATGTGAAGTGGCTAAAACTCCACTTGTTTTGTTTTCTATGTACGAGCTGAACAGATTCTACTTATGATTGTCAAGGAAATTCACGTACCTATAATATAAGAACTTGGACAAAAGGTTGGAGTTTTGAAGCATCTCATTCGTTTTCCGTTTCATGGTGAGATTCTTGCCTTCAGATAACACTGCTTGAATGATAAATGTCTTCATCCACTCTCGTTCACCCTGGTCGAAAAAAACACAAACCAAAACCCAGAACTTAAAATTTATAATACGATATTTTCAATCAAAACTGTCTCCTGCTGATGACATGAGCAGGCTAGCTGAAACATTAACCCTAACCATGCTAAATGCAACAATATGCACCAAATGGTAATAGTTGTTGTAATCTGTTGCATTTGGCAGTCAACGCAGATGTCATGTTTTGACTGAATTTGTTGCATTCAGCAGTGAAGTGACTTCATATAGGTTTGGGTGCTTCTATTGTATCTGAACAACTTATAATGGGTATTTCAAAATATTTTTTATGGGAAAAGTATTGAGAAGTATGATGTAATATTAGGTAAGAATCATAATTCAAATCATATTCAAAAGACTGTATAATAACAGTTAAACATTACACTTATGTGCATACTGTTGCATTTAGCAGGGCAAACACCCTTGCTCAGTCCTTTCCCAAACAGCATGCCTGCACAATGCAACAATATCCCTTGTTGCATTTTGTTGCATTTGGCATGGTTCTCATTTCAACTGTGTTGCATTCTGTTGTATTCGGCAGGCTTTGTAGAGAGACCCTAATGGGGGTTAGGGTTAAGACAGGGATGAGATTTGCCAAATGTGAAAATACCGGGAAATGGCTTGCTGGCCTGGGTTCCCCGCTTATTCTAGACCCAGAACCTCCCACATGTTACATTTGTTCAGGAGGTTTACAGACTCTGTGCATCATCAGAGTTACAAAACTACAGGTTCAGACAAAACATGGACTATCTCTTTCTCCCTTTGGTGACTACTTTACTTCCTTCAAGAAAATTCAAAGGCTCAAGGATATTTTGACAAAATCCTGAAATCAGGAAAACAACTGAGAAATCACATGCCTGTTGAGACAAATAATAACCTGCTCCGCAACAGTGAAGTAAATCACAAGAAGTCCCCTGGATCTAAAGCTGAAGCAGTAGTCTGGGCTGATTTCCTACCGCCCCCCTGACTGAATTCAACCTGTATGAACTATTTCAGTCACAAAGTAGGGTCCCTCTCTGCAACCGATGACCTATGGAATTACGTTTTCAAGTTTGATGGCTTTTGTAGTCCAAAGGGATGCACACATTTCATGATGAAACAAAATAAAATGTTTGTGGTTCAATTGGAATGTGCAGTTTGTATCATATAGTCATTGACTTCAACTGTCTGTTAAAAGTGTAGACTTGGTAAACAGCATTATGAACAATATACAATACAGTGCACCTGCTACAGCTTGCTATGGGACTGATTTCACAAAGAGCTAAGTTTGATCTGTAGCTGTGTATCAGTCTTAATTGCTAAGCAAAGTGTGACGTCACAATACAAATCGTCATGGTAATACTGACAACTCATTTGAACCCTTTTGTTACCAAATTCTTTTGGCAGTAAACATGGTAAACAATCGCTGGTGCCCACCATGTTTGACCACTCAAGCATGAAGAACACATTCTCACACAACAGAAAGCTTAAATTTATAGGTCAATTTTACAAACTCTAGTATAAAAAAAAAAATTTTTTTTAGAGCATAATGAGTAATACAATTGTATTTCCTTACATTTAATTAACAAATAAGTGAAATTGGCCAATAAATGTTCAAGTTCTTGGTCTTTGTTTCCTTTGTAAGTTCCGTGAACCCAAACACTGATATTTGGGTCATATTTCTCAGAAGTGCTTACGACATAAGATGGTGTGAGGCTGGATGTTTTTCACATTCATGTCGGCCATTTACATGGTCCCAAACTGCCACCGCAGCACTGAGTTGCGACTGTAACGTTTGTGGTCGGCTGCTTTTCAACAAAAATGGCCTCACCTGGTAAACTGTAGAGGGCACACTTTATTGTGTATCGCTCGTTTTGAATACCGAGCTTGGCGACCACTCTATCCCAGTCAACAATTGTCTAATGACATCTTGCATAGGCCACCATAGATGTGGTCAGCTAGCAGAAACATTCACACATGTACACTAATGTTATGTATTCCTTTGACCTCAGTGAGGGCGCTGTTTGAGCTTGTGACGCCTACTATGACTTACCTGTGAGGCACTCCTGAGATGTTTAAACAGATCCAACTCATCAACTAGTAGTGTCTTGCCGACACAATGGACAGCCATGCTGACCTGCGTCTTACTAAATGGAATCTTCAGCAGTTTCTTGATGTTCTGATTGAGTGAATGCAGAGTGTAATTCAAAATATGATATGGCAGTTACAGGTTGAATGGCTTCGGACCCCCAAACAAAATAGGAAGACCGCCAACATAGCACTAGATAGTTAATTTGTTAGAGTGCCAGTGTCACGGTCTCAGCTATCCCAACGACCAATTACCGTAAGATTATATCATGCCATGTCTGTGCACAGCTGGCGAAAGTAGTACAGTTTTAGTGCCATGCCGAGTCCTGTTGCAGTAGTGGCAACGTTTATTGAAAATGCACCCTTCCAACTGGAGCTGTCATGGTGGCGTCCGCGAGCACTGAATGCGTGAATCATTTATAGGGGCGTCTAAATAAACTCCTATAACTACTTCCTGCATTGTAAAATGCTAAGTATTTAAAAAAATCCTTTTAAAATTAAAATACTTTGAAGTACACAGCTTTTTGCAGTGAAGAGAAAATCATCCAACCACTACTAACCCCTTATCCTCTGATCAACTTGACAGGGGTTGATCCAAGGCCCGATCACTTCCAAAAGTCCGAGCATCATTCTTGAAAATATGGCCCACACTTCTCGGCAAATATGACCATTTTCATAGGGCCTATGTCATCCAAAATACTTCGTTGGAAGTCAACAACCCCACTTCGGGCAAAATTTAAATCTAGTTAATTGTTGCGATACTCGCTGCATAAAGTAGAGGATTCCAACTGCCTCCAGGCAGACATCTGCTCTAGCATTGCAAAGGTCGTGGGTTTGAATCCCAACCAAGTGATATGCATGTAGATTTTCTTCTTTATCCCTGATGCAAGTTTCAATCTTTTAGGACGAATACCAAAGATTATGTGCATGAAAGTTATCATTTAATGTCACACAGTGTTATGTCGGTCATCTTTATGGGGAATGATATATCATTTTAAGAACACACAACTAGGCATTTTTGCACAAATACCGCGAGCACCACATGAGAGGTTTCTCGCATAATCGGCAGATGAACCACTTGCATGACTTGGCTGGCTGCAAAGAAAAAAACATGAAAAAGATTGTAGAAGCTCAACAAAGCCACTTGGCGCATCTCAAAACCAAACCCTAAGTTGCCTTTAAAAAACATGGCGTTCATCAGGAACTTTCTAAAGAAAAACAGAAGATGTTTTCCAATAGAAGAAGCTTAAAACCAAATGCACTACAATAACAAACACTGGCAACCACTTTTCTTTCTGGTATTTTCCTGAAATTTGTTCATGGTAAAGTCAAAAGTTGCAAGAAATTTGTAATTTTTTTTTTTTTAGTATTTTACCTCAGCAGCAGTTATAACATCCACTTCACCAACTGTTTCTGGAAGAGTCTCCGCAATTGCAAAGCTGCAAAAATAAGAGAGATACTTTGTGTAATATTCATCGGGAATACATTTAAACCCTTATCCTTCAAAATCCTTCTTATCCTTTTTGCCCAAATGATGGATTCAGGACTGAGGGCCATACACCCAAATAACAAGTGCTTAAAGCCCTGTTCATACTTCATGCGAAAGCAAAGTGAATTTGTGCAAACAATCATTACACTGTATTCCAATTGTGACGAAAGAAAAATTCGCTCGCTTCAGATTCAGAGGCTTCCCCAATTCTCATGAAATATGATCAGAGCTTATCACCACTGGGTCAGGCATTCCAATCTCATGCAAGTCCAAACAATTTGGTGCGGAGTGATAACAGCCATGCTAACATGGGAAGCACCCTGTATCGATACCCCTCGTCACTAACCCCTGCTCTTGAAAGTGACTGCTTTGCGTGAACGTTTGTCAATGAACTGGCACATTTTAATTCACCAATACCAGCGGTTATGAGCGAGCAGCGCATGCTGGGAGAAAAATTAAGCGGAGAGATCGATCATCCCTGGTAGCGAGGTTGGAGTGACACCAGGGATGAACAGAATTTATTTCACAAGACCAGAATCTTTATGAGAAAGAGGTTTCTGCACAGTTTAACATGTAAATTGTAGGTTTTTCTCATTTGTCTTATGGGTTAGCATTATTTTTGATACTCAACTGAATTGTATAAATACCAAACTCAAGGTCAACATTTGAACATCTTTCTTTCTGTTAAAGATAATACACAGTGGCTGTTATTCAATTGAAAAACACAAGACCGCCGGACTTGTCAGGTCATGAGTTTGCTGGCCCAAGGCTAAAATCACTGGCCTCGGGCCGGCGGTCCAATGTCAAATTCGAGCCCTGGGGGAGTTCACAACAAAGTTGTTCATTGGCCTCTCTCTGCATCCGGCTGACGTTGAAGGCTCCAGAGCATCCGAAAACCCGAGTTTATCAGTCATCAAGGGACGTGACCACAAGCCATTTTGAAATGTGGTGGACTTAACACTACTATTAGGTTAGGGTAAATTTGTCTGTTGACACCCAAACTAAACAGTGCACTCCTATGGTGCCCCCCCATATCTCAAGTAAGTAACGGTCAAAGTTTCACACCCGTAAAGTCTTGATTGCTGCTGAGTCCTCTGGAGAGGCTGGAGGTCCAGACATGTCGTGTCAGTGCAAAAACATCTCCAAAAAGAGCACTTACGTTACGCGGCAGTTTGAAACTGCCAAAACATCGCATCTTGCTTTAAAAATCGAGATATTAAGCTTTTGCACTGATGCCCCGATATGAAGAATATCATTGAGCACTTTACGGCCAAGAGCTCTACTACGCACCTTGATGCCCTTTTCTGAACTCGCCATAAATGATCACAGACACCGACTCGCTTGTAATATGCGAATACAATACCAAAAACATAACCACACCTCAGTACGAACCTCGAATACTGAGTGCACTCCCCGGTGACCCAGGTCTTGGAGAGCTGAGGCTCATCCCGTAGCCAGTTATCAGGAGGTGTATGTAGGTCTGTGTTGAGATCTAACTTTGAGAACTGATACACAGGGCGTTTCCTGGATGACTTGACCATGGCTGTTGATTTGACATCTGCTGTCGAAGATTCAGGCTGATCCTGTAAGTCGATTTGGAAGACACACTTAGTTTGTTTTATCAATACTTGTTATAGTGGACCCATAGTAATAGCCAGAGGGTGTCTGGGTGTCTTTTGGACACTCTGTTTTATCTGTCATTTACATGTAAATGTATTGTATGTGGAAAATTTGGATACCCATTTTTTAAATATCCGGCAAATTTGGACACTCATGTACCAAATCCTGGCTAAAACCTTGAGTGGACCAAAGTGCCACAGGTAAGGTCAAAGATTGATTTTTTTCTACGTAATGCATATTTATAGGCAAAATAATAAAGAAAGATACAATAATGGCACATATGAAAGTTTTCTGAATACAGTGTCTACTTGCTGATAAAACAGCAAAAAACTTTCACGGTATTTTCACAAGAATGTTGAATCCACCTTTGTTGGGTACCAACCACATCTTTGGCCGCAGCATTCGCGAACGAACACCAACCCCTAAGAAATCTGATTTAAATGTTTTTATTGATTTCTAAGACAATTGCTATGTCAAATGGTTTGGGGCAAGCTGTTGTTAGGCAAGAGGCGACCAACACCTATACACAATTCTAAAGAGACTTTGCTCAAATGGAGGTTGCTCCCGAACCCTGAAGGTTGTCTTGAATCATGTGACACTGTCTTTAGTCTAGGGTATCCAATTTGAGTGTTCACTTTTGACCAATCAAGTCATTGTAGCAGACATTATTTATAATCTAACTCGTAAATGGCTTGAGGCCTATTTAGGCATTGGTTGAATGTCGGCATTTCATACGTACCGGTGTTCCACTTCCATCTCCTTTTGCGTTAACGCTTTCTTTACTATCAGCCATTGTAACTTTAACACAAATTTTCTGCTCGCTGTGTTTACATCAGTGATTGGTAAATGGTGATGTAAACTGGGTTTTCCCCATAACAAATACAGCTGGGCAATGTCTGTGGAGGCAAGTAAAAAACAAAATAACTACCAAATATTCACTACCAAATAAGTGAGCACGAATCATTTGAAAGTCAATTGTTAAAATTTAGGAGCCAAATTACACTAAAAATCAAAACAATAATATTTAGGGCCTTTGGCTAAAGTAATGACAAGGCATCGATGTAGACTTGGGTCATTTCACAAGGAACACTTGGTGTGACATTTATCCTTATCATTAAAAGCATTCTCCATTGAACTTGATTTGTTTGTTACAGTAAAATTGTTTTAATTTATTTTAGCAAAAACTTTAGTGAGTGACTGATACATGTACGTCTGCAATCTGGATTTTTAGTTTTAAAAGCTTTTTCAACACATACATATTTATGCTAACTCACTTTTTGTACTAATTGCATAACACAAAGTACAGCAGGAAAAACTGATTGTTATGGCAGTCAGTAATTAAATAAAACAGAAATGGCAGGACTTTACATAGACGCCAAAATGTTGTCACCAGGTATTATTTTGACATATATGGGTTTTTTTTACATCTAGATGTATTTGAATGTTGAATAAGGCTACACTCATAACTGGGGCACTGTACTGCGGTTTTTCGAAATTTTGACATCTGCAGTTGTGTACTCTGTTTTTTAAAAAACTTTGACATCTGGGGTTGTACGACCACAGATGTAAACATTTCGAGAAAAACAAACCCCCCCACAGTACAGCGCCCCAGTTACTGAGTCTAGAATAAGGCTTAGTCTTACTCTTATTGCAAGTTATTAGATTAGAAATACAAATGTTGATACACTGACACAGTCACAGCCCCTCAAAAAGTGCCAAAATGTTGGACTCCCACAGAATCTAATCTGCAGCAATAGAATAAATTGTGAGAAAAGTTCTTAAGAACAAATCTACACAGCAAAGACATTTAGATATTATATGGTTTATTGGTATGGTGTTACCGCAAAATGAATACATTGAATAATGACAATGATACAATAGTTCTTTTTAGTTGATACTTCACCATACGGTGCCTCAAAGTCAAAGCCCATTTATTTAAATGACAGTGACAGAAAGTTCCGATAACTGTAATTCTCATGAATGGCGAACTTTACAGGAAATAACCGAGTCAAATGTAAGAATTCTTCTTATTAATGAGTACAAATGTCAGCCAAGTTTGTGTTAGAGTGTCGCAACTGTCATAAACAAACTCAAAACACGTGAAATTACCCGCGTCAATTCACACACTGAACTGAACTGAAGTTGGCAGCATACAAAACAAAAGAAAAGAAAAGGTTACTTTTTACCGGACGGCTTAAAAACAGTCATGACAGTGGTAGACCAGCTAAAAACAAATTCACCTATTTTGGACGTGTGATTGTGATTTCCTTCTCAAACACTCAGCCAGCTAACTGCGTTGCGTAAACAGACCGCATTTCAAGCTCAAGTTCTAGATACGTGTATTCCATAGGATGTCCAATTTTGTGTTGACCTTTAGTTTGGGAGCTGTCATTTTTCAGTTATGGGAACTCTAATCAGAATATATAATTTCAAAATTTAACAAATCTATCTTTTTTTATTACAGTAACAGCACAACAAAGAACGAAGCATTTTACAAGAATTTGAACAATAACATATATTCAATTTGATACTAAAAAAATTGTTTGTGTGATTTCCTTCTAAAAAATATGTACTTCCTCACCCTTTTATAATGTTGAACAGTCCGTCGTATGAGGGCGGCAGTTAGTTCAAATCAAGATGGCGGCCCCCATGACACAACGACATCGAATTTTCTGGAAAAGTTGGCACATCCTTCTAGTTTGTTCGATTTTATTTGCTGTAGTAACACACTTACATGGTAATAGTTTTTGTTTTCTAAACTAGCTCATATCTCATTAGGTATACTTTCTGTCAGATTGTGGACGAAGGATTTGACCACAAAATGAAGTTGTATAACTATATCAATCATTAATCAATGGTTTGAAATAAATTAATGTCATCCATGTGATATGAATATCATTATGATGTCATCAATGAATTGAATGAATGAGGAGAAGTGCTGAGTGACTTTTGATAATAACCGTCCGTACGTAAAAATTAAAAAACATAAATTTCATAGCTTTTTCTTTAAACAAACATAATTAAAAATGCACACTTCTTAAAAGCATTTTCAAAATTGTACGGTAATTGTGAAACAGCGGCGTAGCCTGGACTTTTTCGGTGGGGGGCACGGGGGGGGGGGCACGGGGGGGGGGGGCTCATTGCTTTGAAGTGGGGGGGGGGTTGGCTCAGGGAGAATGGGTTTTTCAGGGGTGGGGGTCATGCAGTGGGCCACCATCCTCTTTGGCATTTTGTGGCCACGATAGCGATCTCGATTGGGATCGGTCACTACATTTTGTTTTTATGTGTGTGAGCACTATCACAATTTTGTTTTGTTTTGTGGGGAGCACTTCCCCCCCCCCAAGGCTACGCAGCTGTTGTGAAAAAATTAACAATTAATAATACGAAACACAAAGTACAAAATGAAAAGCAAAAAGTTTGGGGCCTTGCCCTTGTGGAGATCCCTCAGAAATCTTTATTAAATGGTTTAACTTAAAACAATGTTTTTTTAAAATTTGTGTGTGCAGGTCATTCAGTGAATGAAAACCTCTTTTTCAGTGTCCTTCTTCCCGAAGATATTGCTTTTATTTACAAGACAAGACCAGCCAAAAACTTTGGGGCAGTTTTTGTAAGTGTTCAGAAGTATTTCCCACTCCTACTATTACAACTTATTGAAAGACCATCATGGCAACACAATATAATATATAAAAACGTCAAACACTCCCTCCCAAGGCTCTACTCTAGCACTTTGACTGAGATGTCAAGCCTGGAATTAAATGAAGGTCACATGAGAGACCGTGACCTCTGATGCCCTGGTGTTGGCCTTGGTGCCCCATCAAAAGTTTCCCATAGAAGTGCTCTTTGCAAGATGAAAATGGCCTTGCCCTCTCAAAGATGAAATTCCAGGCCTGAGATGTGCATCGTAAAGAAAGAATATAGAGATTTTATCATTTCACTGTAAACATCTAGCAGTTTATTTTATCTTTTCATGAAAACAATAATAAATAATTAAATAAATAAAAGTACATTCTAAAAGAAGATGGTCAATGGATGCTGTACAACTAGAACACTCAAATTAAAACGAATATTTAAATCTGTTATTCTTTTTTATTTGTATCGCATATAGACGCATAACTTTCAGAGAGTTTACCTCGTTCCTGCTGAACCTGAAGATGGGTGTGGAGAACTAACCAATGGGCCTTCCATTGTTGGTGCATTTGCACTTATTAAAAGAGGGTAAGTTGGACTAAACAAATGATGGAAAACTAATACCACATCCATTAATCCCTCAAATTACTGCCAAAGTACAGGATTGATAATTACATGTACATGGTTTGCCCCCTGGTTTTGGCCTTGATGTCCCTTCAAAAGTTTCCCATAAAATTTATTAAGATTTTCAAATGGAAGTGCCCTTTGCAAAATGAAAATGGCCTTGCCCTCTCAAAGATGAAATTCCAGCCTTGAAATATTGGAAAAATTTATCGCTTTCAATTAATAATTATTGAGAGTTGAGAAAGTAGCATTTGAAGAAGTCCCAATATCATCTTTGCTTATTTTTATTGCCATTTATTGAAATAAGCATGTATATATGTTTCTGTTCAAAACCCAATTTTAAAGTGTTACTTGTGACTCAAATGAGTCACATTTGTGATAACTTTGACTCGGTCTATAGTCTACTCAGTAGACTCAACCATCTGGGGTCAATTTCACAAAGAGCTAATATTGATGCTAAATTGCTAAGCAAAGTGTAATGACACAATTCAAATTACTATGGCTCATCGTAAGAGGAATCTTGGTGCTTTGGGAGAATCAAGCTCTGTTTTCTGATTTGGGAATTGAACTTGCTGTTTGTAAACTTGGACTTGATTAATTGTTTAAACATAGTAATAACTTGCTAAAAAGTGCAAATACTGAAAAGTGGAATTTCCCCTTTTGAATGGCCCCGACTGTTCACGGAGTTGTGAGTTTCAGGGTTTCAGCAAAACCTCTCACTAGTCTTCATTAGGGGACTTTATAACAAACAAAAACATTGTCTGTTGTTGTTTATACATTGTTAATTTTTTTAAGGGGATTTTAGTTTAGTAACAAATGATGAGAAGTAAGGCCCACACCTTCTTCTCAATTTAGTTTTAAACCTTGGTGTATACCTGTCAGATTTTGTTTTTAAATTCTTCAAAGTGTGACTCATGACTTTGAATCTGACTAAAAATGTTTGACTCATGACTTCTACTTAGACTTGAGTAACATTTTTGATGAATCGGACTCGGACCCTTAGTCTTAATTTGTCAGACTCGAGGATTGAGGACACAAATACAATACTACAATCTTGTGCCTTACCCTTGAATGACCTCTGAACTTCAGGAGTTGCTCCTTCATGTCTAAAGCCATCACAGCGGAGAGAGCTGGCGCTGTAGCGGTGGTCATCCACGACGACAACGAGAAAAACGACTGGAGTTTTATTGATATGATTGATGATAACACAGACAGAAGTACTTCAATTCCTGCCACCTTCATGCTTGGGAGAGATGGGTAAGTTGTAAGTTGTAAGTTGTAAAACCCCTGGCATTGGGAGCGGTACCATAAAAAATGATACTATTTCATTGTTTTGTTATAACTAGGGTGTCAGTGGGTCAGTGAACCACAATCCACTACATACTACTTGGGTGGGATTGGAACCCATGACCCCCACATTTCAAAGCAGACATCTTATCAACTAAATCGCCGAGCATGCCCGATGACAAAGATTAAAGATTAAGATTAAAAGATTAAAAATATTTATTGTCATGATAAAAAACATGAAATTTGTCTTCCCTGTGTAAAGGAGACTATACAATACATACAAGAAAGGCATAGCAACAATAGACAACAAGAAAAAAATTACAATTTACAGATATATACAAATATAAAGATATAAAGATATGGGGGAGCATGTAAAAAGTACAAAAAATAAGCGTGAACCAAATTTATCTCGACCATCTACTGTTAAAAAGCTTAATTGCACTAGGGAGAAAGGAATCCTTAAACCTGTTGGTCTTTAAGCATAGCTGTCGGATCCTGCCTGAGTGGTTTTGGATAATGTGAGGGTGCAGGGGGTGGCTGGGGTCGCAAATGATCTTATTGATTTGAGAAATGATACAATCCTCCATAATCTCCCGCATGCCTTTAACGTCAGCTTCAATAATCCTGCTAGCTCGTTTGGTAATACGTTGGAGCTTCTTAGAGTTAGATTGGGAGAGGGAATTAAACCAACAGATACAACAAACGCTTAAAATAGATTGAATTGTACTTTGATAAAAAAGCTTAAGAATATTCGTGTTTACGTTAAACGATTTCAGTTTCCTTAAAAAGTAAAGCCGTTGATTAGATCTTTTATACACATGGGTAGTATTTGAGGCCAGTTCGAATCCTGTAATTAGCAGCTCGCACAACAAACAATTGAATATGTAATAATTTGCATCAGCGATGAAGAATAATTAAACTTAAGGGTATTTCCCTTCACCGATGTGCAATATGCACTTTATACTCAGTACCTCTGGACTTGGGTAGTTCACATCTATTCAATAAAATTGATTAACTGTACTGTTTCTTGAACATTCTTTTGTCAATTTTCTTGTAGCCAAATCATCAAGCAGTCACTACTTCAGAACGGAATGGCTGGAGCAGTTATATCATTCCCTGTCAACATCACCGGCATTCCCCTTGGTCTGATCAAGAGGTCCCCGTGGTCCCTCTGGTAGCATCAAGACGCCAACTTTACTCAATTCTAAAAATCCAAAGACGTATATTTGATGTAAACATGCAATGTTTTACCTTTCCGTTTGTAAGTAAATAATTCTATGAGGGAAAGGCACATCATTTTACAGGCCACAATTAAATTGTCAATTGATATCTTGTATGAAGTGTACTAAATTTTGGGTGCAACAAACCAAAACATTATTTCTTTTGTGAAAGCTCATGCAAATAACCCTAATTCGCTGACGTTCTAGGATCTTTCCTCACTCTAACAAAGTGCAACACTATGGTAACAACAGTAATAATAATAACTAGCTATATACCGCATTCTACAATAAAGTTTCAATGTGCTTTACATTAGTGCCCTGGTCATGTGGCCAATAACATTCCTGGAATCTTTCTAAGCTCCCTGGGGAGTATACAGCCCAGGCTGCCGTGGCATTCCAAAGACATTTTCAAACACGATATCAACCTCTACCCTTGCGGGTGGTACCCATTTATACCCCTGGGTGAAGAAAAGAAATTATAGTAAAGCATCTTGCTCATGTACACTAGTGTCAAGACCGGGATTCGAACCACCACACCCCAAAGACTTAACCACCAGAACGCTCAGCCATGACACACTTTAACTGTTGGACTCTTGATTATGAGGTATACGTGGCCCCATGCCAGGGGCCATACCTTATTAAAGAGATGTGGTTTGCCCCAGTATTTTTGGCTTGTTTTTGGTGCAGATTGCACCCCATCACCTTGTAAATCCTTACAAGGTGCTACAAAAATGGGTATCATAATGGTTAAAAATTTACGAAACTGCCTCTAAATGTCAAAAACTTTTCCTTTTGCTTCTTCTGTATTTGTTTTCCCCTGAACATCAGGGGTTTAGATTTTGCCTTCCATAACTTTTAGAAATACATTACCATTAAGAATTAACTTTAAGCTTTGTCTTTCATTTTATTATGATTATTTGTTCGTACAGATTATGTTTTAACAGTAAGTTTCCGTTAAGTTGATGAACCATTTGAGAAACTCTGCGGATTTTGTATAACTAATTGTTTCCACAGATTTTTGTATTGAATAATTTCATTACCTCACTCAGACATTTATACAGCTCGTATTTTGTATTGAAATATGTCGAAGACAGCTGCAAAAAAAGGTTTACACAAAAGAGTTTTAAAAAGTAAAACAAAGAGAAAAAAAGAAAGAAAAAAAAAGAGTTTATTATCAATTTTAAATTGTTTGGTTTAAATGAAATGTTAAAATATACAATTATTACTGCCAAAAATGTTAATATTTGAAGGCATAAAATGTCTGCTCCACATCTAATTTCCGGTTCTGCTCGAAATTTGTCAGGTGTCTGTGGGTGTGATTGATTGGTGGTTGTAAAAAGTGCGTCAACTCGACAACCAAGCGCAAAGCAGAATGCTCGAATACGCGAACAATTTGATTGATATATCCAATTAACACTCACTCCGGGGCTCGATTTCACAAACCACCAAGATTCATCTCTTGAAAGATGAGCTGTTGGTACATGTATCACCATATTGTGACTCCCCACTTTGCTTTCTAGCAGTTAAGATTGATTCGCACTCAAGATCGATCTTAGCTTTTTGTGAAATTGAGCCTATAGAGAGGTTTTTCGGAGGCGGAGTGAGGTGGGGGTGGAGTCCTATATTCGGGACTCAAGGGGGTGTGCGAACTTGTCTATGGAGGGCCCCCTCCCGTACTTCTGTTCCATAAGCCATTTTGAGATTTGGTGGACTCATTGGGCCTAGTACTACGACACTATTGGGTTTGGGTAAATCTGTCTAAATAGACCCAGAACAAACATCGCCCTCCATATCTCAAAAAGGCTGCTCCAGCAAAAAGTAGCTAAGCACACCAAAATCATGCTTTGTAGAATAAGATTACCGGCCAAAATACCATTTCACATATACCATTTGTGGCTGGTATCCTGCTATTTTTGCTTAGCAGGAAATTGTTAAGCAATATTTTCTACTTAAGCATGCTTTATATGATATTGGGCCCTGGCCAAACAAAGTCGAACCAAACAAAGTCCAACCAATTTCAAAGTTGTCTGGCTATGCTTTCAAGTACATCAATAATCACTTCAATAATGCATTAATGTGACAATGTGAGTGATTAAAACTGTCGGTGCCCCCATACATCCGCCTTATTGTATAGGCAGAGTCTGGCAGATAATTTGACCCCAATACTGTTCAAGCGTCACAATGTTTGTCAACTACACATCCCTTGTCAATAGCTGTCAGATTAAACAATATTTTTTTTTAGAAAAGGAACAAAAACCCAATGTCAACATTGTCCAGGAGCGTTCAAACCGACCCGTTTTATTTCATTTGAGAGTCGGATGGGCGGGCACTCGTCATGGTACTGTACTGTGCACACAAACATTGGCACACATCTTTACGTTCAACAAAAGCTTCGTTATCAAAACATGATTTATCAAACTGATGACGAATGCGAGGCGCTTTAAAACAAATAACAGCTCCGTTAATTGTCACCATGGCAACATAGAATTCTGTCAAGCACATTATAGTTGCCATGCTAGTAAAAATGTCACAGTCCAGTGCGAACCGTAAAACGAAATATGTTATAGTTGCAAATAATGTATAATTGTTGCAACTCAAAATAAATTGAGTGCAACCAAAGTATATACCGGTACTTGACCACCAGAAAACCTTTCAATAGAAGTTTTACGGCAACCCAAACATCAACATTTTCCCCTTTTAATTTTCAAACGAAAATGTGGTAAATGTTATTCAACATCACGTGAAATTTCAGTAAATATAATAGCTACATCACAACATTATGCGAGTTCAAATAATGTATATGTTAAAGAAGTCATAGAACCCTAGCATATGACGTTACACTCTCAAACAGCGCCCCAACTGAGGCAAAATTAGGCAGTTCATTTGATGACAGCTGTTCTTGGTGCGTAGAAACGTCCGTGTGAGCTCAGCGTACCAGCAGCGTTGCGCGTTTTGCAAGGGTTTTATATCGTAAGTCATTGCGTCACGTGCACATCTGCTGCACACCCTAAGTTTTCGCTACTTCCGGCTCCAAAGCTGGCGTTCGTTTGTGTGTAGTTACCCCCCCCCCAAACAAAATAAAAACCCCACCCATTTCGTTGTTCAAAAGCATTTCTTATGACCAAAACTCATAATTCTGAGATCGAGTCTTTGAAAAATGTATGTAAAAGCCAAGTTCAGTCATAAATTATCAACGAAAAAAATAATCAGTGGGAGCCAGTTTGTGTGAAGTGGGTGCGGCTTAGAGTGGAATGACATCACACTTACGAGATAGAAGACCAAATTACGATGGAAGACAAACTCTGCCCCCCCCCCTCGAAAAAAGGATGTATTTCTGACACTTCAGAAGAAAATATTTCTCAGGATGATTCTAGGTTATAAAGGTTGTGCACTACATTGTTTGAAAATTGAAATAAAAATGGTCATGGTGTGGGAAACTTGCTTGAATGGTTTTGCTTGAAATACCATAGCTTTTGAGAAATTAGTAAAACAATTAGTTTTGATCTCACAAGCTCAAAACCCTTTGTTTGAAAACAGTGCAAATACTAATTTTGGGTGTTTTTTTTAATTATTTTTTTATTTCTCTCAGGGCTTCGATGAATGATTAAGTTTAAACTTTCACGTTTGTTAAGCGTATGTTGGGTCACACAAACTGGTCGTTGGCAATCGCCAATGTTACCGGCGTGCAAGGCAACGGAATAGTAAATTCATTTCCTGTTTTCAAAAGCACGATCCAAAGAACTTTCGAAAAATTAATTCTGTAGTCACGTTTTTGTGGAAACAAAAGAAAAACGAGAAAAGGTTTGGCTGAAAACACTGTGCAGGTTTATATTGTCGTTGTTGCTTTTGTTTCGTGTTTGTTTCTTCCCCAAAATGTGGCAATCAACATAAGCAACGGTGATTTTGTTTAGGTCTTCAGACTTTGACATTATTTCAGGCATAAATATTTTTTCAAGGATTGGTTACTTCATAATCAGTGAGCTTTCAGATTAGAACTGCTTCTAAAAATCGATAGGCTCCTGTAGTTTGAAAAATGAAAAAGGAAGTGTAGGGAGGGTCATCGTCTGGTTCTTGTCAACGTAAAAAACCTACAGATTTATGGGCAAAATTATCGATAAAGATACAATAAAAGTCACCCGTGAAAGTTTCAGTTGAATATACAGTGTCTACTTGTTGAGACAACAACAACAAATGTCATGGTAATCATCATGAACTTCTAATCCATCCACGTTCAGTATAGGCGAGGGATGACAGCGGTTACAAACCGCATGTTCGTCTGCATTGAGGGCAATATTCAAAAGGTCACCACGGAAGTTTCCAACGTCGGCCGCAAGCGATCTTTGGGGATTCAGATTTTTCGACATTACAATACTTTTATTTTCTAACAGTTTTCACTGGATATTTACCATCTTTATAACATAGGCGTTCGGATAAAAAAAAAACATACAATCTGTTTTCGGGGTCATTGCAAAAGTATAATCCCACCTTTAATCACCGCTCATGAGCACTTGTACGCATGAGCAACAGGAATTCCCGAGGAAACTGTATATTTTGACTACAGTGTCGTGTAACCTCAAAGACCGACCTTTGGTCATTTTCATTCCCGGGCTACTCGTTGCGTTCGTGCGGGTAACTCCGTGACACTTAAGCTTGGATAATTACTGAATCCTCCGGTTACAAATGTATAAAAAAAACACTGATTAGTTTTGACTTTCACTTCATGGAGGTCACAGGGAAGACATAACATTTGAGTTCAAAGTTCAAGCCAGTGACAATGTCGTAAATGTGTACATATGCTAGAAAAAAAGAAAGAAAAAAAAACCCACAACGGTTCCTTTAAACTTATCATGGTTTTTCTACACGAGTTTCTGTGTGCTGTTAGCAAATTTAAATCGAGCGTTGGGAGCAGAGGCTGACCCAGGGTTGGGTCCAGGGTGTCGGAACCTCCCTGCTCCCGACATCTATCTTTTTCCTTTATGTAAACTTTAATTGCGCCAACATAAAATTGCCCTAATCTCAATATTGACCTAAGCTCAAATGGTGGTAAAAGTTCCAAGTCAAGCCCTATTGGTTTTTTGTTAACTCATTCACACACCCATATATCCTTGGCAATTGCTGGAATACGCGCTATTACATGTCATGCATTTTTCACCATTTAGTGCTAAGAAACCCTCCTATTCCTAACCACTTGTACCACAGACTGGCACGCAATACCATACCTTTCACAGGCTAGCATTGGGTGCATGCGGGTTTCTTCTGTTTGTACAGCTGGTATTATGAAGAAACCCCATAGCTTGTGTATTGTGGACTTAAGTCTCCACAGACTCCAGTGGAATTTCGTAGCACGGGCCAGTTGGGCAGGAGAGTACACAGATGGCAATAGTTTTCCCTGATTTTGCCCGCTTGCACCGTACCATGATCATTGCAAAACTACTTCTTCGTTTGTTTGTTTTAAATCACCCCTCCCTGCTAAAATTCCTGGATCCACGCCTATAGGGGAGACATTGTTCTCGAACATGAACGTACTAAAGTTTATAAAAAGTACAGCATGTAGATTACAAACCGTTAACATGTTTAATCAATTCCAATCGTGTAGCGTACATTTAAAATTATGATGCTATTTACCCAATTACTTTCAATGTAATTCTAATATCACATTTCATTTCGTCTGGTTGGTGTTTCTGCTAATATTTGACTATTGGGTTTTTTAGTTACGGTGGTTGTTGTATATATACACTTATTTTAGTACTTCTTTTACTTGCCATCTTTTGTTTTACTTTTCACTACAATTTTAGATTTCTGTGTATTATAATTATATAAATTTGTATAATGAGCAAGGTCTGGGAGGGCACACCTTTTTTATGACAGGTTTATATATATATAATAATAATGGAGTCTTTTATAGCGCCGGTATCCGCCAAAAAAGGCGCTCATGGCGCTCGCTCATGATACAAAAGCAGAAAAAAAGAGACTAAGATTAAGTAGAAAATGATTAGTCAATATTGGCTTGAAATAAATTAGTTTTGAGAGAAGTTTTAAATAATGATGTTGTAATGATATATATATATTTACTTTTACCTTTCCCTGGACGGTCTCTGCTCGTTATACCGTATTGTCCAAAGAATTAAAATAAATACATATAAATAAATGAAAGTGTTGTTATTTATGAAGAAGAACGGGTGTTTTATATACAAATTCTGCACAAAAGTTTAATCGGTTACACACCCATGTTCCGACACCCCTAATTTATATTCATAATCCTAACCCTAATCCTAACCCCAACCCTTACCCTTACCCTAAACTTCCGAGTCAGAATTGATCCGGTTTAGGATCACAAGAGCCCGACCCGGTTTAGGATCACAGGGGCCTGACCCGATACCGGGTTAATGTGACCCGGAATCGGTGTTAAAATGACCCAGAAATTGGTCAAATTGACATAGAATCCGAGCTACAGTCCCACCTTTTAAACAGTTTCCATGCCAGTTTGACCCAGAAATGGTTAAGGCCCTTTGAGACCCGAAATCCAGGTCAACTCTGAGTGAACAGGTGTCGGAACATAAAGCAGTCACCGTTTTATATTCAGAGTAAACTGTTCAACATGTCGAGACTATTTTCAACTTCAGAATTCGTCTCAGAACCACCACTTCTCAAAAAGAAGAGGATTTTACCCACATGGTTTTATCACATGCTTATCCTGGTCTGATCAAATGCGTTAATTAGACGTAACATAATATTATACGTGTATCTATTTGTGCCAAAAGGATCGAAACGTCAGGTCAATTGCAACTTTCGGCACAAGTCTGAATAACATTAAATCCTCGTTCTCCATTACGCTTGAGTTATTGTATTGTAAGATTTACGGTGAAGACTTAGTCCGCAGGTATCTACAATGTTTCAAATCCTCCCACTCCTCGGGTGTCAAGATGCGGCTGCTCTCTTGGTGGTGATCGCGTTTGCTGTAACTCCTCGGCAGTAGCTTCAAGGGCACGTTGTTGTGCACCGGTGGCAGGGACAACGGAGGCAGCCTCAACGTATCCTTGGCCTTCTCCTCCTCGCTTATGGCATCCGTGGGTTTACTGCTACTGGACAGGCCCTGCTGTCGCACTCTAGGGGAAGGCTCCAGGGCGTAGACCCGGCTCACACGGCGTCTCCGGTCCTCTGGCCGCCAGATGACCGACCCGGCATCCGAGTCAGAATGCTGGTCGCCGACCACTGTCTCGGCGCTTGCACGGTCGAGGAAGTCCTTGATCCGCTGCTGTGTGTTCTCCATGTACTCCAGCTCATCGCCCGGTGCGTG
Organism: Pisaster brevispinus; assembly: GCA_023634235.1. Lineage (NCBI taxonomy): Eukaryota > Metazoa > Echinodermata > Asteroidea > Forcipulatida > Asteriidae > Pisaster > Pisaster brevispinus. Next base: position 3,127,144 of record JAMKCF010000012.1, read on the forward strand.
GGCCCCAACCTGTATGTTGTAGATCTGCCGGAGACGGGATAAGTCCAGTTGCTCCGTTGCTCCCACGGTCAAGCTTCGCCTCCGGTGGGCGACCGTTAACGAGTCACGCCTCGAGTCGATCGGCTTGTTTGGCGGCGGGACGACATTCACCGTGATGCCATCACCTCGTGGCTGTTGGTCACAAAATGAGGGTCTTCGGGGGCTCGCCATGTCTCTTCTCCGTCCATTTTGCTGCACAGTGTTGTCACAGTTTCCACTTGGACTTATGTCTGGCTTAATACATGAGGAGAAACTCCCCGTGCGCCGTCTACCACTGCGAGACAGGTTGGACGTCTGGCTAACCAGTTCAGGTGCATTGTCCAGCAAGTTACCCCCACTTCTCTTGTCCTCTTTATTAGATCTCCGTTTGGTATTTCCACCACCACCACCACCACCACCACCGCCGCGGACAGTATCCCTTTTGCTGGTTGGATCATACATTTCACAACGGCTGATGTTCAGATCCACGCTCACTGCTTCAGCAAAAGCCTCTACCGACGGCCTTTCACGTACCGCGGAGAGCGCTCTGGTGGTAGCGGTATTAGCATCGCCCCGGTCATCGGGTCGACGCGCCCCATCGGCCATCCCTGGTTTCTCACAATCGCTGGCTGCGGCGAACGTCGCCGATCGCCGAAGGAGCTCGGCTCTTCTCTTGAGGAACCGTCGACGGGTCGTGCCGAGCGAGACAGCGACGGCTCTCAACTCTCGCTGTATAGCAACGGCGCGTTTCCGGTACTGTTCTTGTTCAGCTGTGTTCTGAACCAGCAGACCCCTTGATGACAAGGAGGTGCGACGTGAAAACATCGCTACTCTCCACTGTACGCTGGCACTATTTCAATCACCTTCAAGTCCCTCCCGCGGCGTGTTCAATTAATACAGCGACGAACCGCCCCACAGGCTGCCGTTTTTTTGCATCCGGACACTCAACGTTAAACAGTTATCAACGATCATTAGGTTGATTAAAAAAAAAATCTAAAGGTAATGTACAAACAGTAGTATAATATGCGTATGTTCCAGCATATTGCATTTGTCACGGAGTGATTAAGTACCATGCGCCGCCCGCTGGGCAAAGTTTGGTTGTGGTTTGTTTTCAAGTGGAATGCTGCTGCAATCACCTGGTATTTTGTTTGGAATGTTTTATTAGGGCTACAGGTAGGTTCTGTTTACCAACCCGTGAATTGCTGCAATAAAACGCCGTATTGGAAAAGCCTTCAGAAAAGTAATATATCGTACTACATAACCATAGGCCTACTTTTGTAGTGCATTCTTATTAAGCAAACTGGAGAGAAAACAACTAACAGCATTTAAACATCCCGACTTTGTGTTTCAGAATACCATTTTGACCCCATCCCCATCAACGCGAAAATAGAGAGTTCCACAATTTGCTTGACCTCGGTGAAGCGATAAGTGATGTCATACGAAGTGCTTGAACTTCAGTTTATAACCAATCTCATAATGTGTTGTTTGTAAAGTACTTCAAGATCATCACGGCGTCACCTATGCACGTGCGAGGCCGGGTCCTTAGTTTCACAAAAATGTATGGGTCCATAATAGAAAAGACCGTTAATTTTGTTTTCCTGCAACGAAATTTGAGTGTGGGGCTCATCATAGGCCTTTCGACTGGTGATGTTATTGAGTCCAGCTATCAAAACCGAATAAAAGATTGTTCTGTGTGTGTTTTACCAGCTTGTATGTATCTAAGCTTTGTTGGGAGAGGGGGAGGGAGGGAGGTAAGAGTCCAGCCCACTGCCCCCCCCCCCCACCACCCACACTGGTAACGTCACCATATACTGGTGCCATCTTTTTTTAGCAATCCTGGAATTGACACCCACACCTTCAACATTCCTCTGGCAATGGTCCACGTATTTAATTTTAAGGTTAATTGATTAAAGTTATTGCAAGGTGGAAATACAATCGGCTTGCGGTCGTACTACGGGAATAGATACCACTTCGGAAGGCTTTGGCCTCTGGAAACAACCCGTGGTTTACAAACCGGGGCCGTCCTCGTCGTGAGTCCAGTGTCGTCTGGAGGTTTGGAAGGACCATGGAGGAAGAATCTTCCTCCATGGAAGGACTGAATCCAGAGGTAAAGTTTGCCTCTCTTTTTCCTTACTTAACTGCAATGCGATGGCGTAATCCTTTGTGCTTGTACACATTTATAAGTTTTAATTGTTTGGTTCATGTTTTAATTTTCATGCACCCTGCTTTTTTTTGTCATGTGTTTAAAATGTTTGTAGTTTTCTTACTTTTTACTATTTGTACACAGGACCCGTAGGGATAGCAGTTGTAATACTGATAAGGCTACCCTGTATAAATAAATCAATATTAAAGTTTTCACTTTAAAAACACACAATTTAGGTAACTATCGATGAAAAATCACTTTCAATCTGACTGAAAACTCCCAGATTATAAAGTTCATGCCAATATCAAATCTGCAGTGAAACATTCCCGTTTAAAATACTGTAAAACCCCCAAGATAATACCATTATAGTTTTTTGATTGTGCAATAACCAAAGGAAAACCGGTTCGAACGTGCACATAATTTCCTGACAAAACATGAAATATAGGGACACAAACAGGATCGATTTTTCGGGGACTAGTGTACACAAAATGCTCCAGGTTGAGAGTCAACAACCACAGGGGGCCTCAATACTGATGGACCCTGTTTCAACAGTCCCTATAAGCCACGACCTTCAAAATGTATGATTTACCGAAAAACAAAGTTGTGGCACTGCAATTTTTCGGGAGGCCCGGCGTATATTTTCCTCATTGTTGTTTTTGTCCCGTGTAGTGCCCCCAAGGACGCGAAGGGGTGTACTACACTATTAAAGTGACGCCAAATAATTGGAAGTCTTCACTCTTTCCGACTCCACAGAGACTTTCCCGTTAACCCCCCCCCAAAAAAACAAAAAAAACAAAACAACAACAACAACAACAACAACAACAACTTAAAACAGCAACACTAACCAGTTTAAACATACCCCTTTCGGTAAGTTAAAATTTTACTTTTGTAGATGACAATTCACCGAAATGTGTGTGGACCCTTACTGATTGGCGAATATGTATCCTATAAAAAGTTGGATCTGCAAATATTTCTGTTTACAATTTTAATTAGTTTAAGATAAACTGAAGAGGTTGAGACCTCTGATTGTTATTTTGTTGATAGCAATGTAATCTAGCCATGTTTTGATAGCTTGAAGTACTTCCACGTACAGTTTGCACATTTATAGAGTTTGAACCCACTGACAACAACGTAACCCGGTCACCAACTTTAGTGTTGATCAGAAAACAGTTAAGATTCCTTAGGAGGCGTTCGAAAGGGGCGTATCTGGCTGTGTGGAGACGGCTGTTTACTGAACGCCATTTCCAAGTTGCAGTGTCACCCAACGGCTGATATTGTCTCATATCGCGTCGTACAGTCGCATTGTCGATTGGTCTTAGCCGTGCGCATCGTCAACGGTACAAAGTGGACAGTGCGACTCCACGACGCAACAATGCGACGGTACGACGCGACTATGTGCCGTTGGCGGCGCAAACGTCTTGTGACTCTACTAAGGGTAAAATAAACTCCCATGGTAACCAACGCTAAAATGCTAAATATTAAAAAATATAAAAAAAATACTTAAAGTCTCTCAGCCTCTTGAAAACCAATCAGATAATAGACAACTTAACTTCAGTTTTCTTTTCAATTTTTGGTAGGTCAGCCGTTTGGAATTTTTGCTAATTACCCTAGAAAAAAACACCCCGAAATGTGCTTTTTCCCAAACCGACTCGCTGCCAGTTTTCATCGGGCACTTCTCAAATTCACAAGCCAAATAGGACGAACTCTTAAGCCTGTTAAATCTACCCAAAAGTTGAAACCACACAACCCCAGGTTGTGATAGATTCTTACCATTACACATTCTATTAATAGCTTAACCCAAAAACCTTATAATTAAAAAGATTCTGTGGGTTTACAAATTATGATAATTAGCTTGGCGCCTATATAAGCCCAATCCCATCAAGTCGTAGTTTCGAAAACGGCCTATTAACGACATACATGCACCATTCAACGGCAGTAATACATTTCCGTTCTTATGAGCTGTAAGTGGTTCTGTTGCAACAGCTCGACGTTTCTATCAGTATGATCTACTCGTCTTCAGGACACCTCGGTATCTATGAGTATCATGTGCAAATTTAATCAGGAATATGTTGTTTTTTGTGGAGATTGCCTGGAAGTGGTTGTCTGGGCCTACACTGGTGTGACACTGGCCAGAAGTTGCTTCTATTTAGTTGTCACATTGCTATTCAAGGCAGGGTTGACTTTTGGAATTGTCAAAGAGGTATCTTCACTTGGTGTATCCCAACATATGCATAAAATAACAAACATGATTGGTCATTGAAGTTGCAAGAAAATAATGTATGACAAAACAACCTTGTTGCATAGAATTGTAGTGTGCTTTCAGATGCCCGAGAAAGGCTTCACACTTGAAGTAGTTCTCATCAGATTCAATATTGTTTATGAAAATGTACCTCTCTTCATTACTTCAGAGGGGTCGTTTCTAACAATGTTTTGCAACAACAGCTCTCCAGTGTTCTTTACCAAGTAAGTTTTTTTTATGGTCATTAATTTTTGGAGTAATTACCCAAGGTATACCCTCTTTATATACTTATATAAGCAAAGGGCCAATGACCGTCTAAGTTGTTTTATAGTCAGTCGGTAAAGCAGCCTAGTTTTAACCCGAAAGTCATGATGGATCCAATTCCCCTAAAGCCATTTCTCTGAAACAAAGCTAAATATAATTTTAAGCAACTATGATATGAGGCGTGTTAATGTATGTTTTACAGTTACACGGACGCGCGATAAGTATTGTATACTAATTAGTGCTTCCCCAAGTCACGTGGAACAAGCCGCACGTGTACTACTCGGGTGGGGTTCGAACCCACGACCCGTAACCACCACTAGACCACCGAGTGTGCCCGTGAACAAGAGGGCAATTCGAATCCCTTATTTAATTATTAGAGAAGTGGGTAATGCAAAAAATGTTTATAGAATCAATGCGTACATAGGGTAACCGCTGCTGACACAAAGTTTGATTTAAATCCTCTAGATTTTAATATAAAAACATAATCAACCCCCCCCCCCCTCCCCCGAAGAAAAAAAAAGAAGAAAAAGAAAAAGAAAAACAAAAGACAGTCAAAGAACTCACCAATGCCGGCGGTTAAATAGAAAATAGCGAAATGATAATCAATAAATAAATAAATAAGAGAGTTGTGTCGGAGAGTTTGTGCACGTTTATTTATTTATTTATTTTTTTAATAGTAGGCCTACTCCCGAAATGCACCGGATGTTATTCATAATTCATGCTATTTTTTTCGATTGCTCCAATCAAAATGAGCAGCCGTGATATAAGGTTTTCTCACAATGCAATTTTTTTCGACATCGACAATAGCATTGCAACGGAAATTGATTCTCTGGAGGATTGGTACTGGTTGGAACTCTTAGATTTAAACTAATCAAATTTTTTTTCTTGATAATTATCAAAGGCACTTTGTTCTCATCCGACGCACTCTGTACTGTAAGGAGAGAGAGTATAATAAAGTGCACTCTACTGATTCTGAAAATCAACGTTTGCAAAATATTTGCTTGGCTTCACTCCAGAGCTGAGCAATTTCGCAAAATCCACAGCTTCATGTCTTTGTTTACTTGATTGAAGTGACGCACGGTTCAAGCTACGAGTTGATCGGCTAAAAGTGCAATGTCGTGGACCTTAACGCTTTCATTTTATCTAACTGTCGATAGCAATTCTTTACAAATGTCATGAAAGCTGCGATCGGAATATACTAACACAGGTCTCAGCGTCCAGGGGACAGTACAAATTAAAAACTTCATTCTGGCAACAAATAGTAAAATGCACGGGTCACACGCTACTGCGTTTCCTACAATGATAATTTCGTTCCATCAAACTATGATTTGGAGGGAATGAGGTTTTTTTTTCGAGAGAACGAACTATTTTGTATTCCCCCTTTTTGTCTTCTCTCCTGACATCGTTTTTCTTGATGGTCCCTCTAAAGTTCCGCCGTACGACCACATTTTGAACTGTTGGATTGGTACATAAATTAATCGAGGAAAAAATAATACACAACACTGCGTCTTCTGCAGGGTGCAGCAGTGTATGTCATCATCTAGACCCGACTTCAAGTATGAGATTGCAGTTATTAGTATCTACATTAGCCACGCAAAACGCCCAGCAGTTTGGCATATAATGTGCTGTAATTCATAATCGAATGTTAATGGCGGAGGCTTATTCACAAGAGGCGCCAATTCAGGAAATATTAATGTACTGGCTATCGGATAAAAAAAAACACCACACACCCCAAACCCCCAAACCCCCAAACAAACAAAAACATGATCACAGACTTGGTACCAAGTTTAGTCCGTATTCCATGGGTGAATAATACTTGGCAGTCAGTTCCCTCAAAAACAGTTGACCTCGAACAAACATTGCAAATCCTCATGGACAAAACTTGCACACACAAAAACCCGTGGATGCAAACACAAGACAAAAAGTACAAGTTTTCTCTCCAATTCTGGTCAATGACACCCTGAATTGCTAACTTTATACAATTATGGATGTCCCAACTTTACAAGAAACGCACTTTATATTTGAATCAGCGAGTTCAGATCAAAGACTCAAATCCCCAAAGAAAACCACGTCACTGTCCGAACACAAACCCCGACTGCTTGTTAAACTTCATTAAGTGCAATCTGCGATCTGTAGTTTGTCTGTTCTAAAGTTAATTGCAATTTATCCCCAAGATTACGGTGTAATGTCATTTGCTGTTTCCCACTCTTTTTTTCCCGACCATGAAAACAAAATTGAAGGTCTCAGTCACACGTCAGTCTTGATATAAGTGTGCGCATGAGCAGAGATAATACATGATCATTTATAGAGTGTACCTGTAATTTTAAGATGCTATTTAATGCAGCCGTGCAAAAGATGAACTGCCAGTGTCCTGATGGGAATTCAGACTCTACATACGTTTGCAGTAACCAAACATACACATGTGTGTAAGACAGCTGTCTGTCACAGTAAGACGGAGTTTCCTTGTGAAGATTGTGAAAGAGTTGATTTGTGAAAAAAATTGAACATCAATTTGAGCAGTGAAGGACTTTAGCCTGCGATGATTCTGATACTGTTGTTTGTTTTGAGAAATCCAGCCGGCCTCAGAGCCGGTGAAATACCGGCCACTGCTCAGGTGAGCTTTTCTCGCTCTGGTGATGTAATACTTGGTGGGATTTGCCCACTTCATGGATGGGCTGCCAGCGGGTTGCCTTGTAGTGGCCCGCTGAACAGGTTTGGAATTGAGGTCACCGCCTTGCAGATGTACGCGATCCAGCAAGTAAACGCACGGCAAGATCTACTGCCTAATGTTACCATCGGGTTTGACATCCGCGACGGCTGTTCCTCCGAGACCATGGCGATGTGGTCAGCTCTCGCTCTGGCCAGCACCTCGGAGAAACCCCAGGAGGACGTGGAGTTCAAAGGGATCGCCTCACCACAGCGCGGCAAACTCCTCTGCATCATCGGCGCGACGTCAAGTTTAACATCCATCCCGGCCTCGCTAGCGGCTAGTCTGTATCGCATACCAATGATCTCCGCATATGCCACCAGTAACGAACTCAGCGTAAAGTCTCGATTCCCGTACTTTTCCCGCACCGTCCCAGCCGACAGTCTCCAAGCTACGGCCATCGTAGACATCTTACTGCATTTCGGTTGGAAATACATCGGGCTGTTCTTTCAACTGAACAGCTACGGAATCCACGGTGCTCAGGCTGTGCTTGACCTAGTGACAAAGCACGATATCTGTGTTGCGTTTTCTGTGCCAGTCCGACCAGAGGCTTCCGAGGCTGAACTGGAGGAGGCTGTACTGAATCTGAAGGCATTTCCCAGTGCCCGGGTGGTGGTTTTGTTTACTTACTCCCCTGTGGCAGGCAGAATCCTCGATTTAACCGCAAAGCGAGAAGGAAGTTCAACCAATATCATTTTTGTCGGCAGTGACGCGACGGCTCACTGGGCGAGGAATAACTTTAACTCCTTATTACGCGGTTCAGTTTTTGTGAATCTTAACTACCGGGAGGTCCCAGGCTTTCCGGAATATTTCAGCAATCTACAGCTTAAGGAAGACCCGTTCAATCCCTGGTTCAAGGAGTATAAAGATTGGTGGATGCAGTCTCGGGGTTGCTCTAATTTCAGTAACTGTATGATACCGATTGATAATGACAAAAGCACAATGGTTGATGCCATCTACGCTTTTGCCTACGCCCTACACGAGTTGCTCCAAGACCGATGTAAAAACAGCATAAACTGCCGTGAGTTGACCCCATTTATCTCTGGACACGAGTTGATCCCGTACCTACACAATTTAAGTTTCCAGGGTCTCAACAATCACATTGCCTTCGACACAAATGGCAACCCGGGTGGGAGTTACCAAGTCTTTGGTCACCGTGGTGAATACGGGCTCGTGCAGATTGGGTCTTGGGTCAGTTCCACTCAGGCTCCTCTGCGAATCAATTCCTCTGCAGTTGAGTGGGCTTGGGGGTCGCATAGCCCACCGGTCTCGCTCTGTCATGAGGTATGCCAGCCTGGGTACGTCGTGGTACCTCTGGCACAGAAGTGTTGCTACGGTTGCCGGCAATGTCCCAGTAACGCCCGCGTCAGGGGTGCAGTGTGTGAATCTTGCCCGCCGGACAAATGGCCCGATGTCAGCTTCACGGAGTGCCTCCTGATTGTACCAACCCCTCCAGGCTGGAGCAATCCTGTGGCAATCTTCATCATCGTCATGTCGTGCTTTGGTTTGATCCTCTCTGGGTTGGCAGCCGCTGGTCTGGTTTACTATCGCAACAACTCTCTTATCAAAGCAGCCAGTCGTGAGCTGAGCAGCATTAACATCCTGGGTCTCACCCTAGCCTTTCTTGCTCCCTTTCCCCTCCTGGTACCACCGACGGATGTTTCATGTCTGACATCAGAGGTGGTTGTCTCCTTGTGCATCACCCTGACGTACGCGCCCACGCTGCTGAAGGTAAATCGAATCTACAGGATTTTTGAGGCAGCCAAGAAATCCAAAAAATGTCCCCGCTTCATCGGGTCACGTTCGCAGGTCGTCATCGTGCTCATTATCGTTGTTGTGGTGGTAAGTTCGCTCAGAAGCGTAGTATCTCTTCTATTGTTATTGTTATCTTATTAACCTCTTGCGCAACGCAGAAAGCACCTCCATAGATGCGCGTCTAACATTCCCACCATTTGAGGAGTCAATTCCTTTGTGTATATTTTGACTCCCAAAATGGCGGATCCGCACAGGATAGGTGCGTGCGAGTGCACTGCTTTTTTGTGGTCAATACTTGAACCAGTTGGTATTGATATGCGGTCACACCGCTTTATGTACGGGACGCCTGACTGGCACCTCAAATCGCTTATAATGTTTACGCCAGGCACACAGAGCACAAACAACGTAAACTATGAGTACCTATTTAATATATAGCAACATGCAAGGGTTTAAAAGGTGATGGGCGCAATCTGCAGTCAGAGAAACACCTGGGCAAACTCCTTCTTAACGATAAGTGTATACTGGGTTCTATTTCACAATATACGGGCCCTATGCGGCTTTACATCCCAGGCGAAGAACGGAGTGAGAATAGTTAAGTAGTTTGATCAAGCACACGAGTGCCAAGTCCGGGATTCGAACCCTTAGTCTGACAAAACTCAATACAGTAGCTCGATGTAGTAGGCCCAAAAGCCACGACACTCGCACAGGCGTTAAACAACACAACACTTGTATTATACCTGGATTATTAAAGAGCATTAAATTACAAAATTTCTATTCATGTTTTGAAATATTTCACTTTGCATGCCGATCACTTCATTCTTATTATTGCTTGCTTTTGAAAGTATTTGTTGATTTGTTTCACCAACAAACAAACAACAAACATCCCCAACAAACAAACAAGCAAATACCCCAACAAACACCCCAACAAACAAACAAACAAACAAACAAACACCCCAACACCCCAACACCCCAACAAACAAACACCCCAACAAACAAACAAACAAACAAACAAACAAACAAACAAACAAACAAACAAACAAACAAACAAACAAACAAACAAACAAAAACAAACAAACAAACAAACAAACAAACACCCCAACAACCCAACAAACAAACAAACAAACACCCCAACAAACAAAAAAATAAACAAACAAACAGAGAGACAGACAGACAGAAAGACAGACATCTTTAGGAGAGCTACATTGTGGGCTTTCCACATGTGTTGTCTATGATCCCTTTTCTTTAATCTTTCCTGTTAAAAACATTGTGGGCACAGCCCCACAATGTAAAAAAAGCCCACAACTACACATCCTACCTCAAACTCACCTCACAATGTATCTCTCGTCCGCCCAGACTAACAGCCCTACAGACAGACAGACAGCCCAACAAACAGACAGAAAAACAATCAAAGAAGCAAGTAGACAAACAGGCAAGCAAGTAATAAGACAAAGAAGCAAACAAGCGAGCAGGCAGGCAAGCGAGCGAACATGCAAGCAAGCAAGCCAGTAAGCAAGCAAGCAGCGGGCAAGCCAGTAAGCAAACAAGCACGCAAGCAAACAAGCTAACAAGCAGGCAAGCGAGCGAGCAAACAAGCAGGCAAGCAAGCAAGCAATAGTTTATTTATTTTTTCCAAGCAAGCACATAAATAAATAAATGCATACAAACTATACAAAAAAATATGAGTAAATATATATTGTAAATAAGAAAAAATAAAATATTACTGCGTTTAAAAAAGAGTGTATACAAAGTTAATGTGGGATCTGTTCTCCCTTAGGGGAATTTACGTCTGCGAGAATATACAACTTATTCTGCTGCTTACAAATAATTGTGTAAACAGTGTGACAAGGGGTGCTTCTGAAGACATCAAAGCATATCTGATTCTAGACTCCGAAAGACATCCAAATTCCAAGAGAAATTAGCATTTACCCACAGACATGATGCTGCAAAATGCGATTTAAATTCGACGTTGATTAAATAATAGAAAACTAAATTAGAGATGCCGTGAATTCCTTACAAATCAATTATAACACAAGCTATTATGACTATGTCCATTGAATGGTACAGTGCGCGGAGTTTGAATGGCGGTGTTTGCTTGACAGAGGTTTTTTGTAAAGTAAGTCTTGAACAAGCTCAAATAAAATTGCTTGCCTCTGTCCCTTGAGGTTATTGACTTTACCTACTGGTCAGATAAATTTAAACCAACCGGCAACTTTCTATTTTTTTTCCCAGCTATTTTCATATCCTTAGCATTGTTTACGTGTTGACAACATAATCTTGTTTTATACTTATGCCGAGGTTAAAAAATGCATTGCTTTGCATACAAGAACTAAAGGTTACTGCTATTACCTCATAAATTGAAGAAATACATTTTCGAAAAAGTAAACCGAAGCGGCAAAATGTTTTCGTTTGTTAAGTAGGCAGTTTTATGATGCTTTATCACACCGGAAGGCGTTTCAAACCTATGTTAGATTATAAGATCCATTCATTTACATAGCATCATGTAACAAGGTGTGTGGCGCAATATGCAACCAACCGTTCCAGAAAATACCGGGGGTGATGAAAATTGTACTTAACTGCATTACGGAACACACGAGACCAACGGCTTTACGTCCCAATCAAGGACGAAACAGCGATGGTCAAGTGTCTCGCGGACATATGTCAAGACCGGGACTCGAACCCACACTCTGTTGGTCAGAAACACCGTAACTGAAGTCCAGTAAGTTTGACCACTTGGCCATGACATTCCAACTTCCAAGTTTAACAAATTTTATTGACCGTTATTCCTTGCTTGTTGTCGCTAAAAAAAAACTTCTCTTACTATCGATAGCAATTCTTTACAAATGTCATGAAAACTGCGATCGGAATATACAAACACAGGTGTCAGCATCCAGGGAAAGTACAAATTAAAAACTGCATTCCGGCAACAAATAGTAAAATGCACATTTTGAATAAGAATAGTTTTTCTTGTCTTACCCCAAAACCCAATCTTAAGGAGCCACTAAAACATTATTAAATGTCCTTGAAATAATTTCTCGTTGTCTCGAATTACACTTAAACAGTTCCCGAGTAGGAATTGACCCGGGTTCCGAGTTCCAGTGAGCCTGACCCATTTCGTGAAACTGGGTTTTATACAAAATGGGGGTTTAGCTCGGATTCTACGACAGTTTGACCTATTTCTGGGTCACTTCGACTTCCAGAAATGGGTCTGGCTCCCTCTGAGTTTAGAGTGGACCAGTAGCATTTTGTTAACTCTCAAAATGGTTTCATTCCCTTGAAATATTATTCCATTCCCTCCAAATATTTACGGTACTTCATTCCCCCGAAAAATTACTTTGTTCCCTACAATAACAATTTTGTTCCATCCAACTATGATTTGGAGGGAATTAGCTTTATCGAGAGAAAGAACTATTTTGTATTTTCTTTCCCACTTTTTTCTTTATTTCTTCTCTCCTGACATCGTTTTTCTTGATGGTCCCTCTAAAGTTCCGCTGTACGACCACAATTTGAACTGTTGGATTGCTACATAATTTTATCAAGGAAAAAATAATACACAACACTGCGTCTTCTGCAGAGTGCAGCAGTGTATGTCATTATCTAGACTTGACTTCAAGTCTGAGATTGCAGTTATTTATCTGCATTAGCCACGCAAAACGCCCCAGCAGTTTGGCATAGTGTGCTGAATTCATGATCGAATGTTAATGGCGGAGGTTTATTCACAAGAGGGCGCCAGTTCAGGCAATATTAATGTACTGGCTATCGGGTAAAAAAACCCCAAACAAACAAACAAACAAACAAACACCCCAACAAACAAACAAACCATTACCCCAACACCCAACAAACAAACAAACAAACAAACACACACCCCAACAAACAAACAAACAAACAAACAAACACCCCAACACCCCAACAAACAAACAAACACCCCAACAAAAAAACAAAAAAACACCCCAACAAACAAACAAACACCCCAACACCCCCCAAAACGAACAAACAAACACCACAACAAACACCCCAACACTCCAACAAACAAACACCCCAACTAACACCCCAACACCCCAACAAACAAACAAACAAACAAACAAACAAACAAACACCCCAACAATTAAACAAACAAAAACACGATCACAGACTTGGAACCAATTCTATTCCGTATCCCGTGGGTGAATAATACTCGGCAGTCAGTTCCCTCAAAAATAGTTGACCTCGAACAAACATTGCAAATCCTCATGGACAAAACTTGCACACACAAAAACCCGTGGATGTGAAAACAAGACAAAAAGTACAAGTTTTCTCTCCAATTCTGGTCAATGACACCCTGAACTGCTAACTTTATACAATTATGGATGTCCCAACTTTACAAGAAACGCACTTTATATTTGAATCAGCGAGTTCAGATCAAAGACTAGAATCCCAAAAGAAAACTACGTCACTGTCCGAACACAAACCCCGACTGCTTGTTAAACTTCATTAAGTGCAATCTGTAGCTTGTCTGTTCTTAAGTTAATTGCAATTTATCTCCAAGATCATCGTGTAATGTCATTTGCTATTTTCCCCTCTTTTTTTCCCGACAGTGACAATAAAGTTATCTACATTAATGACTGAAGGTCTTTTCAGTCACACGTCAGTCTTGACATAAGCGTGCGTATGAGCAGAGATAATACATGATTATTTATAGAATGTACATGTAATTTTAAGATACTATTTAAAATGCAACCGTGCAAAAGATGAACTGCCAGTGTCCTGATGGGAATTCAGACTCTACTTGCAAGACACACACGTTTGCAGTAACCAAAAATACAAATGTGTGTAAGACAGCCGTCTGTCACAGTAAAGACGGAGTTTCCTTGTGAAGATTGTGAAAGAGTTGTTTTGAGAAGAAATCATCAATTTGAGCAGTGAAGGACTTTAGCCTGCGATGATTCTGATACTGTTGTTTGTTTTGAGAAATCCAGCCGGCCTCAGAGCCGGTGAAATACCGGCCACTGCTCAGGTGAGCTTTTCTCGCTCTGGTGATGTAATACTTGGTGGGATTTTCCCATTTCATGAATGGGTGTCCAGCGGGTTGCCTTGTAGTGGCCCGCTGAACAGGTTTGGATTTGAGCTCACCGCCTTGCAGATGTACGCGATCCAGCAAGTAAACGCACGGCAAGACCTACTGCCTAATGTTACCATCGGGTTTGACATCCGCGACGGCTGTTTCTCCGAGACCATGGCGATGTGGTCAGCTCTCGCTCTGGCCAGCACCTCGGAGAAACCCCAGGAGGGCGTGGAGTTCAAAGGGATCGCCTCACCACAGCGCGGCAAACTCCTCTGCATCATCGGCGCGACGTCAAGTTTAACATCCATCCCGGCCTCGCTAGCGGCTAGTCTGTATCGCATCCCGATGATCTCCGCCTTTGCCACCAGTAACGAACTCAGCGTAAAGTCTCGATTCCCGTACTTTGCCCGCACCGTCCCAGCCGACAGTCTCCAAGCTATGGCCATTGTAGACATCCTACTGCATTTCGGTTGGAATTACATCGGGCTGTACTTTCAACTAAACAGCTACGGAATTCACGGTGCTCAGGCTGTGCTTGACCTAGTGACAAAGCACGATATCTGTGTTGCGTTTTCTGTGCCAGTCCGACCAGATGCTTCTGAGGCTGAACTGGAGGAGGCTGTACTGAATCTGAAGGCATTTCCTAGTGCCCGGGTGGTGGTTTTGTTTACTTACTCCCCTGTGGCAGGCAGAATCCTCGATTTAACCGCAAAGCGAGAAGGAAGTTCAACCAATATCATTTTTGTCGGCAGTGACGCGATGGCTCACTGGGCGAGGAATAACTTTAACTCCTTATTACGCGGTTCAGTTTTTGTGAATCTTAACTACCGGAAGATCCCAGGCTTTCCGGAATATTTCAGCAATCTACAGCTTAAGGAAGACCCGTTCAATCCCTGGTTCAAGGAATATAAAGATTGGTGGATGCAGTCTCGGGGTTGCTCTAATTTCAGTAACTGTATGATACCGATTGATAATGACCATAGCACGATGGTTGATGCCATCTACGCTTTTGCCTACGCCCTACACGAGTTGCTCCAAGACCGTTGTAACAACAGCATACACTGCCGTGAGTTGACCCCATTTATCTCTGGACACGAATTGATCCCGTACCTACACAATTTAAGTTTCCAGGGTCTCAACAACCACATCGCCTTCGACACAAATGGCAACCCGGGTGGGAGTTACAAAGTCTTCGGTCACCGTGGTGAATACGGGCTCGTGCAGATTGGGTCTTGGGTCAGTTCCACTCAGGCTCCTCTGCGAATCAATTCCTCTGCAGTTGAGTGGGCTTGGGGGTCGCATAGCCCACCGGTCTCGCTCTGTCATGAGGTATGCCAGCCTGGGTACGTCGTGGTACCTCTGGCACAGAAGTGTTGCTACGGTTGCCGGCAATGTCCCAGTAACGCCCGCGTCAGGGGTGCAGTGTGTGAATCTTGCCCGCCGGACAAATGGCCCGATGTCAGCTTCACGGAGTGCCTCCTGATTGTACCAACTCCTCCAGGCTGGAGCAATCCTGTGGCAATCTTCATCATCGTCATGTCGTGCTTTGGTTTGATCCTCTCTGGGTTGGCAGCTGCTGGTCTGGTTTACTATCGCAACAACTCTCTTATCAAAGCAGCCAGTCGTGAGCTGAGCAGCATTAACATCCTGGGTCTCACCCTAGCCTTTCTTGCTCCCTTTCCCCTCCTGGTACCACCGACGGATGTTTCATGTCTGACATCAGAGGTGGTTGTCTCCTTGTGCATCACCCTGACGTACGCGCCCACGCTGCTGAAGGTAAATCGAATCTACAGGATTTTTGAGGCAGCCAAGAAATCCAAAAAATGTCCCCGCTTCACCAGGCCACGTTCGCAGGTCGTCCTCGTGCTCATTATCGTTGTTGTGGTGGTAAGTTCGCTCAGAAGCGTAGTATCTCTTCTATTGTTATTGTTATCTTATTAACCTCTTGCACAACGCGGAACGCACCTACATACGATGCGCGTCTAACATTCCCACCATTCCAGGAGTCATTTCCTTTGTGTATATTTTGACTCCCAAAATGGCGGATCCGCAAAGGATAGGTGCGTGCGAGTGCGCTGCCTTTTGTGGTCAATCTTTGAACCAGTTGCTACACCGCGGTTACACCGCTTTATGTACGGGACGCCTGACTGGCACCTCAAATCGCTTATAATGTTTACGCCAGGCACACAGAGCACAAACAACGTAAACTATGAGTACCTATTTAATATATAGCAACATGCAAGGGTTTAAAAGGTGATGGGCGCAATCTGCAGTCAGAGAAACACCTGGGCAAACTACTTCTTAACGATAAGTGTATACTGGGTTCTATTTCACAATATACGGGCCCTATGCGGCTTTACATCCCAGGCGAAGAACGGAGTGAGAATAGTTAAGTAGTTTGATCAAGCACACGAGTGCCAAGTCCGGGATTCGAACCCTTAGTCTGACAAAACTCAATACAGTAGCTCGATGTAGTAGGCCCAAAAGCCACGACACTCGCACAGGCGTTAAACAACACAACACTTGTATTATACCTGGATTATTAAAGAGCATTAAATTACAAAATTTCTATTCATGTTTTGAAATATTTCGCTTTGCATGCCGATCACTTCCTTCTAATTTTTGCTTGCTTTTGAAAGTATTTGTTGATTTGTTTCACCAACAAACAAAAAACAAATATCCCCAACAAACAAACAAGCAAACACCCCAACAAACACCCCAACAAACACCCCAACAAACACCCCAACAAACAAACAAACAAACACCCCAACACCCCAACACCCCAACAAACAAACAAATAAACAAACAAACAGAGAGACAGACAGACAGAAAAACAGACATCTTTAGGAGAGCTACATTGTGGGCTTTCCACAGGTGTTGTCTATGATCCCTTTTCTTTAATCGTTCCTGTTAAAAACATTGTGGGCACAGCCCCACAATGTAAAAAAGCCCACAACTACACATCCTACCTAAAACTCACCCACAATGTATCTCTCGTCCGCCCAGACTAACAGCCCTACAGACAGACAGACAGCCCGACAAACAGACAGACAAACAAACAAAGAAGCAAGTAGACAAACAGGCAAGCAAGTAATAAGCAAGCAAGCAAGCAAGCAAGCCAGTAAGCAAGCAAGCAGCGGGCAAGCAAGTAAGCAAATAAGCACGCAAGCAAACAAGCTAACAAGCAGGCAAGCGAGCGAGCAAACAAGCAGGCAAGCAAGCAAGCAAGCAAGCCAGTAAGCAAACAAACAAGCTAACAAGCAGGCAAGCGAGCGAGCAAACAAGTAGGCAAGCAAGCAAGCAAGCAAGCAAGCCAGTAAGCAAGCAAACAAGCTAACAAGCAGGCAAGCGAGCGAGCAAACAAGCAGGCAAGCAAGCAAGCAAGCAAGCCAGTAAGCAAGCAAGCAGCGGGCAAGCCAGTAAGCAAACAAGCACGCAAGCAAACAAGCTAACAAGCAGGCAAGCGAGCGAGCGAACAAGCAGGCAAGCAAGCAAGCAAGCAAGCAAGCCAGTAAGCAAGCAAACAAGCTAACAAGCAGGCAAGCAAGCGAGCAAGCAAGCAAGTGAGCCAGTAAACAAGCAAGCACGCAAGCAAACAAGCTAACAAGCAGGCAAGCGAGCGAGCAAACAAGCATTCAAGCAAGCAATAGTTTATTTATTTTTTCCAAGCAAGCACATAAATAAATAAATGCATACAAACTATTAAAAAAAATATTACTGCGTTTAAAAAAGAGTGTATACAAAGTTGATATGGGATCTGTTCTCCCATTAGGGGAACTTACGTCTGCGAGAATATACAACTTATTCTGCTGCTTACAAATAATTGTGTAAACAGTGTGACAAAGGGTGCTTATGAAGACATCAAAGCATATCTGATTCTAGACTCCGAAAGACATCCAAATTCCAAGTGAAATTAGCATTTACCCACAGACGTGATGCTGCAAAATGCAATTTAAATTCGACGTTGATTAAATAATAGAAAACTAAATTAGAGATGCCGTGAATTCCTTACAAATTAATTATAACACAAGCTTACCATATAACTATGTCCATTGAACGGTACAGTGCGCGGAGTTTGAATGGCGGTGTTTGCTTGACAGAGGTTTTTTGTAAACTAAGTCTTGAACAAGCTCAAATAAAATTGCTTGCCTCTGTCCCTTGAGGTTATTGACTTTACCTACTGGTCAGATAAATTTAAACCAACCGGCAACTTTCTATTCTATATTTCAGTTATTTTCATATCCTTAGCATTGTTTACGTGTTGACAACATAATCTTGTTTACTTATGCCGAGGTTAAAAAATGCATTGCTCTGCATACAAGAACTAAAGGTCACTGCTATTACCTCATAAATTGAAGAAATACATTTTCGAAAAAGAAAACCGAAGCGTCAAATTGTTTTTTAGTTTGTTAACTAATAGGCCCCTAGGCAGCTTTATGATGCTTTATCACCCCGGAAGGCGTCTCAAAGCGCTTATTGCATTCTTAACGTAAAGTCATTCGAACCTATGTTAGATTATAAGATCCATTCATTTACATAGCATCATGTAACAAGGTGTGTGGCGCAATATGCAACCAACCGTTCCAGAAAATACCGGGGTGATGAAAATTGTACTTAACTGCATTACGGAACACACGAGACCAACGGCTTTACGTCCCAATCAAGGACGAAACAGCGATGGTCAAGTGTCTCGCGGACATATGTCAAGTCCGGGACTCTAAACCACACTCTGTTGGTCAGAAACACCGTAACTGAAGTCCAGTTAGTTTGACCACTTGGCCATGACATTCCAACTTCCAAGTTTAACCAATTTTATTGATCGTTATTCCTTGCTTGTTGCCGCTATAAAAACAAACTTCTCTCAGGCAGGGGCAAGCTTTTATTTAAATAAACGATGTGGTTTTCTGAAATAAAAATTTACCTTGTTTACCTTTTTGCTAGGTCGTCATATCAATCATTGGTACACTGGTTCAACCCTCAAGACCAGCGAAGTTGTTTTTCTCTCCTCCGACCAATTACATCGAAGCTTACTGCTCGTTCGGCTACGGTTTCCTTGTGTCATCAATCTACAACCTCGTGCTCATCCTGGCTTGTTGCTACTACGCATTCAAGGCCCGTCGGGTACCAAGCAACTTCAACGAGTCCAAATTCATCGCCATCAGTGTCTACTCCACGCTGGTATTCGGCATGGCAGCGGTGCCCGTCTACATCACCGCTATGTACACACTGCAGAAAGTGGCGACAATCTGCATCGCCATCTTGCTCAATTCCTTCTTGACGCTGTGCTGTGTCTACCTGCCGAAACTGCACGCCATTATCCTCGACAAGGATGTGGAGCTTTGCGAGTGGAGAGTCAATACAGTAACGACGACAGAACCTTCTGTCATTGCTTCGAAGCCAAGTCCTGATATGCGAAGGGTTATCAATGTAAAGCCTGCTCAAGTTGTAATCTAAAAAAACAAACACACACACACACACACACATGTGTAAACACCTCCAATCGGGGACCTCCTATTGTCCCTCTTTTGTTTGGACTTTAACTTTTTGGCAACAGCTCCCATTGGTTTTGTACACAATTTCCAACTGGGGACCTTTACCCAACCGGGGACCCTATTGTCCTCTTTTGTTATAGGTCCCCGGTTTGAATGTGAAAACAAACTCACACACACACAGGTACAGCACTCCTATACGTTAGAGGACACCTATTGTACTTTCTGTTGTTCCTGTATTGAAGCAATCCCCATTGGTTTTGTACACAAATGACTAGTGAGGACACCTGAAAACAAAGAACCGACTAGTGAGGACCTATTGTCCCTATTGTAAAATGTCCTCGGAGGGTTGGCAATACAAACACACACACACACACACAAAATAAATAAAACAATAACAACATTGTAGTACGGGAGTAACCAGAGGAATTATGCAAATGAGTGAAGGTTCCACTACTTACAAGCTCCCCATCAGTGAGCCAAACAATTTGATTCGCAAGGGGGGGGGGAGTTGGAAACCACAGAACATAGTGACAGGCTGTCAGCCAGACATCTGGAAGCCTGCTACTTATCGGGGAGTTCACTCTGGGTAGGTCTGTACGTCTGTACACTTTTGTGCACGAATTATTCGAGTGAAGAAAAGTTTAGCCCCTCAAAAAAAAAACCAACAACAAAACAACACCCCAAACAACCCAAAAACACATACAAAACCAAAATAGCCCCTCCCACCAAAATCCAACAACAACACTAAAAAAAACATACAACCCCACCCCCAAAACAAAATCAAAAACAAAAACCCACACAATAATTCTAGGACCTGACCCCCGCTTAGAAATGTGGAACAGTCCATTAAAGGATATGAAGGACTTTGACTCCCACAGGGCATTGCACTTTTGAGAAAACAGTGAAACAAATAACACGCCATGACTAACCAGCGCTCAAAATGTGTTAACAAATGCACTGTTGCAACGTTAATTGGTTTAATGAAATAGCGCCGCACTCAGTTTGAAAGGATGTTTTACGATACCGTAGTGCACCCTCTTGCGGAGGACCATCGAATTGGGTTCGAATTCCGCCGTTGCTTATGGTAGTGCTGTTTTCCCCCGATTGAGGAAAACCACCGTGTGCTGTTATTTTCTTTGTCTTAGGATGGGACAAAGTAATAAACCCTAAAACATGGTTTCACGCCAAACATGACAGTCAATCATTTGTGGGTACGATGTATACACATTTTAAGTTTATTATTTTGTGAAATTATAAACGAGCACTTTTTGTGACTGGGTTTAATTTAATTGTGGTAAGCACACCTTTTAATCTAATTTTAAGATGCACAAAAGATGTAATTACGCTGGTTTCCAAGTACTTTCTAAAGTTCGTCTGGGGACTGACCGTATAGAGGTATTTGGAGAAGAGTGGCGAAGAGTGGCGGCGAGGTCTTAATTGGCTGTTGACCGTGCAATAAAGGGCTGGATTTTCGTCTGATAGTGCCCTCCTTTTCACAAATGTTTTCAGCCCACATCCGGCGGGTAATATCCGGTATGAAAGGGATATTGCTTGATCACATCTTAAAACACCAACCTATGTATACGGCCAAAATTAACTCTCGAAGTGTTTTGTCCCCTGGCACAAAGAAAAAAGTAAAGAAAAATAAAAGAAAAAACCCAACATAACAACAAACGTGAGGCAAACTTTGTGCACATTTTTTCTAATAGCGCCCTCTTTTGACTCACCTCCTTCATATCAGCCCTTGTTAATTTCCTATGGTGGACAAAATCTCTGGGGGCAGATTTTCCCACAACTGCGGTTCTAAATCAATAGTCTGTTTTTTTTAAAACTCAGATTCAGAACTTGTTATACTCGGAAATTGGTCTGCCGCCCCCACCCGGACCAATTATGATCCGGGACTGTGTACGAATTTAAAGGCGTCGACTGTGGCTACGGCCAGCAATGTATTTGAATGCATTCCGGAACTTGCTGCAGCCCAAAAAGATGCCAAACTTGACATTATACTTTGATTCTAATCCGGAGGTTCGTTTGAACGCCGCCCTCTTTCGACGCCATCTTTCGACAGTTTGGTGAAGTACGTAATTTTTATGATGCAAAACTTTGGACGCAATCTGGGCATGTTCCTTTACAGCCTAAGACCATGACACCTTGTGTTCTTGTTTGCAAAAAGAGTAACTCTATTTCTTAACTGGCATAAGATACTAAACTGGCACTGAGAAACTTTTCACTGTAATTATCAAATGAACTAGAAAAAACACTCGCTTGAGATGAGCCCACGTTCTTCATAGAAAAACATGATATGACTCGTACAACTGTTATGCACCTTGATGTCCTTCATGGATCGTGTCCGATGAAATTGTTGAAACATTTGTCCGACAAACCTTTATGTTCGACCCGCTGAGTCCGACCCATTAAATCCTACAAACCATTATTGTCCGACCCATTATGTCTTACAAACCATTATGTCCGATACAGTTATTATGTCGTAAAAACCATTATGTCAGGCCCATTGTGTCCGATTAACCATTATATCTGACCCGTTATGTCTGACCCAATGTCCAAAAACCATTATGTCCGACCCAATATGTCCGACAAACCATTATGCCTAACCAATTATGTCCTACAAACCATTAGTCGTTGTATCATGTCCAACAACCAATCAGGTCTGACCCATTACGTCCGACACAATATGTCCGACAAACCATTATGTCCGACCAAATATGTCCGACAAACCATTATGTACGACCCATAATGACATACAATTCCATTATGTCCGACCGCTGTGTCCGACCCAATATGTCCGACAAACCATTACGTCAGACTGTCCGAACGTACTGTAAGTTTGTTTTTTCCCCTCCACTTTGAGCTGTCAACAAATCGTACCTAAAGGCTGGAAGTCCTTGGGCTTCTTTGATATGTACACACGTGATACCACAGGTGACATGGTCTGCGTGTACACAACTGTGGTACATAGACTGTTTTTATTTACAAAGTAACCAGTGTTATTCACAGTATTTTAATTGCTCCGTGTCAGTCCCTTAGTAATACAATATCCTTACAGTGTTTTCAATTATAGGCCAAAACCTTTGTGTAAAGCGTTAAGATACTAAGATAACAAATTTACTACAAAACGTATTGTTTATGGTTCGCTTATTTAATGTTGTCTTATGCCACAATAAATCAAATGCAATGCATTTAATTGGCGTTAAACGTTCGTATAAACTTGTTTGTAAATCATATCACCCATATACAAACAACAAGACTGAGACCAAGTCCAAGACCAAGACCAAGACCAAGACCAAGACCAAGACCAAGACCAAGACCAAGACCAAGACCAAGACCAAGACCAAGACCAAGACCAAGACCAAGACCAAGACCAAGACCAAGACCAAGACCAAGACCAAGACCAGCAGGTCCAAGACCAGCAAGATCAAGACCAAGAACAACAGGTCCGAGACCAACACCAGCGCTGGACCGAGACCAAGAGCAGCAGGTCCAAGACCAAGACACAGACCAGCAGGGCTGATACCAAGACCAGCAGGGCAGAGACTAAGGCATCAAGACTAGAGGTCCAAGACCAAGACCAAGACCAAGACCAAGAACAACAGGTCCGAGACCAAGACCAGCAGGACTGAGACCAAGAACAACAGGTCCAAGACCAAAACCAACACCAGCAGGACCGAGACCAACACCAGCTGGGCTGAGACCATGCAGTAGGTCCGTGACCACTAAACAACCCGAATCCAAGATGAGGAGGTCCGAAACCACAAAACAAGGTGGGCAGACCCACAACAGCAGGAAACTTTTCTTTCAACTAAATTGTGTGTTCTTGACCGTCTTGTGAGTTCACTTGTTTTGCAAAAGAATATTCCTGGACGTCCTGCAGCAGGCAAAATTTGTACACAGCTCAACAGATGATGCAAAACAACAACATTTTAAGGAAAATTAACACCCTACGATTTTTTCAACTTTAATATGGAAAAGGGGGACCACCTCATTATTTGGTCATCTGTAATTTTTTTAAATTCTTGATTTTATGCGGTAATTTTGATTCAAAATTTAAAACCGTTGAATTGACCAAACAGTTTGTATCTTGCCTGCCAGGAAATGCCCTTTAACTTACAAGGTTACCCTGGGAATTTTTTTTAGAGCAAGGTAGTATGCATTGGTATGTTCACACGATAAGCTAAATTCATTGTTTACTTCGCCCCAAGCTTTTATAAATATGGTACATCTCTTTGCCAGCTGAAAGGTCGCAGAGGTCTTGCGCTGGAGCCAGCAATTTCACTGGATGAGTTGGACAGGTGATCCGCAGCACTGGGAAAGTCCTTGGGATGTGACGTCAGGGCACGCATAACTTCATCCTAAATACAGAATTACATTCATGTACATGAACGATTCCTACTGCGCGCCAACTTAAAAATAAAGGGAAGGTATACGTTTGGTAATCACTCCTAAAATTAATGGCAATAAAAACCCACTTGGATAGAAGTACAGCAGTTTCCATAGTATAAAGCATTTTGAGAACCATTTCACTTCGAAGTAACGTAGTTAAGGAAAAAGATTTAAGTTTTTATTCACCAACAAATTTTGGCGATACCTAAAAAAACTCTACCACCTTTTGAAACTTCCACAGTTTAGTTTTGTTGTATACATGTATATCTACATTTATATAGTATTAAAACAATCGAACGAACCCCAAAACCAAAGGCAGACTTTGCCTTTACAGCAACTACAAAATTTTAAAAAACGTTTTGGGAAAACGGTTGAAATATAGCGCAACTATAGTCAAATAATGATGTATAATAATTATTAATTAATCCAAAGTATACCATAAAACGTAAATTTTTTCAATGATGACCCCAACGAGGTGCAAATAAGCAAACACAATTTTACCCGACGTTTTGTGTCATCTTCGACTCGTGAAACGTTGTCTATTTTATGGAAGATGGGGCTATTGAAGAAAACATTGCGGTAAAGTTGTGTGGAACAAGATACCTGCTTGGGTTGTGTACGGAGGCACAACTGTGAACAGACCGAACCTAACTGTGCACATATGTGTTTTGTGTAGATGCATTCACAACATGTCATAATACTAAAGCATACTGACATAGTTAGTCCATAGAGAAAAAGGTTTAACTAC
Organism: Pisaster brevispinus; assembly: GCA_023634235.1. NCBI lineage: Eukaryota > Metazoa > Echinodermata > Asteroidea > Forcipulatida > Asteriidae > Pisaster > Pisaster brevispinus. The sequence goes on from JAMKCF010000012.1 coordinate 3,151,946, forward strand.
CACTGAAAACCGCAGTAGATGATATTGAATGGTCAGACAGGAGGGTTAGTAGTATGGAAGGCGTATATGACCCCGTTTTTAGAAGGAGGGTCATAACCCTCAGTCGTGAGGGTCATGAGAGTCTCCAACCCAGCGCAGACAGTGACCGGGTAAATCGATAGATATGTAAGGGAAGTGTGCTTATTGACTGTGTACTTTGTAGATGCATTTACTACATGATACTATACTGGAGGCTGGCTTAGCTTATCTGTCACTGAAAGCCACAGTGGATGACATTAAATGGTCAGGCAGTAGGAGGGTTGACTGTTTACTTTGTCGACGCATTCAATACATGATACTATACTGGAGGCTGGCTCAGTTTATCTGTTATTGTAAGCCACAGTGGATGACATTAAATGGTCAGACAGTAGTAGGGTTGACTGTGTTCTTTGTATATGCATTCGCAAAGCAGGCTGGGATTATATATTATATTGAGTGGTCTGAAATGCCGCCATCTTCAAAAATTATTATGCACCCTCTCCAGTGCTTAAAAAACAAACAAACAAACAAACAAAAACAAAAAAACACCCACATGCCCTAACAGCCGATCTATCAACGATGCACTCCAAATAATAGCACACATCCACTTTAATTTCGAGCCAATCAAATGAAGCAGTCGTACATTACGTGGCAGTTGTTCCATCGAATGTGTACAGTGGAATCGTCCTTGGCAGGCTAAATTGAATCTTCTCTCTTTGTTTTTGGTCCCGGAAGATCGAACTAAATATAGATAATGTCTCCGTGTACTGGATATGGTCGATTATCTACACGGCTGGTAATAATATATCATGTCAAAGAACGACCAGGGCAAACAGACCTCGGAGGTTAAATTTCCGTCACACAAGTTCGGTATTCTGTTAAAAAACCCGTTTATATCTAAGTCTTTTTAAAGTATCAATCTGAAAGTTGGAATTAAATTATACGCTTAAACATCGCCCGAAATGCTTGTGATATAATACTAATAGTATGAGCCGTAAGGACAAACTTTTGTCATCTTTTCTTCAAACAACAGCTACAAGCTTGTATTTTCACCAGTTAAGAAATCAAGCATGACAATTCGACAACGGATAGGAATAATTGCAATACATGTACACGCAAAGTTTTAATGTACCACCATATCTTTTTTTTAAATAATATTTTAGTGTCACACATATATACAAGGAAATGCATCATTGTTTTGCGTCAAAACACATGTGATCACTAGTTCAAGGAGTAAAAACAAATACACATCCTTAGCAATTATTTCCCAAGTACAATTTTCGGTGGAATTGTTGATATAAGCTATTTAAAAAAAAAAAAACTGTTGTGTAAACAAACTTTGTTTTATTTTAAACCAAGTCATTTTTACAAACTACAATACAAATTTCTTGTTTTCTCTTCTTTGTCCCGGGAGTTATTAAAATTTGATTTACATTTACAACGTCAGTTTATTGGAGGTTCTGACATAAATTATAACAAATGTTCCCAGGGTTCCCCAAATGTTCCCAATGTTCCCAAATGTTCACAGGGTGTTTGGTGTGTAAACCTACTCAAAATCAGCTCATCTGATGAATTGACCAACCAGTCTTTATCAGTATCTTCTGGATCCCCATTAATAAGACTCGATTCCAAATTCTCTCCGTTTTGCAAGATCCAGTTTATTCTAGAACAGTCCATGTTGAAACGGCTGTCCTTTAGCAAATGGTTCCACATGCATAGATCTTTGCTGATACTGTTACTAGTGATTTCAAAAAGTCTGCGCAGAATGCCATGATACCCATTGGGTATTCATTGCACCCACGGACTTTCCCTTCTCAAACGATGTGGTTCGGCGAAGTCAAAGAGCACACAACGCTGACTGGAAGGCCGCATTGTTTCGTTTGCGCGACCCGTTGGTCAAAGGGTGTTACCCAACCTCGTTCCCAGGGGTGATCAGCAAGGACCAAAGCAACAGCAAGACCCACTTCCTCTGTAGGTATGTCGGCCAAAAACATTCTCAAAATATTATCGGTTATCAACGAAGCTCTTTCGCTAATAAGAAGAATAATAATAATAGTAATTTATTCTTCATATAGCATTTTAAATACAAATCTGACGACGATGTGCAGGAAATTACTTTAAAAAAATAACAAATATACATGTATAAACCAGGCCGGAAATACAATTTCCGTTTACATGGATTCTAATTTTGTTTCAATTGAAACAAGAGTAGACTTCCTTCGGGGAAAAAGGTAGGGTTTATCTTTTTTTACATAAACAAATGCATGTAAATATACCAGGCCGGAAAGACAATGATCGTTTACAGTAATTGTATATGGATTCTATTTTTTCAACTGAAACGACAGTAGACTTATTGCGTGGAAGAGGCTATGGTTTATCTAGTAAGCCGATTATAACTACACAGTGGCATTTGGCCAACACCATTGTTCCTTTTAATAGATGTTAATTTTGCATCGGGGATAAAGAATATTAATTTTGATTTTACCTTTACACCGATGTGTGTTAGCACTGTATACTCAGTACTTTCCCGAGTTTTTTTAACAAAATCACAGGCATAATACTCGGGTTGGATTCAAACCCACGACCTTTGCAATTCTAGAGCAGTGTCTTACCTACTACACCACTAGACCACTAGACCACCGAGATTTCCCGTTAGCCCGGTAGCTATTCTTTATCCCCGATGCAAAATTAACATCTATTTAATCGTTGCGGAACCCGCTGCTAAAATATAGGATTCGAACTGCCTCTAGCTACCGGACAATCTCGGTGGTCTAGTTGGTAAGACACTGCTCTAGAATTGCAAAGGTCGTTGGTACGAATCCCACCCGAGTAATATGCCTGTGATTCTGTTCACAGAACTCGGGAAAGTACTGAGTATACAGTGCTAACACACATCGGTGTAAGGGTAAAAACAAAATTAATATTCTTTATCTCCGATGCAAAATTAACATCTATTTAATCGTTGCGGAACCCGCTGCTAAAATACAGGATCCGAACTGCCTCTAACTACCGGGCAATCTCAGTGGTCTAGTTGGTAAGACACTGCTCTAGAATTGCAAAGGTCGTGGGTTCGAGTCCCACCCGAGTAATATGCCTGTGATTTTGTTCACAAAACTTGGGAAAGTACTGACTATACAATGCTAACACACATCTGTGTAAGGGTAAAACCAAAATATACAAGACCTCAAGACCGGGCGATTGCAGAAGAACGCGTGACAGTGCGTGACACCGTGTGGGTTTCTCTTTTGTTTGAGCTTGCATGCATAGGAACACGTTGGATTGCGGCCGTGCCCGTGACATAATTTATCCATGCCCCCTAAATAAATAGTAAGAGACACTTTTACCATAAAGTAGGGTACACAATTAATTTTACGGAAGATTTCACTAAATTTGTTTAGTTTGCAAGAGGGCATTCATTCTAATCCTCAAGTGTTCCAGAAACATACCAGAAAGGGATGGACAACATAACTTCTAATTTATGGCGCATCCCAGAGATGGAAACTGCCATATAAGTGCCCGTTTTCAAAGAGTTGCCCGCAGAAAGCCATCTAGACTGCACAACGGCTTCAGCTATACGGCTCGATAAAAAACAGCATCGCCGTCCGAGAATTTGACACGACATACGTGTCTTGAAGCCCAAAAGCGCCTGCCGGTCCTCGAAGCATCAAGTTTGGAATGCTAGTGATTGGTGCTGGGGGTATATTTCGGGAACACAACACCGGACACCTCGAGGTTCTGTACAGTTGTGTATACGATTGGGTTTGTGTGTGGATCCCTTCTGCGATGGATCGTGCTCAGATTGACGAATGTGATGTACATGTACATATCACATGTACTCGTGGATCACTATAGAGGTTCAATGAACCATGTGGCTCTTGCTGCTTTTCCCACCCCCAATAATTCAGCAGCTCCGCTTTTGGCTCTTCGCTGAAAAGGGGGATTGTACTCTATGACCAGTTAACCCCCACCTACAAAGAAGGAAGCCTGGTAATGGATATCCCAATCTATTGGTACTTCGAAAGATAGGGCAACCAGTGATACACTTCTTGCATGGCTGCATGGAGCTGCTAATGCCCGTTCTGTAATCATAAACCTGAAGTAGGAAATACCGCTGCGCGTACCCTTTCATGTAACGAAGCCGCCACAGAGATTGTATACAAAGTGCGGGCAAAGCTGTGAAGTTTGGGACGATATTTTCGGTGAAATATAATGGATTTAGCTCCACCACCCCATACTGCGAGTAGCTCATGCTGAAAGTGAAATTATTGTGTTTGGAGCAGCACTGGTGCGGGCTGGAAGTGTAATATATAGCTCGCAGAAGCTCTCTGATCTCGAGCAGGTTTACCCAGTAATCGCTGACGAAGACAACAACAACACCACCACCAAGACGGGGTTGTGTGTTTAGAGTGTAAGAAATAGGCGCTTGGGACCAGCGGCTGTTGAGAGCATCCCTGGGTTTTTCCACGGCTGCGAGAAGAATGAACAGCAAGCAAAGTGTTACAACGAACGAGCGTGCCGGAGAATGCGTGGATTTAACGACCGAGTTCTCGCCATTACGAGAGGACGAAGTCAAGCAGAACTACCGAGACCACAGCTCATGTGCCGTTGTGAGTATTGCCCGCTGCGTTTCTTAGTTTAAGAACCTACATTATTATCGGGAGTAATAGTGCTACTTGCAGATTGCAAGGCTGACGAAACTGGCCCAACGAAACTTGGCAGGACATGAAGCAGATCTTATTCTTAAAAAAATTGGCTCCGTTAACATTTTAGTGTATTTATTTTTTAAACTCACATGAGCTTTTGTGAAAGTTTGGGTGAACATGGTTGCACCACAATGACATTTTTAAAGACTGTGTTTATTGGAACAGATCTCCAAACGTTATGGTTTCGTTTACCCAAGTAAGTGTGCACTCAATGGTGTCGAGGGCGTGCATGTAGTACACACGCAATCAGCATTACAATACATTACGTTTTGTTTAGCAAGGAGTCGCTGTACATAGTATTGCACATGCTGGGAAGCTACGTGAATCTACTACAAAATTTAACCAAATAATTGCCACCATTAAACAAATCTTTATTTACTGTTATCTGCTGCAAGCTTCTAAAGTACAAGTTCGTGGTGTCTGATAACGGTGTATGGATTATGCGTGAAACCCTTCATGTGATAAACATGAGTGCAAATGTATACAATTTCAATATTATAGGGGACAAAGACTGTTTCCATAGTCAGGGAGTTTTGCAAAACTGAATATGGTAGAGATGGCAGCTTTCAGTGAAATTTTCACTATTTCAATACAAATTCTTATCTATAGAATGAGTGTAATGACCTTGGACTGAGGCCCTCAAACATTTCAGTAAATGACAAATTTGAGGGTCACTACTTTCAGGGATTATTGAAATAGGGTTCAAAATTGTAGCTTGGGGTTATTGGGTCGCAGTTTGGGGGGTATTTCGGGTAAGCTAGGCCCTGAAAAATTGGTCCCCTTTCTGTAGGACCCCTTTCCGAAGATGGCCGCTGTTCCTTTTTTTTCTTTCTTTGGGACTGCCGTAGGCCATAAAATTGAAATGAAGTTTAGATGTCACTGAGCATTTGTCTTTTATTTCAGAAGACTGAGAGACTGATAATTATTTTGGTTGTATTTTTGATTATTAATCATTTAGCGTGGGACGCTATCGGACCTCTATTTAGTGAGGTGCACCCCAATTACGTACCCCCCGAAACCCCCCTCCCCCCCAAAAAAAAAAAAACCAACCCCAAAACCACACAAACAACATGTCGCCCCAGCGTCCTATACAGCCTCCACTCCAAAATAAATTACGTGTCTTTGTGGATTTCCAACATAGCGTATTATATGTAAACACAATGTTTCAAATGATGCAACCCTTGGACCCGTTTTTGCTTGTTTATTCTTTGTGTTTTTCCCCGGAACATGGCATATCCACAGCATTCCTACACAGAGCTGACAACATTTGCATCAATATAATAGGGGACAAAGTTTGTTTCCATAATCAGGGAGTTTTTCAAAACTGAATAAGGTAGAGTTGGCAGCTTTCAGTGGAAATCTTCACTATTTCAATAAAAAAGAAGATTTCTTAAAACCAAAAGGATTGCGATGGGTTGGACATTCTTATCTATAGAAAACCAACAATGTCACATCACTGTATAACCTGTCTGGAAAACTTGATTATGGCCTTGGGCTGAGTGTATACTTCCATGATACCCAGTGCACCTTTAAGAATTGATGCGGCTATAAACGTGACCCTGCAACCCGTTACCTTGATGTAAATTCAGCAATTATTGCGCGTGACAAAATTTTCAAGAACCCTGGGTCTTGTGCTTAAAGGGACACAAGTCTCGTAAAGTGTCGCTGTTTTGAATGGTTCATCATCCTTTCAAAAGGGTTGTTTATGCATGGAAACATCTTCAGTGTGTAATTAGTGAGTAGTGAATAAAGAAACACATTTGTATCTGGAAATACAACCAGCGGAACATACATTTTGTGGAGACAATTATTTAGTTCCCACAAAAAGGCGGACCGTTTTCTGTCATGAAATTACACAAAAGCCACACAATTTCAAGGGATTTGTATGTAAATCATCATATTCTTCTTTTAAAAAAATCTTTCAAACCATTTTCATTTCAAAAGCAAAATGTTTCTTTGTCCAAAGCGCCAAATCTGAAGGCATCGTGACCTTTAAACTTGTATTGCCTTCGCTGGTACATCTACGGAGTTCCACTATCCCATACTTACTGTGAATGTCGATGTACATGTACATGTACATGTATGTCGACTTTACCGTGATAAGTGTTTTTGCCTAGGTGATTTAAACTGAAACTGATATAGTCGACTTCTTAGTTTCACGTCTTCTTGGTGAGAAACAACAACGTAGCAATGTCGTTTTGAAGAAGTGTGTACAACCATTGCATCCTAAACAGCCATTACTTATGGTGCATAAACTTGGACCACAACAAATTGAGAACGACACAGAGAGCCACGGAGTATGGGACATTTAACAATAAGGGATAAAGTTGACCTTAACAAAATACGAGAGAAAACAAAAGTCAAGGGCACCATTGAAAGGAAAAAGGAGATCACCTGGAGATGGGCAGGCCATGTGTCAATGGTTCAAGACGACAGGTGGACTAAGACGAATGATAGAATGGCAAACTAGAACTGTCAAGAGAAAGAGAGGGCGGGAAAAGGGAAGATCGAGAGATGACATAACAGCGCACATGGGCACGGCTACCTGGACCACAGTGGCTGCAGAGACAAATGGACGCTTTATTTGGAGGGCTTTGGTCCAACAGGTGGACAACTAAAAAACTGTGAGATGATGATGACGTTGAAGAAAGGTGTAGAAGTGCGGTACCTCTGTAACACAGTATACACCGATACTGAACAGCATAACGGTGTTCCACACAAAACGATTCGAGACTATGCTACCATTTCAATAATTGAAACACCGCCCTCTTGTGACAGACTTTGATTCAATATTGATTCCGCTAACTCTCGTTGGCAGCCGCTCGGTCACAGTGCCTGATAAAACTAAAGGGCCGGGATTGCTGATCTGGCGCATGCTCATTAGACCCCCGGTCGCCTCTTCCTGTTTACAAAAGATTTAACCTATATCAATAATAATGTAGGTAAGTGGTGTAAATCTGTGGAAAATAATATCTCCTTGACTACTAGAAAAATAACATGAATAATTACTTACTTGAATAGTTAATTACTTTAATAGTTTTATTCTTCTTGCAACTTTGGTTAAAAAGAAAAGGGCTAAATTAGCTTTGTGATTTGCGATTTAGCACATTGCGCTGATCAGCTGGACAATCTGTCCCATCATGCATCACTACATATCCTGAACAAGCTTGAATGTGTACACGCTGATTAGCTCATCAGCTTATCCCAGCGGTCTTGGATGAGACGGGGCCGAGCGAAATGAACTGTTCGATTTTAAAAGGATATCATATCGTTCTCAACATCATGTTTTTTAACAAGTATATTATTAGCTTTTGTATGATTATCCTTAGAAATCAGAAATTATTTCAAATTTTTAAGTAAGGTACGAGTTAATACTTAAATTATCAAGTTCAAAACGCCGGTCACGTGCCAACCCCCAATCCAAGACTTTGGAACATCCTAGAGGGGGTAAAATGTCAGGATTTGAACACATATTTAGTGTGTAGGCTCATTTGTGTAAGCGCAGGCAAAATATTATACCCAGTCATACCGCTCTCTCATAATGAGTTTTCCAATCGAAGAGACAAATCCTCTTGCGATCATTTTCGTACTTAGCGTTTCTAGCGAGCGAGTCAAGGTCACCCATCAAGGCCACATACAAAGTCAGTCATGCAAAGCTGTATGCAGCGAAAGTGACAGCCCTTTTAGTCATATATTTGTTTATTATACTCGGTTTTGTTTAACTCTAATTTTTAAAACTCTAGGCTAATCGGTTCTCCCACACTGTACAATGATATTGCAAGACATTTTTCAAAAAGGGGATCAGACTATGTTGTTCCTCCATTGTCTCGACATGAATGTAAAATTTCCCAACATTGCCTTTACCGGGATCAATCTTTCAACAGAATTGGGTATGGAACGCCAAAGAGGCAAATTCCGATCATGACATTAATCGGTATTTTGAATCGATCGACTGGTCTGTTACATCAATCGGCCCTTTTCATTAATCGATCTGTGTTTGTCGTCGATTAATCGATGCAAAAGATCGATCGTTCGATGCGAAAGACCGATCGATCAACGCAAAAGACCGATCGATGTGATGATCGGAATTTATGCTTCTTTGGCGTTGCATACTGGGGTGCGTTGTGCGAACGTCTGAGCTTTTGCTAATGTTTGCAAACATTCTGGTGGAATGAGTTGGGCGCCGCCAACGTTGGCAAATGCATTTCTAATGCCCGTACATTTTAAAGGTGGCAATAAGAAAATATAGACGAAATCGTTTTATTGTCACGAGTTTAATTAGCATGTATTTTGTACACTGGTGGGACATTTAACACAGTAGCTGGGCTTGAAGCTTCTTTTTGTGTAAGTAGGAAATATTAACTTTTAAGAAAAATGGCATGACTGTGTGGGCCGCCGCCTTACATCAGTCGTGTCATTTTTGCGTTCTTGTAATCGGATTCATGTTGATTTTCCCCAAAAGCAATCAATGCTAACAACTAAACATTCATTAATCATAAAAGTGGCTCTAGAAATAATGACAAAATATTTCAAGAAGTATATCTTTGAGAGGGTAACAATTGACGTTTTTAGCCGTGCCAACTTCAAATGAATGCACCCATGAACGATTACAGGTTGAAAGTCAACAAACCTCAGGGCCGGTAATTTGACCGTGTTATTTCTACAATCCCTAAATTTCAAATCTTTTGTGGTTACGGAAGTAGTTTGGGGCTTCGGAAGTAATTATTAGTGAGTCTTGCGGCATGATTGAGTTGGTACTTGGACGTGAGAAAGGGCTCTCGTTCCAGCATCCCAGGCACGTTGTTGTGAACAAGGTTGTGAAGAAATTCACTGGCAAACAAATTATGGGGTATGAGAAAGATGAATGACGACATAACAAATGTATCTCAGATAGTCACTGTGAACGTCAGTGAATCCTGTCCGAATGCAAGTTCCCAAACCCCGGTGAGAGTGGACTCGGGCATGTTTGGGGGCCCATGACCACTGCTGGCGTAGCTAGGATTGACTCAACTATGTCAGGGATCATGGATTCAATGATTGTGGACACTCCTGAAACTGACTTGCAGACCTGGGTTTTCGCTTACTCTACACCCAGAGTCTCTCAGATATTACAATTCAGGTTGACTTTATGCATCATCAGAAATTGGACTGCTTTGGACGCAATATGGATTGTGTCCATTTCTCTCTCCGGTGAGCTGCTTTTACTTCTTCCAAGACAATTTGAAGGTCAAACGAGTTTTTGAGAAAATCCTGAAATCAGGAAAAATCCAAAGAAAGTGCTAGCCTGTAATACGTAGTTCTTTAACAAACCGGAGACCCTTAGGGGGATATTTAAAACCATCAAACACTTTACATTTGTTAAAGAATAGACGTTTAAAGTCTTAATAGTAAGGCCAGCCTCGTTAGGCTATAACAACAACCTTTGCACAACAGCAAACAAATGATTTATTTATTTATTATTTTATTGCGCATTGCGATAGATCAACGGGTGGCTCCGTCTAGTTTCTTTTCACATGTCTCATTCTTAAACCATGCAAAGACTAGAAATTGTATTCATTACTATGAAGAACAAGAGGGTGTTGTTATCAATCCTAATCTACAACAGGGAAGATTGATCACCGAAACTTGAACCCTCACAGTTAAAGAAACGCCAAAAAACAACACATTTACTGCAAATACGCTCTGAAAATTCAAGAATTGACCTGGGTTCGAGGTTACAGGGGGTCCGACGCATTTCTAGGTCAGTCTGAGACGTGGCCTGTGTCACATTTCTGTTCAGTAAGCCTCGTTACCCGTCGCACACAATAATCTACGTGAATAAAGCACCTTTCACGACAGTGGAACAAAGCCCCATCTCACACTTTGCTGTTTTAACGGTTAGCGTTTCGGATCGGTCTCTGCGTGCCAACCCAATCTACCGTCTGTCGATAGAACTGTGACTCGAAATGTGCGACACTTGCTCTTGAAAACCTTTCCAATTACTAAAAGTCAGTCAAAATCTGCATTGTTTCAAGCCAGCGTGTTACAAAAAGGTGATTAATTGGAAGGGAAGGAGTTCCCCCTTTGTAAGGGACAATCAGTATACACCTGTATGTACCGTAGGCCGTGTACGAACTTGGGGGCTAAGGCTACGGCTACGGCTTGATCACCGCATCATCATACGTTGAAGTATAGGACATTAAGCAACGGTCGTAGCCGTAGGTGAAGCCGCCATTTCGGGTACAGTCATCAAACAGAAGCAGCGAGGGAAGTTAGACTGGTGCCTATTCAATAAAATGATAATCAAACCAGTAGGGAAAACATGGGTAAACAGGAAACCCAGTCATTGGACATGAAAGCTCTTCAGACTCATACAACTTTTAACAAAACCTGTATTGACTAGAAGTGTTGGTACAACGGCAGCTTTTCGTTCAGGCGGCTTTACTGTTTACTTGTACCGTCGTCCTTAGCAGTCCAAACTGTCAGCACGTCTTGTTTACGACCCTAGAAGTACATCATGGGCAATGCACACTAAGTACTACTTGTCAAAATAAACTTCTCATAAAAACGGATCACTGGGCATTTTTCCATATTTCATTTTATCGCAATCACTGTCCTGGGAGGGTTACTGGCGAATCGGTGAGTTTGGCTTGACTGAACCAATCAACTGGCGCTGGAGAGTAAGGTCAAGGGCGTCTGTGCCGTGCGTCGTGTAAAGAAAAATCCAGCGCAGTGATATGCCGTTTGTGATTAGCTACATGCACACATTTCCATCGGTCACTCTGTTCGAAGTCAACTCTGTTTGAATGTTAAATAATGAACCAATCAACTGGCGCTTGGGAGTTTTAAACCGTCAGCCCAACCACTGATCCCGTCCTTACGTTGAATGTGTGGATTGAGCCACGAAGGTCTACGGTAGTTGAGCAAAATACAAGCTACCGAACCACCGTGGATTTCTCCCCGACCATGAGCAAGGATACGAAGGTGGATTTCGACGAGGGGAACGGGCGGCCCAGCTACAATGTTAATTGTGTCATGCAGCTAGATGACATATCTGGAAAGGTTGGACCAATTTAACTGTTTTTAATGTGGTGGTATTAGCACTTCCTATGTGGTTGAAGGTTGTCTCAGAACGTTGACGTGTTTTGTAACGTATTTCTTTTAAATAAGGGAAGCCACTTTATGTTTGGTAAAACATCGCACTAAGAACCAATCGAGACCGGACGAGACAAACACTTTTCTCGAACCCCGAGTAGTAACAGTGACTTTTAGCGCGAAAAAGTTTTCAATCTGCATTTGTTACAGAGCATTATATCCGACATGAACCAATATGTCCGACAAACGGTTTGGAACCTTATGTCCGCCAAATAATTGTATCCGTCTTTGAACTGTTGTGTCCGACAAACCATTATGTCTGGCAAAACTGTGTCCGACAACATTTTTAGACAATTTTGAACCGTTGCGTCCCAGACAAACTATTATGTCCGACAAATTGTGTCCGACAAACGTTGTCGGGCATCGAATTAAAGTAATATATGTAACATAAATTGTATTAATAATAAGTTGAAGTTTTGCATTGTGTGTGTCATAGGATAACTAGTAAACTTGCGGGTACAGCCATGCATAAAACTCTTTCGGGAGGAGCGTTGGCTCTCGCAAAAGAACGTACTTGTGATCTCGACGATTCAAACAGTCTTTTCATGCTCTTATCCTGAAGACGATCAAAGTAGACTGTTCGAAACGTCGAGACGACACCGGCTCTTCTCAGAGCCAACACCACCCCCCAAATAAAATATAAAAAAATAACACGCGTTCTCCTCTACAGACATTTTATATTTACACAATTTATAACACACAATTTACAGAAGGAACATATTTTTACTAAACAATGATGTAAGCTGGACAAGTCGGTGGCGCACCCGAATGACACAGAGGGTCGATGGCGCACGTATACATTTTATTGGCTTTTATGAGAGTGTTACTTACTACCATAGAATTATTTCTTCCTCCATACTTGTGAAATAATCGCATGTTCGGCAGAGGTAAGTCCATTGGGTATGTTATGTACACACATGAACCATTGCCATATACATGAACATTTGTTAACTCCCTAGCTAGGCTGGTCATCTGAGCTCCTGGTATAATACCACGAATGAAGGAATGGAGTGAACATTTGAATTCAAACCGAAATTCGTAACTTGAAATTTATATTAAATGTTTGTTTAGCAATATGTCTATGAGATTTGTTTTACAATTAAATTTGTAATATTTTGATGTGGATTTGGATTCGATATCTTTCGTTTTATATATTACAATCATTGCCTATGGTAGGACGTGAGAGAGTTTCGCAGTAAAGTCTTAGATTGTTAGGGACGTGTCTACGAGCTCGTTCATGTTTAAGGTTAGGTTGCCAAGCCGCTGTAAATACAGGCTTCAAGTTCATTGTTTTAATTGGATTTCAATGAAAACAAGGGCGAGCGAAAGGAAGGAACTGTTACTAAACAATGTAAAGCTGTAGTCAAATACAGGGTCATTGTGGAACCAGATGGGGTGTATACAGACCTGTCACAGTTCTCTACACGGGAAATGACACTAATCACCACATTTTAAATCTATCCAGATGTTAAACCCTCGACATCATAACTATGTATTGATACAAAAGAACCATAGTGGCTGCCCTGCATCAGGCAAGTATTTTGTGTGAAAAATAACAAACAGCAACAACACACAAACAAACAAACAAACAAACAAACAAACACCCCGACAAACAAACAAACAAACAAACAAACAAACAAACAAACAAACAAACAAACAAACAAACAATCAATCAACCAATCGAATAGACAGACAGACAGACAGACAAACAGACAAACAAACAAACACACCAACAAAAACACAGCTCTGGATCTCTGTGTTGTATACACTCTGCGGACATTCCTTCGTTATTTGCACTGAAGACACAATTATATTCTTCAACACTTTAAAATACATTGTGTGGACGTGTTAAGTCAACACAGTGTTCCAAGTTCCTACCTTGTGTGGACTTCTATTATTCTACCATACCGTATTTCAAATTCCCCAATCGAATTAACAAACGGGCACACATATCTTTTATAGCGTGTTAACAGCGGGTACCAACCGCATCTCCGGCCGCATCATTTCGCGAACGTACACCAACCCTCAGAAATCTAAGAAACGATTAATGCGTGAACTGTTTCTCAGATTCATTAGTTTTGGGGTGAAAAATTATCCTAATCATATTTCTTTGAAGGGAATTCTTTTTAAAAATAGTTTCCACCATCAACAGCTGCAGCTCTACTCATCATGTAAGTTTTTTATGATCTTTAGTGTTTGGAGTATTTACCAATCTATGGCTCGACCTTTAGCATTGATACAATTATACTTTAAAAAAAATTGCGATTCCAATATGAATGCAAGGGATAAACTGTTAACTTTCATTCGTGTTAAGTTGGACACTTGCAAGTGATATCAGTTCAACGATTTTTATTTTTAATTTTTATTTTTTGAACACAACACTGATGTAGCGTTCTTCTCGTCTTGACAGTTGAATATATAGTCAGGCAAGTAATGCACATATCAATTTTACTCGAAGCAGTGTACCATCATGTTGGTTTATAAGAGATCCCATCCGAGTAATTCTTGCTTGTTTTATCCTTTTCAATTTAAGGAAGTAGGAAGAATTCATCAAAACAATAATGACGTGCAGCGGGTATTAAAAGCATTTCTAACAAATAATCGTTAATTCTGACGGCAGATTTTATACCTGGTTAACCACAGAGCAGAAAATTTGCCCCGCTGCGCTGAAGCAGTCAAGTTCCCCCCCCCCTTAGCCGTATAAGGTTCTTGTCTGAAATCATTTTGTCGTCCATCGGTTTGGCCCAGGACCGTTAAGTGAGTACCTGACAGGGGTGGTTTTTACAGCAATTCGAAAACGCTACGTTGTCGTGTGCGTGGTACACACCGGGTATATTTGGAAATTATAATACAGTGAATTCAATTAGAATCTAATGGATGGGTTAATATGCATGATACGGGTGAAGGTTGGGGGGGGGGGTTCCTGGCCTGCTTGATTATACCCAAGGGGAAGATGGATTTATAAAACCCAGTCTTCCTATGTGCTGAATTCAGTCATCGTGTACTATTTTTTACCTTGAATAACATAGAACCAGAACACTCGTTTCTTGGAAAGCAAAGAAAATTTTTCTACCAAACAGAAAAAAGGCTATTCTTTTAACCATCGTTCGCTACTTCTTGATTAAAGACCTCTGCGAAAGAACCCCAACAAGAGAGAGGGAAAAAACAAACAACCCCCCACACACGTTTGTAAATTGTGTAAACCGAGGACATTCCCATTGGTTTTGTACAAGAAACAAACCGAGGACTGTCCCCGATATGTCATTTTCCCAGATTCCTATTGTTTAAGTCCTCGGTTTGAATGCGTAGACATGTTCACACACACACAACCTAGCAAACAACCTAAAACAAAACAAGACAACACGAAACAAAGCAAAAAACATGAAGCTGAACAACCTTACCCCTGCCCCCTCCAAAAACAAAACAAAAACAACAACAACAACAACCAAACCCCCAAAACTTACCCCAAAAAAAACAACAAACCAAAAACCTCAAACCCAAACAAACATTAGAAAAAATTACTAAATAAATATATAGATAAAGCCAAAACAAAAAACACACAAACACCCAACAAAAACCCGAACGAAAAAAAAGAAAACCCCAATCCAAATTAATATCCTGAATTATTATTGCCCTCATGGGTTTTCATCGTGATGATTTTGTCTACGGTATTTTGACCGCGCAGTTTTCCAAATCGCGCATTTTAACGAAGTCCAACGTACACAAACGCGAGAGGCTTACGCATTCTTGTGACATCCAACATTTCCAGTTTCGTGTAGGAAAAAAAATACACGAAACACTCCTAGCCCAAAATCTTTAAAACGCGAGGTTAAACAAACCACGCGACGAAGGACGCGTGAAGTTATCGGTGGCTAGTTAGGTTGGTCTTGCCTCTATGAACGTACGGAGCTAACGCAAATACACCGCCAAACTTCACCATTTTCAATCAATTAACGGCCGTACGTGTGGCTCTTTAATGGACAATCCAACAAATACAAAATCAGCATGCCAATTAACAACGGATTGTGATTTGGGGATTTTTGTTCTTCGAGTAGGCAAGGCGCTTCGTCTGCAGCTCGGCTTGATTTTTATTACATCGATCTACATGTAGCAAGTAGACTGGTGCTCTGTTATGTAAATGTACTATGGCGGGACATGAGGATCCAGTCTACATATGCTCAACCAACACAATATACACGCATCAGTCCAATCTGGTCTTTGCTCTATATGGTCCAATCTATGTTCCTTTGACATCCAAAGATTGACCCCCGAAAAACACAAAGAAACAAACCCATAATATGGCTTAACAACAATAAAAGTTCAACATAATAAATCCAAATGCGACTGATAAACGTGCGGAAAAAGTATGTGCTACAGACTACCATAGAGGTAGAATTACTCAATGGTACTGCTAGTTGCATGTCAAAAGTAGTTGCAACGCAATCGTAACCCTCCAATCCAGCCGACGTCGTTCCCAACGACCACGTTTTACTTTTTGTACGGAGAGCCCCTAAAGGGACAGGTGAATAACAAAAGTAAGAGAGAAAAAAACATATACTTGTTCTCTCGAATAATATATTGTTTCCTCATAATATTTTGTTCCCCCAAATTGTTATTTCAGTCCTTCGAAATCGAAGATTTATTTTGTTCCTTCAAAATATAGGCCTTTGATTTCGAGGGAATAGTGATTGTTTTGATCGGACAAATTAATCATTCCACCGAAGAAATCTTATTCCCTCAAAATGTTTTTCATTCCCAAAAAATGATTTTTTGATCCTGTGAAATACA
Source organism: Pisaster brevispinus (assembly GCA_023634235.1). Lineage (NCBI taxonomy): Eukaryota > Metazoa > Echinodermata > Asteroidea > Forcipulatida > Asteriidae > Pisaster > Pisaster brevispinus. The sequence continues at coordinate 3,168,589 of JAMKCF010000012.1, forward strand.
ATTTCATTCCCCCGAGAAAACGATTTCGTTCCCCAGAAATCCACTTTTGTTCCCACGAAATACGCATAGGTTTCCCAGAAATACACTTTCATTCCCTCGAAATACGCATTGGTTCCCTCAAAATCCGTTTTGTTCCCTAAAAATACACTTTAGTTCCCTTGAAACTCGCTTTTGTTTTCTCGAAATCTGCTTTTGTTCCCTCAAAATACGTTTTCGTTCCTCAAAATACATTTTATTCACTCGCTATATGCTTTCATTCCCTCAAAATATGCTTTTGTTCCCTCAAGATACCCTTTGACTCCCCTGAACAAAAACGATTACTCAAGATTTTATTCAAATAATGAATTCGTTCCCTCTAAATCAAGTTTCGAGGAAACAAAATATTATATTGAATGTGAAATTAATGTTATTCAGAATGTTCACCTTTTTCATAATTTTCACTTGTTTCTACTATACATGCAAGCTCCGTATTTTGGCAATTTTTGTCAGAAAACTTTGTCAACACTTTCAACAAACATGATTGCATCGTCACTATCATAAGAGTTGTCTTAATATGTATTGTCAATATAAATCAAATTTATTCATCCAACAATTACTTGAAGTGTAAAAATGAGGGGAGAAGTCCGTACACGAAGCATTGAAGTGTTGCGATTCTGAAACAACGGATTTGAACAGCTAGGTCTACCGACTGACAAACCTGCGATGACAAATGGTACTCGTGGTCTGGCTCCCAACTTCTCCCACATATTCATGACATTGCAATAACCATCGCGAGTTGCGAACGTTAAAACCATACACAGCACTGTCGTTGCTGCAAGCAAACGGTCTGCAGAGCATTGATCCTTAGAAAGATTTGTTTTACTGTTAAATGTAAGGCTTGTTTCTTCTTGATTTTGTTTTGTTACCTCAAAAAAGAGACGTTTACATGTGTGTGTCAAATGCTGACCATGTGTTTCTAGCCACCGATGAGGTCAAAAAGTCAATGCATATCACTATCATAGATAAGCAGTTTTTGACTCTCGGCTGAAAAAGCCGCGCGGAGAGGTGCATTTTGACTTGATTTCCTTTTTATTAAATGCAAATTTTAAGTGTACAATATATATTAACTGGTATCTACGATGTCTATTTTGGGCATATAAAGGTAAGCCAAGGTTCGTCCCGCCGCCCTTATTTCAATTCCTTTCCTGCTCTGACCAGTGTTTGACGAGAAGACCGTGGTCCTATAACCTACCACTGTGCCGACGGTACCACCGGTATCCAATGCCGACGCCCGGTGACTGGACCTGACGTCCAATTGGTTGCAGCGGTGGGATCCATCAGGGGATAAACGACGATATATTGGATAAGGAAACCCGAGGAAAGATTGAAGTCATGTGGAAACATGAACACCAGAGACGAGTTGGAACCAACACCGACAATTAGGTCAGAGATTAGGTTCGGTCAGAGGAGGCAGACTCCGAGGTGGATTTTCGGTTTCGGTCAGCCGGTGATTCTGATCGGGTGCCGCCCAGGACCACTATGGTGGTTAGCACGGCGAGCATTATGCTTTGCCCCGTCGGGGAACAGGGGATGCCTCGTCTGCCGCCCACACCCGTGATTTTCACGGCTTAAATCAACTTGGCATCCAGTGGGCCGTCAGGAAATGGAGACGATGGTTGAAGCAGGCCGTACCGGTCAATCGTAGATGAAGAGGCGGGGTTTCAGCGAGGTTTCAACACCTCTCCAAATGTGGGAAAGCAGACTTGAGGCTGACGGAGTAACTGATTCAATGCGACGTTCTCTACAAGCAACTAATCCATTCATTGGTACAACCAAAAGAGAGTTTCCGTCTCAGAAACCAGTAGTAACAAGAAGAGTGGACGATGAAACCAGACCATTGGATTCTCTGCAGCGTGATGTGGGGTTCCAGCAGATGTCAGTACCGTAATGGAATTCTGTGAAAAAAGGCAGCGCCACTCTGACCACCCCCTTACGTTCTATGACGAGGGAACTACATCTATTGCAACATATGTTTAGCACCCCAATAGCGTGCATGCGTGTGTCGCCCTGGTACTTTTCGTCGATTTCTATGCCACTTGGCGGAGTTACGGTTTCCACAGCAACTTACACTGGGGGTAACTACAGTGACGAGCGATATTAAAAAGCGAAACGTAATCGAACCTGGCAAGAGCGAATCTCAGCCGACTGTAACGACTGTGTCAGTGGAACAGAGTCCGGGAAAACAGCTGTTGGGCGAGATAATGAGAGTGGACGAAATAAAGGCAGCAGACGAAAAAGTAAAAAAAAAAAACAGGAGAAAAAGGTGGTAAAGACGGACGTTGCAGCCGGTGAAAATTTTACCCGGGCACAAGGAAAACCAAGTTCAACACCCCACAGATCCTCAGGGGAAATTCCTTGGAGGGATTATTAGGCGCATTTCGAGTCTTGTGCTACCATCAATGCCTGGACAGCCAGCCTCGTTCCCAGGGGCGATTGATCTCGCCGCGCCATTTTTTCCCAGCATGCCTTGCTCGATCATAACCCCTGGAATTGGTTCATTAAAAATTGCTAGAATCTAGCACATTTTAATTAGGCCCGAGGCCGGCAATTTTACGCGCGCTCTCAAGTGGCATTCAAGTCAAAAAGTAACTGGTCCTCTGTCATTCTTTTTTCATTTTGTGATATGTCTAACTGTATGGAGTTTAGGGTCAGCCTCGCTACCATGGGCAGCGCGCCGTATCGATACCTCTCGTCGCTAAACCCCTGGTAGGGAAACACTGAAAATCAATGCTGATTGGCTAACCAAAATGTACTGCTTTGCGTGCGCGCTTGTTAAAAACATTCGAACGCTTGTCAGGCGCTTAGTACGCACGTGTAAAAATGCACGTTTTTGACGCAATTAGCCTTGTTTAAATATGGTGGACACTAAAGGAGTGCACTGTTTGGTTTGGGTGTATACAGCCAAATTTACCCAAACGTAATAGTGTCATAGTATTGTATCCACCATATCTCAAAATGGCTTATACATTTCAAATGAATCATGTTTTTACATGGTCACCCTAAACTGCATACAGTTAGACGTATCACAAGATCGAAAAAGAATGAGAGGGGGCCGGTTGCTCCATGACTTGATGCGTCCTTTGACAGCGCGTTCTGCGTAGTCTTTAACACAGAATGTATCAACCACAGGACTAATTAAAATATCAAATATTTTATTTGGATATTTTAAAGTCACACTTCCAGGGGTTATGATCGAGCAAGGCATTCTGGGAAAGAAAACAAAATGGCGCGTCGAGATCGTACACCACTGGGAACGACGTTGGTTTAGGGTGACCGTGTATAAAACATGATTCATTTGAAATGGAATCGCGTCAAAAAACTTGCACTTTCACACGCGCGTCTTAAGCCTCCTACAAGCGCCATGCAAGCGCTCGAAAGTTTTTAACAAGCGTGCACACAAAGTAGTCATCCTTTGGAGCCATTCAGCGTTGTTTTTCAGTGCATCCCTACCAGGGGTTAGTGACGAGAGGTATCGATATGGCGCGCTGCCCATCGTAGCGAGGCTGCTGGACAGCCAAAGAGAAGGCGCAATTTTGAGTGGACAGCTTAAAGGGACCGGCGCAACAAGTACTTGGAGAAGAGTCGCATGATGATCTAGTTACCTATAAAGACCTGACAACAAGGCTGGACCGTCGGTTTGGGCACGGCGAGCAAGCTCAAACATTTCGTTCCGAACTTTGGAGTAGAACAAGCACAGAACATTAAGGATCATCCCGCCGCCCTTATTTCCATCCCGTTCCTGGTCCAGTGTTTGACGAGGAGACCGTGGTCCTATGACCTACCACTGCAGGGAATCAACACCACCGTGCCGACGCTACCACCATATCCAGGGCCGACAACCAGCGACTGGAACTGACGTCACAGTATAAAGCATTTTGAGACGCCGTTCACTTCGTAGTAATGTGGTTATGGTAAAAAGATTTTAGTTTTTATCCCCCCAAAATTGAATCTGAGAAACGTTACTGTCAGATACGTTTCTCGAATTGTGTTTTCCAATTACGGATTGTTACTCCTTTGGGGACCTAACCGCTCCGGATTTTCGGCGATATCTCAAAAATGTTACCACCTTTTGAAATGACAGTTTTACAGGTTGGTTTTCTTGTCAATATCTACATTTATATGCATGTAGTGTTAAACCAATCGGACGGTTCCAAACACCAAAGATAAAGGCCAACGTTCCCTTTTGTCAGATATCTTTTTTGAAATGATGTCGAGAGTCTGTAAACCTGTACAATGCAACAGTTTGTAAACTCAGGGGCCTCATCTTCACTTCAAGAGGATTTTTTGATGAATCTGACTTTCAGGATTTCTACAATCTCACTTCTAGAAAAACAGTGAATTGGCTCAAGGGAAAACAAAGACTGACTTTGAAATACACTGTTGCGTTTTCATGTACTAACCTTTGTCTAAGACAGCATGAATGTAAGTAATACCCCCCGGACGGGAAAGTTAAGGTAGACATCATTCTTCGTGCTCTAAAATTGTTTTCCCCTTTGTATTGGAACCGACTTAGATCTCATCTAAAAAGCCTCCACGGCGGGCAAGGAGGAAATCAAACATGGAGAAGAGACACGGACAAGCTTTTGGTTTCTCCTTCCCTCCATAGGGAGTTACTTATACTCCTCAGAGATCAAAAGATTATCTCAACAAAATAGCCCAAACTACCCATGAGGGTTAGAATGGCTTGTTAATCTTCGTCATGATTTCTTATATAATTGATCTATTGCATCAAATCAGGGGTAGAGTGAAATAAAGAGTCCAGGTATTGCAAAATGTCTCGACTATAGCACCATTTCATGACTCACTGCTTACCGCAGATGTACATGTACACGCTTACAGTGCTCTGTATAGCGTGTGATCTTATGGGCTGTAAGAACAGAATTGTACAATTAGCGCAACGAAACTGGACCTTGGTGGCTTGGCAGGACAGGTAGAGAATTGGATATAAAACGTGAATATAGTTTTGGAGGTTGATGTTGCGCAACATTTCGTGACTCGTTTTTTTAGCAAAATGCTTAACCATATTAATATGAACTCAATGTTGTTCACACTCTTGCCTGGAAAAGGGTGTTTTGCAAACACTGAGTTTTACCTTGGCAACGGCGTAGTACACTCGAACTGCGATTAGGGGGCGGGGCGGAGGCGGGGCGGGGCGACTCAAGCGATTGCTGATTATTGTTCACAATCACTACCGTTCATCAGCTTTAAAGACTGACTCGAACTAGGACAACTTCACACACACAAAAAACGTCGCTGAATAGGCAACTGATTCGAGTGACTGAGCAACCAACCTATTCGAGTGCCTGAATAGGCAACCTATTCAAGTGCCTGATAAAGCAGCTGTAAACGAGACTAAGCAAATAACCTATTCAACTCACTAACAAACACCTAGGCCAGATCTGTATACTATCAAGTTAGCAAAAGGGATACACATGTACATTGAAAACGCAGCAAAGAAAATAATAAATTTAAAACTACATGTACTTCGAAATAACTAACAACATAACACTACCCATCATTTGTCTTCTTCTTCGACGTCTTGTAAGACGTCGTGGGATCAACCGCTTAGTTTTCACTTCGTCTCATTTTGTGCTGCGTGTTTTTATCCGCGGCGCTCCGTGATTTAAAAAGAAAAACCACTCCCGCACTGCCAACTGATTGCGAAAAATAACGGTTTGCCCTCAGCTACACTACCGTGACATAATTCCTTGCGGTGTCTTTTACACAACGCCCTAAAAACACCGCCCTACATGATGTCATGCATCATGTTTACCACATATCGGCCCTTCGGGCTTCCCGAACACTGCCGTGAGCGGCCTTAGCACTGCTATGTGCTGCAAACACAACCAATGCCGCTCCGCGTCATTGTCGCGCATGTGCTGAAGCGTTTGCACACCGAAAACGGGGTGTGTGTTCCTTACGATGTACTACTGCGAAGTGAGAACAGACACATAGCTTGTCATTCACTGTTTTTCCTCGTAACCCTGCAATGGTTCAATCGTTCATTATGCAATTTGTGCTAATTGAACTTATCAAAGAGTAATTGGTGTATAAAATCTCGGCTTCATTACTCTTACGATATCACTCGGAACTATTTTTTCAAACGTTTGTCGGACACAATAGTCTGACACAACGGCTTGTCGTACATAACCAGTCGGACATAATGGTTTGTCGTACACAATAAGTCGGACATAATAATTTGTTAATAATTACTTTATGAGACAAAGCAACGCTTTAATATTACACCTTTATAGGGTGTCATGGCCGAGCGGCTTGGAGCATCGAATTCAAGTTCTGGCGGTTAAGTCATCGGGGTGTGGGTGTGGGGTGTTACACCTTGCAATGAATAGGTGGGGCGAAATGTTGCCAGACAATGCTAGGAACACCTGGGCAAACATCTTCTCTTTACGTAAACTTTTGATAAATTGTTGGTAAGGCGAAACAAATTCTGTGCACCTTACTTGTGCAAAATAAAATACACAGAAAAAAAGGTGCTACAGTACCAAAAATTGGGTAGCAAATTAAATATCATAACACAGAGGTTCAAATCACTCATGAAATGGGTAAAACATCAATTTTGTTAACATCAATTAGTGTACCTTTTGCATAAAAAGTGATACGAAGTAACTGAAAATGGGGGTAAACTGCTCCTTGCGGAAACACTTTACCCATAAGGCAACGTGTACCACACATTTGGACATAGCAAGTCGCAGGCACAAATCACAATCAAAGATCGATGGGGTAGACGTCATTCTGATGTTGCAGTTCGTTGATATCTGATGTTCGTTTAACCAACGTTGCAAAGAGAGACTATTGGCTTTATGGTAGTTATTCAGTTCGAGAAGCAACAGGCTGTTGAAGGGGGAAATGCATTATATACACAGGAAATTGCAAAGTGATTACTAGGTATTATGAACAATTAATGGCTAATTATAAGTTACCAATAGATGGGAGTAACTATTTTGCCCAGTTTATGGTAAATGGTGCTACCCAACTTCGCTGGGTAACAAAAGACCAATTTCTAAGGCAGTTTGTATGTTTCCCCACTGTTGGTCTTTCGTTACCCATTATTAAAGAGTGTAATAAGTTATTCATTCAAATATTGTGTATTTATTTAATGAGCGTTCGTAAGTTTAGGAACAGAGAGCAGTTCCATCATATTATCAATTCATTGGAATGGGTTACTTAATCGTTCGAAAGAATTAATAAAACGTTCGAATTAAACCGTTCGAACACAAATCTATAAAACGAGTAACCAAACCGTTTGAACGGATGAGTAAAACCGTTCGAGCGGACAAGTAATGCTTTCGAACGGATTAGTCAACCGTTCGAATGGATTACTACACCATGCGAACGGATTTCGTTAAACCAACCGTTTGTTATATCGTTTAGTAATTAGCTTACCACTGTCCCATCCCGGGCTTCTTATTAAGGTCCCACTCCGGGTGTTTTTCCAACTAGAAGAAGACAAATAACTGCACTGCAATCAAAACGTATGCAAAGTAACACTTTGTAAGCACAAGAAAACATTTCCATGTCAATTGTCAAAGCTGAAACATGAATATCATTTCATCTTGGAGATCGTCTCGAACGGGTTGCCTAAAAAACCCATATATAAAACAAATGAACGCCAAGCAAAGGAGCGCAGATGCAATTTTGAATATAGTAAGAAATGCATTTAAAAGCAGTTAATCAATTAAATTACATGACCATGATTGCTTCCCTCCCCATGTAGGATGTGGAACTCACGCAGATACCCGAACCGCCGATACTTCCCGAGACTGGGAATGATGACGTCCCTGACAGGCCACCCCGGCAGCAAAATGTCTTCAATCGGGTAGGACTTTTAGTTTGTTACTTGTTTTTTCATAAATCAGGATGGGTTTCATATGAACACCATAATACTGTCTCAAAGACCCCTTCAAACGATATCTTATATCTCAATATGCAGAAAAATGTATCTCCACTTCTCAACCCCCTCTCTCTCACTCTATTTATATATTAAATGTCAGTCTTTAAAGTAAATTAGTTAACCCCTCCCCCTTTCCAATGCATATTACTGCATCGGAAGCCTTCGCTTTAGGGATGTGCCACCGTAATTATTGACTTTTTTTTACTTATTTGATATATTGTACTTTTCGAGATTTAATAATACTTGATAGATTGATGGTTGGATCGTTATGATGGATGGATGGATAGATTTGATTTGTTTGATGTGTGGTTGATTGATAGATAATTGGTGGACTAACTTACATATTGATTGATCGATACATGTATTGATTGATTGGCAATGTTTGGTATGGTTAAAATACCAAAACCTCATGTGATATCGCACTAGAAGACGGAAATTCAATAACCAATAATATTCTTCTTTTTGCCTTAATGACATGTCTTGTTGAGGATGACACATCGTGTTCACTTTTACTGAAATTGTTTTAAATTAAATCAACAAATAACAATTCGTCCTCCCAACATTCTTTCAATAGAAGTGGAACCAAGGAACCAAACAATTTGGGTGAAGTTGACCGTTTATTTTATGGGAACCATTTACTACGAAGTGAACATTCCAGCTTAGTGTTCTTACTGGTTCATCTTAGAACCATTTTCTCAGTTTCCAACTCATAATCATGTGCAACCCTGTTATTGCGTTTCTCATTTCCAAACTCCCATATCACTTCTGGGACGTAGTCTTAATACGATACTCTAGGCTTAAGAATCATCGTATTTCCAGCATCGTTCCAAAGGGAAGAACGGTATCGATCCCCCTATCACTTAGGGAAGGCCGACACTCGACCCCCACTCCCACGGGCGGACGCTCTCGCACATGCGTGTCACAAATGCAAGTGTTTTGACGCGACCGCACTTTAAGTGAATCGTGTTTAACGCATTCACTCCCAAGTTGCGATCACCGAGCAAAAACAGAGAAGAACTAGAGGGGACCAGTTGCTCTATGACTTGACGTGCGAATTGACTTTAAGCCCAACTAAACTGTACCCGCAGTACCTTATGTTTGCACATTTAAATCGAGCAAGGTATGCTGGGACGAAATGGCGCGGCGAGATTGATACTCCCATGAGAACGAGGCTGTAGTATCCTGTCATCTAATGCTCAGGATCTTTGGACATTTACGCCTACATTGAGAACCTGTTGAAGTAAAAAGCTCCATCACATTAGCTTATTCTTGTGTTACATTTCTTGCAATACATCAAGACGGATTTGAATGAAAGCTCACTGCTAAACGTCTTTTATGGGAGTGGGCCATCAGCTAAAATGTCACTACCCAAGCGCGATTGATAACAACGACCTTTTAAAGAGAAGATTTTTGCTTTGATAGAAACTCTAGGCTAAATATTTCGAGAGATACTTCCGTAATCCGTTTAAAATCCTTTAAGTTGCGAAAAAAATTATGTTCTTAAAAAACATAATAAAATTAATTGGCTATATATGGGTGAACGTATTGTGAGCAATTGCCAAATTAATTAATTTATTAATTTATTGATTTATTAACTTATTTATTTATTTATTTGTTTGTTTGTTTGTTTGTTTGTCTGTTTGCCTGTTTGTCATTTATTAAAACATTAAACAGGATACATAAATCAGCTCAGAGGCTGTTTTACACTATATTCGATGATGCTTCACAAGTTGAAAGCAGGGACGTAGACACATATTTTCATTGGGAGGGAGGGGGAGCATACGTGGGCGAAGCAATTTTGTCCCCGATCTCATGGGGGGGGAGGTGAGAATTGTGGGTAAGGGTTTTGAGTGTAGGAAAGGGGGCGGGGGCTCTCGCCCCTGAAAATAATAAAATAAGAATGGTTGTACTCGTACGTCGGGACTGAAAATCCAACTCACGATACAAAGCTCCGGTCCTTGATTCGAACCAGGGTCTACATAACACAGGTGAAAGGTAGATGAGAGAACAATTTGCCAAACCAACCCGACTGTGTTTTCTCCCCTCCATTTCCTGGGTTTTCTCCCACATTTGAAACTGGCACATTTCTTCATTAGCCTCGGCCTACTATCATCCTGTTATTGGCTCTTGCACAGTTGGAGGAATGATAGTAACAAGAATAAACATTGTTAGTTCAATATGAAGGTGTTTAACACAAATTAATGATAATGAATAAAGCAATGTCTACAAGAAATAAACGCTTTGGGAAAAGATAATGACAAAAAAGAAGCTGAAAAACGAGTAGACAGGGGAAACTTTTGAGACAAAAACCAAAACATTGCACTTGTATCGAATCTTAAAATAAAGCGGCCGTGCATTTGTTTGCTTAACTATTTGTATTTACTGTCACAGAGTAGACCGCCACGGCTGTGTTTTGTCGCTGACAACACTCAACATTGCAACCTTGATTTGTGATAACACTGGAAACTATGACCCAGATAAAACAAACTTTCGATATTTCTTGAGTATACGATAACAATTTGCTTATTTTGCTTAAAAAGTTTATATTAGTGTTTTAAAGAGATTTTCAGCAGAAGGTTTGCCAGAAGGAGCTTTTGGATGTGTGTAATTCGATGACCATATTTTCCCTTCCCTCCCTTCAAATTACCAGAACCTGTACACAGCGTGGTCTGTGTGCAGCGCGTCGTGAGTAAACGTTTTGGCTGGTCGTGAAAACGCAATAGCCGGAGCACTCGCGTTTGGCACTGTGCCAGTGGATAAATACGCGCGGGCGCGCAATACACTTTTTGGCACTTCGTGAAAACGCAATTCTAGTTGTTGTTTTATTAGCTGTTCCGACTTATTGTCGTAACAGGTTTTGTTTTCGTCGAGATTTTTATTGTTTTTATTATTATTATTATTATTTGTTTCTGCCTAAATCCCCATAGCCACTGTACATTTGTCTTTATTCCTTAAAAATGTAATTAATTAAATGAAAGAGTTAGATCCTAAATCAAATTGAAGCTTAGTGCATAAACTCAAAGTTGAATGTTATAATGATTAACATTCTTAGTTAATTATCCATTTTTAGCAAAGTGAATGTTCAATTAGCCAACCTTGTTGGGACCATATCTCAAAAAGTATACCGCCGATCGTCAAACTTTTTCAGTTTTACATGTCTTGGATACGCTAGATGTGTTTGCCGGCCTAAAATAACGGACGACGTCACCATGACATCATTTATTGAGCGTTTTCACAATTATATCGCGTGTACAAAACAGATCGGCAAAGTGAAAACAAATCCGACTTCCAGAAACATGATTGTTCGATTAAGCTAAAATTACATGTCCTAGATTGCAGAAATCTTTCGTTAAAAAAAACCTTAAATTTGAAGAGCCAAAATTAAAAACAAAGTCATTCCATATTTACTATTTTAGCCCAACAAGAACATATTCAGTATTAAAAAGACACAACAAATGTTACAACTATGGTTTTAGTACAATAGCATAGACCAGAATTTAAATATCAACTCAAAATTATAATGTGCTACTAAAGCCCTGTCGTGTCATGCACTAAGATGTTATCAGCGGAAAGCAGGCGTAGTAACATTTTCCCATAGGATTACATGATCCAGTTCCTGAACCTGTCCATGAGTTTGTGACAGTAGACATGACCCTAATTCTACGCAGACATTACATTGATCGTTATTGAACATTATTTTTTAAGGATGTATGCTATATTTCGTTATAGATATTTAAGTTATTTTTTTAAAAGGTTTTTTGAGAAGATGGTTTTTGCGTATTACCACGATCGCAATATTTTGTGTGGGTCAACGAATGAACTTTTGCCGAAGGTAATATTATTTCTGAGCCAACGTACGCATCTAAAACAGGAAAATACCAAATGTAGCTTAATACGCTAGAGATATGTTGTTTATTAAATTGTTAATACTGAAGCAGGTAGCAATGCTAAACATCATTTACGAATGTTCTGTAGTGTAAACGATTAGTTTATTTACATCATTTGAACATATTATTACCACCATTAGTTAAAACTGACTCGTCCAGGCAGTCTTTAGTGGCCAGCCATTCAAACATCGGATACGGACATGTGTATATAGTGCGTGTACATGCACATGTAAACTCGCTGAAAGGTTTTGTACGTTGAGCTGCCAATTGTCTAAATTGCGAGAGTCGACTGAGATTAATTTCAACTAATTGGCGCATTGGTAGCAAGGGGTTTTCATGTAACAAGCAAACTAATTCACGCTGACTTTATTTCAAAAAGAAAAACATGTAATTCTGTTTCAAACTGCTTCCCAACCAAAACTACATGTATACATGTAAATGCAATATAGTGTTAATGGCCTCACGTTTTGACCCTACTACATATAGCTACACGAGAAGAGCCGACCGTGAGATAATAACTCACGTTTTCAGTTCAAAAGGATGACAGCGAACCATAAATCAGGGCACAATTAACCTGATCAAAACAAAATTGATGTGTTGAAGGGATCAGCCAGCGTATTGAAACCGAATTTAGTGACAATACCAATGGCGAAACCATCAGCGCACTGGTTAATTAATGTACATCATAAAGTTGAGACTTTGAGGTTGTTTTTTAGTGTGATACATTGTGTCACACAATAAAGCAAAGCAAGCAGTCATGCTACAAGGCACTTTTATATAAGTTACGAATATGGGAGTGCCCCCATACAATGCCTTTGAATGAAAACCCTGATAATTCAATAAGTTCATCGTTTGGTGTAGATTTAACACTCGGACTAAAATGCGCCGAGAGAAAATCCATTGACTTTACGTCGGGCAAAACCGTCTTTACTGTCTTCCCGTTTGATGATGTAGTTTATTCAAAGTTCGGCACAGTGCATGAGCAGTAGTTCACTTTTGTGCACTTTAAGTTCTAAATTATGAGACCTGGTCGTTGATACTGCAAGGTTATTTCGCTTTACGTACTAGTTTGTGAGTCCTAATCCTTGATACGAGGGGTTGTTCGCTTTACGTGCTAACTTTTCCTTGATATGATATAGTTCACTTTGCGTACACAATGCATACTAATTTATGAGACCTGGTTTTGTTTATATACAGGGTTACTCCTCTCTGCGTACTAACTTGTGAGACCTGTTTCTTGACATAAGGGGTTAGTGGCTTTTCGTACTGACTTGTGAGACCTGTGCAATTTTAGACTGAGTATCAGAATGAAGTTTACATGTAGGTTAAGGTTTTGATAGGCACATTTCAAGTCAAAATAAGTGCATGCAAAAAAGGTGAACGTTCTTCTACCTCTTAGTAAGACATATTTTAAAGTTCTGGAGCGCTAATCAAATCAAAGCTACTCGGAACAGCTTTGTGTTTGTTCACAATCAACAACAACAAACTGTTAACGGTTTTCAGGAATACGGTGTCATATCGGGCTTATTTCCACCCTGGCATTCAAAATAAGCAACGCTGATTTTTGGGGTAACCAAAGGCATTTTACTGTAAATACTTCTCGTGGAGATAAGTACTGATATGAATTTTGTAACACCAACAACTTTCATGCTTTATTCTGTACAAGGCCACTAGCACGCCCAGTCATTGAATGCCACACTCTTAAAACTCCCCCGTTAGAATTGACCCGGACTCCGGCTCCCGGCTCCCGGGGGGGGGGGGGCTTGACCCATTTCCGGGGCAGGCAAACCTGGAAAGTGGTTTTAAAAAAAAGATTTTAACCCGGACTATTCGTCATTTTGAACCATTTTTAGGTAGATTTGTTATATTTCTGGGCCATTTCGACACTTTATTCCGAGTCTGTACAGGGGAACGCTGTGTGCAATTTTATTCAAAACCATATTCGTAAAGAAACTAAAACTGATTTTCTATTAGAATAAACAGAAGTCAACAATATATTTACATTTTTTATAAAGACCTTTCTCCCAGCATCAACCACTGTGTACTTTAAAAGCCAACCCAATTCTCATTTAAGTGCGCGGTGTTTTTGATAGCAGTACTTGTTCATCACCGTTACAGACACTGATTGCTACTACTTGAGATTGCACATTCTTTGTTCAAAAGTACAAAGGTTCAAACAATTGGCAGGAAATGGGAATTTTGTCTCGATACAGGTCATGGTAATTGATTAGTTTACTATTTTTAAAGGTGAAGATTTATGATCGATTTTTAATCTCAAAAGTTGTACCTTTTATGACCTTGATATCACCCTGAAAATTCAAGGGTCAGAATTTACCCCGGATCCCACGGGGCCTGACCACTTTCTTGGTCGGGTTGACCCCGGACACTGGTTTTAAGGAAATGGGATTTAAAACTCAGATTCTGCAACAGTTAGACACATTTCTGGGTCAATTTGACGCAGATTCCAGTTCATACGACCCAGAGACGGGTCAGGTACCACGGGCCCCGGATCCGAGGCAATTCTGACCCGTCAAGTTTCAGAGTCTAGGGGTAACAATTGCCCTGCTCCGGTCAACCAGCTTGAATTAAAAAACACTCCCACAGAACGCCCGTTTTTTCCTTGATTGTACGACACTTCAAAAACGACACTATGCATTATTTTATGGTGTATGGAAAGCCTCGCTAGCTATATATGGTGATGGTAGCACATTATAAGTATATAACTGGCCATTGTATCTCAACAACATGGACCACAATGCCCGACAACCGCTGTACAACATTATGTCCGACGTCGTCCGATTCGTTGGGTCCGACGAACCATTATGTCCGGTCCGACCAATTGTCCGACGAACCATTATGTCCGGTCCGACCAATTGTCCGACAAACCATTACGTCAAACCTATTGTGTTAGACAAACCATAATGTCTGACCTATCGTGTCTGACAGATCGTTATGTCCGACTCATTGTGTCCGAACCATTATGTTCGACATAATGGCGCGTGACACCAGCGTTGAGTTTATAATGATCAGTGCACAGTCCTTTACATTTTACACAATAACAAGGCATGTATTTTGCCAAGATAATACCTTTTGAAATAAATACCTTGTTTGAATGTTTTTTAAATAAACTCAACATTTGACATTATGTTAAATTGGTGCATGATTTTCGTTTACACGTTTACAACGACCCGTGAAAATCGACCTGTGAATAATGTTATGTTGTTACGACGAATCTCGGAGTCAAGGTAAAACAAGTACGTGCTCTACACAATGAGGAGTCATACTCAATGTTTGCAAAGTGGAATTTCGTTTTGTCGACTTTTTCCTCCAAGGTTGATTCGGTAAAGCAGTTTACATAGCCTATATCTTACAAAGAGTTTACTTGGGTTTTTTAATACGGTCAATTTGAATAGAAATATATTATAGAGTACATGTAAGAGACACGTAAAGGCTAAGTTTAGTTTGAAGGCCGTTTATATAAATGAAGTACTTTTACGATTACACGATGTGGAAAATCTCTTCTAGGTGGAAGTATTGGCTCTGAAATAAGCCAGTTAGACACCCTCATAGTTTCCACTACTGTACAAATATTGACTGCTTTGAGTGATGTGTTTTGATCCGCGACGCGTTCTCTTTTCCCCAGGGCAAATGTACATTCCAGGGGATCAATTTTTTGTGTAACACGCATTTATTCTGCCGAGATGTCTAGGTACCACTCAGCTGCTGTTGATATGGGTAAAGTACATTGGTTTCTACGGATGTAGTGCATTGGTTGATATATGTATAGTTTGTTGGTTGCTATTGGTATAGTACATTGGTTGCTCAGGTGTAGTGCACTCTGGTTGCTACAGGGGTAGCACTTTGCGTGTATTGGCGCACCGCGCTCGTGGGGCTTTCTAGTAAAGATAGGACATATCACGTGACGAGTTCTAAACCAATCAACAAGCAAAATCGTTGTAAGGGTGTATGTTCTTGTCGTCGGCAGGAGATCTGTATATTTATGATCCAGGCATCAGCTGATAGCTCCTTAAAAAATGGGGTGTGGAATTTTCCAGCGTGGGAATTTAGGTTGTCCGCTCCCAAGTTGGCTCAACAGTCTGGTTGGTATCTAGACTTGATACGTGTGGTTGCTAAGGTTCATGAAATGTCAACGTATACTGCTGACTTCTACGCCCTTTAGGCTAGTATATTTCTATAATGTTCACCTGGACGATAATTAATAATAATGTATAGCTCCCGGATGGGGCAAAAAACACATTGACATAGGCTTAACGTAAACATCAATTCAGCACTTTCGGCAGCACCTTGTCAATAGGAATAGCACATTTATCTAAGTTCTGGGTCGACTTTAAAAGAGCAAATCTGTAATGGGTGTTTGCTAATGGGGTTACGAGAGGGTTGCATTTGTTTACCAGCTGTGCACATGAACCTGTGGGACCCGTGTGAAGGTCTCCTGTAATCTGGAAAAACCTAGTAAGTCAAATTTTTGAAAAACTGATAAAAAGATGAAAAACTGCCAACAGGGAAGAGTTTCACACAACTAAACATTTTTTACTGAAGGAGAAAAAACCTAGTAAGTCCAAATATGGGTTAACTCAATTTTCACCAAAATTTGACTTACTAGGTTTTTCCAGATTACAGGAGAGGTGCCGAGTGACATGGGGTCGGTCTTCGAGGTCTTTTTGTACATATATAGTGCTACGATGGTTTAAGTGTGTTTTCCCTGCGTGTGAATGCCTTTCTTTTTGGCTTGCCAGAAGCCAGAATTACTGACACAGACCGAAAATGAACACCGAAATTCAGAAAAACAGAGAATAGTTGGTTGACGAGAGCCATTTTGGACAAAAACGCACAATTTGAGCGCCATCTGTGTCAAAGACTGGCAGACAAAATATGTGCACAGTGCTATTAAAGAATTTACGAGCCTCGAAGTGAAGATGTCATATGATCGGATAAGGGGCTATCTTGCATGAAACTTTGAATATTTGTAAAGATGACTGTGTGCACATGTACATTTATTAGCTTGCAGCATTTAGGTTGATAAAGTGATTTCTTTCCTAATGCCTTTCACCTCTGTGACCCCGTCTCAAGTCCCAGACTGTCGGCTTTTGGATTGGGTTTTAGTCTCTACCTGGGGCTATTTCCAAACCTCAGTTTGTGCTCGGGTTCCGGCTTCAGGCTCCGTTTGAGCAATATGTGCACTGCTCCAAAATCCTCCTGAATTCGTAGGTCTTCCTTTTTTCCCGTTTTTTGTTAGTTGGTTAGTTGGGGTGAGTGTTTGTTTGTTTGTTGTTGATGGGGGTGTTGATTGTTTGTTTGTTTTGTTTTTGTTTTTGGTTTTTTTGGGGGGTGGGCGGTTTACACTATACTTGCAAAATCTTTTCATCATCTTATCTACACAGGTATCTAGAGGCCTACGGGTCACATTGCTACAGTTGCTTTATGAGGGTCCCTTGGTTTCATTACCAGAAAAAATATAATGAAAATAATAGTAATAATATAAGTATGGCAATAAATGTAATATTTGGGGGGTAAATTCTACTATCTATTCAATGAACATAGTTTACGTACATACAAACCAGTATATAGTTATTGCTTTAGTAGATCTCAGACGGATAAATACAGGCACTGGTCTTACTGGCCCAATGATTTCATTTGATACATTGATTTCATTGGAAAAATCTTGTAGATCAAGTAGTGTTGTATTATTCACTATGTAACATGCGTCCATGTACGGGTGAATGAACTGCGAATCTCCGTGTGAAATGATTGAGAGGTCAAAGTACATTTTGGCAACATCCGGTCAGGCAGGTATCTGGCGTTATTCACGAGCCTCGAAGTGTGACGTCCGATGTTCAGGCTATCATCAAGCCCAAGAACACTGATAACTCAAAGATTCTACGGTTAAGTTGGTTATTTACAATGGTTTTTTTTATATCCCATGTCAATATAGGCAATCGAAAAGGTTGACTCGGCCATCACGGGATATTGCAAATCAAATTCCCGCCTTATCAAGAGGGGCGCCTACCTCATCCTCCTGTGCTTGTACATAGCCTTCGTCATATGGGCCGTCGCGATTGACTTCGACCGCGCGTTGGCGCTGGTCATCGTCACCATCCTGGGCGTTTGTTACTTGATGTACCGGATAGTTAAGTACAGATACGGTGAAGTCATAAGCTCCACCTTGGGCTCATTTGGACGCAAGATTGGCTCGTTTTTCTCGGAGAGAAAGTTATTGATACGATGGTTAGTCACTGACTGTTAATCATTGTCATGTTGGAGACAGTTTATGAATTTACTATCATGTCACTCACTTTTTTTTTTCCACCATCGTTTTATTTCTTAGCTTAAGATGAGTGTTGGCTTGTCGTGGCCGAGCGGTCAAACGCACCGGACTCAAGTTCTGGTGTTTCTGTCAGCAGAAAATGGGATCGAGTCCCAGTCTTAAAATTAAGCATGGTACTTAACCGTTGTTGCTTCGTCCTTCGGTTGGGATGTAAAACCGTAGGTTGTGCGGGCTGTGTAATGCACGTATAAGAAACCAGAACACTTACCGTTAAGAAAAGGGATTTGCCCCGGTGCTTCTGGCAAGCCCAAAAAAAAAAAGGCATTCACACGCAGGGAAAACACACTTAAAAAGACCTCGAAGACCGACCCCATTTCATGCACACAAGCGACCCTGTCAGTGTGACCCCTGAGAAGGGTTGTTGGTGCAGTATCCATCAAGACAAAACAAGACAAGACAAGAGCAACTCACTCCTTAGCATCGATGGCCCATACTAATATGACACTAGGCAAAATTTCATGGCACCGCTGAACTTTGCAATTACGGCCCATAGAATACTTTACAAGAAACTGTCAGCGCGACCCATGAAATTGGGCACAGTTGAGGGCGAGTCCCTGTGTATGTAGTGCTTTAAATTGTTCAAACGATGACTTCATGTTGTAGTTGGCGGTTAACTGCAATTTGGAAAAAGAAAGTCTGTTGAAAATAGTCGAAAGCTCTTGAAAATGTTTTGGAACGTTGGCGATCTTTTCCATAATGCTCACTGCCGCCATCACTCTCGCCAATCTCCAAGATTTTAATACAGCCAGTGTTGTCAGAATGTTCCTCTGTCAGCCGTCACCTATCTAAACATTTCTCTTTATCCGTTCATGAAAGTCACCCGACACAAGGACAGAAGGCCACTGAAAAGGTAAGGGATGCAACAGTCAGTAGGAGACAGAAGTTGGAGCAAGAAGACGTCTTTCCACATTTCCTCTGAACCTTGACGTTTTAGGGTCCACCGACTGGACTTCGTTAAGGACATGGGGGAGTCCAGCAGACTGGCCCTAAATGAGGCTATGATAGATTTATAAAATTGATTGGAAAACAAAACTTGGAAAGGGAGTTCCATAAAGAAGAAGTACCAGGGGAAAGGCAAGAAGAGTTAACTCACAGTGCTGGCTTTTGAAACAGACATGTACTGCAAAGAAAGACAAACACTGAATTGAAAGAAAAGTGTCAAACCGTTAAAGGAAAAAAAGAAAGCATAATATTGATGAATGTTTCTCTCTGCTGTTTCAGTGTGGTCTACATATTTTTTGCTGCAATTATCCTGGTAATGTGTGGGCTGACGGGTGTTTTCCATTCCGTAGCGAGCGAGCCAGAACGTCTCAGGTCACTGTTTGGTTTGTTATGCATGCTCATCATCAGCTTCGTCTGCTCCAAATACCCAAGTATGGTGAGAGCGCCCTCATGCATAAACATTTAATATATATATTTTTCTCAACAATCACTAAATCATTGGTGTTTAAAAAAAAAACTAATTTCGAAACGTCCTTCGTTTAGGCACGCAAGGTCGATTTGCCTCTTTGGTGTTTTTATTATTTTTGTCTCAAAAATGAAATAAAATTTAAAAATAAATAGCCATAAAACTAACCGATGATTTTGGAACATTCCAATTCTTTTTCGTAGATCAGTATGTCGGAGATGTCTGCTTGACAAAGTGTATTTTTCGTCTTTAATACCCAGATCAATTGGCGCACCGTATTCTGGGGTCTTTGGCTCCAGCTATTCCTCGGTCTACTGATTCTACGGACACAGCCGGGGTTTGATGCATTCAACTGGCTCGGGAATGAGGTTGAAACTTTTCTTAATTACACCAATGTTGGAGCTGAGTTCGTCTTTGGGCCAACCCCGTTGGCTGCCCACCAGCTTATTTTTGTTGTGAGTGGCTCCATTGGATAAAATCAATATTTTGTAAAAACGTTATGAAAGGAAAATCCATCACAGTTGTTACGAGTACTGCTGACTACGACCACGGCTACGGCTGCGGCTGTTGCCAAGGGCAGCCTAAGCTTCAACGCATGGTGAACGTGCTGAAGCAGCCGTAGCAAGATCTGTAGCCGCCAGGTCGGTCATGGCTTAACTTTGCTACACCAGGAACAAAACCAAAACAAATCTGCCCTTCGTCGATGCGCAGTTGATTAAACCTTAGCGTTTATAAAGTGGCAAATGTGCCCCTTGACAACATACGCCCTCTACGTCCACCACTGATTCTGCATCACATCTCTGTATCTGGATTTTGGGTTACACTACAGGGGATGATAATTCTCTAAACATTCAATTCACTTACTACACATGCGACAAGCCTTATCAGATCGCCAGTTACACTCATGGCAAATGTCCGGGTGATAATTGTCACTTTATGAATAAAGGCTTGACCAAATACCTGTAGTTACCTGTAACCCCCGACCACCTGTAACTCCCTGGCAAGTTAAGTGTAATCCCCTGACCAATTACCTCTAACACATTGACCAGTTACCTGCACCCTAACCAGTTACTTGCAACCCCCTTACCAGTTTCCATCAACCCCCTGTCCTGGAAACTGTAACCCCCCTGGCCAGTTACCTGTAACCAACTGACCAGTTACCTGTAACCAACTGACCAGTTACATGTAACCCATTGGCCAGTTACCTGCACCTCCTGACCAGTTACCTTTAATTCCCCAACCAGTTACCTGCAACCCCTGACTTGTCACCTTTTTACGTGTCCTTTACAGGTGTTACCCGTCATTATCTTCACCAGTGCAGTGTTTGCACTGCTGTACTATTGGAAGGTAATGCAGGTGCTTATTGAAGCCGTCGCCCAAATTATGCATTTCACCATGGGGACGTCAGGGGCCGAGTCCTTTGCCACGGCCTCAAATATATTCGTTGGAATGGTGAGATTAAAACCTTTATACCTTAAGACCTTCAAAATAATGTACATACATTTTTTTATTTTTAACAACATTGCTTTATGTTTTCTGGGAGGCATGCAGATTCGTTACAGGTATACAATTTCTAACGACTCTGTCATGGTGTCTTCCCAAAATTGTGTGTATTTTCTGACGACGGTTTTACACTGTTTTTTTTCTCTTTAGACTGTGGCCCCCCTTGCCATAAAACCGTACTTGAACGACATGACCAAATCGGAGATACACGCAGTCATAGTCGGGGGCTTCGCCACTATCGCCGGCAGCGTTCTGGCGATATTCATCTCGTTCGGGATAAGCGCACCTCACCTCTTGGCGGCGTCCTTCATGTCGGCACCTGCCGCCTTGGTGACGGCCAAGATGTTTTTACCGGAGACGAAGACGCCCCAGACGGCGAAGAGTGCCGCAATCAAGGCGTCCAAAGCGTGCGTTCGTTCAGAATACTTCTGACAAATTAAACAATCTATTGTAATGCAATAACAAATGACCCTGGACGACCACTGCCAGTCACCAACTTTTCAACTAATAATGCTTTATTTTGTCTTGTTTCCGTTTTGTACGCAGTCCGGAGAGCAATGCACTGGAAGCCATGTATGTTGGTGCAATCGACGGATTGAAGATCTGTGGATATATCTTGGCGAACATCCTGGCCATTATCAGCGTACTGGCGTTCGTCAACGCAGTCCTGGAATGGCTGGGGAGTCTTGTTAATATTGAAGCACTCAGCTTTCAGGTATAAATATTAGACAACTGTTTTATGTTTGTTATTTACATGTAAGTAAACTAAGGCATCGTCAAGAATACATTCGATGTGGGATTCGAACCGGGGTATACAGAGGTCATAGAACGGGGGAAGACTCTACAAAGCCAGCCTCGTATTAAGAATTGAAACTGTACACGCTGGGCTCTTTCGACACCAAGCCATTGCCCTTTTCATTTAAACGCCGACATCTCACTGCCTTTTAACTCTAGCTATGGTATTCGATGTGGGATTCGAACCGGGGTTCACGGAGGTGACGGACCGGGGGAAAGACTCTTTAAAGCCAGTCGCGTGTTAAGAACTTTACATGTACACACTGGGCTCTGTCGAAACCACGTCATTATACACTGACATCTCCCTGCCTTTTAACTTCAACTATGGAAAACTACGCGGTAACTTTCCTTCACATTCGAGGAGGGATTTGAACGGGTTTCACAGAGGTGACGAAACGGGGGAAGATTCCCCAAATACAGCCTCTTGTTAAGAACGTGAAATGTACACATAAGCTCTTTTGACACCATGTATTTAACCTGCCTTTTAACTCCTATTAGCACAGTCTGTGCGGAACCTTTCTTCTTTTACGACCACTTTTTGAAGCATGGCAGTATAAATAAGATAATCAAATACATGCAAATTTGAGATTTGCAAGCAGTGTTGTAAAAAGAAGAAAAATAAAGAGAGAAGAAGAAGAAGAAAAAACAAACACCCCGGCCCGACACCTCAAGCATCGTGTAAACACCGCGTCTCCTAAAATGAGCATCACACTGTATGATATAAAACTGGGGTATTGACTCCCAAAATGGGGTAGCAAATACTAGTGTGATGATGACGTCAGGTGTATTGGGCCAATTACAGTGCTAGACACAGTCTTCGTGGTAAAACATTTCATAACATCTTGATACAACATTATTCTTATTTACAGACGATATGTCGGTATCTGCTGTATCCCCTCGCGTGGCTTCTGGGAGTGGAGTGGAAAGATTGCCTGGTCGTAGCGGAGCTCATCGGGATTAAGGCTTTCCTCAATGAGATCGTGGCTTATCAGAAAATGGGGGAGTATGTCGAAAATGACCAATTGACGGTAAGTACTTGGACGCTAGGTGGCAAGGACTTGGCAAGCGTGTGCGATATTATACCCATGATTCTTTTTCTTTCACATGGCACAATAGAAATAAACATATATCTGAATTCAGTTTTAGTTCGAAGACAAGTTCTTCAATAAGGCACTTGACAGTCGTCAGTAACTTTATACAGTTCTTCTGCACATGCTAATAACTACGTGAAGAATAGAAGCATTACCGGCTCCTGTTCTGGCTCCGGTTCTGGCTCCGGTTCCGGCTCCGGTTCCAGTTCCGGTTCCAGTTCCAGATCCAGTTCTGGGTCCGTCAGTTTGTTTCAAAACGTTCGGAGCCTCAAACAGACTGATGGAGCCCAAGCTTATCCGAGTCACAGCCTATGAAAGTATTATCCTTTGAAGCTGGTTTCATCTCATCGTGAGTGATGTATATGGCGCGTGGAGGCGCTCTATAAAGTATATACTGCTTTTCTTTACAGCGTCGGTCCCAGGTGATTGCCACATATGCCTTGTGTGGGTTTGCCAACCTCGGTAGCATTGGTGTGATGATGGGTGGCATGATACCGCTGGTACCCCATCGCAAGTCGGAAATCTCCAAGCTGTGTGTAAGGGCCTTCTTAGCCGCACTGATAGCCCTTTTTATGACAGCTTGTGTAGCAGGTAAATAGTGTTATCTTATTCAAAACGCATCTCTATAACACAAATTAAATATGGTTTAGACCAGGTGATAGTTTTGGCGTGTTGGAGCTGAACGATTTAGAGCAGCATACTCAAGCTCGGGTGTTTCTGATCAGCAGAGAGTGGGTTTGAGTCCCGGTCCTTGCACAGGTGTCATTGAGCAAGATACTTTACCATAATTGCTTTGTCCTTCCGATGGGACATTAAGCCCTAAGCCCTAAGGATTGCTAGTGCTCGCAAAAAAACACAGACCACTTATCGTGGAAGATAGGGGTTAACCCCGGTGTTTCTGGTTCACGTACCAATCACCCTTGTTTACAGGTTTCCTCAGGCTTGCCAGGTACAGTGGTTGAGTTCATTTATGAGGCATGCTTGGTTTCCTGATCAGAAACACGTTTTAATAACAGTTATATCTATAGCTGTGTGCATTGTTCTTGTAAGACCTGTACGGTCATTTGTCTACTGCCGTGGTGTACATTAGAACAATTCGGGAGACTACTCAGACTGGTGAACAATAATTTTCCTGTTGTATATTCACTATACCTTTGGATAGATATGACAACATAGATGGACGTCTACTTTCTCTCAGTGGATCAAGGGAAACCTCTCGCATTGACTTCAATGCCTCGTAGAAAGAATATTGGTCTCAACCTCAATTTTTATACACAAGTATATGCCCTAAAAATATGTTTACATGTATATAAATAAATAAGACGTATCTGATCCACAGATGTGGCTCCACCCTGTACAAAACTCCCGCCCGTCAGACCTTAGGAAACACCTTGTTTCTAGGGGTCACAGTGAACGCAGGGTCCAACTTGCCACCAACAGGGCCCTCAGCATACCTCGCCATACTCTGTTGGCCAACGCGGGAACTAAAATAAAAGTCCCGACAAAGAGAGTTGCCCTGGTTACCACCTTCCACCCTAAACTACCCAATATTTAAATATATTTTGTGAGGGTGAGCCACTTGTGATTTTACTGCTAAACTTTGTTTTATATTTGCAGGTCTTTTGTATGACGAAGCACAACTTTTTGCTACCGCAAAAACAGCAACAGATCTCGGGGAAAATCAGTAGTGAACAAAAATATCTTGCACAGGTAAGCAGTTTCCATTAAACCTTTACATTCCGGACGGCATACTACACAAACACAAAACGTCACAGCGATAAAAGACGAAGCAACAAGAATACTTTTCTTTCAAACCGCAAAGCTAATCATTAGCAAAGTGATGTGTTTTATGATTATGGTGTGATGACGTCAGGTGAATTGGTTCTTATAATAGAGATCAATGGTTCTTATCATTGATCTCTATTATATAATAGAGATCAACGGTTCTTATGCAATGACGTCATCACGGCACCACGTCAGAGGTAAAACCGTGATGATACAACAGAAACGACAGCGTACGCGCGTGCGCGCGGGATTGGCCAATGAGCAATTTTCTTTTGACCTGTACGTAAGGGCGGTCTACTTCAGTGACGTCATGTGCAAGTAAGCTTCCGATACAAAACTAGGTGAACATGTACTATAGGTAGACTGTATTTTCATGCTTTGTCCGCATGGATTGAATTTCATGCCTCCGTAATACCGAAGAAGTGCTTTCAGTTACAGAGCTAAACTGATGGTGATAGATGCGAGTAGAAAGTTTTATACTCGTTACAAACGAATCAACATTACACTGCAGAACTCTGGTGTTTAAATTGATTATCGACAACACCGAAACGGTGCTTATTACCAACCACACTTTGAATTTATTTTATTTTAATCGCAAACCAGGATGGGCAATCCTAACACTTGCCGATAGAAACCAGTGTAAATTGATTTGCAAATTTGATCCTATTGATATAAATCAATTTAAAGTTAAGGTGGCAGGTAAAACCGTGATGTCGTCACCGTGTGAGTTTTCACAGTAATAGTGAAGACATGTTATCATTAAAAGAAAACTTTTAAATTGTTTAGTTTATTCGCTCAAAGTGAATATTTATAGTAAAAACAACTATTTGCAGATTTTGTTGATTCTCTTAAGGCCGTTTATTTCGTAGCAAGCATTTCACTTCTGTCACTTTGTGTGTTGTTTCCCTTACAGAGAACCTATGGCAGGAGTAACAATTATACATCATCTGAAATGCTGCTTTTTAAAGTTCTTCTAAAAGAGGGGACCCAAGATCTAATTCAGTTTTGAAATGGACTAAATTTCCAATAGACAGAGACCTTATAAAGTAAAGAAATGACAGGTCTCTTACCTCACAAGAAACGATGTAATGCCATTTTGTTGATACCTTTCCAGTGCGACACCCAATGACGTCACATTTCTAATATAGAAATGGGTCTTTGTACATTTTTGTAAATGAAACATTACTTTAACTCCTAAATCGTTACGATATTTAACTAAAAGGGAATTGAATTTGACCTTTTGACTGACGCACAAATTTCTCTTTCTCTAGGAATGTACAGACCAAATTGTTGTTGAAACCCAATGACGTCATGTTTCAAATTTAGCTCCGAAAGAGTAAAATTAAATGACATTTCCACCATTTTAACGCAAGGTTAGCGGTTAGTACCCCCCCCCCCCCACACACACACACACACACACACTCAATAGGACTCTACCAATTGGAGAATGAGTGCACCACAAAACAGAGTTTGACGTTAGAGCCCTCTAGAAATTTTGACACATTTACGGTTTAATATTACTAACTTCAATAACAAAGAAGTAAAAGACTAAACATTATATATAGATAGTTTATGTTATATAATCAATGTATTTCGTGGTTTGCGTATTACACGCACAGGGTTCTGTTCACTTCAACTTTATTGTCTTCAGTATCAACATCAATTTTGACTTTAATTAATGGAATAATAACAGTTAGACAATGGCGCAGAAGCGATTAATTAGAGCACTTAATTTCCGGAGGGAAACATTCGCTCAAGACCGAAATTTCATTTGTACATGGCAAAGGCAATAACCTTAAGGGCAACTGGTCAACTCATGATCTTACGAAATTCTGTCTCGGAAGACACAATGTCGTAAACAATCCAGGCAATCAAATCAGGAGGGGGGGGGGGGTAAACGCACACAGCGTTCCCAGTGGACAGGATCTCTTCACCGTATGACCTAGAAGTGGGTCAAACTTACGCTGAATCATAGCTCAAATCATTTTTTTCCCAACCACTTTCCATTTCAGCCTCACCCAGAAATAGGTCAGGCTCTCTGGCCCCCAGAATCTGGGTCACTGACCCTGAACTTTAGGGTGTGTTTCGCACTGCTGGGTTTAAAATGATCGGAAATGCCATTGAAACTGACTAGTCATCCGGAACGAAATCGTGTTTCCTACTCTCGTTATGGGTATTTGTGATCCGGAACTTACCCTGTATATAAGTCAAACCTAGACTGGATTGTAGGTCTCACATATTAATTCTATTATCATTTTGTTTTGACTGATCTGAAACAATGTTACGGCTCTTGACTTGTAGGTGAAATTTGATTTGATTTGAATGATTTATTTTAATTTTTTTTTTTTAAATAATAGAATCGAGTGAGTGGTTGTGGTGTTACATAAAAAATATATCATACTCGCATTTATGCTGTTTTTACGACTTTTGATGAAAAATAAGTCTTCAACCGCTACCATATAGTAGATCAACCTCTCGTGTATAAATTAACTAAAGGTTGTATTTTAGGGTTAAAGGTTAAATCTTCAACGTGTGTATAAGTTGAAATACATTTTATATGCACTATAAATAAATCATTTTACACTTCAGTCGTTTAAATTTAATGATAGTACACATGTACCTCTTAATTAAAAAAAAGTATAAAAAAGGGTAAAATGATATTAATCTCGTTACACTGAGTTCACAAATACACTGAGTACAATAGCTGTGCCGTTTAAATAAGTGATTTATTCATGTTTTCTGTTTCGAAGATGTTTCAACATTTTGCTTTTGCTCTAGGTTGTTTATACTTGACCAGTCAGTTTTCCTTGTGGTTTGTTAATTATTTAAAGGAAAGGTATACGTTTGGTAATCACTCTTAAAATAATGGCAGTATAAACTAATTGGTAAGAAGCCAACAGCAGCTTTCGATAGTATTAAGCATTTTTAGAAACATTTCACTTCGAAGTAAGGTGGCTATGGAATATCAGTTTTTTCCCCCAAATTTGAATCAGAGAAACGTTACTGTCAGATACGTTTCTCAGATTGTGTATTCCTATTAGGGATTATTCTTCCTGCGTGGACTGTTCGCTCCGGATTTTTGGCGATATCTAAAAAGCGCGACCAGCTTTTGGAAGGAAGTTTTCGCAGGTAAGTTTTGTTGGACACAACTTCTTTTATATAGGATTAAACAAATCGAACGGTTCCAAAAAGCAAAGGTATACCAAAAGAAATGGTCATGGAATGCACAACACGAAAAACCGTTCCACGCACGTAGTCTAAAACGGTTGAATCGCATTAGAGGGTTGTCTGGTAACTGAACAATATTTGTTAGGCCCGTAAGGGGGCTCGGAACCCACGCCACGAGGGCTTCCCTTCCAGCTTTGCGCGACTCGTAACCGTTTGTCCCCGTTTTCCTCCTTGTTCAGTAGCATTATCTTTGTTGTGAGTTGTCGATGGCGCAGTTGTGGTTTGTGAACTTGAAATAAATTTATTAATTAATAAAGACGCACAATTATTGTCACATAATTTGCATCGTTGTTTTATCAACGAAAATCAAAGTGCAGAAACTTTTAAACTGCTTCACTGCTTCACCACTGCCAACAAACAAACAAACACCAAAGAAACTAACAAACACCCCAACACCCCACCAAACAAACAAACAAACAAACACCCCAACAAACAAACAAACAAACAAACAAACAAAACGAACAAAAAACCTACCAAACAAACAAACACCCCCAAAGTACAACAACACCCCAATAAACAAAAACAAACAAGCAGCCCAACAGACACCCCAACAAACACCCAACAAACAAACTTTTGGGGAGAGGTTCGGCTGTTTTAATCTGATGATCTCTGCGTCATCTGTCCGGTCACGCTACTTAGTACATACATGCATTCTTTATATAAATCCCAAATGATGCTTTATAGGAATTTGACCGTATACACGGTACTTCACTGAAGTTACTTTTGTTTAGGCCTACTGTATACTTAAGTTATTTCGTAGATCTTACCTGTAATAAACAGAAGGCTATTTACAGTGACTGAAATGCATTTTTTGTAAATATAAAACTGCTTGTAATCGCTTGTAAAATTGTCATTAACAACAAAGCACAGTTTACGGTAAGGTTTACTCATTCGTTGTGTCAGTGTGTGATAATTTAAAAAAAAGAATAACACGAAACGGGTACTGGACTATTTGGTAATGGCCCGATTTCGAATGTTGACCGTATGCACTCTCAAAGCTCGTGGTCATCACTGGTCTACTAGACTTGACCCATGTTGGGTTTTTGTTCAAAGAAGGGAAAGTACATCATCTAACCAAACCGTTAGTTTTTGTCAAATATGGAAGCCACGTCCCGATGACTGTGTTGCGTGATGGTTTGGGAGGCAGGTATTTGGCGTTTATGTACGAGACGGGAACAAAAAACTGGTCAAGTGTTGTCAGGTAATCGAAAATATAAGCATAGGTGATCTCAGATGGAAACTTTTCTCTTGAGGATTGGTACGGGTATGGTCTTTATAAACAGTTAGCTTTTTTAGATTTATAGCACTACTCATTTTGCTTCGATTATTGCGTAAACTTTGTCTTTAATGGAAAAGAGATTTTAAAAACAGGGTTTTTTCCGGAAGCCAGCAGTCACTAGAGGGCGGTATCTCAAGCCTGCCGATGAAAACTTACACAACGTGCATTACCAACATAATTTGATTAAGGTTTCTCCCATGATTTCCCGCCTACTTTACCAGAAGCGTGAAAATTTGCGTTTTTTTCTTCCCCTCCCCACAAGGAAGCATACATTTCTTTGACCGAGTCTTGGGACTCCTTCATTATATCAGGCTCTTCGCTTCATTTGTCATGGATTGGATTATATGTTAGCGGTGCCTTTCAAACGCGGCGCATTCCACCCTTTCGTCTAAATTGGCGCTTGTCTTACTTCCACTCATGCAAATGGCTTGGGCAATAGGATCAGTCAGTGCGCCGTTTTTTTTATCCGAACGCAATTTTCTCCCGCGTTTTATTGTTTTGTCTTATTACAAGTCGTGCCGTGTGTTATTTCAGTGTCTTCCCTCCTATGATTAAATGCTGCTGATTGACTAAAATAATATTTGTGAATTATTTTTTGGGAGTGTTATTTAATTCACTTATTATGTTAGTTATTTAGGTTAGAAGTCTAATCTCCCTATATTTACATACTATTTGTTCGACTAGCAGTGAGGCAACCGCAGGTAGACCAATCTCTAATGAAGGTATTCTGATAGTTTGATGATAGTGTAGTGTGGGTTATCAGAAATACCTTTCACCTAATTATATAATTGTAAAGTTCAATTGACTTGGCTGGGTGATTGCACTGCCATCCAAATGCAATCAGCAGTTTAAAAATACATATAATACATACATTTCACACTCTGACGACTCCCGGGTCAGAATCAGCCCCTGATTCTGGGTCTCTTGAGGCCTGAACCCGTTTCAGGGTCTGCATTACACAGAATCTAAGTCAAGATGACTCAAAAAGTGGTCAAACTGACGAGGAATCCGAGTTTAATATTGACGTTAAAAAAAGAGAAGACAAATCCAGTTTCCGGGTCAGCCTGATCAGTAATGGGTCGGCCCTCCTGGAACCCGGAATGGGTCAACGCTGACCCGGGAGGGTTAAGACTGCCCACAAATCCAGACTAACAAAACGGAGAAAGGAACATCAAACTGGTAGTTGATGTGCTCAGTGTTGCAATGTTTGATGCCAAAGGGTGTGGTACCACCAGTTAAGAGTGAGCACATTTTTTTTTGCAGATTTGCACATGACTTTACACGGTATATAAAGATGGTCATAGTGCAAATGTTCTCTTAAAATTGTATGTTTGCTTGAAATGCCCCTTTTTAAAGAAATGGGTTAAAAAGTTCGAGCTCAATTGGTCATCGAGGTCACGAGAAAATAGTGAAAAGAGACCTAGTTAGGCCTATGTGTTTTCTGTTTTTATCGAGTTTTTCACGAAAACGATAGCATTTTAGACAGAAATATTTTAAGGAACCGTTTCTACCATTACTTACTTTAAATCATGTAAGTTATGTGTGAATCTGTGAACATTTGTGTTTTTCGATCTTACCCAATAGTGTAGAGGGCCTTTAAGGTTTTTCCACTACTTTTACGTGACTCCGACGACCAATTGAGCTTAAACTTTTACTAATGTTTTCCCCGTGCTTTAAGTAAACATAAACAAACAATGCAAAACAAAAAAGCAACCTTTACTAATTGGAAATGGAATCAATATGAAAACATTGCCTTCCATAATTAAAAGATGCAACAAAGGCCCACGATCGTTTTGGATTCTGGGTTCAGCCAACAGCTGCCAGACGCCATCGCTTGTCACTGAAACAGCTGTTGCTGAGTTCGCTGTCCGTCAAAATACCATGACGTTAATTATACCTACTTCATTAATAACTTCAATCTTGGGCTGTAAGCGCATACTTCCGTGGTAAACAGAGACAAAAACCCTAGGTGCTGGTGTTCCCAATATATATAAATATATTTTTAAAATCTCGAAAAGGCCTTATGCACAAGCGCCATGTTAAAAATAACAAACCGCAATGCGACATGGGAAACCGAGTACAGTTAACAAATAAATTAAGCTGCCAAGATGGACGCCATGCTGTAGTTTACGCGTAACTATACAAGGTTTTATAGTTATACCGCATCTCCAGCGCCCTGATGGCGTCAGTGTTGCTTGGACTCGGGATTTCACCCAGAATCCTTTGCGCGCCGCTCATGCGTGCATTGGGACAAGCATATTGTTTGTGTTTTTTTTAAAGTTCGATGATTTGCCATCAAAGTTTCAGAAAGACCTAGTTGCAAAACAAGTTGGGTGGCGTTTCCGGGAGGCCGATATATGGTGTTATCCACGAGCCTCGAAGTGATGACGTCAAATAATCGTGTGGTGGCTCTCTATAGGAACATTGCACACATTCATTTGGGTTTGCGGTTCATGCATCAATGGGTTTACAAAACCGTGAATGTTTACGAATATCTTTATGTAAATAGTTGGCTCTATAGTAATAGTGGAATTCCGCGCCCACGGTCACCATTTTCCGCTGAAGACTACAAGCGCCGAGCGCCAGCTGTAAAAGGGGAGAATACTTAGTGAACGTGAAGTTCGCACACGCACAAGCACAACCTTTATACGAATCACGCTTACGATAAGTGTGCTTTTCCTGCTAGCGTAAGCATCAAAGCCACTGGGCCCAGTTTATGTCGGGTGGGCGTGGCTGACATTTGAACACGTCACACTTACGAATGGGATATGGACATTTGCGCACGCATAGAACTATCGGTTGTTTTGAGGTAGTTTGGACGGGCGTTAGCTTCATCTTTCAACTGCACTGTGTGACACCAATCAAAAGATCAACGATATAAAAATAGCAGAAACGCAGCTCACTAAGGAGAGCATGACACTGTCTTGCGTACTTCACTGTCCTCAAAGTGTGACGTCAGACATTCAGGCCAAGAAACATCCCAGCGGTAAAGCCACATGACGACCCTCTGTACTGAAACCTTCCCGTTTATGATATTAAAAATGTCATCTAGACCCATTTATCGTGGAGACAGCATGTTGGTACAAGGTTATCCGAAGCTCTTGGCATCAGACGCACCGGGGCCCAGGGGGCCCCAGGGCGACTACACCGCCAGCTTTGCCTAGGCCAAAAGGCTCTAACCCCGTACATAATAAACGTGACCAGTTCGCTGGTAGAACGTCCCAATTACTCATGTACGCCATATAAGTCCGCGTCACGGACAATGATTAATTTAACCTACAAAACTCATAGTTCGATTTTAAAGCTGCAACCGTATTTCCTATTGATGATATCTGACAACAGACTTAGCTGACTATTGGTAAATTTTACGATTTCTAAGTAATTAAATAGTCCTAGTTCTTTTAAAGTATTAGTTTGAACATTCAGCGGGTGTGGTTTATGACATAATGTCGGAGTAAATTGAGTTCTTAAGTCATTTCATTTGATTTTCATTTTCAGCATAGGATGTTAGCATACACTTATAATAAGATATCACTGTTAGGTAAAAAACTGTATGTGTAGTACATGTACGTGCACACGTTCCTGATATGAGGTTGAAAGTCTGTGATTTTGTAAATTTGCTTATTTATGAGCTTTAAATGTATGAAACGAAACAACAAACAAAATTCCAGCAAGAAATGAATTCAGGTTCTGAGCAATTTGGGCCGGCAATTAAAAGTAGTTAATTTGTCAAGTATGTTTTACACGTGTCATGGATAAAGCAACATTAAAAGCAAGTATTGAAGTCAAAACTCTTATTGAATTTTTTACTTTCATGTTTCAAATGTGATCTCTGCAGCTGCACTCATCTCTAACGATGTAATTTACCCCAGTGTCGAAGTTCTATTAATTTGTGATGGGTTATTAGTTCAAGAATTTACTATTTTTGTATTTATGTTTTACATTTTATGTACTTAAAATATCTATTTTAATTCTTTGGACAAAAATACCTATAGTTACATTTACAGATGTCAGAGTCAAGGACAATATAAAAAACAACTGTCAACAATTTAATGAAATTTACCCCTGTGTCTAAGTTCTATTGATTTGTGATGGATTAGTTCAAGTACATTTTATGTACTTATAAATCTATTTTAAATCTTCAGACTATAATACCTATAGTTACATTTACAGATGTCAGAGTCATGGCAAAAGATAAAAAACAACTGTCAACAATTTAATGAAATTTACCCGTGTCTAAGTTCTATTGATTTATGATGGATTAGTTCAAGTACATTTTATGTACTTATCAATCTATTTTAAATCTTCAGACTATAACACCTATAGTTACATTTACAGATGTCAGTGTCAAGGCAAAAGATTAAAAAAAAAACTGTCATCAAAGAGGTGCCAGACCCATATACTCTGTTGTCGTAAGATTGCTTGAAATAATTGATACAGTTTTCTGGAAATGACAAGAGATATTAGCTTCATTCTTGTTGTTGTTGTTTTTTTTTTTTTTAACATTATCGGTTTCATCTAATGGAGCCGGCGAGAACTATACTACAATACAACAGAGAACGACAACCACGGCTACAGCGTCTCCCCAAAAGGAAGGCTCACGTTAGACCTAAATGCAGGTCAAAAGAAAACCCTGCAAAGGGTATCCAGCCTCTGTTGTTTAACAAAAAGGAGAACACATAAAGATTTCACAAGGGATTCATCCAAACGTCGGCAACAAGTCTTCTGTTTCCCTACAAAACGTCCGGCGTACCGATTGTCAATCTGTCACACGAGAACTGCCGGGCCCCGTTACTCCAGATAGCGGAACCGTGTCTGATTTCGCAGAGTTAAGGCCCATGCCTTCACTGTGCAATTTCCCAGGAGTCCGGGGTAGATGTGCCGGTTTCAAAGGACTAATTTAATAGCAGTTGATTTTGAACTTTGACACCTGAGCTGGGCTGTCGCCCTGGAGGACTTGACGGGTTTCTTCTTGCGTCAATTAGGCCAACAAACAGACTCGAATGACCGACACATTTGTATCATTTGATATCAACAAAGGAAAGTTCTCCTTGGAGTTCAACTATTAAGATCAACAAATACAATACATAATCAACTTCGCCTTTTCCTTGCTCTATGACCCTCCTACTCAAGCAACGGCCAGAGATTGTAAGAGAGTGTGGTGGCAAGTTTGAAACAGCATTAAAAGTACTTTCTGAAAAGTCCCGGATCAGAATTAACCCAGATTCCGCGACCTTGACTCATATCCAGATTCTGCATCATTTTGACCCATTTCCGGGTCATACTGACCACCCAAACCCGTCGACGGGGAAGACAAATTATGAGAACAATCAATTAATCTTGCACCATATCCCACATGATGTTGGCTCCACGAACTTTCACTCTCCATTCTTGCCTATCTTGGGCTCCACGGTGTTCCAGGTGTAGGTGCTTTTAGTGATGCTGTCGTTTTCCCATCTCTTCCTTGGCCTACCCTGTCTCAGTAAATTTTAAAAGTAGGACGCCTTTTGGGAGTCTGCTGTTTTCCATTCTCACCAAGTGGCCAAACAAGGCAAGTTTGATCACGTAGATGCGCGAGGTGATCAACTCTTCTTTATATTGAAGGTTTGTGACACTCCTTTAAACACAGTTAAGGTTATCAAACAGTTGAAAATGTTAAAGAGCGACGACATTTATAAAACATTTATGGAAGCCCGTACGGGGGACACTTTCTATACAATTGAGCTGGACTCACTTTAGCTCGCTCCCTGCAATTTACAACCATCATAGCGGTGCCCGTTGCCGTTCCTATCGGGCTATTAGCCGACTAAGATGTCACATCTACTGCCAATCTAAACATCCTACCCGGGTAATGTTGCCGAGGAGGTGTTACGGGCAACTGGGCATTCTGTCTTTATAGATCGAAAATTGGACGAGTATGAGACAAATGAATAAAAGGTGATATATGCCTTTGGAGAATTTTGACCACTTCAGAGGCGGTTTTGTTTTCTGGCGCGATCTCGAATATATAACCCGTAGATACATTTTTTATCCACCCGGGTAAGAAACGATTAGTTATATTTGTTAAGAGTATACTTTTTTTTCTTCAAATAAGCTTATCCATTTTTAGAACTCATTCGGGAAAAACCCTGAATAAAACAATACTAACAATAAACAAAATAGTGTATAAATGCAACAATTATCATTAAAACAACAAACTAATTTCCTTGAGTGCTGTAAATCCGTGTATAAAAATATTTAGAAATATATTATACGGGAAACGTATTTATAAGAACGCCGCCACATATATTTCAAAATGCTATTTAGGGAAATTTATTTCGTACTATTTTTGGCACGACGCCTTCAAATATATTAGTGTGGAAAAATACCTCTTCCATTACGGAGAATGTTTTAAATATTTTTTAGAATACATTTTGGAGTAAACAGCCTTATGCTGATAAATATGAGCACACAAAGCTAAATCAGCACAAACCCTCTCGGCCCTCAAAGGTATACCCCATTTATCCCATCGGCGAATAGAAGCAATTAGGCCTATGGTTGTGTCTTGCTCAAGGACACAAGTGTCATGACTGGGATTCAAACCCACACCCTGATGACTAAACCGCTCAGCTTCTTGCTTTTGCTCCTATCTCGTTCCGTTCGTGGTTCCTATCAAGCTTGGGCTATTAAAAATAATTTAAACACTTTAAATTTCCTAGCAACCTGTTTAAAACTGTCCATGCTGTAAAACGAAGGGTCTTTTCCACCGCATGTATATGTAATAAAACAAATTGCTCTTATTTTGTGTGTGTAGAGAATTAAGAAACCTGACATTGATAGGGAAAATGTATTAGTATGACCCTGTTCGTCTTTGAGAATCAACTCAAGAAATACAAAGGAACTAATGTGTCTGCGAGTCTACGGTGATGCATGTATTGACATAAATTCTTCAACGAAGGTTGTCAATTTCATGGAAATGCAGAAATGTCAATTTATGCACGAACTTGAGGGTTGAATGGAATAAATACAATACGAACTACAGATGCAGGCGAGTCGCTGATTACTGTCTGGCGAAATAAAAAGTAAATAAAAAATAAAAAATAATGAATCTTTTTACAAACTGTAACTGAAACTAAACCTTGTTTAGTTCCTACCTTATTTAAAATTCATACGCAAGAGAGTCCATTTCACCCTCAAAAAATAAAACCAATAGTTATTTTAGGTTATTGTGTTTTCTTTATTTTACCCTTCCTTCACCCCCTTAATACTAAACCCGAGGCACACCACTCTAAACTCCACTGCCATCGATCTCTGCCTTTCTACTACCCAGCTGAATTTCAAGTTGGCCCAATTTTGTCACTGACCCGTTTTCCGGACTGCACTGGTTGGAAATGGATCGGGCATTGTGAGGTAAATTCTAATCGTGCTCCGCGCAATCGATGCAGACCGCCGTGTATGCGATACTACGGCGCAGCGGAAATGCAGTCCGGTTTCTCTCTCACCTGTTTTTTTTCCCCTTCAATCCCTTTTTTCACACTCAGAAGTCTCTCGCAGACCTTGTGCAGAGTAAAATCTCCAAGTTGAAGGATTTATAAATATATCATATCGACTGGGTTTTCATTACAGTTGTTTCGCATATGCTAGTTATGCTTTACATTTTTGGCAGCGAATTAAAAAGGTATATTAAAATAAAAAACAAAATTAAATCGATGATATGCGTTTGAATAATGCATTATTGCAACTGCTGTTAGAAACATGTTAAAAGTAAATTCTCACCGATGCCCTTTTGACTGTCATCAAATCAAAGCAACCAGCTGTTCGTTACCTTTTGTACATCTAGGCGGAGAGAAGTTACTCTGCGGACGACTCTTTCAACCACGTATACAATTGTCGACCCCGCAGGTATAAATGGAAGTCTCATCAATGACGTCAGCGGCACGATGAACAAGCTTGCGAATCATTTGAAAGAAAACAATGCTCTTTATCCACGTCTGCCACCTTCTGTACTCCTGTGTGAAGGGAAGAAACTGACACACATTAGTGCACTGATATGTTATCATTCAGGCTATCATATTATCTACCTCGCCTTAGCAACTGAAAAATTACTTCTGTCACCAAAAGGTGGGCGGGGAAAATCCGAACAATAAAACAAACACAATTAGTATAGGAAAACAAAATAATGAACAATTTAGCACTCTAATGGGAGTTCGAATTAGTGATCAACGTTTGAATCGTCTCAAAAGTCTTTTTTAAACGATCATGTGACCTTCCTTGTTTACTCTGTTGACAGTTTACACTAACAGCCGGTGCAAAATCTTGTCGTTTCAGACGGGTGAAAATGGAGGCACGCATATTTTTGGTTCAATCGTGAGTTCAAATACGAGGTGTTGCTGGCTATCGAAACCCCTTTAAAGACGAGATTTTACAGTGTCAACTTATCAAAAGCCCTTTAAACGAGGTGTTACTAGTTGTATCAACTTAACGAAAACCATTTAATATGAGGTGTTTACCAGTTATATCAACTTATCGATAACCCTTAAAATACGAGATGTTGCTGGATGTATCAACTTAACAAAAGCCTTTCAAACGAGGCGTTACTAGTAATATCAATGTATCGAAAATCATTTAACAAGAGATGTAGCTGATTATATTGACTTTTCGAAACACCTTATACAATCAGAAATGTTGCTAGTTATATCAACTAACCAAAAGCCTTACGAACGAGGTGTTACTAGTTTTATCAGCTTATCGAAAATCATCTAATACGAGATGTTTCTAGTTAGGTCAACTTATTTAAACCCCTTTAAATACATTTTGTTGCTAGTTACATCAACTTAATAACGAAAATGATTTAGGAGTAATAAATAAAATACCCGTAACCCCTACACTCGCATGACCAAGTGTCACTTATATAGGATCTAAGCCACATATAATAATATGCAAATGCTGAACCACA
The DNA here is from genome assembly GCA_023634235.1 of Pisaster brevispinus. NCBI lineage: Eukaryota > Metazoa > Echinodermata > Asteroidea > Forcipulatida > Asteriidae > Pisaster > Pisaster brevispinus. The sequence goes on from JAMKCF010000012.1 coordinate 3,206,797, forward strand.
AGCAGATTGCCTCAGCTCGGTTTCCCTCCCTCTCCGAAATAACACCGAATCGTGCTACTCGCCGGAGGGGCCGACCACGAGGTATTATCCCCCGTGGTGCCTCGTGGGACACGAGGGGTTCCGTGCCTGGTGGGGCGTCCTGTTAGGCCCCGTGTACACCTGGCTGGTGTAAACCTATACACATGACGAGAGGGCAAAACGCTGATCACAAGTCCATTGATTATATACCCTCTTAGCGAGGGACCCCTGAATACGCGGATTGCTTCTGGAAAGTGTCGTGGAGGGGTTGTTAATTACAGCGAGGTCTGACCAGTGTCGAAGACCAGCTGGCGCGCATTTGGAATCATCATAAATAAATTCAGAAGTTTTGTTATTTTCTTTAGAACGGAAGCCAAATTAGTTTTGAGCGCTTACGGACTGAATTGCACACTATTTTCCTTTTTCCTTTCCACACTGAGCACAAATTCTAACACAATATATAAATGTGTTAGAACAGTTATTTTGATTGAATAATGAACCTGCAAACATTTGCCTAAATGTAAAGCTTACTTTGTGAAATTTTGGTGATAAAGTGAAGCTGCCAATAACAGATTTAAAGGTACTTTCCAGCCTAATAGCCTTTACACGCACACCCAGACATATTTGAGAATCCCGTAAATCGAGGACTTCTCTTAGTTCTTCCATTGTTTTGACTCTTTTATTTATTTAACGACGTCCCTATTGGCTTTGTCCCCCCACACACGCAACCTTACGGATCGGGTTTGTGGGGGGGGGGGGGGGTCCTGCTATTGTTGATCTAAAGGTTGAACAAAGAAAACCCACAAGGGTGACGTTATCAGGAGATTGCACCCACCAGCAAAACTTACTTTTCGGTTGGCGTCATGATAAATACAAAATGAGAACAAAAGGTGGACGAAGTTCAAGATGAAAGCACAATCTCCTTTAAAACCAACACGCTAAGAATAAACGTTCACAAATTCCGTCGACGAAAAAACATCACGATTAGCTTTTTCTAAATTAAATCTCTGAAGATCGCCCGAACGTCTTTTCGAAGAAACTAGCACAAGACCTCCGATATTCATGATAAAAAGGCACGCTCACTTTTGAAAGACTAAGATTTTTTCCCCGGTTACGATAGCCATCTACCTTGTTTGTACAGGTACATACTGTTGTTGGTTTTATAACTTTTCAGACTGAGGGCATTATATGTTCACCTGATGATTGGGTCCAGCCGATGGCCAACAAAATAAGAAAATTATATCTTGTGAATTTATCTGGTTTCTGAGATTAGGAGTATTGTGTAAACCGGAGTAGCCGAAAGGTCGAATATATAACGCCGGAATGGGAGCTTCGACCGATGAAGGGGAGCGCGTGATGCGGGGATCGTCAGCACATTGCCCTGGCGAGAAAAACGGCTAGGCTGACACGCTTGGGGGCCGAATTAACTTCACCCGTGGACTTCTACCTCTTTGTGAACGCGGTACTAAGGCCTTACCCGATCATATTCTAATCCAGATCATATCAAGCACAGCGAGGAAATACGATCTCAGATGATAACAAAAAGTGAGGGGGGAGGGGGGTAAGACACGAAAGCGGTCAAGACAGTCATAGAATGTTTATACGACCTGCAGATGCCATAGGATAAAAACGAGTTTGAGATCTAATTAACAATGAATTAATGAAGGAGTTGTTATGTAAATCTAACTCGCTGCATCCCTTTCTAGGCGAAGTTGATCCCCTGAGAGAAAACGGTATTTGTAAGAAAATATAAATAAATACAATTCATGGAGTGTTATGAAATACCAGTTTCCTGTAATACGAAAAGGTATAAAATAAAAAAGGGGAAACGAAATGTGACGTCACATAACAGGCATCGCAGCTGTGGTCTATATGTTCGTTTACAAATATTAAACAATAAGCACTTGGGGTTAAAAATTAATACTGTATTTATCATTTTGTTTACTAAATAGTAGTGTGATAAACATGTTACACTCAGTCTTTCTTATAAATTATTATTGATTTATTCCTCGATGCAACTCATTACGTCTATTGGATTGTTGCAGCACCAACTGTTAAAAACCTAAATCGACCTGACCTCTCGTAACCGGACAGGCTTCGTGGAACGCTGATAAAAACATACGGGGCCAATATTCATGGTACTGCACGCTTAAAAGTTCCCAGGTCACAACAGGCTGGGATTTTGGGTTCCATGGGGCCTGACCATTTTGGAGTCAGTACAACCCGGAATATGTGTTAACGTGACCCAGAAATGAGTCACCTTGACGCAGATTCCTGAGTTAAAATCCCAATTTCAAACAAGTTTCCGGGTCAGCCTGACTAAGAAATGGATCAGCCCCCCCCCCCCCCACCTCCGGAATTTGAATCCTGATCAAAATCTGATCGGGAGATTCAGAGCGTGTTTGCCACATAAGTCTGCGCTTACGGGGCCCTGTAAAGTGGTAATGAATGTAAGCATTGAAGTGGCCTGGCCTTAACTTGCGGGGGCTGTGGGTTCGATTCCCAACCAAGTAGAACGCCTCGAGATTTGTTTCCCGCAAGACGCCCAAAAGTATTGAGTATTTAGCTTAATTAGCACCGCTGACTACACTCATTTTATCAACTCCTCCATTCCCCCCCCCCTGTTACACTGATATAATAAATCATGTTACAAAAATAATGACATTTGCAGAATCAATCATGCCTTGATGACATTGTTAAACTAGAGCCAACCTGGGATTTTGTTTGGTAGTGAAGAATAATTTGATGCAAAGCGAAACGTACCGGAAAGATTATGCCATTGCAAAATAAAATCACTGTTGAAAATGGTTCCCAATACAAAAAATAAATAAATAAATAAATAAAATAAAAATAAATAAAAATACACAAAACCTGTCTGCGGCCAGACAGTATCGATTAACGATACACAGATACGATACCCGCCATTATCTAGCTTGACTGTAGGTACGTGAGATCAATGACGTAGAAATAGAAAATTAGAAAATTAAATACAGACGACCATATCAAAACTGTTTCTTAAGTTAACGTGTGTTTGTCCACAACACTAAAGTCTTTCTACTTCAATTGACTCAGAAATTCTTACATTCTACTCTACAAATTACTGTCGTTGGTGTAATTCGGGAACACTGAGAGATTAATAGAGAGATGTGATCAACTCATCAGAACTGCAAAAGTTATACCTCATTTTAGCATCTAAACAATATTGTGAAATTGTTAAAATTTCTTCTTGGGAGTATTATGCCTGCCAACCTCATACCTGGCGGGCTCTTTTGTAAACATGTAGGTCACAAGTCACGCAATCAATACATCAACCTCGTCACCAACCATTCCATATTGCAAGGGTCAATAACGTTGTGGTGTTTCTCTGTCAGACAGTTCTATTTAATGTTCTCTATAAGGTTTCTATAATTGAAAGCATTTTTCTTTGGAATTGCTGATAATTCTCGAGTTCACTTAGCCTCCCGGCCTAAATTCACATTTACCATCCATCAAGTACAGACAAACCGTAAAGGGGGTCTACCATTCACTATCCAAGGTCTACACCAGTCAGTCTTCCAAGTAAAAAAGAAGAAGAAGAAGAAGCAGAAGAAGAAGAAGAAGAACAAGACAAATTAGCAATAATTGGTCGCCGTGCCATTTTCTTTTTCAATGCGCCAGAGTGGAAGAGCTCTTGTCGCCTGACGCCTGAGACGGAAAGGTCAGAGTGATTTTGCACTGTGCCCCTAATAGAATTACACTCACTGGAGTCAGGCACGCATACGAATCAGAACTTATGTTCAGAATCAACTTCAAATAAAAGTACGTGGTTAAACTAAAATGGACATGATCTCATTTTGTAATCTCTTGTGGATGGGAGGTACAGAGTGGATTGTGGTTAGCATAAGGGCACTAGTTTTGTGTTAAAACTCACCAACGTTTATCCAGTGAAACGTGTCTTTTAACGTCACCGAAACAGGGAATGGGTGGGCGTTGCGAACAAAATAATTGGGTTTTAATGTTTCATTGGTTTAATTGTTTTGGTTTATGCAGAGAAGCGGCCAACAAGAGTCAGGCCCAGAAAGAGGGGAACGAATTGAAGCAACTGGACCGCATCTTTACATTTCCTCGAAAATCGCGACAACGCAGTAACTTATAATGGTGTCTTACGTCCATAAACAAGAAGCCTACACCACAAACCAAAAATGCAAGTTTTCAGATGTTCTTCCACTTTAGTGCGCCAGAAAACTGAAAACCAAAACACCCCAAAACACGAAGAAAGATTACGAAGACAGATAATTCGATTTAAGAGGTGTTACAGATGGCTTCAGCTTATAATTACTGAGCTTCCCTGTGTTACAATGTGTCAACAACAAACACAAACCATTATCAGCAGACCGGAAATATGGCTGTACATAGTGACTGCACTCCTTCATCAACTATCTTCTGTCGTGATACCCAACGTACATAGTAACTACACTCCTTTATCAACTATCTTCTGTCGTGATACCCAATGTCCGTATTGTACAATACATGTCGTAACATACATCAGTCACTTTGTGAACAAAACTAACCAACAAGAGTCCAGCTTCTTCTTTTTTGATAGGTTTTGGTGTTCGATATTGACCTTAATATACACGGAAAAAGTCAAAGATAAAGTAAAAGTATGTGGTTATAACTAATGGGGTCTTCGTCTTAGTAGCTAGACCAAGGCGGTTTTCGGGCATTACTATCCCTGTTCTTCAGACATACCAAATAAAGCCCTTCTAAAAACTTTGTCAACTGCCTGGGGACTATACAAGTTGCTTAAGGGGGTCAATCCAACAAAATACTGACTTAGCCCTCGCAGGTTCCCTTTTTACACCTGGGTTAAGAGAAGCAATTATGGTTAAATGCCTTGCTTAAGGACATGCGTGAATTTGAACCCACAATCTGATGACTCGGCCAATGAAAAGCCGAGTCTGATGCACCAGGCCGCTCGGCCACGAGACCCCGTGCCACCGAAGATGGTGTTATCAACGTAAGTAGCTTTGTTTTTACCGCTTTTTAATAAATGAAAGTGTGTTTTAAAAAGCTTTTAACATAATCCCGGCCTCGCTGTCCACAGACCTTTATCATGTTGCGCTACCGCCATCTTGTTCATGTTCCCTGTATCCAATAACAGTATTGGATGCTGATATTCATTATACACAAAGGGAACCAGGCTATTTTCCTTTCAAGACTTGGTTTTGGTTACATTGATTTGAATGTGAAAAAATCAAGATAACCGCACCATGATAACTAAGCCAGACATGTGACCTATCCGCTTCTTTGAACCCTACCCCGCGACAAAATTAAATAAGTTTTTCCAGCCAGCTTTGTGGTTCCTTCTGGTCACAAAACAAACATTTTGGATGCATGCATGCAGCCGAGTCAAGAGGACAGTCTATACGTTTCAGCCGTCCGATTCGACGACGTAAAGAAATTAAAGAAAAAACAAATCGTTGAAGCACATGCCCCGCATAAAACATTATTAAATTTGTAAGTGTGATATCAGATGGACTGGATAAGGAGTTCACGGAAACTCACCCTTCGACCAAAAGAAAACACCAATAAATACGGCTGTACTTTGGCTCAATTTCAGTCCTACAACCCCCACCAGTCTGCTATGAATAATGCAGCCCCACGCTGGTCTGTCAATTTATTTGAGGTGAGTGGCATTTTAAACATCTTCTCGAGGCAGTCAGAACTCACCCGGTTTTTCTTTTGGTGGTGGTATTTTGACTTGGCGTGTAGATGCCCCGAGTTCAATACTCTCAAGCAACACTTTTAACAGATCAATGAATTATTTATTGAGCGCGGATTAGTTGGTAACGGGGAGAGGTTATGGAGGGAAATCACAGGTAAACACAACTTTTGATTTCTAAGGAAAATGGTGGTTAAAAATACAAATGTTGATTCTTATAGACTCTGAAAGTCTCGTGCGTGTTGAAAACGAGAAAACCATGAAATCAAATATTCTGTGTAAATATAGCAACTTCTTGAAAAAAAATACCCACAGCACTTTGTACAATTTAAATTTGCATGATACAAATAATTTATTAACATTTAACATTGAAACAAAATTATAACTTTGGACGAGGATGCTTATTTTTTACATACCCCATTTGCCAATCACGCCCGGATTGGTGCAACCATAACAAAAGATGACATGAACTGCCGTTCATGAACTGCCGTTGGGCAAAGTTCTTAATGTAACAAGTATAGCCGGAAACGGAGGTCAAGCCTTATTCTCTGATTTGGTTGCTGTTGATTAGTTAAATTTATTTTACCTTCATATATTTCATAGCACAATTTTACTTTCCCGACAAAATTATATATACCTTTTAGCTGTAAACTACGTTAAACTGAAGTAATTGAAGGGGAAAAAAAATAAATAATTGCGCGCACGTACAACTCAATATGGCTGGGACCGACTTGGGCCAAGAAGTCGAATACGCGCTTGACTTGCACAGTCTATGCCGGAGAGAGGTTAGCTAAAACAGATGAAGAAGAAAAACAGAATACCGATTATTTTTACATCTTGGACCTATCGTGGATCGCTCGAAAAATAACTCTAAGAGTCGGCTTCCCAAAGCTATATAGTTTTAAGATGGTCCAATGTTACCACCATGAATTGAAATGTTATATCAACTTTATCAACAGTTAAGGATGATACAAAACTTAGTAACGTAGATTCTTCTCTTAGTGAAATCTTGCCCAGCTTAGTGAAATTGAATTTAAAGTTTTGTTATGGGCATTTTTGGTAATGGAACTTATTAAAAGAAACGTGCACTTTAAACCGTTAGCCTGAAGATACCTGTGTAGAAAAATGTCGGTTTTAGATGTGGGAGGAAAACCACCGAGAGAGAAAAACACGCGCAATGCAGTAGAGACTGAAAACACAATCCACAAGTAAGGCTCCGTCCGAGGTGGGGTCCCAGCCGGGAGTATAAGAGATTGATCTGAGGTACGCACGCTATGGCTAGCATTATGCAGCCCAAGGAATAAACCACACTGGAAACAGACTTGGTAAAATTCGAACCTGCGACCTCCGGATTAAGGGTGCCTGCGATCTACCAACTGAACCATCTAGCCCCTTAACGTTGGCGGTCTCCTTATGTTGTCAATATCTGTGCATTGAGGTTCCAGTCTTTATGCAGCTAAGAACATTTCTGCTTTCATCTGTAATGACTACCGTACCTCTTTGTGTACCTCAATGCAAATCCCTTTAACCGTCAGTTTAAAAACACTCTACCAATTGCCCAGACAAGTTAATAAGTAGGCCCCTGAGCATGTATCCCAATACTCACGGTATCAAGCTATCTTCGATATCCAGCCCTATTTTTCCAGACCACAAAGCCATTCAAACCAAAACCAAACTTAATTTGCGCGAGCCTTGCCCTAATAGAGCAGAAGTTCTAAATTCGTTTCCCACATGCCGGCCTGCTTTGTAGTGAAGGCGCAAGACGAGAATGTAAAGCCAACTTACCATTACAACCTTCATGTTAAGTTGTGTCAGACATGTAGCATTGTTCAATTTCCAAGTACTGCTTCCCAACTGATGAATATGAAGACAAAAAAAAAGGAAGAGCGAAAAATATTTGGCACTCTTTTTCATGTTTACATCATCCCAAAGAGCTACTTGAAGCTATTATGCCTGGGAGCAGTAGCTCCAACCCGCCTGTTTCTTCAGGCAGCATTTTGTTTTGCACCCATTAAATGAGACCCCGTTTTATGTGCTACAAAAAGAAAAAAAATACTAAGAAATCGGGTTACCGCCTCTAAGGCTATGTCTTTTTAACCCAGTATTTCTGGACCTCCGGCAAGCGGATCATTTGCATATCTTGCCGAGCAGCTTCTTTGTTTCATCTATTTTATAAAAGGGTCCGTATTTGAACTCAATTCATCGCACATTGTATCGTTGTAGGGTGTTCTATATTTATTTCGTGTGAGCATGCAGGTATTAATTTAAAGCTCGCGCAAACCCGGCACTCTTTTCATTATCGTTCGTTTATCCACTTCCGCGTGGAGACTTCGATCTGTCGACCGGGGTTCCCAACGTTGTGTATATTGCCACCATTTTGAGGTGATGGTAAGTGGTAACACACACCTTTATCACGTTGCCGACATCTTTGTATTGTCCCCTGTCAACCAAATCAATCATGACTACTGATTTTCATAATTTTACAAAGGGACCTGCCTATAATTTTTCCTTCAAGCCTCAGTTTGGCAACATTAATTTGCCTGGGAGAAAAAACAGGATGGTCTTACCTTAATAAAGGTCTATCGATCGAATTGGTTCCAGTTCCGGTTATGGCTCCGGCTCTGATCCCTGCTCCGGTTCCGGATACGGATCAAGCATCTGTTTAACTCTCGCTCTGAAATAATATTATACACAACACAAATATTTTGTTACCATAGGGATTCAATTTGTGGATTTAACCAGGTTAAAAACAATTTTCACTGAATAATAATTTTTTCTCGATTTGAGGGGTTTACATTCCGCGCTTCCGCGTAACATTTATTTTTGTCCTGTCTCGATTGCTTTCACCGCATGTATCACATAATTGTGTTTGTCAGGTGTGACACGTGAAGTCCAAGGGCATACAGGTCGGCCTCGTTCCTTTCCTGTGTATGTGTTCATTCCCCCCAAGGACCTTTCTATATTTACATATTTCTATTTATCCAAATTAATAATTTGTGTTATTATGCTCAAGGTTTCTAACACTGCAGCGTCGGTCTACACAATCTCCAAGTCAAGATCATCTGTTATAAAGCAATGTTTCGTTAAAGTATCTCTGTAACAAACAACTGAAACTAATTATTAAGAATATGAAACAGGCGTACAAGGGCCAGATGATCTGTCACCCAAGTGAGGCGTAATAAATTGTCATAAAAGTGACAACAACATAAAGATCGCTAGAAGTATTTATTTATTGTTATTAGTATTATTATAATGTTTTGTTTTATTATATACCGTCCAACATCACAAGGCTGGATGGCCACTTCAAGGTGAGGGCTAACTTCACTGATTTAGGCTGTCGACCCAAAAACAACTGTCACCAGGGGGCACATTGCCATCTACTCCAGGGGTTGAAACAGGGTTACTCCCTTCACAGTCCGTAAGGATGTAGGCATGGGTAAGGATGTAGCCATGGGTATCATCCACTAGGTGCCTGGCTGGTAGAGCAGAGTGCACATTATTCACAGCTTGCAGTATGTATACGATGAATTTATATTTTATTTTGTATTTAATAATGAAAAACCATTGCATTCTTTCACAAAAATGTTTTCATTTCATTTCCACTTCTTTGGAATTTATATTAGCTAACAGAAAGACATGAATAAAATCTAGAAAAAAATGACACATGTTATATTATTATTGTACAATCGCCTCAACTCTAGTCTCGTCCTATAGCTGCACAAAATCGATGGCCCGACTCTTGTTATTTCGTGTGACAAGAGGCAGGAGGTGATGTTCCTTGCGCAGCGAGTCGAGTTGAATTGAGGGGGGGGGGGATGTTGCGTTCTACTGAGCGTCAGTCGAGAGGCGCGATGGTTTATTTACTGACGGATGCCTGCACTCAGGCTTTGTCGTTTCAGCTGGGCGAACTTTTTTCACCCCTTGCGCCGTCAACCACGCTGCCATTCCACAGAATTTAAAGCCAATATGTCTGGTGAAACAAACATGAATGTAAAAACAAAATCGGAGATGTGAAGTTTCATTTAAAGGATAAGATTGAATGAATTACAATTGAACAAATTGAGGGGGGGGGGACCTATGCAACTCTAATGTCAGTTATATCGTTGACGGCTTTGAACAACATCACAATCGGAAGAAAACGCACAATTTTAACGTTATTAAGCGATTTCATTAGCTAGAAAATATTCTTAACGTCAACAATTGGAGTTGAATTTTGTTTGCGTGCTGGGATGGGGTGAAATGGTGGGAATGGAATGTTCTAGCGTATTTGGATACAGAGAGGAAATATTTGATATAACATGTTTGCAAGCATCTTGATCTTGTGAACATAAACTGATACTTAACTCCTACACACAACAAGAAATGGGTGTTAGTGCGTTCGTAGCATTTTTGATGGCAAGTGCAAACGGAACGTTTTTAATCTCAGGCGAACGCGTTGATTTCAATGAAGAAATATTGTCTTTATTCTACACGCTGGCGTCAGAATTGACCCGGATGTAGAGTCCCAACGATGGCCTGACCGATTTCTAGGTCAGGCTGACCCGAAAATGGTCAAAATTGGGTTACTGACCAAAAGTTCAGCATCGGTTTGACACAATTTCGGGAACGTTTGTCACAGTATCTGGGTCATACAGTATCCGGGCATGACCCATTTCTGTATCAAGCTGACCCGGAAATGGTTAAAATGGGATTTCGTCTCAGATTCTACGTCAGTTTGACACAGTTTCGGGTCAGTTTGACAAACATTTTTGTTTATAGGCATACTGACCAAGAAACGGGTCAGGCCCCTTGTGACCCGGAATCCTTTTTTAAATTGGTACTCTGTGTCCGTAAGCGGAAGTTTGTTGTTTCTGAAAAAAGAATTGCTAGAGCATTTAATCCCCAAAACCCACTTGAAATTATTTGAGGACCTTTCGTGAACATTACAGGACTCCAGCTAATGGAATCAAGCATAGATACAAACCCAAACATATTATGGTAAAACAATAAATAAATAAAAAAAGCAACACACGCACAATATTTTCATATGTAAATCTTCAGACGTGATTTTCCTTTTTTTATTATTTTTGTTATGTACCGTTTTTTAAACGCAGCGTTTCGTTTCCGAAATACAATCTTACGCTGGATAAAGCACGTATTTATCCACGTCATTATTATTTACGTCACAGCGAACCCGATGATTGGGCGTCCGGAAAAAACGCGGTCGTGTCGGGGTTTTGTTATTGCGATCAGGATCCACTTCAGAGATAAATCAATAGGGACCTTACCAGACTGTTAAAAAAAAGGTTCGTGTTTTTCTCTCGATTTCTGCATTTTTGAGGCCTCACACGTCCAGGCCGTGTAATATCTCGCATGAAGAAGCAAAACCGTTTTAGCAAATTGGTACTTTTAAAGGCAACAATAGAAAGCGTAGTTCAGAGCACTCTTTCGATACTTTATTATTATGTATTTAATATCTTTCTGGTTATAGAACTGAGAGGATCAACCGCAAAAATACTGGCACAGCAACCCGTAGATCCTGTGTAGTACATATGTTTTCCCACTCGGTTGCGATAAGTGGCGCGCCAAATTTAAACGTCACGTTGTTCTATTTGGGGCATAATTTAAAAGCTCATCAAAACAGTCATTCAATTTCACTTATAATGTGTCAGCAATGATAATATTGCATCATGGGATAAAAAAAATAACCATTCAACTTAAAAATCCACTCGAACAACATTAATTTTTGCAGCAGCTTTTTGCAGAAATCTGTCGTAGGTGAAACGAACGCCGACGTCGCAACGAATGCCCGGTAAATTAAATAGGATGTTATGACGAATTACGAATTTGCATGCTTCGAAGCGAAATTGAACGACGAACGGAATGGAGTGGAATCAAACCAGGGTCCACAAAGGTGGAATACGTGGAAAGCTTGATGCTTTGTTTCCCTTCTCTTATGTCACTTGTCTTTCTGCTCCATGAAGCAATGTTCATTCATTATGGTTATTTCATCTCCACATATCCTTTTTTTTGGACTCCCTTTTCTTCTCCGGACAGTGCTTGCTATTCTGTAAGACTATTTGTCCCACATTTTTTTCAATTTTGATTAACCTCAATTTAACTTTATAAAGGGCCTATTGGTTTCTGACTTCAGGAGAGATTTGTCTCCACTAACATTCACCACGCCTTACCGACCACAGTCAAATAATTATGGTTTCCGTTCCGGAATGAGCTGGTTGTATCAAAGTGTACAATTTGATTTGAGCGAAGACTAAATCAAAACCTTGTTAAATAGATGGACTGACACATAACCCCAAAGTCTGTTAGACAGAAGTTGTTTCAGCTTTTTCATTTTGAACCGTGTTCAATTTCATCAACCGAGTCACGTCACGAGGACGGGAGCTTTCTGGGACTGACGAACGCAATGTGTTGTACACTTGCGCATCTGGTAATAACAAATCATTTAAAGCAAAGGTCATTGCGTTAATAGTTTCACAAAAGCAATGTGCATCTTTGCATGAAATTAACCTCATCTTCTTGTCTCTATCCTTCGAGCAAGGGAACATTAGACTCGAGGTTGTAAGTTTAAAGTCTGCGTTGATTGCGTGCTTTATAGTTCATAAGGTTAAATTAATTCGCAGGTCAAAGTTGAGCAGTCAAAAACTGATTGCTCTTTGGAGAATGAAAACAAATGATTTGTAAGTGTTCAAGTTTGATACATTTTATAAGATGACGTATTTGGAAATCGTATACATATGAAATAAACTATTATTTTGTGAAAACTCAACGCAAATGTGCAATATTCAAGACACAGCAATTTGTCAAGAAGTTATTGTTTTAATCTGAACGAACACTTTTAATGCGTCAATGGAAACACAATTTCTGTATATTTTTGACACATAACAGTGAGACATCATTGTGGGGTTTAGGTACAACATGTTTAGGCTGCAAGCGTTGCACGAGAGATTCTGAGATAAACGCATAAAAGTTGACATCATGTTCAGTGTGCCATGAGAACGTATGACGTGAATCCGTTGCTTTTGTACAACATGGTATGTGAGTCAATGTTTATAACATTGGACGTCATACACGTGGGGCACGTAAGTCATGTTCTTTTGGGTTCAGTGTGTGTGATAAACAAAACTGCACCGCGTTTGGCTTACGGGTAAGCATTGCATACGAAGTGTGGACCTGAGAACAAAAGAGGTCCACATAAGGCAGGGTTTTGAAACACTATGTGGACCTATACACGTCCATATAGTTGTTGTTTTAAAGTGTGGAAGAATAGGATTTCAATTCCTTAACTTAAGTGGTCAGAAGAAAGGCATATCCACAGAGTGACAGCAACAAAGAGCCGTATGTGGGAATTGGCGTTGGGTGTTAACGGCCGTTTTGCATTAGATTGTGGTCATGCAGTAAAACATATTTTGCCCGTAAATGCTTGACGTTCGAGGACGGCTTTTGACAGTATAAACTACAAGCTGATTTAAGAACAGTACTAAGATTCATCAAAATATGAGTAAAAACCTAGAATGCGTTCTCAATGTCTGAGAAAATGTCAATAGAAATAAATGTAACGCCGCGAAAGAAAATTGCGGTAGTGTTGCACTAGCTGTTCTTACCTAATTAGTGACGACGGCGAATCCCGGCAGTGAGTCACGTTGTAGACGAAGATAGAGAGCTTAGAAACTGCTTCTTCAGAAAGGTGGTAAACAACGGCAGGGCCACGGGGTGCTGCCCATCCTACGGTCACGTCCGTCTGGTTTATTATGAAACATCTAAACACAGTCAATATTCACAACAGTAATACAATCTTGAGCATTTCAAACTGTACCCAAGAATCCGCATATAGAAAGCTTTTGTTATACATCACGAATCCTTATGGCAACATGAGGAGACATGGCACTTGAATGGATGAGATTTGTTTGGAAAAACATCTCGGTGACGCTTGCCAAATTGCGCAAGAAGCTGAAAAACTCCTGCCCAAAGCTTACCGTTTTTTACACTCTGAAAAACTCGCACAAGATAGTAAAAGGTTGGGTCACAGATTGATAAATACTCCACAAATTATTGACCATAAAATCTTTCTGGTGAGAAGCACTGCAGCTGTTGATAGTACAAGTCATTTTGAAAAAGAAATCCCTTCGAAGTATATATGGCTTGGATAAATTTCACTCCAAAACATTTGATTCCGAAAAACAATTCATACATGGACCGTTTATCAGTTTTAGTTCCGAGGGTTAGTCTCCGTTCGCGAATGCTGCGGCCAGAAATGCGGTTGGTACCCACTGTCACCTCTCTACACGTGGATTAGACGTATTCCACGTTCTTGTGGAAATACTGTAACAGTTTCTTCGGTTTTGTTTAATAGTAACAACAAGTAAACACTGTATTAAGCGAAATTTCCACGTGTGACTTTTATCGTATCTCTCTTTATAAATTTGCCTTTAAAATAAGCATGTTTTTGACATAAACTAATCTTTCAGAGCAATCTTATACGGCGTGCCGGTGAGAATTGAGCAAAGCCGTGTCCGCATTGGCGGCTGCAGCTACGGCTATGGCTGTTGCCAAGGGTGTTGCTAGGGGCATTTATTATGCAAAGCTTGTGCATGTGACGTTCAAATCACAGCCGTAGCCGGAGGTGCAGCCGCTAATTTTCACAGGGCCTTTTATCTACGCTGCAAACACTGGGGTGTTAAAATTAAACCATGGCTGGGGTCATATATATATATATATACCGAAGAGAGAATCAAAATTACCATCATAGAATGTTAAGATAACACCAAAGTAATTGATTTGGCAGAAATAAGTGTTATTTTAACACCCTAAATGCTGATTCCTTTTTTTGTGGTGACAACAGCCATGGTGTCAATTATAACACCGCGGTTTTTCTCTGTGTATCTTAAACATACACGGCCTCAAATGCTAGATCAACTTTTAACCGACAACGGGAAAACGTGTACTCTGTATGAATCCCAACAACCTCAGACCATGAGACGAAACTGTGGCAATCAAATTAACTTTCACATCGCACTTTTAGTGCAAACGTCACACTGGAAGATACCGATGTCTGGATCAATCAAACTCCTGTGAGTAGCCGATCGGAAGAAACCGGTTACCAAGACGGTCGCTCGCGTTGCCGGCAGTTTCCCGGTCCGAAGATCAACTGTTAGGCTAAACTCCGCTTGGGGTAAACAGATTTTAATCTCAAAATATAGAACGCAGCGGGCAAGTGAGAGATATAGTATGAAAACAACAGTGTACAGTTTCAAGACTTGTCGTCTCTCTCCAACATTACTTCTTTTATATTTGTTTCACCTATTCTTCCCTTTCCTTGCAGTATTTAATCGGTGCTGGATAGAGCCTATTAATTCTTCACCTCTAGTTTTGCATAAAACATGTAACCAATATTTGAATGCTTCTTCAAACTTGGTCGTGGTCACTCTTTCAAAAAACAAATGAACAAACGAACAAACGAACAATCGGACTAGCGGACAAGCGGACAAACCGCCCAACCAACAAACAAACAGACAGACAGACATCTTTAGGAGAGCTACATTGTGGGCTTTCCTCAGGTGTTTTTTATGATCCCTTTTCTTTTAATCTTTCCTGTTAAAAACATTGTGGGCACAGCCCCACAATGTAAAAAAAAGCCCACAACTACACATCCTACCTAAAACTCACCTCACAGTGTATCTCTCGTCCGCCCAGACAGACTGACCGACAAACAAACAAATAAACAAATAAATAACCGCAACAGCAACAATACCACCACCACCACCACCACCACCACTACCAACACAACAACAACAGTACGGATATCAAGTTTGTAAAAAAAAATGATTCCCTGCTAAATATGCAATGAATATTCAATGAATACGAATACGAATACATGAATATTGTTAATTATAACACCCCTTACAAAAATTCTGCCTTTTCATTGGTTTAGAGCGCGTCACATGATATGTCTTAGTTTTACTAGAAACCCGGCGGCCGTGTGATAGTCGTTTGCCATGGAATAGTCGACTATTCCATGGCGCGCGCAGTACCCAGACGTCTTTTTTACCAACCTCGAACTCAATCAGTTGTGCATCTGTGTATCTGAAATGCGCGTACGAACGTTACGTGTACGAGGATGATAAATAGTCTGTTGGGGTGTTATAAAACAAATATTGACTGCTTTTACTCGTGCTATGGTTAAAACTCCGACTCCCTCGGTGATCCCCGGACCGTTCCATTTTCCCGAGGCTGCGCCTCGGGAAAATAGAACGATCCGGGGATCACCTCGGGAGTCGGAGTTTTAACCATAGCACTCGAAGCAGTCAATATTTGTATAATATACGCCAGTGCATATGGCTTTCTACAGGATTCGAACCGATCTCTCGTCACCGGGCACACCTCGGGTTAAGACGTCTGCTCTAAAGTGAAGGGAGTCGTGGGTTTGAGTCCACCCGAGTAGTAATAATGCCTGTAATTTTTTTCTGTTGGGCTTGGAAAAGCACTGAGTATACATTGGTTATCACACATCGTTTAAATGATAATAAGTATGAAGAAGGTATATCTTTTACTTTGAACATTGATGTCTTGACTTTTTAAAGACCATTACCAATAAAGTATATTGAAATACTACTAATCCATTAATATTTCAGATTTCAGGGGAATATTGGGTGAACATAACTAAGAATATTTGAAAAAAAAACACTAAAAGGGTTAACACAATACATGCATGTCAAAAGGGGGCACATATCCTGCGTTCACTAGAAAAAATTCGGTCGTACATAACAATCTCTGCCTCAATTGGCATTAACCAAACACAACGTTCATTGAGTGACAAGTCGGGTTAAATATTTGTTGATAAATTTCTTCAAAACTGACTTTGTGCTTCCTAAAAGTAGTAAACATATGCTAGTACATAATGGCTTGTTATTTTGCTTTATTAGAGGCTGTAACACTGTGATAAAGAAGGTCCTGCCAAACGAATACACATGACGGAGATATTCAAACAAACATCAGGCAGATGTTTAAAGATCTGTTTTGAAGACTGGCCCGTTTGAGATTCCTAGAACAACTAGCCGCTTGCTGTTGATATACGCAATGTTGACATAGCAACTTACTGCATTCATTTTCCCTGATATTATTTGGTTTGTACGCAATAATTGCGGAATAATTGCAGAGTATGTTCTTGCAGAGTGTATATTCTATCCTCTAGCACACAGCTGAAACAAGTCTGCTCGATGCCCGCCTTTAAAAGGATACGTACATTTATTGGTCAGAGTCCTACCGAATCCGAATATTCGACAGCACCTTGTCTTTCAAGGAATTATTATTCCTGAAATGCTGAGATTTAATGACGATCCAACAGACACACAGGACATAAATTGCAAGCATGGTTCAATTGAAGGAAGCACTTGGTTTGCGTTTTCTGTGAAAGGCTTTGGATTAAGAGATGATTGTCATGGTTGGTTTATCCTACAACGTTTCATTGTTGAAAATGAACTCCAGAGAGGAAGTCATAAAAAAAGAACAATAGAGCAACAATGGAACGACGTCACAATGGGATCTGAAAGGTTGTGTACCTTAAAGACTGTATAACAACAATTCAACAGAAGGTTTCCATTGTTCAAGTTGAACCCAAGAGATGATTTTCTTTTTAGAAAAAAAAACAAAAGAAAAGGGCAACAATGGGAGAAACTCACACCATGATATGGTGAAAGGTTGTGTGCCCTTAGTGTCCTAAAACAAAACAAAACAATGACACAACGTTTCACCTGAAGGTTGTCATTTTTTCAAATTGAACCCCGCAGAAGAATTCTTTAGAAAAAGCACAAAAGAGCAACAATGCAGGACGTTACAGCAGGATCGGAGATATTTGTTTTAAATCTGTGATTCAGTTCTTCGCCTGTGGTTGGATGCGGAAAATGCTTAACGTGATTTTTACAAAGTCAAGTTCGATATTTGTGTAGACGGAAACCGTATTAAGAAGTAGATATATTGAGCTTGCAAGCACCATATTGAGCTAGTCTTTCTATCCAGCAATTCAGAAACTGCGTTCTATTAATACGTGGCGTCACGGTGAGAGCTTCGTGACTTGTGTAGTTCAATCTAGTGCACCAAGGCTTGAGACCAATCGGAGCATTTACACTTCTATTGGTCATGAAATCAAGCTTCACGTGAATCAACTAAACCTTGGGCGACAGCAGCACCTTGAAACGAGACTAACAGTGTGTTTCAGCGGTAGAGCCCGTATCGTATTGCAAGCGACACACGAAGCTACGAAAAATGCCTCGGAAATGCCACAAGATTAAAAATAATTCACACAGACTGTGCCTAGAAACGGGCTTTTCTATGATTACAAACTATACGCAAGAGATACATTAGGCTGCTCCCAGCCGGTTTCTTCTTACATTTTGTTTTTACATCAAACACAAACACACACACACCCAGGTACAGCACACCTAAACGTTAGAGGACACCTATTGTACTTTCTGTTGTTTCTGTATTGAAGCAATCCCCATTGGTTTTGTACACAAATGACTAGTGAGGACACCTGAAAACAAAGAACCGACTAGTGTGGACCTATTGTCCCTATTGTAAAATGTCCTCGGAGGGTAGGCAATACAAACACACACACACACACACACACAGCCGTACAGATCCGGTTTGTGGGGTACTGCTACTGTTGTTCTATTATTCCCTTTTCTAAAGAATTCCCTTGTGGGGCCCAATTGTTCCTATTGAAATAACCTTGTGGGGTCCATTGTTCCATTGTTGTCAGGACCCCACAAATGACCCTTCCGTGTGTCCACACACACCCATGTACACACATTCTTTTCTTTTTTCATCCCTGTGGAGACATCTTTTGTTCTTTCCTTTTGTTCCTGTAGTTAAGAACCTCCCATAGACTTTGTACACAAAATTCCTTGTGGAGCAACCCAGTCTTTAGAATTTCCCTCTGGAGACCCTTTGTTTTCCCTTTCTGTTTTGGTTCTCGGTCTCCATAAGGTAGTGAATATGAAGGCACACCTGTAATCGGGGACCTCCTATTGTCCCTCTTTTCTTGCACTTTAACTTTTAGGCACCAGTTCCCATTGGTTTTGTACACACTTTCCAACATGGAACCTTCACCCAACCGGGGACCCCATTGTCCTTTTTTGTTAAAGGTACCCGGTTGGAATGTGTATATACTCACACGCACACAAACACGCACATTCTCAAAAATGCATCCTTGTGGAGCATTTTTAAGTCTTTCCTTTGTGGAGTCCTTCTATGTTTCTCTTTTTTTTTCTCCTTTTTCTTTCGGTCTCGATAAGGTATCCGAAAGTGAGAGCACCCTTACGGCCATGGTGGCTCGTGGGGTCCTGCTATTGGTGTTCTACTATTCCCTTTTCTAAAGAATTCTCTTGTGGGGTCCAAGCTTAACAAATAATTCCCTTGTGAGTCCATTGTTCCCTTGTGTTTTTGACCCAACAAGGGCATTTCCGTTAGCTCACACACCCCAACACATGAGTAATTTTCTAGAATAAATGACATAATTCCAATGACTTGCACATGTGTGAGAATGGATGTCTCCAAATACCACAGTGTGTCGAGGGGAGACCACTTTTTAAACAACGAACAACAAACTTAGTATTACAACTCAATCATAGGCTTAATTCACTGAAAGATCTTTAAACAGCAGCATTAAAGTGAACGAGCTCTTATTTAGTTTAAATTATGATGTATTATTAGTTACCAATTTTCTTTCTGGTAACAAAATCCTATAGGAGTCTTCAAAAGTGTGTTGCACTGCAACCCAAAGGGCCTAAAGGGAACTGGGATATGGAGGAAAATACCCGAAATGGCAGCTAACTGGGGACACACAATCAGGTAGGGGTCGAAAACCCAATCCCATGCAAGGCTCCGGTCGGGATTCGAACCAGGGCCCACAGAGGTGAAAGGCAGGGAAGAAATCACAAAACCAACCTGAATGCCTAGTTGTTCCTACTTATTTATTTGTAAATTAACAATTTTAAAAGTACTTTAATCCTAAGGTAAACATAATTAACCACCCTTTTTTAATTAAAGTATAACCAATTCTTTAAAAAGTATCTCTGTTTTACTGTTGTCAAAAGCATCAACTTTAGACCTACACAGTCTTTGTTAAAAGTAATTTAAAAGATCAGCGCTTTTGTTTACGGTAGTCTGTCAAATAAAATAACTCTCCTTCCACCTTACTATCTCCGGAAGAAATGAATTTATTACTAAATATTTTCATTTTTATTATTAATAAACATCTAGGGTAGATATATGTTGATAATATTTTGTCAATTTAAATTGCCTCCTGCGGGAATTAACTTCATCATATTAAACCATCTTAAAGAAAGTCCACCTCGAGCGTCAGATATCAGCCGCTAAGAATAACATAAACCTCCCGTATCTGTTGCTGTCTATCACTGCTAAAAGGGGAGCCGGCGTGCGGAATCTAGATCCAACGACGCAGTGAAGCTCGTGACTTCAAGGTAGTCTAAGAGGAGCTTATTGAACCCTCACTTTTAGGAGTACTGGTCTAGTCTCTGCCTCAGAATTTAATTTACCGGATTGCAAAACGGGTAATCATTTTAATGAAGAGACGTTGGATTCGCTATTCACTGCCGAGGTACCCCGCAGCACCGGGAGTGGTAGGCCCAAATGTTTTTATTTTACTGAGTGTAACTCACTTCTTGCTTGTATGGGGTCACAGCACCTAAACACACCACAGTCACTTTCCTGCTATTCTTGGCCCTTGGGGCAAAGATTCTTCGCTAATTTCACCAAGTCGTGGACACTGAGAACGAGAAGGGCGCAACCTTTTGCCCTCCCTTCATTATGGATTGTCGTCGGAGGCGGCAACCCGACATGACGTGCTTTCCCTTGATCGTTAGTTCTCACTCATCATTAATTGAGAAATATTTGACGTGTTGGTGTATTGACCGACTGGTCGATGCGTTCATATTATTACATTTTTTTCTAAACACACAAAAAGAAAGCATGATGAATTGAGCAGGCCTCCTTCTCCACGAGGCCAGTGATCCGAAATAATTGTGTGGGCTCGCTTAGTCTCACACGGTGTGTTCCAAAAAGGGAATGACGTCAAGATACCCGGCTGAGTGTTCCCAGTATTGATGTATTTTATGATGTTGAAGTCAGGCAACTATACCTGTATGGTTTTGACTACATTTTTCTTCGGAGATCGACTTTGCATTGACAGATGAGAGACAGACGTCTTGCATCACTTGGCTTGTCATAACCTTTTCTTCCGAACATGAAATTAGGGTCCATCATCCATTGTACATACTGGGTCATCAGGTGATGCACTAAAGGTTATCGAACATCTCAAGGGCGTTTGTGATTGGAATTGAACCAGTGACCTTCCAAATTGTTAAGAAGAAGTTTAAACCACTGTGGCTAGACTATCAAGGTTGCTTGGCGAGGCAAGCTCGATACAAGCAAATGCAGAAGTTACCGATGTGTACATAAAACTACTTGCTTTTTTAAAGCACGGAAAAAATTATTTGCCAAAAATTGTCAGGACCAGCATCCACACTTCACAAATTCCAACATATACATAAATTGATTCATGGGTGCAAGTTTAAGCTAAACTTGTCAGTCGAGTCACGAGAAAAATGTGATGGTTTTAAACAGAGTTTTCGATTCACAAAATTAAAACTAATTGTTTTACGAATTCCTCTTCTTCTTTTTTTGCATTTACAAGCACATACATTCGGGAAGTTTTCACCACGACCATCCTTACACCGTTGTAAGATTCGCTGCAAATCGCTGAAAACTTTTTTTCAAATCTTACAATTGTTGTACACACTCTTTGTGCCAAGGCACTTATGTTTTAAACGTTGAGATGTTTTATGAAACAAACTATTTACTTTCTTGTTCAACTAAGTTCTTGATGAAGCCATCCAAAATTATATTAAAGAGAGAAAAAGACAACCCCAAACAAGAGACGAACTAGTAACTGAAGGCTTTAGCTGCGACATTCCGGAGATTTCGCTGCCTTGGGTGACGGGCATTTATTAAATTTATCACGGGGCCGAGGACCTCTGCAGGCGCTTAGATTGCTGATACGTATTGGGAAAGTACCCTAGTTTAATAAGCTCAGCGGATAATCTCGACTTATATGAGGGTGGTAGAAATAATGGCAGAAAAAAATGTATACGCGGCAATATCGTTTTCATGCTTGCGAATTCCTTCCGTTGGCCCGGTAAGCTACTCAATATCTATATAAATTTTGGAGATTTGCAAATGTCAAAAAGTCACATTTGTGTCAGATGGTACTTCCAAGGGTGTGTTACGCTAAATAGTGAGAACAACTGGCGCCATGCATCGTTATGAATGTGTTCACCCACATCTCTGTAAATCAACGATATGTACGGATCTCATGGATGGATTGCAAAAAGGATCCAATATTGTGCCATCACATGGTTGACTCTGGGATAATTTGGGTGGACTAATTCTCGAAACTGTTCATGTTTTGCTCATGAGCATAGGAAAATATTTTATATTTAGGAATGGTCAGTTTATTTGTTTAGGGCTGTTTTCATTATAGCTCTAAACTTTTACAGCTAAACCTGGCAAAAAAAATTAAAAACTAAACACAAACAAAAACACCAGGTTTAGTTGTAAAGTATTGCTCTCGCTTAGGCACAGTCTGCCTGTTTGAAATCCCGCATTGAAAGTGGTCGGAAACCCTAAGCAGGAGCCTAAGCCGAAGCCTCAGCCAAACCCGCAGTCGGAGCCGGAGCTTAACCGGAGCTTCAGCCAAAGCCTTTGCTGAAGCCCCAGATGGAGCCTCAGCCGATGCATAAGCCAAAGCCGGAGCCTATAACCCGGGTCCCTCGTTTCGAAACAAGCCATCTAATGATGGACGAATAATCAAAAGATCATGTGGCATGTTGACATGCATTAACGCTACACCAATAACCAAGTCTCGACAGCCTCGACTGTTTTCGTAAATGAGTAATTGCTCTCACGAAAATCTAGGATTGTCACCCACTCACCCTACCATACGATTAAAGGGTAAATGTTCTATAATCCAAGGTCAGTTTTAACCCCTTTAGTTTTCAAAGTAGGAACACTTTAAAAACTCCCGGGTCAGAATTGACCTCGTTCCGGGTTCCGGGTCCCAGGGGGTTTGACCCATTTCTGGGTCAAGGTGACCGTAAATCTGTGTCAAAATGACCCATAAATGGGTAATACTGACGCAGATTCCAAGCTATAATCCCATTTCTTTTACAAGTTTCCGGGTCAGCCTGGACCCAGAAATGGGACACAGGGACACAGAATCACGGTTCACCTCTGACCCTGGAGTTTTTTTTTAGAGTGAACAGAGTAATAGTTTTACACATAAAAGGGCTTTCGGGAAGAAAACCGTTCCTTATTGTTCAGTTTCTTTGAAAAATACTAGAAAGTGTAAAAACCAAAAGTTTATATTTTATTTTTTTTATTTTGAGTAGTACTCTTCAACATGAAACATGTTTCATACCTTTAAAACAAGCATGACAATGGATACAATAAACCGTATTTAATATAATAAAAAATATTATAATTTCGTCTGTTACACAGCAGCCTCAATACGCTATTCCTCGAAAACTTCAGTAGGTGTTTAATAACTAGATATTGTCACAAAGAAGTGACTTCAATTGCTGTTTAAAAAAAACACAGCTGTGGAAAGCGTTTGTACTCTTCCAATAATTAATAATTAATTTGTTAATTTGTATATATTTTCACATTTAATGTGCATAAGAGGGAAAACATTTTACTCATGTATTGAAGTTTATAAGAAAGGTGACCACCGTACCTTAACGAAGCGGAAAACATACTTAAAAAGCCTGCAGCCAGCGGGGGTTATGATCAAAGACCAGTATACGTCTTTTAACTGAACCAAATGTACGTGAATGAACAAACCTGTGAAATTTGAAGTTCAATCAGTCATCGGAGCTACGAGAAAATAGTGAAAACTCCATGTGTCATTGGAACTCCGACTCACGAGATTAGAAACTTATTTCTGAAGCCAAATTATTTCAAGGGAAGTTTTCCATCATGACCATCTTTATACCATGTAAGTTGTGTAATCAGCAATTAACAGCAATTCTGACAAAAAAGTACCGCATTACATTATTATTAAATGTTTATCTCACCGATAAAATATGATTAGCCTTTATTTTGGGCCAAAAATATAAAGACAACATTTAAAATATTAAGTACAATAATTAGCCTCGCAAATTTGAATAGCATAAATATTTAAACGGGTTTTTTTCTCCAAGAACGGGGACACTGTGCAGTTTTTACTTTGCAATAAAAATAAAAATAATTAAAAAAAATTAAAAAGAAAGAAAAAATATATTAATATATAAAAACTCAGACAGCCATTGATTTTACACATCGATCACTTTTCCCTACCATGCATTTACAAAAAGCCATTTTTATATACATATAGAAATTTATAATATCATGTACAACAATGTTTGGTCTATTGTTAATAGTAAATATGAATTTGTTAATAATATATTGTTTATTATAATAACATTTTTGTACCGAAATATGAACAGCAATATCTAGCAAATTCTAGACAACATAGGAGGCTCCAATGGTGTTACGGAACAGTTTCTATAATATTGCCGAGTCACACCGCTTTTGTTAGAAAAGCTTGCAAATTACGACAAACGACCCTTAATTTGACGCCCACATGTTTTCTTATTAAACAAAGGACCTGTTTGGACGCAACACATCCTTGGGACGCCGTCAGTAGATACTTCCAAGCTTTAACCATAGGTTGAGAGGGTTTTTTTTTTCTTCCTTTTTTTTCTCAACGATTTTTTATTTGTTTAAGTGGGTTTTTTTTACAAGTCCAGCAGCCGATTTCATGAAACGCTAGGATTAATCCTATCTCAAGTTAGGACGAGTAACTAGTCCTAACTTAGGATTAATCTTAAGGTTTACATGTTACAGTGCAAGGCTGGGACTCGTCCTAAGTCCTAAGATTAATTAAAGTTAAATAAAGTTAGGAAGAGTTTGGTGAAATCGGCGGCAGGTATTGGCTGGGTTGATCGGATCTAAACTGTTTGCTTCATTAATTAAGTCCGTATTATCTGGATTCAAACCAAGGTCACAGAGGTGAAAGGCAGGTGTCCCACTGGCGATTAACTTCGGTGGGAATCTAACCAAAAACTCACGTTATCAAATAACCACAAAAGAAACAGTCACACAAATATCCGTTGAGGCTACATTATTTGAAAAATCCCACACATGCAGTATGTATAAGTGGAGTTCGTTTGTTTATTTATTTTAATTTTATTTTATTTATTTATTAAATCATGTACTTATTTATTTATTTTATTTGTATTTATATGTATTTATTTATTTATTTATTTTAAATAAAAGACCGGGTAAGCCCTGGGCGAAATTGACGCCAACTTAATAAATAAAATAATTTGCAATTATACAATGCTAACCTTGAACCGTATCCACATCATGGCTGAAGTAAACTTTCATGATAAGCCATTTTTTTTTACAACTGCCCGAAACCTATACACCGGCTGCACCATACCTGAGTAGATAGCTTGGCGGGAAGCCTCAACTGTTTTATCTCACCTCGCATTTGGCTGCTAATTTTACCACTGAATTAATATAGCATTACCTTGATCTGTGGGTCGCAAACGATGCTAGAGTATGCAAGTTTTTGCACATAACCAAATTGGAAATCAGAAATAGAAAAGCATGGAAGTAGGGAGATAATTGGATGGCTTGCTGAGACGGGGCACGTTCCCAGGTCTTGTTTGTCGCCTGTTAAACGATCGAGTATTTACAGTGAAGGAAATGCATGCAGTTTTGCCAGCGGTACTAGGCCTTGCGCTCACGTAAATGTCGATTTTGAGTGTGTACAATTAAATTGACCATAGACTTAATTCATATCCTTGTTATTAGGCTCACTTTTACTTTGTTTTAAATCGTGACCCGGTTCTTCGAGCTATATTGATTTAAAAAACATCTTTGCAATG
This sequence comes from Pisaster brevispinus, assembly GCA_023634235.1. Lineage (NCBI taxonomy): Eukaryota > Metazoa > Echinodermata > Asteroidea > Forcipulatida > Asteriidae > Pisaster > Pisaster brevispinus. The sequence continues at coordinate 3,232,522 of JAMKCF010000012.1, forward strand.
GTAATCACACTTCGGGAACAGTGTTTTACCTCAATCAGGACAGGGCTTTCTGTTTGGACTTACGGGGGACCTGGGGCTTCGTGTTTGCCAAATTTCTCGAGCGATTTTTTATGAAACTTGCCCCAAATGTTCATTTTATTAATTCTACATGATGACCGCAAACAAAGATTTCAAATAATTATTAACGATTTAAGGGAATGTTTTGTTTGTATTTTCTCCCCATTTTGGTTCAAAATCGCATTATTCCCATAATTTCTGTAACTTTTGTCAAAATACTGTTCAACTTTACAAACTTGTTTACTTTGATATGATCAATACATTTATTTCATTTAGTCAGCTTTCCACAGAGAAAACGATACTTCCACAATTTTTTCTGGTTCAGTGTGCAACGATGAGGCATTGAATATTTGGAAATTAGCAATGTTAAAAATATACCATCCCTGAAAAATTTGATATGACTTGATCCCCCAAATTCGCTGAAAACAACAAATCTAAGATGGCCGCCGGATAGTTTGAAAATTTGTGGAAATACAAACAAAAATCAAAAACAAGTAAAAAGTTTATTGAAAATTACCAAAAAGAAACAAAAACCGCACAAACAAAAACAAAAACGTAAAAATTGCTTAATCGAAAGTCAAAGAAAGGGTTGCCATCGATGACAACTATTTACTATTTTTGCAATATGACACTAGATACATATTGGGGAAAACTTCTCGCGAAAAGAATGGATGTACCCGAAAGTTGAGTAGAAATAGTTTCTTCCTGTATGCCCTAATGATGTACACCATCCAAAGCTTCAATAGTGGGACAGTAGGGTAAAAGTGTGATAATGCAAGCATGAAATCTGGCACACATGTAGTCAGAGTATGTCACGAGAAAGATAATGGACTTGTAGGGCCATCGCAGATTTGAAAACAAGTTTGGAATCAATATAGGTGGATTAACAACAATTTTCAAGGTTTCAAAATGGCTGCCCTAGCCTGTTATATCATTGCAAAGGATAATTGTGATTCTACGCAGAAAAAGAAAGAATAAAGAAAAAGAAAAAAAGATCGAAGGAAAACATTGATTTTTAAAATATTTTTGTTGTTGAAAGATTTAGTTCAGTTTTTCGTTCATTTTGAAGCAAACGGAATCCCGCCTCCCCAGCCCCATGAATAATCACATTAGCATATACTACGGTCACTACTGACCTAGAAAATAGATTCCTTTATAAGGGCGAATTCCATTAGACCAACCGGATCACTGAGCTAGATAAATAGGTTGGATTTGACATGGTGGTGAGTCTTTGAAATCATTTCCCTTCATCTTTAGCATTTAATTTTTAATATTTCGTTTCATCAGTGACCCAAATTACATTTTAATATCAAAATGAGTAAAAACGAAATTCGCCTATGGCGGAAACAGACTCGGTTGGGAATATATTTTATTATTTTTATGTTATTGTTATTACAATTTAAACTGCATAGAAAGTGAGTTGTTTGATGTTTCTCTGGTCGTTGGGCAAGATAATCTAAAAGGAAAACAAACATTCCAGGGGCGGGGGAAGGGGGGGGTTACTGACGACCATGATTCGAACGCCTTCATCGTGTGGGGGTAATTTCTACTAGGGAATACTAAAACCATGGTCCAATTTTGGGGGTTTGGGGGGGGGGGGGTTGTCAACTTCAAACTTCAGAATCGCTGCTAAGTTAGTGACCTCGGTTTTCCTATTACAAATGTAGTTTCCCTTTTTATATTTTACACAAAATGAAGGCAACCAAGTAACAATGAACAGAGTAGAGAACTGCCGTCATAGAATTGTTGTATTTTTATTTCAAGCGACAATAAGTCTGTCAAATGTTTGTTGAGTAATAGCCTTGATTTGTATAGGAATTTACTGAATAGGGTGCACACACCCTGGCCCACACAGTTCTTCATACATTGTATTCCTTTGTCCAATAACCTCAACATCATTACATCAATAAACAGAAGCAAGGCCAACCAAATGTTCCCTACAGCCCACCAAATCAATTATCAATCAAAATACCTCCACCGAGGTTGTACAAAGACAGATCGTTTCTATATATATTATAATATTCCGTCTGAAACGGCATCAGTGCAAACAACTAGGATTCGATTGACTAGAAAACGTATTTTTCGAGATCTTCGTCTCTTTATAAAACGATGTGCACTACAATGGTAGGATTGAAGATACACATGTCCATAGGTTTACACAGAACTTACATGGTATAGTGTATAAAGATGGTCCTGGTAGAAAACTTTACTTGAAATATCTTTGTTTTATAATGATGTGGTTTTTGAGAAATGAGAGATACCTCTCTTTTTTTCGATCTTGCGAGAAAAAATATGGTGTTTTTTCACCATTTCTTCGTGACTTCACCGACCTATTTGAGATTAATCTTTCACAGTTTTGTTATTTCATGCAAGTATTAGCTCACATAAATTAAAGATAAAGTCTTTGACAATACCAATGTTGTCCGCTCGTACGACAGGCAGTACGACTTGTTAAACAAAATAGTAATACTAAAATATTTAACTTCTATTCTACAGTCTCCAAAAACACCTTGCAAATAAGTCAACCACGTTTTAGTAAAAAAATATTTAAAAAAACACAGAACACTATGTATGTATGTTTCTCCAGGGACTTTGTACACATACTAATAATATCGGGTTTATTTCTATTGCGACAATCGAATTAAGCACGGATGATTTGTTGTTGGATCATCAAATGATAGCTTTCGAGTCTGACAGTTTTTCAGACGGATATCTCTGAGGGTTGGTACTGTTACTTTATTGTAAGTGAGCTTTCAGATTGAAAAATATCATACACCCCCCCGATAATTACAATTACTCTACTTTGTCTTTAAAGATGTAGACACAACAATATTTACAAATCAAAAAAAAAAAAACTCTTAGTAACGCAAGACTACATTTCTATTTATTTGACATTTTTTCGAGGTTATGCATCAATGCTCATTAGACCTAATTAACCATATTTGGAAGTAGGATTTCAAACATGCGGGTAACATCTTCAACCTATACACAAGGCACCTTCAAACACCATTCCTTCCATAACAGACCCCGGCTGTACAAATAATAAACATCATCTATGGCATGTCTCTATAAATGGCGACCAATCCAAATACACTTAGACGTCAACGCCCACCTTTTTTAAGACTACCTGTTTAAAAAGACTTATGCGTGCAACTGATCTCAAACTGGTGAATAAGGCCGCCGACGGGTGTGTTCAATTGATTGATGTGACCTACTTCTATTGTTCGCGACTAAAGACCGGCATGAATGGCGACAAAACGATTTCATCCACATCATTTAATTTCACAAGACTTTCTTGTCAATTTGGTTTATCTAAGCCGTCAGTGTCGTTTGTGAGCGACTATTTCATCGAGGCCAGGTTTCTTTTCAAACTACACAATGGCGAATGAAGCAGTGTTCATGCAACGTTGCGCGCTAGAAATTTCCGTAGCATTATGTTGCGTGTGTATTGGTTTTCCTCGAGTTTGCTTTAACTCAATTCCTCAACTCTTGCAATGTATCCATCCTTTTTCAATCGCGTATGTAACTGATTAAATGTCACAAGCTTTCTTGACCCATTGAATCTCTTTATCTCAGCTTTTGTTCCAATATACCTAACGTTCACTCTCAAAATACCCCTCATATGTAATCACGGCATTCCTTTGAAACTCTCGTCTCATCTCTTTAAGTAGCATTCCCGCCAACTCATACTCATTGTTTTCCCACCATTCAGTCTACATAGTCATACTATGGTGGCCCTGAATGGACATCATTAATTGCAAAATATTTGGGATGTGCAGTCAGAGCCGCCGTATCAAACAAATCCCAGACTTCTGTCAACTCAACGACAGACCATAAAACCCATACTCATAACATCGTGTCAACTTCTCTCCAGTCAAACGCGAATATCTCTCACTTTCACACTAATCTACCATCGTCATGTCCCCTGTACCGAACAGTAATAAAGAGTCACCGACTGTCCGTACAGCACAAAAAGAGACCAGACTTATTCAGCCTTTCTAATCCCGTTCTGGTTCGATTTGCATGGGAGAATAAAATGTGGAAATGACAGTAATTCTCTAGTCAATGGTGACTATTCCTCGCTTCACACCACTCTACCACCGTCATGTTCCTAGTGACCAAACAGCAATAAAGAATACTGACTGTCCGTTCAGCAAAAAGGGAACCGGACTTATTTTGCCCTTCTAGTCTCGTTCTGGTTTTGGAGAATACACGAGAAGACTGCCGTTTGATTAAATGCTGGTAAACCTAATACGACGTGAACACTTTCACCTGCTTCTTTTCATGCAGACGAAGGGAGCGCGAAAAACCCTGGAAATTCAATTGCGGACAGCTCTTCCTCCTCACCAGGGTCTAACTTCATAGGGCTTGCACAAACAAATGTTGCTGACCAGAAAAAGCTTACCAGCCAAAATACCATGTAAGAACATGTACCACTCATGACTGGTACCCTGCTTATTTTTGCTTCGCAGGAATTTGCATTGAGCAGCCCAATGATAATTTGGCACATTCACCAAGGTGATATTACGGCATTTCGAAGGTATCTAAATAACACAAATAACAGAGGATAAACACAATTTCTACTCAACTTTCAAAGCAACAGTTGCCATAGCTATTAATTATTACTCATGAAAAGAAACAGTCACAATATTTGTTACATCTGACCGATTTTTACAAGAGCAAGTTAATACCCTAAACTCATTTGCCCACTTGGTAAATGCCGCTCCGGTCTTTGCACGTGTACTACTTACTAAATTTTTCAATATTGAGGATGCCCGAGTGATGATTACGGCATGTAACACATGGTGTGTGAGGGAAATGCGGCATATGAAATGAGATGGCTCTATACTTGGTTTGAGGCAATTAGCTGCCACGCGGGGGTGGGGGTGGTGTTGGGTTAAAGTAAATTGTATTTTAACAATGGCATAGTACTGCATTGTCTTTTGGAACAATAAATTTACTCTCAACCTTTAAAGAGAATATGTATAGTTTTCGGTTAAAAATAGACACAATACAACCAATCTTTAACAGTTTCTTAAAAACAATGTTGTCACGGTTTACGTTTTGACAAAAGTCTTCTCCACATTCGCGTGTGCACAGAAAAAAAATATTCATAAATTTCGACTGCGGCAACTGAAATAAGCATCGGTAGTCCGGGGATCTTCAAATGCTATTTTCTCGACTTTGACAGTATTTAAGACAGAAATATTTCTCATCAGGATTGGTACAATTATCACCTTCGTAAACTAGTGAGCTTCGTTAGCAAAGCAGTTTTAAAACATGCGTTCTGCAAACGACGTCATCGGAGTAGGTCGCCTTCGACTAGAGGTCAAAAGAAGGTTGCTCGTTCAACCAATCTGTGCGCTGCGCGTATATAAACGGATGTTTTCCCACTGTTTCATCCTTGTTTTAGCTCTAAGATGGTTTGTTGACGTCATTGCACAAGGCTCATTGCCAAGAGTACATTTTGCCTTCAAACGTAAACCTACATTTATCCCCAAAGTAACTGGCAGAGGAATCAGAAAGCCTTGAATAACATTCATCACGCACGAAGTGTTTCCATTTTTAACAACCAGTGTTTCTTTCAACTGACAATCAATAATGTGCATTATATTTTGACAGTAAACTTAACCGTAGTTCACAGTTCACTATCCCTATCCCCACTACTGCTATCCACGTGAACCAGCAAGCAGGAACTGTCACCTTTTCATCCCAGTGAACGTCAAAGAACATGTCAATAGTGAACAGAGATATCAAGCGTATACTTTTCTGTGTTATATATATATAAATATTGCTGGTTTCTAAATTGTACACGTAGTAAGCTTACACATCACTTTCCTCACCTCTCCATTCTAACATGAATTTGCAGACAATTTCATCCACATACCGCTCTCAGTCTTAAACCAAGGGGGAAAAACGAAAACAAACAAACAACACGACTCACTGAGTCTACTCTGCTTTTCCAAGATATCCTCATTCAGCTATACCTGTCCTCATTCGCCCTTAATCGCACCTTTTCCTCCACGATTCTTCTTTACCGCGTCCCTTCTTTGTAATGACAGCTCTTATCGCTTCTTCTTCACCTTAAGTGCACCCATGTTTGTTCTCGCAGGCAATTGACACATTTTTATTCTCTTTTTTCCCCTCTCTCCCCTCATTTGTCACATCGCGTAACTCCACAGTCATACGGTGGCAAAAAACCTTTTCATTCCTGTTTCTACAGTCGGTGTTGTTCTTATGCTGCAGTCTTCAGTCAAACTGAAGTAAAGTGTTTCGAGAATTCCCCCGTCGAAACTGCGCGCTAAATCAAACAGCTTTGTTAGTGGACTTGTCCGCAGTGGACTGCTAATAACTTCACCCGAGATTAAAGAGAACACCACATTCACATATTTCATATTCACCATCCTATTGTTTTGAATAAACACACCATATTTAACCATATTTTCATCATACCCGTCTTCTTAAAAGGTATTGTACAGGATCGACAGAGCTGACAAAATAGTCGCAGACAGTGTTCATGTTTTGTGTGATGAACCATATAGATGAAATAACAAACCTGGGAAAACTTGGGCTTCAGGAGAAAGAAGTTTTTAAAAAAGCATGCACAATTTTCAGTATGTAAGCACCTGGTCCATTTTAGCTGCGCAACCGAAATCAGCTGATTTTTATGTTTTCAGCTACACTTTTCTCGAAAATATTTAATAGAAATTGTTTTTCTGGTATGAACTTTATGTAATCAGTAATAATTCAAACTAAAATTTTAAAATGAGGTCTTTTTTATCGCATCCTGTATAATAGCTTAAAAGAAACGTTCGCACTTGGTCACGTTGGCAAACCTGCCAGGACAAGTTTCTCACACACTTTCTGCGAATCAGGTTATACAGTTTTAGACTCACTCTGTTAGTTGTCATCATTCCCAACGCTATCACCTTAGCTATCACCAAATTTAAAGGGAAATCATACGCCAAACTCTTGGAAACGAATCCTCTTGCCTCTGTTTCGGCAACGGTAAGGCTCTGTTTGAGGTTTCGTAGGTCACACTTTAAAAATGGCTGCTGTTCACCAGAATCCAGAATTTCGGAAAGGCTTTGACATCCGTAATATCAAAAAGTCTACCCATATTTGATAGCCACATTTACCTATTTAAAAGTTTTAACAATTATATTTAAATTTTATGAAAGTAGTGACTGTGAAGCATTTGTGATGAAAAAAAACCCCTAAGAAATCGAAAACAATTTGTTCAAAAAATTGTAGATTAAACAGATTTGTCCACGAATGCTTTTCCAACTCAATCCACCTACAAAAGGGATTATGTTATCCCTGATGTGTATTCAGACGTTTTAGTCCAGCGGAGATAAGAAAACCTTCGTGGACAAATACATTTTGCACATGCGTTTTTTTAAACTACCATATTTTGAAAGCAAAATAATTGATTTCTTATATGTTTTTCACCATTAATGATCAACAGTCACCACTTTAATGAAATACACAAATTAATTAATTCAGTGAAAATGACTGGGAAAAGGTGGGTAGATTGTTTTGAGCCACACTCTATGTCTCATTTTTCTTCATTGACATTCTTATCTCCGTTCCATCCATACATTCCCAACACACGATACAACAAAATACACGAATGCGCTACACACCAATTCGAAAGCTGTACATCGCTGTGGAGATTCCCACCATTCTTTCACTTGTACCTCTGCATTTAGCATCTTCCCAATGGACTTTCCACACTACATTCCTTGTGTTAAAACCGTCTCTGTGGAGCTCCCCCGTAGAGACCTTTAGCTCATACTGTCATCTACCCACGGGGCCCTCAGACGGGCCCAAGCACAGATCATTCAGTCCCCTCAATCCCTCATACGTGCGACAAGCTCACCAATGCTCTCCCACCCCAAGCATTTTTGTGTTGTGTTCTTACAAAGGTTGACGTATGAAGTCTTTTGCCTTACGCGTCCTCTGTCTCCATATTAAGTATGTTAATAAATAGGAACACACCAGTGCAACACACGTTAATTCACGTTATTTAAATGTATTATTCATCGTTGGTTCTTCAATGTGTAAATTCGATCCCATCCTCTTATATTCAATCAGAACGTTGTAATGTACAACCAAGATGTGATAATCTTATCAGTAAACGCGGTGTTGTTTCCCCCAGAAAACACCGTATTTTGATGGAGTTTGTGCTCTTGCCTACAATCTCACACGAATTTGGCATATCGGGAGAAAAAAAACTAAAGCACGCTTAGGTCCGATTTTTGGCCGATTAAACCTGAACTTTAGTTTAAATTTTAAACATCAATTTAAAAACACATACATCAGAGAAAATTACAAGCTCAGCATTTGATGTACTGCACGAAAAAAAAAATCTGCCAACGATACGTGGCCAAGTAATTAATTAAAAAGTAATGAATTACCGTCAGGATCTCGACATTATCTCACATCAGTAATGCACAAAGTATTGTTTGAACGCTACTTGTATTCTGTGCATTGCCTGTGGAACATGCGAAAGTTTGTTTACATTTTTCGTTTTGAAACAGCATCATCTGTCCAAATTCTTTCAGAGAGAAAACAAATGTTTCGGCAAAAATCGGGAAGTGCAACTTTTATGTTGGGGAAACATTTTCGCACACATCCTAATTTTGATTCCTTAGAACAACACGTACTGGCAACAAGCTTACAAAAGGTGCACTTCTTAGTAAATTGACAATCTTTCATGAGTTATTCTGTTGGTTTTATCATCACCAATAATGTACAATACCTTTAAATGAACCACTCACATTACCAACAGCTTTCAAAACACAAACTGAACATTCAAGTTTAACCAACTCAGTGCTTAAACCTATACACTCGCTTCACGTCATGTGTTAGCACACTGTCCATGACTTTTTATACCCGAATGGAAAAGGTGACACTTAGTGGCTCTTAACCATGTTGTCTGTTCTAAAGCAGTTCAAATTTACCAAGCATCATCTCTGACCCAGACACCATGGCCCATTTTCAAAGAGCCACTTAAAAAGCACAAAAAGTAGCTACGCACGACACACAAATATGCTTAGCAGAATAAGAATACCACCCAAGGTACCGTGTCACATGTACAATCTGTGTCTGGTGTCCTGTTTACTTTTGCTAAACATCATTTCTCAGTTTAAGCAGATAACGGTTCACGCTTACCCAGGGACAGCCATCCGAAACCTTTCGCAGGGTCAATTCTGAACCGGAAGCATGGTGCACTCAACACACACGAATTCGCTTTTAATTTGCCAAATGAATTATTAATGGGGAATGCTAACTGCCTAGCAAACTCACTTCTTAATGATGGGATTAAGCAAGACCTGTTTACACAATAATTTGCATTCGAATGATCAGATGACGGAAGATTTTTTTTTCTTTCTATATTAAACACTATTTTCTTCAGGCATGTATTTGGTCCTCGGAAAAAAAATACGAAGATTTTATCGAGAACAGGGGCTGACCTACGTGTATACATGGTGTAAGCTTCCTCATAGTCTTTTCAGGCTAATTAATCATAAGTGCAAGAAAATCGGAAATCAGACTTAGACTTAGAAGAATATGGTGCCTGTGTCTTGAATACCTCCCTTGTGTAGGATAGAGTAAATATAAATTATGAATTATGGAAATGTAGGCTGTCCCATATCTCCACCAGAATCAATACATCAAACGAAAGTTAATAAAGTCCGGAAGCGATGATGATGATACTGATGATGATATACAAGAATCAGCCTTAACACCCCCGAGTCGTAAATGTAGGTTTTCAGCCCAACCAAGGAATGGTTTGGGACGAAAGAAGAATTGTTAAGTCATTAAACAGTGTCTCTGATTTGTCCCCTTAATTACAATAATTAAAATAATTCACTCTAAAAACTTCTGCGTCAGAATTCACACGCATCCGGGTCCCTAGGGGGGCCTGATCAATTTCTGGGTCAGTATGACCCGGAATCTGTGTCAAAATGACCAGGAAATGGGTCAAACTGACGTAGAATCTCAGTTGAAATCCTATCTGTTACCATCTTCCGATGGGCCAAGGCCCCCATTGGGCTGGGAATCCTGATCAATTCTGACCCGGTTTTTTTTTTTTTTTAGAGTGTAATGCCCCTAAAGTACCAATTGGTGCACAGATGGCGGTAATGATGGTGTCATTTTTTGGAACTTTATATTCCAGTAGAATCAGCATGCTTATATGGATGCCTTTAAGACAGAATATTAGCCTCTTCTGAAGATTGTCACAATCTGTAATACACGTTTTCAAGACGGTATACCCCCTCCCCGCCAATCACGAACGTTCTTATACATGAGACCGTATTCAAAGGCCCCTTTTGTGTTTCAATTCAAGAAGGAAATCTCTGGTGGTCACACATTGTATAAGAAACAAAATCTCAAGTACAGATAGAGATAAGCAAAGAATATGACCAGTAATTAGTCTGCGATTTCGTCCAATTAAACAAGCACGACGCAGACTTACGTGTGCAGTCGTTGTTGGTTTACCGTTTGACAAAAAAGCTTCGTAGCGGGGTGTCGTTGCCAGTAGTTACCGGAATGTCGCCAGGTAATTCATAACCCTCATACCTATTGATCTGTTTTCGGAATATGGACAAAGCTGATATCTTTGAGATTGCTTTTTTTTTCTTTTTTCTTATATGAAACATCAAGAGACAAGTGTTTTTCCGTTGCAAGAAAGTCCCAGTGGCTTTTTTAAAGGCATCTCAATTAAAAAAGGGTTTCACGTGAAAAAAAAGTAATACACAATTTAAGTTATTTGATGTCATGTAATGGTAGGCATAGAGTTGGAGCTCCAAGGCAATCCTCAGCTCGCTGTGCTAGAATTATTTTTAACAGGGGTAAATAACTAAAAATAGTCCTTGCCTATGGAAAGAGTGTTTTTTCCCCACTCCACTTGTTTGTTATACAACATATTACCCGAATCTTAATTTCCAACCCATTATGAGTTAAAAGCAAAATAGAGTAAGAACGTAGCCTACTGAAACTTAGACAAAGATTTGTTTCAATCTCCAAACTTTTGAAGCAATCTCGTTTCATGTATTTATACAGCCGAGCAGCTTTCATAAGGAACACTGTTAAACTGTATGTACATCATTGAGTTTTGTAACTCTTTTCCAAACTGACTTGAATTCCCTTGTGTGTTTTTTTTACTTGACTTGAATTCATATTGTATACCTCACATGTGATTACAGTAAAACAGTGTTTTTTCCAGCGAAAAAAATCGCGTTTACAAAGCAAAGCAACCATGTCTAGTTAAATAATGTATTGTTGTTATTGCTCTTCTTAATCTTGTCTAGTGGGCACTAAAGGGCATTAAGGTTGGCTTAGGGGGTATCTGCCCTGCCTTTCACCTCGTTCGACTCCGGTTTGTATCCCGCCTCAGACAGGGGCATCTCACTAGTCCCTACCTAATTGAGTGAGCTTCCCCAAGTTGTGGTTCCCAAACATCTAAACCTGATTTTTTTAAATTTTGTTTTTAAATATACATCTTCTCTCCACCTTAATAGGGCTTAATGGTTTCATAGCAAATCACTTGGTGCCATTATCAGGAAAAAATAATAATAATTAAAGTAAATATGAATAATAGGCACCATTTATCATTTCAGAGTAATAACGAATGTCTTCTCGAGATATTGAGAAGTGGATGACTATTGGTCTTTCAGATTTTTTTGTGTGTGTTCCGGCTGATATGTTCGCAAAACTACCCTTTATCTTTTCAGTTTTCAGTTAATATATAAGCACAATCTTTTGCTTTATGGATGTTCGCGTGAAGGCATTAATTTGTATATTATTTATGAATTTCTTTCATCTTTTTGATCAAGACGAGGCTCAATTTTATTTATATCATTGCTTGAGTATTAGACAACCCAACGTTACAATGCATTTGCATTATTGTTTTGTGTTAATTAGTGCGGTTTGCAAACTAATTGGTCTACTAATGCAATGCATGCATCAAGCGATGACACTTACAATCAGATCTGATTCATTTGCAATTTATCTTGTACAATGGTCGATGCTTTTCGATTAAGACACCCCAATTAGATCACTGTGTATCTGATAATTAATCAATTCACTTATCTAGTTTAATTAATTTACCACCGACGCCTTCTTCTGTCAATACAGTTTACCATCTACATACAATGCGAAACTCCAGAGGCAATTATTATTGTTGTGCTTGGATGTTTTATGAAGGATTTAAAGTACATAAAGTATAAAAATACGAACCAGGTTGGGGACAGCAAGCGTGTGTATTCATTACAATTAACTGACCAGCTTAAATAGCTGACCGAATCATTCCTCTTTGCTAATTGCAGGTGTAATAATTAAATCATTGTATTGTTTGTTTCAAACAATAGGTCTGGTTGAGCGCTCTTAGGTGTGATATAACAATGGTTTTTCATGTATTTATATCCACTAGCTAGACTAACCATACACCCAAAGTGAAAGTTTCACCAAATTAGGTGATAGTGTTTTCAGGGGAAAGGGTCTTTGATTCCAGGCATTTCGCAGATCACAAAATAGAAAGAGAGAGGGTCGAGTGACCCTAACATGTTCTCGTTAATTGGCAGTTATTCAACAGAACTGTTTGTCAGGAATACTGGTCCTGCTATCAAGTTTTCAGAAGTAGGCTTGAGGGCCTTTTCCAAACCTCAGCTTGGGTTCCGGCTCTGGCTTGTGCTCCGTCATCTATTTTGGAGCAGTGTGCATTTTGCACAGTGCTTCCAGCTGCAAACGGGGCCCGGAGTGGCAGGCGGAGGCTAAGCCGAGGTTTCGAAAATGCCCATTGGCCATGTATGTATCTCTTTAACCGACTATAAGTGAAATTTGCTGGGAAAACAAAAATCCAAAAATTTTGGGCGAATGAAGCAAAGATTTTCATCGACCATAATTTTGATAGCGCAAATTCATGACAAGGTAAAAACATGGTTATTTAAAGTGGAATAGCGGGTAGTACGATCATTATACAATGTTGTTCGTTGATTGATTGAGGAAGAAACGTTCACCCCAAACCTTGTGATTATTTTGTTAAAGTAGTGACAATCCTAGCCTGCTAAGAACATCACCAACCTCCTCGTAAATATTATTCAAAGAGGAGCTCCAAGATAAAAATGAGTTTGTGTATGCACTCATTTTCCAATAGACATACACCTCATGGAAGTGGGGAAAATTACAAGTCTCTACTCACCTTAGAAGGACATAAAATTTTATTTTAATAGGTACTATTTCAAAGCGAAATTAAAATGAAGTCATCCGACAACAACACCATCTGGGTCGGTAAATTTTAAAGAGCAATTTCTACGCCAGTGAATTAGTCAAATCAATTGCTGTTTTCACCAAAATGAAGGAACGAACGGAAAATTCCCCTTGCAAAAATGAACGTTTAGGATTTTGACAACAATGCACTCTTGCAGGGTTTCAAAAACAGTGACATTTTACAGCCATTTAACGTAAGGTTAGAGAACTGTTTTTTGTTGGGGTTTTTTTCCATAAGGACTCCATCTATTAGAAAATGAGTGAAACACAAAAGTGAATTCGACCTTGGAGGCCCTCTAAAAAAAATACAAACAACCACGTAATTTGCAAAAAAAATTTTTTTTGCAAATTCATAGTTTGCAAGAACATTGTTTCATTTCGATTCGAAATGTACGTCTTTAAAGTATAAGACTTACCAATAGGCCTATGTAATTTTAAACTTTACATGATTCATGACTGTATAAACAATCTTTTGTTAGTATAACTCGTTCGTTTCTAGCGTGCAAAAAAAACCACCAAAAAATAAAAAACACTTAACCATTTGAAATTTGTCGCTGTTTACGCTTTTGCTTACACCTAATACACACTCTTGACAACATCGCATACCAGTCACCCATCGCTTAAAAAAACTAAAACATTGGACTAAAAAGATACTCTTGATACAAAATAATGCTCCCCAGCGTCATTACTTTTTCATATGTACAGGAAAGAGTAAAATCTACTGCATGTCAGCATGATGTGATTCTATCGAAGATGTAGTCCACTCTCGGTAGGCTCGGCAGGGGATCTACCCGCGTTTCCGGATCGATTTGAGTAGTTGGTGCTCGCCTCCCGTTGGTGTACGCCACACTGCTTTCAATACTGCTTCTCGGACTATTGGAGTTCAGTAAGCCAGCCTTTCTCTCCCTGATCTTCTTCATGATGAAGTTCAATCCGAGGATTCGTTTAAAGGCCTCCCGGAAGTCCCGATTAAAGATGCTGTATATGATGGGGTTGAGCGTGGAGTTGAGGTACCCCAGCCACGTCAGGGTGCTGAGGAGAGCAGGTGGTGGGTCGCACCGCTCACACAACGGCGTGATGATGTTCAGAGAGAAAAAAGGTACCCAGCAGATTAGAAACACCCCCATGATTATTCCGAGCGTCACCGCCGCCTTGTGGTCTGAGGCAGCCTGGTTGCCGTGACAGGACGAGTCCGGATTGTCGATCTTACCCAGTCTGCCCATACGGGCGTTGCGTACCCGCTCCCTCACCGCGCTGAAGATTCGGGTGTAGATGGCGATCATCACCACACACGGCACAAAGAAACTGATTGTAGAGGATACCACCGCGTAGGTCGGGTTCAAATCCAGCATGCAGATGTAGGCGTTACTTGCGACGAGTACCTCGTCAGGGACAGGTGCTGGGGTGCTTGGCGAAAGACTTGGTCCACCAAAACCCTTATGAAGGCCGAGCTGTATCGGTAAAAATGACACCAAAGCAGACATAATCCAAACTATACCTATTGCAATTACAGCACGTCGGTTAGTTATCCATCGATAATAAGCAAATGGTTTCTTAATATGGAGATAGCGGTCCACACTGATTGCGCATATATTCAGAATCGAAGCAGTGCTAAACATCACGTCGAACGAGATCCAAACATCGCAAAACTCGGGACCAAAGGCCCAATAACCAAGCAGATCATTGGCCATTCCGAACGTCATCACGAGTATCGACACAAGAAGGTCTGCCATTGCTAACGACACGATGAACGAGTTGCCCGTCTTCCGGAGTTTGTCCTCGGTAGCTACGGCAACACATACCAGTACGTTACCGACGATGGATAGAATGATCAGTGTTGAAAGTACGAGAGCAATGGCCACCGTCTCGGCTACGGAGAGGTGGGGGCCCACCTCCACAGTGGACGAGTCGTTGCTTCCAGTGTCCAAGTTGTAGCCCCCACCGGTAGTTGCCGCCTCAGACACGACGTCCCCTTCTTCGAGAGTATATCCTACGTTGCCTCGCATGGAGTGGTTCGAAAGACCCCCACTTCTTTCCCCGGACACCAACGCCTTCAGAATTGGCGAATACGTGGCCCGGAGTTGCATGTTTCGCCAGCAAAACAGCGAGAAAAAAAAAGAACTGTGTTTCCACACAAACTTTTCCTGGTGATCTTTAACACAAATAAAAGGTTCTGTTTGCAATTGTTTCCGATTTATCGGTTGCAGAAATCACTGTAGGAGGTGTTTAGGGTTGTCTTTCAGTGCATATCGCCTATTGGTCATGGCTGACATTTGATTAATAATTTCCAATAACACATCCCCACCACAAATAATCCTCAGCAGGTGGAAAATATGTCAAGCTTGTCCATATCAGTTTTCCATCAAATCGTAAATCTTACAAGAAAACAGAAAACCACAGAGACAACCCGATGTTTGAAGGATATCTGAGTTTGAACTCCCGGTTCATCCTATAGGGTGTCCGTGTGTGCACTTCCTCCATAACACACCAATTGTGACACCTGGTGTTGTTTCCCCCACGCATGGCGTGGTATATCATCGGGCAATCATCATTCCCATCAGGCCCGGTGATCTTTCCATCCAGCCACCGATTCCCCACAAACACGAGCAGGCAGTCGAACACCACTCTGAAATCACCAGCTGTGGCGTCACCGTTTCTGCATAGACCCAGTTTGGTCGTTTGACTCGCTGCCGCCTCTCCCCGTCCCGTGCACAGTCTGTAAATGATGAAAGGTCTTCACGTGTGTAGGGTAGGATGT
This sequence comes from Pisaster brevispinus, assembly GCA_023634235.1. Taxonomy (NCBI): domain Eukaryota; kingdom Metazoa; phylum Echinodermata; class Asteroidea; order Forcipulatida; family Asteriidae; genus Pisaster; species Pisaster brevispinus. The sequence continues at coordinate 3,248,615 of JAMKCF010000012.1, forward strand.
TTTTTCCCCCATCATCACGTTGTCTGTCTGTGATCATCACGTGTGGGCGATGAGCAACGTTGGTCCCGCCCACCTCAATGCTGATCAATTCTGTTCGCCTGCTTGCTGCACAGCCATTCAACATGCAAACGTAATCAATGCTGCACAATGCACGTCTTCACAGAGGTTGACGTGCAGCAAGGCTATACTACGTAAACTCAGCACAAAACAGGGATTTAATATCGGCCCCATTCGCCTGACACTGACAATAACATCACAGACGAAACCGAGCACAAATGGTTTGTTGCTTTGTGTTGATATTCGCAATTTTGCAACTCGACCCACACACACACTTTAGTAAACTTCTGACGATGTTGATAATATTACCAAGGAACGAGACAGTCCCACACAATAGCAGCTGTTATGCATAGTTATGCAAGTGTAGTTAAACACAAGTCTCCAGAGTGACGTTTCTGGATTAGTAGGTATGCGTTACAACGCCTTGGACTGGTTTGGCCCAATGGAACGTCTTCGTGAATTATTCATACATTGAGCTTTTCGATTTGCCTTTTCAGGAGTGTTCAGTTCCTTTAAAGGATACCATATTTTAGTTCAAAAGCTTAAAAAGATAAAGTCCCAACAGATTTGATAAGATACCAACAATATGTTAATATAAGGAGGATAAGGTTCTTCTATAATTCGCATAAAACTGTCTTTTATCATATTATCAACCACTTTCTACGGGTTCCAAAATGAATACAATAAAAACTGTGGGGGTCTATTGTTCGTTTGCGTAAATTAACCACAATGGCCCGTGTGTTATAAGCCCAAAGCTCTGAGTAACAAACACTCTGTGAACATTCATTAATCTCCGTGGACATTCATTGATTTGTGCACTTAAACGGTCTGTATTACGTTTGGTATTTACTCTGAAAATTAATGGCAATAACAAGTACAGCAGTTTTGGATAGTATAATGCAATTTGAGGAAAATTTCACTTCGAGTTACTGTGGTTATGGAAAAAGATATCACATTTTATCCCCAAAATGTTGATACTAAGAAATGTTACTGTCAGTAACATTTTTCAGATTGTGTATTCCTGTAAGGGATTATTCTTCCTGCGTGACGGGTTCGCTCCGGATTTTCGGCGATATCTCAAAAACGCGACCACATTTTCACAGGTTAGTTTTATTGTAAATATATACATTTATATAATATTAAACAATCAAATGGTTGCAAATACCAAAGGTATACTTTGCCTGAAAGAGAAAAATTTTCCTTAAAACTGTAAATAAAAACACTGTGTGGATGTGTTTGAGTACACATAGTGTTTGAAGTCTCTAACTTGTCTGGACCTCTTTCGTTCTCAAGTCGACTCTTCGTGTGTAACGCTTAAACAAAGACACACCCATCCTTACACATTTCAGTTGGGGGTTCCTTCCATTGTTGTCGTTTTATTAATTTTTCTGAAGAAATCACCTGTGGGGTGCCACTAGAACAAAGGAAACCTTCTGGGATTGTTCCATTGTGTACATGAGTACACACAAGTGTTGAAATACCTTCAATCGGACGCCTACTTTTGTCCCTCTTCCGTTTGTACACACTTTCCAACTGGGAACCTTCACCCAACCATGGACCCAATTGTCCTCTTTTGTTACAGGTCCCCGTTTTTGAATCTACCCCGAACGTTTTTCTACCAAGTAAATCGAAGATTTTTTTCCCTGTCCACTCATTGTTTGGATTTGTTTGTTTTTTAGCGAAGTTATTGGTTTTTCGGGAACCCTTTTGTTGAAGTTGTAGTTTTCAACGCGTATACACCAGCAAAATCCTCTGGACGATGTGCTTGTGGTGCTCAATTAGTCATCTTTGAACCCTTTCTTTTAAGAATTCCCTTGGGGGAGGGGGTGCAAGACTTTAACAAAGAAAACCCTTTTGGGACGCGTTGCTCCATTGTTTAGAAATAACATTATAGGCCCCCCCCCCTGCATCAACACCCACACATGATTGTTGACCCAGCGAATCGAGAACTTCTCTTTGTTCTGCCATTATGATATCGCCATTATTTTTGTACAAACAACCTTACGGATCGTATTAATTTTGGTTTTTACCCTACACCGATGTGTGTTAGCACCGTATACTCAGTACTTTCCCGAGTTCTGTGAAAAAAATCACAGGCATACTCGGTGGGATTCGAAGCCACGACCTTTGCAATTCTAGAGCAGTGTCTTAATACCAACTAGACCAGCGGTAGCTAGAGGCAGTTCACCGGTAGCTAGAGGCAGTTCAAATCCTATATTTTAGCAGCGGGTTCCGCAACAATTTAATTGATGTTAATTTTGCATCGGGGATAAAGAATATTAATTTTGGTAATGTACCTGTGATTTTTTTTTCACAGAACTCGGGAAAGTACTGAGTATACAGTGCTAACACACATCGGTGTAGGGTAAAAAAACCAACATTAATATTCTTAACCCCGATGCAAAACTTACGGATCGTGTTTGTGGGGTCCTGCAAATTATTCCCCTTTCCTGTGGGGTCGAAGTTGAACAAAGGAAAACTTGTTGGGTCTATTGTTCCTCTGTGTAAAATACCCCCACAAGGGCCCTTCCGCAAGTCCACACACTCTAACCGAGGACGTACTCAGTTTGTCAAGCCACCCAGATCTCTCTGTGCTACAGTTCTCGGTGTCAAAAGGTAGACACACTTCCTTTGTATCCATGCCCTCCCCCGCGTCTGCGTCAGCTTTAAAGCCATCGTACCGTGAATATGCGACAACACGCTGACATGTGTTCCAGTGTTTTCCTATCGACCATTTCTCTCTAAGAACTCCAACTCTCCATAAAACAGGTTAAATAAAAAGTATACATACAAAAATCCAGAGGAGAGCCAACATCTCCTCACCGCTCAGCTCAATTAAATTAATGGCCACAAGACCTCATGTAGAAGGTAAATAATTCGCAGGTATTTTCTAACACGCAATATCGATCCCATTACACAAATTGAGATGTGATTAAAACGACTTGTACTGGGGAAGATCGTCACATTTTGTTTCTATAAAACGAGTGTTGATTAGAATCAGTCTGACACACGTCATGGCGTTTCAATCCCATATCACGATTAATTATAACATTGTGTAAAGCAATGCACTATAAGTTAATACACCTATGTTTAACATCAACAGTTGTATGTACCTGCACAACCAGCAGCCAAATTATGCTAATCTATCCGACCTTCTTCGCCATCACATTTCTCAACGGAAAGTGCAATCTAATGCAGTGTGGTTTTCGTATAATAACGACCCAAGTGGCGTGACAGGGAATCGAACCTGCAGTCCGGTAACTAGTGCAGCATGAAGGCGATGGGATATTTGGCGATACAAGCAGCACTTGGCACATAGTCACAGTATGTCATGAAAACGATAGACTAACAAACAATTAGAGCCATTTCATAATTTCAAAAATTATTTTTACCTAAATTTATATCAAAGAACACATCTGCAATGGCCCTCAGCCAAATATCTTCCTCTTGAAGTACTTTGGCTGTTTGACAAGTTTCAACGCTTGCGTCTGCGTAAACACAACTCCCCCAAAATGGTTCCCGTATTGCAGTGCCAAACTCAGTAGATAAATGCGGCCAAGCGTATTACCTTAAGGTGAAATACAAAGAGATGACGACCGAGTAAAATACATACCCAAAAAAATATCACCAAAAGACAACACATTGGCCTACAATAGTAAAGTCCTTTAAAAGGTAAAACACATTCAAATCAATAAAACAGGATAATGGTAAAACAACAAATAATTGAACACGTCATTTCATGTATTATGTTGGGTCACATGAAGAGCGAATATTGGTCTTTGACATTTAGCAATGCTTTACGCGTGCTTTAAGAACGCCTCAATCCACTCTTCTCTCCGATTTTGGTTATATTTTTGTCCTCGATATTAACAGTCCAAACGAACATTCACACTTTAGCTTAGTTGGTCAGACAAGACGATTTAACCAATTAACTTATCTTAATTGCTTAGCAAAATGTAATGTTACGTCACACAACACAACACTTATGCGACAAAGCGAGTATTTTCCTGAGATTACCTCGAGTGTTTTTTGTGTGTGTGTGAAATCGGATATTATTATTTGAAGTTATGTCTGGTACCATGACTGTCACCTTTACAGAGTGAGCATTCGGCTTGAAAATTCACATCAACACGCTCCATGTAATTACAAAATTGTCGAAAAACCCTTGAACCACACACGCTAGCCGTCAATCTAAAGCGGTGATCTCGAGATGGCCTCGTTTTGTCCAGAATTCCCACTGCTACACTCGATGGGCGCGTTTCACAGAAACTGCCGATCTAGAGGAAGTTGTGAACAAAACCCGGATGCATATCTCCCCCAGCTTCCGCTTCAGACAATAATTGAACTACATCTTCCATCTAGTGGGCCAACCTCCATGTATCTTAATTGATTCAGGGGGGCAGTGGGGGAGCTAGCCATCATCCCCACACGGTTTTGTGTTTATTAAAATGCTGATATTCCCCCTTTCTATTTTCCTGAAGGAATCAGTTAATGAAGGGGACAAGAAAAATGTTCCGGGGTTTATTAAATTCCCAGGTTCACCTCATGCAGAGCAGAGCGGAGAAAGTGACTGTGGTTTTCTAGGTTGATGGAAAAGTTATTTTCCCGCTGGTTTGTTAAAAAGAACACGCGGTGGGCTAAGGGAATCATTAAATTTGCGAATGGTCGGCGCGATGTTATCAATAAATAATTAAGCCGAAGATTCGGCCTCTTGGGGCGAAGCGCCAATTGTGTAGCACACACTGGGATTTTTACCCAACGGCTTTGACGTTACTACAAGAAAGCAGATACCGGGAAGGTTTGTCAATATCTTGTCCGTTGTCTTAGTTCCGGATACCTCCAAGGTCCCGGCGACATGTTTTCAAAAGAATCCTCGATGATACATGAGTCAAAATTTCCAGTGTATTTCAGTAGTCTAACACAAATAATACATTACTTTTATATTATTTCTGTTTACTCATACACCTATGTGTGTTAAGCACTATATACTCAATGTTTTCCCCAGTTATGTGAAAGAAATGACATCAACGACAACAAAAACATCAACAACATCAAGAGCAACAGCAGCAGCACAGCAGCAGCAACAGAAACAACATCGAAATCAACATAAGCAGCAACATTGACGTCAACACGTCTACATCAACAGCACCAACACCATCGACGTCAACAACTAAAGCAACATCTACATCAACATCAACAGCAACATTGACGTCAGCAGCAACAGCAATATCGACGTAAGCAGCAACATCGACATCAGCAGCAACAGAAACAGAAACAACAACATCAACAACAGCAACACTGACGTCAACAGCAAAAGCAACATCAACATAAACAGCAACATCGACGTCAACAGCAGCAACAGCAAAAAAAAAGAAGCAACGTCGACAGCAAAAAAGCACATTTGTGTCACCAGACAGGCGTTCTGTGTGATGAAAACCAACCACGGGCCTACGTGTCTTGCTCAAGGACCCAAGTGTCACGAACGTGACTTGTACCCCGCACTCCATTGACTCAACCACCAGAACGAGCATTCTGTGTGATGGAATCCAACTACTTGTCTTACTAAAGGATGCAAGAGTCACGCACGGAACTCGAACCCCACACTGCGTTGACTCAGCCACCAGAAACAGCGTTATATGTGACAAGAAGCAATTATGGTAAAGTGTCTTGCTCAACGACCCAATTGTCACGACCGGGAATCGAACCCACACTCCGATGATTCGTCCACCAGACTTGTTAGGTAGACCGTTTGGCTACAAGTAGGGTCAACTTTCATACAATAAGCAATATAAACAAGAAGCAATATCCACATAAAAATAGGGATTTCTCCGAACCAGAGAGTGAGACAGAGTGAGACAGAGTAAAGTAAATTATTTAGTTTCACAAAATTAGCGTCAGAAAAATTTTAGTACGTAAAAACACCCTGGCACAATAAAAGGGTTATAGTAAGATATTTACGAAAAACCCGATACTGCTTAATGGCGTAGACGGCTGTTTTAAGTTTGTTATTGTAGGATATCAAACATTGTTTCAATCTTTCAATTGCAAAGGTTTGTTAAACGAAAAGTTGGTTTTATGAGTTCCTTTGAAGATCTCGGTAACTAGAAAAACAGAATTTCAGGTACATTGAGTTTAACGCCATGCTCATTTCATGCTCATTTCCCCGTGAGGTTTGGTCCGAACCGATATGCAAGCAGTAAAGTGTTGCGCGTGGCTCTCGTCTAGCAGAATCGATTCTTGCTCAGGGGTTCGAAACCGATACTCGAAGATACACGGCTACTGCGTGGTCAATCAATCTCTTGTGTCACTAATTGGGTTTCAAACCTGGGTACGTTTTAAGAAAGCTGTTTTCTAGGTTGTCGTCGACCACGCTCTCGAAACCGTGTATAAACTTTGTGTTATACCAGAAGGCCATTCTGTCTTTCTTTTTTTGTATATACAAATTCTTTGTCAAGTATCTCTGCCATTATATATAATGAAATGTTTATTTAGGGTATAGCGAGTACGTCAATGCTGACAACTTTGAATATCTAATTCAAACATTTTGTGAATGTTTCAAACAATTTTTTTGCACAATACATGGGTTTCATTAAAATTTTGATGTTTCAAATGGAAAAACGAAAGTGCGTATGCCATTATCATAAGTTGATAATACTTGCAAATCATACGGTCAACATATTTGTAACTGTATAATATATGAAGGTAGAAGCTCTCTCGTCAGTCGATGAATAGGAACAAGCAGGAACGGAGTTACCTCTAAAGCCCAGCGAGATAAAATGTTAAATTTTATTAATATTATTATTATATTTCTCGTATCGAAACCACGGAACCATCAAAAACAGCGCACTGTAACCAATAAGGACTGCAAGTACCTTTGTGTGGAGAAGATGTTGAAGAAATGTCAAATTCAGATATGGGAGGAAAACCATAAGTAGGGTAAACCCCACGCTGTCAGGAAGGAACCGAAAACACAATCTAAATGAAAGGTCAACAGTTGAAAGGCAGGGAAGAAACCAATATAAAAAAGTAAGAGAATAAAGGCAGGAGATATTAAGTCTTTGAAACAAAAGCTGAGTAATACCTTCATCAAGAGGTAGCCGTCTTGTGCCCCTCCTTCAAATACTAACCAAACTTTGAATAAAAGGGAAAACTACCCAAGCTGAATATGATTCATTGGATGGAATTGCTAAAAACATTTTAAATAATTTTTGTAATTTCCAATAAGTTTAACTGAGGTAATGTGTGTTCCTTTGTGTATTTACATTTTCATTCGTTTTGGTGATTTTACTGTTCCCAAATCCTTAGTAATGTGCTTAAGGGCCTTTTTTTTACAGGCATCAAACTACAGTAAATGCTACAGGACCACTTTTGTAGCACATGTATTTTTCAAACAATATTTCGCGATCACCCCCCCCCCCCCCCAACAAGTATGTGAACATTCAAATATGTATACATTTCCTTCTTGGAGAAAACTGGTTGCCTGTAAACTACTCTGGTGTCATGGCCTTCATATACACAACTTGTTTCGTCGTTATTTTGATCGTTTTACATAATACTTTCTCTTTTTGATAAATCTACTTTTCCAAAATACTTTGTATTGTAATGTTTGTTTACGACCATATAGGAATAGCAATTGTAATCCTGATCGTCGGCTTTCCTTTCTAAATATAACTGTAAATGAATAAACAAAAGATTTTACAGTTCAAGTTATCTAAAATAATTTAGAAACTCAAAACATCAAACCACTGTGTAAAACAATTATGTTATTCAACGATACTCTGATCATATTTTAATTAGTTATTTAAATATCATCGTTTCTGTATACGCCATGGCGGAAACGGATCGATGTTTACCTTTGATAAAAATTTTAAGACTCGTTTGTCTATTTACCTGCGCAAACATAAGTTGTGCCATTGTTACATTTCAAAAGATAGTCTAGTAGTATCAATACTCATTCAGACTTTTGTTGACAGCTAGTATGTGGTATGTGGCACAGCGGCCCAGTTTCCTTTGTGCTCGTTATACATAGTTCTATGTGACCCCGAAATTAATTATTTTCATAGCAAACATCAATTGTATGGAGACTAACAGAAGGGTTGTTAAAATGTTTTTGAACGCGAGCACTCACACCTTTTTCAACAGTGTGGTAGCCATTCAACAAATATTTCACTATTAATCACCATGTTTCTCTAAGGAAAAAAATGATTATGATTTATAAAACTTTGCTGTCGAGTCCCCTTTGCTGTCGAGTCGTCAAAAATGGGATTCGAATCAGAGTCAAGTCCGAGTCCGAGTTAGATCACACAACTCTTCTACCCGGATGTGTAGATTGATAAATTGTAGTTATTTTATTATAAACGTTACTATTATTTACTGAGTAACAATTGGTGAGAAGTAAATTCTATTGTTTTCTTTATTTCATGTTTAAACCCTGGTGAATATGTGGGTTTGATGCTTTCCCCTCAAAATAGTATTAATTAAAACTAAAGAGACTCATCATTTTTGTGGTTGGTGACTCGGACGCAGGGTCCACATCGACAAATAATAACTGAGGAGTTGGAGTGTGAAACGACGGGTAGGACTCCGGTGACCCTACAAAATCTATCCTCAGACAGCCCCGACTGACATGGTCTATGACCCTTTGCCAGTATGACTCATGGACTTCGAACCCCCGAATAAAAACACTTCTTAGACAGGGCGGTGTTAACAATATATATATATTACTGTCGAAAACACCAGGTGTTTTTATTTATTTAATCATTTATTTATTTTGATAAAAGTATATGAAATCAACATTGCCTCCTGGCAGATTTATCGAGTCGGACTTTCGGCAGCAGAGTTGATTGGCACATTCCTGGCGAATGAGAGCGCACAATAACGTGGTAAAATAAAGCTGTGAGGTGTATGTGGAGCGCATGCAGTGGCTTATTTCAGGTGAACAAGTACTCGGTGAAAGTCCGACTAGGGTCAAGTCTACTGTTTACGTATTTCTGAGCAGTCGCACACTTCCGAGAACGATGGCTGCACTATACACCTTGCAAACATTTGTGCGCAACACTAAAAATCATAAACTGTGGGCCCTCAAATTATTTTGACTAACACATATCGGGGTCATGCAATTAATAGATTGTGTAATTATGACAAGAACAACCTGGGGAATCGTTGCTTTAGCTTTTGAGGTGACTTTGAAAACTGTAAGCTTAAAAGTTGGTCCTATTTGGCTTGGGAAGTCAAGGGATGCTTCGCTGCAGTGAAGCATTATCTTCACGCAGGTCGGTTTGGGGAAAAGCACATTTCGGGGTGTTACTTTCTTGAGTAATAAGAACAAAATTCCAAACGGCTGACCTGCCAAAATTTTAAAGAATTCTGAGTTTACCTGTCCGAAAATATAGTTGATTGGTTTTGAAGAGGCTGAGAGACTAAAATATTTTTGAGCATGGTTGGTTGCTATTGTAGATTATTTAGTGTTGTGCACCCATCGGGATGCACCACACTAAATAGGCCAAAAATCATGCGCCAAGCTGATTATTATAATTTGTATACCAACAAAATCTTTTTAATCATAACGTTTTGGGAGTCATGCAATTAATATAATTTGATTATAAGAATCTATCACAACCAGGGGGTTCTGTGTTTTAACTTTTGTGGAGATTTGGTAAATTTAGGCTTTAAAGTTGGTCCAATTTGGCTTGGAAATTGGAGGAGTGCCTCATAAAATCTGGCAGCAAGTTAGTTTTGGGAAAAAACACATTTTGGTGGGTTTTTTCTGGGGTCATTAGCAAAAATTACAAACAGCTGACCTGCCAAACACTGAAAAGAAATCTGGAGTTATAATGGTCTGAAAATATATTTGATAGATTTTCAAGAGGCCGGGAGACTTAACGTAGCATTTAACATTGGTTGCTACGGGAGTTTATTTAGTATGGTGCACCCCGATTGGCTCATCTTTTTAGTCTGCTGCCACCAAGGCCAGAAAATTACGCGACCCAATGAAATAAGTATGACAGCCTATGAGGGCGCACTTCAAGAATGACAAGGATATTATAAGAAGTGTGTGATGCAAACTCGTTGTGATCCCGTGACAACCTATTCCATTCCTATTACGTGGCCTAACGAATAAAAACCTGTCATGTTCAAAGATGACACTTTAAGCTGGACAACACTGTGAAGACAAAAGTGTCATGTAAGCAAGGCATACTAAAATAGAACTCGAGGTAGTGCCCCAGTTTGCTGTGCGTAGACACTTTTTACAGGCATAGTTTTTGCCACCTACTACACCAGTGTTTCAAAGTACAAATCCAGGAAATATTCAACTTGAAATTCATGAAATTACCACTATGCTTAACCTCTCGTATAATAAAGGCAATGTTACAATTAAATGTGATAATATACAACTTTTACAATCACAAGTTTGTAAAAGCAAAAATTAATTACCCTTTTCAATGGATAAATTCACAAAGCAATCCGTCTGTACAAGTATCAATAAAGTCAGGTTTAAAAATAGTTCCAAAAGAAATTATTAGGGCGCACTTGCATTCCTTACAATCCCATTTCCTTCGAAAAAAATACAAAACCTAATCATGTGTTTAAGGGTAGACGGAACACTTAGTGAAATGATAAGTACGATCAAGAACAACTGCTTTTATCTCCAAAATGTTTGTTATTGGGAAGAATCTGGTAAAAACCCCACATTTATGTGAATTTATACTTTTAGCATGTGTAGCTCACACGATAAATTAAATGTATGGCAATCGCAGTCGAGGCTTTCGCGACAAAAATCTCAGTACTTTCGGAGGCCACAACCAAACTGGTCGCGTCTGATTGGTTTGTAAAAATCACCGTTGATAATTATTAAGCGAAGCAAAGCGTTACAATTAAGAGACACTCTGTCCCGATGAGTCGATGATGTCACATTTTGTTTATTGCATTGTTTGGCTACTGCATTTCCGGCACTTGAGCACATGCCCAGTGGTTCCCGATCTTCTGAAAAGCAGTAAACAAAATGTGATGTCATCAGAATTCTCAAGGTCTCTTGAACTTGTCTAACCAATATGGAATTTTATTCAAAACACTTTTTTAATTCGTGTGCTTAGTCAAAAGTAGTCGGCTATAAGCAAGATACTTAACAAATTTTGCGTCGTCCAACCAATAAGGCCCATAATCTGCTGCAATGTGGATGGGATCAAATGTTACAAATTCAACGAAGATTTAGGTCATGGACTGGAAAGTACAGTATGGTGTTCCGTAAGTGCCATTTTTATTCTTCTTTTTTTTCGGTCGCATTTTGTTTCGGTGTTGCCTTTTTTCCCCGTCACGCCCCCCCCCCAACCGCTTTTTTTCCCCTGTCGCGTGTCTTTATTTATTAATTTATTTATTTATTTATTGCGTCGCATTCGTTTATTTATTTCTTCGTCGCTGATAGCCCGAGTACCACATTACGGAAACTGTGTCATTTATTTATTTATTTGTTTTTTCACTGACAACCCGAGTACCATAGTACGGAAACTGTGTGAAGAAAACCGATGTATGGGAGGTGCGGTACATCCACTACCTCCTACATCAGGAGTTTGATATTTCAAAATAGGCAAAACAAACGAAACATTAATGCACCTCTCTGCAGTCTAGATTTAAGAATTAATCAAGAAACCTCTGAGTCAATTGCAGACGTTTCTTTAGAAACTATAACCACCAAATACGTAGTAAAACAAATATACTTACAGGTGAGCGTGACGAATGCTGTTGTCCGTGCTTGATTGGGCAAAACCGTGACCAACAATCAGCAGTATGGTTCGTCTGTTACCACCGAACAAGCTGCCCTGTCTGGCGCCACCACCGAGTTCAAGTGTGACCAACCCCTGAGGGCGCGCTACGTCAGCGTTGACATTCAGAGCGAGGAGGTGCTACAACTGTTTGAGGCGACGGTGGAGCAATTCCTCTAACCAATAGAGCAACGCCCCCGAGAACAGACCACCCTGTATTGGATGGAGTATAACAAATCACATTATTATTCTCAAATTCAAACTTAGTATCAATTTTTTGCCGTATTGTTTTAATCTAGATAAGTTTAATTAGACCCAAAGTTGTTGGTTTCTTTAAAGTTCAGACCTTTGCTAGAACCACAACTTTAAAAACAAACTCATCCAATTAGCCTAGTTAAAGCTTTGAACTCGCACTGATCTGTCGGATAGTTTGAATAATTTTGCGTTGATCCGGTCCCAGTGGAGGCGTTTTGTTTGCTTGTAGTTTTTTGTTTGCTTTATGTATTATTTATTTATTAGTATTTTTTTAGGGGGCTGAGTACAAATAGGAAACTTATCAATGTGATACAGCTCTGGCACAAAGGTAGATAGAGGGTAAGGATAATCATCCGACTGAATTAATTTTCGTACAGCAAATAAATGCTCTAAAGGGCAATTTATGAAATGTCAACAAATACCTGGATATTGTTACAGAGCCTTTAAAATATATTGGTCCGAAGTCTTTTTGAACACGACAAAGTAAGCTGGAAGGCGAGTAGGTTGGAAACGTCGAGACCGTACCTTTCTTTTAAAGATTGTATTATCACCATGAAAAGTTCCAAATCCTACTCATGTACATTGTGTTACCCCAAACCTTACTAGATTGCATCTCCACCATACAAAGTTTCAAATCCTACTCATGTACACGGTTCTTACCGCAAACCTTAATTCCATCATGCAAAGTTTCAAATCCTACTGATGTACATGGTGTTACTGCAAACCTTATTAGATTGTATCTTCATCATGCAAAGTTTCCAATCCTACTCATGTACATGGTGTTATACTGCAAACCTAACTATAGTTTAATTCCAACATGCAAGGTTTCAAATCCAAACCTTACTAGATTGTAATCACACACCATGCAATGTTTCAAATTCCACACTAGGTCATTGCCAACTAAAACTAAGGTCGGCTATACGTTACACAAACAATTATTTCTGAATGCAAGTACAAAGTCAAGTTAACCTTGACCGATGCCTGTTCACCGTTCAACATGTAGATCAGTTTTAATATTATCTGGTAAATGTTTGTCTTAGTTAGTGATAACGTTTGATATGGGGCGCCGTTTTTCAATAAATTGTTTTGCGCATTTCTTACCATGGATTATAACGATTAGATGTACCATGAAATGAGAGCCATAATAATGTCGAAGATGTAATCTACTGATAATCTACATCTTCTGGTATAGTTGGCGGGACACCAAGGACATGAAATTTTTCTCTGTAAATTTCTAGTTAGATACATTCCTTTTGATTCCCTTTTAGTATAGGGTCGGTCGGTCGAAAGAACGGATACTATTTTGTTTATGATGATAGAGGCCATATGATGTTTAAGTACAGCGTAGAAAGTAGTAACTATAGTAAACTTGCGGGAGCTTCCACGTATAACTCTCCTTTTGGCAGAGTGTTGGATCTGAAAAGAGCCGGCAGGGTCTCGTGGCTTCCAACGTACTCGCCTTTCATTATACTCTGTTCGTCTTGTTAAATCGTCATGGTTTTATAGCCCTTGATTCGTTAGTGTTGACTTTATGTAACTTCATGGTTTACAAACAATATTTAAAGAACACAAAACATTACTTCCCTTGTACACTAACTATAAAACTAACGTTCACAATAGTTTATATGGTTTACATCCAATTGTTATAAACCGAGGTAAAAACATGTCACAATTGCGCTAAACAACTAATTTACAAGTGGCGCCCCATAGTTTGATGCCTAACTAAATTGTCGCAATAAGACGTCAATATTAAGTTATAGAGTATTTCCGAGTGCCGCGTTTTCCCCCGATGTGCTGTTTCTAGTTGTGTTAAGTGAATCGATGTGTTTGCGAACTCTGTGAAAAAAAGGTAACACTTTCCATTGAGAGTAACACTATAACCGACTTCTGTATTTACTTTATTAAAAATGTACGGATCGCTTCTGTAGTACACGATGTGTTGTGAGAAAACAAACTTTGTATGATATTTTTGTGTTGTGTTTTCGCAATAAACGTTTCGCTTCTCTGCTTGCCTTACAGCTATACGTGCGCAACAAGAATGTCTGGTTCCAAGACGGCTTGTGTTAACCTCAATATTTGGATATTTTGGTTGGTGGCGTCCGCAGCCACTCTCTGTGTATGTGCCAAAGACGATGAGATATCCAGGAACTTTTTGTTCTTTGCATTTGACGAGACTGGCAGCCATTACAATCATTTGAGTCACATCGGCAAGGCGTTGGTGGCACGAGGCCATAAAGTCACGTTCCTGTTTGGAAGCTCCCAACAAATGTTGGGTAAAAGTGATGGCGAGTACTTCTCGGCTTTGGAGTTTAACTCCAGCATTACAAAGGAGGAGCGGAAGGAATTGTGGCGCGATTTTGCCAGCTTGGCCGTCAACGGGCACTTCAGCACAATACAGGGCCTGTTCGGTGTTGTGCGAGATCGGTTCAACGGGAAAGCATTGGTGGACGATATACAAGTTTCAGAGTGCGACGCCTTGCTCGGAGATTCGAAGACAATGGCTAAACTTCGAAGGGAGAGATTTGACATGTTGGTAGCTGATGATGTCTCCAGATGCAACCCTTTATTGTCGCAGACGCTGGATATTCCTTTCGTTCTAGTCAGCAACAAACCCATGTGTATGAACGATGACTACGGATCCATGTAACTAATTCCTTATTGTTTTAATGATAGGAATCATACCTATCAATAATTATTGATAGGTTTTATCTAACAAATGTTGTATTTTGCAACAGCCAAAAAGTATCATAAAACATTTACGTGCTAGCCTGCAATATTTTCCTACGGTTGTACGTTGATATCTGAATCTTCCAATTCATTATAAGTAAAAAAGAAAATCACAAACAAAGATCGTTGTTTGTTTCTTCTCTCAAAAACCTTACATTATTATTTGCATTGTGTGCTTAATTCAATGTTTGTGTAAATAACTGTTTACTTTTCCTACTTAACGATGGAACCTTGACTATAAATATGATGGCTCAGAAGGGACATCGCGCACATGCATTTGTGGAAACAGCATTTCTTTTCTGGCCATGTTAATCCCCGAATGCTAAAATGAAATTCATCGATGGGTTTGCCGTTCACGCGTCAATAAGTTTTGAACATACTTAAAACTATTGCTGCAAAAAAAAATCCAATCTTGAGGCAACATTGTAATATTGTGGTAAAGATTTGCAATACAGACACAAAATCGTGGCAGTTTCTGGGATATTTCCCTAAATATACACTGTGAAAATATAGTGAAATATGTCCGTACTTATAGATTGTGCGATTTGCCTTCGGAGTCAGCACACCTCAGACACAGACGCAAATGTATATAAGAGATTGTGAAATAAATAAAATGTAATGCACTGATATCTCTTTGCTTCGTACAGCTTTGGGACTCCAGCAGACTTCCCGGAAACGTTTGACGAGGCAGCTTTTTTCAGACGAGTCCAATCATTTCTCGTAAACTTTTTCTATATATTTCTTTATAACTCACGAATTCAACCGTACCAACGGCTTAAGATCAAGTATAGCATCAAACCGGAAATAGGTATCGCTGATTCGTTGCGAGAGGTCAGGTTTTGGTTCTTCAACGGGAACTTTCCTTTGGAGAGTCCGGGGTATCGACATCCGAACACGCTGTCTACAGCACCGATTGCCCGGCCATCGTTCAAACAGGTGGTAAGTTATTATAATGAATGAAAAGAGAGCACACTTTGTCTGTCGAGTTAATTACTATGAAGGGTCTGCTTTGCAGAACTTAAATGCTGGTGATGTCAGAGTGTGGGTTCGGATCCAGTTCAAAGAACCTAGTACATTTATCGTTAAGAGAAGGGGTTCTCCCCCGGTGTTCATGGCCTTGTTGGCCACAGATTGTGCGGGATCACCTTGTAAACCGAGTAAGCAACCTGTGCTGCCAAGTATGTAGCGCACTAAGCTAAATCAATCACAAGAACTATCTCCACCCTCGCAGGTACCCATTTACTCCTAGGTGATGAGAAGCAATTACAGTTAAGTGTCTTGCTCAATGACACAAGTGTTATGACCGGGATTCGAACCCACACCCTGATGACTCAGCCATCAGAACTCGAGTTCGACGCACTAAACCGCTCGACCACGACACCACGTTTGCAGTGACACTTAATGCGTATGCTCAGAATGACACCCTAAACTCTGCTTTCATAGGTATCAAAGGCGTCCGATAAGATGACTTCGGCTGTGGCTACGGCAAACCTTTTCTTTAAAGATGCCGTGAAAGCTCACAGTCGTAGTCGCAGCCGTAGCCAACAATTTTTCCACTCGGACAGGGCTTTTAGACTCTCAACATTACTCGTTTGTTTCTTGCTTTCTTCACACAACAGATTGAAGATGACGTCGTCACGTTTCTCGACACAGCTCCAAACGGTGTTGTTCTTTTCACACTGGGTACCTACATTACAGTAATGGAGCGCCAAATGGCACAAACGTTCGCAAATGCTTTTACTCTGTTACCTCACCGCGTCCTTTGGCAGACAAAGGCCAACCTGTCCGGTATCACTCTAGGACAAAACACTAAAGTCGTGAAATGGGTACCACTCGCACGAATCATGAGTAAGTTGAACCTTAGTTAGAGCAATATTTTGTGAGTTTGTGACGTGAACTGCCTATAAAGAGCACGAAACTCAAAAGTATAAATTCACTGGTGCCTTGAAGAGCAACTGTTTTCATAATGCCAACAGTGTCATATAAGGTTAGCTTTGGTATGTAGTGTGAATAGGACAAAACTACAACTTTAGTACAAATGGCCTTTGTGTTGCAAACATGAATGCCAATGGTAAAGGAAGAGAGGGTATGAGTACAGTCAACTACGGTAAGGAATACAATGTTACGAAACACCTAAATAATTTGTTTTCAAAATCCTCACGTTATTTCATTAAAACAGACCAAGTCGTATATGTAAGGAGAAAATCAGTAAGAACTAATCTACTTTCTTCATTCAGATCACGTAAATGTGATAGTCTTCCTGTGCAACGGTGGGATTAACGGGTTGAACGAGGCGATCATGGCTGGACTCCCAATCGTTGGTATACCACTGTGCTGTGACCAGTTCTTAAATATCGGCCGTGTTGTGGCGCGTGGTCTCGGCCTATCGGTTAAAATCAACGAGCTATCGGCAGCGAAGCTTAGTGATACCATTAACCAAGTTGCTTCCCAGCCACAGTAAGAAATTGTCTTGTCAAGTTGTCATTTTCATATTTCTCTTAGAGAGAAAAAACACATTTCAGAAAGAGCTTAACTCATTTAAGATTGTCTAAAACTAAACCCATGTATCATTGATTAAACAATGGCAGTAAAAGTCACAGTGACAACGACGACGACAACCTCAACATCAAGGTTACAGACAATGACAACGAAAACCCAAATGTTAATGTCAAAGACAAGGACAACCTCAAAGGCAATGACAATGACAAGGATAACATCAAAGGCAATATCAATGACAAGAACAACCTCAAAGGCAGGGTCAACGACTCAATGTCAATGAAAATAACAGCGGAAACAATAACAATTGTTCCTTTCTCCAGGGGCAACCCGCAGTACAAGTTGCAAGCCCAAATGTAACTTGAGTTTAACGGTCCGACACTTGTAACTGGAGTTTCGGTCCGCAAAACATTAAGCTGTAACTCACCACCGTGACCTTGTATTTGTTTTCTCCCCTTGTTAGTGTGCTAATTTAATACTATAATAGATGTGTTTCTTTTTAATTTAATTATTGTAACTGCATGTAACTAAGGTCAATCTTATTCTCATTTACATCGATAGAGGCCGTACAGGGGAAATAACTCATTGCCAATGTCAGCTACTTGTTGATGCATGTTAGTTTAACGTTCATGGTGGGACTTAGGTTTTTAAAGTCAACACATTCTCTCCTTTGCACTTTTAGGTTCCGAAAGAGCGCAGAGCGTGCATCTATGATTTTACGGGATCTGACAACATCATTCCCACCGGCAGAAACCATCGTTCACTGGATTTTACATGTCACGGAGTTTGGGGGCGACCACCTTAGACAGTCTACGAGCTTCATGCATAGGACCTTCATTGACGTCTACGCTTTCATTGCAACGGCTTTATTTATCGTGGTCTACGCAGTCAGTATACTACTTTGTCGGTTTTGTGTGACATGGAACGGCAAAGCAAAATATCGTTTGAAGAGTGATTAAAATTAGCAAACACTTTTACAGGGGAAACAAAGAAACTTGAAAAAAAAATCAAAACATCTAACACATGATACAGTACAAATAAAAGAAAAACGGGCAAACAAGTACCTACAAAGACAGAGTAAAATGTAGAAGAACACAACAACAACAAGCAAATAAAGGTAGGAGAGAAAAATAAAAATAAACTAGATATTAAGTTGTCATAAAAATGAACACAGAGGGGTTTCGGTTGGTGAAATAAAAAAAATATATATATAAAGGTTTCTTACTGTAAATGTGATCTCCAATAATGTTAAATTTAGTCGTAAACCCTATTAGGGAACTCTTTGAGCATGACTGTTTGGACACAGTTGGTTCATGTTTTTGAATGCAATTTCAAGACGGTACAATTAACAGTATGATAAAAAAAGACTTGTGGTTCAGGAGATATGATTTTTAATTGTTTGGGCTTCCTGTTTGAACCGGAAGAGAAGATGAAACTGGGTCATAATTTTAAATACAATGTCACATCTGCAGTGAGCTACAAGACATTGTGTCATGAGATTATGTCCCCCAGAGACTCTGTTCCGACCCCCTCCCCCAACCCCACACGGCAAGCCAACTGTGTATAAACTTATTCTGACGGCTCCTTCTGACAAAGGGGGACAGAAGTGCAAAGACTTCATGACATGCTGTTCAGGGAAACGTGATTAGAACTTCTTGTTTTGACCCGAAGTATATAACTGAACAGATTATGATAATTGCATGGACCAACACTTTTGGAAATATGATTGTCTCAAGGCTGATTAAATATTCATGTCATTAAACCTAAGTCAATTAAATAATGATGGTCAGCTTTTTATATTTTACGATGAATTCATGACCTAAGATTTGATAGTGTATATACTTTCCAGAGGGACACTGTTAACTATAAGATTATCTGATTAAAAAAATCCGTATACAAAACCTATGATAATAGGGCCGTTCAGAAAAAAAACATGTGACTGTTGCATAACACACAAGGGGGATTTCGTTCGGAACTGTTCAGAATTGAATGATGTCATGATGACGTAGTGTAGTTTAAGTTATCACAGTCCCGTTATGGTGAGTGATTGTCCAGACGTGAACATGCCAAGTTAAATATGGAATCTGAACCTGTTGTTTGAGGGCGCATATGACGTCATAGAAACCTTTCTGCTAACGTATTTCGTAGGTGCATTAGAATTTGCACTTCTGTTTTCTAGTTGAACTTCCGGATTGGACGGCATGAAGGGGCAAGTTCAGGTCGTGTGTGAGCCTGAAATCTGACACATGTCATGAGCTAAAACATGTCGCGAAAAACTATGAATTTATGTTTTGCGGTTAAAATATACTATTTTATTAAGTAATATCCTTTGATTTAATTTGATTTCAGAAAACACCTGATTTCGTCGTTAAGATTTCATCTGTTTCTTTTTTAAGTTAAGTCATAATCATAATGGTATGTTATGATTTGCCTTGTGGGGACAATGTTAAGTATGATATTCAATATTCATACAAAAGTCTTGTACAAATCCAAACTTAAGACTTGTGCCAATCATTGTCTTGTTATTGACAAAGACACATCTTATTAATGATATAAATCTCATTATCATTAGTATAAGTCCTAATTATGACTTGTACTAAGCCGTAGTTATGATATATAATTCAGAATTATGACTTGTTTGTCTCTCTTAAATATAAATCGAAATAAATGGACTAATAGTTAAGTCAGAAAGAAACCATCGGAGACTATCTTCGGCACTTGTTAAGTCACAGATAAAAAGTCAATTATGTTATGGAGTACGGAGATCCGGGCTTGACATTTGCACTGGACCGCAGGTCAAAAGGCAAAGTTGTTAGTATTGAGCCAGTAAAGTAAAGACTTGCGTGTTTCAATTGAATAGTAATGCATCAATGTATAAGATTACAAATTGTATTCAAGTATGTTAAAAATAGCTTAGTTCTTATAAGATAAATGCCATAAATGTTCTCTTAGCGCTTGTTAAATAAAACAAGTTTGTTTTGTGAAGATATGTTTTCACTTCTTCTCATTTTCATTCGGGTCTTGTAAACAAAATTCTGGTCCAGTAAAAAGTTCTGCGGTCTGGTGGACCCCCCCCCACCGCCCAATTCAAGCCCTGGAGATGTATGCACTTCAACCCCCCCCCCCCGCCATTCTGAAACATTTTGATGTGATGTTTTAGGCCAATGTTCTCTTGGACCGCGTTCCCACTGGATCCACAATTACGAGATCCTGACCCCGCAAAAGGATTAGTCGCAGACGTGAATCGCGGTCGCGTTCCCACTAGAGTATGATCGCGCATTGATCTCCCTTTTGGGAACGGAAGTGGATTCAAAGTTCACCAACGCAGGTCGACCAAGTGGGCAGTGCGCAGGCGCAACGTATCTACGGCGACCACACAGTGTTGGGTGGCTCCTCTACTACGCGCGCGCGGCAGTCGCCATTTTTTTGTCATGATAGTACATGTAGGCCCTACTGTACACTGACTACTGTTGACCGACATGATGGACTTTTTTGTGCCATTTATTTTGTTGCGCCATCATCTACGTCTTCAGAATAGTATTAGAATATCAGCTTTTTTTGAGCTTCGTTCTCGACATCGAAGACATTGTAGACGTCGGAGAAATGAGCGACGGTTGCTTTTTCTGCGACGAAAATTCGTCATGTATGCCCTCATGTTCGAAACGGCAATCACTGAAGACCATCATCAACAAGTCGACAGGTACTTCTAGAAGAAACATTTTCTCAAATAAACACTCGCGCCATTCGGGCCTACCGTACCGGATGTTCGCCCTCAAATTGCGGGGTCTGATCGCCCTTTGCGTTCCCACTAGACTTTTGATCGCCCATTAATCCACAAGGGCGATCAGATCCCGCTTTAATCCTACTCCCGAGGTGGATCAAAATTGCGGGGTCTGATCCTGATCGCCCTCGCGTTCCCACTTACGCTTGATCGCCCTTTGATCGCCCTTTTCGAGAAATTGCGGGGTCTGATCGCCCTTTTCTCGAATTGCGCGATCAATGCGGGGTCCAGTGGGAACGGGGCCTAAGCCGACCAGATTTTCACAAAATTCCACTTACCAAAACGGTAAACCACACACGGGGTGAGGAAGGTTAGGTGTCCACCTTTATCCCCTTCTGATTATCACTTCAGGACGTGTAGGCTTGACGGATTCGGCGTTTTCTGCACTGAACGAAGAGGGCGCATTGTCGGCGAATCTTTGCTCGTCGGTTTGGTGATGTACCAGGCAACATTACTATGACATCGGTGAAGAAGGCCCACAACGTACATGCACATGTATGCTTTTCAAACACGTTTGCTCTTTCCCCCCTCAAGTCGGTCTCGACAGGAGAAGAGTTGTCCTACCATAGACGAGTTGTCGTTCGGGTCATAAAGGAGGCTAGTTGTAGTCAACTCTTATTTTGTTGTGCTCAGATTCCACACTCTACTACCTGTTCGTGAAAAAAACAAAGGCAGGTAAGTCTGTATACAGATCACCAGTTGCTAAGTTAATAGGGTTGGTGAACGTTTGGTAATCACTCTAAAAATTAGTGGCAAAAAAACTTACTTAGGTACAGCAGCTGTCGATAGTAAAAGGCATTTTGAGAAGCATTTTATTGTGGTTATGGAAAAAGATAACAGTTTTTATCCCCCAAAATTTGAATCTGAGAAATGTGTCTGTCAGAAACATTTCACAGCTTATGTATTACGGTTGGGGATTGTTCTTCCCGCGTGGGCACAATCGCTCCGGATTTTCGGCATTATCTCAAAAAATGCGACCACCTTTTGAAATGAAACTCTCACAGGTTAGTTCTATTTTACATATCTATATTGATATAGGATTAAAACAATCGAACGATTTTGGCAAAAACCAAAGGTATACATTGCCTAAAGCACTCTTGGGGATATTGTGCGTGTGCCACTTTTTGTTAAACGAAAAACAGTGGCATATAATCTCTTGTCTTTTGGTCTTACATTTCGTAATACAGTCTGTTGAAAAAGCCCTAAATTGTGTGTCATTGTATCCACAAGCAAACAGAGATCAATCAAGCGATAAGCAACAACCGTGAAACGTGTACTGGGGAACGAACTCCAAGGCTACGCAAACCGCTTATTTCAATGTGAGACACGCGCTTTGTCAGCAAACGGTGTCCACTCTGATCTATACCTTCGGTAAAAGCACTTGATAAAACTTTTTGTGTTTTCTTTTTTGCGTAACCCCCAGGCATAATTATTATTTTTATTTTTTAAACAGCACTCCTTATATAAACAAATGCCCCATACTTTCGTTTTTTTTGTATGAATGAACCTTGACACACTTTCTCTTCCATTAAGAGCAACAAAGCCCCTTTGGAGCAGGGGAGCAAATGTGATTGGTTTGAAAGCAACTTTTATGACGCCGTATGCGAGCTTTACACCTTTGCTTTATAGGGCAGCCAGACACAACGGCAAGGCTTTCTAAAACCACGTATTAGACCCGTCGGTGCGCACTTTTGTTTACTTCACATTGTACATGGTTTACGGTTACAAATTTCGAAAAATGCGCGGGACATGCACAGTCTTTACACCTTTAAAAAAGTTCCCTTTTGGGTTAGCACAACTTTAGAGCCACCACTTTCTCATCCTAAAAAACAAATTATAGGCTAATCTCTACATGCGGAAACGAAAAAAGAACAACAAGAAGACAGACCCATTCGCATGATTGTACAAACTGAATGCAATTTACGTTTGCCCCCCCCCCCAAGTTTAAAAGATTGCGTCAAACCACACCTGTTTTGGCACCGTGCCCGAGTTATGAGTTTAATCACGTGGGAGATTTTGATTTGCCACTTCGTAGAAACAAAAACAAATCAAAGTACGAAACTAGTAATCGCATATTAGGTCCTTAAACTTGGTGAAAATGCAAACAGCGAAAAGTAAGTCAAAAGTATACACCGACACCGTTTTCCAAGCTGTTTATAAAATGACCACGACGTCGATTTTAAGCAGCTGTAACCCACAGGCGTAGATCCGTGTTGAAAAGTGCCGGGATATTTTTAAAATATTTAAATATCTACCCACGTGAGGTGAATTACCTACGCTCTAGATAAAGTCTATTCATTGTCAAGGGCAAGCTGGCCATGATTTTTTGTAAATGGGGCGGATAATCTTATCAATGCGAGCCCGCAGCGCCAATAATGGCGTGGTTTATATTCGGTACTCCGTGGCCCTCCGATGAGCTCTCTAGGGCCCGGGGAAAGTTTGTTCAATATGAGGGTGTTCCGTTCTGAACACTGAGATTTGAGCCCATTGTGACACCAAACACCGTTAAGAGGTCTGAGAAAAAAATCAAATCAAATAAAATACATCCTGATGTGTTTATCGCAGTCCGTGGGGTGTCTTTTGAGGCAAGAAGATTTGAACTGAGAGAAGAATGACTGTCAGGCACTCTGTTTCACATCTCATTTTCCCTCATTTTGTATTATTCATCAAACAAAATGGCTAAATTTTTTAGAAAAAAAAAACTATATTTGAGAAAATTTGCTCCTGTGTTTGTTTGTTTGTTTTGGGTTGTTTTGTTTGTTTTGGGTTTTTTTTTTGGGGGGGGGTTGCCACGCCTGCATTTTCATTGGAAAGGTGAAGATGGCGTTTCTTGTTGAAAGCATCGTGCATAAATCGACTAATTGCGCTTCAAATGTAAAATAAAGTGGAACTTGCAAGGGCTTGAAATAACAATCCAACAAAAACTCGATCTTCAACAAAAGAACCAATGCCATATTTTAAACACTGCTCTTTTTTCCTTCTTAGGTACAGGTTTTCATGCAATTTTAAATGCGGTTGCACTAGGTCTCGCTTGGAGGCAAAACACCAAATCTCGATGATTGCTTACCATTTTGTGGTACTATAGGAATCAATGTCTATATGTTATTGAAAAACGTAAAATAACGTTGTGTATTTTTTACAGTTATTAAACCCAGTAAATGCAATGACTATATTCGAGAGCTTAATGTTTGAAGCTTAAGTTGCCTTTATTTAAAATGTTTCGAACGAGTAGGGGAAAACAAATCAAGTAAAAAAGGGAATACAAATAATAATAAAATAACTGTTTGTGTCCTTCTGACCAACTGTTTTGGGTCGGATTGATATTTGGTTGAATTCGAGTACCCATTGTTTAACAATTAACCCTTCCCACGAAATATGCTTTTATTTAAAAAATAATAGAGATCATTAGTCGTATACACTAGTCGTCGGACTAGTGGTCGGACAAGTTGAACTATTTTATCATTTGTCGGATGCGTATGCGCCGTGTCAGTGAAGGGTGGCAAGAACCTGATTTTATCACAAATAAGAAAGACTGATTTGGCACAGTTTTGCCCTTTACCGAGCCATTTAATGGGAAGATTGAAGAACAATTGGGTAGTTGTAAGGTGGAAAAAACCACATCCCTAACACATTTTTAAACGTAAATCTACCTAAAAACCACTACAGAAAGCAGAAAAAAGAGACTTAAATTTGCTGGAATCCAAGAGAAGCACAACGTGAAGAAAGGCCAAACAAAACATAACCACCTATATGTGATGGAGACTCCAACCTGACCTATGGGGTCATGAGCAACTACATGCTGGACAGGAACATTTGGAAATCCATCAGAAATGTCCAGTGGAAGTTGCAGTTGGAATGAATGAATTTGGAGCGCAATATTGATTAATTAATCAGTGGGATGGCTAGATAGAATTATAGGGTGCGTTCGATTAGCTTCCCCGGTGTGCTCATTCAGGTGACCCCCTGACATAAGCTAATCGATCGCCAAATCCCCACCCCCCCCCCCCCTCCTCCTGCATTCACATCAATGCATCTTGAGACAGCCGACCGGAAAACTTTTATTGTGCTAATATTATGTCCAAGGATTCTTGAACAGTTAGTTCCAGCTATCTTTTTGAACCACCTCCATGCAAATTTTAAAAATAAAGAGTAAATAAATAAATAAATAGAATTAAATCTGACAGAGATGTGGGGAAAAACGTAAATTAAAACATGACCCCGGGTGACTATTAAGGTTTAAACCAGTGACAGTTTGCAAAAAAATAAGCAGCGCCGAAAAGAACCACCAAACTCTTTTGTAGCAGAGGAATTCTTTATATGACAGCAAAACACGTACGCATGGCTTATTAAGCCCTCACATTGCCTTTGGGAAACTTTTTGAAAGGAAAAATAGGTCTGGTGGAAAGGGTCAGCGATGAAAAAGTGACGAAAGTGAAAAGAATGCAGATTGGTTTAAATTTATACCAAATATGGAGGGGAGCCTGTTTAGCAAGTTAACCCGGACCACGGTGTTTTTGTTGATTCGACGGGACGATCAGAGGAGCTTAGAAACGGCATGCTGTGAAAAAAGGGACCTATGGAAAGTGGAAAGGTGGCGGTAACGCGAGAAAGTGTTGGAAACTTACAGGAGTAATCGAAAGTGACAACGACAACAACATCTGCACCAGACTGACCTAGAGGCGAACGATCATCGTGTAGAGTTTGGCGAACAAAAAAGTTTCCAAATTTGATTGCGAACGTTTTGTTAAAACACTTTGTGTTCGGAAAATAATACGATTATAATCGTGTCTAGTTATGCTAATGAAGAGGCCTGGGTCAATGGTAACTTCATACACTGATAACATGTTTAGACTTTCCTTTATGCAGGCCACAGAGCCTATTATTAAGGTTTTCGAATAATTTTGTTCACTTTAATTTCCAGTTATGACGGGAAGACAAGTTAAAATGGACATTATCAGCCCTGAAAAAAAAATAATAATACTACAACAATCATGAACACTTTCCCTAGCATGTGGACACAATTTCAATGGTTTAATGACCCGTACAATCACACTGTATGAGATCCAACACATACATGAAACAAAAAAAATGTCCATCGGTCGCCGGAGTCGACAGTAAAAAAACGTGTTTAAAAATTATAAATAAAAATATTTACTTAACTGGTTTCAAAGAGGGATTAGGACTATCGAAATCAAAACTTTTTCTCAAAAAATAATACATTTTTTGGCAAAAATATTTGAGAGGTGACGTCAGTTTTAAAGACTTGGTGCACGCCTAGACAGCTGCTGATGCATAAAACCAACCCTTAGCCAATTCACTTTTCTTCAAATAAAACTAATAAAGGAAAATAATAAAGCTTCTGGAAAAAAAGTGAAAGGCATAGTACGTCATCACAACACAAAGAAGTAGAAATTTCAATGGGACGACGGTGGAATTTCTCCTTTGTTGAAGTCCACTGGTGTGTAAGTTGCAATGCATTTAGGGTATAAAAGGAGCCAGTTTTGACCAGAAATATAATATTTCAGCTGCGTTGGATTGACTGATCACAACACCTTGCTATTTTGAAAAACGCAAAAAGAAAAAGGAGCGTCGTTTTGATTTTCTTTTAATTGGACACGGGGACCGGTCAGAGAAAGCTTCACTTTACCAACTGAACGGAGAATCCAAGGTAAAATCAACTTATTTAAACCTTATCCTATAGTTTTAATCGAAAAGGGTGTTTTATTTAGTATCATGCCAAAACAAACGTTTAAAGTCCTCACGTTTTGACCATAGCAAAGTCGTTCTCAAAGACTAAATGAAAATTTGCAAACTGCTTATCAACAAGAATGACCTGTGTATAAATGCAAACATTGCTAATCAGTACAACAGGTGGGGACTGGGGGGGGGGAACTCCATCAAAACCACAATAATTGTTATAGGCCAGGGGTATAAATGCAAACAAGTTTCAAAGAATGTCATATGCATACCATTAAGTGACTGTAAAACAACATCAGAAACAAGCACCAATTTGTCAGTTATCAGATTGTTTTAATGGGTTGGAAAAGAGGATATCACTTTTATATGTTGGTGTATTTTTAAAAGGCGGCGGAAAAACGAGAAGACGTTGGATACATGTGTACTTCCAGACAATGTGCTTAGCCTATAGCGTTGGCCTGAAACCATAGTTCGTAACACGTCCTTGGTGAATATATTTCAACCCTTTCAAAACTTGCCCCACCATGCACATCTTTTTTATTTCCGACTTCAATAATATGCACTCCTTTGTTTACCGAGGAGGAGTGGGTTTTGGGCGGAAGTAACCCCCGGGAAGATGGGTGCTTTTGTTACTAATACAGGAGTTGATCTATACCGTCAACATTGTTAAATATCAAAGTTCAAATACAGTAACTGCTCACCGGCAGTAAAGGAAAAAAGAGAGAGGAATTAAACGTGCCTGGAATCTCACTTCCACCATGCATTTTAACCGCGGGGTTTCAAACATGCGGGCTTTGTTTAGGCCATAGTCAAATCCTAAGCGGTGGGTTCGAAAACGACAATCGATACGAGCATAAATGGGGACAAGCTTATAATGGAAACGAGTTGGAAGTGATGATTAGTTTGTTACGAGCAGATAAGTGCGAATGCGACTTGACTGAGTACGAGTTGACGCGCTGTGTTAATTGCATTGTGACCCTGTAGGTGGTGGGAAAAGAAAAAAAACCACTAAATCAGACGTGCAACCTTATGGCAAAATCAAGCGAAATACAATTGACCTGTCAATACGCTTTACATTTTCTTTCTCGACAAAATTCCTTCAAAATGAGCAAACAAATTCACAAGTGATTCTACAGAATTTACTGAATACGTTCTTCAAACGAAAGTATTTCTAGAAAACGGTAATTTGAATGAAGGATTAAATGACGCAGGATATCGGGACCACTTGGCCATCGAGGTATGCACACGTGGTATGTGGTATGCACACGTCCACCACTACAAAAAGTCACAACAATTTAAAGCTGTTGCTTTTCTCCCTTTTCTTGGTAATGCCGCCGGCATTTCTGACCATTCTTTGGTGTCCTCCAAAGTCAAGAGTGATTCAGAAATACCGATTATCATGTGACACACACTCACACACACACACCCAAATAAATACTTAAAAAAACCTTAAAAAACCAACAACAGGTGTTCGTGCACATGTTGCACGAACACCAAAAAAAAAGGATACGCGTGATTGGTCAGTGAGAGCATAATATTTGATTGAAAGATCACGGGTCTAGGTTGTGACCAACGTCACCGCCCACCTACATCCATCCGGTTGCCGAAAATAACTGTTTTCCAAAACACGGAGAATACCACTCTACTGCACCATTTTCCTGACCTTCCAACAGAAATACAAAAGCTGGCCATCTGATGACATTCTAGTATACATATATATAGATGTAGGAGAACGCATTTTCGGTGATTGGGTTTTCCCCTTTAAAATATTACGCTGCCGGGGCTAGGCATATCACATCTTTCTTCGAACTACGCTGAAGTAAAGTAGTGTCCAGTCATTAGACTATTGTTTAAATCTAAACAAAAATCGTGTTCGGATAAAATCACAATCGAAGTTGTAGTATTTTTCAAACTCTTAAGTCATTTTGAATTACAAAATGGTTTCACGTGTATTTCCAAATACTTGTATTATGGCCTTGGTACAATGTCCTATAGTATACAATCTGACACTATAATCTAAAAGCAAATACAATTTGGTGTTTTAAGACAGACAGGTTGCGGACAACAATAGTTTGTGGTCCTGTATTGTCGTACACTGTTTTCTTGTATTGCATCCTCTAATGATCTTCGAATTCTCACATCAAGTTAAGTCAGACTTTATATACTTGACTTGTGATGTATCCCTTCAATGAACGGTGACATAGTACACGAATACATCTAAAGACTATACAAGAGTGTTGGAGCCTCATTTCTTAAATATTATTATTAAGAAATCGATCACTGCCCCCCCCCCCACCACCAGAGTGTCTACTTGAGGGTGGAGCAGCTACATTTATGTATACTTCTTCTTCTTTTTTCTTGGGGATGTAAGTTGACGTAATAGTGGATTAGGCACCAACAATAACACGTGCGAGGAAAAGTGAAATCTTTTATCACAACATGTTCCATTTTACGGTTGATTCAAAGACACAAATTTCCCTCATTTCTCTTTCAAAGAGAGGGAGAGAGAGAGAGAGTTGGGCAAGTTAAATCCACAAAAAATCCGAAGACACGGGTTACTTGAGAAGAAAACAAGTACAGTCTTTAAAGAATGTAAGCGCAAACGAAATGACGCGAAACGAAAACAACAAAATGAGAGCCTGAATTCCAACCGAATTCCTCTTTTTGTAGTTAATACAATGTATAGGTCCTGCGGTTATCCTCAAGGTTCAAGTATATGTACCCTACATTTTGCGGATACCTAGCGGCTAAATAAACACCTCGTCTTCAGAAATTTGGACAATAATTCGTCGAGATTAGACTTTTCGGTCGAATGCTACTTGGGTCTATTTTCGTAGGCAACGAAGTGCACAGCCGTGACAGATAGCGACTATATGGTTGCCCTGTAGTTTGATACATCATTTGGTTTATTGACTGTTCCAGTTCAGTAGTTTAAACGGAACATATCGTGTGTGTAATCTGCGGAAATTTTAGAATAGAACAGCTCAGATCTTTTTAGGGAGCTACAACATAAGTGAAAGTGAATCGGAAATGTCTAGACGTCGTTTCCACTGATCTTTTCTTATAACGGACTTCGCAGGTTACATGCAGTTTAATAAGTTTGGGTTCAAACAACCAATACTTGTAAGATAAGAAACGTCGCAAACAGCTGGCCAATGCTACTTCAAATGTGAAGACTATAATATGACAAGCAAAATAGTAAAGCTTAATACTAGGACTAGAATATGGAACGCATTGGTGACCAGTGTACTTTCATGTATACACTAGTGAGTTCTGGAAGAAAAATGATTAGGTCTGGCAGAAAGATTATGAAGATGGAATGGCCCCACAGTGTCAAAAAGTAGAACTCTCCCTGGAGAGAAAGACATGGGTAAGAAGGTAGAGACAGCAAGCTGACGATGGCTTGGCCGCCTCATTGAAGAATCACCAGCCAGGCAAGCTCTCGTAGAAACTTTAACGCCGTGTGAAAGACCACAGGAGAACTAAAATCCACATGAACAACGAACTATAAGAAAGAAACCTTGACCTCCAACTGGGCCCCGCTGCTTTCGCAAGTTACCAGCGACACAGGAAATGGAGTTCCTGAGTAATTTTGTGAGGCGTTAAGCCTACCAACGGCATATTTTATAACGTCGATTGCGGCAGAGAGTCGATTGGACATAGAACAATGCAATTTATGAATAGTTATTGTAGTACTTATTGCTGCAAGTTAACTTCAACATTATTTTAACTCTTATTATGAACAACTGCTATATCTGCCCCGAAATGTTGTATTGTATTTCTAAGGATTTTTCTGAAACTAAAAATAAATGAAGTACATTTTTGTTTAAATGGCAGACTTTAAAATGGCTCAATTTGGTCTCAAAAGACTCCAATATTTCACGAGTCCTCATTGGAGCGCCTTATTTTAATGGAACATAACGTAAATTGAGGCTTCAGTTTTGTAAAGCTTGCCACCCATTTGCACTGTTGTCTCGAAAGCAGGGACGACCGTTTCAAAGAAATGTTCTTTTACGGTTTATACATTTTTTGTGATCTGGCATTCTCGACGAAGAGGAACGAAAAATTTTACCATACCCCAAAAAATCCTACGAGCAGGATCAATGTTGCAACATCACTTTAACGATAAGCCAGACAAGCTGTCGTGACGGCACGCCTGGTTGCGCATCGGTCAAGGTTACTGTAGTGAAAGTGGTTGGATCCGCCCACGGCTCGCTCACTTCCAAAAGAAATTGTGTTGTTGAAAAATTGTGGGTACCTGTTGACAAGGCGTTTTTCTCACAAGCTTATAACAAAACGGGGATGTGTACATTGCGTGTAATATTTGTTTTTGATTAATAATCTAAATCAGGCCAGCGCTTCTTTGCCCTTACCTTTCATCTTGGCAACTTTGACAAGTTGGATAGTGTTATAATACCTAAGAATCGCAACTAACAATACTTTAAATATAATAACAATACTAATAGTAGCAGCAATGGAAACGAACAGTCTCTTTCTACATACACATGTATATACATTTTTTTTCTTCGTTTTGACGACACCGTGAGGGCAACTTTTACTTTGATTTCGCATTCCGACCACGTTTAGAACTATCCTTGAGGCGACACTTTTCTTTCCAAACATCAGAATTTAGAGGGTTACGCTTAGATGGTTATTCAGAATAGCTTGAGTATTTTGACACTAACAATCTAAACCAAAGACGATCCATCAAGAGCTGGTTTGTCAGACATGTGATTAATTACTACGTTGATTGAAAGTATCGGGTTGGGCTCCTACGTCACTGAATATGAATTGATACCAGACCGCAAGAGACCTTATGCATCGAGGTTAACAGATGAACACGCACAGATTTGTACAAGCAGCGCACAGATTGGCCGACATCCTTTGACCTCTAGGCGAGGGCGCCCTACTCTAATGACGTCATGTGCATACGGTCAATAAGACTCCGGGGTTTGAAGTTGGATAAGCTATTAGAGCATAGATGGTTAGTAAATGATTGGTTTGTGGATAAACATCCACATTGGTGTCTGCTCAGAAAAACTACTCATGTGTGCCATACGACTCATCTACATTAAGAAGCAAAACAACCCACTAAAATAGCAGCTTAAAACATGGCGGGGGGGTTGAATAAGCCCCTTTGCATTGGCCACAATAAAAATTGCGGATGAAACGTGCCGAGAGTCGCGCGCAGCGCACACACGCGTACTTGTTTCCATTGTTTGTCATCAAAGATGGCGGTCACTGACGTCATGTGCAATCCATCAATATTCAAGCCCAATCATTCTAATGTAACCAGCAACTGGAATACAGGTTTTTAACACTAGCTTTACACATTTGTTACAAATTAGTTTTAAAAGTATAATTGAAGTGTTAATATTTGGCCCCCCCCCCTCTCACTCTCTCTCTCTCCCCCCCCCCCTCTCTCTCTCTCTCTCCACAGATAATTTATGCGCGCTACCCGAAGTGCCTGCATCACCAACGCCATGAAGGCACAACTGGCCATAGTATTTGCGTTCGTCGCAATTACCCATAGTGCACGTAAGTTCAAATCCTTTTATACCATTAGGGAAGAAGTTCCGGCTCGAAATGTTTACGTTTTTGAAAATTTAACAACAAAAACTTCTAATGTGTAGATTTTCGCAGACTATTTTTGAATTCAGTTCAGTTCATTTAGTCCACTGACAGCCATGAGTAAACCAATAATCTAATTTCATCTCCAACATGATCATAAGTTGTGTTTACGACTTTCCAATTTGACTCCCTTGTTCAGATAGTGAAATTCCTTTATATATTTTAAGTAAATAGTTGTTGATTTTGATTTTAATCCAGCACCCAACCCTTGTGATCCTAATCCATGTGTTCGTGGAACGTGCTCCCGATCATCAGACACTCTTGGTTTTAACTGTATTTGTGAGCAAGGATTTTCTGGAGACACTTGTCAATACGGTAAGCTTTAGAAGCCTTTAAGGCAAAACATTGAATGACATTAATTACGATGGAATTTATAAAGTTTCCTTTACTCAAAGGTACCACGATGCTTTTCAACAAACTATTTAAAAGTAACTTAAACAAAAACAGCAAAGTAATGTAACAAGAATAAGCATTCGTTAAGCGCGTTTAAACATTGTGTCAAAGCACCTTTTTCCATGTTCAATAGGCCTTAATCATTCCTGAAACCATCTCAACTCCGCTGGGGTATGTAGCACCGGAAGCCAAATTGGCGAATATGTTGCTTCTTATTTACATCCACAATATATACCCTTGCATGTACCAATCTACTCCTGGGTGATGGGAAGCAATTATAGTTAAGTGGCTTGCCCAAGAGCACGAGTCTCACGACCGGGATTCGAACCAACACCTTGATGACTCTGGCATCAGAACTTGAGTTTTTGAGGCTCTGTTCGGCCACAGCGCCCTATACAAGTTTAACATAAGTCAATGAGCAAAGAAGAACAGTTAACTAAAAAATAACGAGAACATTCAAAGTGTCCTCGTCTACCGGTTTCTTTTTCTTTCTTTTTTTCTTCGCACTATTTAAACCTTTTTAGTTTTGAAAAATGTTGTTCATGTCAGTTTAATATTCTGAGGTATGTCTCAATGTAAACCGCGCCAACTTTAGACAGTTTGGCTCCAAACCGTCAAAAGATTATCTGAAGCAAGGTGGCCATTAAGAGGCATCAACAATCTGATAAAGTGGAGCCATTCAGTTCTTCGTAGCGGGCTTCTATAGGTGTCTTGCAGATAGCCTTTGATCAGTTCTGAGGTTTCAATCAAACTGTTTGACTTATTGGGGAGCCAATAACTCATAGTGGAATGTTCCTGCATTTGTGTAATTCCAGGGGTTATTCATGCACTTAAGGGTACAATCTATCTGATTTAATTGTGTGTGCTCAATTTGAAACACACTTGTTTTTATTACGTGCACAAACCCAATGCTCGTCGCCAAGAAACCTATGACACATGTAAAGGGGGTAGCTTTCTGTTGTAATTTGAAAAAGTTAAACGCATCAAATGTATGAAAAAAAGTCCTCGCCATGTTCCACGTTCTGTTTTTTTGGCAGGTCCTTGCGATTCCAGTCCATGCGGGGAGGGACTATGTTTAACCTCGTCAGTTAGTAACAGTTACACTTGTTTGTGTCCATCGCATAGAGGAGGTACGAACTGCGAAATCGCTTTAGGTAAGTTGAAATGTCAGTTAAATAAACACGAATCTAGTTCACATAATTATAGCCTGCGCCAATTTACTTCAGAAGCATGGTTGTTCACTTGCGCAGCCACTTATGTAGCTTGAGATCTGAAACTGAACCCGGTTTTGAAAGAAGCCTCAAACCTGTTTCCTATTGTCACCCTCACCTAAATGATAGCCCCGATGTCATCATACCTAGCTGTACTCTAATTTAGGGCCTGGCTATACATAGGTACAAGATTCAGATTAAAGGTTTGGGCTAAAATAAATAAAATGTTAGAGTTATAGGCCTACCTTTGGCCGGACATGGTTAGGGGCAAATCATATGGGCTATATATTGAGGTTCGGGGAATAGTCGAGACTAAAGATTTATCTATTCTTTGCTGGGTTTATGTAAAAGGTTGGTGCGATATTTAAGTCTCAACATTTGGAGGCCGCACACTCACTCATATCTTTCTCTTTAAATGTTGTTTCGTTCTTGTGTAGTACAATTCCGTCCACCCCCCCCCCCAAGTTTCTTTAGTTTTATTTCGTTCCTGAATTCACAGAAACGTAAACAAAGCATGCTTTCCAAAGTATTGCTTTAATAATATGTTCGTCGAGTTCGTCCTCCTTTTACTACAATTTCCAGCCGAGTTAACCAATTAAGAAGCAAACAAATTATTCTTCTCAAAGGTGGCTGCGATAGTCATCCGTGTCGTAACGGTGCAACGTGTATGCTGTCAGGCTCAGACTCAACGCGGTACATCTGCGTCTGTGCACCGGGTTACTCTGGAAGTACCTGCGACGACCAGCAAGGTATAGCAAGAAAAAAGGGGCGGGATTGCGTGGCCGGGATTGTCCACACTTATCTCCAGCAATGGATTTTTGGTGGCTCCGTCTCGCTTTTATGGGTGTTCACCCTCACCCCACAAGTTAACGAGTCTCGTTCTCCAGTTTTCGTTTCCAGTTCCTTCACCTTTTGTGGGTTTCCCTTGCACGGAGCTTTGTTGTAAAACAAAATTTAACTTTCTCATTCATAGTTTGTAAATTGCCTTTGCCCTACTACATGTAGTCTCTACATTTAGAGACCGTACGTAAACTCACAAAGCTTTATAAGCAAAAACATGAAGAAAACTAATACAACATTTCTTTTCTCGAAATATTGTTCCGTTCTTGTAAAACATAATTCCATTCCCCTGGAGTATTAATACTTCATTCCTTCACTGAAACTAAAACAAAAATGCTCTACAAAAGATTGCTTTAAAATGATCGTCGCGTTCGTCCTCCTACCATTCCCAATAAACTAAATTCTTCTTCTCATAGATGGCTGCGATAGTAACCCGTGTCTCAATGGTGGAGCGTGTTTGTCTTCGAGTTCCAACACAATGCGGTACTTGTGCATCTGTGCATCAGGCTATTCTGGAATTGTCTGCGAGAACGAAGGTAAAATAATCGAGGGGCCGAGATTGTCCACGTTAATTGCGTTAAATATTTTGACATAAAATACATATTTACATTGAAGTTAACCTGGTCAAGAACAAAAAGTGGAAAGTAACAAGAACATAACAAACCTGTCATCATATATGTGTCAGACACATTATCAAGATATGACAATCCAAAAATATAAACATGCAAAATGTATACCTATCGTAAATAATGACTGCAAAATAAAATCACAAAAAGAGCACTCAACCCAAAACAGGCAAACTGAAAAGGTTAAACAGGGCGTTATCCAAAATATAAAACAAAACAATAAAAAAAATCCTGTCGAAGTAGACCCATGGGAAAAGTAAAAAAAAAAGTTTTTTAAAAGAGGAATAAAGATACTTATTTTACTCTTCAGTTTTTTTTAACAGGACCATATGTAAAACAATCTCTGAGCTGATAAATGTATCGATGCATAAATATGTTTAAATAAATAAAGAGATCAATAACTTTAAGTCAATACTTCTTTTCTTTGGTTTCTAATGTGACACAATCTAGAACATTTATTTTAAATTTATAGTTTAAAAACAACATATATTAAAGTGATCTTCCTAATAATCAAAATCGTCCTTTCGTCACAGTGTGAGTTTAAAAATAATGTTAATTTGTCTTTATGTATTTATTTTGTATTATTATGCAGTTAATCCGTGTTTGAGTAACCCTTGTCACAACGGAGGCATCTGCCAGCAAGAAGCTGGTGGTGGATTTAGCTGTAAATGCGACTCTCAATTTGGTGGGACACAGTGCCTGCTACAAAGTAAGTGTAATGTTGTTGTACACTCTAAAAACGTCAGGGTCGGCATTGACACGGATCTGGACCCGTGGGGCCTGACCCCTTTCTGAAATCTTTGTCCAAATGACCCAAATATGGGTCAAACTAAAATCAAAACATCTTTCCGGGCAGCCTGGCCTGGAATTGGAATCTGGGTTAGCTCCGACTCGGGAGTTTTTGATATGTAACAAAAACACCACACAAAGCTTTGCTGTTTAAAAGACAATAGTTCCGAGGTTTCTTTAGAAAACAACTTGTAATGAGCTTTATAGGCTGAATGCATAAAACAAATACACCATGTATAAAGATCTGATTTCGGGTGTTCGCAAGCACAGTTTTTTGCACGAACTTTGATTTTAGGAGTGACGTCAAGGGTCTAATCGCCTTTGAAGTATGTGACCTTCGACGTCACTCCATAAAACAATCTAATGGCCGCCCGTACTTTTGCCAAACTGTTAGCGGCTGTGTTGTCGCATGAGGAACTGTTTCACACCGACCTTGTTCAGCATCTTAAAGACACTGCTCAATGTCTCCATTTTTGTCTTAGCTGACTATAACCAATCATAAACAATCTCTAATCAAACGCTTATGATAATGTTTTGTTTTGTTTTTAGTGACCTGTGCGTTAAATCCCTGTAAAAATGGGGGGTCATGCTACCTCAACTACATCGATGGCATCAATTACATGTGCAAGTGTCCAGACAATTTTAAAGGGAAGGACTGCAGCAAACCAGGTAAGCTGTCCTGACTTCATTTATTTAGTCGACTTCAAAGTCTCTCAAACCTGGTGGCAGGGCAATGTTATTTTGTTCTCGGCTATTGTCCCTTTTTCTGAAGAAGTGTTGTTATTTTTTAAATTTTATATTATTTAATCCGATTGCTCTCAAAATACCCACAACGAAAGGCATGTCAGCCAGCTTCAAAGCTCGGGTGCAGACATCTACAGGAGCACAATTGCCACAATGTTTTTAATCACGAAACATTTCTTGTTGAACTTCAAGGACGAATATTTAACGAAACAATTTCGGTTCACACATACGAAATACTGCTGATATTGTCTACTGCCTCGTGTGTGGAGAAGGCAGCCCTAAAATTGTAATAAACAAACAAACCCAAATGACGTCGTTACAGTAATCGCCGGTCCTCAATTTTAACTTTTGATGGAGAGAAAACATCATTTTCATAGTTTTTTTTCTTTTTTCTAGCGTTTATATTATTTTTACTTATTGACTTGTAGATCCTTGTTCAAGCAACCCCTGCGCAAACAACAGTGTGTGTTTGGCTGAAGATGACGGTTCATATTCCTGTCTGTGCCGTTGCGGAACTGGTGGTTCGTGTAGCAATACTAGTGAGTATAACAACCAAGAACCTCTGACCTTACAAACATTAATACAGGTGTACTCCTTTGGGACTTTTACCAATCCTAGGCTTGGCTCTACAGTGTCCGGCTTTTGGCTCAAACAGAGTGCACTGGGCACGGTGTTCCGACATCGAACGGAGCCCAAACCGGAGCCGGAGACGGAGCCGGGTTATGAGTTGAGGTTTGGGACGAGCTCTATATAATTGAGCTTAGATATACCAATGTTAGACTTTGTAACGCTAGGTGGCAGCAGATATACCAGGTGAACTGCCATTGAGAGACTATACTGCTATCATATTGAACAACAACACCTTTGTTCCCCGTGTTCTCTGCAGATAATGGAGAAGATGGAGGTACTCGCCCAAGTGCGGATGACATACAATGCAATAACCTGATGAGGGTAAGAGGGAACTGTTCCGGAAGAGGCGAGTGTGCGTTCGATGCAAACCGACAACCCTACTGTCGGTGTGATGCTTCATACTACGGTATAAGTTGTCAGTATACAGTCGTCACCGATACGCCGAACAGTGGCGGTGACATGGGAGCAAGCTCGACTCCCCCCGGTAGTGATGGTTCAGATGAGTTCAGCTCCTTGTTCATGTGCCCTGAATCAACTGACGTTATTGGTTGCCGTTTCGTATTCAGTGAAATGGACAAGTGTAATAATCACGGCTGTTGCTCCTCGGATCTTCGTGGGGGAGCAAAATGCAGTTGCTGGGAGGGATACGGTGGAAATAAATGCCAATATAATTGTGCAATTAGTCAAAATGGGTGCAGTTCATCAGACCAGAACGCTGGGACCGGGGGCACCAGTAATGGAGGAAGTGGTACCGAGGGAGCTGGAACTGGAGGTGTCAGACCACAAGTTGAACGTGACCCCTTCATGTGTGTGGATGTATCGCCACCGTTCCCCATCGTAGAGTGCGGCCGTGTACGGACTGAGACGGGCACCTGCAGCAACCAAGGCTGTTGCTCAATTGACACGGACGGAGATGCTAGGTGCAGGTGTAACGACGGTTTCGGGGGTCCCCGCTGCGAGTACAACTGCGATGTTAACCCGGCTGATTGTAGTACGGCCAATGGAGCTGGGGGTAGTGGTGGTGCAGGAACTGGTGGTGCAGGAACTGGAGGGACAGGCACAGACGGCGGTGGTGGTGTCAGACCACAAGTTGAACGTGACCCCTTCATGTGTCTGGATGTATCGCCACCGTTCCCCATCGTAGAGTGCGGCCGTGTACGGACTGAGACGGGCACCTGCAGCAACCAAGGCTGTTGCTCAATTGACACGGACGGAGATGCTAGGTGCAGGTGTAACGACGGTTTCGGGGGTCCCCGCTGCGAGTACAACTGCGATGTTAACCCGGCTGATTGTAGTACGGCCAATGGAGCTGGGGGTAGTGGTGGTGCAGGAACTGGTGGTGCAGGAACTGGAGGGACAGGCACAGACGGCGGTGGTGGTGTCAGACCACAAGTTGAACGTGACCCCTTCATGTGTGTGGATGTATCACCACCGTTCCCCATCGTAGAGTGCGGCCGTGTACGGACTGAGACGGGCACCTGCAGCAACCAAGGCTGTTGCTCAATTGACACGGACGGAGATGCTAGATGCAGGTGTAACGACGGTTTCGGGGGTCCCCGCTGCGAGTACAACTGCGGTGTTAACCCGGCTGATTGTAGTACAGCCAATGGAGCTGGGGGTAGTGGTGGTGCAGGAACTGGTGGTGCAGGAACTGGAGGGACAGGCACAGACGGCGGTGGTGGTGTCAGACCACAAGTTGAACGTGACCCCTTCATGTGTGTGGATGTATCGCCACCGTTCCCCATCGTAGAGTGCGGCCGCGTACGGATCGAGACGGGCACCTGCAGCAACCAAGGCTGCTGCTCAATTGACGCGGACGGAGATGCTAGGTGCAGGTGTAACGACGGATATGGGGGCCCCAACTGCGAGTTCAACTGCGCTGTTTACCCGGATGGTTGTGGTTCCGCTAGCGGAAGCCAGTGAGTGTACAACTGGAGTAACCCAATTAGGCAAACACCATATCCAAGTTGGCGCTCATCAGCTGTTCACATTATCCACATGCATCACATTACTCATAGCGTAATGAATTGTGCAAAATTGACTGACTTGACGCATGAGCATCACTAGCCAATGTTGCAGTCACCACAACAATTTTAGCTGGAGGTTTCTTTAAAAACAAAATGGTTCAGATTTGGCCATGATTCAAAATGATAATATAAATATATTATTTAGCAGCTGGTAATAGTTAATGACACACAAGTAAAAAGTTCTGAGCAGACGATTTGAAGACCTCTAAAATCGCTGCTAATAAGACCATGAACAAAACTATTGACGAAACAAAAACATGAGTCATCATTATGTAATATCGTTTACCAGTTAGATGTTATTGCAGTGTGTGAAATAATTTACCTTTCCGAAAGAAACATATACAAAAAACAATGTCATAAACTATAAACTTCACATTGTCACTCACAGCGAATCAAGCTGAAACGCAAACACCGGGCGTATACAAAGCTCGCCATGATTGTCCACAAACTTTGATTTGAATTGTGAAGTGAAACTTGATTCGAAGTTTTGAGTGTTTCGAGGGATTTGTTACTTCTTCTTCTTTTTTCCTTTCTTTTTTTCCATTCCGATTAATTCACATTTCTACTTACACAAACCTAAGGACTCAATTAAATAATTATCACTGAAATTTAAACTAAAATTATTTGAAAGCGGAAAATTTTCTTTTGGGTAGTTCTCTGGAAGTAGCCCAAGAAAAATTTGGGTTCCTTCGTTCGGTTGTTCTTTTCAGTTGGAAAGTATAATAAGCAGGTGTTTGGGATGAACTTTTAAGTAAAGTTTTCCATACATCTAGAGAGTGTACACTTTTGGCAAATATACAATAATTACAAGACTGTCTCGCTGCTTTAAAAAAATTCTGGAAATTTAATTATTTGAAAATAAAGAAAATACATTTTTGCAGCAAATTGTAAGTGAAAATTGCGATATGATTTCAATAACTTATTTATATATTAAATTCGACGACTAAGACGATTTTTTCTTGAACGAAGCCTTTTTCAAAAATGGTTTATTTTACTTTATATTTCATTTGATGTTTTTCTTGTGGATCAGAAACGTATTCCTTAATGATAAACGTCTAGTTTATTATATGGTATTTTCGAGAAAAAAAACACCTTTTTGTATTGCCGTGGTTAAGCAGTAACTGCCTTGTAACTATTTGACCAAGTGGCATAAAAAACGGCAATCAAGTTTTTGCCCATTGTTAAAAAACATTCAAGGGACAAGTTGCCTTCGATTTGGGCGCTTTGGGCTATAAAAGCGTTTGTTATTGAAGTTTTAAAAGTAGATTATACTGATTCACACAAATATCCCTCGAAATTGTCTGTTTTCCTTTTTACTTCGCGAAATGGCATGGTCCGCCATTTGGTGGAGTTAAAAAAGGGCACACAAAATGGTGGACCGTGTTATTATTTGCTTCTTTAATTAATTATTATTATTGTTTAGATCAACTCTAAATGTGAAACTGTAAAAAAATATATATATATATATATAATTATGCTTAAATCTGTTAGAAAGTACAACAACAAACAATCGATAACCTTACAAATGTATAACGCTTTATTTGATGTGCTATAAACGTTCATTCGTCGGGTCAGTGCAACAAGGTCGTAACTCAAATTTTCGGTGAATATGAGATAGAATATACAAAAGGTGCTTTATTTTTGTCCGAATAAACTGTGAGAGTTTCAACTTTGTCCAAAAAGTAATTTAAAAGAGACAGCTGGTCATTAACAACAAATGACGTCATAATTCGTCAACGTGTTCCGAGCAACAAAGTCATATCTCAGACATGCGACCTTGTTGCACTGAGAAATATTACCTATTCTCCCATTGATTGCACGCGATACAGGTTTGTGCAACAAGGTCGTAACTCCAAGATACGACCTTTGACCAGTCTAAAACCGCGTGCAGTGTCTGTGCAACAAGGTCGTATCTTCAATGTTCATGGTCATTAAGGCATAACACTTGTTTTAAAGGTAATCAAGTGTAGATATCACTTTTAATGTTCTTAATATCTATATGTCGTCATAATTCATATGTAAAAGTTGACTTGTTTTAAAAAACCAGTGATTGTTTAAAACGTCCCCAAACCTTAAAAATTGATTTACGCAAAACAGCCAAAAGTGGAGTTACGACCTTGTTACACTGACACAACGATATTAGGTAAACAATAAATGATTGTTTCTATTATTATAAATGCATGAGTAAGCTTTGTAGGTATGAAATAAACTATATGTGAGTAAAATGTGTTTCTGGCATTTTTGAAAACAGATTATACGCAAGGTTCACTTTTTAATGTCAGATCATCTTAAACTTAAGTGAGAATCGAATTTAAAAAGAATTTCCGGTGAAATTTAAACTTATATGCAAAATGGGTAGACTGAAACATCTGATAATTGTTTTTTTTTTATTTGTTTTTTTACTGCCAATTCGGAGGAGCATATTGTGGAAGTTGATAACAACATGTTACAATAAGAAGCAATTTAGTTAAAAGTAGGACTTGAAACTTTGCATGGTGGATTAGATACAATCTAGTAAGATTTGCGGTAACACATGTACAAGAGTAGGATTTGATACTTTGCATGGTGGAGATACAAGTAAATGTTGCGGTAACACCATGTACGCATGTAAAAGTGTAGGATTTGGAACCTTGAATTGTAGAGCTACAATCTAGTAATATTTGAACGATCGGTTAAAAAAAATAATTTTAAAAAAATAGAATAAACTTACAGAGAAAGATTTCATGTCCATGGTGTCCCGCCAACCTAACGGGAAGATGTAATTTACCTGTCGATTACATCTTCGACATTATTATGGCTCACATTTCATGGTTCTCGACCAATAATTTGAAGGTAGAGCGCCCTCATTTGCATGAAGAATATTAATTTTACAACCGGTGATGTTTTCTATCAGACAAATTGACCCAACAGTGCGCTTACTGACATAATTTTCCCCCTTCACTGATCTGTGTTGTTATTATAACAATGTTTCACGTTTGAATGAGGGAATATAAGGTCGTGTAAAACCGGCAGGCTCATGGGCCGTGTAATAAGGGACAGAGCCGAAGACCGTTTTTGTTAAAAAGCGTAAAAATTGCGTTGGAAAGCTGTAAAACGTTTCTGTATTTTTCAATTCCTGTCACGTCCTCAAGCCCCTTTTCGCGAATGGTAAAATTGCATTCGACGCTCAACGGTGGTGCGTACACGCGCGTACTAGTGTATTTTACATTGAGTACCAGTATGTATAGATTGCGTCACGCGTAAATTAGCGCCACGTGTAAGCTTGCGCGCCACGCGTTTAACACGTCTCACCCTGTTTATATCGCACGTTTAAATATGGTCGTGTGATCTCTTCTCGACCATCAAAATAGACTGTTCCAGGTATTTTTGAATGGACCATGACCCTAACCATGGCTGTATTTAAACTTGTTTTCTTATTTTGTTTCTTAATGTTTCGAAGACTCAAACAAATGCAAATAAACATGTCTTACTACATGACAATCTACTTTAAATCAAGTTGAACAATCAGCAACCCCCCCCCCCTCCTAAAAAAAATAATCATCTGACGTTACACTTCCAGGCCCTTGAATAATGCCAAGCCAGGTACCTGAATTTAGAAGAATTACCATTGGCCTTACACGCCACTGTGTAAGCAAGTTCGCAATGGCCGCTAATCATGGACCCTCCCCTGTTCAGCTCTTTGTCCTTACAAACATGGACCCCATTGTGCTCCTTTGTTACAAGTCATCGGTTTGAACGCCACTACAAGAACGCGCCACATTAATTGTGAAACCCTGTCAATCTGGTGGTTATATTGTGTCAATCTAATGAAGTCATAAGGCTTGTAAGACTGGGGCAGATTTCACTAGGAGTTAATAACGATCTTACTGTGTATCGATCATAATTGCTAAGCACAGTGTGGTGTCCCAATGAAAATCACCTTTGCAATATTAACAACATTTAAAACATATTAATCGTCTGTTTTCTTAATTATTTATTTAACGGCGATAACTAATATTATAGTCATAATAATAACAACCACATTTTATGTGAGCGCTTATTACTGTCATTTTTAAATAGAAG
Organism: Pisaster brevispinus; assembly: GCA_023634235.1. Lineage (NCBI taxonomy): Eukaryota > Metazoa > Echinodermata > Asteroidea > Forcipulatida > Asteriidae > Pisaster > Pisaster brevispinus. Next base: position 3,292,340 of record JAMKCF010000012.1, read on the forward strand.
AGTTTAAACCCGAAGTAACAATTATGGTGAATCTTTCAGAGAGATTTGAATGAGTCGGTACAGGTAGCCTGACGGATATGAAGAGGGAGATTGTTCCATAGTGATGGTGCGGCTACAGCATAGTGATGGTGAACCAGCAGTAAATTGAAACTGAGAATTTTAGGACGACCATAACTTGAAGGACGACGTTTGACCTTTTACACAAATATACTCTTATGTAGACTACGTTCTTTATTTTTTACTTAACAAGTGAAGGCGAGGGCGGCTGATGCATTATGAAGTTAATATTTACAACGCCTGCAAAATATGGTATGCGTTTGTACTTAATCAGATAATATTGTATTGATTACGGCAGGCGAATCTTCGTGTGCAAAGAATGGGCTATAAAATCCCAAACGTGTGTTACAGTAATAAGCCAACTATGGATTATTTTTAAGACCTCCATGGATTTCCCAGATATTGGGTTTTTTTTTCTTTCTAATAACCTTTACTTACAGTTGATGAGGTACTGAACTGTACGCAAGTTCTTTCTGAAAGAGGATGTGCAAATTTTGCCGGAGTGTGTATCAATTTCCAATCCCGCCACATGAGAGAAATGTCCACAAAATCCCCAAACAAAAAGTTTTACCCAAAACGTGATGCTGTGACTCGGATTCGGACAAAAGGGGACTGAGTACACTTTGAGTACCGTTTTGAAGGTATTCGTTCTCGGCTAGCAAAGTACTCCCCTCAGACATGAGGGGGTCGGACTTGGAGTCAGACGAAAGAGGCCCTCGAGTAGGCCTACTACTTGTGTAGTATTCTAAAGACCATGTCACACGAGGCAACAGACTGTGCAAGTCTCGCGCGTATTCGAATACTTGGGATCCGTTAAAGCGCGTGAGTTTGTTTCTTTCACGCGTTAAAGCAATGTACGTGGGACCACAGTGGTCCCAAAAATGTTCGAATACGCGCGAGACTTGCATGGTCTATTTACAGGCAACCAGTTTCAGGCAATCTCCCATAAGGAAATTCATCCACATTTCTGCTTTCTCATTATTTTCCTGGGGATAGTGAGTTACGGCTGGAAGACTGTCTATTGTGCTGCTGAAGTATTCCTTGTGCATGCAGTGCAGTTGGTTGCCTCCAAGTTGCCTGTAAATGTTGGTCCTGCCAGGCCCTAAAGGTACTCGTATAGCAAAGTTCTATCCCTCGGACAACAGGGAATCGACAAGAATTTCGTAAGTACTAATTTGGTATCGTTTTACAGGTATTCGTACTCGGCTAGCAAAGTACTCCCCTTCGGACAACAGGGAGTCATACTCGGAGTCGGACAATAGAGGACTCGAGTACTACGTGATTACGGTTCTTAGGTACCCATTATCAGCTAGCAAAGTACCCCCTCTTTGGGCGCTCAGGAAGTCCGACTCGGACTGGGACCGATGGAAGTCGAGTACAACTTGAGTACAATTTTTTAGGTACTCGAAATCGTACTCCTCGGCTAGCAAAGTCCCCCCCCCCAACCATACTCGGGCACCAAATATTCAAATACAACACTCAATCGTATTTATCAGTTTAACGGTTCAGAATGATGCCTCGTTCGGATGACGCTCAGGTAAAAGTTGGCGTGGCAGCTCTGACTGCAAAAGTAGGACTAGTTCAAATTTACGGCACGATTGTTTTGGTCGAAACACCTCAAAGTAACGAACTTTCTCACCCTCTCTCAGTTCGTTAGATTGAAAAGCAATCATCTTCGGACTAGTGCCCAGACCCACATCACCCAGCGGTGCATTAAATCCAGGTTATTTAGCTCATGGACAGCATAGACAACATAGGTTGCCAACTAACACATTTATCGCATGCCCCTCGTTTAAAGAGGAAAACACGAGGCACGTGGTTAGAGTCACTCCACGGTCAAATTCAGTTTCGTGAATCTGCCTTATCTTCTAAAAGTAAGAGCCCCAACAAAAGTAGAAAAAGTAACAAAACTCCAAACTAATGTTTTACACTGTTTTAATTTTCATATTAAATAATACTCATTCTGAACGAAATTTGAAACACGACGACATTGGTAGTTAACAAGAAATGATCTCTGTACATTCCAAAAGAGGAATTTGTGCATCAGACACAAGTTGCTTTTTTTGTTCTTTCTTTTTTTCTTTTTTTACAGATTATCATACTAATTTTGACATGGAACTACAAACAAATCCTGTACAAAATTGTGCCATCCCATAAAATTGCATCATTACATCGGCATTTTTATCGTTTTAACTTTAGGTTAGAGACTCATAATGCTCCCCTCCACTTTCGTAAGGACTCTATATCTATTGAAAAATGACTGCATCCCAAAACTGAATTTGACTTTGGATTCCCGCTTTAAGGTAATTTCTAATATCAGTCGGTGAAGTCAAGCATTTGTTTTGGAAACATTAGCGATCATCTCTGAAAAACAATTCCAACAACCACTCTGCGTAACATAACCCCCTCCCCACCCTCCCCGTGCTGATATCCGTCACTCCTAATCAGACGTTTTAGCTTTTATCAAACCGACCTACGCCTAATAACACACGATCTCAGCTTGGTTCGTGTCACACTGCAGATTGCGCGGGACATGAGGAGCTGAATAATACACAGTCCACTAAATGGTGTGCCTTGGTAAGATTGAACATGGACATGTGCACAGATTTGCACTATTATTAAAGATGGTTATGGTGGGGGAAAAGTCCACGTACACATTTTTTCTAGAAATTATATGGGGTTTTTGAAAAACGGGTAAAACAATTAGATTTTTAATCGCGCAAGGGCTTTTAAGATGGGGTTGGAATTTTCAGAGTAACATTTGTATATAATGCAGTTTCAAAAATAAAATTACAACACTGAAGTTTGATCAATTTGTGCTTTTGATTGTTCTTTGTTCTATTGATTTTTCGTGCCCCCTCCTTTTTTTACGTGGATTGCTATTTCAGATAGTGATTTAGTTCGTATTAGGCAATCCCTTAGGCTCCCGTTTGTTTTATTCCTATTTCTATTTACTCTTCTTGTCTTCGTAATTTGTGTTCTGAATTTTATTTTAGTATTTTGTATGTCTTCTCATTTATTTGCAAACATATATGAGTGAATTAATTAACTATATAATAGTATATTTAATTATAAAAGTAATTAAATAACTCAATAAATTATTTAGTTATGGAGTTCTCAGTAAACATAAATAAATGGATAATAAAAAATAATAAAAATATATATACATATACATAAACAAAACATAAATCATTCAATCAATCATTTAATAACGCCACCGTGGATACTCGCGTATAAAGAATATATACAAAAGTGTTAGCATTTTATTACTTTGTAGCATTGTAATTAAATGTAACCTAATGCCAATCTTTTTCACTTTTTATGTGTATTGCCTTCCCACAACGGTTTTTCCACTGTTGGTATAATTATAATGAAACATAAACAAAATGTGTTTGCAAAAAAATAGCTTAATTTAACATATATTCGCGTGGGTACAATTTAGGTCTGCATGTAGCAGTAAACGAATATTATGTTGTTTTATGGAATTCCCGTGGGAGTTCCTCATTCACCTCCGAAGCTCCGAAGGGTTCAGGTATAATAACTGAAAAAAGAAGAAAAAAACTCACCACAAGTCATGAGAATCAAGAAGATCGAACGGAAATTATCCCCAGGGGAAATGGGCATACGTCAATAACCAGGTTAAGTTTGTGTTGTTTTTAAAGAGGTGATAAGATATGAAGGGAGATGTATTTTCTTTATATTAAACGCTCTCTCTTCATAGTGAGGACATGAAAGGCGGAATTAATCCCCGGGATGTCTTTTCACACAACTCCATCATCAATGGACTGTATGTGATGACTTTTTGCCAACACCCCCCCCCCCCCCCCCACAGCTCTGTGTTGCAGTCACTCTGTGGATATTCTTTTATTCTGTGAACTTAAAGAAATGTATGTTCTTCAACATTATAAAACAACACTGTGTGGACGTGTGCACGTCCACGTAGTGCTTCAAGTCCCTACATGTGGACCTCTTTTAATCTCAGGTTGACTCTTTGTATGTAGCGTTAAAACACCCGATATGGCTGTTACGGTGTCCTTCTAATGTTGTTATATTCTTCCTTTTCCGGACAAATCCACGTGAGGTACTACTAACCTTGTGGGGTAGCAATGTTGTGTAAGGTACCCCGTAAGGTGACGTGAGTAAATAAGGGCACGAGCACATACACACACCAACCTTACGGATCGGGTTTGTGGGGTCCTGCTAATGTGGCTCTATTATCCCCTTTTCTAAGAATTGTCTAGCAGGGTCCAGGTTGAACAAAGAGTTATCTTGTGGGGTCCATTGTTCCATTGTTGAAAATACCCCACAAGGGCGCTCCCGTAAGCCCACACACACACGCCGTAAGTGACAGTCGTGTGCCGTCCCCCTTAAGTAAGGTCGCCTCTTTACGATAAGCGAACACCACGTGCCCATCATGAGGTATAATTGAGTTAGCGATGGTACATGACCATCCTCAGTTCATTCTCAGCAGTACCAGGGGGAGTGATCACTCATCTTTGCGGAGCATGCTCCTATGCCACACACTCACTGGAAAGGCACCTCATCAATGCGTGTCGCGTTCCCGGGTGTTGCTTCACGATGGCTAATGATGTGGTGTCATTGTCTTTATCTTAAAAGTTCACGCTGCCCTTTGCATGTGATTTAGCTCAGCAAAAGCGAGACAGACATCTATGACGGGTATAGGGGCTGACTTTTATTGGAAAGAGATGTCTGCATCTGGCGATGGTGTCACTCCACGACTTTGCGGCTGAGAGGTATTTCGGAAATCAGGAAAGCTTCAGAGGTGTGTTCATCATTCGGCTGATTTCACAGAATCAAACTTGACTGGAAAGTGCCTGATAGCAGTGAATTCATTTTTCGGAACACGGTTATTCATTGCTTTCTAAAGCTACCTGTATACATCCAAGTCGAGTGAAATCTATATTGAAAATGGGTGTAGTGACCAAGCTCAAGCGGTTTATTCGCGCAGTTGTTCCTCACATTATCGTACTTTCCCTCCTCGCTGGCTACCTCATCCTCGGTGCGGTTGTCTTCTCCGTGCTGGAGTCCGGCACAAGTGACGTGAAGGTATTCGAAACAGACATACAGAATCTAAAGGAAAAATATGGAGTGAATAGCGAGAACAATACAAGGTCCAGCGACAGCGGAGCGGTACCGATGGGAGTGATCACTTCGGCGGACGGTAAAGAATTTGACACGATGATGGAAGAAGTTTTGAATAATACTTTTCGGCCAGAGTGGAAGATTGCCCGGATGCAAGCTATACAGAGTAAACGGGCCTGGTCCTTTGCAAGTTCCATGCTCTTCTGCATGACAACCATCACCACTATAGGTAAGATTATAAACCATTCAATGGAAGACGTGAGGCTATAATTTGAATCATAGAAGAGTACATTCTCTCCATAAACCATTTACCCATTTGTCTTTGAAACACATGCAGTGGTGTAGTTGGGGTTCGTGACGATCGGGGCACGGTTAGAGGATAGTGCCCCTCCATTCACTTTGTCGTTGACAATTTTAGCATTATTTGGAGATACCAAGACCCTCGCCCACCACACAGATTTGGCCTCCCGGGCACCGTTCCTCTCCCCTCCCCCACAGAGCACAGCCCTGTCGAGGTATGTGTTACTATCAAAATTATTACCTACACATAAATACCCCTGGATAAATTTCTGATGTAGTAAAAAAAATCACATCATGGTACACATTATTAATGTCGGTTTTGTTTTCGTATGACACTGTTTATCGCAGACTGATTCTTATTTCCACCAAAGTTTTGTTTGGGCTTACCGGAGAGGTCAGAGGCTCGATTCCCTCCCTTTCTCACCCATTTCTGTAAAAAAGGAGCAACATGTTTCGCTACGTATTATCTTTTTCTCTTGAGTTCATTGCAGAAGTCTTGGAAAAATTTGCTCTTTATAGTTGAAACAGTATTGACTAACGGAGGTGGAGATAGTTATAAGCTATATAGAGAATCAACGTTTTACTATGTTGGTATTGCATTTGACGTAAAAGAACAAAATAAAGCAAGTTTCTCCGGACCCTTTTCTTCACAGTAATTTATGTAGTAATTTATGTAGAGTATACTAAGTTCATGCCTCAATTTTCCATCGAGTACTGCGTTCTGTTGTTCGGACATTACCTCTCTGTGGAAAGACAGCTCTTTCCTGTTCCTTACAAACTGTCTTTTTAGTAACTCATTTTCAAACTCATTAACAAGCCAGACAGGGTTTTTAGAATCCTTTTCATCGTAGTCTCGCAATCTATATACGGGCATTTGTGTCAACCACCGGGGACAAATTACTATGCAGTCGGTTACAAACCTTCTCCAGCCAATGCTAAATGGGGAATGAAGAGTAAATCGCACCAGGCAACCATTTTGGGGTCATATCTAGATTTTTAGCAAAGCATACGGCTGCTTAGGTCTCAAAGCTGTAATTTCCCTCAGGACCAAGGAGACATTATACTGGGCAATTTGTTTTAACAACCAGCGGCGAAACTCAACCTGGGTTTTATATAAGGAAGAATTGAAAAACGGGCTCAAAGCTGACTTGACGAGATCGGTAAATCACTAGGAAACTGCTGACTCAGTTTTTCAGACGTCACGCCAAAATTTCTTCTTCTTCTTCTTCTTCTTCTTCTTTTTTTGCCGCTGTTAATTGAGGTTTGGGGATAGCGTCGACTTGTGTTTAGAATCCGTAAACAAACAAATTAGAATGTTACAACGGCGGAGATTTGGTTTACTTCACTGTGTAAGCAAAAACTGTTCTAACTTTTCACACTGAAAAACCTTCCACACTTCACATGCAAAATCTAATTGTATGCACAATCTGATTCCCATGTCGTTTCGGTCTTTCAATAAATTCTGACGTTAAACTGCAATTATAAGTGGCAAACTCAATTTTGCTTTTACTGCAAGAACACAAAATCCAAGAGGACAGAACTGTTGGAAAAATTGTTTGGTGAAGTTGATTATATTCTACTTTAAAAACATCTTTCCCAACAATATGCATTTCATAAATAAAAAACAGCCCAAAGCGCCTAATCCGAAGGGTAACGTTCCCGGTAAGATGATAGCAAACGAACTCCGTGTGTGGTTAAGTAGGTGTGTTTGTTGGGGTGTTTGTTTGTTTGTTTGTTGGGGTGTCGGTGTTTATTTCGGGGTTTTGTTTGTTTGTTGGGGTGTATTGGGGGATTTGTTTGTTTAAGTGTTTGTTTGTTTGTGTGTCTGTTTGTTTGTTGGGGTGTCGGGTGTTTGTTTCGGGGTTTTGTTTGTTTGTTGGGGTGTATTGGGGGATTTGTTTGTTTAGGTGTTTGTTTGTTTGTGTGTCTGTTTGTTTGTTGGGGTGTCGTGTGTTTGTTTCGGGTGTTTGTTTGTTTGTTGGGGTGTATGGGGGATTGTCTGTTTGTTGGGGTGTTTGCTTGTTTGTTGGGGTGTTTGTTTGTTTGTTTGTTTGCATCACTTTCAAGGTCACAATCGTGCCATAAAGTCGGTCGTCAATTTTATTTATTTTATTTTTTTGGAGGGGGGTTGTATGTATTCGCTTTCTCACCTACGGAGAGTTAAATACAAAGTACGGGGTTTGTAAGTTTCATTCTCCCGAAGATGATCAAAGCATAGTGATCGAAACTGCGAGTTGTTAAGCCAACGGCTCTTTTCAGAACGACTAGATTGTATTACATGCAAGGTTTCAAATCCATTTTGAGCTTCATTCTGAGCGCTTTTTGGTAGTAAAATTCACACCAGGCCCAATCATCCAGAGAAATATTTCAGTCGCTGAAATACTGTCAAACTATGGAAATAACATATTTTTTATGACGACCCTCAACATCACCTATGCTCCTTCCAATTGCAGTAGTCACAATAAGCCTGTTATGGACGTGCTCGAAGTTCCTGACAAGACATAAACGTGCCCTCGGTCATTTAGTTTTATTTTACTCGAAAACGGGGACCACTTAAATTAGTGAAATACAGTGTAGTTGTACAAATTGTTAATGGCCTCACGTTTCGACCCAAGCAGAAAGTTTCTGAAAGGCTTGTGGATCACGGAAGAACTCGGAAAGCACTTATGCTTATATCTATTAGAAAAGGTAGAAACCAAAATAAAACTCACTTTAATCAACCTTCCAATTACTAGATCAAAATGGAATTGATGTGTACTCTAAAAGTATAAACCATACTCTTATGAAGAGAAGCATATCCGTTTATGTGTTTATGTGGGGCCGGTGACTCACGTGGTACCAGCTGCCAAATAGTTCAAAGGAAACAGTTCACGTGAAATGAGCTGAGGTGAAATGCAAAAATATGATGGGAAAATCAAAGGCTCAAATCCAATCCGATATTACAAAAAATATGCAAAAAAGAAATAATTATGAATGTTTTGGAGCAATTCTGATTGCAAAGGCGAACCTGCACGCCTTGTAAAAACTACTACTACAGTCGTATCCACAGAATTTGGCAGACGGCAATCAGTTTTTGTGGTAAGGTAAAACGCTGAGTTATTAAATAGTTCATCAATTTCAATCACCTAGGCTCGGAAAAACGTATCACATAACGTCTTTATAAAAAAAAATGCGCAGACGTTTCAATAAATTTGAGATTAGAGGATGTCGCACATTTACGATGAGATGAGTATAAAAAAGTGGGCTATTGATAAAACAAATTATAACAATTAAAGCGATGCATAATAAATATATGAATTCATTAATTGATAAATACATAAATAAACAAATAAATAAATAAATAAGTATTTAAAAATACTTTAACAAATTTAACAAGGTTCATTCGATTCATAGTTTCAAAGTAATCTTTTTCAAGACATATTTTATTTCCATCCTCTAGTTTTTTTTGTGGTATCAACTGAACGGCTCAACTGGGATAGGTTTTTGTACAATAATTTCTGGCTTACTTTGACTGCGGCAATCGGACTAAGAAACGTTCATTTTAAGGTCAGCCTCAAAAGCTTATGCCTTGACTTTGGCATTGCAATATACAGAGAAATTTGTTTGTAAGATTGGTACTGACTACCAACATGACCGTTGTAAAGTTTAGGCCACAACATATTCAAAGTATGTAGGCTATCTTATGTATTTATTATTAAAAAATTTGATTCTTAACACGTTTCTGTTTTGAATTATTATTATTTTTTTTTTTTTGGGGGGGGGGTTATTGAGTGTAACACTAAAGAAAACATCCATGCATCCTCCTTATTCTGACAACAAAGTACGGAGTTCTGGATTTGCCATCCAACTTGTTGAGATCCAGATATTATAGTTATGTCGACATCCTACAGAAAAACATGACTTCATCCCAATATAATTACATTGGGATGACATCATTCCATCAACAAGGTATTGAGTTCTCGAGCACAAATTATCGCATGTCGACATCTAATACTAGGGTGTCTACATATCCTGTAGTAGGTTGTCGACATTCAAAGGGGGAAAAATATTTATGCAACTTGTTTTATTTTCAGATGTCGTCATCCCGTGATAAAGAAGTCAACACCCCCCCTCAAGATGTCGTCATTAATTAAATTATCTTAAGAAGTTGAAATTCTACTTTCTAGATCTAGTCATCCCGATACGATTAATTCAGGAAACTCAAAACGGCACATCCAGAACACCAGAGAAAGATGAATGCTGATACGCATAACGTGCATTTAACCATTCACTAGCCCCTTTAAGGCTCTCAGTGTTATTAATACTGACGCAATGAAGGATAGGCCACAACGAGGTCGTCAGGTCTGCAAGGTATCCCAGATACGAGCAATTGTTTTAAATTTAATTCATTATAGTTCTGTCACCGCAAACATAAAGTTTCACTTAGCGTGTTTGAAGTAATGAAGACGGGTCAGCGCTGTTACTATAAGTGATGGGCTGGTTAAAATATTAAACAAATTGTTTCCTGGGTTATTTATTTATTTATATTTATTTATTAGTCTTTTTTAATTTTGGGGGAGGGGGTAGTTTTTCCCCATATCGACGCAAGTAAACAAGACAAAAAACACTTCGTTTAGCCTTAAAGTCTACGTGAAACTTCTGAAGATGGCCTCCATGTAATCCCATGCCTAGGATGTATCGCTCTGTAGTGGTGTTCTGCATGTATGAAGCAAGACAAGACAGCTGTTTTGTAGTTGGCGAAATAAAGAATGCTGTGAAAAGCCGGGAAAGCGTATAACAGGGGGCTTCAATTGAGAAAGACCTTGCTGAAGTCAGACCCCCCAAAAAGTGCACCCCATCCTTCAATTTGCGTCAGTCACCACCCTTGATCCTCTGTAAACGTTTGGTGATGGCGAAACGGGCAATTTGTTGAAGCTCGTCGGATGGAGCAACCCATTAATGTTGTAAGAGACGAAGGAAAAGGGAAAAAAGCCTTAATTCGTCTGATCAGACATTTATGTTTCAAGGGCGTCACCATTACAAATATACATTAGAAAGCTTACTGTATCAGAACACAAGGTCGAGGTCTATCCAACTCAGATAGTACCATAATTAAAGAATTATTTTCTCATTAGCCGAGTGGTATGATGCATTCAGCTTAAATGGTAGAAATAGCTTTAGAAGGCATTTGGAACATAAATAAGCGATGTTCGTTACTGTGGAAACGCCCACAAATTTACATAATTAAGGTCACACGTTTTGAATATGGAACTTGCATTGCAAGTCAAGCATTCCAGACGCATAGGAATGCACCGCAAACAGTATTATGAATTATTCATGTCCACACTGAGAGACAGGATTTAGTTCGTTTGGGGTGTACATCATGCAAGAAAATTGGACGTCCGCAGATGGACGAATGATGACAGACGTCGGGGGTTATACACAGTCCCGTCTTGGTAATAAATGTATTCGTGACGTATACTTGTGATATCACAATTGACATAACAAAATGTTGGGCACAAAAAATATATCCATATATAGTCTATATTTATAATACAAATGTACTTTTGAATCTGGTAAAGTTTGTAACCAAGTGTGTAATTCTAGACCAGTTAATAAAAGTTACCATATTGGCCGGGTCCGGCTATCCCGTTATAAGAGTCCATCGACCAAGATTATGGGTCAAATTAGTCAATTATTGACATGGGGAGACGAATAAAGCAATTAGAAGTCGTGGTTTGAGACTGTAAAATAATATGTTGTGTGCATATGCTAGCTTATGTTCTTCTGAACCGATATAGTGCTGGTGGCCGAGTTGTCGGGTTGTGGGTTAGAATCCCGGTCGTGACACATTACATTTGCTTCTCAACACCCATGTTTGAACGAGTATTTTCAAGGGTACAAATTATTGGTGTAAATGACTAGCAACCTGTGCGCCCAATTATTGGTTGCCGGTGCTGCATACTCCTAAGGAGTTGAGATGGTTTCAGGAATGCTCAGGCATGATGAATTGCGTACAATAATACTGTAAGACACTTTGAGAGTCATATTTGGCTTGGAAAAGATCATAATAGAACCATCCTAGAGTATTACTATTGTTTTGAGGGAGGTCCATGGGCAACTTTTCCTATACACATTATTCAGTTTTGGTATGGTAAAATCAAGGCAAGATATAACACTACAATGTTTTATGCTGAACTTACAAAGTTTGTACCAATATAAACTTGGTAAGACGTCATCATTACATTGTTGGTACTAATTCTAGAGCAAAACAATAATAGGGCCTACAACGAAATTGCCATGTTTTATCGGAGATCTTTTGCACATTCATATTGGGCTTATTTTGATTATGGCAATCGAAATAGGCATTTATGATTTTTTTCCCCTTAAAGATGTATTTTTTGATTTACTTTATTTATCTATTATTATTATCAACAATTGTTGTTCCTTTTTGTCTTTATTTTGTATTTATTTACACACTGTTGTGTTATTATTTATTTATTTATTTACTTATTTATTCATTTGGAGGGGTGAATGGGAGGTGTCTTTGAATGTTATTTTCAACACCTTGATACAGTATTGAGATGGAAGTATTTCGCTTGATGATTGGTATCTGTTTTGAACTTTATACTGGTTGAGCTATTTCGTTTATGTGTGATGCTGATCCCAAACTTTGCCTTTACTTTTTGAGCTGGTCAGAAACAGATGCAGATCGCCGGTTTACTGTGGTGATACTAAAGACAACGAGCTGATTAATTACCGTGCAGTGGGCCCCCACTTCACATACCGGTCATCAATCTGACATTATACTTAATTACTACAAATTGCACCGCTGCTTTGAGGCACCTTGGAAGACGATCCTCATCCTTCAGACAACGGGAGGATGCGAGATGGGGTCAAGTTCTGTTCAGCTAGTCATTAGCAGCTGACGAACACGGTCAAGTTAAAGAGCACATACAATGAGGCATGTTGACCCCAAGTTGACCCACAAGCTGTGTACTTGGAATCAATATTGTAAAGGCGTTCTAATTCCGTTCTTTGGTTTGTTGAACAGTCTTTAATTTTAAAAACCATGTAATGTTAAATCACATAACTATTTTGAATTTACAAAACATAGCCTCGCAAAAGAAATGATATCTCCCCTTCCATAGGACAAACGAGTTTGAGGGCGGTGGTTACTTCTCTCCCAAATAAGTTTTGAGGGAAGGTTTTCTTGATAGCTATACACAAAAAGACAAGTATCAGGTATTGACCTGACCCCACGACAAATGTTGGTTATGCCGTGTCCGAGATAACGGCTACGGCTTAAGAAGCCCAGAGCAACACCCTTAGCAACAGCCACAACCACACACAAAAAGAAAATGAAAATCCCTTACAGTTTGATCGTATCCGATTTGGCTACGTTGCTATAGCTACGACTGGCTCTAAGGACGTTCAATATTTTAACTTAAAATGACGCGGCGATCCAGCCGCAGCCCTAGCCACCAACCGAACACGGCCCGTACTGTACAGTGCAATTTGTCTTCCACACGCACGCTCGGTTAGACGTGCAACATTACCTGAACAGTGTAATTGCGATTCCCAAAATGGCCGGAACGTAGGCAGCTAGACTGCTGTTTGTCTAATATCTGCAAGCCAACTACCCACGCAGGATTCGCTGAGGTTTTAGAAATAAGTTAGGGAACACATAAATATTTAACTTATTTATTCAAGTGCCTCATATTGTTATCGTTGATCTCGAGGAGCATTCGACATCTGGAATATTACTCATTACCAGCCAAGCAAGAATATGATGAGAATACCTAGCAATTCACATATCAATGTCATAACTCATTCAACTCAAAGATCGGGAATTTAATTTATGACCTAAATGTGCACACCTGCGGTGAAAAAAATCCATATGAAGAAATGACACGAACCATTTCTGAATAAAGATGGACACCTTTCTAAAAAAAAATAATTACACGTTCAAGGGTAACTCCGGGCACGTTACCACATACCTTCCGCACCGTTAATTATAAGTTAGGATGATTTGATCCCCTGTAATAATATTAAGTTCTTCCTCGGGCTAGCAGCTAGACCAAGGTATTGTACGATAAGAATTAAAAGAAAAATATTTAAACAGGTCTAAATAATAGTTCAGTCGTATGTCGCCTCTTAAAGACTGAAGTTGATGGGCGAAGTTGGACGGGGAGGTTGTTTCAAAGTCGTGGACCAGTGTAGCCGAAAGCAATGTGGCCAGCTGATTTAACCGAAATACCTTGGCCAGCTAGTTTAGCAGAAAGCAACGTGGTCAGCCGATTTAGCCGAAAGTACCATGGCCATCTAATTTTGCCAAAACACCGTGACCAGCAGATTAAGCCGATAGCAACGCGGCCAGCTGATTTAGCCGAAAACACTATGGCCAGCTGATTCAACGACAGCAACGTTGGCAGCCAATCGAGCCGAAAATACCATGGCCAGCTGATTTAGCCAACAGCAACGTGGCCAGCCGATTTAGCCGAACACACCATAGCCAGCTGATTTAGCCGACAGCACTATGTGGCCAGCCAAGTTTGTTGAATATGTCATTCAAAGTATTCGTCCACCTGTGATCTAACATATAGTTTAAGCTGTCGTGATGGCAGACTGATATAGTATAAACAGAGGTAGACAGGGGACACAGTGTAGGCAAACTTTAAAATGTAGTATGTTGGTTCACAGAAAAAGTAGTGTAGTGCAATAAGTTCTATTTTGCCTGACTTGGTGATGAAAATCCAATGATTTTATGCGTATGCATATGACATCACTTTAACGGTGGGGTTTACCCCTTTAATTTACTAAAATCTACGTGTTACAGTGAGTAACAATTTATGGACCGTAACATAATATTTGAAGGATTTTTAACTGTTTATAGAAAAGCTATATCGATAACGCAAATCTCAGTTACAGGGTGTACGTAACAAGGAGTAATAATATCCTCCTCTTTTACCACCAAGTCTGTATCCCCCACCCCCGAAAAGGCCCCGCCCTCATATACCCTAAACTCCGTATAAGTGCTCGGTGATTTGTGTTCATGCCTCATATATTCTTTAGTGGGAAATGTTCCAATGCTTCTCACTTTTATACGAATTGACATTCTAAACTCAAATTATGTTCAAAATGGCCTTGGCGCCGCCAGATGGGAAATGCTTCTGATTATTTATAACCACTGTCGGGCGACAATCAGATGGAACCTTTCGGGTGCATCTGAGGAATTAACAGTCAATGGCAGTTATTAACAGTCAGTGACGCTTATAAACAGTCAGTGACGGTTTACAGTGACGCGACCTTTGCATTTTTTCGGCATCGGGGGAACCGTTTTATTTATCATCTAAATATTTGGATACTGAACTGAAAACTTACCCATCTCCATGAAGACTGAAAAGGAGCGATGCGAGTACAGCCTGGCATTGCGGAGTACTGGACGGTATCTATACGGAGAAAAATAAACCGACATCGTTACTCAATGTCAAGCACCTTCAATGACATAGATTAATTGGACCCATGGCTGGACGATAATCGTGGACATTAATCAACTCTTCCTAATCTGAAAGCTTTACTGCGTATACACAAATTCGCCATTACCGATTATAGCCCCCCCCCCCCCCCCCGCTTAATATTAGACTCTGAAATTCATGTAATCTACTTACGAGAACAGAGTGTTTAAAAACCTTACTTGATTACGTCCCATATGGGAAAAAGCGCATTGTTAGATAAATTACCGGAACACGATCTTTTAAAGGCAGGGTGTACTAAAAGTACACCACAAGTTAGTGACCATAACAACTTACTTGGTAAAGAGCACTGAAGAGCTGTTGATATTATAAATCATTTTTAGAAACGACCCCTCTTTTGAAGTAATGTAGGTTTAGATAAAGGGGTATAGTTTTTCACTCAAACTCTCAACTGATGAGAAAGACTTCAGGCATGAAGCCTTTCTCAGACATCTGAAAAAACACAATTCTATGCAACAAGAAACATTTTCTTGCAATCTTGATGACCAATTGTTGGGATACACCAAGTGAGGATACATGTATTTGAGAGTTACCAAAAGTATAACCTGCCTTTAAAAGTTTTAAGGTTTGAAACATCATTCCCGTCCTTTCGTTTTCATCAAATACACAATTTAAACCGTTAAACCAATTTATTTGTCAAAGTTTTTGATGGAGGCATAAAATAATATTGCCGCTATAGTATGAACTTCAAAGTCAGTGGGATTCGAGTTCATTACGTATCGATTATTTATTATATATCTGGTTATGAAAACAAGGAGGCCTCAAGAGTAGGGTAACGAGATTTCAAGCTTTAAATGAGGAAAACCCCAACAGGGCCCATGTTTCAAAGAGCTGCTGAGCAATATTGTTCTGTGCAGAGCTAGTTTCAGTACTTAAGTAGTTCTATGGAACATTGGGCCCAGTAGAGTCTGATCAGCCATTCCACACAAGGCTATGTTTTGAACCGGGGTCCACAAGGTGAAAGGCAAAAAAGAAACCCCTACGCCAACCTAAATGCCAGACTTTAAACTCGCCCCCCCCCCTAATTATAGTTAACGATCCCACTTTCCCGTTAAACATCCTCAACTTGTTGTCTATCAAACAATGTCTCATGCGTCATCACCACGAACAAAATCCAAGTTGCGCCTTTGGGGGTCAGATTCCCCATGTGTCACTGCATTCTAGCTTCTTGCACCATACTGCAAAAATGGTGTTAAAATTGACACCATTGTGTGTTGTTACATATTATAGATACCGGACAGAAAATCAAAATTAACACCATTGGGTGTTAAAATAACACCAACGTAAGTGTGTTGACAGATATTAGTGTTATTTTAACACCCAATTTTGTAAATTTTGATTTGTTTTGTGGTATATATATATGTGACAACACCCATGGTGTCAATTTTAACACCCCATTTTCTGCAGTGTCATTATCTTTATATGCAATTTGACTCTGTCACAAAAAGACAGATTATGGGGAGATCGTAGATGAGTGTGACAACAGTCCAAGTGGTCCATAGATCTTTGTTATAACACCGCCGCCTTTGTTTTCCTGAGCGCACTCATTGTTGACATTCCCATCATACCAAAATGACACTGAACTAACTTTGTCCATCCAGCCTCGATTAAGAAACACAAAAAGGCAGCGTGGTAAAAGCTTCCTAGCCGGTAGTAGAGTTTTAGAGAGAGAGACCTGTTTAATAACTGCAGGCGTCAGGGCAAAACGTGGTACAGGGTGTTATGTCGGTGTAATGTTGTGACCATGCATGCTACAAACAATTTCAAAGGTGACAGCAGCACACCATTGGCAATTCAGAACGCGGAAAGAAAAACGGCCAAGAAGTGTTACGAACATACAATAAAGTATCCTAAATGTAAAGGTGCATTTATTTCTAAATGAGTTTGATATATTGGTACCAGCAAGCGTGGAATTTCATCTGTGAGAGAGGGCCATGGCCATTTCATCTTGCAAAGGACAATTCCATTGGAGAATCTTAATGTCTATGGGAGGCTTTTGATGGGGCACCAAGGCCAACACCAGGGCAAAAGATGTTATGCTCCCCGTGTAAGTCGCGAGGAATGTTTTAAAATGCTATACTAGATAAAGTTAAAACCCAAAACTCATTATGTGCTTCTTCTTTTTTCGTTTTTCTTTCTTTCTTTATGTATTTATTATTTTTTTGGAGGGGGCAGTAACAAGCACTAAGATTGAGCTTACTTTTGTACCAATCGTAGGCCGTGTCCGAATTGGCGGTTACAGCCAGGGCTACGGCTGGACTTCTGCGTCACGATGTGTTGAAGTATAGGGCATACTTAGCAACACCCTTTAGCTACAGTCGTAGACGTAGCTGTAGCTCCCAACTCGGGTTCGGCCTTAATGGCGATAATGACAACTCATCTCAAGAATGAACCGTAAAGCTTCGAGAAATCCAACAATCCCCAACGGAGGATCGTTGAGGCGATTGCCTCCATTGTCTCTGTGAGGTATTAGGGTTGAGCATGGTCACCTACTTCTGTTAACACCTTCAGTTTTTAACCAAGTAAAAATTATGTAATCCCTTTGGGTTCCTTGACCATGTACAGGAAGACTTGTAGTTATGCGTAGATGCTTATCATGGTGTTCTTCATATCATAGTATTGTAATGAGGTTTTGGTTTATGTATCCAGGGCCGATTTCACAAAGAGCTAAGATTGATCTTCACTGTGTATCATTCTTAATTCCTAAGCAAAGTGTGATGTCTCAATACAAATCACTATGGTGATATAGACAACTCATCTTAAGATGAATCTCAGTGCGTTGTGAAATCGAGCCCAGGTCTGAGTTCACTTAGAGCTATGAGGTTAATCTAAACTGCAAATCAATCTTAATTACTGAGCAAAGTGTGATGGCGCAATACAAATCACTATGGTGATACTGACAACTCATTTTGAGATGAATCTAATTAGTCCATTGTGAATCTAAGTAGTGCACTGGTCACTGCATTGGTGCCCCTTGAAATGCACAAGTGTAACTTTCAATTTCATTTCCTTCGTAGAGGTGCCCTTTAATAAGGGAAAAGTACCTTGCCCTTACAAATAGGAAGTTTCAGACCTGCATGTCTTACAAAACAAGAAAGATAGATCCAAAAACCTCTAAGGCACTGACAAAAAAAAATTGACGATTGAGTTTCAGTACACAAATCTTGATCACCAAGAATATAATAAACGGGCCAAATTTTCTGCAATAAAGTGTTGCATTAACAGATTACAACTTTTACCTCTAAATCACCAGCTTTCTTGTAAGCCCATATGATATATTTTTTTCGAAAATCAAAATGATTTGAATCCATGATGGCCTTTCAACTAATCACCAACCAGCTCGTTACCTTACCTATAATAACATAAAACGGTGTATCAGCTATTCAGCTGCTCTTTTTAAAAAATGAATTGGGTAGGTTTTTGAATATTACAATTCATGGATATGTATGCAGGAAGTCCTTCAAGAGCATGCAATTTATTTGTCAGGATTTAATGTCCTTATGAATATGCTTGTACGCAGTGCCAAAAATAGGGACACACGAGTACACTGCTATTGACAACAATATTAAGTGGCACACAAGAAAGACCTCTACAGCCTCGACCACTGCATCCACAGTGAAAAGCCTCCCAAAAACAATTTGCTAAGTATTTCTGGCCAACTGCTGTGCTAAGAGTAATTACTGGACATCAGATGAACGGCACCAGGCTTAACTTTGACACTACACCACAGTACCTCAGTGTGACACTGGACAAAATACTCACATTTTCTCACTACACCAATGAAGTTGCATCATTCAAAGACCGAAGCCAGAGTCAACTTCCTGAAGAGACTTGTTGGCACTGAATTAGGTGCCTCCAAAACACCCTGCATTGGCTCTTGCGCACTCTTCGCAAAACACACTGCTCCAGTTTATGGTCCCACAGCACCCATACCAAACTCAGTCGATGTTTATCTGTTCATTGCTTCTTTTATAGTCAGTTGGGATTGTAGTTTAAATATTGTGTTATTAGGTGGTTATTTGCCTTATCCTATTTTTAAAGTGGTTTAACTATTTTTTAGTATTTTTAACCCTTATTATTAAGCGCCTAGGAGCATTTTATTGTAAATGGATTTGGCGCTATATAAATTTGTATTATTATTATTATTATATGTCCTCATTCAGTGATGAAACTGGTTAGTGGCACCCTCACATCAACACCTGTGGGATGCCTACCTGTTCTTTTCAGCATTACACCTGCTGAGCTTCAACAAAACTTCCTGATGAAGAAACTCGCCCGCAAATGTAGCGAGCCAAGGCTGTCCCAGAGCCTGTAGACCCTGCCAGCCTGAGACTCTCTCGCAAACCCTTAGTCTCTAGAGAAGCCTACAGACTTGCCTATTCTCAGCCATACCATCTCGACTGGATCAACATGACCTGGGCAGAATTATTGGTCCACTACAGCTACACAGTTGAAGTCCTACATCAAACAGACTCCCCCACGAGGCATGTACCAACCTGGACAGCCTGAGATCAGGCACTGCCCCTTCCAAGCAGTGCCTTTGCAGAATTGGTGTTGCTACTTCTGATCTTTGTGTATGCGGATCAGGAACATCCCAGACTATGAACCACAAATCATTCAGTGGTGCAAAATCGCACTCCCAAAAGGCACTGCTACACTGCAACCATTGATAAAGTATGGTGTGATGACCTGGCTCTCCTCGGACTTGCCAGTCTAGATGATTGATGGTGACTACAAGAACAACAAATTAACAATGTCATACAAATACATGTCATGTCATGTACAATGCTTAATAATAACAACAGATACAAAAAGTACATGTAATCCTACATTGATAGTAATAACAACACACATGTTCATGTCTAGGCAAACATTGCTAATAATTACATCATGCAGGCCCTACATGTACATTGGTAACAACATACAGTGTACACATTGCAAAACTTCTAGGCACTGTACACTTAGAGCATTCCCTGGGAATGCTTATCACAAAGAGCTCGGGTTGGTTTTAACAATGTGTAAATCTCAATATTGCTAAGCAAAGTGTGATGTCACATTACACATCACTTTGGTAATACTGACAACTCATCTTAAGATGAATCTTAGTGCATTGAGAAAGTCTCCGGACAAGAAAGATAACAGGTGACTCTGGCAGGATTCAAACCAACCACCTTCAGTATTCTAGAGTAGATGACAGGAGGCCAGCTCAAATATTTTCTATACCCCCACTTTCTGCAGACCTGGAAAAGCATTGAGATCACCTTGCTTATAGCTTGGTTGTTGTAGGGCAAAACAATTAAATGTTAACAGCGATCGATTTAGAGCAGGCATGAAACTTGGTCCTTGAAAAAAATGTAGGCTTAATGGATATTTGAGGCTATTTAATCACAATTTGTCTGACTTTTCCAAAGGCAAACTAAGTCAGACTATAGCAAGAACAATGTCATGCCTGATTTAGAGACACAATACAGGATTGGTGATTGACTGATTGTGTTTTCAATTTCAATTTGAAAGCTCACTAATCATATAGCCCATACAAGTAAACATCACTCAGAAAAATATTTCCATCTGAAACATCTGCTTGAAGTTGAGAAAAAATAGCATTTCAAGACCCAAATCACTGTTGCTTTTTTCTGTGTTTACCTTAATGGAAATAAGCCCTTGATACAAATGTCCATTAAATATGTGACCAAAACATGACTACCGATCATGTACTTTGTAATTAAAACTATTGAACTTACCAATGCAAATCAGTATTAACTAATAGTTTAGTGGTCGAATAGTGCACTTGCCCTGGCCAAAGCATGCAAAGACTTTACAACTGATGACAAGGTCTTCTCATTTGTCAGGTCCAGCCCAGTACTGGAGCCATCATTTTGGACTAATGCCTACAAAGAATCTGTAAAAAAAAGTAGAACATTATTTGCATATATTAAGAAACAAGCCTCAAGGGAAACTGACTGGGTAAATTCAAAATTCATTTTGGGGTGAGCACAGACAAATTGGCTAGAACAGGATTTGAACCTATGACCTCCAGAGTAACCTGCAAGGGCTCTACCAACTGAGCCATCTCAGTTTTGTCCATGTCTTTGTGCAGGGAATGTCACTCACCCCAAAAGTCAACAAAACATTATTATATACATACAGGCTACATGTAGTGTGCACTGTGTTGAACAATAACATACAATTAAAAAGTCAATTGATGAACTCAAAAATAGATGTGTGTTCTTAGAGCCATGTCATGCACAACTCAAGTCCAAGGGCACCTTAAAATCTTTGATTTATAAAAAAAACTAATCAACATTGAATGATTCATGAGTGCCTGGACTTTGACTCAAGATGGACTCTGGTCATGATGTGGGTGATTTAGTTTCAACTCAAGTCATTGCCAAAGGACTCAGACTTGTATAGGGTTGGATTTGAACCTAGTAAATAGAACTCTACTTGACACTGAGAGGATGTGAACCATGAGTCACCTAAATTAGAATTTAATTTTACATCTAGAATGGCAAAGGTCTTGGGTTTGAATCCCAACCAAGTAAAATGCATGTGTTGTTATTTTTCACAGGACTTGCGAAAGTTCTTGCGAAGAGTATAAAGTGCTTAATGGACATTGATGTATGGGTAACACACAAATTGTTTACCCTAGAGGCCAATTAAACATCAATTAAAAGCTTACCCATTGGACACTATCTGCAGTGCAGTTTCTGATGTCATCCTTGTCATTGCTTACTGCCAGTGTAAAAATATACATGTTATAGTCAAGCTGTTAAATTATTATTTTGTTTACATTTTATCTAGCATGTTTGCTATATTTCTTCTGCATTTACATTTATAGCACCAACTTTCAAAACTGTCTGATTTGTGCCATGTGTTATCTGAACAAAACTTTGACAATACTTTGATCCAGCTGGTGATACACAACCTATAATGTTCCCTCACCCCCACTATCCAAAACCACTCTGTTCTGATCTGCTCAACCTATGTTCTGAAACCCCTGCGCTCCGACTGTTAAACCTATGTTTGGCACCCCTATGTTCTGACACCCCTATATTCCCAACACCCATGTAATCCAACACCCCTACAATCCCTAACCCCTATAGCCTTTTTAACACTGTATCTCTTATCCTCGTGTGAGCCCCAGAGTTTTGTTACCCCATGGTTACCCCTGCACGCTTTCACATTGTCCCTGCCTAGGTCCCTGTTCCACTGGGTTCGGGTTGCACATTTTAAGAAGACTCCAGGGTTTTACCACTTATATACCCCTACTCCAGAGCAGGGGTGGCTATTCCCCGGGTTATGCCCATTTGCCAGGGTGGGGTAAAGCGCTCCAAGTGTGAAAGGGCCGGCTGTTATTCCCCGGGGTTGCCCTCAGGGAATAGAGCAGTGTGAAAAGGGCTTATGTTCCAACACCCAAATGTCCCGACTGCTCAACCTATGTTTTGACATCCCTATGTTCCAAAACCGCTGCAAGGTTCAAACACCACACAAGTGAGATTGTGAGATCGAGTGACCAATGCACAACTTTGTTTATCATCTCACGCAATTACTCTGTTAAGTGGCTTGTTCTGGGTGTCAGAACATAGGTGTGTCGCAGCATAGTTGTGTCAGAACATAGGTGTGTTGGAACATAGGTGTGTCGCAGCATGTGTGTTGGAACATAGGTGTGTCGCAGCATGTGTGTCAGAACATAGGTGTGTCGCAGCATAGGTGTGTCAGAACATAGGTGTGTCGCAGCATAGGTGTGTCAGAACATAGATGTGTTGGAACATAGGTGTGTCAGAACATAGGTGTGTCGCAGCATAGGTGTGTCAGAACATAGGTGTGTCGCAGCATAGGTGTGTCAGAACATAGGTGTATTGGAACATAGGTGTGTCAGGACATAGATGTGTCGGAACAGGCCGAGGTGTGTCGGAACATAGAGCGATCCAGCAACTGCTGTCAGTTGCATAACCAGACATTTGCATTGGGGGGGGGGGGCAAGCAGGGGCCAAGACATAATATTGGGGACTATTTAATTTATCGTGCCATTAATTTGGGGTGGAGGGGCAAGATAGAGGGAAAAGGGTTCTGAGTGAGAGGCGAGGGGGCACCAGCCTGTCCCTGCTGCCTCCCCAATCTAGTTACACCACTGACCGCTGTGTACATTGTTCCTATTTTAATTTTAGGCACTCTTTTATATGAGAAATAATGTCAATAGTTACACATGTTTACATAGATTGTACCTTAAAGGCAGGGTATACTTGTTGGTAATTGTCAAAGACCAGCACCCCCACTTGATTTATCCCAACATTATGCATAAAATACCAAACCTGTGAAAATTTGGGCTCAATTGATCATTGAAGTTGCAAGAAAATAAAGAAAGAAAAACACCCTTGTTGCATAGAATTATGTGCTTTCAGATACCTGAGAAAGGCTCCATGCCTGAAGCCATTCTCATATTCAATTACATTACTTCAAAGGGGGTCATTTTTAGGCACCAGCTCCCCTGCTTACCTCAGGTAGTAGGGCATTTGCACATAGGTACCAACACATGAGCGTTCACTCGAACCCTACTCATGCCAGAATGTTAAAATGTTTAAAAAGCTTAGTTGGGTCCAGTTACCCAGAGTGTGTAATTAAAATTAAGTAGATAAACCTGCTACCCTTTTGTCACACCAGCAGAACAGAAATGAACCTACATATTTCGAACAGCCCAATTCCAAGCTACCCACCCCCCCCCCTGCCAAAACCTCACTTATGAACACAGATTTATGCCATTCCATGCCTCTGTGTTTTACTGTGGTTATAAATTAATGCTTTTTCTATCAATCATTGTTATGAATTTGAAGTGAGCATCATCAAACGTAGCACTGTACTGACACAGTGACAGTGTTAGATAACAAGAGTAGATTAACCCTGCAAGGAGTGCAGCACCGTTGAGCTAACATTACTTCCACAACGCAAGATAACTACAGTACACGTATTATTAAACATAAAAACAAACCATACATACATACCTTTTACATAGAGGTTCATGCTTTCAATTTATTGAATTACTAAGAACAATTGTTTGGTAGGTTTTGTGTAGTCTGTCTGAGCATACAACAAAAACTACAGAGAAATAAACTTATCACATACCGCGCACATGTCTGTGAATAGTCTGAGCTCGATCATTTCGGCAAACGTATGAATATGAGAACTTGTGAAATGAGTCTAAGCCCAGACGTCTATATTATCCTTGTCCATAAAAACTATTATACGGGTTATACATTTAATAATAAAAGTAATTTAAATTACACTGAAATGCCTAAATAAAATTTATTTTGCTGCAATATGTATTTAAGTGTTTGAATAATATAGTAACAAATATTTTATGAAAACAAAACTGTATTATAATTGTTTTGTATAAACGTCAAGTGCTGCAGTACGTTTCCCCCATTGCGAAAAGAAAAATGGAAATTTTAAAGAAACTTGGTTTGAACCAGGATGGGTTTCCGTAACATATAGGTATTTTTTTGTAAGAACTTGTCCTGCTGTGTGTCTACTAATACCAAGTTCCCGATCTGCTGCTGTTCATCTACCTCGGAGTAGGAAACCGGCGGTTACTTCTAGTTCGCTTTGTGGATCGTAAAACTTTTCAGTATGACTGCCACGGAATTAGAAAATTATTGGTCTCAATTCTATAGTCTGCTAGTTGAAGTCAACGTCAGACGAACAGCATATACCGCAAACCAGATATCGACACTCCCACCATGCATTGCCTCAAACACAGTGCCTGGATGGACGGCAACATTGCCCCTGATCGACTGCGCACTTTCGAGTCAAAATTAACCCGGATTCCGGGTACGTGGGGGCTTGGCCCATTTTCAGCTCAGGCTTTTATAGCCTGGAAAGTGGTCTTTCAAAAATGTGATTTTTAACTCGAAATCTGCGTAATTCTGACGAAATTTTCTGATAACATTCTCGTGAAGTTCAATGCAGACATTATCTCAGGAAAAACCGATGAAAATATGGCCTTAATCTAAATCCGTGTTTCGGAGTCATCAATAATATCGGTTTTTATTCAAAAGTTCCGTCGTTTAAATCAGTGTTTCCGAGACACGCCATGATTAAAATAGGAGTTCTTCGGATGTGTCAGAATTTAAATCCTTGTTTTTTAATGTCGTCATTATTAAAATACAACTTCACATTAGTATAGTGAATTCCGTATATATAACCTTTTTCATGTTTCCGCCCTCCGTGCTAAAATTAGCCAAATATAACGCGGTAAAAGGATCATGGTCAATTTGGGCCAAGCTTCCGTACGCATGTAAAAACATGGCATGCCGGACTACACGGTACATTATTCCGTCGAATCGATTCAGCAATTTGTATAACCGATGCCTTAGACACATCACAGTCTATGCCCTATATTTAATCAAGCATTAAATGAACAAAATAGATCATGCGAGAAAGCGTGCCACCATTTTATTTTAATGGCAGGGCTAGGGAATGTATTTTTTCAGCCACATCGCCCACTTAAAGGGAACCACAAAAATTGCACTCGTTCAGATTATTTCTGCTTGTTTATTTGTTTGTTGTCAGGTTTGTTTGTTTGTTTTGTGTGTTTATTATCATGTTATGTGCTTATTCAAATGTTGTGCCCCCTTTACTTCATAACTTAGACGGAAGGAACAAACAAATTGTCCCTGGATCATACAGACAAATAATTATATAGAACAAGTGCATGCATGTAGCATTCACAGTATATATGCCAGATTAAGTTAACGCCATAATTTGACCTAAATTTAAACAGACATAATACACGAACCCACAAAAACCGAACAAACACACATTGAGACAGACAACGCTTAAAAGTAGTGGACTAAATATTTCATATTTGAAATTCAAAAGCCCTTTTCTGTAGTTCATTATACAAAACGTTGATTGAGTTGCTCACGTCGTGTGTGGGCCTTTTATCAAAAATGGATAACGGCACGTTATCCGATAAGTTGTGGCTATGGCCGGACAACTATTAGAGTGACTGTCATATACAAAGTCCCCAAGCCATAGTCGAATATGCTATACGCTAGAGTCTCAACTGAATAAAGATATCTACCAAATCAAAGTTCTTGTTCGCTGGAGAAAGCTCCACTCTTCGTACATTGTGTCCAGGGGGAAGTGGATGGAGAGCTGGGAGTAAGTATCATAATAGAAGGCAAGGCTAAATGGGAAAGATCCAGAGAAGGTCCAAAAGTAAGCCATGAATGCAATCAAAGATTGGACCAGCATCAGTACCCACATAGCTGTTTAACGTGCCGAATATCGCCAACCCTGGAGACGTACTGCAAAGGTGGCTGCCTCCCACCCTCTCCTGTCTCAGAGGACGGCATCGGATAGATAAACCAATTAGCCCATACGATCTTTATACACTTGAAAGTTGTCCTGCTGTGCCCATTTTCCTAGAGCTGCTGCAGAAAATATTGCTTAAATCACGCGGCCAATATTGGTAACTGTCAACAAACAGTACCTGCACTTTTGTGTGACCTCACATAACACATGAATTAACAAACCTGTGAAAGTTTGAGCTCAATTGATCATCGGCGAGTCACCAGAAATGAAAAGTCTATCATTGTTTTTGTATATAAATATGATTTTAGTTGCGAGATCTAGTTGCGCATACATATTTATATTTGTAAAAAAATAATAAAACAATTTATTTAAAAAAAAAACTTTTGCACTTTTGCATTTCAGGCAGAAATATCTCAAGGGACATTTTCCATCATCGTTATACAATGTAAATTAAGTGTAAATCTTGAGGTCAATTTTGCCAATGTTGTGCACACCCTTAGGGTGTATAAGGAATTTCCCTATTGGACAGCACAAACAACAACACCACGTTAGAAAGGGACAGATTGACAGCTGAGAACCACTTAACCCAAGGTAATGAAGTTATAGAAGTGTTTCACAAACAAGTTGCGAAAGGTAATCTCTAGAGTGTTTTGGAAAAATTACTTACTGTACATGACTTTGCCCCTCGTGAATGTCATAGAAATCACAATCTATTGCTCATTGGGTCTCATGAAAATCAAAGTACTAATGACGTCTCTTAAACTGACCAATGGTTCTGCCTGTCGAATCTCGTTGTGATCTGTAAAATTGTAAGAGAACAATATTGTTGAACATAAGTGGGGTTTTTCCCCTTCCCCTCTGATGCTTGTGTGCATTCAATGCTCCACTTAAGCATTTTATTGAGAAAGCAGATTGATCAAACCTATGCACCCCCTTACTACCAATGAAGTGAGTCCAAAATGTTATTAAAAATGCCTAACAATAAATAAGACGAAATGTGTATAACGAGCAGTGCCGTCGACCGAGCACACTACGGGGGTTCCAAGGTGCCATCCAGAAAATGATTTATCTCGCCAAGTTGACTTAACAACCCTGCGAACTAGAATTACAGTGATTTACGTCACAGGTTCAAACAGTGCCTCCTCTAAAGGTCAATGAAGACATATCATTGGCTGAGAGACGTGCGCAGCGCAAACACACGTGGACGTTTCCATTGTTTAACCTCGGCAATGGCGGCCAACGTAAGGGGTCTTCAAGATGCCCACGCGCCTTTTAATATTTATAATCAAGGCTATATGCACCGTAGAAGCAAAACTGGAGGACGATTGGTACGGCCGAACGGAAATTGATGACCGAATCCGTTGACAAACGAGGTGAAATAAGGTTATAGTAAGACTGCTCTGAGAAAACGTTTCCTTTGCCCTCAAATCAGTAATAACAAGAAAGAGAGCATGGCTGGATGTAGGGCAGTACGTTGCTTGGTGATGATGTGCTAGCAGTGAGACGTGAAGCAGGATTGTCAGCGTAGATTCATTACCACTGTCAAAGTCTAGTTCGCTCAAGGATTTTTTTTAGGACATTGACACAGATCTTCGTTTATGTTATTTACCGTCGGAGAGCTGCAGTTTTGGGGTCGGTGGCTGCAAAATAATAGAGCATGTAACCTCGACTACAAAGAGTGCTCTCCGAATCCAGGGTATTATCTGGCTGGCAAGATAGTACACTGACCATATCGGTTCATTATCCAACCACTGACTGGACCAGGTTGTGAATTTGGTGGCAGTCTCTTACTAACGTGATTGCATTGCTTATAATTTGAAACTAAACTACTTCATCTTCCTAATTTTAGTGATTTCTTGGTTCACACCCAAAACGATATAAAAGGAAATGACAATTGAACACACGGCTGTATTTAAGTCTGAAGTTACTCAAGCCTAACCATGATGTGTCGTGACTGCATGTATACGCTTTAGCGATTCTGCGTTTTTAATGATCCCGCGTCACGCGAACCTACAAATCTCTTAAAGTGATGACAGAGTCATTACAACTAGAGAGGGGTTCTTTTCGGACAGGGTGCGCTTCACTGAAACGTTTATTAACCATGTATTGTCACTCTCCGCCCAGACATATAATTAAGCCGGGAGTAAGGTATGTGTACTTAGTCAACCCATAAGTATCTTGACATGCGTGACTGCATAATGTATATATTTCTTACGGAGATGACAATTGTTTAGAAGAATGTTCGGCGTTCATTCATAATTCATCCATATCATTAATGATGTTGACTAAGCCTGTCTGGCTCCGGAAGAAGGTGACACCTTGTCTGTTGATTGTATAAACACTATGAGCTATTGCTTTTAACAGTATCGTACAGGTTACAAACATTACACCCTACTTTGCACATTTGGCTGGAATCTTTCTTTTCGCGCGAGAGAAACGAAAATATGCGTGAAAGTATAGAGTTTGCTCGGGCCCACCAGTCTCATTCCAAGACAGATTGGATGGGCTGATGTGCTTGTATAAACCAATTGGTTCAGGCTGTACTAATGCGTGATATGAACGAGTCCTGCTGATCGGCAACATGGACATACACGATATGATAATGAATGAAGGCTTCATTGAGAGTAAACTTCTTTTTGAACCAAATAATATGCAAGAATTTTGAACGAGCACTATTTTTCAGTACAAGGCAAAGAATGATTTGCAAAGGATTTACACAAAAAAGCTACTTCGTTATTGATACTCGAGCCTTTTTCGTAAATAGGAAGAGGTCGGGAGGATGGTCAAATGCGCATGTGCATATACATCAGCTCATCCCAGCACTTGTTTTGTTATACCTATTTGATATATTTATTTATTCGATACCAAACAGCGGATATCCGCCTTTAAAAGGTATCATTGAAAAAAAAAAAAAAAAACGTATATAAAAGTTAAAATTGGAAATTACAAAATACATGACACAGAATAATAAGTATAGAAAAACAAGTAATTGTAACACATACAAAAAAGTGTTGGTACACAAACAAGTACAGAAACACCCCATAAGCAAGCAAACAAACAAACAAACAAACAAAAAACAGACAGACAATCAAACAAACAAACAAACACCCCAACACCCCAACAAACAAACTAACAAATAAACAAACAAAAACAACAAATAAACAAACAAATAAACAAACAAACAAACAAACAACTAAACAAATAAACAGACAAATTGAAATTGTCTTTAAAAAGTTCTACTGAGCAAAATTTTAAAATTGAAACAAACCCATAAATTAAAAACACCTAGATTATCAAAGCAGTTCAAAAGGTGATAGCGCTGGGACCGAGCGAACGTATACAGATGCAAACTACCCGCTCTAAAAGTGGCTTGTTTTGTTCCTTTCAACTGCCCTCCCAAGTTCGGACCCCCCTCCTCCCCCCCCCCCCCAAAAAAAAAAAAGAAGAAGAAAAAAAAAAAGGGAAACTACGCAGAAATAAAAACCGACAGAGAATCAGACAACAAATTACCCGTGTAAACCCATGTAAAGTTTCGGGCCATTAACATCTGCCAATCTTAACCACCCCCCCCCCCCTCCCAAAAAAATTATAATAAAAAATAAAAAATAAAAAAATAAAAACATTAAATAAATAAATAAATAAATAAAAAATAAAATAAAATAAAATAAAACAATTTAATGGGGCCTTTACACTCTGTTTACTCCCTATTTAGTGGGGGTGCACCCTTAATTATGCACTGTCTTTAGTAAGTAACAGGATTGTTAGGATAGTACCCGTGTTGTTATCAAGGACGAACCTGGCGAGATGGACGGAGCAACTGACTATTAAGATACCAGATGAGATGAAACAACAATACTACATAATCATTACACGCCATTAAGTGCCTCTTCCACATTTGAGATTAGACTTGATGGTACAGTTATTTACACAGCCTGTCACTGCATAGACAAGTAACGGCGTAATGTATACATGTTACACACATCTCCACGAAATGTAATTAAAACTCTTCTCGAAAGTCAAACAAGCTTTCCGACTATCTCATCGCCAACATGGCTCAACGGCGCGGTTGGTATAAACGCGACACGAAAGCGCAAGTTGGAAAGAAGGCCCGCCGTTTGCCGCTGTCTGAACTCCAGCCGAGTTTAAAGGAGTGGTACATCGTTGTTGTTGTTGTTGTTGCTATTGTCACTTATTTATAATGATAACAATTTCAGCATCAATGGTAACGAACAATTACCTTGGATTCTACAGCACTATGATAACAATTTTGTTTTATCAAGCTTCTATAAAAGCTAGATTTTGAAATTTTACATGAGCTCTACCTTCGGGTGAGGTTCGCGGTAACACCATGGCATGACAACTCTCTGTGATTTGTGGCAGTTCTGCAAAGAACCGATGGTGTATAACTTAGATTCACCAACCCATAGTTTTTAATTTCGTGTACATTGTGTTACCGCAACACCTTACTAGATATTAAATATAGCTGTTTATGTTCCTGTTCTTAAACTAGGCTTTGTATAATACCCCAGTGTTTACAAACATAATATAAGCATTAAATAGAGGCAAATTCCTTGTAATTCTGGCTCCTTGCCGTTGTTGTTTTCATTTTGAATTATTCGGTCGCCATTTTGCTCCGCGAGGAGAACATCTTATACGGCATTTACTCTCGTGACAGGTGTTCGGGTTTTCCGGGAAAAAATGATCCACCGGTAATGGCATTTTAACGTGTAATGCATTGCGAGGCAATTTCATTAACTGATCAATTACTTAGCGCAGATTGAGTTGATTCATTTTCTTAAGGACAGTAATTGCAAAACCAACTTTACACCATGTCAATTTACGTATTTATGAACGAAGGCAGAAATCAATTATCTTGTTTTGTTCTGATAAAAATTATATAAAATCTTTGACGGTTCATTTAAGTGAAAATATATATAAAGCACAGTTGTTAATACGTGATATCAATAGTTACTCAGTTGTGTTATAGTGTTTATTTATTTATAAATAAATGTTAGTTGTTTTTTACTGCGATTTACCTGACAGTATCGATGTCAAACAGGTTCCGTATTGGTATTTATTTATATTTTAATCATAATAATTATTATTATTATACTTTTACTTTTTATTAATGGGGGAGCAAACAGTATTATCTTATCACTGCATTGTGTCGGTTACTGTAAAAAGTGATTGGCAGTTGTTTGTTTGTTGACAAACGAAACGTTAATTAAGACCGGTTAGACAGGTTTGGGTGGAATAATGTCGCAACGCTTCAGCGTGTATTGTAGTACGTAAAGAACACGCAATCGGATCGCTCATTTTTTTGCATTTGCTTCCTTGGCATATCCGTTCCGTGCACATCCTTACCCGCAGGGTTGACCCAAGATGTTGATATCAGAGCAAAGTGCGCCCCTAAGGCCGGTTCACACACTCGTCCGCATCCTACAATGCGATTGTCGGATGTGACGTTCGTACTTCAACAAAACAAGCAGCTTGAATAGTGTGCTCCCGGGTCGTCTTCGGGAGAGCGGTGAACGCCGCTCGAAATGTTGGGATTATTTTTCATCATCAGTCTCTTTCTTAAAGCCAGCACTTCTTCCCAGCAGTGGAGACTGTAATATAGTTGTCATTCGAAAACTACAATCTAAAAACTAGCGGTTCAGAGTTGACTCCCATTATTTCGGGGGGTGGGGCCTGACAAATTTCTGGGTCAGGCTGACCCAGAAGCTGTTTTTTAAATTTTATTTTATGGAATTTGAACTCAGATTCTGGGTCAGTTTTATGCATTTTTGAGTCAATGTAACTCACAGTCCGGGTCATACATACTAAGTGATCAAGCAATGGATCATACCCCATCAGGACTTGGAATCCGGGTCAATTCTGGAACACAAGTATTTAGGGTGAAAGTCAAACTCATTTCTTATTTCTCAGCAATTAGCTCTTTGAGCGTCAACATAGTTATACATACAACATTTATCTTTAATTGAAAAGGGATTCGTGTTTTTATCTGCCAATAGATGGATCATGAATATATTTAAAAAGTGGCTTTCCTTTTCTAATCGAGAAACAAAAAACCTCCAACTTCACTTTAAAAATGTTGAAATTGTTCAACCCTTACTGCCACCATTGCAATGCAATTACCGAGTACACCTGCATGCAGCTCGCAACGGTTTCCTTGGAATACATATGTATTTCATCACAGAACCTATAAATGTCAACCGTTTAACGGGTGACAAATGATCTTGACATTCGCATGGCCGTGTGCTGTGCAGGAATGAGTCCACGGTCTGCAACTCCTGGTATGAATTTCATTTTGCCGCCCCCTTCATTGAAGTGTAAATGGCAGGCTATTCATCGTGCAGTTTTCGAGACGAATGTTGTTTATCTATTTATTTATTTGTAAATTGTATACGTGTCATCTTTGGTCGGTGGATTTTGATTTGTATACGACAGGTGCACGTTAGACCTATCCATTAGAAGTGAACCATGTCTGATTCCCACATAACACAATACATAGAATTATGTGTGACAGTTTTTATAGCAGTCTGACCGATACTCCTTTTATTTATTTATTTATTTATTTATTTATTTATTTATTTATTTATTTATTTATTTATTTATTTATTTATTTATTTATTTATTTATTTATTTATTTATTTATTTATTTATTTATTTATCTAGTTAGTTAGTTAGTTAGTTAGTTAGTTAGTTAGTTAGTTAGTTAGTTAGTTAGTTAGTTAGTTAGTTAGTTAGTTAGTTAGTTAGTTAGTTAGTTAGTTAGTTAGTTAGTTAGTTAGTTAGTTAGTTAGTTAGTTAGTTAGTTAGTTAGTTAGTTAGTTAGTTAGTTAGTTAGTTAGTTAGTTAGTTAGTTAGTTAGTTAGTTAGTTAGTTAGTTAGTTAGTTAGTTAGTTAGTTAGTTAGTTAGTTAGTTAGTTAGTTAGTTAGTTAGTTAGTTAGTTAGTTAGTTAGTTAGTTAGTTAGTTAGTTAGTTAGTTAGTTAGTTAGTTAGTTAGTTAGTTAGTTAGTTAGTTAGTTAGTTAGTTAGTTAGTTAGTTAGTTAGTTAGTTAGTTAGTTAGTTAGTTAGTTAGTTAGTTAGTTAGTTAGTTAGTTAGTTAGATAGTTAGTTAGTTAGTTAGTTAGTTAGTTAGTTAGTTAGTTAGTTAGTTAGTTTTTTGTTGTTTTTTTTGTTTTGTTTTTAAAGTAAAATAGGCCTAAAACTAAACTAGCAAGCCCAAGAAGGACAATAAATCTTAAACAAAAGTAACAAAACAACTCCTGAGTGTAACTTTATAAAGGTAAGGTCATACTTCGGTAATGACCCCGGAAAGAAAAGTGTCATTTTATCCGAAATCCTATCTTGCTACAGAGTTAGTAAACATTCTGCAAAATTATTTCGTCTGAAGCGCCGCCTTTGATTTGAAGTCTGTACAAGTTCCCGTGCCAAAAAATGTGAATCTCCAAATAGTAGCTTTATGCGACTTTTGGAGATTCAAATTTCTTGGGGTCCGTTTGTAAATGCTGCGGCTAGAGAGAGAGCCGCGGTTAGTGCCCACTTTCACCTCGCTAAATGTAGATGGATTCAACGTTCTTGATGATTATACCTTGACGATGTTTGATGTTTTCTCAACAAATAGACACTGTATTCAGCTGAAACTTTCACAAGTGACTTTTATTATATCTTTATTAAATATAAGGTGTATGATAAAGCATTATGTTGACAAAATCTAAATGATTATCCAATCTTTAATATATTATTATCATACTATAATTACAGTATTGTCATTTCATTGCATGGGAAGTTGTTACTGCCGGAGACCATGCATTTAATGAAAATGGCCTGCTCATAAAAAAGGCAATTCTGTTTCTTTGTTTATTTGTTTTAGGGTTATTAATTTGGTAATTATTTTTAACAACTTATCCTACAAATAATTGCTTGGATATTCGGTTGGCCAATGTCAATAGTTACACACGCTCCCATTCACATTGTGACGTTTAGTAAACCACGTTATAATGAAAAGATGGAAAGAGGATGATCACCAAGTCATCAGCAACTAATTGAAACAAGGAACAGAATTTCCAATTTGACCGGGATTTTTTTTTAAATTCCACCTGGTACCAATATAATAAAAATAGTCTGTGAGCGACAGCCCCCCCCCCCTTTAGCAAAGCATCTAAACATTTGCAATAATTACATCACTTTTTACGTTGATAAATATATATTGCCGATAAACAGATATGAGTTATTTTCATACGTTAAGTTTTTAACATGTCAGATAATCAATTTTGGGGAATCGGTATCAACTGCCGTAAAACACAAGTCCAGACTAACAATTAATTCGGAACCCTTAAAAAAACAAGATTTGCCAAAAACATTGTTGCAAATCTATCCTTAAAAAACACTGGACACATTGGTATTTACTCAAAATATATATTAGCATAAAAACTTACTTGGTAACGAGCAACGGGGAGCTGTTGATAGCATAAAACATTATGAGAAACGACTCCCTCTGCAAGTAACGTAGTTTTTGAGAAAGAGGTAATTTCGCACTAAAATATTTGAATCTGAGAAAGACTTCAGGCCTGAAGTCTTTCTCAGGCATCTGAAAGCACACAGATTTGTGCAACAAGGGTTTTTTTTTTTTCATTATTTTCGTGCAACTTCGATGACCAATTGAGCCAAAAATTTCACAGATTTGTTATTTTATGCATATGTTGGGATACACCAAGTGAGAATACTGGTTGTTGACAATTCCAAACGTGTCCAGTGCCTTTAACCACTTTTCGTTGCTTTAATACAAAAACTGTGAACACCAGCTGCACTTTACATAAAATTCATAGGTTGATCTAATGGAGCGCTTATTGACTATACTAAAAGATGGAAATAGCTTTTCTATAATAAATGAGCGATTGAAGTATTATCCCGTTAGAAGTGTCCAGAAGTATAGCTCGCGGCAAAACACCGCCTTCATCTAATTATCGTTTGGTGAATCGTAATAAGGGATCTGCGCCGTCATTCAAAACGGCAAAATGTTCGCAATTTGACCTACTTCTTGATGTTAACAACCACATTGGGCAATTTCGGTTGTAATCTTGGGTGGAACGAGGCCAGGATCTGTCGCACGAGTGGCACCTGGAGACTTGTTTGTAACCTGGGGCAACTTCCTATGTAAATGTTATTCAAAGGTGACGTGGACTCCCGAATGAACCGGTATGCTTGAGGAACGTAGTCTGTATATAAAGGCGACTGTATATAGGGATGGGGGCGTCGTGCAACCCTTCCACAACCCTAACTTGAGATCGCAACTGGTATAGATAGACCTTAAGGTGATCACTATCTGACTGCAGCACTACCAACTAAACTCCGCAAAGGGATACGGTGTACAGCCAATCAGCGTTCTTTTTCAGCACATCCCTTCCAGGGGTTAGTGACGAGAGGTATCGATACGGCGCGGTGCCCATGGTTACAAGGCTATAACAAACAGAGTTTATGCATTGATCTCTATTATATTGAGATATAATATAATAGTGATCAATGAGTTCATGTGCATGACGTCATTTGAATAGGGCGCCCTCGCATAGAGGCCAACAAGAGGTTGCTCATTGGCCCACCCTGCGCGTTCTGCGCGTACTTTTTAAACAAAATTTAACAAAATTTCTCCAAGGTGGTGGCGACATGAAGCAAATTCATGGTAGCGAGGCTGGAGTTGAGGGTGACCGTGTAAAAATACGATTCATTTAAAATGGAATCGCGTCAAAATTCGTGCATTTGTACACGCGCGTAGTAAGCGTCCTACAAGCGTCATACAAGCGCTCGAAAGTTTTTAACAAGCGTGCACGCAAAGTAGTCGCCATTGGGAGCCAATCAGCGTTGTTTTTCAGTACATCCCTACCAGGGGTTAGTGACGAGAGGTATCGATACGGCGCACTGCCTATGGTAGCGAGGCTGATATTAGCTGGGCTGTCCAGGGAGAGCAACATTTACAACAATAATTGTTTACCATAGACATCAGTATAGCTCGCCGTAAAAGTTGGTTTTAAATTTGCAACACAATTATTTTACATGTTTTAGAAAATGTTTGTACTTAACTTTAAGAGTGTCAATCTATTTAGTGTCCCCTGAAGTAAGCAGTAAATATTGTATTCACTTTACAGCTTGGAGGTGTTATAATGGTATGCATTACGGAGTTGCCTCGGCTGTTTTGACACCCACCGCTAATTCGAAAAGCCCCAGTTATGTCATGTCACATGTAGATTATACGCGATTAAAAGCATCGCCGTGAAGCGTAAATCGCGTGATCAACATTTTCATCATCTACATTTTTTATTCATTAATTGTATTTATTAGTTCAATCACTTATGCCTTTAAAAAACATTAGAATACATGCAGAAGTTTTAGAATTATTAGGTTGACACACTGAGGTTCCGGAGCTAAGTAAAGCTAAAACTAATACAACAAAAAGTGACACCATATTGTGAGTCTAAAGAATGTAAAAAACTCAGACTACAAAAAAACAAGTAAAACTGAGAACTGAAGGTGACGGCACCACGTCCAGGGGCCAAATGCCCTTGAACAAAGGCAGACGGCTTGCTTACATGAATTATTTAACTACATCAGACCATCAATCAAAATGAAAGAGGTGCAGCTGAGGTGTTTAGAATATTTGAACACAATAAACAATGCAACACAAAATAATAACAATCAGCCAAAAATATCAGAAACAAAAGAATAAATTTGAAAAAAAACACAATTATTTATATAAAAAAAAGTAATAATACAACAGCCTATGGAAATGTTTCCTAAATATAAATGTTTGGTCTATAAAATAGGCCTTTTCAAAACCATAGCTTTGGCTTTTGCTCCGGCTTAAGCTCCGTCAGCCTGTTTGAAGCCCCGTATTAAAAGCACACGTTTCCAAAATAACTGGCAGAGTCTAAGCCGGAGTCCATTTAGCCGAAGCGGTGATTTCGAAAAGGGTCATATGCACGGTCTTTCGAAGAACAAAACAATCTGAAAACTTTCCCATTTTCATTAGGACTTGTGTTGAGTATTATGCTTCGGCTGTTCCTGATCATCGGCCTAAATATTTGCTTTGCTTTTAAGAATTATGATATTGTTTACTTCATGGAAACACTGTGTTGAAAAGTTTGAAGGAAACAATACTGTTGTTTTAGCGAACCTTACCAATGTGAGATAGATTTTTGCAGCACAGCTAATTTCGATTATTTTGGATTGGAAAGAAATCTTTTTTTTTAATGTTCGTTTATGCATTTTTTTTTTTTAAACAAGTCAATTATTTTGTTGATTTGGAAAACTCTGGGGCACATCCCCAAGGTCCGAAAGAGTGGACTTGTTTTGCAGTTTGATTTTGCAAAGATTACAGCCAGGCTGATCCAAACGTAACTCCTGCTAAATGGTTCCAGCAACCACATATTATTTTCACCATCAACATTAACATTTTGTGAATAACCGTCACAAAATTGTCTTTCTGGTTGAAAGGTCGATCCTGTTTTTACTCCTCTTTTTTATGCGATTGTAATAATTGTAGCAAAATAAAATGAGAATTATGATATTGTTTACTTCATGGAAACACTGTGTTGAAAAGTTTGAAGGAAACAATACTGTTGTTTTAGCGAACCTTACCAATGTGAGATAGATTTTTGCAGCACAGCTAATTTCGATTATTTTGGATTGGAAAGAAATCTTTTTTTTTAATGTTCGTTTATGCATTTTTTTTTTTTAAACAAGTCAATTATTTTGTTGATTTGGAAAACTCTGGGGCACATCCCCAAGGTCCGAAAGAGTGGACTTGTTTTGCAGTTTGATTTTGCAAAGATTACAGCCAGGCTGATCCAAACGTAACTCCTGCTAAATGGTTCCAGCAACCACATATTATTTTCACCATCAACATTAACATTTTGTGAATAACCGTCACAAAATTGTCTTTCTGGTTGAAAGGTCGATCCTGTTTTTACTCCTCTTTTTTATGCGATTGTAATAATTGTAGCAAAATAAAATGAGCTTTGTTATCTGTAAATCAAGAAACGAGATTTACCCTCAAAAACTTTTCTCTATAATCCAATTTCCATGGGATGTATAGCTTCGATTCCCGTATTAGATTATGTGAAAGATCCCCGCATCGCAATCGCTTTTAGGGAACCATGGACCCAGAGAAAGTCAGTCTCTTTTTGATTCCATAAGCTTTATAACATCACCCCAAACATTCAACAGCCGGAAAGAAGTAAGATTGAAGACAGAGAAACAGGTGAGGGCACTCGCAGTTAATTTGCCGCCCTGGCTGTGTTACGGCCGGTCCAAGATATCGATTCGATGAACCACATTGTAAATTTAAAGCAAGGTTCCGCAAGATAACACCATTTTGTTTTGCTGAGCTGTATTGATCAATCAAACCACTTGGTTTCGCAGTGTCATTATACTGGAGAATAATGGTTATGGCAGTCTTAATCAAAGAACTAGATTTGATAACCTCCAAAACACGGTTATTCCATAGTCGTCCCTCATGTTTGTTCCCCCATTTAAATCAACATGAACAAAACTAAGGCTGGAAGAGAGGTTGATTTACGCATTTTTAGAGAAT
Source organism: Pisaster brevispinus (assembly GCA_023634235.1). NCBI lineage: Eukaryota > Metazoa > Echinodermata > Asteroidea > Forcipulatida > Asteriidae > Pisaster > Pisaster brevispinus. The sequence goes on from JAMKCF010000012.1 coordinate 3,331,222, forward strand.
CAAAGCTCGTTCTCGTTTTGTATTTAATGTCATTGTTTCTTCTTCCAATCTTTTGATCACACTACAAACGTGACCCAAATTGGGGCAGAAAAAACGGCTACAGCGTGCGTGCATTTTCAACAGTCCCGGTTCAACCGATAGCGATACTGACAAATTCAAGCCATAGAGACTAGGGTTGGAGAAACCACCCGTGTAATCACCAGCCTCTTATTCGCAAGGTTTGGTAATAATTTACCTCTCAACAAATCTCGGACACCACTTCTAGACACAACTTTAACCGGAAGTCAGTCTGCTAGTGTTTGAACAATTATTCTTTACACGACACGAGGAGCAGTTTGTGGGTAAATACAACACACCACACGCAAAAGGATAGCGGTGACGCCTGTTACAGTAATAATAGTATGTAAATGACTATTTCATTTTCTTCGGGTGACAGTCCTTAATAACACTAATGTTGCTTGTATGGGGAGTGCAAATGTTTTACGGGAACCTTGCTATAGCGAAGTGTATCTTCGAAATGGTACTTGAGCAGTACTCGACTACGTGTACCAAGATATGGGTACTTCAACGTTGAAACTGTACACAGAAACAGCGGCATGAAGGTCCCGAACTGAGAGTAAGATTTGTAATGGTTGATTAAATAATATTAGCCCCCACCCCCTAAAAAAAATAATAATAAAATACAAATTAGAAGAAATAACAAGAACGTGACATTATAGCTGGAACCTCGTATTAGATTAGCCTACATTCATTGGACAAATGCCGTTACTCCAGCAAAACGAGAAATGAAATACCTAGAAATATTGGGTTTCTTAATAAACACTGGTAATTACATTGCGATATGTTTACATATGGCTGCCCCGTACATCGACCCAAAGAACTAATGATCCGGGGTTGGATAGCTGAAAACGGAGAATAATTACATTTTTTTTCTCTCTCTCTCTCTCTCTCTCCGTCTTTTTTCATATGTTACTTTCTTAGTAGGTCAACCAGGACACAAAAAGTAGGTTACTATTTTGGAGGGAATGTAGAGCGTGTCATTCAAGTTCCGTTAGGTGTTAAATTGAAGGCAAGCGATAATTCGTGGGTTGTTAAACACACCGTGAGCTCAATCAAATCACAAGTGCTGACATTTTTATGTGATGACCACGTATGTCACAAAATAGTGGTTTAAATAATATTTAAATAGGTGTAATAGAAAATAAAGATCCCTGCGGTGATTGGGAGTATTGTAGTGCATTCAGTTCCGAAACGAGTGTTTGGCACTTGACAATGATGTAAAGCCTGTCTGAGTTTTGCAACTGATGTCTGTGTGAACAATTAGTCACTACGCTAATCTACGGAGCCTGGCAAGTGACATGTGACAAACAATGTTTACCTTCGTATAGATGGACGAGATAGAAACAAGATTTGTCATGTTCACTTCACGAGCTCAATTAGCTGTGTCTGTTCACTTTTTGTTCAGTTCAAATTACACTTCAATTTAACTTAATCCAGCCCCTGTATATATTACGCTGTTTATGTTGTTTTATACTGCGGGCATTGTAAAGAACTGTGGTATCATTAATTTTATGCGTGAGAACGATGCAAATGTATTAATATTATCATCCTTCATTGTGTACTGAAAAAACTGGGGGTGTTAAAATGGACACCATTGGTGTTGTCACATGTAGATACCTAAGAGAGAATCCAAATTTACACCAAAGGGTGTTTAAATAACACAACTTTTTGCCATAATAGTTACATTGGTGTTTTTGTGTGTGCAACATTCCACGATGTTAATTTCGATTCTCTCTTCGGTATCTATATGAGACAACACCCATGGTGTCAATTTTAACACCCCCAGTTTTTGCAGTGTGTTTACTGCTTGTCTCTTTTTCTTTTTTCGTTTTTTAGGATATGGAGATGTTGTCCCAGTGACTGTAGCCGGCAAGGCGTTCTGTGTCTTGTATTCGGCTATTGGCATCCCACTCTGCGTGCTGTACATGGGCGGAGTTGGCAGTCTCCTGGCCCAAGTCACCTTAACACTCTGTCGTATCCTCAAAATCGGGCAGCCCATCACGAGAGCTATATGTTGCTGCTGCAACAAGAACAAAAAAGACAAGAAGTACGACTTAGGAAGAGGCGGCGTGGAACTCGAAGAGCAGCAGAGCATGTCGTCAATGAAGAAGAAGAAGAATAAGAAGAAGGAAGAAGAAGATAAGGATGACGGCTCGCAGGACACGGCCGTGGTGACTAGGCAGCACAATATCGAGTCTGGCGAAGTCAATTACCAAGACGAAATGGAGGCACCAGTTCTCCTGGTTTTTGCCATTCTTATCGGCTACATGTGTGCCGGTGCGTTCATCATGTCACGCATCGAAGAATGGACTTTTGGAGATGCTCTGTACTTCACCTACATCACCCTGACCACCATTGGGTTTGGGGACTACGTGCCCATGATGCTGTACAAGGAAGACGCGTACATTGTGTGTGTCATCTACGGCTTGTTCGGGCTCGCTGTCATGTCCATGTGCATCACATTGGTCCAGGCTAAAGTCAGGCGATTAGGCAACCGATTCTGGGATTGCATCGGGTTTTAAAATTGTATGCACCAAGTGAAATACTTAATTTTGACTGTAAGCACTGCATTCGAATCTGAGATAACCCTAAAATGTTTAAATTAGATGAGCAGTGCCTATTCTCTCAATACCCCAGGTCAGAATTGATTGAGATTCACTGTCCCAGAGGGGCCTGACCAACTTCTGGGTTAGCTGAACATGAAATAGGTTAACCAATGGGATTTTAGCTGAGACTCTGCGTCAGTTCGACCCATTTCTGACCGTTTGGTGTCACAGATTCCGGGTCATACTGAACCACATGAGGGTCTTAAACCCACGAGACCCGAATCTGTGTCAATTCTGACCCAGGTTGTTTTGGGGTGGTTTTTTTTATTAGATGGCACACCCGGAATAATTAAGCGCGCAAACACGGTGTTAGCTGTGTAAAGTTAAGAGGGGAAAAAACCCGCCAACAAGTCCAACTGTCTTGCAAGCCCGTGAAGTTAAGTTAAGTGCGAAGTTTTCACATAGTGTAAGCGTGAATGTGTCCCTGGCGTGCTTGGCATTAGATCTTACGATTTCTTAAACAGCCAAGAATAGAAATAATGATGCAAACTGAATCCTTTACACAAGAGTCATAGAGCCACAAAACTGATAAACAGCTGCTCAGTCATGATATACCGTGAGAGTAAAGTACATAATTACGTGTAAGTTTATCTTGTAAATGTCTTCAATGGTTGCTGGTTTTCAATAGTATCTAATCTTCCCCATCGACTTTTGACATCGGAGAATCCAAAAACTCTAAAAACTCCCAGTTCAGAATTGACCTAGATTCCGCTCTTGGGGCTGATCCTTTCCTGGGTCAGTTTCACTCGGAGCCCGTGCCAAAGTGACCCGGAATCCGAGTCAAAGGTCAATATTTTAAACAAAGTTGGGTCCAACTGACACATTATTTCGGGTCAAACTAATCCAGAAGTGGATCCGGCACCCTTGGACTTTGAATCCAGGTCAATTATGACTACACAAAATACGGAATAGTTGAGTGGGGGAAAAAATCAACCGGCAGTTTGTTGTCATAGAGAATGAATGTTTGGAATGTTTGAGATTTTGATGTAATGCTGTCGCACACTCCTGGCACTTCTGAGTTAAAATCTTGCTTCATTTGTCATTAAATGAAATCAGATGGCAAACACAAGATGTATAGAGAGGTAATAAGCTATGTTTTTCCACAACGCGTACGTGATGATAGTCATTTCAGGCTTCGTGTTGCTGTTCCGGTGCAAGCCCAAAATCATTCAGCAACACGGTGCGTGTTTACCGTGCACTTCTTATTAAAGTGAGGCACATTATTCTCTATTTTGACGCCCCTTAATTATCGGGGAGAATCAAGGAGGAGAAAAAGCTTTGTGAAATCATTCCCTCAAAAAATATTTTCAAAAAACTTATTTATAACACCGTTTTCGTACCCGTTCGAGAATACGTCGAGAATGTCGTTTTGACTTAACGAACCTATAGCAAGGCGTAATGCGTGTAAAGTCAATCTCACTTTTATGACAATTTACGCAGACATTTACGTAAAACACGAGCGATATACGCATGCGTAAAGAGAAAAACTGGTAGCTGTGTAAATCTGTCTTCAAGACTATCCGCACAGATACGTCCTTCGCACACAAAATTACAATTTATACACAAAAGTTCAGATAAATTGGGAGTTCCTACAGATATAATAATTACAAACATAATTCAGACTAATTAACTAGTCAAATTAAGCAGTTGTTTTCAAAACAAATTAATCATTGTTATTTCTTCTGCGCAACGCGTGCGATCACCGCCCCCCCCCCATCCCGCCGACTACCAAACATGGACAGTGCAAACCGCCCTCTGTTGGCATCTTCAGTTTTGTGAGTGGCTTGGGTTTGTTCCGCATGTTAACAAATCCATGAATTGAACATTCGCATCATTATCTAATAATACCAAATAAGTTTTGTCAAACTTCATGAGGATAAAAACAACAGTTTATTCTCTAGTATTTGCTAAAAATGTAATACAAGGTAACTTTATATTTCAACATGGTCTGTTATAAAGTATTGGAAACAAATAACAATAACAAGAAATCCTTGTGTATATATCTAAGGATCGTACAGAGATCGTTGTATTAGTAAACATTGATGTGAAGATTTCAAACTGGAATGTTATCCAACCAAACTAAGTAAAAACTAAAAATACATACATTCTTTCGCTGTGTGCTGTATATACGATTTTTGTTAACTATTTGTTGTTCAAACTTAACATTCTGACTTCTAAATCTTAGTTAGTTTCATGGGACCCATCGGTGGCTCTGCGATTTACATGGTAATCTTTTCAAACTCTTTGCCGAAACCCAGACTTGCACCTTTCAAGAGAGAGAGAGTTAAGGCCAATGATCCAGGGATCTAGTTCATCAAAATTTAAAAGCTTCTGTGTCAGAATTGGCCCGGATTCGTCCACTGGGGCCTGTCCAATTTCTGGGTCAGAAAAAACCGTCCGGAATTTGGTTTAAAAAATGGGAAGTTTCACTCTGATTCTGCGTCACTGTGACACAGTTTCGGGTCAGTTTGGCACAAACCGGGTGTACTAACCCAGACATGGGTTCCCCACTAACCCAGAAATGGGTTCTCCCCTCCCTAGGACCCGGAATCCGGAATACGGGTAAATTCTGCTCTGGGCATTTTTAGAGTGCAGTCCACGGTGAAGGGCTAAAGACATCTCTTTTCTTTACAAACACTGACCACTATTAAGTTGGTAAGGTCGGCTCCGAGTACACCATAAAAAAAATATATTTTAAAAATATATAAAAAACAACAACAACAATAACAACAACAACGACGACGACGACAACAACAACAACTTATGTGCTGGCATAAATCTTAACCTTAATCAAACAGTTTTGGGGGTTTTGAAGAATAAACTTGTATTTTTTGTTTTAGGTAGTATAATGATATAATCTGTGATATGGGTGATTTGATTGCATTTATGTATTAATCAATGGTTGTATTTTTGCAGTGAAGGCCGCCCATACTTTTATCTACAGGTTGGCAAAACTCTCGTCTCTACATAGCAACGCACTTAGTATATTTATAACATTTGTAGACGTAGGCTACATTAACACTGATGTGTGGTTCTAATGTTTTGAATAACAGTTATTAAAAATAATTTAAATTTGTTTATGGTAAAAAAAATTAATAAGAAGATAATTGATTCCCTAATAATAGAAAGAATGCTGTGTTCTATCTGTATAAAATTGCTGTTACACTTTAGGTCAGTTTTTAATTCGAACCGATTATTACTAATGCGTAGCCACGTCGTAGCCTAGCGGTCTAGTGGGTATCGAGCGCAAGTTGTGGTGGATGGGTCACCCGGATCCTGGCCTTGACACTTGAGCGCAACACTAATAGCTATTATGAGTCTCGTCACACAGGAGGAGTACAAGGATACCTGTGTGGGTATAAATTGTTGATGTGAATGATTAACAACGTGTGTTATTTGGCTGCCGGTGCTGGATACTCCTATGGAGTTGATATTGTCACCAAAAAAATGCATTATAAGGACCCAATGAACAGGTGTAATAAATTATAATTTTCAGCAAGACACTTGGCTATATAAATGATTATCATCACACGAAGCTATCTTAGTGAGTAGAGATTGTTGATGACTGTGAATAAATAGCAATGTGTGTTAATTTGGCTGTCGGTGCTGGATACTCCTAAGGAGTTGATATTGTCACCAAAAATGCATTGTAAGGACCCGATGAACAGGTGTAATAAATTATAATTTTCAGCAAGACACTTGGCTATATAATTGATTATCATCACACGAAGCTATCTTAGTGAGTAGAGATTGTTGATGACTGTGAATACATAGCAATATGTGTTAATTTGGCTGTCGGTGCTGGATACTCCTAAGGAGTTGATATTGTCACCAAAAATGCATTGTAAGGACCCGATGAACAGGTGTAATAAATTATAATTTTCAGCAAGACACTTGGCTATATAATTGATTATCATCACACGAAGCTATCTTAGTGAGTAGAGATTGTTGATGACTGTGAATACATAGCAATATGTGTTAATTTGGCTGTCGGTGCTGGATACTCCTAAGGAGTTGATATTGTCACCAAAAATGCATTGTAAGGACCCGATGAACAGGTGTAATAAATTATAATTTTCAGCAAGACACTTGGCTATTATAATTGATTATCATCACACGAAGCTATCTTAGTGAGTAGAGATTGTTGATGAGTGGTAATATACTTACTCCTAAGGAGTTGAGATTGTCTCCAGTAATGCATTGAATAATTTCCTAGTTAGATTCGCTCGTGGAAGAGTTCCGGAGGAAAAGATCCAAGTACCAAGAAACAAGGGTCCCGGTGAACAGGCTTGCTTTGAGGGGCTTGCTTGGCTTGAAAAAAACCACATAAAAAACACACTAACGTTGATATTTGTATTATTGTTGTTATTAGTTAGAAGTAGTCGTATTAAGCTTCAAACTGATAAATTATTATTTCAAATAATAATGTCCTTTAATTTCAAATGGTTTCCTAACGTGTGTTCTTGTTACTGAAACAATCAGTTCCTGAAGCATCTTTTGATGTTAACATTGCAAGTTTGTTTGAACTTCTTATTTGGGGTGGTATGATTCTCCTGTTTATAATTGCTGTTCAATATTGTTTCAAATCTGATTGGGAAAAAAAGGTTCACAATAAACTAAAAATTTCACAACTTTGCCGACCGTTTGTTTTCAGTAATTGATAACTTTTCCACGACAGTACTGCAACGACATAAAATTGTTTTTCCTTTGATTCTGGTATTTGCAAATAAAATATTTTGTCGTTGACGACTAAATCACTATGAGAACTTTATAAAACTGCTTGGATTTAAACGTATCTCTGGTTTAAACTTGGACCATGTTTCAAGGATCGAGACATAAATTAAGTTATTGACACATGCAGCTAGTAAAACAAAGAATACGGCCTACGATGACAAAATATCTGGAGTAAGCAAAATAATCAATTGTATTGGTTGACTTAGAAGGTAGACTGTGCTCGAATTAATCAACGGCTGTTGGCTGCGACTTGTCACTGCTGAAGCCATTATTTTGGACACGACATCATTATCTGGCTTTTAGAAAGCACAGGTTTAGTTACCTTCCACTTTGTCAAACCAGAGTAATGCGTCGTATTCAAGAAGAGGCCTACACTTCTGAAGTGATATAATTTTTTTAAAAACACGTAATAGTTTTTACTAAGTTTGTCAGTTACTTGGTACGCACAGTGCCACTTTCAAACCTGCGGCAATCAACATAAGTATGGGATTGGCGGGGCTTCAATTGCTGTCGTTAACTCAACTTTACGGATTTTTTCCCCTGCAATATGAACCCTTGTTTTGACTTCATAATCAGACAGATTTCAGATTGATATTACCTTTTATAACAGGCCTAATAGCGAATCCATCACAATACAGTAATTGTACTTGGTTCGTGATGTTTTGATTGGTTTTGTTATTTGTTTTTCTCCTACCTGTTGGCAAACACAGTATTACATGTACTTAAAATAGCGCCCTCTTGTGGATGAACCCCGCCTGCTGTTCATCCATTAGATCGCGAGTTGGAGTTTGTGGTAGTCAATCTGCGGGGAGGGGGTGGTTGTGTCGTGGCAATGATGCAAATAATAATAGCCGCAATCTGGGACTTGAAATCAAGTATCTAAGAAATAAGCTCATTTTTTTTCTTCACTCTAGATAAACAAGGACATCCAGGGTTTTTGTCCTCAGTGTGAACACAGACAATCAATGTTGATGTTACGGGACCTTCCAGAAGATTCATCATGCAATGTACAGTACTTTCGTTTAGGCTGCGTTTATCCAGTGTAGGATGTAGCCCTCCTCTCTATAAACCTCCTTCATTATCTGTTCCTTGCTGTTCTTGCCCATACTGTTCTTGCATAAGTTCTAATGTCATTCCTCCATCTTCTTCTTTGTCTGCCTTTTCTCTTTTCCCCTGTCATTCATTGCCAATCCATTGGACATGTTTCACCTGTTGTCTTTTCTTCTAGAAGTGTATCAAGCCCTTCTCAAACTAGCTCATTTTATTGTCCATATAATACAGTCATTCACTCGGGTTGAGACATGAAACACTAACTGCCGCTCATGTTGCTCTTTGTGTTGTTACGTTTGTAGCAAACAACCGCCACGACAGCCTTCAATTAAGCAGCTCAACCAGCGAAACCGAACAAATAATTACATGTACATGTACATGTATGTGGATAGCCTTTTCTAACACATTTGTTTCATTATCGGGAACATACATAAGAACATTGGGGTTTTTTTTAGAAGTGACAAGTTGTATGTGTCCTTAACAAAGGTAAGATGTTTCCGTGTGTTCATGTGTGTGTTTTTGTTGATCAGTTCGGAAATAATGTGATCGAATATTATTTCCTATTTAGTTTTGTTTCTGCGGCCGTCCATAGTTTGTCCAACCTTCGTTATGCAGTCCGTGTCTATTGATATGATGTGTTGTTTGCATTGCCATCGATGACGGCAATAATGCAGGCCTGTGTCTTTTGTTGTGTTGTTTGCTTTCTCTCGATAGGACAATAATCTACATAGCTTAACAACCTGCTGTGTAGTTAAAAGGCCTTCACGGTACACTACATGTACAGATTTGTGCAATGTACATGTACATGTGCTACTATCGAAATATTGATGCTGCTTTTGATAACGTACACTTTTCTTGATCCATGCATGGCATATGTATAGGGTGTACTACGTACGTGATGACTGTGGGTGAAAGACTAAGCCCGGGTCTTATTTGTGAACCACAATACCTCATTAACACTGTTCGACCACGGATCTACCTGGAGCCTGAAAGTGCCACAACCACAGTGGTGCTGTAGTCGATACAACTCCACGGACCCTGGTTGTACTGCTACAACAAAGTGCATTTACGTGTCGTCGACTAGTGACTGGTCATGGCAAATGATGAAGGGGTAAGTTCCGGTCTCTCCTACTCCGTACTGGAGGAAGACACGGAGACCAATCAGCCCAGCTATCGCCCTTCAGCATACATCAACTCCGGCCCGGCAGCTAACCGGACCACCATCAAAGGGTGTCTCCGCGCCTCTGCGCCCCATCTCCTTATCGTTTCCATCTATCTCATCTACCTCTTCGTAGGCGGGGGGATTTTCCTCGCCATCCATGAGGCAGTGGAGATACCTAAATTAGTCAATATCACGGCCGAGTTGACCAAGCACGAGGAGATGAAGTTGCAGTTAGACAAGTCAGTAGAGACTTGCTCCCAGACGATCACGGGATTTAACTTAGCAGGTACATGGGAGACGTATACATCGCAGTGTGAACAATGGTATATGGACGACTACCTCCTCAGTCAACATGACCTGTCGTACATGAGGAGCGTACTCTTCTGCCTAACAACAATCGCCACTGTAGGTAGGTTGAGACAAATTAACTCACTAACTTCTACACCCCCCCCCCCCAAGCAATAAAAAAAAGGAAAACAAAACTTTTATTTTGCTTCGACCAAACTTTAGAATCATCCCAACTTGAATGTCACACAGTTGGGGCGGCCCAACTGCAGCTAGGATTTCCTAAAAGTGAATAGTGGCAGTATTAGAAGAGAGGGGAAAACTTGTAGATGACCACAAGAAGTGGGCCACTAAATTAGTTGTCCACCCCCCCCCCCCCCCAGTTTATCTCTGCTTTACAACGGGCCTACGAGTTACCAGTTATGGTGTTGCAGCCATCCCATGCTTGCATCGTATACAAGCCGCTGGTTCTCTGCTTGGTGACAGATCTTGCACCCAGGCTCAGTTGGGCCGTCCCAATCGTATCACTCAAGTTGGGCTTGATTCCAACTACAGTTGGGACGATTCTAAAGTTGGAGTGGAACAGTACGATTTTGGAAAAGTGCATCAAGTTCAGCGACGTTTCTTCATCGTGAGAATACGATTCGTGATTGCTGATTCTTTTTATTTAAATCAGAGTGCCGGCCTCTTTCCAGTGACTCTACAAATGGCGTCGTAGACAGGATTGAGCATTCCGCCGTTTTATTTATTGGTTGTTTGTATTTTTCTTCTGTTTACGCCGCACCTCAACATAATTCTTTCTTTATCCTTCATGGCCCCACGCCACCGTATTTAGATCGGCCTTCTTTGCCATTGGTTGAATATTATAGGTTTGCAGTAGGATCGGAAAGTTATGTGCACCCTTTATTTATAACTATGTGAAGGTTTGCTACGCACTAATACCATATGCATGGGGGGAATAAATAAATTGGTAATAATAAAAAAAACAAATTTGTAAAACAACTGTTCGATTATCGTTTAAATCACCCAATTCCAGGTTACGGTGACTACGTACCAATAACGGCAGGAGGTAAAGCAGCTACTGTCTTCTACGCTCTTGTAGGAATACCACTCACTCTGGTATTTCTAGTGGACATAGGAAATCTTCTTGCTAGTTTGGTAGACACATTAGTCTCCAGATGTCGCTGCAGACACCTGAATAGTTCTCGACAGTCCGACATCTACAAGGGTACTTCTGAACCGTATCCCGACAACGGCGACACGCGGGGAGAATACTGGCAGGGCAAGGCATGGGGTCAGCGTGACGTCCCGGTCTTCGTGATCGTGGTAATCTGGCTGGCGTATATCCTCCTAGCGGGTCTTTTGATCACGGTGGTAGAAGAGTGGAGCTACGGAAATGGGCTGTTTTTCACCTTGACCACCATGACGACCATTGGGTTCGGGGACCTCGTCGCTGTTGCGCATTACACGCATATTCCCTCCTTCTTTGCGTGTCTGGTTCACGCCTTGTCGAGTCTCTCAGTGATGTCAATGTGCGTCATCCTCATGCTGCCTAAAGTTATCAAGCTTCTTTCTAAGATCAACGCAAGAATCAATATTTGAAAACAATTATGATACATTATTTTCACGAATCAAGTTGTAGGGCAGTCGAGCCAAGTTCATGTGTAGATATGAAAACTGACTGCTATGTAGTTGTCATCAGCATTAGCAAAGCGGCCTTTTTATTTATATACAATTGTACGGAGCTTCAGCAGTTCCACACCACTTTATCAAGATAAAGAGATCATTTATCTCGACAATTACCGTGGTAATTTATTTTACCCAGTCGACCTACTGAGAATAAGTTGTCGACTCTTGCTTATAGTTTATCTGGCCGAGTCGACTTATTGAAACTAAGACGTCAAATAAGATTGCATCTTACCAAGTCGACCTACTGATATTAAGAAGTCGACTTGTCCTGATAACCCAATTTTCAATCAGAATCAATAGTGTCACTCTGTACGGTCAAAATTAAGGTCAAGTTAGTTCGACCCTAGCTTTGTGAATCACGTGGATTGCGCCACCAGTTGACCTGGCTGTCACTTGCAGCGCGACCAGGTGCTTATTTTATACACGTCCCATTTCAATTAAAAGGTGTTAAAATATTCTTTCAATTTCGCAAAAATACACAAATACATTTCTGTGGATGAATTATTTATGATCTCAACTTGTTTCGAATTCTAAACGTCCACAGCTGTGCTGGAACGAACCTTCCTTATCACCAACAGTTGCTGTAAAACACAATTATGTAACCATAACGGAGCGGGACCCACCCCCCCCCCCCCCAGAACCTTGCCCCATCTCGTAAATCATGCCCAATATGTGACAAAGGGTGTCTCCCCCCCCCCCAACAACAACAAAATATAAAAAAAATAAATGTTCCCATTATAACACACTATTTTCTCTTTTACAGAAGGAACCCACTAAACATCTTCTAAAGAGTTCCTGAGATTCCTAGAACAAAATGAAGACACAATGGGGGGGGTACACCATGCCACATATTGAACACCAAATGCCCCCCCCCCCCATGAGATAAAAACAAATGCACAAAATAATGTTTCGATACAAGAAATAGCCTCTCAAACAATCAAACAATGTATTTGCCCCTACTTAAGCCCCCCCCCCCCACCACCATAATGTTTGGTTACGCCACTTGTAAAACGTCAATATTGTTGTCTGCGAATTCAGGGAATGTAAATATCTTTTGTCGGGTGTCACCCGTATGGCTGTGCAGATGTTGCACGAAAGTAAAAATAGCTTTTTAATAATGTTAAGCATTTAGTGTTTACATGTATATAAAAAAACACTACATGTATATGTTTTCCAGATCCACATTATCAATGATCATATGGAGGCCAGACACAAAAGGAACAAAAGGCCTCGACGGGGAATTTTACAGAGAGATTCTAATTAGCAACCTTGTACAAAGAGCCTGAAAAGGTGTTAAAGAGTTTTCAAAATATTGGTGAGATTAGATATCAAAATTATCACAAATTTACACATAACTTTTACACGGTATGAAGATGGTCATGGTGTTTAAGACTGGATCTATTAATTTTTGTGTCGAGTCACAAAAAACTATGTTTGAAAACAGTGAAAGCATTTGGGGCGTTTCACTCTCTTTTTTCGTGACTCCGATGACCGATTTGGCTTAAACTTTCACATGTTTGTGATTTAATGTATATTTTGAGTCACACATGATGTAGACCCCACCAGGTCATGACCACAGTCGGCTTGAAACCGATCCAGCTGGAGGTACATGCTGCATGATGCGACGAGACATGATCACCAACAAACTGACAACAAGATGAGGAGAGGTGAGATGTCCGTCATGGGATCCGTCTAAACGTGACATTGTGGTCCGCGACAGACGCCTGCCAACTGTTGTGTCTGTCAGTCTTAATACAAAGCTGTCTGCGTGGACAATGGGAAACAATAGGTGTATCCAAAGGGATATTTGGGAAGGAGTGTGGTTGTTTTTATACGTAATGCTGTGATTGTTAGGTGTTCCTGATCGATTCTGTCTGTATTTAATTTTTTTTTTTTTTTTTTTTTTTACGAATTACGCTTTTCTTCATGAACAAAACCCTGGCATGAATGAGCGATGTATTGGTTTTGTTTGGTTTGTTATTCCTTTTTAAATTACTCCAAAAATGAATGACCATGAAAACTTACTTGGTAAAGGGCACTGGAGAGCTGTTGATATTATAAAACATTGTTAGAAACGACCCCTTTGAAGTATTGCAGAGAAAGAGGCAATTTTTCACCAGAAAATTTGTGCAACAAGGGCCTTTTTGCTTTCATTATGTTCTTGCAAGATGACCAATTGAGCCAACATTTTGAAAGGTTGGTTATTTGTGTGAATATGTTAGGATACGTCAAGTGAGGATACTGATCTTTTACATTACCAAAAGTATACTCTGCCTTTAAATTTGTAAAATGTATATTGTTTGACAAAGTGGTCTCGTAATACATGTGTTTGATTTCGTTTTGTACCCCTGGCTGTTCTGTTGTTGGTGTAATGAAACGAAATTGGCTTAATCCGTTTTGGAATTCAGAAGATTATTGAAAAACCTTGTACAATTTCGAGCATGTAAACACGTTGTCCTAAATTTGTTTGTTAAAACCGAAATCACCTGTTGCATTTTGTTTAGGTATCCCAGTACAGTTTTCTCGATTTGACTTCATAATAAAGAGGGAAGTATTTCACAGGGGAAAAATTGCTCTAGTATGAACTTTATAATCAGAAAGCTTTCAGACTAAAATTAAACTTTGATGTTTTTTCCCCCTCACCAATCCTGTATAAACCTTTAAACACAATCACAGTGATTTTCAGTCAATTATTGGCGGTCATTCCTTGAAAAAAAATAAGCAAGGGCTGTAAGATCGTGTGTCGGAAATATAATAAAATGTTTTATGTTTTAAAATGAACAAGTTTTTCATGATTTTTTTCTGTTTCTGTTGACTGATCAGGGAAATGTGCATATTTTAAAATACATTTCGTGTTTATTCACACCAGGGGCCGAATTTTATAAAATATTGCTTGATATTTTCTCCTTTTCAAGAAAAAAAGAAGGATACCAGTCACAAATGATACATGTCAGATGGTATTTGGGCTATGGTAACCTTATTCTGGTAACCATAATTTTGTGCTTAAGTATAGCTCTATGAAATTGGGCCGCGATCTAGGGGCCGTCCATTGTGTTCCGTTGATGGCGCTGTTTGTTTAATAAGTGAGGTGGAAACATATCCACATATTTCCCCAGTGAATGCATCAGACCGCCGTTTATAATAACACAACTATTATGACGTGTTTTCTGCCAGACGTGGCTGTTGAAGCGCCCAGTCATGGTTGTATTATTCTGAACTAAGGGGCGAGGTTCATGCAGTCTGTTATAATAGCCGTTGTAGCTTGAACGAAACTCCATACAAAATGGCGGGCATTAATGCAGTGGTCGCTCTTTTCACGCAAATTACACTCGCAATTGTACAGTCCGTCTAGAGCTTGGGTGGAATTATTAGTAGGTCATAATTACCGACTGGCAACAGATTATGGCGGACCATGATGAAGGGGTCAGTTCCGGTCTCTCCTACTCCGTACTGGAGGAAGACACGGAGACCCATCACCCCAGCTATCGCCCTTCAGCATACATCAACTCCGGCCCAGCAGCCAACCGGACCACCCTCAAAGGGTGTCTCCGCGCCTCTGTGCCCCATCTCCTTATCGTCATCATCTACCTCGCATACATCTTCGGTGGTGGAGGTTTATTCTTGGCCATTCAAAGGGGCGACGAGCTGCCAATCCGCAACGAGATTCTGCACCAAGTGAGCAAGTTCGAATCGTTGAAGAGGCAGTTGGATGACCACTTGAGCAGCAAAGGAGACAATTTGACGGATGTTTGGGATGAGTTCTCAACAATCGCTGAAGCTGGTCTCCTTGAAAACGTTTACCACTTGGGGGGGCCTGAGATGAGCTACATGAGGAATGTATTGTACTGCTTGGCAACCATTTCTACGATTGGTAGGTTGACTTTATTGTTCTTACTTGTACATGGAACGTAATGAATGGTTTTGTAAATGTTTAACTTTTTGCTCTTTGGCCCTAAAGACAGTGTGTGTGAGTTCGTATTTTTACTTGTAATTATACGTTTTATCACTGTTAAATGACCTTTCAGCTACAGCTGTTATTTATTTTGTCGGTAAATACCAATACAAAAATATAAAATAATAATAATTATAAATATTAACAATAAAACAATAACGTTAGGCCTAACAATGTCAGGATGAGCTTCGTCATGCTATTGACCTGTGTGAGCAAGCGTTACAGATGCCAATTTTAATGTTGAACCCCGAACAAAAAGTTAGCGTTGTTAGTCACGTACTTTTCAGTCGAGTGTAAACTCACTGGTGGTGAGTAGTTAGCGAGTACGATTACTTGGACCATCGAGTACGGGTACAGTTAGTCAGTGTTGTAGTCAAGTACCTTTCAGTCGAGTTCCAAGTACTGCCGAGCACTAGGGTGGCAGACCAGTGCTAGTGTACAAGTACTTGGGTCATCGAGTACCAGTATGGTGTCCGAGTACCAGAAATTCTGATACCCGAGTACTGATTCCAAAAGCCGAGTACCAAGTACTTGGAACCCTAAGTACGAGATGAGTACAATTACCGGTACTTTACATAAGACAAATACTTCAAAATAAGGTGTACAAACAATTGTTCTATTTTTACTAATTTTTAGACTTCAATTTGTGCTTCTTGTGATACCTTTCTGAATTCATCTTAGACAACTTTATTTGTTTAATATTTCCCCATAGTTTTATTCCTCTTTTCCGCACATTAACGCACGTCCGAGTTCGAGTACATTTTCAGTCGATTATAGTAGTACACGACATGGGGTAAAGAGTAACTTCCAAGTACTGCCGAGCACTAGGGTGGCAGACCAGTGCTAGTGTACAAGTACTTGGGTCATCGAGTACAAGTATGGTGTCCGAGTACCAGGAATTCTAATACCGGAGTACTGAATCCAAAAGCCGAGTACCAAGTACTTGGAACCCTAAGTACGAGATGAGTACAATTACCGGTACTTTACATAAGACAAATACTTCAAAATAAGGTGTATAAACAATTGTTCTATTTTTACTAATTTCTAGACTTCAATTTTTGCTTCTTGTGATACCTTTCTGAATTTATCATAGACAACTTTATTTGTTTAATATTTCCCCATAGTTGTATTGCTCTTTTCCGCACATTAACGCACGTCCGAGTTCGAGTACATTTTCAGTCGACTATGGTAGTACACTTTCAGTCAAGTATCGAGTTTTGGATCTCAAGTACAGGTATTTTGCTAACCGGGTACGAAACGAGTACGGTAGCATCACAACGGTACTCGAGTAGCCTTGGTACTCGAGTACGAGAACAGAGAACGAGTACGGGGTAAAAGATGTCCACATGATGTATGCTTTCGAGTTAAGGGTTAGGGTTAGTGTTGAAAGTGAGAAACAAACTAATTTACATGAGACAACCATGTAAATCCTGTCTTGAAGGAAGTGAAACACAGACCTTGGCTTCAGACCTCGGCTTCAGACCTCGGCTTGGTTCATTTATTTTGTCGCCTTGCACACCCCCGCAAAAAATATATGTATAAATACAAAAAATAGCAAATTCTGTTTTTTTTTTTAAGGAAGCATAGTGTAGCCACGGTCTCAAATCTTGTAACCGCAGGGTGAGAAAGACCGCACGGCTTCCGAGTCTTCCGTACTAAGAAACACAACACATCCGTGTATATGCTCAATGATGGACGGAAAGAAAACACCGCCCTTCGTTCTGAATGGACATTGTATATATAAACAAAAACATTAAAATATATAAAATAAAACAATAATAATTTGGACAATTACAAGTCTAACCTGTTGTGGGTTTTTTTCTCTCGTTTTCAGGAACATACGAATACGTGACATTCATAAAAAAAGAGCAAGTTGCTCTCGCTTTCTACGCACTGGTAGGTATTCCACTCACCGTGATATTCCTGCTAGACATGGGGAACCTTCTTGCGCGTCTTGTCGACTCCTTGTACTCCAGGTGGAGCTGCAGGCGTGGGAACAGCTCCCAGCCGTCCAGCATCTACAGGGGTACCTCGGAGCCGGTGACGAGCGGCACTCAGCCCGACCTGGCGGATGGTGGACCGCGGGGAGGAACCTGGCAGGAGACGGAGTGGGGTCGGCGTGACGTCCCGGTCCTGCTGGTCTTGACAATATGGCTGGTATACTTCTTCCTCTCTGGATTGTTCATCACTGTGACGGAAAGGTCCTACTACAGGAGAGGGCTGTTCTTCACCTTTGTCACGACGACAACCATTGGCTTGGGTGAACTCTTTACCGTTAATCAGTCGACGAAGACCGACTCCTTCATAGCGTGTGTGGTTCAAATTCTGCTTAGTCTCTCTGTCATGTCCATGTGCCTAATTCTCCTGTTGCCCAAAATTATGAGGGGGGTCTCCTGGATCAGCTCAAAGTTTAATCTGTAAAGAGTTTAGATGCTTCAATATTGAAGACAAATCAGGCCACTTTAAATCGCAGGGTATAAAAACGTATGTCTTTACATTACTCAGTGGTATCAATATGTATTAAAGAGTAACGACTCATTTGCTAGTTGGATGTGGATATACTGTCTGGTACTTGCTTAGTCACAAGTTGCTGCTAATTTTGAACTCTTCAGACCTGTAGTCGGGTAGAGACAGAATTGCTATGTCAAATGGTCCATGGCAAGCTTTTGTATAGGCACCTCCAGATAGGCAGACCTTGGTACCGTTTTGCCGTACAAAGCCGTGTTTGGTTGTTCGCCGTCTCTGAAGTAACTTAGCAAATCCTTGCCTCGAATCATGTGACATCATTTGTCGATACACAGATGTAGTCTGATGAATTCAAAATTTATATGGGGTTTTGTGACCAATCAAGTCGTTGTACCAGACATTATTCCAATCTAACTCGTTTATTGTATGTAACAATTATCTTGCTTAATAAGATACTGAAACAAAATATAGAAACATTTTAGCCGTTTTTTTAAAAGTTTGAGCACCTATAATGATTTTCAAAACTTTGCATTGCACACACAGCAGCCACTACCACACCAGGGCAATTCCCTTCTCTTAGCGATTAGTGTAACTGGGTTATTTTAGATGCAATGCACAACACACAGGATCTATGGCTTTACGTCGCATCCGAAGGACGGAGCAGTAATGGTTAAATGTCTTGCTTTTGGACAAAGTTTTCACGACCGGGATTCGAAAAACACACACTCTGCTGATCAGAAACACCCTGAGAGCTTGAGTCCAGTGCGGTTGGCCACTTTGCCACGATACGCGGTTCTGGCCCACCCCTCTTGATTACGCCGCTGAATGAAAAAAAAAACGCTAAATCTAGCAAGTATAGTATACACAAAAGAACTCTAAGGTATCAAGTATTTTCACATAATACAAAAAAATGCACATGTGTCTATAAAACTTTAAAAAGTAATAACAGATATGGAGCTCCCAATGGACACTAAAAAAATAAAACAAGTAAAAACAAAATTGCTTATAAGGACAAATTGATTCCGTTCTCTCTGAGTAATAATATTTCGTTCACTCAAAATTAACACAATTATATTTTGAGGAAACGAAATTATTTCATTTTTTACACGTTTCATTTTGACCTGTCCGCTTTAGAGGTCCCGTGAAGAGGCCTTTGTTTTGTTCTTTTAGATTCGAATTTTATTGTTGTTTTTGTTGCCGTTGTTGTAGTAGCTTTTATGCTGTGATGACTATTGTGAATAAACCTTTCATCTCATTTATCCATCATCATCTTGTTTTTCATCTTTTTCTGCTTTAAAACAAATAGTTTTTCTTTAAAATGGATATATGCTTAATGAGACACATTTCAGGTACCCCCCCCCCCGATTGAAATCGCGATAGTGCTTACAAAAATTAAAAAAAGAAAAGAAAAGAGAAAAAGAGAGAAAAATGCATGTTTTTATAATCAATGTAGTGAACGATCGCAATTGGGATCGCTACCGCGGGAAGAAAATGCCAAGAACATAGAAGATGGTGGCTACCTGTAGCATCCCCCTTCCAAAAGCATTACCATACCACTGACAAACTCATTCCCGGACCCGTGCCCCCTCCCCCACTTAAAAACAACGCTCCCGTGCCCCCCCCCCCTCCCGTCCCCCCCCCCCCCCACCCACCGAAAAAGTTCCAGCTTCCTGGCTGCGTAGTGCAACAGCCACAAGGCCGTATCCAAATAAGCAGCTATAGCTACGGCTACTTCTGTTGCTAGGGATGTCTTACACTTCAACGCATGATAACATGCGATCCAGCCTTAGCCGTAGCCGTAACTGCCAATTTAAACACTGCCTAAGTTTGATCGGCCCTTCCTCCATCTTCTTTTTTATATATGGTTTATTGTAAATATTTTTAAAAAAATCGAATTAAAGCAGCGTAAAGGCCGACAAAAAAAATCTAATTTACAAATGTTAAAAAAGCAATATACAATCTGTTCGAAACATCGAAACATCGAATGGGAGGCTTTTGAACACTAGGTGGCAGCAGACATAGGCCTTCTAGGTAGATGTCAATTGATTGCGTTGGTAAATAGCGCTGAAGAGCCGATGGTAGTATAAGAAACTGTGAGAAATTACTCCCTTTCGAGGCTGGTATAATGAAGCTTCAGACAAAGAGGTAGTTTTCACCCCAAAATTTGAATCTTGGAAAGGCTTCAGGCATAAATGAATGGTTAAATAAAAAAAACACAAACAAAATATTTGATCGGGCTTGCGAAATTGAAAAAAAAGCAAAAAAAAACACTTCAAGAAACTCACCCACAGGCTGTTTTCTGAAACATCTGCTTGTTTTCCTAAGAGGTGTTATGATTGAATCTTTGCTCACCTCGATCAAAAGAAATACATAGAACTCTTGTGGGAGAAATATTATGGTAGTCCTAGGTAGGGCCAATAGGCCTACCGGTGTGTACAACCAAACAACGAATAGCATCAGTAGGCTAAAGATCCGTTCAAAATGTTTAAAACCATAATACAGTTACATAATCTACACAGTGACCGGTAAACCATTGACATAACAACAGAAACCAACATCGAACCCACTGCCATACCTCAACCATTGTTATGCATCAACTCATTGTATGTACGTAACCTGACTGACTCGTGGGAGAGGTACTTGAAGTTATCCGAGGATCGCTACTTGGACGACGTGTATGTCACCGTGGGACCAGAGTTGTCGTACATGAGGAGTGTCGTGTTTTGCTTGACAACTATTACTACAATTGGTAGGTTAATAATGTTGGCCTTAAAAAGTAACAACATATCAATTAACCTCGGGAAATTTACTTAAAGCTGGGGTCATTGATTCGTAAATACTACAAAAATTAATGACCATAATATTAACTTAGCAAAAAGCACTGCAGCTGCTGATACTTGATTTGAAAAATGTATTTGTTTATTATTATTTTTTAAATTTTTTTTTTTTTAAGGACTGAACGTGGATGAATATTGTGACAATTGTTTTGTTGTTTTCTTAACAAGTAGGTACTGTATTCAGCTTAAACTTTCACATGTGACTTTTATTGAATATCTTCCTTTATAAATTTATCTACAAATCAGATTTTGATAAAAACCAATCTGTGGCCCTACCTTCAACTTAAACCATTTTGTTAACATCTTGTTAACATTTCGTCAAATACGACGTTTGAACTATTTTAAACCTTACTAGTATGTTTTTGTTCTGTATGCGATTACTGTTATGAAAATAGGCAACGTCAAATTCGGGATCTTCAACTGTTTTTATCACCCGTGACTTATATAGGGGGGTGGGTTCCTCAGTGTCGAGTCCGAGTTGGAGTCCTGAGTTATTTTGGTCGAATCCGAGAGGGAGTCCCGAGTTGTAATAAGGTTGAGTTCGAGGGTAGTCCTTAGTGTCGAGCTCAAGGGGGGGGGGGGTCTTTAGTTGAAAGGTCGAGTCCGAGGGGGATTCCTCAATGTCGAGGCCGCGGATTCAGACTGGAGGTCTGATTACTCTAGTAGTAGTACAAGACTGGCTAAAATGATCCAAAAAATACGCTGGCCGAACGTTTCACGTAAAATCCCTTCTGTAAAAAATGGGGTAACAAATAGACTAACATGTTGTTTTGGTTTGTTTTTCTCAATTTATTCTCGTTTCCAGGTTACGGTGACTACGTACCAACGACAACATTAGGTAAAGCAGCTACCGCCTTCTACGCTCTTGTAGGCTTACCACTTACGTTTGTTTTCCTGGTCGACATGGGCAGCCTTCTAGCACGTCTGGTCGCCACCTTGTTCCATAGATTTCGCTGCATACACCTGAATAGTTCTCGACAGTCCAACGTCTACAAAAATACATCAGAGCCTGTCAACGGTAATCAACGAGACCGTGACGGTGATACACGGGAGTACTACTGGGGAGACACGGCCTGGGGTCGGCGTAACGTCCCGGTCTTCGTGATCGTGGCTCTTTGGCTGATATTTTTCTTCATGGCGAGTATTTTTATCGCTGCGGTTGAAAAATGGAGCTACGAAGACGGGCTTTTCTTCACCATCACCACCATGACTACCATTGGCTTCGGCGATATCGTGCCCGTTCGGTTTCACACAGACGTCCCGTCTTTCTTCGCGTGCCTGATTCACATCCTGGCCACTCTCTCGGTGATGTCAATGTGCGTCATCCTCATGCTGCCTAAGGTTCTAAAGCTCGTTTCGAAAATTGACTCAAAAGTCAATCTCTAAAAAAAGAAGGAAAAATACAACAACAATATTTTGATAATGCAAGTCCCGTAGAAACCACTCGAGTAAAAATGTGTGGCTTTCCGGTGTTTATCAAAACAACAGCAGCGGGGTTTGGGTGGTGATTTATAATGTATTATTACTATGGGTGCCAGCAAGGGGCTTAGTAAATCTCTGTTAGATGCCTTTTTCAACGATTTACCAGACTGATAATTTTCACTGTTGTTGCTCCACGGCCTCCGTATTAATCTAGAACAAGCGCGCAAGAACATTTCGGACGCCCTCTGTTGCCAGTAGTCAACACAGCAATTGACACTAGAAATGTTTAACCCATGTAGCTATTATTCAAATACACTGTACTTTTAATTAACGTTTAACCTTATTTCAAGTAGTTAATGTAATGCAATGTTTTGTAAGCTCACCGTTAAGGAATTACTATTAACTTAAAGGTATTATACAGGATTGGTAGGGTTGGCTATAGTCGCAGACAGTGTTCATGTTTTGTGTGATCAACCATTTTACATGAAATAACAAACCTCTGAAAATGTTGGCTTAATCCGTTGTCACTAGTAGAAAATAATGGAAAAACATTCAACAATTTCAGCACGTAAACATATTGTCGTTAATTTTGGCTGTAAGAACTGAAATCGGCTGGGTTTTCACTAGACACAGTTTTCTCGAATATGACTTCATTTCAGAGGGAAATATTTAATACAGAAACATGTTCTAGTATGAACTTAATCATCAGAAAGCTTTTAAACTAAAATTAAACAATGATGTTTGTCGTCCTTACCAATCCTTTATAACACCTGTCATACTTGTCGAAGGTGAACATTTTTGCATCATGAATAAGTTGTTTAGGAACAAACTTGAAAAGGGGCTTCCGAAAGGACAGGACAACAAGTTCGTTGGTGTTTTTATGCTCTGGTTTTCCCCAGGCCCACTGACCATAACCCTTAAGAGTTGTAAATTTAGTTTGACTTTTGGTTTAATAAAAAAAAATCTTCAATTTAAATTGTAGAAACATTTCATGCTAAGTATGTCCCTTCTGAAGTTCTCTATCAATCCATTTTAATGTTAACTATTGATGTAGGGATTAATGTCTACCACAGCCTTATTCGTTGTACAACGTGGCACCATTAATTTTATCGACATCTATTGGGTGAACCTTATTTGACTCGAACCCACGACAACATTCAAACTATACTGAGTATATTGCTCTTATAGGGTCGAATGATACATTTTAATTTTACTTCTGGTATCTATTTTAAAAAAATGTTTATTTGCTGTCTATTTATACTGTTGATCCAAAAATCAGTGCTGTTGTCATTAATTAGTCCAGACCTTACACGCTGGTTGTTTACATTAAACCTAAAATATTTATTCGTCATGTAAAAAAAATGTCTAATTGTCCTTTATTTGCCCCTTTTCATTGAATTATAAGCACACACAATTAGAAGGGCCTACCTCATAGTTTACAGTTATGTGTAAGAATACTGATATTTTGTTTACTAGCATTATGAAAAAGACTGCCCGCAGTGCAACTAGAACAGGTGTGCGAAAACACGAACCAACAGTAAGGTCGTTCAGGATGAAAACCCCCTGAACATTCATAACATTTCTGGGTTTTTTTTTAACAAAGCAGATTTCGCACAATAAATTTCGGATAATAATCATGCAAACGTCTGAAGTTTACTTGCCTTTGTGGTTGATCACATAAATCACGCGGCGAAAATTTGGTAAATTTCATTGGCACGGGGCCGTTCACCATAAAAGACCTTTCTAGTGCAACGTCACTGCCAGAGTTTTTGCCAACCGAGGCTCTAAAACTATGGAAAGCCTCAATTAAATGCAAAACAAAAACAAACAGCCACAGTTTGTAACAATGTTACACAAATATTCAAAAATAGTGTTGAATTTGGTGGAAACAAAGCAACTAATCAAGTGAGGTATTTTATTTAATTAAAAGTTTGCAGAAAATGTTGAATTTTGTTAAAACATCTGTTAGAACGACTTAATGTCTTACTAACAATCGGCCGTCCATGCCAATCAGCGTGGTTCGTTTATCAACAATGGAAAGGTTTATTCCAGTGTAAAGGGAGTGCAATGGTAGTGCATAAAGGCAGGGAAGTGCTTATTCTTAGCACATCAAAGGTAAGGTCCAAAAGTAGCAAGCGGGTGTCATGGCTGACTGCAGAGTGGAACAATCTTGATGTAAACGGCCCAAAAAGGCAGCATCCAAGGTGGCTGAACAGAAACGCCCTACAAGAAATGTCAAGGTCATTAGGACTATGGCTAGAACAAAAGAAATGTTGTCCGAGCGATAACTCAAGAAACACTTTGCATATCAACTCCAAACTTGGTTTGTGGTTTGGTGTTGGGATCCCCCAGCAGCCTATTGTTTTTGAACTCCCTTGTCAAATGTCAAGGGCATAATGGCTTAAACAAACAAAAACTGTTGTCCAAGCGGGAGGTAACTCAAGAAAGAGATTAATCTTAGCGGGGCATTTGAGTGCTTTTGAGGAGCAGTCGGAGTAGCCCCACTTGCAGGCAACTTCCGGTGTTAAGAAGGCGCAAAGTGGCATCAAAAGTCTGATTTTCGGATGCAGGAATATCCAAAGAACAGTCAGGTATAAATTTCGTCTCTCTAGCATGCCTAGTTCGGGAGTTATTCCAAAACTTAGCGCAGATTTTGTTCGAAACCATTTTTCTGCCGGAAATTTCTTGTTGATACGCAACCCCGTACAAGAATGACACAAAGACGAGGAAAGAGCCCTTGACAATGGCTTTACAATGGTAGAAAACTTATGCACAACTGATGATATTCTTGGGGTGATTTGACCGTCCCTGTTTTTATTTCTCTCACTTCCAGCTTTGTGTACAAAAACCCCATTAAATGTGCTTTTGAGGAACATTCGGAGTAGCCTCACTCGCTGGCAATTTCAGGTGTATAGATGGCTCAAATTTGTATTAAAAGTCAAATTTTAAGATGCAGAAATATCTAAGGAACAGTCAGGTACAAAAGTCGTCTCTCTAGCATGCCTAGTTCAAGAGCAATTCCCAAACTTAGTGCAGATTTTGTTTCAAATCATTTTTCGGCGGGAAAATTCTTGCTACTATTGACACGCAGCCCTGGAGGGCTAGTGTGGGGGTGGTGGTAGCGTTTTTTGTAGTTGTTATTTTGTTTTTGTGCGGATAATTTGTTCAAGGACTCCAAAATGATTGTAGGTAATCTTATGACGTCGTGTGTGCTTCACGCACCGTTTCAAAGGCACGCACTGGGCTTGCACTACAACTGTTTCCCTTTTCACATGTATAAAAAAAAATGCCCGTTATTTGCATCTGTTGTCATTGTTTGTCACCCATGCACGGGTCACTTGATAATGCTACTGAAAACAATTATTTGTTTATAGAAAGATTGATTGGACGTAGGCAATAAACACAATAATACTTCGATTCAAGGGCATCGTTAGCTGTGACGAATCGCACATGCAGCGAGATATGAGTTCACACGATATTGGGCCAGTATAAAATATCTACAAACAAACAAAATTATACAATAAGTGAGAATATTCAAATTATTGCAACGGATGTGTGATTTGTTAATAAGTTTCTGTTCTTTGATGAAAACGTTTATTGTGCACATCATTTGAACAGTTCTCCTTTAACTTAAGAATTCTGCGGGCTGGTGTATAGGGCCTGCTAATTAGAGTATTCCATGTAAATAACAATGTGTTTGGAGTCTTACCAGTCACTTCCCGCATTCATAAATACTGACATGTGAGACGAAAGCAAAACGTTCCCTATATAAATATTTTCAGTCAGAACAACTCGTTACAACCGTCAAACGACTGAAAATATTTATATAGGGAACGTTTTGCTTTCGTCCCGGAAAGTGGTTTAAAAAATGCCATTTTAATTTGGATTGTGCGTTATTTTGATTCATTTCTGGGTCATTTTTGACACATACTGACCAAGAAATGGTTCAGACTACACGGGACCCGAGATCCAAGTAGATTTTGACCCGGAAGTTTTTTTTTAAAGATTTCTGGCATGCCTTGTCAACATAAATGAACTCGTTGGCTTTTGTTTCCGGACCTACGAAACATTAATTTACTTACCGCGGCTGTCACAATATGAAGCCAGTTAACATCAATCCACTAGGGTTGCTCTGTTTGTTTTAAAGCTTTATCTGCAAACGAAAAGCAAATCTCAGAATGTTTAAGTGTTTATCTCTTCTTTGTTTCCTTGTTGCAATCTGCAATTTGAAGGTTTTTTCCCACGGGTCAATGGTATACGAAAGAAAAAATGTGTGTAAAGAATACACAAGGACCAAACTGTATTGCAAAGTACTCGCAACCGTGACGTTTGAGTTAAATTACATTCAGTTCAGTACACTCCATAATACACAGGTCGGAATTGATCCAGACTCCAAGTCCCATGTATCCCAGGTGTCCATGCCCGTTTTGTGGTCAGAATTACCCAGAAACTGGTTTGAAAACGGGGATTTTGTGACTGGGATTCTGCTTATTTTGACATAACTTGAGGTCAGTTTGAAACAGATTCCAGGTCAACATCAACCCATAAATTAGACGTTTCTCCTGCCCCCTTTGACCAAGAATCCGGGTAAATTCTGACCGGCAAGTTGTTTGTTTATAGTGTATGTGTTTAAAGTTTCTCAAAAGAAAATGGTTTATTACTTGAAACTTAAAAGGAAAAAGGAATGACAAGGTCAACTCCTTATTTCTGTTTCTCGTGAACACTATATTGAATCATGGAGGAAGGAAATACATGTATTTCCTTCCTCCATGATTGAATGGAGTGGAAAATAGCTATATGCATAGTGTTATTTGTAAGTGGTGCAATGTTTGTTTAATTTGCCCATTTGGAATACTTGTTGGAAACACAATAATTGGTTAGTTTTGTTTTGTAATGTTACAAACATGTTATGTCAAGGTTTGTAAAGTAGACCCTCTACAATACTATATGAGCCCCTCTAAAAAAAACTAAAAGATTGTCCTTGGTGCCTACGTCATCGGCAAGTATTATACTTTACAAAGATTGTCATCAGCGTCATCACTGATGACTATTCAAAAAGTTTTGAAGTTTAACCAAATAATAATAACAAACAAATTCCACGTCATCTGTAATCTAGAGCCGCTTGTCTGGCTAGTGTGTGAACTCCTCTAAACGCTCTAGCGAATCTTTTGTCACGTCCATGAGGCCATGCGATATGCTTGGCTAAATTTAGACACAAAATACAAACACTCCAACAGTGGAGGAGAGTGAAGCATGCAGCGTGTATGTGTAGATAAGGTCATGCGATCACGCACGTACAACAAGCAGAACAGACCTTCCTGAAGCCACCGACTTTCGGCGAACTGTCACTCTCAGAAGCAAGAAACATGTTGGGTTTTTTTAAACAATGGTTGTAATTTCTGCAAAATTATTATGACTTGACGTGTAATGTTTACTACATAAGCACGGCAACATAACAGTCAACGGTACGTGACATTCTCATATTGATTTGACTCCCGATGTACCGCGTTCGTTTCATGTCCTGAAAGTCAGCGCTGTGGTTACCAGCAGTTCTCTCCACTTTCACCGGATTATGTAATTCACTGTCAGAGATTTGCCAGGACAGGAAATTGGTGACCAGTGTCCATTAATTTTAACACTAATTTAAATCTACGGGGAGTTGTGGCTAAAGTTGTGTTTTCACACGAGGACGGATAATAACATTATACTGAACGTTATTACGTGAAGAACTGAAGATGCAGTTATGTTACCTTTACTCTGTGAGTAAAAAGACATACAACCTGCAGATCGGGTACAAAATAACGTCTTGAATCCTACATTAGGAGAAATCGTGCTAGCGGAAGACCCGCTTAGTCTGTAGATAAGGGAACCAATTCTGTGCACGAACGTCGAACCATGCCGAGCGGCATTTTGACGGCTTTCAACCGGGGCCTGAACGTCTCTTGGCCCCATCTCGTCCTCTTCACCGTTTACATCGTTTACGTCCTCGCCGGTGGCGGGCTTTTTCTTCTTCTCGAAGGAGGTCCGTTTAGAGATTACAGAAAGGCTGTGGACAGTTACTTGGTTTTTGAACGGGTACTCGGTGAGGCAATCCGAAATGTCTCAAGTGGCCTCGAGTCAACAGCGGGAAACTTGACTGACCTATGGGAGACCTACCTCGAGACAGAGAAATCCCTGGGCCATTGTGATTATGAAAGCATCATGGACTGGACGTTCACCGGAAGTGTTTTGTTCTGTGTAACGACTATTGCAACTATTGGTGAGTAGCCTAATTAATTAATTTATATAAGTATTTATTTATTCGAATAGAAACGCTTCTCCGGGATCAAGAATTGCAAAGCAACGTCCTTTGCGAAACTAACAAGCTTACTAGCCAACGGTTTTATATTACGGACGAATATGCAGAATAATACCGGTAATTTTTCTCTGAGCAGAATAGTAATTGGCGTTGCAACTAGCAAAATCAATAACGATATTGCTAGTTGCAACGCACAAAATCATCATTGGTGTTTCAAAATACAACGCACAAAATCATTGACATTGCAAGATGCAATACACACAACTATTCTCGATATATCAACGTAAACCTACCTATCTCGTTGGAAACTGTCTGCAAATTGTTATAGCATATGCCTTAATTATGAATATATATTTGTCAATACAATTGTGTGGGCTAACTTATATGTATACGGATCAACACTTGTAGCTCATAACTCTAAAATATATCTGTCATTTGACGAAAGTGACAGATGACAGGTACACGTAAACCGTATAGTCTTCGACTCCGAAACTTCATCAGAAAAAAACACTACAGAACAAGCAAACAAAAACACCGCCTGATTTCCTCTTTTTTTAATGCCAGTCTGATTATTATGTTAATATTTAACACAATCAGTTGTCGTTTCCTGTGCGACTAGACAAACACCGAGGTCGTAGTTCTATTGAATTGTGCTTTAGTGACGTTCCATGTATTGTAATTGAATAAATCACTTATTAACTTCTTTTTTCTTTTTCTTTCATAAAATACGAGATGAGGAAGTAAAAAACAAGGTCGGTGCGAATGCACGCGTCTCCACGGTGCTTGTATGTAATTACATGTACATGGGTTGCGTTGCATATTCACTGACATAACTTAGAGGGTGGGCACGAGTTGGTGGCTAGTGCACGTGAGGTTAAACAAAATTTCAAAATAAAATGCTATACCCTTTAAGCTTGAATGTAGTAATTCAAATGTCCGTGGTTTTTTTTTGTTTTTTTTAATTTACTGTATGTTTTATTTTGTTTTTATTGTATATATATATATATATATATGCAATAATAACAAAATGCCTCTGACGAAGGTCCGGTTTGGATCGGAAGCTAAGGCCATCTCCCCTACTAATGTTATATATTTATATATATAATTAATTTTTTTACACACAGACAATGTATCTGCTGCTAGTTGTAAAGTCCACGTCAGATTATCTTATAAAAAGTAGTAAACGGCAAAACAATTTGAGCGTTAAAAAAGGGCTGTTTAAACAAACGGAACCTACGGTTTCAATTGTGCAGAAGTGTCCTCTAAAGTAAATGGTGCATCCCCCCATGGCCCCATTTACCACAATTGTTGCCGTTGGCGTTTACAAAAGTTGTCGCCGCTGGTTTTGTGTCATTTTAAAATAGAATCTGTACACCATAGAGCAAGGAACCATCGCTGTAGTAATATAAGACAAACAAACAGAGACAAGTGTAACATATCAAACAAAACCAGACACTACTTTTTCCGGTACACATCCCTAAGGGATAGTACTTATTTTCAATATTTTTTACAAAGAGAGTATTTTGTTTGCATTTGTTTATTTATTTTGTAAATTTATTTTTGTTGAAGTGTGAGCACCTCGAGTGTAATGGTCGCACTTCCAGCCAGATGGCAAACACCTGAAATGAGTATTACTACGAACTTCCAACGTGACGGGATAACACGTTTAGTTTCAGTGCGACGTAACACACTCTTAGCACGACGTAACATACATTAAGTGCGTCGTAATAATTCACTTCCCGTAGTGCCAAACCCTGAACAATTTTTGGGAGGGGGCCTTCAGGGGGTGTGGCAAAGACATTTTAGGGCGTATCAACATTCCCCCGCCCATCTGCCCAGTGACTTAAATACGTTATTTGCTTGTTTGTTTGTTTGTTTGTTTGTTTGTTTGTTTGTTTGTTTGTTTGTTTGTTTGTTTGTTTGTTTGTTTGTTTGTTTGTTTGTTTGTTTGTTGGGGTGTTTGTTTGGGGTTTTGGGGGTTTATTTTTTATTTTTATTTTTTTGGGGGGGTGTTTGTTGGGGTGTTTGTTGTGGTGTTTGTTGTGGTGTTTGTTCGCTTGCTGTTGTTTTATCACATCAAAAACCACCTACTGGTTTTTCTTTCCCCAATGTATTATCTAAGGCAATGATCGCACTTTCATTCAACGGTTCACGCTAATAGGGAATCGGTACACAGTTCAAGTTCTTCGGTTTTACGTCCTCTAGTGCGACAACAAATACTTTTTCACGCGGCACCCGGACACTTCTAGTCGCGACCACCAGACTAGAATACCACCATGACAAGCACGTAGCAGCGGGTCATCGTGAACTTTCAAGCCAATTTAACCTATACAGAAGCCGATCGTGTTAGGAAACAATCTGCAGCTTTATATGCGTACTTGATTTCTCAACTACGCAAGGCGTTGATTTTATGATTCGTTTTTTTTTTATACGGTTATGTCTATCAAACTGTACCCAAGGTACACGCATAATAATATAACAATTTTAAGAGCTGACAGCGTAGTGATCGTAAAGGGTGCAATGTTCATGTGGAGCCAACAGACCTGCAGAACGGTGTGGGTTTAGTCATGGTGGTTGGGGGTCGGGGGCTATAGCTTGTGACTGTTGGTTATATTTTAACCTGGAGTATCGGGTAAGGACTTAACAAGTCAATCTGAACACAGAGCTTGCAGTTAAGTGGGAATTAATTAAATACAGCTGCCAAGTTCGTGTTCAGATGATGGACGATCGCTGCCGAATTGATGTTCGTCATTTCTCGTGTGGCAGCTTATAAACGGGAAAGATTTTCGGTGGTGGAAATGTTTGGCTATTTAGTATTTGTATGGGAACAAAATTGTGTTCTATGTGGAAAATGGTTGAGTTGTGGTTGCTTGGTTGGTTTACGTTGGTAATGTCTATAGATTGATGGGGTGTGGATGGGAATTATATACAGGCCTGGTATTCTTATTATTGCAATAGATTGCGCTGGCCTCACTTTCGTGTCAACTGATACATAAATGAATGTTTGATTCGACATAATAAAAAGAGTTTTTTTAGTCAGGACTATTTGTCCTGGAATGTAAATTGATTTCAATGTTTGTAGACTCTTGCATGCATCAGTTTCATGCATCTTTGTCGTGTGCCCTAGGAGCCGTACGGATACTGGTTTCGATGTTTCTTAGGATAGGCCAGACTATCCTGTCTTCCAGACCTCGGTTTCGTTTTCGGTTTCGTGGCCACGTGGTTCCAGTCTATTAGGAAGATTCAACGGTGGTGGTTGGATTGGCGCGGTGGTTTGTTTCCTCGCCTTCCACCTCTAGGACCCTGGTTCGAATCCTGCCGGGGGGGCACTATGTGGGTTGGGTTTCAGTCCCTGATTGCCAGAATTTTCCCTGGAATAGGTTTCTGGAGTTTTCCCCATCTAAAACTTTTCCATCTGAAACTGAAACTTTCTTCCTTGGATTCTCTTTATAGGGCTTCAAGTTTGATTTTCTGCCAACCCTTTCCTTTACAACCAGAATTTAATAAATGAAATACAAGTTAGTTCTCTCTACCCAAAACCGAGTACTCAAAAGCCCCTCTTATATACGAAATAGTTAACCTGCTAAAGTGTAGCTAGAGTAGGTGTAGTTTCAACAGAGCTACGCTAAAATGGGTCGGTAACCAGACACAGTTCGTGATGTAGGTACAGCTTTTGAAAATGAAAGTTCCTATATTTTAGAGTCTTTGTTTTCTTTTCAAATAAGGGAACTTGGTATAACTTTAATTGTATTTTATATTTTTAATCAATATTGGATTGGTAGGCTTCCTTTTTTCTTTTCTTTTGTTCATACTTTAAAGAATTCCGTTGATATTTTGTGTTGCCGAGATTGCAACCCAGTTGAGGTTTGGTCGGATTATCTGCGTCACCGCGGCTGTTGCTAAACTGACCATGCGGTTATCTGAAAAAGATTACCCGTTTAATGTTTAATCGTTCATTGCCAGTGATCATTGTTGTTTGATCAAGGCTACGTTTTGAGCGAAAAAACAAGAGGCGCCACAAATCTCCTCGGAACAAAAGCGGCTTTGTATCTGTAGCGGTTTTTTTTTAGAAGAACAGAATTTCAGACGTAATATCGATTTGTAAACTGTTTTGTGTGAAATATAAATTATTTGCATTTTGGGGTGCAGTGGGGGGGTATGCTGCATATAATTGCCTTGTTTTCCTGCCATTCGTTTTTACAACATTTATCAGTTACTCGTCTGAACCACTGTCTCCGTGTTCTACAGACAATACGAGACATCGTCCACTTATCCCACCTTACCGATCCGCCAATCGAAATCTGCACAAAAAGAACACGGTGTGTTGTCGCAGTGATCACGCACTCACCCTCAACTGCTGAGCACGAGACCTACGGGTGCAAGCTACTAAATGGGTAGAGAACAGAGCGTCGGCCTCATTTATATTTTGTAGGCCCTCAAAATGTTCTATTCTAGACAGATTTGAGACCCCAAATAAAAGAGATATACACAGTATAGAAATGTTGCCCGATTGTTACCTGTGGGTTGTTGACTTCCAACTCGAGGTATTTTGGATTACATAGGCCCTGAAATAAACGGTCCTATTCGCCGAGTGGGTTAGGGATATTTTTTCAAGATTAATGCTTGGACATTTGGAAAATTACACTAGTAGTGTAGGGGTGTTTTTATTTGGAGGGAGAATAACTCAACAGGCCTTGGGACTTCCCGTTTCAAACTGAGCAGAAAATAACAGTTGAAGAGTCAATGAATAACTTCCATTTTTACTGTAAAAAGTTGTGATACTTCTAAGTATTATTTGTGTATTTTTGAATACTTAGCATTTTGCACTGTATGCCGTGGTCGTTTATGGACTAGACCCCTACTGCTCTAACATTAATTGGGCAGTATCACGAGCAAGCAGTATCGCGAGAGCAGTTTAATTGCATGAGAGCTTGCAGCGTACAACAAACAGTTAACGACTTGTCCACAAGTCTAATTGAAAAACGGCTTTCGTCTTTTTGTACAAATTGTATGATGTATTAAAAAGGATATGTGAGGTTGTGGTGAACTAACGTCATAATTAGTGAATAGTCTAAGGCCTGTGATTGCAGTGGGATGTTTTACCATCCATAGCTGACGTCTGATCCATTAATCACTGTATTTTTTCACACCCAAAAGACAAATTAACCGACAAAAGATTTTAATGACAATGACACGCAAAACAATACAACTTAAAAGTTGTATTGTTTTGCGTGTCATTGCAGCCTACACTTGATTTCCTGTGGTACAAAACAAATGTCGGAGGTAAAAAGGGTTCTCAACTAAAGATGGCACTTTATTTGTTTTAGTTTTGTTTGGGTTTCCATTGGTCGCTAATAGTCTAAACCTTTGCGGTGCATGTACATGTATACTTTTTATTATTTTATTGTTTATCTTTATATATTTTGTTTGATTTGTGTTTGATCTGAAACACACAACAAAAACGAAACCTAGGGAATGATTTTTGATACCTGTATGATATATCACACTTTGTTTCGTTTCAAATTTCAGATGCACAATTCAATTAAAACTATATATAGACAATTCTGCGCCTTGTAGGACAATTACTCTGTGTTGTGATATCAACTAACGTAACACTTGAGATATGTGTAGCAGGAATAACTAAACAAAGAAACCTGTCATGTTTCATTTTATGGTTTTGTTTTCTTTCTTCTAAGTCTTAGTTCTTTGTTCAAGTCTCTCTGACATCCTTCCCTCTTGTTTGTTTCCCCACGCTCTGCATATATATCTGCAATGGGCAAACCTAGCAGGCCGTACATATTCAGCTGATAGATTTACATGTACATTTCCACGATCCACGTTTTTGTTTAAAATTTCATGTATCACTTTCTTAGCATAAACAAGGAACAAGATGTAATAAAAATAGTAACCATATCAACATTGAAACTGCGCTGAATTCTATTGATACATACAAATGGTCAATATGATGTACACTGCAAAAACTGAGCGTTGAAATTGACACAAAGGGCGTTTTCACATATAGATACCAAAAAAAGATCCAACATTTACACCATACGATGTTAGAATAACACTAATTTCTGCACAAAAAAACCCAATTACACTCGTGCTATTTTAGCACCCTAAGATTGTACTTTTCATAGGCATCTATATGAGACAACACCCATGGTGTCAATTTTAAACCCGTGTGGACTGTCATAGCCTGTCACCCATCAAAGAAAATATGGACAATTTGAAGTCATATTTGGAAGATATATCTCCTGACCTGATAAGAATAATATGTCACATCCGGAACTCCGTATAACGTTCACTTTGGATGTATACGAGCATGGTTTGTTACAATCAATCGTAACGAATTTCCAAATGATGAGAAGTTTAAAGGTACGTTTTTGGGGGAAATGAATACATTTAGCTTGCCAAGAAGTATTGTGTGTTTAAAAAATAGAAACACGAACGAAACAGGATGTAGGAGGCTGACGGGGCGTGGCTAGTGTGATAGAGTTTGTAATTGTATCCTAACACTCATGATGTTAAAAACTAAGAAAGTTGATTTAGGAAAGAATTTTTGGTAATAACTCTTTGAAAGAGATTTATACATTAATGTATTTAAGGATGATGGATGATGGGAGGGGTAGGATCCATCAAGGAGCGTGGCCATGGTATACTGTAGTATTGCACAAATCCAACCTAAGTTTACACATTTTAAAGACACTCTGAAATATAAATATGTACATGTACTCTCTTCTACATTGATTTGTGTGAAAGAAAGAGTTGCATTTTTTAGACCCAGGAAGTGGGGGAGGGGGATTTTCTTTTTTTCAGAACCTTTGGGTAGCAATAGCTAGCTTTTGGAAGTTATGTTTGCTTCCTCATCAGTTGCATTGGGTCAATTCAAAGAGTCGGGCAAATCTCTTGGTACATCTTAACAAGATATGGGGTTGTAACAAGTGTATGGGAAAGAAATGCATAGCCGTGGGTATGTTTGTGTTTATGAGTGACAGGCGTTTATCTGTTGTTGGATTGTAAGACAATCAAATCCTCAAGTGTTTTGTATAGTTCATTGGAAATATTTGAGAGAGAATGATGATCGAGATTGTTTTTAGATCCAATAAGATATGGTGATAATTTTGCTCTGACAATCATTTCCCGCATAATGTTTGTCTTTTTTGAAAGAATGAAAATGCAGATAGTAAAAGTATGACATTGTGAAAAGACAAATATGATTCATACGAAGAAGCAAAACAAAACTCCAAAACACCTTTCATGTTCACGACAACCTACAGCCCAGCGCTATTCCACACAGATATATCACAAATTCTGGCCTCTAATTCAGAGCGATCAGACTTTCATAAATATTTCCGGATCCAACGTTTATTGCTTTAAAGACTAACAATGCCTTGTTACTCCTAAACGCAAACATACCAACATACCCACGGCTATGCTTTATTTCCAGCACACTTCTCGCAAACGTTTTAAAATGTACAGAGATTTGCCCGACTCTTTGAATCGACCCACATGCAACTGATGAGGAAGCACACATGACTATTGAAAGCTAACCATTGCTATACAAAGGATCTGAATAAATATCCCCCGTTCAGTACCGACCCACGCGGTCCAAAAGGGTCGCGACATTTCGGGTGGAACATTTCCTCACCACTTTCCTCTTGTAACACAAGTGGAAATAGTCCAGCACATCAGTTACCTTACCATATACAAATTATTTGGATTTGTATTGTCACAAATACAATTTTCAAATTACATGTCAACAGGATACAGTGTCACTGGATGGGATAGCCTCAAACTTCATCTCCGTTTCCTCTTTGGCTAAATATTTCCCTGTTGCTCCGTTTGTTTTACTCGCGTAGAATTCTTGCTTTCATCTCTTCGTCCAATCCATCATAAGTCGTCGGGGTATAACTGTCCAAAGGTTAGAATAACGGGACTATGTGGCAAACAAAAAATAACACCCTATCCATAACACGCTGCATTGGTTTCGTGAACAGATCGCAATATTTTGACAAATAAGACGTAATATCTGATTAGATTTCTTGCCCTCTTCATAAAAACTTGTATAAGTATTAAAATTGTATTCATTTTATTTTGCATTGTTTCTTTAAGTTATTAAAAAGTTTATTATTTTGGTGGTTTTTTTTTTTCTTTTTTCTAAAATGAAAATATTTCTCTTGACATCTGCTGTAAACTTAATGTTAAACTAAAATTATTAACCTTCACTTACATTGTTCTTATTTTAATCATCAGTAAACACGTATCATAGTTTGAATTTATCTTACAATGTTTGACATGTGGATGTTGCTTAGTAACGGCCGGTGCAATGTCCAGCGTATGTCTCATTAAGCAAGTGTTCAAGAAACTGCAACCCCCCACCCCCCCCCCCCCACCTCCGTTCCAGGAAATAATGAGGAAAACAAATAATAAAAAAAAAAAAACGTGAACAAATGAGGCAGCAAGTGTGATTGCACAACCGTATGTTTCTTCAAATAGGCGTTTGATTCATACAGATCGGAGCTAGAACGTCAGTAATATTGAACAGAAAGCCAAACAAAACCGGCCGTCGAAATTCGATGAGAGAGGCCAAACAAAATACGATTAATCCCGGCGATGAAGTGGGTCGTAATGTACAATAGTCTTTGTTTTCATCGTTTACTGTGATTAAATGTGAGGTCATTTTCTCTTCTCTCTATCTTTCTCTGGAGCATGCCCTTGAATTTATCTCCATGAACTTAGAAGGATGTGTTGAGACTACGCAGGGTCGGCAGTAAATGTGAACGTAAAACTCGGTGACCATCTCGTGATAATATTTACCAAGAAATACTGCGAAAGTTGAAATTTGGAACTTGAAAGTTAAGAAAAACGATTAGAATAAACAAACAGAATAAAGCAATTTATGAATGAAAAATAAATGAGGAACACCTTTATTATATTGCTCTTTTTATCACTGTTGGTTACGTTTTTGTTGATGTTTAAAACAAGCGGAGTCGTAAAATACGCTTCTCATTTTTTTTTTCAAATAATGAATAACAAATAAAACTATGAGTAAATTAGTAAATAAAACAAAAAGTAATTAGTTGACAGATGATAAGAAAACAAACAAACAAATATTAACGTAATCAATCAATCCATCAATCCATCAACCCATCAATCCATCAATCAATTCATTAATCAATCGATCAACTTAATCAATCAGTCAATATATGTATACAAATTTCAACCAACAAATAAATCAACCAAATTAACCGTTGCTTGTAAGTAACCCCTTTTATACGCAGTGACTGTCTTGTACACAAGTTTTGGGCCTTGGCCGCTTTATCTAACCCGACAGCAACACCGGAAGCAATCTCTTTGCAAATTTCTACTGAGCTGGGAATTTTGTCTCCGGCTTTCCCAGAAGGTTCGATGTGACAGAAGTCTGGCTGGCTCTACAATAAAAACAACAACAACGACGACAACGACGACAACTATCATTGTTTTCCATCTTTAATAATATATTAAATAGTGATTTTAAAAGGAGGGTCATAAAACTGTTTTTTTTTGTCAACGGAATACTAATTTTAGACGTAAATTAAAGTCACATGTGAAAGTTTCAGATGAATACAGTGTCTACTTGTTGAGAAAACAGCAAAAGACTGACACGGTATTTCCATCACGAACGTCAGATTCATCCACGTTTGGAGATGTGTCTGCGTTTTGGGTGTATTTACCAGTACATTTAGGCTACCTTTACACACGACTACTACGCGTACTTTCGCTGTAAAATAGTTTTGTTTAATTCATATTTGGTCCCCAAAGCGAATCAATCTTCAACCAGGCTTCCCAGACCGTGCAGCTAATTAATTGTTATTAATAGTTTCATGTAGTCCTACCTCAGTTTTTTCGCCTTGGATTTTCAAATCTTGGTTTTTAGTTTTTTTGTCTACGTTATCTTCCATCGTACAGATTATGTTAATTCATAAGCCTACGGGCTAGTGATAAACACAAAACATATTAAATAACTTCCTCGTTCCTTGGTGACTCTTTTTCCGTGAACATTGGGACCAATTCCGTGATTGGTTTTAAAATCTAACTGTTGTGGTTGAGCTCGAATTTCTACGGGGGGGGGGGGGGTGCAGGTGTTTGTTTTGTTTTTTTAACTCAAAATCTAATCCCGGTCATGACATTTGTGTTTAAGGTGGCCGTGATGGGACATCGAACCTAAATAGTGACGTAAATATTCACGACTTGTGTCCTAAGTTAAAAGTACTGAAGCAAATGTTTACAATGAAATATATTGTCATGAATATATTGATGTCGGTATGACTAACGTTACAAGGCTTGACATTTAGGGGGGGGGGGGTTCCAGCAGCCTGAGGTAGTCTTATAAGGGCGCTGCCTTAAAATTTTATTTGTGGTATTCAGGTGGTCCATTTTTCAGATAGATACCATGAGTTTTCATTACAATACTATTTCTATGAAACCAACAACAAATATACCTCTGAGATTTGGAACCAATAGACAGCAGTGATGGTTTTCTATGATATGCTTGCGTTCCAGCTACTCTCAAAAGTGATACTCAAGCTCATTGTACGTAAATGTGCTTTGCCTAATCTACCCCAAGATTGGAGCCTGAAACATTATATAGCGCCCTCTACTAATCAGAAAGCGTTAATAAAGAAAGGTACACTGTCAAGTCAACATTGTTATACCATTTCGTAATGACAAACTAACCATTTATTTATTATGGAGGGGGTTGGCTTCGTTTTTCGTTTTGTTTTGATTTTCGTTTGAGTTGGTTTTGTTTTAGTTGTTGTTATAGTTGTTTGTTTTGTTTTTATCATTTAATATTATTTGTTCGTTTTCGTCTTCTTCTTTTCCTTTTTGTTTCTGTTTCCCTTTCCCTTTTTTATGTTTATTTATTATTATTTATTTTTTGACAAAGATCTTGTTTTTCTTGATGTTACAAATTCAATATATTTGAAAGAAAACATTTCTATAAAAAAGTATTTATCTTTAACAATACATGATCGTTTATTAACGCTTTTTTTTTATCAATGAGGGTTCAGTTGATTTGTTTTACTGATTTTGTAAATTTGCCGTCCTTTTGTTTCAGGTTACGGGGACGCTGTCCCAGTCACTTCAGCGGGCCGTGCCATGATTGTCATCTACTCCCTCATCGGAATCCCTCTCACACTCACCTTCCTTGCAGACATCGGCGGTCTCCTTGCCCGTATTGTCATCATCATCGTAGGCAGCTGCCGATGCCGGAGAGCGAAGACCTCGCAAACAACCGCCGTCGAAGCCGACATCGAGAAAGCCACGGCAGTTGACGGCGTGGAGCTGCCTCAACGAGACAGGCCGTCGACCCGGCCGGCTCTGAACGATGATGGCAATCTTATGGATTTAAGGATGTCACTGGGTATCTTCAAAAACTCGTCAGATCCAGTCAGAGGCAGCCTCCCGTGCTCCAGGAGAAATTCAATCGATGAGGACATCTCTGAATCAGAGCGGATGGGCAGCACTGTCGGCTGCCAGAACTTAGGGTTCACCCAAGACACTAGTAATCCCGTCGAAGAGACCAAAACTGCAAACGGGATGCCGGGAACCAACAAAGAAACGGGGGAGACCAGCGGAGCAGAACAAGAGGACGACGACGGCACCAATGACAAGCAGAGAAACGTCCCCGTGTATGTTGTCGTGGGGATTTTGATCGTGTATACCTTAGTGGGGGCGCTCATGATCGCCGAAGTAGAAAACTGGGATTATGGGGAAGCTATTTATTTCACGTTTGTGACTTTAACGACAATCGGCTTCGGTGATTTTGTGCCCGTCAAACACTACTCGGACGTCACGTCTTTCTTCGGATGTATGATTTACACAGTCTGTGGCCTCTCTGTCATGTCTATGTGTCTCGCTCTTGTACAGGCCAAAGTTGTAAAGCTGATGTCTCGCGTAGCTGCACAAGTTGGTTTTTAAAACCGTTTGTATTGCAAGTCGATCATCATCAGGTCTTGGTTCGGGGAGGTCCTCCTATCAACACGGCTTTGTGACTTTCCATATTAGTTAACACGTGATGTGGAGAGTCGCCCGCGGTCCTCACAGCACTACTCAATCACGTTTGGATCAGAAACCCTCCTCAGACGATAGGTCCATCTGCACTGGATTCTCCTCTGGACGTAACTTCGGAGATGTGAGCCTCACCTACCAGAAAACCGCCTGGCCGCGGGAACAGCTGCAATAAGCCATTGGCAATCATGGGTAGTGGTGATGAGCGTGGTCAGCCGAGACTAACGAGCTCTATCTGCCCGGGTTTGTGATCAGTTGCCTTTCCCCTACAGGCAGACCACTGCCCAATGCTTTTGAGTTGTACCTACCCAGGGAAACGATAATAGACATACACATTGTATGGAAAAACTAAAGAACACCAAGCCAGAACAAACACTAAAGTTAGAATACGCTTTTCCCGTTACAAGGGGATCCTCTTGATGGATACCTCTGATGACATCAGTGATCTGTTTTGATATTTCCAGGGGTCAGATGCCTCTTAGCCTCTCTGACCTAACGAGGACGAATAATCTGCAGGTCACGCTTAGCGAAAACGAGAAAACAACGAAAAATAATACACTATTTTTGTATGAAATCAGATTCTTTTTAAATTCTATTGATACAAATAATAATCTTAAATATAAAAGATCTAAAAGATCCGCACAGCAATTTTTTTTAATAAATCTAAATACCAAGTTCTTAAAACAGTTGTTATAGTATTTTTCAAAAAGTTTGTTAAATTTACTTTTTGACGAGGATGCTTTTTCTTTCTTTTTTTCTTTTTTTTGAAACCCCATTTGCGAATCGTGCCCGAATTCGGCCAACCATCACAAAGGTATAACAATAACATGAGCGTCAGTTGAGCAAAAGTACAAAAATGGAGGTCAAGTCCTATTCTCTGGTTGGATTCATTGAGCATAAGATAAAATAATAATTAATTTGGGTTTGAACGAAGAAAAATTGACTGGAGCGGGGCTTGAATCAACGACCTCCGGATTAACATACCGGCGCTCTACCAACTGAGCTATCCAGCCCTGTTGGCGGTCTCCCTGTTAGTCAATATCTTTGTATACTTTCTTTGCATTTTATCTCTGAATGTTAATTTCACTACAACGTTTTTTAGCCATACTACGATAAGCTTAAGTGTTGAGACAGAATCTTGCACACGTAAAACTCGAATGGTTGGAAAAACTGGAAGTTTGAATACGCGCGATCCTTGCCCAGTTTATTATAAAACTGATTTGGCAGTGCAAGGTATTCTTGGGGAAGGACGAAGAGAATTTTTTATTTATTAAAGTCATGTTTTTGTTGGCTTTTTAATGGGGTTATATATATATATATATATTTTAATAAAACCAGAGATTTCACAAAATTCTGCTAAAAATCATAATAATGTAAAATATTTAAGTTGAAATATTTAAGTATCATAAATTTCTTATTTGTTTATTTATTTATTTTTATTTTATTACTTTTTTTTACCGGGGAGATGCACCGATAAAAAATAATTTTTCGTAACAGCTCAAAAGGGTCAAACTCATTTTATTATTAACCAAATTGTTGAGATGATGAAATTGTCGTTATTTATGTTGCAAGATCTTTCCTCACACCCCAAGCCCATACGAACGAAATCATTGCACGCCTGGGTTGCACAACATTTTAATCACCCCATGCGGGTTGTAAAGTGCGCCCTCAGTTGAAGGCATTCGGCCATTTCTAGATCAACTGACCCACACTTCGAGGCATGTGAATAACGCCAGAAACTGACCTTTAGATCGTGACAGCTTCCTGCCAGATATACCTTTGACATTGCAAGCAATAATAATGTGTGTACACAATGCTACACTCACTCGTGTTGTGCGTTTTATCACTATATTGCGCATTGCGTACATGAGCCTATCCAATGAAACCATTCGCTTGTCCCCAGCGCCTTGCCTTAAAACCATAGGCGCTGGGATGGGCAAACGTATCAAGCACGCTCATTGGTTAATGCTCAGTCCCATCATGCATCACACTCACACTGCAAGCACTGCACGCATGACGTACTTCCTGAACAAGAATCTGTGCAAGCTGATTAGCCCATCCCAGCGGTCCTGGATAGGCCGCTGGGGCCGAGCGAAATGAAACCAATGGTACTTTGACCAGAATCTTAGAGAGGAGTAAAACTCGATGAAGATGTTATTGTTTCGACATTATTGCCGCCTTCAGACTAAACCGTCTCCAGAGTCTTAGGGAAAACAAACCACCCAGTATCTCCCGAAATTATCAAAGTATTTATTTAGGCTCCAACCTAACAGAACCTTAAGTTAGTATAATGTGGTGGTTTTTTTTGTAAAATTGGATGGACGTTATATTCTTCGTTCCACCCGTATTATTTTCTTAATGTTTCTAAACCATTATTAGTAGAACACATTTTTTTAACTTATGAGGGCGCTATTTCAGTTGATATCGTCTGAACTGTGTACAAATGTACTGTGAGAATTGCGACAAGGAGCGATAGGTTTTCCTTTGCCCACGAGGTCGCCTTTTTGTGGTCCAAATGATGGGCTGTTGCGAATTGGAATTGGCGGCTACGGCTATGGCTACGGCTACGACTGCTGCCGAGGGCGCTGCTAAGGAGTTTCTACATTTCAACACATGGCGATCCAGCTGTAGCCATGGCAGGAACCGCCAATTTGGGACACAGCCTATGCACAACTGTGTTGCACACTCACATGCGTTTCTTATTACCGAAAATGGCTTATAATTGCAAGTTGTTGAAACTCACTC
Source organism: Pisaster brevispinus (assembly GCA_023634235.1). NCBI lineage: Eukaryota > Metazoa > Echinodermata > Asteroidea > Forcipulatida > Asteriidae > Pisaster > Pisaster brevispinus. The sequence goes on from JAMKCF010000012.1 coordinate 3,374,582, forward strand.
AGATACGGCTCTGGATTGGGTCTAGGCAGATCACAGACCCTTTTCGAAAACACGGTTTCGTCTTAGGCTTGGAATTAGCCTGTTGGAAGCCACGTACCGAAAGCAACTGTTTTCAAAATAACTGACGGAGCTTTAAGCCGGAGCCTTAAGCCGGAGCCTTAAGCCCAAGCCGTAGTTTCGAAAAGGGCCGTTGAAGATGGAGAACACTGAGCTCGAGTCGTCTCAGTCAGATGTACATAAAACCGGGAGAGTGTCAATAATGCCATGCGACTTACCAGAATGTGAATGTTTTAACCAGCTTGGGGGGGGGGGGGCTCCCCAAGGTCAAATACAGTTTTGTAATCCAAACTCAATTTGACCTTTAATAGAAACCCTTTAAAAGTGACAGGAAAGTTGAAATATGCCAGAAAAGCTAAGACAACTTGCAGAAAGGCAGAAAGGTCAGCGAGTTATATTCTACTGATCTCAGGAAGTACCATCTGTTATGTTGAGATCGTAACATAATTTTATCAGGATGAAGCCATCCCAATGGCAAATAAATTGACATACGTGTACTATGATCATGTTTTCGGCATGTCAACTTATTTGCCGTAGGCCTGTCGTCATTCAGAGGTAATTATGTCAGGATCCAACATGTCGGATGGCACTTCCGTACAGTATTCATCTTCAAATAGATGTAAAATTTAGAGTTGATTAGCCATTGAGCTAGTTTTTTAGGGCTACTGTTATCTTTTTATATAATACAATTTTCATTTTGAATATATTATTTAATATTCGTTAAACTATTTTTAGATTGTTATTCTTTTTTTTATATTAAGATAGGTCTACTTATTTCTGTTTTAGAGGTAAAGGTTTGATTTCTTAATGTGGTTGAAGCTTTTCATAGAAATATTTTTTTTCCAAGGGGAAATAGCCAAGTGGATAGTGTATAAAGACTGCAAACCATCAACATTCTTCCTTGGGAACTGAAATGCAGCTTTTTATTTAGTGAAAAATCAATAAAAAATCATACATCTCACTTTCATTTTCCGAGTAAACTTATTTATATCTCTTCATTATTTTGTCAAAGTTCTTGAGTTTTAAGGGGTTAAAATTTTTCTGATGTTTCGTTTAATAGCAATGGAGAGTATTGTGTCTGGTTCAGTTTGATAAACAAAATAAGGAAATGATTTACAAACTTTTATATTTGCTTGGCCCGATTTCCGCTGAAGCATTATTTTATTTTTCTCCAAACAGACAGTTGACGGATGATGCCGTTTCAAAACGAAGAAAAACAACAACAAAAAACTTCGCATAATGTAATGCCACGGACAGTGCACAAATTAACCTGTTAACAAGGGAAATTGTTTTTACGTGGCTGTTTTTATTAACTACTTCTTATCAATAAAAATTGGAAAATTGTTTCGTATAATGCCCTAAAATTTAACAAAAAGCAAACTTTCAAGCGAATCTAGATATTTATGTACATTTTGGGGTTAAATTTGTCAAACGTTGGACCGAGCAGCTTTCCAACAACTTCTTTTTAGGGGGCTGGAAATGGAGAGGTGATTGACGTCCCCTCCTCATTGTTGCAGTTCTCGAGACCAAATTTATTAAGGCCACGGCTGTTCCCAGATGCCCCCCCCCCCCCCCCGCTTGTACGTCTCGGACATGATGTCTATAGATATTCCCCCTTGGAGGAGAGATCTCGGTCTTCCCCTCGTTGTCGGACTTTGTGGTCTCGATTACAGCAATACCCCCCCCCCCCTTCCTATCCCCTTTGCTGCCCCTCTCCACCCTTTGCTCCCCGCCCCCATAGTGCCGCCACTGACACGGGTAGAATACAAAAACCAATAGACAAAACTCAAACCAGCTCGACATAATGACGGTGTACGATCAATACACACGGCCGGAAGCTCTTTGGCTATTAGAAAACGGTATCGAGATATTGAAATAGTGAACAAACAATTAAAGGCGAAATATTCATTATAGTCTCTTGATTTGCGCTGTGCCAGTTTAGGGAAAGAACTGATGTTCCATTGATTGCCATGGTAACGAGACATGACATGATCTAGAGGACAAAGACGAATGACTGCTTTTATATTATTAGCACGACATGTAGCACGAGCTTTAATTGATGTGTTTGGTTGCAAATGACATGGCCTTTTCCGCCATCCGTAGTGACTATATTAAGTAGTGTTATACTTTGGTAACTAGGCCTACCCGATTATTATTATTATTAATTGTTTTTCTATTCGAAAGCCTCCGTGCTATAAAGATCGTAATGGTAATAAGCGCTCTGCGAAATGTTATCGTCTGACATGCCCCCCGTTGATTAGAAATCTAAAGAAAGAGTTCATGTATGTCGAAAATGTCCGCGGTGTCCATTAGTGAATGATGTGGCCACCAGAGATGCGGTTGGCACCCACTGTCACCTCGCTAAACGTGGATGGATTCCACATTCTTGAATAAAATACTGAGTGACACTAATGCTCTCTTTTTGTCAACAAGTAGACGCTAAATTCAGCTGAAAACTTTCACGCTAAATTCAGCTGAAAACGTTCACAGGTGACTTTCAATGTATCTATCTTGATAACTTTGCATGTAAATCAGCATACGTTAACAAAAAACAAAACTTTGACCTTACCTGAGAAAATGAAGCAAGTGCAAAAGGTAACGCGGCTGACCTCACAGTGGGCTCAGTCTTTCGATTTGCCAAATGCAAACAAGCAAATTGGAACACACATCAAATCCCCGGACAAACATAAACAGTTCAAATTTAATTAATGTTGACTATTGATATTAGCTGACTGTACACGTTTTGTAATACCGTGTATTGTTATTATTTACCATTTCTAATCAAGACATATTGCACCTCCCACCGTTATGACAATACAATACGTTTTGCTGAACTAAATTGTTATTGTTTTTGTTATTGTAGCTTTAAAAAAAACTAATCAATATTCCATGCTGGCAAATGAAATAACATTTTGCATCTTGGGGATTGTTTTTATTTGTCTTTACTTTTTTTTTTATCTGTGATGAGTAAGTTGAGTTTTGTATTAATAAAAGAATCCGAAATGATACAACAATCGCCCGCCCCTCCCCCACCCACCCCTTAACACCCAACGAGACACTTTCACAATTTTGTCTCATAAAGTAGACTTGATAGTAGATTTGTTGAGCCTTTTTGGTATTTCATCTCAAACTTTCATCCGCATCTTTACAAACCCGTTTGCCTTTGATTGCTAATGTAAGTTGCGATCGATGGACTGAATTTATATTATTTTATTTTTTAAAACTTGACATGTTATAACAAATGCAAACTTCTTGTTGGATTAAATTCATCGACTTTACAAGCTTTCAATTTAATTGGAGGCAAAGAAAAAAAAATTGTTTCTTGTTATTAATTATTACTCATGAAATTAATTGCAACAAACTTGACTATTTTCAGTGGGCGCAGCAATCTGTTATCGGGTGCGAACTTGGCCCATGCACGTTTCCAATTTGCCCTACTTCCGAAGGCCGGACCATGTAGTTGTTCTAATCAATATTTGATTAATTTCATAAATAATGAATGATTTTTTACTGCGTAATGTAAACTCTTTAGTGAGCTACAGACTCCAAATTGAGACATTATCGCGTGCAAGTTCGTCTGCAGTACCACCTGCCACGATACGTAGTGGAGGTGTGGTGTGCACTTTTTTTAAAGCTGCAGTGAGGGCCACTGTCGGCACATGCTGCCATTTTTATATTGTCGTTGTCTTAGCCACACACTGGTCAGCTCATGGTATCCTAAGCTGGACAAGAGTCCAAGAGGGGGCGTCAATCAGCAGGGGTCGGTGGTTTGGTTAGAATAGGGCGGAACAAAACTCAGCCAGCATCCTGTGTGTATACACAATCGGTACAATGTTAATTGGCAATGGTAGATGAAACCAAATTATAGAACTTAATTAATTAAGCAAACAGTAGGCCTAACTTAACCAAGGGAATACACGGATATGTAAACAACAGGTGAACAAAATGCAAAACAAAGCCTCTTAAATGGAAAATGGTTGTCAAACGTACCGCGGGGGCGTTGTAATCAAACAGGTTCCTCGCTACAGGGTTTTCAAAGCCGGGTACCCGTTTTCATGGATCTGCTTACCGTTGAACACTGCGCTTCAGGGGCCCATAGACTCAATGTGGCATAATAAGCACTAAATTATTTGATAAAGCAGTGACACTGAAGTTTGCGTTTCTGATCTCTACACGTATGCTTCGTGGTAAACACAGAAAACAATTGTGTATTTTTTATTATTTTTAACAGTTTTTGTGGATAGATTCATTTTAATAATAATATTTAGTTGTTTGAGTATTGTTGACAAAGGTCTGGATGTACACATCTTTCGGTGACAGTTTGTTTTTGTTTTTGTTTTTTTCCTTGACAGCCCTTTAACTTGTATTCACTGTATTCTGTCTGCAGGTAAATCATAAATATGTATACATAAATGAATGGAAATACACATTCGACGATACTTTCTATTACCAATTTTATTATAATCAATTACTTAGTTTTATGCCTGTTATCCAATTGTCATAAATCATTTAAATGTGCAATCATAAAAACGCATTGTTGCATTTCATTGATGATGTATTGCTGTTCTCCAGTAAACCTGGCATGTGTAGTGTAGCGGTTCTTCGTTAATTGACTAATATGCGGCAGGCAAATTTCATTCAACTAAACCGTCAAGTTTTCTTGGTAAAACCATTACGAAAAAAAAGGTAAATGAGTTATCAGGGGTGTTGTGTATAGGAAAACACCGAGCTAGTTGCGTGTCGTGGCCGACCGGTAAAGATCACCAGACTTAAGCTCTGGTGTTTCTGATCAGTAGAGTGTGGGTTCGAGTCCCGGCCGTGGTGATTGGGTACTTGATCAAGATACTTTACCATAATTGCTCTGTCCTTCGGATGGGACATTAAGCCGTATGTCCCTAGTACCAGAATTGGGAGTGCACTTAAAAGAACCCAAAACACTTATCGTACAAGGGTAGGAGCTGACCCCGGTGTTTCTTTTTCACATAGCAAGCACGTTTACAAGTTTCCTTAGGCTTTTACAAGCTTGTTATTATTATTATTAATAAAGATACAAAAGGAAAATTTACATGTCTAAAATTGATTAAAGCTCCAGAATAGGACAGTAAAATTCTTAAACAAAGAAATATAAAAAGAAGTTAAAACATCAACGATATTTTGACAGTGCAGTACAACATATAGAGAGCATTGGCAAGAGTAAAACACCCCAGATCACAGCCAACCCCCCCCCCCAACAAACATCGTGATTGGAGACACGACAAATTAAGACATTAAAAGCAATTAAAAGACTGATAAAAATACATTGAAAAGTAACACCCAGATCGAAAACAAAGCACACTCGCGCTGCAAGGTCGCCCCCCCCCCCGCGTGATGAGAAAGACAATCAACTGAAATCATTAAAAAATCTCTAACAGAGAATGGAACAAAGGAATTAAGATAGCGAGTCGTCCTATACAATGCAGGCTACGAAGTCGTTTTCCTGACCTCTCATGAAACAGTAGTGATGGTACAAAGGGTGTTCGTTATTTTTCATTATTTCTCCAGCTTTAGTTAAAAACACACCTGAGATGTTTGTCTAAGTTCACTTATGAGGCATCCTTGGTTTCATTACCAGAAATGTATAATAAGAAATAATAGTTCAAGCCCTCGGGAGTCTCCGGAAGTAATCACCCCCCCCCCCCCACCCCCGTAACTGATGAAACGCAAACACCATACAGTCATCATTCCACACTCTCAATTTTCGAACCGAACACAAAGTGCCAGTTTAGGTCCCTGCCTTATTATTGTACGTCAGATCCCGCCGGTCATTAGGCGTTTTGCGCCGCTCATCGGTCGTCCTTTTGCATCATGTAAAAAAGGGCGAAAACTCAATTACTTAGCGTTTGTTTTGATGTAATTTATAGTGACTATTAAACTGAGACGAACGCCTATCATCAGATTGCAATTGAAAGAGAGTTAAAGAAAAAAAATTGTTAATGAATTTTGCAACCTTTAGGCACACGTTTTTTTGGAGGTCAGGGTAGAGACTGAAAAAAAAACAAATTCGCCGTTATTATTTACCCTTGACAAATTGCAAAACCATGCTGTTTATTTTCAGGGTAAATTGAAGGCTGTGAGCAAAAAAGACACACACCGTGTCATCTGAAGTGTTTGTGTATATACAGTGTATGTGCAAACTACAGGTCGAGAATGAATAAGGCGTTCCACATACACACAAATAAATAAATAAAATATAAATGAAGTACCAATTGATATGGCGCATACAGAGAAAATACAAGAAAAGCTGTTTTAGTTCCACAGCAAATGTTTCACTAATGTTGGCCCAATAAAAACGTATCCATTTACAATAGCACTACAATTGCATAAACCTGATATCGCAATGCGTATAGGCTATTATCAATTACTTTCAAGATATATATATATATATACTGATCGTGTTCTAAAAAGTACACCATATAATAGTTAAGTTTAACCATCGACAAACTAATAGGGATAACGTCAATATTAGATAGCTCAGTTGGAGAGCGCCGGCTCGTTAATCCAGAGGTCGCAGGCTCATGTCCCGCTCTAATCAATTTGTCTTCGTTCAACCCACAACCATTTATTAAGATTCAGAAATTACACAAGCAAAAGACTGTACTTAAAAACTAACAAAAAGCCTGTCAAAATAAGTGGGTTTTATGCAAGCTTCTAAAGCTGTCATTATTGTTGGCGTGGACGAACAGTCTCCCCGTAGCAACTTTCTAAGCCGACGATTCGGACACCGCCCCCAACTGATTCTATTCGACTTCGGTTACAGAGCTTTGGTGTGTGTTGAAGAAAAACCCCGCTTCACCATGGTGTACAATGTCATTGCACGACCCTCTGCTATACAGTGAGTTTGTTAGGACAAATAAACACCGCAACACCCAAGTTTAAGTCACTCGGTAGATTCAGAAGACAACTGATACAACTACCCTGCTTTTGTTTTTTTCTTGAACGAAAACTAACACCGATCCTTTTGTTTTCAAGAACAAAGAGCCTCCTGTGTTTACAAACAGATACCTTGTCCTTTTCGCAACTTTTCCTGATGGTAGTGTAACGTTTCCGTCACATAATATAATCCCTTCTAAGAATGTATACGGACCTTTTTGTCCTTAACCTGAGCTCGATTTCATGGAGCTGCCTAGGCAGAAAATATTCCTAAACACTTTCCTGCTAAGCTAATTTAAGCAGGATACCAGTTACATTTGGTACATGTGACATGGTATTTTGGATGGTAACCTCATCCTGGTAAGCATAATTTGGCTGTGCTTATATTTTTTTTTGCAGCTCTAAGAAATTTAACCCTAAAGTGTTTATTTAATAAGAGGAGCTTGCCTTCCGCGTACTGAAAGTCATGTAATATGCATAGAGGGATAAATGACAATAAATACGGTCCTAACTTTTGTATTTTGTGTATTCTGGGCAAGTCAGTGATACGGTATAAGTAACTCTTGCATGTATCTTATTATCACCTTGGAAAAAAACTTTCAGATTTTGTTTCGTATGGAGTTACGGAGGGAAGAATGCCCAAACTTAGTGAGCTTATGTTCGCTGGAAAGTCAGCCACACGAGGGCAAAGTCACACCCAGTTTTGAAGTCCGTTGATACTACATGCAGAAATATTTCGGTAGACGGTGTCAACAACAACAAAATACGTCAAGTTTTGGAGAAGTAAATCTTGGACAGTTTATTCTTGTACACCAATGTGAAATAGTAGTATATTGACGCAACACACAAGTACCACAGACACAAACCGTAAAGGTGGAGGACTAAAATGAAGTCGTCAAAGATCACGTGGTGTGTGGTAACGATCATCGTTTGCCTGTTACGAAGCAGACACGTTATTACAGGTAAGAATGTCAAATACTGGTAAATTTACCATCTTAAGGCCATTTTTGTTTACCATATTGCAGGCCCATCCATGAACAAATTCGGGAACGGGGAAATAAAAGGTGAAATTGTGGAAACAGTATGACTACATTTAATTTGTATTTTTTTGGATGACGTTTTTTCGTAAAATTGATTTATTGAACAATGAAGAAACAACAGTCAATCGTGTGCCCGAAAGAGGGACGAAGGAAGGCATGACCAGCAAAAGGTCTTATGCAATATTACTAACCAAAAGTGTGTTTCCAAAAAAAAAATCGCACAGTCATTTTTAAAAGTCATGGCGGGAAAGTTGAACTCCGCATTGGAATGGAGAAACGTGTCTAATGAGTAATTCTAACAACAGTCATGCCCTACTTATTTCCAAAAGAGCCATTTTATTGCTTGTGGTTTTCTGCTTGTGCAAAAAGCTGTACTTTGTGCCCTAAAAAGGTCGCGCAGCCTTCCAACTTTCATCCTGTCACACGGCGCTCGATTTTGCTGAAGATATCACTATAAACAAGTAAATAAATTTAGTTTTTTCATTCATAACCTTATCAAAGGGGAGAAAATTCAAGTAGGAATATATTTTGGGGGTGAATTTGGAATTTTTTTCTTTTTTTTCACGCAGTGAGCTTATTTGGATGAGTTGTATGTTTGAAGAAATAAACACATACTTGCATGCGGACAATAATGTAAATATACTTCTATCAAATATTCAAGCTAATTACACGCTGTTTTAATGTTTAGGATCCGCTGGGAATCAATTCGTCGTTGGTTTCATGGAGAATGTTGAATCGCAGTACCCACCACGCCTTGTGATTGGTGGAAATATGAACACGTCATCAAACGTCACAATCACGTGCCCGGGGCTAAACTTTAGCCGGTTAATCGTAGTTCCCAACATGGACGCCGTGATCGTCCCACTGCCCCACGAAGCCGTGGCCAAGGGGACCGGACATGCGGAGAAGGGGATCCTGGTTGAGTCCACCAATAACATCACAGTGTTTGGACTAAACACGGCTAGTGCGAACTCCCTGGATGGATTTACCGCGATTCCCACCGGCCACCTGGGTCAGAACTATCGTGTGATTTCAAGCAATGTGTCCGATGAGCTCGAGATTGGTCGACGATTTAGCGAGTTTCTCTTGATTGGGGTCTTTGACGATACGAGTGTTAATGTACAACTCACTGCACCAACAACGTACCGGCACGTGAGTTATTCCCCCGGTGACGTCGTAACAGTATTGATATCTCGCCTGGAGACGGTCCAACTTCAGAGTCTGCGAGATTTGACGGGAACTCGTGTGATCTCCAGCCGGCCAGTAGCCGTCCTGTCGGGTAGCAAGTGTGCTAATATCCCGATAGATGTTTCTGCTTGTGACCACCTTGCTGAGTACCTCCCACCGACGGACCAGTGGGGAAGGGAGTTCATCGTAGCTACGTTCCTTGCACGGATGTCTGGTGATTATTTCACTCTTGTTGGATTCGAACCGGGGACCAACGTCACTGTTGTTGCACCGAGTGTCGGTAGAACTACGGTACGTCTGAACGCTGATGGTGATTTCCACACTTTCAAATTGAATTCTTTAGAGAGTGGTTACGTCACGAGTTCTCGACCAATAATGATTGCGCAGTTTTCACAGGGTGCATTCGCAGATGGTGGGGTCATAGGCGATCCTTCGATGCTCATCGTGACACCAATTGACCAATGGCCGCAGAGCGACACCACCGGCGTAAGTTTCCGGACGTATGATAGCACGCCGGATGGGTTAAAGATCATCCGGACGTTTCTTACCGTGACGTCAGGGTGCTCAGTTATTGATGATGTAGTCGTTGACGGGGAACCACTCTCGGTTCCAACAGAACTGGTTCGAAAGCGGAACTCATCAATGAAAGACGAGTATCTTTGTGTGAGGCGCTCGCAGCTCATCCCAGGTGCGCATACCGTTTGGGCGCTGACTGCCAAAGCTACATTCGCTGCGTACGTCTATGGCTTCGGAGAACACGTTTCGTATGCGTTTCCGTTGGGAACCGGACACGCTACTTCTGGACCAATCCTAGAACCTAGCCCAGCTACGAATAAAAACACTGATGAAGAGACTGTTTACTTATCTGCTGACATCGCTCGTACAGCTGTCATGTCCATCTCGATCACGTGTGTGTGTGTTTTGACAGTGTGTGCATTTCGTAAGAAGTTAAAGGCTGCCGTAAGACGCCGGCCCGTATCGATCAAACCCAGGTCTGTTGTCATCTAATACTTTATTCCTTTAAAGAAATGCGAAACACCGCAGAGGACCAACGCACAACTTTACTCACATATGGCCTCAGCCAGGATTCGAACAGGGCATCATTTTTCACCAGAAAAGTTGTATATAAAAAAGAGTATGTCTTCATGAGAAAGAGCTGTGTCATAACCTTTGACTGACGCACAAATCCCCTCTTTAGAATGTACACACCAGTTTGTTGTTGATACCCATCGACGTCATGTTTCAAATTTCCCTCTGAAAGTGTATAAAAAATGAAATGGCATTTTACACCATTTTAACGTGGGGTTATACATTTTGTAAAAAAAAAAAACTTTCATTATGACTCGATCTATTGGAAAATAAGTGCATCACAAAACTTAACTTTATCTTGGAAGTCCTCTTTTAACACTTTCTGCGGATCATTGATTTCCATACTTAAGGTATTCCTGAACAATTTACCCGTCCATGGTTGCCTTCAGTCAATTGACGTCTTTCATTAACTTTATTGAAACAGATAGACGCTGCGACGCCATACTGCCCATTAAGTACCCAGCCTTCTACGACGTACATTCGTGATCAACATGCAGATTATGCTTCCCATGCAAAAACTGATAATTAGTCATAATAACACGGTGCCTTTATCATCCAAAGGGGGGGGGTCCCAAAGCGCTCGTTATTCTCTCCACTGGCATGCAAGAGCTATGTTTGGGATTATAAGACCAGTTTTACATGTATCTTTACATATAGTACCTTGTGGTGGTTTAGAAGGTTCTATCTGTGGCGCAAACTAATAATGAAGCCGTATATTACAAGAAACACCGGGGCGAACCTCTTCTCTCAACGATATGTGCTACTGGCTTATTTCATGTAAATATTGTATTATTTACACAACACACGGGACCATTACGGCTCTACGGCTCATCCGAAGGACGGAGCAATGGTGGTTAAGTGCCTTGCTATAATAAGGACACAGGAGTCACAAGAACTCCCGCCCTTTCATCTCCATCGACTACAGACCTTTCACAAGTCAAATTTGCTTTCATTACACGGGGCAGTTGGCAAAGTTTATTCAAGCATCTTACTTGTCAAAACTCTGTTTTTGCCGAGAATGAAAGCCTTGTGTTCAAAATAGTGTAATGGCCCTCGTGACACAAAGCTGTATGTAATGCATAACGCTCATTCTATACTACGAGAGTCACACTACTTAACCTCGTCATCACAACTGACCATTACTGCTCGAACCCGCGCACTATCGACTCTCCATCTGGATACACCCCCACTAAATAACCTCCAATATCATACAGTCCAACTTGCTAAACACTCAAACAAACTTTTAAAATACTAACAGAAGTCTAAAAGCTTTTTACATTAAAAGTAAAAACTATCCATTGACTCATAAGTGTTTATCCTCTGTCCAACATAACATGGGTCGTCTTAATCCCTGTCGAGCTATTCTCCTTCCAAAGAAAAACACCCTACACTTAAATTTCAACACGTCCGAGCGTCAATCTTGAAAAAAAAAATGGCCCTATCGTCTCTTGGCAAATAGGACATAATTTGAAGGGCACAGGTCATCCGGAATAATAGAAGTTATCAACAGCCCCTAAAAATGTACACCGTAACCACTTTTATTTGGCTAAAAAAATCTGTCTAGTATAGAATAGTTTGAGGGCCTACAAAATATCCATGAGGCCGTCTCTCTGTTTATTCCTCAGGGTCCACCCTGTAGTATCACATTCGCAGCCATTTTTTTGTGTGGTTCCCTGTATACACACAAACATGATCCCATTGCATATCATTGGTACATAAATTAGACACCAGCACATTGCCCTGACGACCGCAGCCTTGTAATAAATGTTTGTTCCGGAGGAAAAAAACAGACCTGAATCAATTTCATTATGTGCTTCTTCCAAACGAATCCACATAAATTGTAATAAGTGTGCTTTGAAGCTTTGCACTTGTACCTAAACGTCGCCCGACCTAAATGTAGCCCAAAACGTGTACCTCAATGTCGCCCAACCTAAATAAAGTGGCAATGATCTAAAAAAAAGAGAACAAAAACACACGAACATATCTGGGTTTCTGGGCTTTTTTTTTCGAATTTTTGCTATGTTCCTGTGCTTGCAGTTCCGTTTTATTCATCTGGCTTTTTGTTTATTTTTCTTTCTTAAGTATTAGTCTTAACCTTTTGTGTATACTGACTTAATGATTTAGTTTGTTTTATCTTATAACTTAATCTATGTATTTTACTTTTAAAGGATGTTTTTAGGCAATACTGTCTCATGAAAAACAACCTTGGTTGAATGGGTTACCGTGCGTAAACATGTTCAAAGAAAGAAACACCCCAACAAACAAACAAAGCAATTTTGTTTTAGTTTACATTATTCTCAGCTGGTTTTCCTCTTGACCCCTACTTATTCAAAAACAATGGCATGATATGGTTGTCTAAACTCCATTTTGTCATTTCCTAAACCCAATCGTCAAAACAGAAAACAGAGGACACTAAGGACACATAAACAAAATTACAAGTAATATGAAAACAATTTGGACAGCTTGCCCAAAACCTATAATCATGCAGAGTAACACCATAATCATACTTGTTTTTAATTTCATCCATAATTTAATAAGACCGTCAATTTGTGACTGGATTACCTTGTCAGCTTAATGGCCAACCACTGCATTACTGATCCAATATATCTGTGTACACAAATGCATACGCTATGTTTGTTTTGGTCGCATGGTGAGTGCTTTTCGTTGTGAACCTTGGAAGCGCATGATAATCACACTCAAAGGCTTTTCCTGTCAGCTTCAATAGACAGCCAGCAACAAGTCAGTGCCGTGGATCATATCACTTTCGCACCGAACAAGGCTTTGGAAAAAAAACACTTAACGGTATGACAGTCAATTTAACAAAAACTGCTGATTTGGTTGTGTCCCTGTTGGGCATGGTCCGTTACAGAGCGTGAAGATAAAACAATTACACACAGCAATATGATCTGAATCCTCGAAAACATGGCTCTTGTAAAGTTTGGATCACCGCAACAAGTCGTCCTGAATGTCATAGAAAACGTTTAGACCAAACCAACTTTTCTTTTCTGAGCCTACATTCCTTCATAAAGATATTAACAACATGGCTGTGTTGTTGCTTCCTTTTAACAACACTATTCAAGCAATATTCACAGTCGTCGTGAGAAAATCAATTTATCCTGAGATGTCATATTTGAAATATTGTGTTTGTGTTTCGACGGTACGACTTGCCGGTGCATGGCAAGCAAAACAAACCGAAATGAAACATAAGATTTTCTCAACAACGTGGAGACTCACGTCAGTGTCATTTTCATGTTCTAGTTTTATTGTGATTTAATGTTACCTACCCGATAACATTAATTTAAAATACTATTTTTTTAATATAAATCACAGCTAGATACCAGTATTGATTAATCTGAGAGTAACTGCCAACGTGTCATGTGCAAGAAAAGTGTCCCAGGGACATCCCTGGGACATCCCCGGAACATCCCCGGGACGTCCCCGGGACATCCCCGAGACAACATACTCGAGTCTTTTTTTTCGATTTGACAAATCAAAAGAAGTGCTTATTTCTTACATGACGAAATTACTATCGCAAAACATTATCAAAACATTCTCCAAAAGGTGACTACCTTAAATGACAACATTTTCCGGGTCGGTTTAGAAAGCAGTCGGAAGGAAATGGTTTCAATATCCAATGAAGATTATCTGTGTATGCAACTGCTCTGTTTTTGTTTGTTTGTTTGTATGTTTGTTTGGTTTTTTGTTTTGGTTTTTTTTTTTTGGGGGGGTGTTTGTTTGTTTGTTTGCTTGTTTGTTAGAGATCCCAAGGTTGCACAAATCGTTCATATTTGTTTGGTCCCATAATTGCACCGTTTAAACATAATGCTTGTTTGGCTATTTTTTTGAAAAGGTTTAAATACAGTAAACAAGGGTTAATTCAGCCATTTCAGTGGCTGTCAACCATATGTTATTTCATTAAATCAAAAAAAGGGTAATACAAAAAAAAAGTGATTTTACAAAAAATATCTCAAATTATAAGTATTAACATTATGTCAAAAAGAAGGCAGTTTATTTGTAAATAGTTTTTACTGTAAATTGTAAACAAGGTTAATTCAGCCGCTCGGTGTTTTTTAATAAACCATAATAATAGTTCATATAAACACAACTCTTACCTTTAAAAGCTACACTGTCTGGAATGATTGTCAAGTTCTTTCTTCTTCTTGTTTTGATAAATAAAATATACTTTAAAATAAATCAAAACTGTAATCCATCTGCCATTCCATTTAATTATGGCTGATTGCCAAGGTTTCATTTCGTACCAGTATAGGCCTACTCGAAATAATTTGTTCTTTTTTTTCTCTCTCTCTTTTTTTTCCAGAAATACAAACGCAATAGGCCTACATTAAGAAAGTACATTGATCGTCAGAAAAGTCTTTGATAATTGAGCCCTCATACAATAATGCCTGCATATTTAAAATTAACGTCGATTTAAAACATTCATGTTTGAACCTTGCATGTTTTGAAGGCGCACACCGCGTTCTACCCAAGAAATCCCGTTCGTTCGGACACAAACACAAACCACATGTCATCACCGAGTGATATTGAAAACTAAAGACTGCAGTGTTCAGTTCCCAGTAGACGGGACATCCTTTCCTGCACATGTTTGTTCAGAACTGAACTTTGAAATGCATCATCATTGTGGTTCTAAATTACAGTGCGAGTCAGACAAATATATGTTCACTTTTAAAATTGCCCATTGCTTAATTGTCTGGCAATATTGACATGATATTTTCATATGTACATTGTAAATTCACTCTTCCTGCTTCTTTTGGTGCCAGTTTCACTGGATTAATTTTCGTACTTGACTGCACAGGAAGCAATTAAGGAGGTCAGGTGAAATTTGATTTGCGCCAACTGGTCACGGTTGGATAAAAAAGAGACGAGAAAGAATTTCATTATAGCTATCAAACTCCATGTTTATTTACAACATTTATGCAAATTCAATTTCAGTGTCTTAGCAAAGTACAGCTTTGAAGTCTTTGAGTCGCAGGCAGCGCCAATCCTGAGAAATCAAACCGAGAACGTACTCGGCTTGTTAAAACACTTATAGATTCCTTTTGTTCGGGCCCTAATTCTAATGCTTACGCAAATTCACCCAACCACCACTTAAACTGACGAGATTGTTGGGGTCCTCCCATTGTTACTCTATTGTTCTCCTTTCTTAAGAGTTCCTCTCTATGGTACCGCTCAAATGAGGAATTTGGGGGCATTGATTCATTGTTTAAAGGACCGCAGAAAGGCTCGTGCGTCGGCCCTATACCCCCATCACCACCTTCGTCATCAGGCTGCTCTCATTCTTTGTTGGGTGAAGCCCTCCTCCAGCAATGTCCATTTTCTTCTGTCATCACTTGTCATTCTACTCCAAGTTGCCGTGTTCATGTGGGGATTTCATCTCCCCATCTCCTTACTTGTCTTCCTCTTCTTCTCCTGCCTGTCCTTGGTTGTCGTTCTGTGAGTCTCTTGGTCCATATGTTGTGTTGCCTTCTTGCAAAGTGCCAGCCCATCTCAATAACATCTGCTTGAACTTCTCTAAAAGCTCTGAAAAATAATAATAACAATAACAATCCGTTTGCCATACAAATTTTGATAGATTGGCCACGAACGTTACATTTCGTACCAGTATAATTCGAAATAAGATAATTATGTTTATTTTGTTTTATTATTGTTATTTTAATGTTTTTCCATATGTGCGGGTGTCTGACCTTGTCTCTTAATGATGCAATTAGCATTCACCTTCGCATAGCTCTCTCTAATGTTACAAATTCATGTTCAATCTCTTTGGTTGTGTCCCCCATGTCTCTGCCCCATACGTCATTATAGTCAGGATTCACTCATCTTCTAAACACATTACATTGATTGTAAACACAATTTCTAAATGACCTAGGCATTTCCTTCTCACTTAGTACGTTTTGGCCGGGTACCGAGCACAGCCGAGTACAAAGATAGCCTGGTAGTACTCGAGATACATTAATTTGGACAGCGGGTACTTTGCTAGCCGAGTACAGGCGAGTACGAGTACCTTCGAAATGGTACTCAGTGTACTTTTGTGCCTTAAAACGCCTTAAACACTCTAAGAACTCTCCGGACAGAATTTCGGACTGGGACAGGCTGACCCTGACACTGGGTAACAACTGCGATTCTAACTAAGATTTTGAGTCAGTTTGACCAATGTCTGAGTCATTTTCCAATGTACATGTTCTCAGTTGCTTAGGCAGAATTATTGATGTTCAACACACACACACAACAGCCAAAATGTCAAAGTGTGCATTTATTATTGGCTTTTGAGAACGAGCGGTTCCTCTATTGTCAATTCCCATTGATTCTGTCAATTCAATGTGCGTTTCACTACTAAATTTGAATTGAGAACACCATATAGAATTAATTACAATGGAATCTCCGTGTATAGATGACACTGTCTTTGTGCGAAGGCAGCACAGATAAAAACAGCTCAATGGCGGTCAAAGGGTGAACTACCGGCATCCTTGTGGAGCATTCTTTGTTCTTTCCTTTGTCCCCTGCCCTTAACAGTTTCCCATATACATATACTTTGCACACAAATTTCCTTGTGGAGCACCCCGGTCTTTACAATTTCCATTTTTGTTTTCCACCTTTTCTTTTCTTGTTTCCCTAAGGTACCGAAAATGAGTACTTCAAGTGTACCCTTCGTGTGGAAAAGCCGCGCTGTCAAAATTCTCGGTTCGGACTAAAATTTCGTAACTTACTCCCCCCCACCCCACCCAATTAAGAATCGTACCCATGGATCCACTGCACAATCTTGAGCAACAATCCATTAGACTTATCTTATTATTGACATATATCTTTACAAACCGCACATAAATCTTAACCGCACTATATTGCATTGTACAAGAGTTTATTTATTTTTATACTTATTAGTTATGTACTTATTTATTAGCTGTTCCGACTTAGCAGTCGGAACAGGTTTTGTTTTTGTTGGGATTATTATTTTTATTATTATTATTATTATTATTATTAGCTGTTCCGACTTAGCAGTCGGAACAGGTTTTGTTTTTCTTGGGATTATTATTTTTATTATTAGCTGTTCCGACTTAGCAGTCGGAACAGGTTTTGTTTTTCTTGGGATTATTATTTTTATTATTATTATTATTATTATTATTATTATTATTATTATTATTCTTTGTTTCTGTCAAAATTGCCATAGCTTTTGTACACGATTTTGTACGAACCTAAGCTCTAAAATAATAGATATGGGAGATTCAGATCTTACATCAAATTGAAGCTTAGAACATGAAATTATGCTAAGAGTAAAATTGTTCAAATTCTTCATTAATTAGCTGAGTTATAATGACATGAATATTTAATTAGGCAATCTTGTTCCCACCATATCTCAAGAAGTATATGTCTGATCCTCAAACTGTTTTCAAATCTAGACTCGTCTTATTATGTAGCTACGCAGCGTGGCAAAAAATTCATTAAACGTCATCAATGACGTCATTTGTGGCGCGATTTTGTTCTGTGTACAAAACACCACTGGCGCTGAAAGTGCAAATGTTTTGACAGTCAAAAACACGATATTTTCAATTAAAATTACGAATTAGTTTCCTAAATTACATAAACTGTTTTGAAAAGTTAATTGCTTTTAATAAGAGATGTTCCTGGTTATTAAAACTAATCAAAGTAGAAAAATTTCCACGATAATTAACGATTCAGTGACAAATCGGACACCAATGGCTAGCCATATTATTGAGTCTTGGAGACAATGTTCCGTTCATCGACTAAAAATGTAGTCAGGATGCCCTGCGACACAGAGAAAAATGCACGCGAAATGCCGTAACGAAATAGCCGACTTCTGGGTACCAGTCGCTGCACACTATTTATACAAAAAGATCGATCTATAGCGTATTGAAACGGTGGCTTGTGCATGTGTACATGTACGTCGTGATTCTGTTGCCCGGTGCGCTCGACGATTTTGTCCCGGGCGCGGCGCTACATTTTTTGAACTTAAGCTTAACTCTAAATGTAAATTTTTATAAAAATTCTTAATTGATTCATTTGAATATTTAACTAGTTAATCTTTGCAGCACCATATCTCAAGAAGTACACAGCCGATTTTCAAATTTTTTCAGTTATAGACTCCTTGGGCATTGGAGATTAGCTTTAGGAAATCGTGACCCAATATTGACCTTTACTAGGGGTCAACCGGAAGTGGGACCATATCTCAAGAACTACACAACCGATTTTCAAACTTTTCTCAGTTATAGACTCCTTGGGCATTTGAGATTAGTTTTTGGGAAATCGTGACCCAATGTTGACCTTTACTTAGGGGTCAACCAGAAGTGGGACCATATCTCAAGAACTACACAACCGATTTTCAAACATTTTTCAGTTATAGACTCCTTGGGCATTAGAGATTAGCTTTGGGAAACCGTGACCCAATGTTGACCTTTACTTAGGGGTCAACCAGAAGTGGGACCATATCTCAAGAACTACACAACCGATTTTCAAACTTTTTTCAGTTATAGACTCCTTGGGCACCAAAGATCAGCCTTGGGTAACCATGACCCCATGTTGACCTTTACTTCCGGGTCAACCGGAAGTGAGACCATATCTCAAGAACTACACAACCGATTTTCAAACTTTTTTCAGTTATAGACTCCTTGGGCATTGGAGATTAGTTTTGGGAAATCGTGACTCAATGTTGACCTTTACTAGGGGTCAACCGGAAGTGGGACCATATCTCAAGAACTACAAAACCGATTTTCAATTTCTTTTCAGTTATAGATCCTTTGAGCATTAAAGATTGAACTTGGGTAACCCTGACCCCATGTTGACCTTTAATTCCGGGTCAACCGGAAATGGAACCATATCGTTCAATCTTGAACTTAGGCTCACTTTAAATGTCTGGATCAATTAATCAAAGCACAACAAAACGGAACAGCTTTGTGTTTGTTCACAAACACTTAGTGTCTAGTTATTATTATTATTATTATTATTCTTTGTTTCTGTCAAAATTGCCATAGCTTTTGTACACGATTTTGTACGAACCTAAGCTCTAAAATAATAAATATGGGAGATTCAGATCATACATCAAATTGAAGCTTAGAACATGAAATTATGCTAAGAGTAAAATTGTTCAAGTTCTTCATTAATTAGCTGAGTTATAATGACATGAATATTTAATTAGGCAATCTTGTTCCCACCATATCTCAAGAAGTATATGTCTGATCCTCAAACTGTTTTCAAATATAGACTCGTCTTATTATGTAGCTCTGTAGCGTGGCAAAAAAATTCATAAAACGTCATCAATGACGTCATTTGTTGGCGCGTTTTTGTTCTGTGTACAAAACACTTGGCGCTGAAAGGGCAAATGTTTTGACAGTCAAAAACACGATATTTTCAATTAAAATTACGAATTATTTTCCTAAATTACATAAACTGTTTTGAAAAGTTAATTGCTTTTAATAAGAGATGTTCCTGGTCATTAAAACTAATCAAAGTAGAACAATTTCCACGATAATTAACGATTCAGTGACAAATCGGACACCAATGGCTTGGAGACAAGGTTCCGTTCATCGACAAAAAATGTAGTCAGGATGCCCTGCGACACAGAGAAAAATGCACGCGAAATGCCGTAACGAAATAGCCGACTTCTGGGTACCAGTCGCTGCACACTATATATACAAAAATATCGATCTATAGCGTATTGAAACGGTGGCTTGTGCATGTGTACATGTACGTCGTGATTCTGTTGCCCAGGGCGCTCGACGATTTTGTCCCGGGCGCCACATTTGAATATTTAACTAGTTAATCTTTGCAGCACCATATCTCAAGAAGTACACAGCCGATTTTTAAACTTTTATCAGTTATAGACTCCTTGGGCATTGGAGATTAGCTTTGGGAAAACGTGACCCAATGTTGACCTTTATTTAGGGATCAACCGGAAGTGGGACCATATCTCAAGAACTACACAACCGATTTTCAAACATTTTTCAGTTATAGACTCCTTGGGCATTGGAGATTAGCTTTGGGAAACCGTGACCCAATGTTGACCTTTACTTCCGGGTCAACAGGAAGTGGGACCATATCTCAAGAACTACACAACCGATTTTCAAACTTGTTACAGTGATAGACTCCTTGGGCACTGGCGATCAGCCTTGGGTAACCGTGACCCCACGTTGACCTTTACTTCTGGGTCAACCGGAAGTGAGAACATATCTGAAGAACTACACAACCGATTTTCAAACTTTTCTCAGTTATAGACTCCTTGGGCATATGAGATAAGTTTTGGGAAATCGTGACCCATTGTTGACCTTTACTAGGGGTCAACCGGAAGTGGGACCATATCTCAAGAACTACACAACCGATTTTCAAACTTGTTACAGTGATAGACTCCTTGGGCACTGGCGATCAGCCTTGGGTAACCGTGACCCCACGTTGACCTTTACTTCTGGGTCAACCGGAAGTGAGAACATATCTGAAGAACTACACAACCGATTTTCAAACTTTTCTCAGTTATAGACTCATTGGGCGAATGAGATAAGTTTTGGGAAATCGTGACCCATTGTTGACCTTTACTAGGGGTCAACCGGAAGTGGGACCATATCTCAAGAACTACACGACCGATTTTCAAACTTTTTCAGTTATAGACTCCTTGGGCACTAAAGATCAACCTTGGGTAACCATGACCCCATGTTGACCTTTACTTCCGCGTCAACCGGAAGTGAGACCATATCTCAAGAACTACACAACCGATTTTCAAACTTTTCTCAGTTATAGACTCCTTGGGCATTTCAGATTAGTTTTGGGAAATCGTGACCCAATGTTGACCTTTACTAGGGGTCAACCGGAAGTGGGACCATATCTCAAGAACTACACAACCGATTTTCAAACTTTTTTCAGTTATAGACTCCTTGGGCACCAAAGATCAGCCTTGGGTAACCATGACCCAATGTTGACCTTTACTAGGGGTCAACCGGAAGGGGGACCATATCTCAAGAACTACACAACCAATTTTCAATTTCTTTTCAGTTATAGATCCTTTGAGCATTAAAGATTTAACTTGGGTAACCCTGACCCCATGTTGACCTTTACTTCCGGGTCAACTGGAAGTGGGCCTATATCTCAATAATTACTTAGCCAATTTTCTTTGTTTTCAGTTATAAACCCTTTGAGCATTAAAGATTTAACTTGGGTTACTGTAACCCCATGTTGACCTTTAATTCCGGGTCAACCGGAAATGAAACCATATCGTTCAATCTTGAACTTAGGCTCACTTTAAAGGTCTGGATCAATTAATCAAAGCACAACAAAACGGAACAGCTTTGTGTTTGTTCACAAACACTTAGTGTCTAGTTATTCTTTGTTTCTGTCAAAATTGCCATAGCTTTTGTACACGATTTTGTACGAACCTAAGCTCTAAAATAATAGATATGGGAGATTCAGATCTTACATCAAATTGAAGCTTAGAACATGAAATTATGCTAAGAGTAAAATTGTTCAAGTTCTTCATTAATTAGCTGAGTTATAATGACATGAATATTTAATTAGGCAATCTTGTTCCCACCATATCTCAAGAAGTATATGTCTGATCCTCAAACTGTTTTCAAATATAGACTCGTCTTATTATGTAGCTCTGTAGCGTGGCAAAAAATTCATAAAACGTCATCAATGACGTCATTTGTTGGCGCGTTTTTGCTCTGTGTACAAAACACTTGGCGCTGAAAGGGCAAATGTTTTGACAGTCAAAAACACGATATTTTCAATTAAAATTACGAATTAGTTTCCTAAATTACATAAACTGTTTTGAAAAGTTAATTGCTTTTAATAAGAGATGTTCCTGGTCATTAAAACTAATCAAAGTAGAACAATTTCCACGATAATTAACGATTCAGTGACAAATCGGACACCAATGGCTTGGAGACAAGGTTCCGTTCATCGACTAAAAATGTAGTCAGGATGCCCTGCGACACAGAGAAAAATGCGCGCGAAATGCCGTAACGAAATGGCCGACTTCTGGGTACCAGTCGCTGCACACTATTTATACAAAAATATCGATCTATAGCGTATTGAAACGGTGGCTTGTGCATGTGTACATGTACGTCGTGATTCTGTTGCCCAGGGCGCTCGACGATTTTGTCCCGGGCGCTACATTTGAATATTTAACTAGTTAATCTTTGCAGCACCATATCTCAAGAAGTACACAGCCGATTTTCAAACTTTTATCAGTTATAGACTCCTTGGGCATTGGAGATTAGCTTTGGGAAAACGTGACCCAATGTTGACCTTTATTTAGGGGTCAACCGGAAGTGGGACCATATCTCAAGAACTACACAACCGATTTTCAAACATTTTTCAGTTATAGACTCCTTGGGCATTAGAGATTAGCTTTGGGAAACCGTGACCCAATGTTGACCTTTACTTACGGGTCAACCAGAAGTGGGACCATATCTCAAGAACTACACAACCGATTTTCAAACTTTTTTCAGTTATAGACTCCTTGGGCACCAAAGATCAGCCTTGGGTAACCATGACCCCATGTTGACCTTTACTTCCGGGTCAACCGGAAGTGAGACCATATCTCAAGAACTACACAACCGATTTTCAAACTTTTTTCAGTTATAGACTCCTTGGGCACCAAAGATCAGCCTTAGGTAACCATGACCCCATGTTGACCTTTACTAGGGGTCAACCGGAAGTGGGACCATATCTCAAGAACTACAAAACCGATTTTCAATTTCTTTTCAGTTATAGATCCTTTGAGCATTAAAGATTGAACTTGGGTAACCCTGACCCCATGTTGACCTTTAATTCCGGGTCAACCGGAAATGGAACCATATCGTTCAATCTTGAACTTAGGCTCACTTTAAATGTCTGGATCAATTAATCAAAGCACAACAAAACGGAACAGCTTTGTGTTTGTTCACAAACACTTAGTGTCTAGTTTTGTATTAGTTTTTATTGTATGTGTTTATTTGTATTTGTTTATGTCAGTATTTGCTTATTCATTCTTTTCTTTTTTCTCTCTTTTTTCTTTTTTTCTTTTTTTCTTTTTGTGCAGTGTCACTTGAGTCAAACAAAGGGTACTTGGGCACAGTGCGTTTTCCCCAGTGTGTTATCCAAGGCTATGTAATAATATGAAGTACAAACAAATTGCTAACATCTCGATGCGTGTATTCTGACAGCATGGTATTCTCTTTTCGCGCGCCATTTGCCAGGTTGATCCCTTGTAATTTATCTGCCAATCCAGCTGGTGCATTTCTCGGCATTAGTCGGTATCAGTCTGACCATGTCTGACATACCGAAGATCGATCTTAAGAGCCTCGCTGGTTCTACCGGAACGAGCGGGTTCAGCAATCAGTTTCCTTCCTCCACGGTTCAATCAATATGCATAGAGTGCGCGTCACGTGAGCTTAACGTGGCGCCTCCACACACAGAGAGCTCCGAAATCCATATGCAATTTCTTCTCAGAACAAATTGTCAGTTCGTCGCGACCGCAGCTTATGAGAGTAAAAGAACATTAACCACGTGTGGTAATCGCTCGAGATCGCTTGTTAGATTTGGCCTTCCGAGTTATGATAGCAGGTGCCGGAAAAACACAAATGCTGCAATAACTTCAACGGTTCCTCGTGGTTTGATTGACTGGGAATTATAGCCTCTCGATTTTAATAGATTGGTGCTGATGATGGAAGATAGGAGCTGATGCAAACTGTCGTCAAGTGGGGACAGAATGCTGCGGGGAACTCAGCAGCACAATGTGTCCCGCGTGAACATGATGCAAGGGCGTACCCAAGCCGCTATCTGCGAGGACACCGTGGTGGCCGGTTGCTGTAACCCCTGCGTGCTACGGTGGATCAGAGGTATCCTGCCCGTAGTGACATGGCTGGCGTACCTGGTGGTGGGTGCTGCCATCTTCGAAGCCGTGGAAAAACCAGAAGCACTCCATCGGATGGAACTTCAGGCGGACAAACAAAAGGAAACCAACGACACCATTGTCTCGTTGTTCGAGCAGCTCTTTACTTTTACCAACGGCTCCATGAACACGTCCAAGCATGATCAAATCCTATCTGAATTGGTGGATATCCTGAAGAAAAACGCAAATGAAACAAACGCAATAGTCGCTTCTCAAGAAGCTAGTTGGGAATTGATGAATTCTGCAGTATTTTGCATGACGGTGATATCAACAATAGGTAAAGTATTGTTCCGTTGTTCATTCCAACACTTGTTTACCATGAATGAAACCAAAGACTCTCTTAAAAATCACACCGAAGCTGGTTATTCTCAGCTAAACTTGAATGGTAACCCATGTTAAAAACTGAACAATTCAGCTTGAATGCCAATGTCAATATTCCCATCATACACAGAAACGGAACCCAACCATTACCCATTCAGCCTCATGTTGGTAATACGTGAAGCTGATTGGTATCTGGAATTTGTGTTATTGTTCTCACCAAAATGTGGATTAGTTGCTCGTTTCGTTTGTCGTGCCCCGAACTTTGTCAAAATGTTCACCCAAAGTATAAGCTCTGCCTAACATACAGTCAGTACTGTGAGTCCATATTAACGTTTAACGGACCTCTCTGGTGAGTTCAGTGAAAATGCGGCACTTTTGAGACCGTTTGAAATAGACCCAGTAACTGGCGCTGTACACCCCCCCCCCCTCCCCACACAAGCATTTTGTGTGCTCGAAATTGATGTGTTTTGGTCCACAATCCAGCAAACCAAACGAAGCTGCGATATATTTCACTAATGGCAACAAACTGGTAGTTCATGGCACTGCGTTGTTGACCGTGCACGTTCGCTGCAGCACCTGTAACCAGTGTGCTTTAAACAGTCGTTCACGACATGATCTACTACCCGTTTGATCGCCATTTAATGACTATCGACTTTCGTCTTGTGCGCTTGAATGTGGAACGAAAAACAGCAATTTGGAGCAAAAAAATGCTTGTGAGTGCAATTAAATGTCTGATGTTTCATCTTTGACATTCATTGAGAGGCCAGCAGTAGGCGATTTTCCAGTTATTATGTCAGGTCTTCTTCGTCATTTGGGCACTTTGTGGAACGTGGAGTTCGGAAAATCATAGACAGTCTACTTGTAGTCAGTACGACTGCAGATGTCAGCATTTCATTTCAGCACCCCGGTGACTGGTTACTAGTTTGAAAGGCCTTTGTAAACAGAAGTCAGTATATCATAGAGCTGCAAGGAAATCCACTTTAAAAGGTTTCAGGCTTCGAGCTTCCTCGTGATATGTAATCGTTCCCATCAATGATTTCTTAAACCAAGCTATAAAGTGCATCAGCAGCTAATTGCTGTGCATAAAAGTATCACACCTGTCGTTAATAGCGCGATAATGGTAAGTCATATCAACTTATACAAATAAATCAATAATAAACAATAAAACACATTATTTAGCGCCCAATGCCCGAAAGCCTTTGAGCGCTTTACATAAAAAGAAGCACAGAAAACAAGAATATTCCACAATTCAAACGCACAAATAATCAAATAAATCTAAAATAGGGGAAACTAAAAAAAAAATACAACAAATAGTTGTGTGAATAAGCAACACATGTTTACGCCTAAGAAAATTGTAGATTAAGACCCAGTTCGGTGTAGGTGCGTTTGGGGGAGATGTTTAATTTTAATTTAAGGCAGTGTTACGAATGGCATGGGGGTGTTATAGCTTTGGTGCAGCAGTAGAAAAGGCTTGATTTCCGCAATATGCGGGTGCAATCTCGCGACCGCGGGGATCTAAGAGTGTGAACTTGAGTGGAGAGTACGACGGGGATTGCAGTTTGTGTGAAGATCATGATAGTGCTTGACCTTGTCGAGCTGTGTATGTGATGAAGAGAAGTTTGAAAACAATGCGGTCTTTGATGGGAATCCAGAATAAACTCATCCCGTCGTGCAGCATTGAAAATACTAATATCAGCCTGCACTTATTATGACAATAACTCTTGAAAACAAGAGCTATGTATACCGTTTGTTCGTCAGTAAAGACTCATGTGGGATTTGCACTTTTTTTATGATATAATAACTTTTTTTAAGAGGTCTCTGTACTTCGTTGTTGCTTTTAAAACACACTTGACATATCGACGTCGCAGCTGAATTGGTGCGTTAATTTTAAGTAGCTCAATACATTCCTCTGGCGTTTTTCATCGGTTGATGGATCGAAATCTATATGCACTCTGCAAACCAGCACCTTCCGCGCTTTCAATCAAACATCTTTTTCTCAAAATGGTTGTTTGTAAAACATACTTAAAGTAGCCTTCAAGACAATAACTAGCCTGTGGTTTTACCTGTTCAAAACTGATAACAAACAGATATACAAAAGAAAATATGGGGAAAGTTTGTTTAGTTATATAACTGAGTTGCATGGTTATTTTTCTTCATTCAAAATTTTAAACTATTGTTGTTTCTACGGTGACGTTATGCGTCTCTCGCACCTAAAAAGCGAACAGTTTGGTAGTATAGATTATCATTTAAATGAAAAGGGTTTAAAAGAAAACAATACTTTGTTTGCTTCCCCCATAAAAAAACGCAATTAATAACTTTAACTGGCACTTGTCGGACGCTTATAAACATTTTACCAAAGCGCCTTACACTATTACTACCCGCTGCCCGATGCGTCTTAAGCATTCATGAAACCTTCTCAACTCCTTTGGAGTATGCAGCACCGGCAGCCAATTTTGGCGCCCAGGTTGCAACAAACTCTAGCCTACCCCTGGCAGGGGTGAGAAGCAACTAATATTTAGTGTCTTGCCCAAGAAAGCAAGTGTCACAACCAGGGTTCGAACCCACACTCTGATGACTCCGCCAGCGGTTTCGATTTGATGCTCCGACCGATCGGCCGACACACGCTAATTGCAAAACTGTATTGTTACGTCAACCTTAATGATTTTTTTTAAAGACACTAATTGCACACCTGTCAAAGTCCCGCATATGAAAACATTATGTCAGCATAAAAATAAAGCAGTAGTTTGTTTTCATAAGATGAAATCAAACATTTTTTCCGCTCTATATTTTGACAATCAAAACGTGAGTAACGAGTTTGCTGACATTTTAAAATGTCGGTTAATATGTATTGTGGTACGACAGCTAGGTGATGGGATTGTGCCGTTGATGATACCCGCATGGAAATTGGCAAACAGTCAGAGTATGTCCGAGAAAGATACTAGGCTATAGGGCCATCGCAGAGTTGTCCTTTGAGAAATTATAGGCAGAGTAACAAGCGATGGCAACCATTTTGAAAATTGGGAAAATTGCGATGGCGCTATAACCAAAAATCTTTCTCGCGACATGATCTGGTCGTCAAACTCCATATGACCAAAATTAAAGCACAATTCCACATAATAATTCCACTTTGTAGCTACTCCACTATGGAGGATGTAAATATCTCTGCCGAAGAAAAGACATATTATTTGAAGAAAACAAAACACGATGAACCTTGAAATTAACACAATTACTTGAAAATGTATGTCAACAATAATATACAGCAACCTTTATTTTCTTATTTTAAAGCAACAGAAATATGAATTATATTAAACAGGGCATAATGTGTCTAAAAACGACCTCAAATGTTTGTCCATAAACAGTGAACAATATTCACAGTAATTTCTTCGGGTACACCGTGTAATTCTTCTGAGAGAAGTGTTAGCTCTGACAAGAGCTAGCTGGTTGGTTCTTTCGACTAGTGTGTCCTTATCGTCAACTAGAGCAACGTATCACAAACTAATGGTATGGGCCACAGAAATGTTCAGGTGAGTGGTGGCCAACTTTGTCAGGAGTGCTTGTTTATCAGAACAATAATTCCATCAGCAACAAAGATTGCCTCCCATTCGATCTATCGTGTAAAAAACAAAACGATTTATCGGTTCAGTTTCTTTTATTATCAGTTCGATGTTGTTAATCATTAATATGGAACGAAATTAAGCTGTCTTTAAAAAAATACATTGACTCCTGTTGACGAAAAGCCTGTTTTATGAGATAACCTTTGCAGAAAGGGGTTCAATGGGCCGGCAATTGTCAGGTGGGTCGCGCTGGGTCAACTGCCTGAAATTATTAGGGGGGTCACCGGCTTGTCATTTTCATCAAAGTTGTCATAGCTCCTGCCATGCTTCCATTCGTTACAAACGTTTTTTGTGACAGCTGCTGTCAGGCACAGTCCAAGAAATTTATCGGGGGAGGGAGGGGATTAGGTTGGAGGCGGGAATATTGGATCGGCTTTCAAAGAAGGACAGGCGGCAACCAGGGAAAGACGCAGAGGGTGATGCGCCTTCAACGGGGAGTCTTTTTAAACCGGAATAGAAATACAAGACCGGAAAGGTAACCGGTTGGCTGCAATGATTATGGGTACGAGGCAAGCGAACAAAAGGAAACCATTTTTATACGTTCAATTATAGTACCCGTTCGGTGCGCACAAATAATGGATGATATGTAACGCGCGTTCCGCCAATCAAATGGCAAGGATCTATGCGTGAGTATAGTTTTAATAGCCAATGAGATTCGACATGGAACTTTAAACACCACGTGAGCTTAGTCTTCAAGTTTCACGTAAAAGAAAAATAATAATACTAATTAAGAAAATAAATTGGTCTGGATCTCTGCTCTTTGTGGTTTGTATGGACGCGGCTTTCCACAAATCATCACATCAATCAGTCACACCAATCATCACGAGATGTCACAGCAGTAGATGTTTTATCAGGCAATTTTTGCTCACTATGTTCACCAGCTGTGGCTTTTTCCACTCTTCTGGATAAGGCGTGAAATACTAACCCGTCTATCAGTTCAAAATTTGAGCGTAGATCATGTGTTTGATTCCAGTGCCTAATTTCAATGAGCTGCTAAAGCACACACACACGTTTGTGAGTCCCGTAAATCGAGGACTTCTCTTTGTTCTCCCATTGTTTGGATTTTTTTTTAGCAAAGTCCCCATTGGTTTTGTACACGAAAGCAAAGCGAGGACCTCCTTGCTCTGTCAAACGCCTGGATCCTTGTTGTTAAAGTCCTATGTTTCAACGGGTAGACAATCATGGACCCTCCTTTGTTCAACCCTTTGTGATAGCAACCGTGGACCTATTGTCCCTGTTGTTATTGGTCCCCGGTTTGAATGTGTATACCAACCCACACGCACACACCCTTACAGATCTGGTATGTGGGGTCCTGCCACTGTTGTTCTATTGTTCCCTTTTCTAAAGAAATTCTCTGTGGGGGTACCACTATAACAAACAAAACATTGTGGGGTAGCATTGTTCTATTGTTAAAAGTACCCCCTTAAGTTGGCGTGTGTACGGGCACCCACACACACAAATCTAAGCGCAACAAAATTATGTTAACCAAAATAAGGTCACCAGCCAACATACCATTTGCGACTGGTTCCTGCTTGTTTTTGGATTCATCATCAACTACACGGTTAGTAATTATACATAGTCATAACCTCGAAAGGACCCACCGTTTTGGTCAGTCTGGCCTGTGTTCTGTGTCCAAATGACCAGGAATTCGAGTAAATAGACTCGTACAATTACTTCCCTGGTCTGCAAGACAGTAAATGTTTTAATCTAGAAACAGATTACGCTGACCGTGAAATGAGTCCAGCTCCTTGTGATCCCGAACCAATTGATCCGTACTGCCACAGCACTCAATGTAAAAAACGTATTATTTTTCTCGTGCCTGAGACCAAAGTTTAATCAGCTGATGCTTCCACAAAATCTATACACATAACTGTTTATGTCGGTTTTCCCGACACTTCAAACGAATCCACAGAAACCAATCCAAGAGCTACGATGTCAAATCGTCACATCGTCAAACATTATATCGATTCGTCGCAATGTTGTGACCTACGTTTCAACATTTTTTTTATTAAAACAATACTTTAAAAGTGTTAAAGGTGTCAAGGTTTAAATATTCCTGGTACGAACTCAGGCACAACACTCTAATAATGGCCCGGTTACATAACGATGTATGGTGGATACAATCCAGCCCGTTTGTCCATCTCATTGCGAGGTTTAAACATTTCTGGTACGAACTCGGGCACAACACTCTCATTATGATCCAGATTAAATTATTTGACATGTTTGATACAATCGAACCTGTTGGTACATCTCGTTGACAATGTTAACATACCTGGTACGAACTCGGGCACAACACTCTAGTGGTAGCCCGGACTACCATAATACGATCTCGGGCACAACACTCTAATAATGACCCGGGTTATATTACGTGGTATGTTGGATGCAAGCAAACCCTTTTGCTCACATGTCTAGTACGAACTCGGGCACAACACTCTAATAATGACCCGCTTACGGTCACCATTCTCCGCTTACTTTGCAAGCGCCGAATTTCCGCGTTAGCTGTGTAAGCAAAGAATGACTATAGTTACGTGGAGTACGCGCGCGCAAAAGCAACAATTCCCTGCTAACCCGTAAAATACGTTTGACGTAAGCGCGGAATTCCCTGCTTCCGTAAGCGCCGATTCTTTGCTTACGTTAAGCAGAGCCATGGAATTGGGCCCAGGTATGAATTTAATCATCAGCGAGCTTGAAGGTTGATTTTATACTCACTTGTTTTTTCTTCTATTGACTACCATGTTTGATTTTTTAAGAAATAATGTACACCTGCTTCAAAATGGCTTCACATTTCTGACCCCCAAGAGAGATGGTGGACAGAGTGTGTTTGTGTGCGTGTGTGTGTTTGTTCCGGGTAATTTCTTGTAAGTGCAGTGTGTACATTCCCGCCTTTTTTTAGTGTGTACCATCAAGTACAAGTAATGCAAACGTATATCATCGAGCAAAAGTAAAGGCGACCGAGAATGACGTGGTTATGGCTAACTCGCACATGGCAATTTCTTCGGGCAACTTGGAGACAACCACTTGCGCTGTATGAGTTATCCTTCGGCACTGCACAAGAGAAAGTCCAGCTGTCCTCCCAAGAAAAGGATGAGAACACTTAAAAGTGTGTGGATTTTCTAATTCGAGATTGCCTTGAACTGGTTGCCTGTGAATAGCCTCATTTGACAAGACCTTTACATTACATAGATTCATCTTGATAAGCTAAAAGCAAATATTGCGGGTGTGCACAAATATTGGCAAGGCTGAAAATTATATGTACACAGATTTGCATGTAACTTATAATAAGATGATCACGGTTGCAAAAATTCCCTGGAAATTTTGTTGCTTGAAATGTAATAGATTCTAGAGTTCTTAGATCCAATGTACAAACTTATATTAACCATTCGGACGTACACAAACAATCTACAAAACACTTAGTGCTTTAACGAAACTCTTGAAGCTAACCCTAACTCGCCTTACTCCGATTACCAGCTGAGCTTACATTTTCACAAGATTGTTATTTCGTATATTATTGGGTCACTTAATGTGTAAAACCCGTCTTTGACAAGTACCGGTGTTGTCCATTTGCTTTAAAATATCTTACTTTTTCAGAAAAAAAAAATTTAGAAGATGCTTTCAAACACAAATATCAGTCCTATTCGTATCACAATATGAGCAGAGACTTCATCGTATTAAAACGTTAATATTTTTGAAATTGTGTTAACAGACTAGTCTGTTTTAATTCCCGAGTCTACGAAAAACGTGTTCGCTATAAACTTCCCCTAAGGGGTTTGCATTTATACAAATAAAAAAACATGTTCAAACATAACCGTAAGAATAAACAACCGCGTACAAATCAAATTATAATTAGCATCGGAAATACATGCTAATAATCTTAATCAGCAAACGATTCCCCGTGCATTCATCAATTCTCCATCTGGCTTTGGTTTGCGCAGTGTAAATAGCCGTTTAGATGAACCATCATAAATATATGGTATCTACGTAAAATAAGGTTGTTGGGTTTTTTGTTTTTGTTTATTGGTTTGTTTTTATTAATGACACAGTTGAAGAGTCTACGGTGTGTAGAGTTGTGGACAAGCTAGTTTCGTCGTTCACAGAGTGTGGGTTCGAATCCCGTACTGGCTGGTCACGATGTATGTGTCCTTGATAAAGATATTTTACCGTTGTTTCTGACTCCGAGTCAAAAACACATTACGTTTAGACCGAGGACTTTAAAGGCAAAGTACACCTTTGTTTTTTGGAACTGTTCGATTGTTCTAATTCTGTATAAATGTAGAGATGTACAATTTAACTAACCTATGCAAATGTAATTTCAAAAGGTGGTAGCTTTTTTGATATATCGCCGAATTTCTGGAGCGGTTAAGACCACGCAGGAAAGAATAACCCGTAACTGGAATAAGCAATCTGAGAAACGTTCCGTGCAGAAACATTTATCAGATTAATATTTTCAAATTCCTCTCTCTAAAACATCATTCCTTAGTAAGGAATCGTTTTTCAACATGTTATATCAACAGCTGCAGCGCTTCTTTCCAAGTAAGTTTGGGGTTTTTTGCCATTATTTTTTGGAGTAATTACCAAAGGTATGGGTGATTTGTCGCTTTCATGTTCAAAACCGATGCGGGCGTCACTTAAAAACAAAAAATCTAACGATGGGAGAACGAAGGGGGTCCTGGATTTACGCCCCCAAAAACGGGTCACGCTGACCCGGAAATTGCAATGTCTATTCTGACTCTATTTGGGTCGATTTTGACCTGGAACTTTTTAGAATGAAATTGCGATAATTGTCACTCTGAACATAACGTTAAAAATATTGAGCCAAGTCACAAAGATGTCATTATAATAATCTTGGTTGTGTCATTCTGAGAGTCAATATCCCTGAGTTTTATACAGCGTAACGCGCATTGTGGGCCACACTGCGTTTTACATTTTTATTTTGTACATACATTCTTATTTTGTGCGTGCAGTTTGACTTTACAGAGTGTGGTTAGTGTGGCAGACAGTAGCTGCGTGTGACATTGACGCTGTGGTCAATGGGTTAAACGTTTCACGAAGATCTCGTAGATGTATTTTGGCAAAGCTTTTGGGGGGAGCACGTGCGGTTACATGGAAAGCGCAAATTCGTTCCAAGAAACGGGTATGAGAAACAAGTAAAGATATGTCTTGGCAAGAAAATTTGCGCACAGTTTCAAGAAAACCTATCAATCTCAGGGTTTTTTCAGACCGGAATCGTTCCTGTCATGATTATGGGATGGTGTTTTTTCTACCGTTGGTTTCATTTTGTGTATGTCTAAAACAAAGCTGTAGGGTACATCTTTACTC
Source organism: Pisaster brevispinus (assembly GCA_023634235.1). Classification (NCBI taxonomy): domain Eukaryota; kingdom Metazoa; phylum Echinodermata; class Asteroidea; order Forcipulatida; family Asteriidae; genus Pisaster; species Pisaster brevispinus. The sequence continues at coordinate 3,408,004 of JAMKCF010000012.1, forward strand.
CTTTATGGTGTTATTCCAAATCACTAAAGCCACGTCCGAGTCAAGCAACTCCGGCTACGGCTACTGCCAAAGGCTGTAAAATTTGAGACTATGACTTTTGTGCGTGCCAGCCAAAGTCAGTGCCGAAGCCATTCATTCGGCCTTCGACTTACTTCTTATTCAGCCAATCAGAAAAAAAGTCTGGTACCCCCTTTTTGTACATTAAGTAGCAGCCCATTCGTATTGCTTTTGTGTGTACGGTGTGATAAGAGTTCTTTGGTTTCATTCTCTGAAAGATAAACTGCTTTTAAAATGACATTTGGTTTAATTCTGAGCTTGTTTAATAAAGTTTTGTTTAATTAACGTTTGCTAGGTTATGGTTACTTGTCACCAAAGACGCAACTTGGGCGGGGTTTATGCATCGTGTACGCCCTCATCGGTATACCTCTCAACATCGTCATCATGGCAGGTGCAGGTAACGCCCTCGCCCGTGGAATCAGATATTTGCATTGTCGATTTAAACATTTCCTAGTTACATTGTCAGTCTGGCGAAGAGTTGGGCCGCCAAAGGAGCCAACAGCGCCACCAAGAGGCTTGAACGCGATAACGAGAGGGACTACGAATGGTGGACAAGACAACAGAGGCTTTCAGTTGCAAGTTAGGCGAACGGATTTGTCAAATCAAGATTCTTTCCGAGATCAGTCTCAACGGCCTCGCCCGGATGGGAATGACGCTAAGAATAACCAGAGTGCACATGGAAATGACAGACGGTGTTCCCAAAGCAGAGATGATGACGACCCTGGTGACGCAATCAACGATCCACATTTCCCAGTGTATTTGCTCATAATCGCAGTGTTAGCGTACGTTGTTGTTTTTGGGTTACTTTTGTGGTACAGTGAGATGCACCGCTGGACTCCTTTAGACTCGTTTTATTTTATCATCATAACGATAACCACGATCGGCTTCGGTGATCTGCACCCCGGGGCGTCCAACGAGGGCACCCTTATTCAAACTTTCATGGGTATTGCTACCCCTGTCGTTGGAATGATTCTACTATCAGCTGTGATTTCAGTCTCGATCAATAAGTTCGGGAGGAAGACCAAACTGATCGAAGACAAAATCTGCGGGAAAATTTGACTCAAAGAAATGAGATTATGCAATGAAATTGTCCAGTGCAAGCTTACACTGAGTCAGTGGTCACAACATGTACACAGATCATTAGAAAGAATTTTGTTCTATTTTATTTGTTTTAGTTTATCATATCTATTGTGAATAATTATTTAACATTTAATGATTCCACCACAATGATTTTCATTTTGCATTCCGCGTGCAACATGTGCAAGCTTTTGAAACGCAAAAACCACATCAGACACGTTTACTAGTCAGGAAAGGTGTTTAAAATCCCGTAGTTTAGATCAACAGAGTTGCTATGATTATTGCATGTTCTAATATCTGAAAAGATGTCTTATCTTCTTATATTTCTGACTAAAGTATATGTTGCAATCACCTGTGTACATTACAATAATTGTGATTGGTTTTTGGTGAAAGTTTTCATCGTGATAAGAAACAGTTGTTCGAAAATTGCGCCCTCCTTTCAAGTTTATAGTGTCTGTATAAAGTGGCTGTCTGTTTATGATTGGGCCGGTCACGTCCACTCAAAGGATAGCTGTCTCACTGTACCATAGTCATTCTGCAATGACATTTGGTGGAAATCCCAAATATTATAGTGCGCCTCCAAGAGGTTGCCTCGGAGAGTTAACTTTCAAAAACGCCGGTATGTTTAGGTAAATCTTTCCCCCGCACAGTGGTCCTTTCTCCGCAGGGAATGGTGTACCCCTGCCCATCTCCAATCAAACTTGCTCAAAACACAGAAGAAATAATATTATGTCTCGTTGGTTCTAAATCAAAGAAATTATAGTAATGTACATTTAAGTGATTTTTCCCCTTTAATTTGAGCTTTTACTTTGCTTTGTTTGAGGGAAACAAAGACCTACGTCTACACTAACGCTGCTAGTGGTATGCAATTGGGACCTCGGGGCCACTGATCTCTATTATACTGAAATAGAGATCAGTGCTCGGGGCATTATGCATGTCCCAATGCGCATGATCGGCTCGCAAAGGATTGTGGGAAAAACCGGCACTCCGCCATCATGGCGCGCTGATTTCGAAGCAATGCGGTACACAGCTATAAAACCTGGCACAGTTCAAGAAAGTATCTTAGCCGCTTGATTTTATTTTAAACTGTACTCGGTTTCCCAAGATGCATTGCGGTATATATATTTTTCTAAGATGGCGCTTGTGCATGTGGGCTATTCCATTCCACTGCCAACGCTGTGTAATTGTTCGATTTATACACATTAATTTCCTCTATACAGATCTGTCCCTGCGCATGCTTGCAACGCGTGAGGAATCCCTACCCACTCTATGAAGCTACTTTGCAAAATTAGTACAGTTCAAACAAAATCATAAAATTTCTCGCTATCGTGTCAAAATAAAGAACATTATACATGACGCTTGCATTGTATGTGGAGGGCCAAAATTCCCAGATGTGGAGACATATTCTCCTGTGCCCAAGGCGGACAGAATTAATCTACAGAAGGAACAGTTGTTCCCATAGTAGATTCTTAATCTCCTGGACAGTTCAGGCAGTTCACCTCAGAGTCTTCGGAGGGGAAACGGGATTTCCCCCAAACGCTGGCAACTTTCCTTAACGTCATTCCAGCTGTTCAGAAGAATGTTACAGGCCGCAGGTTAGCTTATTATGGTGCTCTGGAAGTGCAATCACTTATTCAGATCCGGAGATAACTTACTCCAGGATGATAAAAAATCATAAACCTAAAACTGACGATATCCTGAGATGATTTATCTTAGTATGATGACATCCTGAAAGTAGAATGTCTTCTTGCTCCCCGAGATACATTTTGTCTAGGATGTTGACATCTTGAAAGTAGAATGTCTTCTACCTTCCTGAGATTTTTTTATCTTAGAATGTTGACATCATGACAGTAAGATGTCGACTTCCTGAGATGATTTATTTCGGGATGACGACATCCCGAAAGTAGAATGTCGATTTACAAAGGTAATCCATCTGTGGACGATGGCATCCTGAAAATAAGATGTCGTGATCCTCAGATAAATTATCTCGTAGGTACGGAGTATCACTAAAGATACGGAGTATCTCTAAAGGACGTCATCCTACTTCCAGGATGCCATCATTCTGAGATACTGGAATATGAAAACCTACTTTCAAGAAGTCTAAACATCCTGAGGTAAAAAAAAAAATTGGAAAAATGACATCCTACTTTAAAGATGTCGCCATCCCGCGATAAGTTATCTCGAAATTTCGTCATCTAACATTTATGATACCATCATCTCAACAAGTCGGATGGCACTTCCAAAGTTCCGTAGCTTATGACATCGGAAGACCTTTAGTCGCTGCGTGATTGGATTGATTCAGCGAGGCTCAGTTGCGCCACTGCTGAATTTGAAATAGAAAATTCTGTAGCATGAACCCACAAGACAACAAAAAAATCATGCATCAGTCCCCTTCCCAAACACTATTGGTTGAATCTTGTTTATCCGATCTGTTCACGACCTACTCAGGACACGCTTTTCATTTATATGTACATAATACAGCCGCAACTGCAGGAATTGTTAAATACACCGTAGAATGGTGTGGAGTTCCATTCGAAGTGTAAACTTCTGTTGAGAATTAATTTAAACTTAAAGCATTTGATTGAAGACTATTTCTTGTATTACATACTGAGGCTGCATGAAGTTTGGCCCTTTTTAAGATTATCAACACTGTAAAATGATCATCAATACTGTAATTGTGTGAGGTACAGGGTACTAATCGAGTGCGTCATAGATTGTCCATTGAAAGAAACATTTATTATACGTCACTATCCTTGTCTGGTTTCCTGCATACACAATGACATCGACAGTTTAATTTTCCGTACAATAAAGAGGGGCCAGACTAAAGTTTCTTCCAGTGTCGGTTGGATTTAATTGAAGAAAAAAAAACAATGACAGAAGACAATGGATGACTGCACTGTGCAGAGTAATAATGGTGTGAAAAATGTTGACAATGTGAAGTAATTTTAAAGTCAAATCCATTCAACTTGATTGTATGACCTGTTGAAAATATTGTTATTGTGCGGGTGCGTGGGAAGATTACCGCGTAATCCGCTCCTTTTGTCTGCAGGGGAAACAACTACGGTTTCTGGGAAACCATGGAACTCAATTTCGCGCAGCATTACGCATACACTGCATCCAAGCAATCGCCGCTTGTTGTTTTGACGTTGAACGATGGCGTGCGATTTGTCACTGCAGTGACATCAATCACGTACTGAACGTCTTTTTTATGGAGGGGACTTGATTACGCGTTGTAGAACAGGGAACATTTACTGACGACATGTGACACCCATTGTTTATGACAAATGGATTCTTGCTCGATGCTTAATGAAAATCAAGGTATATTGACGAATTGGAGGCTACAGGGATGTGTGAAGCTCTTGACAAGGACGCTATAGTGCACGTCAGACTATAATAATAATATGCTTATTACACACCCTCTAGTACTGTGAGCATGTATTGAGTGCTCCTTTCGCTCGACCCCATCGGTCTCATCACAGACTGCTGGGATCGGCTGATGAGCTTTTACACATTATTGTACAGGATGTAGTGACGCATGGTGGGAACGACTGTACTGCTGGTTGGCGCAGTGCGCACAATTATCTACATACACAAAAATAATGCATGGAGGCTCTATGGATAAGTGTTGCTAAAAGAATGTTGCGATCGAGCCCTATTTTTGGTATGGACTTACACAATATAGTAACATTATTGTTGATAGCCCAACCTTTTGTTAACAGGACGAGGTGACCGGTAATTATGACCTACAACAGTTCTAATAATAACATGAAAATCAACGACAGGCGTCCTTGCACCTTTGGTTGTTTTTTTTGGGGGGGGGGGTTGGGGGGGGAGTGGGTATTTTTAAGATTTGAAGATGTGTTTTATTTGCGAGAATTATCTGTCAGTAATTGTCAACGGAACTTCACAGAAATTTCATTTGAAATTGGAATGACTATTGTGTACTGGAGTAACTGTTGATGTATGTCATTAATTAAAACGGCTTTCAACCATTGCAATGTTACTCACAATAAAAGAACGTGACTCTTTCAAACAGCACAAGAGTATTAAGTCGTCATTTTTGTGAAACCGTTCTCTTTACAGTTTACCTTTAATAAGTTAGTAAGTTCATTCTAAATGTGAAGACACAAGACAGTGTCCTCAAGTTGTGTGACCCAACATACATGAAATAACAAACCTGTGTAAGTTTAAGCTCTATGGGTCATCGGAGTCACGAGGAAATAGTGAAAAGACTGTTTACGTTTTCACTGCTTCCAGACATCTTGTTCCGGACTCTCGAGGTCAAAACTAGTTGTTTCACTCATTTCTCAAAACCCATTAGAATTACAAGCAACAAAATTTCAAAGGAAAGCTTGCAACCATGGCCATGTTTAAACCATGCAAGATACAAATATTCTGTAAACATTTGTATTTTTAGTCTTACCAATGCATTTTACACCATATAAAGGTAAAGTCATAGATTGGTAAATAATCCAAAAGTTAATGACCGTAAAAATTACTTTGTATTAGAAGCACTGCAGCACTGCTAAATAAACTATTTTGAGAAAGGATTGAGTGCAAAGTAATGGTTGGATAATTTTCACACACACACAAAAAAAATTTAATCTGAGAAACGATTCATGCATGAATCGTATCTCAGATTTCTGAGGGCTGGCTGGAAATTCAAATTTCCGTGGTGCCCGTTCGCGAATGCTGCGGCAAGAGATGCGGTTGGTACTCGCTGCCACCTCGCTAAAAGTGGTTGGATAACACATTCTTGATAGAAGTACCGTAACAGTGGTTGTTTTTGTTACTGTTTTCTCAACAAGTAGACCTTGTATTCAGCTCACAGTTTCACAGGTGACTTTTATTGTATCTTTCCTGATAATATTGCCTATAAATCAGCATTACGTTGACAAAAAAGAAATCCTTGAACCTACCTTTAAGTGCACGGTGTGTTTACCAAAGAACGGGCAGATTCTGCAATATATTTACTTTTCACTATGTAGGCCTACCACAGCTCTATAAAACTACCGATTTGAATGTGACTAAATGTATACATAGATGTCGACATTTAATGTGAGCCTATAATTTATTATGAAGAGAGCAGTTTTGGCGGATGGGATTATAATAATGAACCTTTAATAATGGGAGAGCCCTTCCTCTCTTCCTGATGCCTAGATCCAGGTATCCGTTTCAAGACCATCAATGTACATTTTGTATCGCAGTGAGTTGTGGATGGCCTGGGCACAAATCCAACCGTAAATGTTGCCATTAATTTTTTTTAAATTACCTTCAGGCTGAAAACCAATACTGTACACCCTATACACTTTTTTAAAAAAACGGGTCAGATCGGCCGAAATCTGGGTTCCATGGGGCCTGACTAAATTCGGGGTCAGTGTCACCCGGAAGATGTGTCGAAATAGCCCAGAAATGGGCCAAACTGACAAAGAACCCTGTTCAAATTCTCATATTTGACGAGTTTCCGGGTTAGCACCTGGGACCCCGAATCCGGTTAAATTCTGACCAGGGCGTTTTTAGAGCGATGTGGGAAAAAATAAAGTCACACATTTCCGCATGTCCCGTTTGGGTGCTCAGCCTCCCAGCTAAGTTCACCACTTGAATCTTCAAAATATTTACATGAGGGCAAGACGTTGAACACGCTTTCTGACTGTGTGCCAAAATTCCATGCTTGTATTATCTAAGGCACAATTTCCCAAATATTTCCCTATAGACCTGCTCTAAAACCTTCTGTGTGTCAGAATTGACCCGGATCCAGGTCACGTGTGGCCTGACCCATTTCTGATTTAGTATGACCCGGATTCCGTGTCAAAATTACACACATGTCTCAAAATTACACACAACATGTGTCAAAATTACACACATGTGTCAAAATTACCCACAACATGTGTCAAAATTACACACATGTGTCAAAATTACACACAACATGTGTCAAAATGACGCAGATTCCGAGTTGAAATCCCATTTTCAACCACTTTCCGGAAATGGGTCCCGGGTTAATTCTGTTACCCGGGAGATTTTTAGAGTGTAAGTGTGTATACTAACTACGGTAGCACTGCCATAGAAAAGGTGATACGAGTATACTGCCAACATAAAGGGTGATCTTGCATTCCAGGCAAGCTTTTGCGAAGTTTGATGGGGATTGTCTACATTTGTGCACTGTGATTATGCATATCTCCACATAACATAAATTATAGATAACATAAAATTATAGACTGTGCACGTGTGCGCTCGTTCCATCGTAAAATTGCACGATTGTTGATCTAACATTATCTTCGCACAAAAAACTCCTAAGACATGGTTTACTATAGTTTGATTAGGCTTGCAGTCTTTAATATACCGTATTATATTATATTTTTAGTGTTTTCGATTTTAAATTTAATATACAGCGCTTCGATCCTTGGGAGAGGCGTCAATAAATGTCGGTTAATAATAACAACAATAATAATTGTTATTAATTTATAAACCTAGTTGTATACACTGCAAGTACTCTGGTGTTAAACTAAATTCTTTCCGGTGTCTATAATGGGACGACACCAACGTGGTGTTAAATATTATGAATAGTACATGGTTGGTAAAATTAACACTGTGACGGTGTTACCACATGTAGATACTAGCCAGAATCAAGTTTACACCAGAGTTTGTGCAGTGTGCAAGCATACGAACATAGTAAATGATGTTCCCCTTCTTATTTGTCATTTGCATATTTTGATTCAAAATAAGAACATGATTTTTGTACACACCACAGTTAAAATGTATCCATATTTAACAAAATCTCTCAGAAATTCACAATCGCTGCATGTTTCTTTACTATATCTTGTTGGTATGTAAATGTACGCTATAGTCAAATTAATTCATGGTGCTATACGAACCGAACAAAACATCACGGATAGATTTATTCATAAAACCAAAACGGAGGAAATTAATTAGATTTTTACAGTTTATTGAAAACGAACATTGAGCAAAACGGTGGCTTAAAGTAATTGTACGACAAAATGTGTTAAGAATTCTTTCTACAACTTGAGAACACCAACATTTTTAGACAAAAGAAAATTACCCAACGTAAACCGAAAAGGTACGAAACAATTCGACAAGAACAACTGCACAGTTAATTAAGAGCAGCGCTCATGTAGCAGGTCAAACAACATCCAGATAGAGAACAAACGGCATGCGTTTGACCACGTAAAATCATCGTTTCTTTAAAATGTGCTTATTTTTAAACACCGATGTGAAAGTGAAGCAATCCCAAATTGTATATACAATTTGGGACAAGTTTATTGAAAGATTTAAGACGATTGTACGGCTGCTGGGGAACACATCTTGTCTGAATCATTGTAGACATCCCCCCACCCATCCCACGCAAAAACATTCTATTTTTTACATCCCTGTGGAGACACCTTTGGTTCTTTGTCTCTGTAGATACCGTCTCCTTGTGGAGTAGCCCTGTCTTAGAGTTCCCCTGTGGAGACCTGTTCTGTTTTGTTCTCGGTCTCCATAAGGTAGCGAATAGTAAAACACACATGTCACACACACACACAAGTGTGTAAACACCTCCAATCGGGGACCTCCTATTGTCCCTCTTTTGTTTGGACTCTAACTTTTTGGCAACAGCTCCCATTGGTTTTGTACACAATTTCCAACTGGGGACCTTTACCCAACCGGGGACCCTATTGTCCTCTTTTGTTATAGGTCCCCGGTTTGAATGTGAAAACAAACTCACACACCCAACCTTACGGATCCGGTTTGTGGGGTACTGCTATTGTTGTTCTATTGTTCCCTTTTCTAAAGAATTCCCTTGTGGGGCCCTATTGTTCCTATTGAAATTGCTTTGTGGGGTCCATTGTTCCATTGTTAAAAGTACCCCATAAGTTGGCATGTGTAAGGGCACACCACCCCTACTCCAGCTATTTTACCACACTCGAGCAAATCAAGGAGGGTAGAGAGATGTATATATACTACACGTCTTGATTGGTGTAATCTTACGATGGCGAAAGTCTTGGACGGTTTACGGGTTGGTCAGTGTAAGATTCATCGGTTCAGGGTCCACGATGGGATCTTCGTGTTCACTATTTTGCTTCTTCGTAAGAGAACGAATCGAAGCCCGGTAGCCTGGCGATGAGGAACTTGTTGCAAAGTCACTCATGACCCCGCCCGTTGGTAGCAATCTGTCACTTCTTGTCGACCCATCGAACATTTTCAACCGTGTTGCGACTGACTCGCGAGGGCATAAAGTGGTGTCTTCGGTCGACCTTCTGCCAAGAAGGTTTCCTGTTGAAGCACGTAGTATTGGAGAGCCATCGATTATGGAATGACGTCTTGGGATATGGGCATTCGGATCCCTAGCTCCCTGAAAAACGGCGTTGTCCGCGGACCGGTACTTTGGGATAAACAAGACATTCTTCGGCGCGATATAGGGGAAGGAGTCGCGTTTGGCAGCGGCACGGTGCATCGCGGAAGATGCAACCCGTCGCAGTGTGTGATACATAGGGTCGTTGTTGCTGCCTAGACTCTGGCTCGGCTCGTTGTAGTCAAAAGCAGCGTATGCGGAGCCGGGAGGGCCGTAGGCTTTCTCGAAGCGTATTTCTGGGTGGGAGAGACTTCTGCTCGTCACGCGGTCAACTTTGGGGGCGTGTTCCACAACCCCCACGCTATTGCGATGCCTCTCCTGAGGAGGGCGACTCGGGAACGAAGATCCACCTGGGGTGCCGAAGGTCATCGACACGTTATCATAGCTCCACGGGGCACCAGGGAACTCCGGAAGCTTCAGCGAGCCTGCCCGCCGGTACAAGTGAGAGGTCTCTGCTGTGCAAAGCCTGAGATCGCACTCGTCTCTATCTTGTTTGCCCTGGTTTTGTCTCCATGCTGATGGGTTCTGGCAGTTGATAGAGAAGGACTGGCCGGCAGGATGGAGTAGACTCAAGCCATCTGAAATATTAAAAGCCGTGGATCACTAAGTACAATTTAGCACCAAAAAAACTTCTTGATGCGACATTATTCTTTTTAATAACGTAGATTCTAGTTTTAAAATAGACATAAACTTTTAACAACTACCCGTCGGTCAGTCTACGTCTAACGGGAATGTTTGGTTTGTTTTTAGCACAAAAATCGGAAGTCAGAGGCTATGTTCGTTATATCCGTAATCCGGTATCCTGTTCGTAAGTGTGACGTAATTCCTTTGTTAGTCACGCCCACTTCAGGAGTTGTATTGAGTTAGTTTTCCGTTGACGATGCAAGACAAGTTTAACACTTGAACTTGGCTTTTACGTAGGTCTGGATCTAACTTTCAAAATGGCGAACGAAGCCTATTAAAATGTGGATCCCAAGAGCCTAAGGCAGTTTGCTAAGGATGTTTCCACGGGCCTCCCATGCTTCAAAGGTTTTAACGAGGCGATCAAGCCGTAGCCGTAGCTGCAGCTGTAGCCGTATTAAACTTGACAAAATAACTAGCATCCAACCACAAATAAATCATAACAGAGACCAAATTTTGAATCGGCCAGAAACCACACTAGATATCATTTTGGTAAAACCACTAACTTCCAAAGGTTTTATTTTATATATATATATATATATTTATTTTTTTATTTTTTTATTTTTTTTTACATATTCCGTTTCCCACGGGACCCGGATTTGGGTCAGGACCCGGGAGTTTGTAAGTGTAGCGCAGTGATTTATACCCCCAAACACACTTACCAATGTCGTGCATAGAGTGGTAGCTGAGATCCTTTTGCTCTGAAAGCTTACTCGCGCTCTGAAGAATCCTGCCGATATAACAAATAATGCAATTAGTATGCGTCTCCGGAATGTACTGGTATAATTTTCTTTTTAACAAAAATGTTTACTTCGCAACACTGTGCCTATATACTTAAGTTTAGGCACAGTGTGGGGGTAACTATACATTTTCTTAGGGGGGGGGGCATCTGGGAAAATTGTGAGGTGGGGATTGACGTATCAAATCACTCATTTTGTACGTGTTTGATTTTTGTTTTGTTTTTTAGGGGAGAAAAAGGCGGGCAAGGATTCTTCCCTTTTGCTGGTTATGCCACTGTTTACGTAACTCCTAAAGACACTAAAGACATGCATGGACACTTACGCTGTAACGTCAGCATCACGGAACGCCTTCGCAAATGGGTTGTTCTGAATCTTCAGTTGTGTGATCTGCTCGCTGTGGTACGCCGTCACGGCAATAAACGAGGTCTCTTCAAACTCGAAGCAGACCCGTTGCTGATGCTGCACAGGCGGCCGCTGGGATGGTTGTAGATGGTAAGGACTCTCGCCCTCTGTTGACACATGCTGGTCGCAAAGACGACGTTGTGTTGACGTATTGCTGACGGATGATGATCCGCTCAGTTTCGTTAGGATGATTCGGGGGGTGTACTTGTGCATTGAGTGAAGAACAATCTGTTGAAAATATCCACAATTTGTTACAAAAACTTCTTAGAAGAATTTTATTTATATTTCATTTTGTTGACAATGCTGGAACTTTACATTGTCGTTTGTTCCGCTGTTTCCGTGACTGGCAGCCTAAGACACGCTCTCCACGCAAGGAATTGCATTTTGGTAGCACATTGAAATCAGTTGCAGAACAGAATGCTACCGGATGAGCACTCTGCCCCAAAATAGAAAGAATGCTCAATGTAAATATGGATTCTCAAAATGTTCGTAAACAGATTTCCGCTTACTAACATACTGTCTTTATTGTATCAATGTAATTCTAATGTTTGATTAATTTGCACAATCACTCACAAGTCAGCCCTTTGGCCGCAATGAATGGATAATAAAGTCCCTGAAATTGTAAGTGTTATATTAGCGTCAGACTCGACCCGTTGCCTAGTCATCGGAGTCTGATTTCGAATCCTGCTCATGACAGTCGTGTCCTTGGCAAGACACTTTACCATAAATTGCTTCTCTCAACCCTGGTGTAAAATTAATGGGAACGTGCGAGGGCTGAGGCGGTTCTACGTTTGATTACTCCCTTTGCGCTTTAAGCAGCTTGAGTTAAAATGCGCCCAGACTACCTAAGCGCGCACGCGGACAACAATAATGTCAAAGACCATGGATACTTTTTTTAAGTGCTTTGATCTAGCTTTTTGGATAAGTGAGAATGTAAACACCCAGTATTATACTAATACTAATTTCATTTCATTGTATATCTCAAATATTAACCACTCGTACTTGCAATCAATCATCCTTACCCCAAAATAAAGTTCAATTATTCCTTAACTGTGGCTACAAAATTTGCCTCTTACGTTCATTCTTCCAGTTTCTTTGTTGTTGGTGATCTTGAGTTTTGAGAACGACACCTTATCTTGCATCCAGAAGGCACCCAGACTGGGTGAGTCTGGGTGCTCGAAAGGTTCGTTGGGTGGCTCTGGGTCTGCCTTGCCCACGGGCATCCATTTGCCGTTGATGAACTTGTAGCGGTTCCTGTCACTGGAATCCAGTTCCATCTGCACCCTGTACATGGCTGAGGGGTCCATTCCTCGAATTGTCGTCACGATGCAGGGGAACATCCGTCTGAAAAAGAAAAGAAAAGATTAATAATAATAATAATAATAAACCGTGTCGTACACTTGGTTATACACTCTTAAAATTACTTAAAAAATTCCCGGGTCAGACTTGAACTGGTTCCCGGGGCCCAGAATAGGGACCCGGCCCTTTTCTGGGTCATGCTGACCCGAACAGGTTAAAAGATGAAATCTTTGAACGGTTTTTGTGTCAGTTTGACCAATTCTTGGGTCATTTTATTGCATTTTGGGCCACACTGACCCGGCCCAGAAACTGGGACCCGGAACAGGGTAAACTGACACGGGAGTTTTTAGAGAGTGGTCACAAAGACACTTTTAATATTGTCAATGTAGGTTTTCCCGGCCAATGTCAGCAAAAAAAATAATAGACCTTAGTATTGATGACATCACAGTTTGTTTACGAGTTTGCAAATGACCGGAAACCATTGTTTCTTTGCAAAGCTGTCGCAAATATTTGCACAAATATTATTTGCAATGTCGCACATTATTATCGAACATATATCGTTGTGAGTATTTGCAATGTGGCAAATATCTTTTCAAATTATCCCAAATTGCAAAGATATTTGTGACATCGCAAATATTTTTTGCAAAGATTTTTGCGATGTGTGATATCCCTTCAGGGCCACCATAAATTTCCTTCTGGAATAATTTTAAGTCGATGAAATAGCAGTTGAGGACGCCAACAACCAAAAATGCTTCGGTTGCCGTAATCAAAATAATCTCGGTAAGAATATGATTTTGCACAAACTAATTGAACAAATGTTAGTCTATGTTGTTATTTTCACTAAAACATAACCACCGAAGTTGATGAATTTTATCACCTGTTGGTTGTTTATACCGATTGTGTGAATATTGAAAATGGGATTTAAAAATATTGAAAATGAGATTGCTCATAAAGACAGTTAAAGTTCCGTGTTCCCTATTCGTTTATTCTGACGTGGAGAGAGTATAGATTTATGATTCTGCTTGCTTACAATAATACAAGTAACTAATTTCACTACTTTCAAAAAGTTATCTAATCGGACCCGTAACATCAAAACAAATTGTTTCATACTCACTGCTAAAAAAAAAAAGTTATCACGCGTTCCATCCTCAGTTCGAAAAAAAGAAACTGAAGCATTTCAGGTAAATTATTTCAAGTTTTCCACCATTAAACCATGTAAGTTATGTGTAAATCTGAGAAGATTTATTCATAATTTAAATCTTACTAATAGGATGTGCACCTGCTCTAAGCGCATTTTACGAACGTGAACCAAAAGAATCTGCGAAAATATTAACTGTTATTTTGGACTTTTCTCGAAAAGTGACCCTTTGTTTTGAACTAATTGTCAGACGTGGTTGGTGGCATTTGATAAAGATTTTGATGAAACTAAACAAAAATTAAAGGCGTTTGCTCTTCCATCCAGTGATTGAACGAAAGTATTTCATGTGATATTTGTTGTTACATCGGCAGAAACACCTCGTGCAATAGACTACAAAATAGACTACAAAATGCAAAAAACAAAACAACTGAAATCATCTCGCATTATGGCAATCAGCAGAAACACTATTATAACTAACAATTCTGGGTGTGAAATAGAGTCGAATGTGTAACAGCGTTCCCAATACCACGATCATAAAATGGCAACATAAACATCGTCATGCAGCTAGAAACATACTTCTCGAAGACATTGTACTCTATGCTTATTCGGACGCTTTCGACCTACCAATTTATAAAAAAGAAACTCTGCAATTTGATTTCGCTTCCACAACTTTAAAAACTAAAATGGGGAAAATTTAAAACATAATAATGATTTAAAAATTCAAAACCATGCATGTTCATCATTGGGTCATGACGAGGATGGTCCTCCAAACTAAGCATATAGGCCTACATATCTCAAAACGTTACTTTTGACATCGCATTATGAGTTTCTGAAAAAAGAAAATATACCTTCCAATGCGGTTCACTATCATTTCAGTGCCACATTTGTTGAACATTCTCCAGAGAGCAGAATTCTCCAGATCAACGTGGATGCCATCTACGATCTTTAGTATAGGATGCTCCATATCCACAAAACCCGAGCCGTGTAAAGTCTCCTTTTCCCCCGTCGCCCCTGCCTCCTTTGCTGGTCCACCGTGCCGGATTTCACCGTGCATGTTTAAAACCGGGCTTGACGCAGAGTAATCATGTGATTTGCAGCTCATATTGGTGGAAAGAAGACCATCTTCCCTGAAAGTTACACCACCTTTAGAGAGCATCTTGAGATCAAAGATACTTGTATTGAAAATCTTGTTGCAGTTTGGAACATCTTCCTCGGCGGACAAGTTATGAGTCTCGGGAAATAACTTTCTCGGAAGAGTTAAACCAATTTTGTCATGCACGGAGATATCCCTAAGAAGCGAGGTTGCCCGACAGACGAGGGGATCTTGGGCTTCATCTCCTGTCTTGCGTTCGGAACCCTCTTCCGTCGTCCTCTGTTGCTCAGAGCGACTATAGATTTCAGCATTCCGGTTCTCGTCGTGGTCGACCTCTATAGAATCTGTGCATGTTAGAGACTCAATAGAAAATGCCCTGGCATTTCGTGACAACTCCATGCCTCAAATTTCAAACTCGCCCTCACAAACTTCTATATTTTGTTTAATAAAGGAAGAAATACGAGGTGTCTCTCAACAACTTGACTTTTGTTGTTAAGCGTAGGCGAATATTCCTAAACATGCTTTGAAGAAGATTAGAGCTAGTTCATCTAATTCGTCTCGTTTTTATGCAAGTTTTATGAATGAGGCCTGACACCTTACACAAGTAATCACCGATTTGGCTGTACAGATCTTGTGTGGTTTCTTGCCTTCACTAATTACCGTATAGAACAGGAAAACTTACTGCGGACCTGAAAATAAAGATAACCTGCAATTTCACGCGTGTGTCCAGCTGAGTGTGAGTAGAACCAAATTATAGGCTGTTTTTGTCTATCCGTTTGCTAACATTTTGCAAACTTGATAACAGAACCGATGGTCTAGAAAAAAATATAAATTTTCGAAACTGAAATGTACGCAGTCCTTTAATGTGGCATATCCCCAAAAAAGAACAGGAACAAAACAGGTAAATGTATTTTGTTTCCTCGAAATATTATTTCGTTCCATCGAACTACTATTTCGTTCCATCGACATGATATTTTGGTTCTTCGGAGTATTATTGTATCCCCTCGATGTCCTTTATTGGTCGAAATCGTTCCCCTATAAACATTATTTTGCTCCATCAAAATCATTCTTTTCCTTAAACTGTTTGTTTACAGTATGTCCATCTATTCAAACGCAGAGGGAGGTTTTGCACTTTTAAAAAGTGAGTTTTATTATTTAATTCTTTATTTTTATTGAAACTTTGTACTCGACGAACCCAAAGGTAAGAAAGACACCCCCCCCCCCCCACCCTCAAGGATACTTATGACGTAGGCTAAATGTGTTTCATCTGAATTTATCTTTAAGGAGCTGGATATTGTTAATTGTGTTTCAGTCCTCTTGTTTGTCTTCTCTTGAGAACACTTTTCGAAGCAGCAGCTTTGGCTTTGGCTCCGGCTTGCGGACTGCGGTAGTAATTCTGAGAACGTATAGGGGACTTCAAACAGGCGGACGGTGCCTGATGATGTGAGCCGGGGAAGATCGTTCATGGTTTGAGTCAGGGAATGTGACCATCCTGCAGCTGTAAGACTTATAAGACGTGACCCAAAATGGGCCCTTTTTTCGAAACCAGGGCTTTGGGCATGGACTTCGGCTTGGGATTCGTCCGCCTACGATTAACCCCGTAAGGAAAGCGCACTCTTCTAAATAACTGGCAGAACCTGATGAGCCCAAGCCCGCAGTTTCGAAAAGGGCTGTAGACCGTGTCCGAATTTATGGCTTCGGGCTGGATTGCTGAACACGCCTGATTTTCAACGTTGCTTTTGCAGCCAACGGCTATTATAGTTGTAGTAAAGTCACCGAATCAGGGTTCGGTTTTAGTTTCTGTAGTATTCAGAAAATTGTGCCAGAGTAAACGTTCTATAAAAACTATTTAAAAAGTATCAATTATGCTTAAATGATACAAAACAGTAGTAGATAAAGTGTTGGTGACGTGCCAAAGAAAAATATATCAACCATAATCAAAGCCTCCCCCCCCCCCAATTCCCGTTCTCAAACCCAACCCATTCGGGACCGACCACAGAAACACTAAAACAGCTTTCTTTTTTTTCCCCTATTCTGAGAAAACCAGGTGTTACAACACGCTTCTCAAGCATTAGTGGATCTTCCAATCAACACCTTTGTTCTCTATTGCCCTTACTGTCTGGTGAGCTCTGGTGTGAAATTCACGGGAGCACCGTGAGATCTTGAATTCTCATCACCTTCTCTTTTTTTGGTGGCCTTCTTTTCGCCGGGCGAAGAGACGAGGTAGGCACAACGCTGGCAATCTCGCCCGCCCATCGCTGGCCAATTAGTCGGGTAGTTCTCATGCATCCTTTCTCGCACTCCCTTCGATACGGTATACGAAGGCGCTGCGCCATTCTCTCATCTCTTTGTAAGAATTCCCAATTAAAAAACAACAAGCTCCTTTTCGAAGCCTTAAAGCAGATCCCGGTAGAACATCTATAAAAAGGCTTTCGTGGTAGTGACACTAGGCCTGTAGCAACGTTACAGAGAATGGCAAGGTGGTTTTAGGCGCAGTGAAGATACTTTTTCAGGATTCACCCCCCCCCCCCCCCCCCCTCAGCCACGTCACTACTAAACAACATTAAAGTCGCACCTAATAAAAACAAATGCTTAATGTTGATACTTTCACTTCCAGATCCGAAGAACAAACGGAAGGACCACAGTCGACCCACCCCACAAAACACGTTTGTCGACCTGGTAAATTGAGTACTTCTCTTTGGTTACCCAAATTACTTTGATTTTTTTTTATAGCAACACGAGGACGTCCTGAGTAGGGTTTGCCAACCGCCCAAATCCTCAATTTTTGTCCGCGGGCGTCAACAGGTATAGGACACGCTCTTACCATGCTCAAACACACCACTCTTTCCCTCCAACCACCCTAACTACAGGCCTGGAATTTCATCTTTGGGAGAAGAAGACCATTTTCATGTTTATTTCATGAGGAGATAAATTCCATCAGAAAATTTTAATAGTCTACAGGGAAGATGGGGCACCCAAGATCAGGCGACGGAGGCCATGGCCGTATGTTTCATTCCTTCATGACTTAGTGCCTAGACTGCTGATTGGAACTGTTAAGTGTCGGTGTAAACTCATTTTGAACGTTACAATGAGAACATTCACGTGGAGGAAACGATTGCAGCTCAAATTTAAACGACCCCCAACTTGCCAGAAAAAAAGAGACATCAAATTAATTATTATATTAGGGATGTAATAATATAAATCGAAGCCGATTCGATTAGTAAGTGTGTCACTAGAGGGCGCTACATCTTTTTTTCATCGGCATGATGACACACGTCGTACATCAACAACATGCGAAAAGCTGAATCTGTGCAACTTGACTTGTTTGTTTTGAGAGTCGTTATATTTTCAACGAATTTAAGACTCAGGTAAGTTTCATATAGCAAAGGACATAACTAACTGACTGCAAACATGTGGATGCAGTTGGTAAGTGACACTGACATAGTGTAACACTAATAACACTAACAGTAACACACAGTAATGCTACACTTTGTTGCAATCCTGCACTCCCGAGTCCTGTGTATAGTAATTAGTATCAACCGCTGTACCATGTCATGCAATGTGTACAGTCATGAACAGTAATCAGTATGCTCAAAGTCAAATTCTACTGACTTGTGTTGCTCACTCAACTGATCTTGCACTTGAAGTCATCAACTAATTGAATTGAAATAGAGGAAAGGGCTAAAATTCCGTATCCGGCCACCACTTTATATCTCCCTTAATTTATATCAAACTACATCCTTACTACAGTTTACACAACTGAACTGTACAATGTACCATGTGTACCTAGGCCTAGCCTAGCCTGTCCAGAAGGGTTGACAAGATGGAGAGGCACAAGTACTTTGAACTATTTACCATGTTTACAAAGTGTCAAAGTCATAAAAAACAAGCCATTTTCTGGTCTATGTGGTCTTGGCAACGCTGCTTGCTACACTCCATTTTAGTTCCTTTGGCTTTGGGCATGAGTGCACGAGAGTTATCAAATGTGTAAGCTCGGGTCAAAATGTAGCCTTTTTTTAGCTACCGATATCTGAGGAAAGACCTCTGTATAAGTTATGAGAACTGGGCAGGGTTTTTGCTCTATGAACCAGTACAAGTATCAAGGAACAAGTTGTACTTCTCATTCACACTTACAGTTACACCATCTTGTTGGTGGAATGAACTCACACATGACTAGTTGCGATGATCGTAACCCTCCATCCTCCCGACCGTCCGGAGGATGGAGGGTTACGATCATCGCAACTAACACATGACAACTTGTTCGTTGTATGTGTGACTGTGTGAGAGTACATTAGTCATGCTAGTCCGAGTTACTGGACCCAGTGACGCTTTTGTAACATTTGGAAATTATCTGGTGCCAGATGATTTTCCAAAACTGTTAAAAAAGCGTTGCTAGGTCCACTCTGACTCTGAGTGAAGACAGTGTAATGAGTGAACATGATGACATGACATGATGAACAGTACGCCCCTAACAATTACATCAACATAATAGTGTACACTTACTTTGATAATTAATGAATGGTAAACCTTAGTCCAGCAAGAACGTGACCGCAGTGCCAGCGCAAGTGCAAGAGCAATGACTACCACAACCAAACAATGACCACAAATAGTTTCAATAATTGAACCCCTCTGTACTTCCGAATGTGTGATATGATTTTTGAAAGTGGTAAAAACTGGGCAAATCTGGTCACTAGTCTGACAAAAATGATCAAAATTAGATGTGCTTAGATTGCAACTAGACCACAAACATTTGCCGTGTCAGTGCTGGCGGTTTTGAGTCCAGTCTCGGACTCAAGACCAGTCTCAAGTCCATTTTTTGTAAACCTGGACCCAGGAAGCAGTCTTTGAGCTCCAGGGTTCGGACTCGGACTCGAATTCTTCGACTCGGCGTAACTGGTCTCAGGAACAGCCCGAGAATGGGGAAAATACACGACTTTAGCTACCTCACATGCATTGTGCCCACGTAAATCATTTATAATGAAAACAATATTGTTTGCGCTGATGTGTTGCCTAGATGGCCTTTGCATGACAACCATGGACCCTGTTTGTTTAAACCGCATTTGCTAGGGTTATAGTCTTGTTCAAGTCTGCGATGGTGGTTTTTTGTCCACCTGAAAGAGCGCCCTCTTCTTCATTAACCTTCAGAATTGCGCTTTGCGAGACCAATAATGCAGACAAATTCATGCGCAATCTCAGACTTGAAACGACAGGCTAGGTGTAGCTGGCTCGTCATGTCCGTTATTTCATAGGTTTACGTCCATAGTCCATGGAGATTTTATGGAGCTTTATGATTATAGGCTATAGCATTTCAAGCACAAATATTTTAAAGGAGATTTGTCTTGATACTGTGAACTTGTAATAAGTGATGTTAAAATCTGTCCACATTTATGTTCAATCTTACTAATGTTAAGTACATACACAAATTAATCAATAGCAAATTTGTCTACTCTAATGCCTTTCCTATGCTCTCAACAAATGAAAATATCCGGTGAATTTAAACTACAGCAGTGTCCATGCCATTAGAAATGTATGGGAACGTAGATATTTGTTTTTCAATCTCACCACAGGTGGGTGTTGACTGTAGACACGGCGGTCCGGGGCTTTCAATCTACACAACAATTCCTACCTCACCAAAGTACAACATGTGGTGCATGATTCATGCATAGCCAGGCCTATGTTTGGGGTTTTTTTAATGTTGCGTTTTGTCATGATTTGTCATTTTCCATTGTCAGAATTTATTTCTCTCAGTATTCTCTTTTGTAGCCTGGGCCCAAATTGTCAAATCGTCCTTTTTTATGTTATCGATTGTCAAATTAAAATAAATACTTGCCAGACAGGATTACCCATCTAAATATAGAAGAGTCTAATATCTAGCTGACGGGGATTGGTTGAAAAAATTGCATCAATATTTCATGCTCATGAATAACTGATTAGCTAAACGAGTTGGTAAAGGCACTTCGCGGCTTCGCTGTTCGCACTAGTCTTTTTTTTGTGCGTGACATCTGGGGTGCCACCGCCGCGTGCGCCTTGACTAAAGGCTTCTCTCTATAAATAAGAAAACTGTACATCTCGTAATAGAGTGCTGTTGTCACATTTGGGCTTGAGCATTTTCCTGTCAGTTATCTTTTTTAAATAGAGTGCAGAAGCGTATTTTGTTAATCTTGTTGGTGAAGAGTTGTGCACATCGTTACAACCTCTTTCTCAGTCATAGGTCTGTAGCCAGCGTCTGTTTTTTCCTACAGATATTTTCTTGGTAAATATGCCACCATCGTGTGCCACCTGGTCTTACAGTGTATCAGGGTGTTTGAGCATTAACCCAGACATTCTGACTGTTCTCAACCATACACTCTATAGTTTTGCCGAGATGTCAAACAAAGAAACATTCCAACAGCTTGATTCCACTGTCCATCTCTTTGAATCTTCTTACCTGTTGCATATTTTCCTTCATCCTATAGTCTAAACTGTTTTAAACTGGCCCAGTCGTCATTAGTCTGCTTGTGGCCGGACATGGAAACATGAGCTCTCACCCAGCTGCTACACCCACGCTCGCACATTAACTGTCACATCACAAACAAAAGCTTCCAAGGGAGCTATCACGCATGTGCAGTAATTGGGTGAGAGTTCAGAATTCAATGTCTGGCTCGCTTAAGAGAATTGTCAGTTCCTACCTCCAGCTTCCGTTTCGGCAAAACAAACTTCCAACAAGATTTTTTTTTTTAATAAAACAAAACACACGACCTGCCTCTAACTTTTCGTCTAATGCCTTTGTTCTTTTACAGAGCTCTGTGTAAAAGTCTCCTCTCAACGTGGTCCAGATGTCGCCAGAGTTTATCTACACCCTAATCTATTTCCTGATATGTGTGTGTATTGTTATTCCACCAACCGAAGTCCGATCAGCAGGACTAACGGTTTACAATCTTCTCTCCTCGTGGCTTGGGAGCGAGGAAATTAGTTTCATCCAATACCACATCAAGAAAACAACGATGACAGCCATAGTGCACTCTGTTCTACCTCTTGGTAAGACTGGATCTAGGTTAAAACATTAATCTGATTTCCAATATTTTTGCGCTCAGAGCAGCCGAGCAGTGCCGAGCAGTTTAGTGCATCAGACTCAAGTTCTGGTGGCTGAATCCTGGTCATGACACTTGTATCCTTGAGCATGACACTTTTAACTATAATTGCTTCTCTTCACCCAGGAGTAAATGGGTACCTGTGAGGGCAGAGATACAGTTCTTGTGATTGATTTAGCTCGGTGCACTACAAACTTGGCCAGCACAGGCTGTATACTCCCAAGGGAGCTGAGATGGTTTAAGGAATGAAATAAATGGCCCAGTGATCATGGTGATCAGGGGTAATAATTTTGGAGTGCCATGAGCCTCACTGAGTGACGGATTTGAGTGCTAAAAGAAACCACTATTAATATTAGCTGTTCCAGTGCAGCATGCTGGAACAGGTATTGTTTTCGTTAAAGGGTTTTTTTTTTCTATTTATTTTATTTACATTTTTTTTTTTTCTTCTTGCCAATTCTTTCTCCAGGCTTAATGCAAACTTCTTAACATTGAATCAACTTCATATGTCTATCATATGTCTAGATACATAATTCAAAAAGCATATATGTAACAACTAAAGAAATGATACACAAAGGTGGAGTTTTGCAACAGCTCTGTGTCTCGTTTGCAAACGAACACACAGCTCTAGTTATTATTAATTTTATTATCAGTGTACTACCTGGAAGGTCTGTAAAAGCCTGGACCACAATGGACAGGCAGGTCAGCTTAAGTGTACTCTCTGGAATTTGTCTTACTTTTTTCCAAGGTCCTACTATCGTTGCATTTTCGTTTTGCAAAACAAAATCAACAGAAAATTTTCAAAGGGGCACCAAGGCTGAGACAAGGGCACTGGCCTCTGTTTTAATACAGGCCCTGTAATATGCAAAGTGCTTTTACATGTGACAGGTGTCTCAAAGCGCTCAGTATTTTTATGCCATGGACTGTATGCACTAATTATGTATGAATTTATGAGACCAAAATTTACATAAATTAGCATCTTGTAAGGTGATGTGGTGCAATCTGCAACCAGCCATGCCAGAATCACTGGGGCATACCCCCTTTTCTTAACCATAATGTGTACTGGATTTGTGAATGTGTTTTTGCACAACACATGGGACCTACGGCTTACACTGTCCCATCCGAAAGGACAAGCCAATCAAAGATTTTGACAGAATTGGGTAGATAGCTCAGTTGATATAGCACCAGCATGTTAATCTGGAGGTCGTAGGTTCAAATCCTGCTCAAGTTAAATAATAATAATAATAATAATAATCGATTCTTATATAGCGCTTTATTTACATTATTACCCCTGGTCACTGGGTCATATATTTCGTTCCATAAACCATCTCAGCTCCCTGGGGAGTATACAGCCGGTGCTGCGAGTTTACCGCGCTCCAAGCTAATCATTCACATAAACCATCTCTGCCCTCACAGGTACCCATTTTACCCCTGGGTGGAGAGAAGCAATTATGGTTAAGTGTCTTGCTCAAGGACACAAGTGTCACGACCGGGATTCGAACCCACATACCGATAACTTAACCACCAGAACTTGAGTCCGATGCTCTTATGCTCTTATCCGCTCGGCCACGACACCCACAAAAACAATTTGTTTACCCCCAAATAACCCCAAAATAATCAGTGAGCTTCATTCCTGTGCTTTAATCTTAAGCTTACTACATCGGCCTCAGTTTTGCCGCACCAAATCAGCAGTTGTTCCAATTTGATGAGCTGAGCATTTGGGTTCTGCTCTACCTTGGGATTTCCACAACAATCTGTCTCTCAACATTAACACTCTGCTACTGGTGGTCCAAGAACAGCTGGAGTAACCACCCCATCGCCAGGGCACTGCATCACCAGGGAAACAACAGAGCGTGGACGGATGTTGCCGCGAGGATCAATGTGGAGTTCCGACGGGTCGACAAGTTCTCCACGGGTCCCCCAGACGTGAGAGTGATTGTGACCGACTCGTGGGTGATGAAAACCTGGGCGTATGGTGTGAACGTCGCTCATCAGGCTGATTGTCATTTAAATTTATTGCGGACGGAGGAGCATGCGTTATCACCTGAAAGCAGAGCCGGGGTGCAGTACCTTGCCATTCAAGTAATTAGCGCTAACACGTACGTCAAGCCATTTGAAATACGGTGAGTAGGGTTTTTTAATTTAACAGAAGTCTTTTGTCGACTGCACATGTCATATCCTCTTGTGTTTACCATTGGCAACTTTTTGTCGCCCAAGCTTCCAAACAAAACAGCACTCAAGCCTGACCACAAAGACCATTTCGTATAAAGCTGTCTGTTGTCTATGTTCACCCTCCAAACCCAAGTTTGTGGTTGGAAAGAGAAAGATCAGCTATCAGCTTTTAAAAAATTCTTCCAGCGAAAATCAGTTAACCGGGTAGTTGAAAATCTGCAGTCTCGACTCAACTTACACATGTCGCGACTTCAACACTTGTCGCCCAAGCCTATTTGTTGTCTGTTCGAATCCCGCCCGAGTAGTATGCCTGTGATTTTTTTACAGGACTTGGAAAAGTACTGAGTATACAGTGCTTTTCGGGCATATTTATGGAAAATGCAGTCCAGGTGAATTGTTGCTGGTTGCGACACTGCTAAAGTTTGTGTCAGCACAGTTTCTGCACAGATTCCATCGGATCCAAAGTACCGATGAATTTGGATGGTTACAGTAAAATATTGCAGAGCTAAATGGCCAGGAACATGCATCGTCCGTGCGTGTGCATTGTTTTGGTGCCTAGGTCTAAATCACAAAATCACGCCACTAGGTGATATCAAAATGGATAACACAAATTTTCAGGGACAAACAGACCTTAGTGCTGTTGGCGTCAGAGTTTGTTTACTACCTTGCAGAAGAATAGGAAACCATTGTGTCTCTGCACTTACCGTCAGAGATGCAGTTACTTGGGTACAGCTCTTAGGCAATGCAGTAAACAAACCTTGACTTCATCAACTTCATCAATACAGGGGTCTTCTAAAAGATAAAAGCTGATAACAAACTCTTAAATAAAAGCGTTGCATTGTATTTTTCATTAACATCAAACCTGAAGTCCCCCAAATTGTATTGTCGAAAAACTACCACGTCATAGGACCTATAATTAACATTCTTTTAAAGTCTTTGGCCTCACATTTATGTTTTCTGCATTGGCGAGTGTTTAAAAATTGTCCACCTCACTGTAAATTAAAATTCCCATCTGAGGATATTGCGTCGTCAACAGTTTTTTATACATCAAGGTTTTGTATGTTTTCCTTGTTATTTTGTCAATCTCTTCGTATCGACCCCTTGCAGACACACAGAATGCAACTCCTGAAAATGCCCACACCTTTTCCACCTCTTTGGGGGTCAATATCTGTGTGGACATTTTGATTGCCAAAATGGGGGACAGGATAGACACATATACAGGTGGCATGTCTTGGCCGAGCGGATAAGAGCACGTGACTCAGGCTCTGGTGTTTCTGATCAGCGGAGTAATAGTCTTGATGGGCGACGCTGTTTTTTGTATGAGTGACCGGTAGAGGGCGCAACAACGAGCCAAAAGCGTCAAGAAGTTCGTCTTGATTTAGATGTTCTTGTGATACAGATATCTCTTCTCCAGTAATTCGTGTTGCGGACAGTAATTTGTGTTGCAATATCGCACTGCAATCAACAAAATAAACATCGCCAATCAAGACTAGCAGAGTATGGGTTCGAGTCCCGGTCTTGACACTTGTGTCCTTGAGCAAGACACTTAACCATTATTGCTGCGACCTTCGCATGGGACGTAAAGCCGTTGGTCCCGTGTGTTGTGTGATGCACATAGAAGAACCAAGGGCACTTATCGTAAAGAGAAGGGGTTTGCCCCAGTGTTCCTGGTTTGATTGGCTGCATATTGTGCCACAGCACCTTGTAAACCATTACACGGTTGTTACACCCGTCGTGAAATAGAGCTCACTCCAAGGTGTACATTAGTTGAAGTTCTGTATAAAGGAATGAAATAACGAACAATAATGAGTTGGATCGTCAAACTTTTATTCAAGGGTGTACATCCCACTGGCATACATCCAGTAAGGGGGGAATGATGCGTTTAAATTGGCTGTTGAAACAAAGGGGGCTGTCAAGCGGCTGTTGAATAATTAGAGGGGAACAAAGTAGTTGAACATTTAAGGAGGGACATAAGCATAAGGGACCTGCTACACTCTCCCCTTGAAAATTAAATGCTGTCCGCAACTTTTCCGAATTTAAAATTAAAAACAAATCGTCCATGGCATAAGGTGCCAACAGTTCGGAAACTCTTTTAGCTATCACACTTAAAGAATCATCACTTATGTGGGTAAAGTAAAAAACAAAATGAAGTTCAAAGAAATAATAATCAGTCATTTCAACTGATCCTCCCTGGTTGTAGAATAAAAAGCAAGACCTAGTTCCCTAAGAACTAATCTACACAACTAGGAGATAAACACATGGTGTTACCGAAAACCGAAAATACAATTAGTATTGTTAAAAATTTCAGTTTATTTTGTGCTGAAACTTTCAGACGACATTTTGAGCTATTTGTTGACATTTTCAAAAGGTTACAGTTTGAGAGATCAGTAGGCACCTTAAAAGATCAACTATAAAACATGTTTTCTTTTTACTTTTTCAGACTGTTTTCTTCGGACTACAGAGATCTTCGAGATAAACTCACAGTCCCCGTTGTCAACGCTCGCAACGTCGTCATTCAACAGACTCTGACTGACCGCTTCCTTGAAGCATTCAGTCACCAGGTGCAGATTAACCCGCCGTTTATCCCCCAGCATGGGTCACCGGTGAGTCTAGAATCGATGGAAATCTATCAATTTAATGTACCTTGGTAGTTTCTCGGTTGTATCTTTGTAGGCCTTATTAGCGTTTGTGCAATACAAGCACGTACACCTCTTGTTTTTGTACATCACTGTAACTGATTTTTTTTTTTTTTTTTTTTTTCCCCCACACAACTCGGGAAACTCCCAAGTATGCAGTGCTTAACATACTTCGATGTCAAACACAAATAAAATTAACAACGAGGTCATTGTGTGGCGGGTGGACAACTGTGTAACAATTAGTTTTTCCCATGATACACTTTGATAATGCTCTGTCCTTGGCAAACTCACAGTATGCCCAGAAGGATGTAAAAAAAATGTATTAAAAAAAATTGCCTAATCAATTGATGTGCAAAATTGTGTTTCTAGAAAACTGAGCGTGAACGATTGATCAGTTTTCTGCTGTCCATACACATGTAGTCATTATCAGGCGTATGTGATTTTCAGCATTGTTCCTGATTTCAGGATTTTTTTCAAAATCTTGAGTAAAGCAGACACCAAAGGAAGAAAGCAAATAGTCCACACTGTATCCAAACCTGTAGTTGTGTATTTCTGGTGATGCATAGAGTCTGAAAACCTCCTGAATTGTAACATCTGGGAGGTTCTGGGTCTAGAATAAGGGGAAACCGAGCCTGAAAGTCATTTTTAGGAATTTTCAAATTCGTTGAAGTCCTTCATTAGGGCGGTTAAATGGGAATATGTCTTTGGGGTACTTCCTAACAGTAATGCGGTATCTTCTTTCATGGAGCTAATTAAAAGGTTACGACCTTCCGTTGCTGGGACAGAAAATACTTGTGCCTGGTAGAAGAGCCTTACGTCCTCCTGCCTGGCATCATACAAACTGTCAAGGACACAATGTTTTGTTTCATTTCATTTCATTTATTCTGGTTGTGAAGCCAAGGACTCTCAGAAAAGCGAACTAAATCACTATACTAGCCAAGAACCCAATGGAGAGAAGACAATGAAGGAAGTTTCAGTTTTAGACGTGGGAGGAAAACCCCAGAGAATTACTCCAGGGAAAACCCAGGCAATCAGGCAGGGACTGAAAACCCAATCCCCGCATAGTACCCCCGGTGGGATTTGAACCGGGGTCCCAGAGGTGAAAGGCAAGGCAAGATACCACTACACCAACCTGACTGCCCATTTGTGAACTGCCATCGCCAATTTATAAACAAATAATATGGCTTCCTTGTATGCTTTTTATATCTAATGATGACGATTGCCTTATTTCTGGTCTAGGCACCGGAGAACTGCATTGGCTGCTTGCTTTCGACGGCCAACATCAAACTCGTCAAATTCTGCGAAGAAGCACAGCGCGGGGACTGCGTGCAGTGTTTCTGCAGACCCATGTGGTGTATGGACTGCATGTGCAAGTGGTTCGCCAGCCGCCAAGACCAGGGGCATCCAGAGTTGTGGCTTGGGAGCAGAGCACCCTGTCCAACGTGCCGCTCTAAATTCTGTATGTTGGACGTCTGTTTAATTCCGTAACAGTTTTGTTTATATTTTATTTATCTTGAGAGTAGTGTAATACTTTTTATTTGGGGGGACATTTTGTATTATTTCTTTATCCTGGTTGAAATTTGCCACAAATCAGACCCCTTCAAAATTTGTTAATCTTAAATTTAATAGATCAGGTATAAAGAATATTATTATTTCAAAGGGCTATTCCATTGGAAAATCTTAAAGTCTATGGGAAAATTTTAAAGGGGCATCAAGGCCAAGACATGTGGAAACAAAGACTATGGCCTTGTGGTTTTTGTTATTGTTTTTGGCCTGATTTCAAAGTTTTGGGTGGCATGGTTGGCTTGTGCATAAAGCACTCGCCTCTCACTAATGTGACCCTGGTTCGATACCGGGCTAAGGCCATATGTGAATGTGCGTTGGTTCTCTCCTATGCCACAAGGATTTTTCTCTGGGCCCTCCAGTTTTCCCTCCCTCCAGAAAATTCAAACACTTTCGATCTCAGGCTGTGCTCCATAAGCCATTTTGAGATATGCGGGTGGTCACAATACTATGACACTATTTGGGTCGGGTAAGTTTGTCTGTACCAAACAGTGCACTCCTATAGTGTCCACCATACCTCAAAAAAGCTAACGGTCTTATACATGTAGGTCAATGTGGCTAGCTGCCAAGGGCGCCCTTGCATGCCTTGGGCTCAAGCACATAGCCACGCCCTTCGCAATTCAGCTCCCTAGCCGCGAGTAAGGATAATTAGCCTCCCAAATTATTATTATTTTGATTTGTATCACTTACCAAACATATGAAGCCTCATGTAAGGGCAGCACAGAACCCTCGACACAACCCCCCCCCCCTCCCTACCTTCTCTTTCCCCCAAAATGATATTGAAGAAATGCACAAATGAATGGTTTCATACAAGCCACCAAAAGCTACCTAAATTATGTCTTTGCCTCCGCTTGCCCCCCCCCCCCCCCTTTTAAAAAAATGTCTGGTTTCACTACTGGGAACATGTGACATGTTTGAAAGTTTGTACATATCTGCGTTTTGTGTAGTTACTTAATTTGTACACAAAAAATACCTCATAACTTTGATACAGTACGTGACTACTATTGAGAACCTTCAAATCCAAGATCGTGAACCATAAAGAGATATGTCATCGAGCCAGGCTGACGTGACCGAGAATGCGCCCAACCCTTGACTTCCGGGAACAAGTGATTTCAAACAGAGTAGTAGTACTAGTAGTTAGCAGAACGATCGAGTGTGTGCCATGTTCAGTTATTTGGACTTGAATTAAACACTTCATCTTGTACAGGGAACAAAATTTACTTGTAAATATGTAGCAGAAATCGGTGTACATTGTGAACTCGGGACAAAAGTAAGACACTTGACTTGTGGCAAAGGTATGGGTTCAGTAAATAAAATAAATATATACTTTCGGAAATGGATTGAAACCAAGTTTGTTATTGAGCATGAATTGTTTTGATTACTGGGTCTTTGGATTGAACAGCTGTGGGTCGTGTACAAATAAATGTTTATGACTGGTAATGGTGAGAATATTTTCGTGAGTTAACTCACGGAATGTTTTATTCAACGAATGGAAGTATTTGCCCCATTACACGAATGCCAAAAAAAATCCAATGTCGTTTAATTGGAGGATATTCAGTAAGAAGCTGGGCAAGATTGTAGTCTGGCATCCACTACGAGGGCGTTTTGTACTGCTGTGTATAATGCATGGTGTGGTCTAGCTTGCAAGAGCACCAAAAAAAAAAGGATAAGATAAAAATGCACAGCAAAAAAGTACCAAAATGCCACATGACCGACATTCCTCCAATCAAATGACAAGGATCCACCTGGAGAATGCACGATGGGGGTTAAAGAGGGGCTCCAAGGTCATGTTTTGAAATTCAAAGAGAGAGAGAATCCTTAGGGAAAGTGGGGAAAAAATGTACCAATTGTCTCCAATGTAAAATGGTGTATAATATTATTTTATTTGAAACACTTTCAGAGTGAAATGTGAAACATTATATCATTGGATAACAACAAAAAGGGCATACATTTTTAAGAGGAATTCTTGTATATCTGTCTGTCAGTCAAAAGGTCAAATTCAATGCCTTATGAATGAATATCCTAAAAATTCAGGAATGAATTTTTGTTTAATCCAGAACAAAAATGTACAAGCCCATATATTAGAATTGTGATGTTTTAGCATGTTGACAAACTTCACATTTGGTATCTAATACATAAAGCATTTTACCCTGTTTTAACGTTACCCTTTTCACAAGAAGATAAGCGCATCACAAAACTTAATTCAACATTGGGGCCATTCTTTAAATAGTGTTCTAAAATATATAAAAAAAGTGAAAGTAAGCTCAGTAATCTATGTAAACAAATAACAATAACAACAACTAATAATTTCATGAAAGGTAACTTAAAAAGAAACTGCATTCCCCTTTACAGTACAGTCAAGCTTCATGTAGCTATAGTTAAAAATGACGTCAAGTATTCCAATGACCATTCAGTATCATCCACTGTGGTTTTGAATGACACATCATTGTACATGTAGATCTGTACTGTGCCAGCCTGCAGTATTATGTGGTGAATGTATCTACACAGTACACGGTCAACCCTCCTACTATCTGACCATTCAATAACATCTGCATGGTTTCCGACGCTACAATGTAGATGCAATAGTATCTTGTGGTGAATGCATCTATCGACTAGAGTCTATCCTCCTGCCGTCATGACGGTCTGACCATTCAATATCATCCACTGTGGTTTTGAACGATAGTTCACCAGCCTGAAAAATGGCATCATATGTTAAACATTTATTGTACATCTACACTGTACACAGTCAACCCTCCTACTGTGTGACCATTCAATCTCATTCACATGGTTTTGAATGATAGAGACTATGCCTGTCTGCAATTATCCGATACATGTACATTGTATGTTGTAAATGCATCTCTACAGTGCACAATCAACCCTCCTACTGTGTGACCATTCAATATCATTCACATGGTTTTGAATGATAGATAGACTATGCCTGTCTGCAATTATATGATACATAAATGTAGGTTGTAAATGCATCTCTACAGTGCACAATCAACCCTCCAACTATCTGACCAATCAATTTTTTACTGTGGATTTTGAACAACATATAAACTACGCTAGCATGCAATACAATATATCATGTGGTGAATGCATCAGCCGTCGACACAGTACACAGTCAACCCTCCTACTGTCAGTCAATATCATCCATCCGTGGTTTGTAGCAGACAGAGAGTTCTGTGCACAGTTGTTCCACCTTGCACAAACCTTGCCGCGGAATGGTTTTCAACTATTAGGCAGAGTAAAAGAGTTAAACAAATTCCGAATTAAGTGACTTCGGCTGCCGCTGGCTGCAACGACAACGTTGGAAATTATCGCTTTTTGGTGTTCTGTGTGTTTCAGGCGATTGTCCCCAAAAAGAGAATTGTGTCGAAATTTTGTCTGATAGCACTGTCCTTTGAATCAACTGCATTAGCACCTGTTAGTTTACGATATGGGGGACACACACACCGGGGGACAAAGTCCCCAACATCTACTGCTGAAGCCATCAATACGGACAGGGCCTACTATTGCCGTGTCATGTGTGGCATCCCAGTGCCCCGTGGTTTGTAGCAGTTTCCTACATGTACATATATTTATACAAACTCGATATAACTTTCCCTCAAGATTTTGGAGGGGTTTTGTACGACTCCCAGTGTCTGTGGTTCAGGTGGCTCAGGTCATCTAGGCTCGAGATGTCCTCCAGATATCGAGCGAGTCTCAACAACTCTTTGTCTTTATCTCGATTTTTGTGGGCTTGACGAAATGGCCGGATCTACAGACGTGGGAAAAATGGCTAAAAGATTACCCGAATATCTCAATATTGACCCAATTCATCTGTTGTCGTCGTTAATGTCAATGTCCCCATGTCGATGTCCCCGCGGCTTATACAGTGTAGTGCGCATTTTAGGCCATGCAGCGTTTACGTGCTTACGAGTTTTGCCCCACGTTGGTTAAGCATGGAAGACAGTCGCCGCATGTGATGTTGGTACAAGGGTTAATGTCCATTTGCATTTGATTTCTTCATTCGCTTAACTGTGGATTGAGGGGACTTGAATTATATATACTGTAGCAGAGATCGGTGTCAACGTTTCGACTAGCCCGCTCTAGTCATCATCGGGTGAGTGGAGAGTGTTTGAGATGCTGGTCTCTATCATAGTCAGAGTTGGGGTAGAGTGTTGAATGGGCAGTGCTCTGACTGCTGCCTCTGACTGGTTGGTAGTTAGCTGGCTAATAATCGTGGGCATTGTGTCGGTGGTCCTATTGTTTTTAACTCAAAGTCCGCCGATTTCTAATTTAATAACAAGTAATAAACCACAAAGGAAACTGACTGGGTATGTTTTAAATAATTTGGGTTTGAACAAAGTAAGATTTCTAACTTACTCCACAGCAGCGGATAAATTATTTACAATAGCACGACGAGTTCTCATCTAAACAGCAAAGTCAAAGCTGTCACATGGTGTCACCGCAAACCAAATTTATAAACTGACACCTCCCCATGCAATGCCTCAAATCACATACTATGTTGCAATAGACCTTTATCATGCTGCCACCATCTTGGTCGTGCTCCCTGTGTCCAGTAACAGTAATTGGTGCTAATATTCATTGTACAGAAAGGAACCAGACTGTTTTTCCTTCCAGCCTCGGTTTGGTTACATTTGAGTTGAATGGGAGAAAAATCAAGATGGCCGCATCATGATAAAGGTCTAAAGTTCAACTTCTTGCTGAACCAAAAGACAAGCTTACCTTGAGACCATTTTGTGGGTTCATTAAGAAATTCCTTCGTAGGTCGTCAAACATGATGGTGTTGGAGCTGGTGTACTGCTCAAATTTACCCCAAATAACACCCAGGGGTTTTGTCTGTGGGAGAAATTCACAATACAACAGGAGTCAGGGGCTTCCCTTCACTTTGTTTTTCATTTGGTGACTAGTTAACCCAACTTTTGAGTAGTCCGCAAGATTTGTCACAAGTCTGCATGTAAGTTGCAAGAATTGTTCCATCAAATTCCTTTTTTCCTTTTTTTTTCAACCAAGTTTCTGTTTTATTCTTCCAACAAATGCATGTTCACTAGTTGTATTATCTACCTAGTGAATTTAGCTGAAAAAAAAAGAGTTTGAAAACTCGTGGTTGAAACACATTAGAGAAAAACACTAAATATATCAATGTGCAGCACCTAAATTGCTAGAAAGTCTTAAAATTCTGTCCCCCCGGAACAAAGATATTGACAAATTATGGAGACAACCAACATTAGGCAGGATAGCTCGGGTGGTAGAGCCCCGGCACATTAAACAAAAGGTTGCTAGTTCAAGTCCCACTCTAGTCAAGTTTTTCTTCGTTTGACCCAACAAATTTTCTGTTAACTTAAAAAACCGCTTCCATGTTTACAAGTGCATGTATTGTGGCTTCCCATTTGAGAAGCTTCTGGAAGTAAAAATTCAACAGTAGTTCTGCAATGCTTCACATATTTATTTCTTTTATTATTATTATTTTTTTAATAACAAAATTTTGACTAGCCTGGGAGGGCGGAGGGCCACAAATGGAAGTGTGTTGACTAACCAGCCACTGTCTTCAATTGCATTTTGGCGAGCAGGTGATAGCTTAGGTCGAACTCTTACTAGTACTCTATGGGCTCTATAGATGATGTGCCCTCGGACATCACAGTGAAACCAACACATAAAGTTTCTACCGATAAATTTTGATTCAGAGTTATTTCACAGGTCAATTCGGCTTTGAATAATTTGAACTTCGACGTCACTCCCTAAAGAATGGTCAATACATGAAACATGTCGGGGGCGCACACCAGCAGCCAGATTTCAATAGAGGGCAGGTTAAATGTTAACCAAAAATGGCACATGATCTAATTCCACCAAAAGGACCAGCAATTTTGTATTCGGAATTAGCAGGAATAAGACATTTGCAGGATAGTTTTAAATTATGTCTGGTACAATGCCTTTATTGGGTTGCAAGTGAATGCTCTATTTAAATTCCTCGGACTGTATCCAACGTTGCTATGTGACATGGTTTTAGAGCATGCTTTTACTTAGTTACATACATTTAATTAAGAGACCAAAAACACCCATACACAATTCCCAATGAAATGTGTGGCACAAAGAGACCCAACTTTGCTGATCTGGAGGTTGAAATGCAGTGTACGGAGTTGTGCCAAAATAGGCAACACATCATTGCACACTGATGAGGAAACTTTGGGGGACACTTGGTGGCAGCAAACTTAACCCTCTAGCGATCATAGTGGTCGCAATCGGCTTGTACAAAAATGCCCAAAGCAGCCACAACCAGCCACAAACAGCCACAAGATCTGACCTACATCTTCTCAACCAAAAAGTTCTAAGTAAAAGTATTTTTTCTCAAGTTAACAATGTATCTATGTTTCTAAAGAGAAAAATTAAATTGTTTTATGCTATTCTTTTTCAGATACTTTGGAGAAAAAAAAATTGTTTTTTAAAAATGAACATTAAGAAATAAATGGTCTCTAATGGGTGAAGTTTAATGTTCTCAAAGATGCATGCATACTCAGAACTATATAAACAAAGGAAAGTTACATGGTAGGTCAGCTGCCAGCTGGTGTTCTAAACTTTCCCATCGCGTTAATTTACTTACATCCACCATGCCATACTTGGGAGTTTGTACCGAGATGCAGGCGCTGCTGTCTACCATGAACGTCAGCTTGTAGTCCGGGTTGGAGCTTACTCCCAACTCCTTCATCTTCACCTCGATCCACTTCATGCTGGTAGCAGCTGAGAGGAGCAAAGGAACAAATTATAATATGATAGTAATAATAAGAGTAAGGGCTTTACACTATTACTTTCCCTGTTCTTTGGGCCTAAGCATCCTAAAAATTAACTCAACTCCTTCAGAGTATGCAGCTCTGGCAGACAAATTGGCGCACAGGCTGCTAATGAATCACATCAACAATCCCTACCCTCCCACAGACCCATTTACTCCTGGGTAATGAGAAGCGATTATAGTCAAGTGTCTTGCTCAAGAACACAAGTCTCGCTAGAGACCACTCAGCCACGGCCATGATATCGTACTGCAGTCCGAATAAGCAACTGCTTATTATCAGAACCAACATATGGGAGGTTATGTGAGGGTCTTTAGTTAAAGATACTAGGGGGTTAGGGTTCTAGGGATGAAACATCTTGAGGACAGGAGTGTAGTGTCTCTCGTTTTCCCCTTGTACTTACACCAGATGACGATGTCATAGTTCTTATAAGCAGATGTAAGAAACTCGTGAAGATATGGTCTCTTTAGCTCCAGAGCATGTCCAGCTACAGACCTGTGGTCTAAAAAAAAAAAAAACAAGAACTAGACATCACAGATATCTGAACAAATATGAATATCTCTGCCTGGCTGGCCTAGTGCTCGATTTCACAAAGCACCAAGATTCATCTTAAAGATGAGTTGTTGGTAATCTGATTGTGATTTGTATTGTGACACCACACTTTACTTAGCGACTATTGATTGATTTGCAGTTAAGATCAATCGTAGCTCTTTGTGAAATTGGCCCCATGTATACCTGTGGCTTATCCTCATTGTACGTGACTGCAAAACCCCATCGACCCACACAGTAGGTCTACATTAGATTGATACCCCACATGGCAAGTTGTGGCTGAATAGTCCAGAATATCGGACTCTACTTCTGATGGCCTAGTCATCGCAGCGTTGATTTTACACAACTTTAAATCGAGGTTGGAGATCTGCTCTTTTTCCCTCCCACTTTCATAACGACTCTGTCTATCATGTCTGTTAGAAAATATGTGCATCACAAAATTGAATTTGACCTTGAAAGCCCGTCTTTAAACAAAAGTGACTCAATCAAGTTGGGAGGGGGTAAATATTTTAGAGCCTATTATGTTCCTACCAAATAAGGTGTAGTCGATATCTAGCACCAGAAGTTTCTTGTCGGGTCGTGGCTCATTCAAAACTTTAATTTCATAGTCTTTGACTCTTCGTTGAATTTTCTCCAGGAATTCCTCTCTGCAAAAGAAAACAACAATTGAGTAGAGTATGAAAGTTACAATCTTACATTCAAGAAAGAGTAAGACATTTGGACCCAATTTCATAGAGATGCTTAAGCACAAAAAGTGCTTAAGCACAAAATATTTTTGCTTACTGCAATAAGGAAACCATATTAATAGGGTAACCATCCAAAATATCATTCCGCATGTACCGGCTGTAACTGCTTTCCTGCTAATTTTTGCTTAGCAGAAAAATGTTAGGCAACTTTTTGTGCTTTAACGCAGCTCTATGAATTAGGCCCTGCTCTAGAATGGTAGGGGGTCATTGGTTCGAGCTCCACCTGCTGGCCTAACAGATTTTTCTTGAAAGACTTGGGGGAAAAGTACAGTGCTCGTCACACATCATGTATATGGTAGTGCTCTTTTGCAACAACCTTGGGGCATGCAAAATTGCAAGGCTAGCAGGTGTTGGACTGAAAGTGAAACAATGTCCCAAGCGTCTATGCCCTTTGTGTCTCGTACCTATTTTCCGTTTGGATGTCGTCTTCTTCTACATCGAAATCATCGATGACTTCATCCATGTCTTTAGGTTTCTCATTGGCAGCCGCTATCGTTTCTTCCCTCGTCCCAACCATCATTAGCTTGGTCTTGGCCTTCAGCTGCAGCACCGATATTAGGGTTTCATCTGCTGGCACCTTACCTTGAAATACAACATGTAAGAAAAAAAAACTTGTCAGTTGTCATCATGCACAAGAACTTGTTCTTTACATCTTTAGTCACGTTATTGTTTTAGTGTTAAGCTTCATCCCATTCACACTGTCACAGTGAGTTACAGTCACTCACAGCAGCAGTCTTGGGGTTGGGTGGAGACAGTAGACAGGTGGGGCCAAGTGTAAGTGAAGGGCCGAGAATTACTGAGTGGGTTTGCACTATGGCATAGGGCTAACTACACTGTTCAAACTTAAGTTAAATAACAATAACATTGATTGAATACAGAATAGATGGACCTATCAATCATCAAATCATCTCAAGGAACTTGGACAAGAGGGAACGGGGACTCCTCAAGTCAAAGCTCAAGGTCGATCGATGGATCAATTTTCTTTTGACAACAGAACAGGCGACATTAAATACCTTTAAGTTTCAAACCGATGAGTTTCTGTCTCTCTGGCATTACTCCCGTCTGCTTAGAGATCATACATTTCAAGTCGTGCACAGTATCAGTGTCAACAATGTCTGAAATCGTGTATTCTGTACCATTCCATTTCACTACCACATTTGGACTCACGGGCGCGGCCATTTTGAGCTCAGATTTGTATAGCGCCCTCATGAGACCAAAATGTTTCTAAAGCACCAGCGAGGAGTTTTTGTATAAGCGGTTTAGGGCCTAACTACGGTCGACCGTACGTGCTCATTTTCCAGTACTACAGCAATTAGTAGGTATGGTCGACTATAAACAGCCACCGTGAATCTACAAGCGTATACAAGAGGCTTCAGACGTATGAAGCCCCAAGCATACACATGCTAAGGCAATTTGATTCAACAAGCTTACAGAAGGCTTCATACGTATGAAGCCACGAGCAAACACATGCCAAGTCAAATTGATTCAACAAGCATGCAGGAGGCTTCACACGTATGAAGCATTAATCATACATATTCTAAGTCAACTTGATTCATCAAGCCGTACAGGAGGCTTCAAAACATGTATGAAGCCTCAAGCATACACCTGCTAAATCTAATTAAAACAGCTCAAATGAGGCTTCAGACGAATAATTGGGTCAGGCATACACATGCCATAGCAATTTGATTCCACAAGCATTGTCCTCAATTCCACAAAGCATTCCTTGGTTTCACACATGAAGCAGGCACATGTCAAGTCATATATATTCAACAAGTGTACAAGAGGCTTCACACATATGAAGCCTCAAGCAAACACACGCCAAATCAATTTTGATTCGACAAACGCACAAGAGGCTTCAGACGTATGAAGCCTCTAGCATACACATGGTAAATGAAATTGATTCAAAAAGCCTACAGGAGGCTTCAAACGTATGAAGCCTCTAGCATACACATGCTAAATATATTTGATTCTACAAGCGTACAGGAAGGAGCCTTCACACATAATGAAGCCCCAAGAATACACGTGCTATTTCTAATTGATTCAACAAGCTTACAGGAGGCTTCACACGTGTGCCAAGTCAATGTGATTCACAACAAGCGTACAGCAGGGTTCAAACGTAACAAGCCTCAATCATATACTGCCAAGTCAATGTGATTCAACAATCTTGCAGAAGGCTTTACTCGTAATATGAAGCCTCATGTTTCAAGCATATAGCAGGCTTCACCCGTATGAAGCCTCAAGCATACACTGGCAAGTCAATGTGATTCACAACAAGCTAACAACAAGCTTCATATGTATGTAGCCTCAAGCATACACTGCCAAGTCAATGTGATTACAACAAACATACAGCAGGCTTCATACGCATGAAGCCTTCAGCATATACTGCGTTATCATTGCTTAATTTGATATGGGGAGTCCCTGGGCCCGTCGAGTTATTCCCCCTCCAAATAAAAATACCCCTTAACCGGTGTAATTTTACAAACATCTGAGTATCAATCTTGAAAGTTGTCCCTACACCTCTCGGCAAATAGGACCATTTATTTCAGAGCCTAAGTCATCAAAAATACCCCAAGTTGGAAGTCAACAACCCCCAGGTCACAAATGGGCAAAACATTTTCACTGTACCCCTTTTAATTGGGCTCTAAAATCTGTCTAGAATAGAATATTTTGAGGACTTACAGTTACAAATTATCACAGAGGCCGACGCTGTAGGGCGCACCCGTGGCACCGGGTGGATTATACTTCACTCCCGGGTCTGTAGCGTTCGGTGAGCCCAGGCATCATCTGCTGCTCTCGGCCGTCCCGTGGCTCTCGGGAATTGCCCTTTTTCGTTTCCCGCCACATGGGGTTGTCACTCCAATTGTTGTCAGCTTTCTTCTAAAGCTGCCCCTCCCCCTTGCGCTCAAAGCAAAGTGGTCTGCCTCTTAGAGTTACTCCCCCGCAATGGTCAGCATTCGTATCATTGAATGTGTCTCCTGGAGATAGAGGTGGCATCTTGGTGCACGGGTGAGTCCTGCCATCATGTTGCAAAGTGTTGCTCTGTTGCGTGAAGTCGTCCCTATAGTGACCGTATCAACATGACGCTCGTATAAAAACTCAATCCCTTCTCTTTTTAAGGGTCACAAAGGGGGGCACCATTTGTTTCTAGGGGATTCTAGATTCCATTTGCACTTTTTAAAAACTGGATCTTGATCTACGTAATGGAGGGTTCCAAATGGGGGTGGCACCCGGGGGCACTGACATCAATGGGAGGGGGCACGTGCCCCCCCCCCGCCCCCACCCTGCCCCCGCCCCCTTTAGTTACGCCACTGCGCCTGCTGCTGATTTCACTCCGTCCCTGTGCGGCTCGTCCCTGTGCGGCTCGTCCCTGTGCGGCTCGTCCCCATCGGACATCCGAACTCTGTCTCGGCAACGTTCCTCCGTCCGGCCGTAGTAGCATGTAGTAGCGGCCATTCTGCTACCCGCTCCCGGCACATTCCTTCCCTGGTGGTCTCCTACTGCAGCCGCTAACGAGACACCATGTTTATTCTCCATCAGAGTCCGTTCACATCCAACGCCATTTAGATGATTCTCACCAGTTTGATACAAGTTAAATGTTCTTCTGCAATGGTCACTCACAAAAACAACCACAGAGGATTCAAAATCTACCTGTTTTATAGCAAATAGCCCCCATTCCCCATGTACATGACAGTGGTGCAATAATCTCCCACAAAGGTTACGTTACCTTATTATATAGCATATCTGGTGGGTGGATAAACACTAGCACTGGGTCGAACCAGTTGTAAACACAGATGTCTGTTCATGAAACCATGATACATATATAGCACACAAGAATGTAGTTTATACCCTGAAGCACAGCAGCAAAAACAGCATATCTGTTCCGTCCCAACTTGACAATACTGTCCCAACTATAGTTGAGACTGGTCCTAATAACTTGAAAAACAATGAGTGTTAAAGTTGGGATCGCCCATAGAGTTCGACAGGACACCGCGTGATCGATCACGCGTGGATTATTACACTGCAGACGCATCAAGGCGTTAACTATACGTCATTCTTTATTATTTTCAAACCCGGGTCTCGGCGCTGTATACAAACTCATGTCAAAACTGATGATGGAGCTAGAGCCGGTCGCGAGCCGGTGCTCAGGACGAGGTTTGGAATGTATAGTATATCGCTCATAATGGACTGCTAACTCGGTGTAAATGGTGTTTTTAGAGGGTTCTGACAGCGGCCTCATCATGCTCATGCCGGGTGACGCTTTCAGTTTCCCGGATCTAATTTCCCCCTACTCTTAATAGAAAACCAAAATTCGAGTTAATCTCAAATATTCTCAAGGGAAAGTGGTCTTAAAAACTTTATACTTTGATACTATTTATTATGTTTTTAGTTTATTCATGGGGGTGCTCTGTATTTACTGCGATCCCAACTATATCGGGACGCCCCAACTTTAACACTCAAGTTGGACCAGTAACTATAGTTGGGACGATTGTCAAGTTGGGGCTGAACATTATCCATGGAGCAAGGTACCGACCCCATAGCACCCATGATTCTCATCTCATCCAGACATCCGTACCAGACTATAGGCCTTTACTACAACACACACTAAACTGCTTGCTTGCTAGCAAAAACCAGATCACTCACCCTGACCCACACCACACATTTTTACTAACCAGTCCTCGCTCCCTAGCTACGGGAACTGTTTCAAATCTGCAGCCTGTGACCGACCGAGGGCCAATTTCATGGCGCTGCTTACTGCGAAATTCTGCGCTTACGGCCAATACAAGTACACGCTTTACAGTGTGCAGTAATCACATGATTCTATGGTTAGCAGTAGGCCCATGCCATAAACTTGGAAACAGGTCTCAGATCTTTTATCACTGATCGTCTCTGTTCTGAAATTCGCCTGGCAATGACAACCAGCGAAGACCGGGCCGTGTTCCAGCTGTTCTGCGCATCGCCACACGCCATCTTATGCAAAAGTCGTCATTTTTCATTCATTTTACTCATGTTGAATGTTTTCCATCGACCGGTGCCCTTTGAATGGGCCGCTGGGGTGATTCTGGAGTGGGGTAGTGTTACTGTTAGTGGTGAGGGAATTCAAGACCTAGGCCCCGCCTCAAACCATGGAGGCAATACTTCTTAATATTCCATGCTCAAACCCTTGCTCTATGGGAGGTTTCTTCAATCTTCCGTGAAACCAAGGTTGAACCATGGTGAGACCATGGTGAAACCGCAGTTGGGTGCCAGTTGGGTGCCAGTCTTCTTCACTGCATTATTGGTACCGAGGTGCCTTTCATAACGCTTCGTTTGCTTTTTCAATGTTTTCACCTTGTACAATACAACCCTTAAAGGGAAAACCAAGGGGAACATTATAATTGTTGCATCCAAAGCCTTCCGTTCCATCTGAGTATTAATTTGTTGTGCGGCCTCGAATATTTGTTGTGGCATTTTGAGAGAAAGAAATAACGTGAGGGAAGGGGGAAAACAATTTTTCAAAGACAATAAACAATATTTTTACAATATTGTTTCAAGGGCAGGGAATATTGTTTCGAAGAAGCGGTGTTGTATTTCGAGATGACGAAATAATTTTGAGCTAACGGAATACCAGAGTAATGCATTTCT
The DNA here is from genome assembly GCA_023634235.1 of Pisaster brevispinus. Classification (NCBI taxonomy): domain Eukaryota; kingdom Metazoa; phylum Echinodermata; class Asteroidea; order Forcipulatida; family Asteriidae; genus Pisaster; species Pisaster brevispinus. The sequence continues at coordinate 3,449,978 of JAMKCF010000012.1, forward strand.
ATGCACCCAAATACACTACAGTCATTACATTATTTTGAGGCAGCAAAATGATATTTCTGTAGTTTCATTTTGCACACTATACATTGAAACTGTAGTTAGAATACAGTAAAATTATAGTGATTTTTTATAAGGGAACGAAATAAAATCCGAATTTCCTTCCATTTTTGTTTGGACTCGTTTCGTCCCATTCACAAGTAGGTTCTAGAATTTTCCGACGCTTGGACAGTTTCTAGTTACATGACTCGTTTGACAGGTCATAGCTGCTGTAATAACATTGCCCTGTTGTCACTCATTGGAGATTGGATCTCCAAAGGCCATCTACACGCGTAAACAGTTTTTGGTTTTTTATAGTTTTAGTTCCTTCGGCAGAACATCGGGAAGAAAGCTAGACTGGTCCCCTGTCTTTATCCGCTATATACCATGCCCGATATGGGGCAGAGGACCCCCCCCCCCAATGTTCCCATACTTTAACACACTACTTTCCACTTGTACAAAAGTACCCCCCCCCCCTAAAATCCTCTGAAGAATTCCTGAGATTCCAAGCACACAATGAAGACATATTGGGGGGGGGGGGTGCCACCATGCCTCATATCATACGCCCAATGATTTCATGGGATACAATGATTTCATTGGATACAATTATGATTTCATTGGATAAACGTGCCGTGACGTAAGTTTTCCATATCTGTGTTATGATTGGTCCGAGGTGATTGTAGTTTGTCAACTTGCACTTAGAAGCTGAGATATTGGTAAATATGGGTTTTAAACGGCGGCCATCTTGGAAATCCAAGATGGCCGCCATAATGCGTCTCGGGGAAGTGGTTCCTATCAAAAATGCAAAGCTTAGGTAATAAGTAGCAAGTAGAAAAAAATTGGTGCTTTTGTCCGGAGTGTCCACATCCATTCACTAAGCTGCCTGACTATTTCCCCAAGCTGCATGCAGCGTGTGCATATTAAATGCTGTGTAGTTATGGTTAATGTACGTGTAAATTTACTGCAAATCTCCGTGTGAAATGAATGCGAGGTCAAAGGTTATTTAGCAACATCCGGTCAGGCTGGTATCTGGGGCGATATTCACGGGCCACGAAGTGTGACGTCAGATGTTCAGGCTAGAAGAAAGCTTGTTACATTACAATATTCAACAGCAGAAACGACTCACAGTCGAGACTGCGAGAGGGCCGCGGGGGGTTACCTAAATAGTTGCAACAATCAGGTCAGTGCACAGCTTGAGAATGTTTCGTATCAAAAACCGCAACATACTTTACAGGTCATCGTTGATTTGGGGGAAAGTTGTGAATAATCTTTTTGTAAGTAGTAAATTTCTAAGCAACAACAAGTGAAAAATTCATCAAATTTGGTAGGCAAGTTAGCGTTTTAAGCATGTGCACGTTCATATACCAGCATAGGCGTCAAATAATTGCGGCAGTCGAAAAACCGCTGGTGGTTTTTGCTAGCAAGGAAATGAGTGAAGTATTCAAATGTGCCTAGTGTATAAACCTAGAGTTTGGCTGTTTAAGGTATTATTTCAAATTGAGAGGAAAAGTTGTGGTTTTTTGCATTTTATTCATGGTGACTTGGCACATGATTTTCTCTCCAAGTGCACCCACGTAGGTCTACTTTGCTTTTGGAAGACAGGATTCCCGACCTCAGTTGATATAATTAAGACAAGAAAAGGTTGCAGTGTTTGTTTCAAACCGGCGCACTGACTTGTGTCAGTTTTCGCTTCGGACCAGAGCCTTGCACTTGGGAGTTTCAATCCCTGCCTGGTTGCGTGTGGTTTGCACCAATTTTGTTCTCTTCTCCCTCGTCTAAAATTGACACTTCTCCATTACAGGTATCTTCAGGCCTACGGGTTAATAATGTTTGTCACTTTTGAGGGTCCTTTACTTCATTACCAAACTGTGTATCAGTAGCTATTTTTCTGATTTGCGGTTTCCTCTTCGTTACCCCCTTTTTAGCCCTCACTTTGAGTGGCCTGTTTTAAATACTTTTGCTGACAAATCTTTTTTTTATTATTAAATTGAGGACTCTGATCCAACTCTTGATACGGGCAAGTTGTGCCCATTTATTAGTGTATTTCTTTTAGCCTAATTTATTGCTTGTTTTAATGTAGGCCTAAACCATATAATTATTGCTACAACAATTATTTTTTATTCTTAAACTGAAATTTTGTTTTACATTTTCGTGCCTTTGTTTTTGACATTTTCTGATGTGTTTTTCTTGTCTGAGCTGTGCTTTTTATTAATAAAAACGTGTACAAGTTTGACGTGTTTGACCATCTGTCCTTTATGGTTTGACCGTGAAGCTTGACTTACGCAAGCAATGATTACTCTTTGACTTTGCGGTGTTCAAACTTTAGCACTTCGAGAACACCGTAGCCTGCTCCGTCAGCTGTTTTCTTTTTCCTAACAGTTTGTCCTTCAGTCTGAGTGAATTTCATAACTAAATACCACACATGTTCGCACTCATGCACATACACATATCATTGAACTCTTCCGATTCGGGTTCAGTCTGTGGCATTCCTAACCCCGCAACAGGTTAAGTCAAGCCGCTATTCGAGGGCTCCTTTCGCTGTGGTTGCTTGGCCCTTGCTCCACAAGTCGAGTTTGTGAATCTATGTTCTGTGTGATCTCAAGAGTAACTTCTGGGAGAGAAGCGGTAGTAAAAACCATCATTCGAGCTTGTAGTGCTTAGGTTAGCCGAAGGTTGACTTTCAAGGCCGGGAGGTGGTGCTTGACGCAGGGGGAGAAAGTGCCACAAAGTCGGCTTGGTTCATCGGGTGATAGTGTCTGGCACTAGTCCGCTCCCCGTACTCCAGTCGGTGGTAAGGTTCATGGAATAAGCGGATCCCCAACAGCTGGAACACACATTGGTAATCCACTGGTTTCCACTATCCATACAGGCACTCGAGAAAAACAGCGAAGTATTTTGTTTGGATAGGGTAAGTTCTTTCATTCACGATCTAAGTTATAGACATGATTTGGGCTTAGAAAATTTGTAAATTCCCAGTCGATCGGGTGCTTTATCCACAGTACAGACCCCTCATAAAACAAGAAGTGTAATGTTTATTTCTTGCGTGGAAAACCTAAAAGTGCTGACAAAGTTAATTTTCCTTTCTAAATCAACAAACATTACCTCAACACCACTTAAAGCCTGAAATTGATGTTGTAATTTTGTTTCACTTCAAAACGAAAACTACAATTGTTTTGAAGGCACACATCATGTAGACACACATCGCCTACAACCGACTTGCAAAAATTATACAGCACATTCGCAGAGTCATTAGTGACTGTAGCGTGCAGGACCAGCTAGAACTGCAGTTCGCTTGTCGTCTCACTATTCTGTAAACTTTTTCGTAAGTCCTTATTTCTCATTAAATAAAATAGGCATGTATATTTCAACATTGAACTATAGCTAGCCAGACCGCTTTTGGTAGAACTTTACCGTAGTCCTCGGGTGTTTTAACTGACATTTTGCCACAGTGGACCACTGGGGAGAAGGCTGATTCGGTGGTCACATTCTAGTTTTAAAAAATAGTATTGTTTTGTCACAGGTCTTGTGCTATTGTTCACTAGTGATGTGCAAATTCATTTTTTTATTTTTTTTATTGAAGAAGCAACAGTAATTTGTCACGTCTTCAAAAAAAGAAATTACTTGACTTAACTAGTGTTTCAAACCGGAAGATTTCTCTGGAGGATTGGTACTTCAGCGAGCTTTCACGTTAAAACAAATCTTTCTTTTTGTCGGGGTGGGGCAGGGAACTGTCTTTTTAAGCAAGCAACAGCTGTGTTGCACGGTACGTAATGCATAAACGTTCACACGGGATGGGCAGCCATTGTTCTATTGCTGACTTCACAGAAACTATTGAGAATTCTCTAAGTAGGCTTTCGGTCAGTGTAGAATCTACGTTCCAGCACATCCTAGTGTGTCATTATACACTTTCTTTCCCACCCCCGGATTAGCCTAATCAACATTTTTACAAATCAACAAAATAAATGGGAAATGTTAAAGTCACTATATTGTAGAATGGACATGTACATGTACATGCATTGTGTATGGACCGCGCATGGAACTTGGGCTTACAAAACAGGGTGACCTTGAACATTCCAGGGCCTTTCTAGCAGGCAAGATACTGCACTGGTCATGTGGGAAAGTTTACATTTTGTGCAAAATCAAGAGTTGTTAAATTAACAGCTGAACACGTTTTGAGGTGTGCCCTTTTTCTTTGACCTCATTTGACTTCATATCAAAATTTGACAAAAACAGACGGCGAGGTCTCCATAAAATGGAAGATTTTATGTTTTCTTGCACTGGGCTGTGTACAAATCATGCCTGCAGCAACTCCAGGCTCTTTGGCTCTTTTGAAAGTATGTGATGTCACAAGTTACGTCTTAGTTTCGTTTTATCAGAGACACATTAAACCATTCTAGAGAAGCCATCTTCGGGAGAAATTGAACAAAATGTGAAATGATTTATCAAACGTTGAACAAATCTGCATACTGCCGACTGTACACCATTGTTGACCCCCTATGGGATAGATAATCAATCAAGGTGATACGACAAGGGCTGGCCCAGGTCCCAACACCATGTAGCGCCCAAACTGTGCCTTCCAAAATTCCCATTCATGCGGAAGTCTTGGCAGTATCCAACTACCTCACTGTTTAATGCTTTATATTGTAGGAGTGTCGAAGGACACTGCACTTTGAACAAATTCAATCAAATATTTGTATGCCTAAGGTCTTGGCTGCACGGGAACTTTCGTGTCCGGAAAACGGAGTATAAATATACAAGTTGGTAATTTGCGCACTTGGCAAACGTTTTATTTCCGACGGTTGGTGGGGTGGCTTGAATAGGCCACCCACACACCTTCTAGTTTGATCTCTCGCAGAGAGGCTTTTTGCAAAGGAGTTTCGTTTACCGGTATTTATTTTTGAATTGTGCCAGTGTAACTTTTTCATTAGTAACTGTTCCTCACTATGATCTTGAATCATAATTTAGCAACAACATCATAATAATATTTTCTAAAGAAGCAGTGGCAACAGCATGAGGCAATTTTTGCAGGCAACTTTTGCAGGCAACTTGGAGGCAACCAACTACAGTGCATGCTACAGGATCACTTTTGATAGCACTTGAGTAATTTTTTCAAAACAATTTCTTACGATCCGTATGAAAAATATGTAAACACTCAAATGTAAATGCCTTTTCTTCTTGTAGATGTCTCTAAATTGCCCCGTGTGACCTGGCCCTAGGGCAAAGCCAAGTTGATTATATTGTTTATCCCCGATGCAAAATTAACATCTAGTGAGCAACATATTGTTTGCCATACGTCTAGTTTCGCATGGACCATCTGTCTCACTAAATAAGAGAGGTTTGCGGTAACACCATGTGAACATCTCTTTTGAGGAGTGTAGGTTCTGAAAAGAACCGGTGGTTAACGACTCAACGTTTCGATTTTCACATGGTGTTACCGCAAACCTCTCTTAGTTATACTTCCACCATGCAAAGTTTCAAATCCTACTTGTCTCACTAAAGAACACCACAACAAACAATAACTTCGTGACGTGCATGTGCATGCATGTAGACTACTTTAAGAAGTTATCAGAAACTTTTACACAGTTTGATACCAAGGCGCTCTAGTGAGTTGGTGGTTAATGTGGTTCTTAAAATATGCGCCCACAATGTTTCGTTTTTTTCCAGCTGAACTCCCCCCGAAGAAACGTCAAAAATAGTTAAAGTTTAGAATACCACAAAGAGACGAACAAAGTCTGTTCCAAAAGTTCTGTTTTTTGTTTAAGGTTGAACAAACTTGCGTTTACTAATTTCAAGGGTCTTTCAGAAACACAGTATTTTTACAGGGGTATAATTTCAGCCTCTTGCGATATTCAAATTGAAACGTGGTATACAAGAGGTTTCCATAAGGGTGCACCGTATAATCGTGATATCTACGTCAACCAATAAATGTCCGTATAACTAAACTTCAAAACTATATTGACTAGTAGTATATAGTAAGTGTAGATTTGTTGTCATCAAAGGTGAAGCAATAGGGATGGCAAATGAAACGTAGACAAGGGGGTATAGGGATGGGCTACGTAGGGGGCTGGTTTAAGTATGGAAGTAGCCTCCATGGCTTAAGGTAGGGGGCTGGTTTAACCACAGGTGGTTGGACACACAAAAGGCAAAATCAACGGTGAGAAGAGGGAGAGAAAGTATTCAATAGTAAATGGGACACGCCAATTGAAACTTTTATTTATTGTCTACGGGATACTCTGTCTACTGGGTATAGTGGTCTGAAAATTTGAAAGCAGAAAAGTTTGCTGAACATTTTTCTGCAAAAGTAAATGAGCAGACTGCCATGGCACCAGTCACAGATTGTTCATGCGACGTGCTATTTTGACCGATAACCTTGTTTTATCAGCTTTTGTGCTTTGTGTGAAAATTGGGCCTAGCAGGTCAGTAGTAAAGGCGACAGCGGTCCCAGTACGCCCGACCTTGCACGCTCGCTCCAGTCGCTCCAGTAACAAATTCACGGTTACTTGTGTCAGGGGGGTAAAAACTCAAACGCAGCAGATTACGTGGGCTACGTGATGGAAACCCTTCTATTTTGCAACCAATAATGACGTCTTGAGTTGGAGGTTAATTGAGCACAGATGTCGAAGGAAATTCGTCGTGGTCGTGGGAAGAATGGCTGGAAATTTGTGGATAGAAAACCACATCATGTCATATGGAAATAGTATGGCGGGAGACGATTGGGTCAGAATTCTTGTTGATAAGTATAAACATGTTATAAAACGCCAACCCCCAAACCATCAAAATCCAACAGCATGTTTTGTTTGATTCTGTTGAGCAGACATACTGCAGTAAATGATTATGATAGATTTTTGCATCGGGGATAATAAATATACTTTGTTTTTGCCCTGACACTGATGTGCATTAAGCACTGTATACTCATTACTTTCCCGAGTTCTGTGAAGAAGGAAAAATCCACATGCAAATCACTCGTTGGATTATGCTTTTCATGGGATCAGGCATACCACCACAATCAGAGTTCAACAGTTTGGATGTCAATCCATCAATGGATTTCGGTTGGGTTGGTAAAGTACCCTTTTTTTACGGACAATAACACTCATGATTTGCAAAATCCATGCACTAAGTTCAAGCTTGCTGAAAATTTTCCAGGAGAACTATCGCCTAATTTGATGAAACTTCACGGCTGTTCTGTGTTTCTTAAAACCTCAACAATACTATGTTTACACACCGAGTCTAACACATCAACAATAATGTCATACTTACGCAGGTTCGTTAGTTCATGTATAAATATATTTGGTCTCTTTCAAGTGTGGATACTGGTCTTTGACAATTACCAATGTGACACATGGCGTGCTTTATGGCGAATAGCAGCACTAAGTTAAAAAAACGTCTGGACAATTAAAACGGAACTCGGTCACCAAGCTTCCCAAAAGTATAAATAAATTAACAAACATTTCTTATTTAAAAATTATTCCTAAACAAGTGTTAAACATCAACACTTTTTATGTAATTTGTAAAGTTGAAGGTCGTGGCTTGAACAATTGCCAAGCACTGTTCCCCTGTGGTTGTTGACTTTCAGCCTGGGGCATTGCCGGTTAACTTGTCCTAGAAAATTGTCCTATTTTGGTCACAGGCCTTTGGCGTGTAGCATTGGTTGATAAGGTGATCTTATTTAGTCTGGTGCACCCTCAAAAAGACAATTTCTTTCAAAAATCATTGTTTGCATTACAAGCCCAGGAGACCATAAGACCAAAAAGATAAGAACTTCAGGCATAAAAAGGAAGTATTGTACGTAAATTGATTTTTCCCAGACGGGTAATTTTATTTTAAGTGATTTATTACGGCTAAGCTCTCAATGGGATATCCGGCCTTGATCTTCTATGACCTGATTCCATTAATACCAAGCGCTTTAGCGTATGCACGTTGAAGAATCTACCAGAAGAAAAAATCTGCGGTAAATAGTGCAGGACGCATTTGATTCATATGAGGCTCTGTTTGTTTGTTTGTTTGTTTGTTGGGGTGTTTGTTTGTTTGTTTTTTTGTGTTGGTGTGTTTGTTTGTTTGTTTGTTGGGGTGTTGGGGTGTTTGTTTGTTTGTTTGTTTGTTTGTTTGTTTGTTTGTTTGTTTGTTGGGGTGTTTGTTGGGGGTGTTTGTTTGTTTGTTTGTTTGTTCGTTTGTTTGTTGGGGTGTTTATTTGTTTGTTGGGGTGTTGGGGTGTTTGTTTGTTTGTTTGTTTGTTTGTTGGGGTGTTGGGGTGTTTGTTTGTTTGTTTGTTTGTTGGGGTATTTGTTTGTTTGTTTATTTGTTGGGGTGTTGGGTTGTTTGTTTGTTTGTTTGTTGGGGTGTTTGTTGGGGTGTTTGTTTGGGGGTTTTGGGTTTTTGTTTGTTTGTTTGTTTGTTTGTTGGGGTGTTTGTTTGTTTGTTGTTTGTTTGTTTGTTTGTTTTTTTGTTTGTTTGTTGGGGTGTTTGTTTGTTTGTTTGTTGGGGTGTTGGGGTGTTTGTTTGTTTGTTTGTTTGTTTGTTTGTTTGTTTGTTTACTTTTGTTCGTTTTTTGTGATTTCCTTTACGGGGCTTGTTTCCAAGCACATATAGTACTAGGGGGGTGTCCCTGTATACTTTGTTTTACAAACATCGACCGCCATTTTGTTTGGATGGCCTTGGGTATCACAAAATATATAACGTTGCAGTTGGTACCAATGTGCCCCTTTAACAAAAAATATGTAAACCCGTTTGTTTTTAATGAAGAATAAGTGTATTTTTTGTCTTGGTAGCAAGTAGGTATAAAAGTAGTGTAGGTGATTTGATAGCATTATTGCATTTAACTACTATAATTGATGTTGTATTTTTGCAGCGATGGGCCGCACGTACTTTTGTCAACTACTTGTTGCCAAAGTTCGCAGCTGTGACGTCGAACAAAAAGGGTCTATTTTGTTACCAAGTATGTCCTCATGCACTACATGATAATTGTGTACACAGTCCCAACAGATGAAAATCCGCTACTAAACTTGCCACTTAGATCAAGTTATGCTTGTGACATTTTCTCATCCCTAGACGCTATAGATTATATCATAGAGGTAGCCCCAATTTAGCCTCAATTTTGTATTGTCACGCCCCGTACTTCTTGCGAATTGCTTTACCACAACCCAACTATTTTTGACCTTCTTCTTCAGATAAGGCATCCCTCCACATCGTCTGCAAGAATGCCTTCTAGCTCGGATTACGTCACGTCGCAGATTGTGTGTCTCTCTGTCGCCCTCGTCGTTGTTTCGTCCTCAGTTATTGTCACCGAAGCCCCTCCTCCGCCGATTGCCCGACTAGTGGGAGGGAAACACCCCTGGGAGGGGCGACTGGAGGTATTCAATAAGAAACGTAGTGAGTACGGAACTGTGTGTGATGATGGATGGAACATGAACGCGTCGGAGGTTGCCTGCCGGATGCTGGGATATGCAGAAGCTCTGAACTTTCATTATGGCAATGTATTTGGTGCTGGATCAGGTAAGTCACTACTTTGAAAATGTTTTCGTTAAAAGTCTAATTAATACAGAAACTGATAATGTAGTTGCAGATTGTATTTTTTGCTGTTTCTGCATGTGACGTAAATGCGGTAAGTTGTAGAACTGCAGCTGCTGATGCAACTAGCATCGCTCTTGTGCAGTTCCTGGTGTTTTTCTAGTGCAGTTTCTAGTTTTGCTCTCGTACAATTTCTGATGCTCTGGTCAAGTTTCTGATGTTGATCTAGTGCAGCTTCTGATGCTATACTATATTGAAGTTTCTGGTGTTGCTCTAGTGCATTTTCTGGTGTTACTCTAGTGCAGTTTCTGGTGTTACTCTAAAGCAGTTTCTAGTATTACTTGTGTGCGGCTTTTGATATTACTCTCGTCAGTTTCTGGTGCTACTCCATTGCAGCTTCTGGTGTTCCTGTTCTGCAGTTTTTGGTATTGCTGTAGTGTAGTTTCCGGTGTTGATCTAGTGCACTTTTTGGTATTGCTGTAGTGTTGTTTCCGGTGTTGCTCTAGTGCACGTTTTGGTGTTGCTGTAGTGTAGTTTCCGGTGTTGCTCTAGTGCACGTTTTGGTGTTGCTGTAGTGCAGTTTCCGGTGTTGCTCTAGTGCACTTTTTGTTGTTGCTGAAGTGCAGTTTCTAGTGTAGCCGCATAGTGCAGTTTCTGGCGTCGCTCTAGTTCTGTTTCTGGTGTGTTGCGCTGGTAAAGTTTCTGGTGTTTCTCTGTTGCATTTTCTTGAGTTTCTCTAGTACAGTACCTGGTATTTTCGGGTTTAGTTTATGGAGTCGCTCTAGTGCAGTTTCTTGTATTTTGGCAGATTTTGCCGTAATAACGAGAGACACTAGAACACTAGATGGCAGCAGACACCACGTAAGTAGTTTAGAGCATGCGTGCATTTCTGAGAACATTGGTAAGTCTGTCGCCACCTAGCGTCATCAGAGTCGTACCTTTTGATTCCAGCTCTTCAATTCCATCCTCAGGTAAAATACTACTGGATGATGTCAGGTGCACGGGGAACGAGACCACCCTCTTTCAATGCAAGCGCGCCAAGATGGGGAAAAGTGACTGTCATCACAACGAAGACATCGGCCTGACCTGTAGTAATGACACCATAGGGGAGAGAATGGAGGCAAGGAGGGCCGCCGTAAGTATTCGTAGGATGAAGAAAGTAAGTAGATTGTAACCTCTAACAGACCGGCGGGAGTTTGGATCCTGGTTCGCATGCGCAATCTTCCGGAATTTGACAGAGGGGTGTTGTAATAGGTAAAATTTCCATCAACGGAATTCGGAAATGGGTTGTGCTTCGAGGACGAAAATAGTGTAGCCAAAGCCATGTGTTCTCATTGTGTTGTTCAAAGATGTTGTACATACAAAGTTGTTCCCTTAACCGGCACTATTTGTGCCACAATGTCGTTCGATTTCTGAATAATTTCCAATTGCCGACTATTCCATCAAGCAATTGATTATTTCGGCTGTTTGTTAGTTTTTACCCGTTGTCTATGCAGCATGATATAACCAGTGCATGGCCAAGTTTGCACAGTTCTAACTGTCTTAGAACATGTCCAGTTAATGTCTAACAGGTTTTTTTAAATCCCATGTAGTTCTTTGTTGCCCCTTTTGGTATCCTCGTCGCATTCATGCAAAATTTTATCAATCTCTCCCCCTTTTTCTGATGGTTTCGTATACTTCTGGACAACTCTGTCATGTTTCCTAATCGTCAGGTAAGAAAAACACAAGTTGGAAGTAAAACATTGTTAATGTGTGTTAGTCTGGTAAACCTTAAAGGAATGTTTTACCCAAAGACAAGTAACAAGTATACCCAAATCAACTTGTTATAAAATGCTCTTAGATTCGTCCAACTTTTAAAACAAAGTTATGTTATTTTTTCGGATAAGCATCGGTGATGCAAACTCCACTTTTGAGGGATGATAATGTGTCAGCCCAAATACAAATCCTTTCAACAACAAAAACTTAATCTGAACGAGGAACCAACTTCTGGCCGTTAACAAAATAATATTAATACTGTATGCAGGGTGTTTCATTGTGACATTCCATTTTGGGCTACATGTAAAAAAGTTCTGACGATACCCAACTGTTGTTAGTGTCTGGAAACTGTAAAATGTTTTTGAACGCACATGCTCAGTTGTTACTACCATTATGTCCAGCATGAACCATTGTGTTCGACATGAACCATTATGCCCGACATGAATCATTGTGTCCGACGTGGGTCAGACGATGGTCCACAAATACTGTCGGACTCTTAATGTCGAATATCACGAGTCGGAGCTTTGTTTCGTTTGTACCTGTCATTGGTGTGAGTAGTGCACTGTGTAAAAGTTGCAAAGTACCAAAATATAAATAAATATTTATTTGTGTCATCGTTTTCTGTTACATGATTGTTTGAAGTTACAATGATTAAATGAGATGGCATAATTTTTGACCCCCATGGTTCAAAAATATTAGAAACAATATTGGAAGTATGAATATTTTGAGACACCCTGTATCCGCTACTCTGTGGATTTACAATACAGCGCGCCACCAAGAGTTGTCAGAGTGTACAAAGCGGAGTTCTTCAGCCTTCCCAACAAACATACAAAGTTAAAGTCAATCAAAATAAATCAGCATTTGTTGGAAATGCTTTCGAGTGGCGTGTGAGGAAGATTCTGTTGTGTACCCAAAGTTTGAATTTTCTTCTTGGCACTTTTCGCTTACTCTTCATCTTCTGTCTCCTTTGGAAACGAAAGCTCTGTGGTAAACTCTTTGTGGCGCACTTTATTGTGAATCCAAAGTATTTAATCTTATTTAATGAGCAATTATTTAGAAGCTTTTGACTGACATTATTAATCACTTGAAACATACTATGCAGCTTTGGAAATTTCCAATACTATGCAGCTTTGGAAATTTCTTTGAATCAAAAAGAAGTAAAACTCCCTCCCTTCGAAAATGTAAACAATGTCAAAATATTCGAAAAGGATAGTATTCATCAGGCTGCGCTTGCCACAGCTAGATCTGTTGTCTTCAATTTAAACACAAGTCAATATACAAGTAAAACTGAATGTTTCTGAATTGTTTGTTTTCGAATGCACACTTTAATCTAGTGACTTTTATGTCCAATGGATTACCGGTGCCTGAACTGGATTCAATGCACAGACCTGGTATTGAAATTGTGAGGAAATATATCAAATTCTTTAAGATTCTATTTTAGTGTTGTTCCAATCTTCATAGTGAGCCCCCCCCCCCTAATAAAAATACAGATATTGTCAGGAAACGGGCATTTACGATAGCTATTATAGAAATATTTACGAACAGCGAAACAAAAGTAATTTTTGACACAAAATATCAATAGAAATAATAACATGTATATTTATTACAATAGGTGCTAATTCAAGCCAAGTAGGCCTCACACTACCCTGTCCATCAGACCATAAGCAATCATTTTAACTCATTGAGAGTATGCAGCATCGGCAACCTAATTGGGCGTGTCTTGGCCGAGTGGTGTGGGTTCGATACCTGGTCATGACACTTGTGCCCTTGTGCAAGGCACTTAACCATAATTGCTTCGTAAAAAATTGGGAAGTTAGTGCATTCTGCTCTACCAGCCAGGCACCTAGTGGACGATACCCATGGCTACATCCTTACGGACTGTGAAGGGGGTAACCCTGTTTTAGCCCAAGGAGTAGGTGGTAACGTGCCCCTGGTGAACGTTGATTAGGGTCGACAGCCCAAATCAGTTAAGTGTAGCCCTCACCTTGTAGTGGCCGTCCGGGCGTGTGATGTTAGGCGATATTTCATAAAAAGCGGGTACGCAGATTGCTAGCCATTCATATCAACAATTGACCTTCGCAGGTCCTCTCTCGTCATAATAGCCTAATATTTACCAAATCGTATCCAATCCATCAAACTCATATTTTAGGATAGGAGAAAAATCCAGGTACGGCTGAGAGGTCGTTCAACGCTGCAACCCATCTCAGAGGGCGTGGTCGAGGTGTTTTACAAGAGGAAGTGGCGGACTGCCTGTGCGGACGAGTGGGACCTTCATGATGCCACAGTGGTATGCGGACGTCTTGGGTTCAAGCAAGCGCTACCTCTGAGCAGCCGCTACGCTGAAGAGTAAGTACATGTATATTATCGGTAAATACAGACGGGTTGAGGGTTGGTTACTATTGAAGAACAAAAATATCAGTCTAAAATCTCATAACATTCATTTAACACTGTAGTTGCAGATATCTTTAAATCTTGTAAAGTTGCCGGTTTTAAAGATGCCTGTAGCCTTGAGAACTGCATTCGCCAAGCTAACCGTCTCATATTTTCAAGTCTTGTCTTTTTCTTGTCTGCTAGTGCTGAACTGCAGCGGCGTAAGAGCATGAAGTTCACAAACTTCAGCTGCGATGGATCAGAGGTCTTGATCGGTTCGTGTCCGTTCGACGACCTGGGAAGCTACACCCAATGCAAGTCCGAGAATGTGGCACACGTCCGGTGTCACCGGGGGACCTTCGTCCTCGACACGCCCTACGAAGACGACGTTGACGTGGAGGAGTTAGACCGCGAGTTAGAGGCGAGGCTTGATGGTCTTTCTGATGAGATGGAGACGAACGACACTATGGATACTGAAGTTGTTGAGGATGGATCTTCTTCTAATACTACCGAGACTGAGGGGACGGAGGAGCCGCAGGACTTCAGCAACCTCGGTGAAGAGGCATTGAGGACAGACGAAGCGGAAAAACGAAATAGAGCCAGGGTAAGGAAGCGACGATGTTCTCTAAAGTGTTGCCTTGGATTAGGGTTATCTGTTGTAGACTGTTGTGGCCGAGCGTACCGAACTCAAGCTCTCATGTTGTTGTAGTTTGAGCGTGGAGTACCGGCCCATGACACGCGAGGTAGTCAGGGCCGTAAAACCCTGGCCCTGTGTTCTATGCAGAGCACCTAAAATCAAACAACCAACCAATCAATCAATCAATCAATCAATCAATCAATCAAGTAAAAGTCATTTATTTTAGTGCCTAAATCAGATATTGCTTTCACGCGCTCAGACGCAGGATGCAGATTGTTAATGAGCTTCATGCACATACGCATATAGTTTTGGTATATAGTTTGGCTGCACATTTCGCAATAGGATTTGTAATCCTTACAAGATGCAGTACAAATAAATTCAATCAACTAGAAGTACCTTTACTCATGGGGGTGAACACCGCTTTCTTAGACCGCCTACCCACCCTCTGATTTACTTCCTGCACAATAACCACATTCTTACTTCGTGTATGAAACTAAATCGCCACAGATGCATGGATTGAATTCTGCTTTAGTCGTTGTACTTGCAGTGTTGTACACTGTTGTAGTGCTCGTATCTTGGCACTCGCACTCGAGTACTACTCAAGTACCGTTTTGATGCTCGTACTCATGCTCGGCTATAGCAAAATAGTCGTGCTCAAAGTCCGTACTCGATACTCGACTGAAAATTAATCTATGACTCGACGAAGTCATGTACTCGATACTCGACGGGAAAATGCAAGGAAAGAGCAATAAAGCTTTGGAAAACGTAAAATTGAAATTGCAAGAAAAGAGGAATACAGCTTTGGAAAACGTAAAATTGAAATTGCCTGTGTATGATAATATATTTTCTTTTAATAGTTATCATAACAAGCACACATTGTTGTTTAGAAATTTAAGTCAAAAGTAACAGACGTTTTCATACCTCATTTTGCAATACTTTTATAAAGTACTCGTACTCGTTCACGGAGATCCACGTACTTTAGACTTTATACAAGTACTTTATACTTTATATTTTCGACTGCTGGACTCCGTACTCGGATGTCAAAATACTCGGCACTCGTACTCGCTGGCCCAAGGACCCGCACTCGAGTACTTACTCGGCCACCTTATATTGCTCGGTAGTACTTGATCCTCGACTGAAAAGCACTTGACTACAATACTGCTTCATTGCCGCGAAAGTAACATCCAAGGTTTGCCCTTAACTATTTGATTGACTATAGTCAGTGGGACCAGTTAGCTTGTCATTTCACTGGTCCCCCCAGTTTTTCACTGGTATGGGACTGTTTGAAGGATGCACCCCACTAAATAAGGAGAAAACAGTGCAGGTGTAGGGACACACTTTCAAGATTGATGCTAGGACGTTTAGAAAATTCCATCGGTTTTGGGGTGTTTTTATTTGGAGGGGGAATAACTCGACGGGCCTAGGGACCCCCCCCCTCCATATAAAATTGAGCAGAGGATAGAAGTTCAAGAGTCGATGGATTATTTCCCCTTTACAGTAAAACAGCTGTGAGACTTCTTAGTATTATTATTTTATTTTGTATTTTTGAGTATTTAGCATTTTGCACTGGATGCTATGGGAGTTTATTTAGAGGGGTGCACCCTGATACCACGTGAACATTCGGTGAAGGCAGTGGTTTGCATGTAGTGTTTAAAAGCAACGAACAAGCCAGCAGGACCACTTGGACAGAATGGTGACTGGTCCTCAGGAGTTATAACCGGCACTTGGCCAGCGGACCACTGTTAAGGGAAAACGCTGACAACACGCAGCAGCAGTGCAAATTGAAATCGCATGATACACTTTTCTTTTTAATTATTATTAGAAGAGACGAAAGCGTAACATCCGTCTGAGAGCCGGAGGAAACTTTGGTGAAGGAAGGGTGGAAGTCTACATCAAGGGTATATGGGGAACCATCTGCAGCGAGTCCTGGGACTCGACTGACGCTAGCGTTGCTTGTAAGCAGCTTGGCTTTGGGACAGTGAAGGCAGTCGTGCTCAACTCCGGATTTGGACAAGGTATAGTAGATTGTTTCCTTGGACGATTTTTTGAAATGCTAGACGGCCGGCGAAAGACGCACAGAGAGGGGGAATACATTGTTCTTTCAACTCTGTGCATCACACCGTACGTTGTTGCTATTCTGAATTAATAAGAATGCGAAAATGAAATAAGCATACCAATTTCTAATACCGGGTAAAAAGTCGTTTTCGCTTTCTCTGTCCGATATTTCTTCTTCTTACTGTGCCCGAATTTCTCCCACCGTTTTCCCCAAAATTGGGAGGGCAGTTGCCGGCCCCGCTCCCTGGGTCGACGCCTATGTAACCTAAGGTTTACATTTAAGGTTACATTTAGACCTTGGTTGCCGAACAGCTATTATCTTTTGGAGACTAATCTTGATGTTGCGCCATGGTCGAAACGTCTAGACCAACTGTACTTAAAGTTCTATTGTTGTCAGATTTGCGTCCCGGTCTTGATGCTTGTGCCCTTAAGACACTTTGCTTCGACCTTAGGATGCGGAGGTAAAGCTGTATGTCCCGTGTGTTCTGTAACGCACATAAACGAACCCAGTACATCTGTTGTTAAGGGAGGGGGTTGGCCCTGGTGGTCCTGGCATGACTTGCAGCAGAATGCGCCAAATCACCCCGTATAGGACCCGTACAGGGTGCTTATTTATAAATGGGTATCATAAGTCAACAACTTAGCAAGCCTTTTATTAATGGGACACGTTGCCTTGGATCGGGCGATTTGGGCTATAAAAACGGGTTGAACGCATTCGTCATAAAATAAACATGGTTGAAAAGATGTTTTAAGAGTAGAATTAAATGATCCGAACGAACGGAAATTGTGAGGTTTTCCTTTGACTTCGTGAACTATTATATATGTCCCACCATTTTGTAGAACCAAATAATTTCACTCCACAAAATGACAGACCATGTAAGTTCACGAAGTAAAAGGAAGACCACACAAGT
Source organism: Pisaster brevispinus (assembly GCA_023634235.1). Lineage (NCBI taxonomy): Eukaryota > Metazoa > Echinodermata > Asteroidea > Forcipulatida > Asteriidae > Pisaster > Pisaster brevispinus. The sequence goes on from JAMKCF010000012.1 coordinate 3,467,243, forward strand.
TCGAGGGATATATCTGTGTAAACCATTGTATTCTACTTTTAGAACATCTTTTCAATCATTTATTTCAGTCGAACGCGTTTTATAGCCCAAACCGCCCAACCCAAGGCAACGTGTCCCTTTAGAATAGTAAGCGCTTTGAGTCGGCCTCTGATAAAGCGCTATATAAGAACCGAGTGTTATTACTTCTGTCTTACAGGGGTGGGCCCGATCTGGCTGTGGAAGATGAAATGCAGAGGTTACGAGAGGAGTCTGACCTCGTGCGAACATGGGTACTATAACAGTAGCAGCTGCACCCATGCTAGTGATGCTGGTGTCAGGTGCATTGTCCCCAATATCGACGTCAAAAGCCACGTAAGATCAGGCGCAACTAACCGAAATGTCGAGCTGAAGTTACACCAGTTATTTTCAGAACCATTTAAGAGAGACGACAAACTGTGCACAAGTACGAAGTGGCGTCGGTGGGGTTTTCCCCCATACTGACGAATTGGCTCGTGCGCATCACGAATAACCCATAGGGGTGCACCCCACTAAATAAACTGCCATAGCATACAGTGCAAAATGCTAAATATTCAAAACGACACCTTTGTATATCTCAATTTCGCATACCAGTCAGTTATCCAAAAGTTCTTTCAAAGCATACCTCACCATGAAACGAAACTTGATAAATTATCTTTTTTTTTCTCGTTCCTCATTGGTCTTCTTTGCGTTCACTGAATTTACGTCCATTGTTTGGTTGATACGTATGCTTTATAGAACTCTATTATCAGCATCAAACTTGTTTTGGTTTTTTTTTTTCTTTTCTTTTCCATTCAAGGTAAAACTTGAAGGAGGCACGTACGAAAGGGAGGGCCGTGTGTCCGTCCTGCTGAACGGGGAGTGGGCCAACGTATGCGGGGGAACTGAGTGGGGTCTTTTAGACGCCAAGGTCGTTTGCAGACAGCTGGGGATGGATCATGCTCGCTACGCAATTCAGGTGGGTACATTATAACTTATAAGTATACATATTTCTGGTAATAGAACCAAGGATGCCTCATATAGGCCTAAGTGAACTTAATCACTGTTGCTCGATCGCATCCTCTCGTGTACAAGAGAGCCAGAGAGAGAGAGAGACAGAGAGCCCGAGGGTTCGGTTGCACAAGATCGATTTTAAATGCAAATCAATCTTAATAGCCAAGCAAAGTGTAATGTCCCAATACAAATCACTATGGTAATACTGACAACTCTTAAAGATGAATACTCGTTGTACACGAAGAGAGAGAGAGACGCTCAAGAGTCTAACAAATTAAAAATTTTGAATTTTGATTCGAACCTTTATAGGGGATACCATATTCCACACCATTTCTCTCTCTATTCAATCTACAGAGTACGTTAAGCTACGGAGCCGCTCCCAAGAGGAACATCATGATGGTGGATGTACAATGCACTGGGAATGAGCGGACTATCAGGAGATGCAAATACACGCGTCGGTCACAGAACAACACGTGCTACCGAGGCTTCCGCGCTGGTGTGGTCTGCGTTGAATGTGAGCAGCCATGTTTTTTACAGCAGCAACAAAAACCGCGATTGCATTCCACAAACTTGTTGCCACGTGAACTGAGTCCTCGTTTTAGTACGTCGTGTCATTATTTGAACTTCAAGGCTTTATGTGGGGGTTTTTTATAATTAGGCCTAATTGTGCGTTTGTTGGATCTACAATTCCGGTCACATCTTGCTGGACCCCCTTCCTCCTGGTCAATGTTGGCTATCATTGCGCGTTCTGCCCTCCTGGGGGTAACAACATCGTGGAGGAAGCGGGGGACGGGGAGGGTTGCTAATAGTGTCCCAAACACTGGCTGGGATTGTCTGAACACCCTTGTGGTGTGGACACTCTTGTGGTGGACTGGCAGGGTCTATTATTGTCAACCATTTTGACCTAGATGCCCAAATTAGTACAGCTGCTAAGTGCGAACCAGCGGAGAGCCAGTTTAATACAGTGTTCAATACGTAACGGCTGGTAAACGATTTCTGTTCAGCAAAATTTGTCTGAGCGTCTCAATTTTCGGGAGCATTGCCCAAGAGCACATAACGAGATGTCGTATGCAAACAACCGCTCCCGTAATCGGTGTTCGCGAAAGAATTCAGAAGTTTCAATTTATTGCACGAACCTGTTGCCTTAATTGACATGAGAACGATGGTTGGGTGCCCTAGTGGTGGTGTTGCGAAGATGAAACAGAGAACTGAAGGCTCTCGAATTTATGCCAATAAGAGAGCCACGGCATGATTTACAGACGTAGAATACCACTGATTGTGGCCACAACTTGAACGGGAGAGACCATTCCTTCTGTTTGCTTGGTTTTGGGTACCTAACGACCTCTATAGCAAAAAACTGTAAAGGTCTGCAACCCAAAGAAGGAATGTAAAACCACAGGTCTCGATGTGATTAATATCCCTATTTGTATCATTGACAGATTTACCGGATGTGTTAATGGACCTCCACGTCCTGCAGTCTTCCGTAAGAGTCCAGGACTGGCCCGAGTCGATGATGACATGCTCCAGGGAGGAGGGCTGCCTCTCGGATGTCCCCAATCGCTACGGTCTACGCCGACTCCTCCGGTTCACAAGCGCCATCATGAATCGCGGGATGGAACAGTTTCGTCCCGTACTGAACAGATATAGCTGGATATGGCATAGCTGTCACCAGTAAATATTATCTTCAAATGTTGCTTACAAAGAAATATCTCTTCTGCTGAGCAATTCATTAAAGTACACTAAAACGTCCGGTTGACCCGGATTTCCGGTCCCTGGGGCTTGACACATTTCTGGGTCAGTATGCCCCGTTATCTATGTCAAACTGACCAGAAACTGTGTTAAACTGACACAGAAGGGATTCGGGTGTTTTAACTGAGCGAGGACGTCCTCCTTTGACAGCTTTCGTGTCTAAACCAACGGGGCACTCGCTAAAAGAGTCCAAACAATAATTGGAGAACAAAGAGAGGTCCTCGATTTACGGTTGGACAAGCATGTGTATGGACGTTGGAGCTCAAAACTCGATTTCAGACATGACGCAACACAATTATGACATACCGGTATTTTAACACACTAATGCTTATATGCCACCTCTTTGATTAACTTTCTGAGGAGTTTATTGTATAGTTGTGTGAAATTTAGAGGCTGGAGTGGATTTTTGTGGATCTCTTTCCCTATGATTTATCAAATCGTATCAAGTCAAAATGCAATTGCAAAAACAGGTACACGGTTACTGAAAGGTAGTACAACGATTGCTGTTTCTTTTCTTTCAGGCATTACCACAGTATGGAAATCTTTAGCCATTACGACTTGATGAACCGGAAGAATGAGCGGGTCGCCCAGGGCCACAAGGCGAGTTTCTGTCTGGAGGACGGGCACTGCGACGGTGGGATACAGCCTCGGTTCTCCTGTAACACCGACCAGGGTATCTCCGTCAACTGTATAGACATCTATGCCTGGAATATCGACTGTCAGTGGGTGGACATCACGGGTGTTAAAATAGACTTGTACAGACTCAGGGTACGTTTGTTTGAGCCATCGAGATGATGGAACACAATGCCACTTTTCCTTCCGCGCCATTTGTTAGCTCAACATAAACTCAGATAATTCTGCTTTCTCCTTTAAGTTTTGTTTTATGTATTTGCTAAATTGTTTGTTTGTTTGTGGTGGTGTTTGTTTGGGGGGGTTTGTGTTGTTGTTGTTTTGGGTTTTTTTTGGGGGGGGGTCATTATATTACTTTTCAGAGTTTTTCTTTATTGGAGCATTGCAACATCTAAAAACGTTGCCCTATATAATATAATATATTGAAATGGCTCGGTCATTTATCACACGGTCACAACCTTGCTGATGTGGCAGGAGATTCTCCCCCCCCCCTGCCCCGCCTGCAGATTCTGTCCCCTATACGGCGAACTGTGTACAAATATCTTCTGATAGCGCCCTCTTTTGAATTTATTAATTTCCCATATGGGGGACAGAATCTCCGGGGGACAGATTTCCCTATTAGCCACCGGCCTTGTTTCATGAAATGATACTGTGATCCATTGTATGTCTTATGTAGATACATGTAAACCCGGACAATCTTGTGGCCGAGACGGATTATGACAATAATTTAATCGAATGTGATCTGTACTACGGTGGAACATCGGTCGTCATTGGCCATTGCGTGTACGGTAAGTAAAGACCATGTTACCTGTGTCATCACATAGTTTACAAATGAGCCAAAGGGCCTGGACTTCCTGCCAGGCACAGTGCGGGGGAATCTCCACAGACACTCTATGTTGGATTCGAACCCAACACAAGCCAGACAGGGAGTATATAGCAAAATGCAATGATAACATTGATACAAACTGAAGTTTGACAACAGTCTATCCAATGAAGTGTGGTGATTCCAGTGAAAGAACCGGTGGCGTAAACAACTCTACGGTTCGATCAGCATGTCTTCAGGAAAAGCTACTACCACTACTGTTGGAGAGTGGCTGTACAATACCATTACCTCAAACCGTATAGTTTCTAAATTGTTAGCCCACCATCAAAGTTTAAAATCCAAATCAAACCAAAAGTCAACAAATACAATACAGCAGCTCAATACATAGCTGAAGTGCCATCGGCTGTATGACTTAGTGAAGCAGAGTTTGGCCTTATATCTGGCGTTCACACAAACACTTAGGCCGTGTCCGAAACGGCGACTTCGGCTACAGCTACGGCTAGATCGCACGCGTCTGCCTATTCTTCAACACTGGCAGACGCGCTGATCTAGCTGTAGCTGTAGCCGAAGTCGCCGTTTCGGACACGGCCTTACATAGTTTTCACAGAACTCGGACATGATTCCCAATTCGACCATGATAGCACTACGAAACAGGCGCCAGACTGATTACCTTAACAGACTCTATTTCATCACATGTACCTGCATGGCAGATTAAAGGCTAGATCCCTTTTTTAAGTCCAAATGTGTTTCTTTTTATCTGTCTACAGTTGCTGACAAAATGAACGACTAGTCTCCAAAACGCTATCTATTATAATGTTTTTAAAAATCTAAACTTGAATTACCTTCGAAATTTTTGCCGTTTTTTTAAACATATTTTGAGGGAAATACCAACTAAATTAAGCTTTTTGTTTTTCTCAGTTTTGTTTTCTCAATAGTTCAATAACACTTTGGCATAGATACGTTTTGTCTTAAAACGAAACAGTCGAAAACCAATATTTTAAAGGTTTTGTTACCTCTCAATTCCTAAATTGTTTTTATTGTGTCGTTTTAGTTTCAATAATCTTTCCCAGCTATCAATGTAACAGTTGTGTTTTTAAATTACAAGAAAAGATAAAACAGTCTAAGGTAAAATTCACATATTTTAATATAGTATTTGTAGAAATTAATGTTGTCGTGGATTGGCTCGATCAAAAACTTTAAAATATTTTAAGATATTTTATTTCAATGGAAATTTGAACATTAATATAAAATATTTAAGTTATTTTATTTTTTACGTTGCCATGGACAACAACAAAAATTTAAAATATGTTCATATTTTACAAATAAAGTTAATAATGTTTTCTTAATTGAATAGTAAGAGGTGAACAGTTTAAGTACATCGGCAACCAAGGTTCGACTGTTGTCGAAATGATAATTTTAAGTCAGTCATAAACTGATGTACAGTATATTGTATTAACCATTTCATAGATAGAGTTTGGAACAAGTTCAATCTACCTAATCGGAGAATTAAATCTAAGAATTGTGTTGTTTTTGTGAATGCAAGTTCCCACAAAAGGAGTTAAGTATTGATTCTTTCACGAGATGGGCGTGCATTTTGTAGTTGGCGATTATTTTTTTGCAGTTTTTGGCTGGAAGGCTGGCAGAGATTCGAGTGTAAAGTGATGAAGTGTTGAATAAAAACAAAAAACGGCGCCCCCAATTGGTGCGGATATTGAGGTTAGGATAATATACAGTAAAGTTACAAATAATATGCAGTTTCAAATGTAGCGCTTTTTCTAAGCCCATGGGTCGTATAAGGCGCTCATTATTTTTTTCTACAACAGGTACGCAGAGCTGTTTTTGAATTATAAGACCCATTTATAGCATGTTTTTTTAGAGTTAACAAGGCCAGGTGTTTCGGGTATCTGCAGCCAACAGTCCAAGAAACAACGGGGAAAACCCCTTCTCGATAACACCGAGTGTACGGGGTTCTTTTACGTGCGTTACACAACCCAGAGGGCCTGAGGCTTTACGTCCCATCCGAAGGACGAAGCAATCATGGTCAAGTGTCTTGCTCATGAACACAAGTGCCATGACCGGGACTCGAACCCACATACGTATAGGTATGAACGGGAGATTTTGTGATTTGTCTTCAACCGCGAAAATGAACTTTTAGAAATTTTATTTCGAAGGCGAGTGTTGTTTTATAAAGGCAAAGTATACCTTGGTTTTTTGCCATTCGATTGCTTTAATCCTATATTCATGTTGATATATACAATAAACTAATATGTGTAAAAGTTTCATTTCAAAAGGTGGTAGCGTTAGTGAGATATCACCGAAAATCTGGAGCGGTTACATCTACGCAGGATAAATAATCCGTAATGGAATATACAATCTGAGAAACATTTCATGTACAAACGTTCTCAGATTTAAATCCCTGTTTTTATAACCACATTCCTTAGGAGGGAATCGTTTCTCAAAATGATTTACCTTATCAACAACTGCAGTACCTCCTGCCAAGCGAGTTTTACGATCATCATATTTTTGGAGTATACCCTCCTTTTAAGATAAGATGACCTCGCACTTACGGACATGACAAAACAAAGTTATTCTCTCATTCCTATCACAATGTGTTTCCCCAGAAAATTACTAATGTATAGCTTTTAATATCATCTGACGTTATAGTTCAGTATGTTTACAGTTTGCTAATGTTTTTCACGATACTTAGTATTAAAGTATACATTAAATAAAAGTTTCCTGTAAATAATATATCATTTGTTGTGCTTTTTGTTCAAGTTCTCTTTCAAGTGTGTGAATAACATTGGTAAGTGTGAAAATACAAATGTTCACAGATTTGCACATAACTTTGGTTCACAGGTGGTGGATGGTGGGAAAAACTTCCCTTGAAATAAATTTGCTTGAAGTTTTTTGAGAAATGAGTAAAACATATATTTTTGGTTTCGCGAGTCCAAAACTCGATGTTTGAAAACAGTGAAAATATTCAAGGTTTTTTTCCGACTTTTTTTCTCCAGACTCCGATGACCGATTGAGCTTATCTAAACTTTTACAGGTTTGTTATTTCATGTGTTTGTTGGGTCCCATTGCTTTTAGTTTTGTTTAGCCCCAACCTTATGCCCTTAGCATGGGAAATAAACAATTATTTTAAAACTCACAAGGGTTGACTATCTTGTCGAAACTTTCTGATATTTCGTTCAAAACGCCAGCTCTTCGCAACCCCAACTCTTACGATCCACAGTACCGAAAACAAACGTATAATATAAATAATTTACTTTCAACACTCTTGAAACAAAACAAATAAAGCCAAGCATTTCGTTTTCCTAATCAATATTGTTATTGTTATTAAAAAAACATGTTCAATACAATCAGTACGTCATTTCAATAGGAAATGGAGATTTTATTATAAATTAAAAACAGAAAAAAATCATATATTATTCCAGTCACACAATAATGGATTGATAATTTATGAGCTTTTTTTTTGACACAGTCTTGCAATTTCATATTTTACGTGTTTCTGAAGCACCGAAGAAAAAAAGAAGAAATTTGTTGACTCTGGAAGAGAAGAAGAAAAAAAGGAAGAACATATTTTTTAATATGAAAGAAATGGTACATCGTTGGAGTTTTGGGAGACAGGTAGAGTTTGGGGTTAAAAAAAAACATAACAAAAATCAAATTTACCGATGAGAGTGTAAACTATCGAAAGAGATGCTTACGTTTTGGGGAACCTTGGTATCAAAACTTAAATTTTTAAACAATGCAGTAATTGCATCGGGGATAAAGAATGCGATGTTGGCTGTAGGCCTACCCTGTCCAGAGTCCTGCGGACAAATAAATCCACGGGCTGCTCGGGTAGGAATCGAACCCACGTCTAGTGGTTAAGACAGCTGCTCCAGAATGCTTCGGTAGTAGATTTTATTTCGTATGCTATATAAAACTTTTTTTAGTTCAAGTTTCACAGGTCATCAACGCACAAAATTATCATTTTTGATGTAATTTTTTTCCCCAAGGTGACTAGTGCTTGCACCGACTGTACATAACGTTTAACGTTTAACTAATAGTTTTCGATAGTTAATAGTTTCCGATATGCATCTTGGTCATGTTCATTGTATCCAATAACAGTAATGAAAGCTAATATTCGTTGTACAAAAGGAACCAGACCATTTCTCCTTCCAGCCTCAGCTTGGTTGAACATTGATTTAAATAAAGATGGCCAAACCATGATAAAGGTATACAGTTCGTCAAAGGTATCACTGTTTTAAGAATACCAATTCGTGAACTATGCGATGAGACAGTACCTTTAACTTCACTTAGAGGAGTTTTCACATGGAGGGTTCATTCACTCTTGCATCCAAAGGAGACAACCTAATAAATCATTGCTCTATGTCTAAACTAAATTGAACATGGTTCAGCTTATAACAACGTACATTAGTAACAACGTTATAGCGAAGGTTTTTGTAGTTCAAGGTACCCATAAAGGAAGGATTATCACCAAACTACTGATTTTCTTTCAGTAGCCGTCTACTCATGAGAGATCTCATAACAACAACAACATAACGGGTCCGGGCCCGGTTTCTTAAAGCTGTTACACACAGAGAACTGCTAAGCACGATAAGATTTAGCTTAGCAGAAAGGATTTTTTCCCCTAGTAAAATAGCATTGAAAAGTTTCGCTATGACCTAGCAAAGTTGAATCTAATTAATGTACAGTGCTGGGCCCAATTTCATAGAGCTGCTAACCAGGGTTGTAGTACTCATACCCGCTGGTCATTATCCAGTACTACTCAAGTACCATTTTGGTGGTACTTGAACACAGACTGGTACTCAGCTAGCAAAGTACACTTACCCAAAGTCCCTAGAGCTGCTTACGAGAGTTGTAGTACTTGTACTTGGTACTCGTACTTGAGTACTACTTGAGTACCATTACTATGGTACTCGTTAAAGTACTCATACTCAGTGCAAAGAGCTGTAGTACTCGTATTTGGTACTTGTACTCAAGTATCATTTTATTGGTATTAAAACTCGTTCTCTGCTAGCAAAGTACTTGTACTCGAAGGCCATACTTGATACTGGACTGCAAAAAATAACCTGTCCTCAAGGTCGTACACTCAATACTCAACTGGAAATGTACTTAGACTTGTTTTTACATACTCATGGTCATAATACGGTTGTCTAAATTATGTCGCGTTAATGTCATTTTATGCCATTGCAATCCAAGGAATAAGGGAATAAAGAAATGAAAGTAAAATTGAAGTTGTCTTTGAATGTATTCATATTAAAAGATAAGTATCATAACAACCACACATAATCATCAAAAAATTTGGTTTGAAAAAAAACACCAACCAATGTGTTGATACCTCATTTTGCAGGATTTTTCTTTATAAAGTACTCATACATACTGGTACTCATACATACTGGTACTCATACATACTGGTACTCATACATACTGGTACTCATACTCAGAGATCTAAGTACTTGGTTCTAGGTTGTTGGACGTGGTACTCAGACACCTGTACTTGTACTTGGAGATCTAGGTATTTGGTACTCGGTAGCAGAATACTTGGTACTCGAAACTTGTAATCCTACTCGATGGCCCAAGTACTCGTGCTCGAGTACGACTCTGCCACCCTAGTACTCGGCAGTACTTGATACTCAAATGAAAAGTACTTGACTATACTACAACACTGCTGCTTACCAAATAATTCTGAGCTTGGCACCCTGCAAAGCATGTGATTCTATGAGCTATATGCCATGAAATTGAGCCCGGACAAATAAGCTCATTTAATTCATTGACATCCACATTGTCTGCATCTCTTTATTTTGTTTTTACAAAATGGAAGGAAAAAAAGACTTATTCCTAACACAAACAAGATGGAAATTAAACAGATGGACAATTTGTATGTATTAAAATTCTACATAATTTCAAAATATCAGTAAGTCAGTAATTGTTGAAGTTAATTTCATTTACACATGTAGTGCGTGGGAAATCAATACAAACCTTAATAATTATAAATATACAAAATGATACAATGCTTAGTAAACAAACACAACGCCGTAAGCACATGGCATAAGGAAGTAAATCAGTGACAAAGAAGAGAAGAAAAAAACGTATTCAAAAAAAAAAGGAACGTGACAAAAAGCCTAGCGTTTGTTTAAATGGTGTGCACAACATTGGTACCAGTGAAAATACAAATGTTCACAACTTTCTACACACATGTAAATTACATGGTATAAAAACAGTCATGGTTGAAATCTTCCCTTAAAATATTTTTACTTGAAATGCTTGAATTTGTTTAATGTGGAGTTAAACAATATCTATCGAGTCCAAACCCTGATGTTTGACAACAGTGAAACATATAAATTTCTTTTCACTATTTTCTTGTGACTCTGATGACTGATCAAGCTTAAACTTTCACAGGTTGTTATTTCATGTGTATGTTGGACCACACACAGTGCGGATACTGGTCTCTGTTAATTACCAAAGTTGTTTGCATCTTTTAACAGCTCCCTGTGGCTACCTAAGTATACAGATTTGCATAAGTTGATCATTAATGTTACTCTTGAGTAACAAGTACCAAACATTTCTGATGGGCAGAGGAAGGTGTTTCTGAAAAGTCTTTCAGAGTAGAATGAAGATGTTAAGTTATCAGTTACAAATAAGAACACACTTGGATGGTGTACTTTCAACTAGTCTGACTGTGTGCATGTTTGTAACAAGTGCTAGAGTAAAATGTAGACGTTAAAGTCCACCGTGGATACAGTGTTAAAGACACTTACATATATAACACAAAGTCCCCGATTTTTATTGACTACAATCACTGGACAGTATACAATAAAGAGTACTTATTTCTAGTAAATTAAGTACATGGGTGTCACACACACGCTAATCTATTGCCACTAACTTGACTATGACGCTACAACTCATACCAGATATACACAATTTGTACAAAATCCAAACATAAGAAGAACAAAAAAGAGGTACAAATCAAAAAACCTGTTTACGGTAAACGCGAAAAGCCAACGTGAACAAAACCGTGACAGGGTTCTGCAGCAACCAAGAAACCCGCACAAGTTGTGAGGAATATAACTGAAGTCAATTATTCTCCACAAACTAAGGGGGCCTTCTCCAAACCTCAGCTAAGGTTCTGACTCGGGGGCTTCGTTTGATGTTGGCAACACCATGCAAAATGTACACTTCTACAAAATTCATGACAGAGCCCAAGCCGGAGCCCAAGCCAGGGCCCATCCCAAGCTGGAGCCCAAGCTGAAGCTTGGAAAAGGCCCTCGGTCTCTTCACGGTCGCTCTCCTGTTGAACAGTGTAAACAAGGCTCAAGGTATAATATTTCATCTGATCATATGTACAATACAAAAGACACGGTAGCCTTAAAAAATACGACTTGGATTAAAAAGAAGAAGAAAGAAAGAAACACAAATATAAGTAACAACACGGAATTGCAATTCAAACTTCTTAGAACCTTACTAAGTCCTTCATGCAGTGTTCATGAATTAACTTGGGTATTTCTGTAGCAATTTTTAAAAGACCCATAGCTCCTGGCAGTATGTTTTATAGTACTCGATTAATAAGCAATCAACTCTGTGGAGGATAATATTTGGCTGCAGCACAGAAGGATGGCCACTTGTTAGAGAAACACCACAATGGGATGTGTGTGTAATTGGCGCCAAAATTACACAGACCTGCTAATGAAATTATTGCTTACTGACCTTCCACTAAAGGAAAAGCAATAGGGAGGGAATCAGTGATAACATTATAGCTGATGACCAGTTTCTGTTCAGCTAAATTGTTTTTAGATGATTTTTGGTTCAGCAACTTTTTTATGAAATTGTGCTGGACCTCAAGTTTCTCAGTTGGCCTGATCGCGGCTATGCCTTTCTCTCTCCTAACTGCCTGCCGCCCATCCGCTACGGCCAGCCCTTCGTCCGTTAAGGCCAGCCCGTGCCATGCAGCCTGCTTGCTCCAACGCCACAGCTGCCACACAATGAATCCTGAATCCATCCTCACAATGTATGCATACATGTGTTGCGCCCACAAAGTTGTTGCGCCGGAGCCAGATGTGGTGACAGATTACTCAGACCAGGCCATATGCGACGACAGCCTTGCAATAACAGGTAGGTGTGGGTCTGAGTTTTCTTTCAATATTATTCCTACTGACTTGTTGCTCTTTCTAAAAAAAAACAGCTTTTTCTTCCTCGGGAAACTGTATGTCCAAGTTTGAATGATACTCCAGACCTTCTGTTCAAGCCTGGGGTTACACGCCAGCCATGGCCTCTATTGCCCCTGGTCTTGGCCTCAGTGCCCTTTCAAAATAATCCCATAGACTTTAAGATCTTCCCGATGGAACTGCACACTGCCGAGACCCGTCTTGTTTAACCCTGATTAACAAAGACGAGCGTTAGCTTTCAAGTAATCACACCCTTGCCACTTAAACAATTTGCTTCTTAATATCGTTATCCATACTCATTATAATAAAGTCATTGTTATCACTAACCGCCCCCCCCCCCCTCTCATTTGAACACAGGGTCACATCTTAGAACAGATTGCAATAGTCACTTAATTTCCCATTATTCCTGAAAACAAAATCACATAAACCAAAAGAGATAAATTACAACTCGCCATGTCACTCCGATTCCTGACCCCCACCCCCACCCCCACCCCGCACCCACCCCGCACCCACCCCGCACCCAAGTTCTTTAAATTCTTCTTCCTTCATGATATACTCCCAATTACTATTAACTGACCATACAACATTGCAATGAAAATTTTCTGAGCAAGCTAAGGGGTCAACACAATTCTTTCTTACAGGAATCCAGCCCATAATAGAAATCATTATTCAACGACAATTAATCCATAGTCCAGCTATAATCGCATTTCAACTTTGCAGGGGGAACAATCAACAAAAGAGTAACAATTGGCATAAGTAATCAAAACTTAAGTGACATAAAATTAAAAACAAAACAAAAAACATCTCAACATTTTTTTCATTTTATTATAAAAGAAAAATTGTGCATACTCATTTGCAAACATGATACATTCGACCCCGGGAAACAATCAAAAAGTACTGTTTATATAAAAAAAAAATTATAATAAAAAATTAACACATTTTTACAAGGTGTACGGTTAAGTTTATTATTTGCATAATTTCTGGCATTATTTATCAACATGTGCAGCACCAGGGACACTTATTAGTTAAATGCATTGATTCCATAATGTGTAAACAAAATTGATGAAAACAGGATTCGAACATGGTTCCTGTGTTGCTGGTTGTGACTGGAAATTTTATAGAGCTTACATTGAAGAAATGTATCACAGGTTGTTGGATTTTTTTCAAGATGTATTCGAAAGTGGTGTAAGAACATTTCAAACAACGTGCATTTGAGGCACGATGGAACCACCGGCCTCAAACATAGGATGTTTTTTATAATATTCGGATAGGGATTTGAACCTGTAACCAACCCATTGCCATTCCAGTTGTTTTACCAGTAAAATGTCCGGAAGGATCTGAACAATTCAATATCTGATCAATTCAAGATTGTTTAAGCAGGATTTGAACCAACCATTACTAGGATGGATTCTGTGACCATAAAGGACGCTCAGGAAAATGTTTGAAGAGAGATTCGAACCAACAGCCCGTTGCATTACCAAAATTATTGCTGCAGAGCAGGCTCCCTATGCTTTGTGTTTGTAAGTAGGCGACCTCATGATGTGTTGTTCATGGAAGGTTTTCTGGCCGGCGATCCTGGAAGTAGTAAGGGCTCCTTCATCTGGGGCATTGGGGTGGCTGTATTACCTGTACTTGTCTCTTTGCCTGGGAGTGGTGGGGGCTGTGAAAAAAGCAAATAAACAAAATTACCCACATTTCAGAAAATAAATTAAAGTACAACTTTATATTAAGAACAATTTTAAACCCCGACCCACGTAAAGGTATGGTCAGGAATTGGTAAATACTCGAAGAATTAATGACCTTGAAAACTTACTAGGTGAGAAGCACTGCAGCTGTCGATAGTAAAACTACATTCGGAAAGGATTCCCTTCGAAGTAATATGGTTTGGATAATTTTTCACCCAAAAATATTTGAATCTAGGAAACGATTCATGCTTGAATCGTTTCTCAGATTTCTAAGGGTTTGTGTCATTAGTAAACGCCACGGCCAAAGATGCGGTCGGTACCCGATGTCACCTCGCTATGTGTGGATGAATTCGGCGTTCGTGTGTAAATACAGTGACAGTTTTTTGCTGTTTTCTCAACAAGTAAGACACTGTAATCAGCTGAAAACTTTCACATGTGACTTTTATTGTATCTTTCTTGATCATTTTGCCTATAAATCAGCGTTACATTGACAAAAACCAATCTATGGCTATACCTTTAAAATGTCACACCATAGAAATCAAAATCAAACTTGTTTAATTTGATCATTTTGTTCATTAAAACCTGAAGAGGAACCCCTGCCTCACCTTGTCCCTGAATGGTGAGGCTCCCAACTGGAGGCTAAGTTTCTTTGGAGGAAGTGGGTTAGGTCCACTGTCCTGGAGCGGCAGGCTGGAGTAGTCGCTGTAGGCTTGCTTTGGAGGCAGCTTAGGAGGTACGTCGGGGTCCTCTTCTGGGGAGCTTGTCGTCATGGCTGACAAGAAAAGTAGTGTAGAGAATGAAAAACTTAATAACGATGGAATGTTGATCAGGTAAAAGTTAGGTTCCTACTGGTAATTTTTTTTTACAACTAATAAGGGATTTTGTCCAATGGCAAGTTCAGATCGTCTTGCATTTGGAAAGGACTACTTACGGACATGCATCGACATCGCCTTCAGAGGTCTAGGTAATGGGGACGCATTGGCCTTTTTCATATCCTTACGAAGTGGTCTTGCACTTGATATCTGTCAAGAGACGCAGAGTAAGGGAAAAAATCAAAACCAGTAATAATAATAATATTAATAATAATAACCATTTTTTCTTCTTGGTGTTTTACTTAATATCACAAAATGCTATAATAGAAATCACAACAAAATATACAGTAAACCAGTAAATCAGCAAACAAAACAATAAATTGCACACATGGAGTAAAAGCACATGACGAAAAGGTAGAAAAACAATCATTAACAACATACATAAACATCAAAAATCACAAAATCACTTTACATCAAGTACAAAAACAACAGTTTAGAACAATTATTTGAAAATATAGTTATCCATTATTTTATTTAGTTATTTATTAAGTCCGACAACAACATTAATAACAACACATCCATAAAAGCAGGTAGACCACCCAAACCAATGATATATTATCCCTTAAAGCAGGTAGACCACCCAAAACAAAGGATATCTTATCCCTTAAAGCAGGTAGACCACCCAAAACAAAGGATATCTTATCCCTTAAAGCAGGTAGACCACCCAAAACAAAGGATATCTTATCCCTTAAAGCAGGTAGACCACCCAAAACAAAGGATATCTTATCTCTTAAAGCAGGTAGACCACCCAAAACCAATGATATCTTATCCCTTAAAGAAGATAGACCACCCAAACCAATGATATCTTATCTCTTAAAGCAGGTAGACCACCCAAAACAAAGGATATCTTATCCCTTAAAGCAGGTAGACCACCCAAAACAAAGGATATCTTATCTCTTAAAGCAGGTAGACCACCCAAAACCAATGATATCTTATCCCTTAAAGAAGATAGACCACCCAAACCAATGATATCTTATCTCTTAAAGCAGGTAGACCACCCAAAACAAAGGATATCTTATCTCTTAAAGCAGGTAGACCACCCAAAACAAAGGATATCTTATCCCTTAAAGAAGATAGACCACCCAAACCAATGATATCTTATCTCTTAAAGCAGGTAGACCACCCAAAACAAAGGATATCTTATCCCTTAAAGCAGGTAGACCACCCAAAACAAAGGATATCTTATCCCTTAAAGCAGGTAGACCACCCAAAACAAAGGATATCTTATCCCTTAAAGCAGGTAGACCAACTACTCGCATTAAGAGAAGACAAATTATGACAATCCCATGGATAAAGTAAACAGAATTGATCCCTCCTCACCTTCTCATCCAGGATGATTGGTTTTGCCGCCTCCTTTGACGGTGTACTGGCATTGGAACCAGAATCCTCAGCCGACATGTCCTTACTGTTACGTTTAGCCGGACTACCCGAGGTCTTGTCCTTGTGCTGCCCTGAGGACTTACCACCAGGGGTACCTTGCCTGCAATACAAAACACAGCATCTTTAGGTTACACTGGCATTTAGGAAGATGGAAAGGAATTTTACTGTGTGGATAAATTTGCTCTTTGAGTGGTGCAGCTTGATGTGTGAGCCTACTGGAAATGAAGAAAACAAAACATACTTAATGACAAATATTCCAACATGTTTTTCATAAATTTATAATTCTGTCCACCCCACCCCCATTTTTTAATACATGTAAGATTGTGTTTAAGATAACCAAAACAAATCAGGTATTTTACATGCAGACGAGCTTGGCTAGATTGTGAGAGTCAGTCTGCAGAGAAAGTCAGAAATTAATCTACTCTGCTATAAATTATAGACAGTAGAAATTGGTGAATGGCTCCTTCCTTGCGTGAAGAAACATCAACTCAAAGTTATTGCAAGTGAAGTCATATTTATAAAGAAGGAACCAAATTTTAAGAGCTGTTAAGCAAAGAAATACTAATTTGTTAAGCAACTGTTAGAAGGTCACTGGTCACAAAGATTCAGTAACATGGTGTTCTCATTTTATTTTTGGCTGGTAACCCGTCAGCAAACTGCTGTAAGCAGGATCCAGTTTCATAAAACTGTGTTTACCGGTTAGCAAATTTTCGTGCTCACTATGGCAGGAAAAAAAGTGTATTAAGAAGATTTGTGGCTTGCGTGGGTGCTGAGAATAGACTTGCATTGTTGCCTCACTCATCTGCTTACAAGAATCGCTGGCAAGTTAAGGCAACTTTTGGTTAGCAGTCGTTATGTAATGGGAATTCTGCTAATGGGTGTTCTGTATGCAGAAAACGTCTCCTTACATGTTTAATGGACTAGGCCCCCGTGTCTAAGGAACTGGCTCATCCTGGGGACTGATCAAACTGCAAGTTGTCTGCTTACTACAGAAAGGACATTTGACCAATGCAGGGTATCTGCACACTTTAAAAAGTCCAGTTTAAGACTTTTTAAGACCCTTTTAATGCTACACTTAACCAAATTTAAGACCAAAAATAAGTGAAAAAAGCAGGGGAGAAGCAGCTTCAACTGCTCACTTTTGATGTTACTTTTTTATACAAAGCTTGATTTATAGCAATCGATTTTGCTTTATTCCTGTAATTCAAGAAAACATTGAATAAAGACGAATACGAAGTTGCTTCACCACGATGGTTATATTCAGCATAAATAAGACTACGAGTGAGATATAAGCTACATGTGCACTGACACTCCATGCCAAAACTAGACACTTCCTACCACTGGATTTATTGCTCATCAAATACATCTGTAGATGAGATGAGCTTTCAACTGTTCAAATAACATCTAATTCTAGGGCCTACAATATATGTATTTCTCAACATACATAAAATTCAATAAGCCATCATCCTAATGTTTCGATTGGCTTCACTTTTGGGCATGTTTTG
Source organism: Pisaster brevispinus (assembly GCA_023634235.1). Taxonomy (NCBI): domain Eukaryota; kingdom Metazoa; phylum Echinodermata; class Asteroidea; order Forcipulatida; family Asteriidae; genus Pisaster; species Pisaster brevispinus. Next base: position 3,485,069 of record JAMKCF010000012.1, read on the forward strand.
GGGGTGTGGTTTTGGGTCGCATATGTGTCAGTGCATAAACGTATCTGGCCAAAAATATCCCAGATGTACCCACAAAAAACTTAGGCACAAAGAGTGCCCAGAGTCTCTCTCCCTTGTTGTTTCAAAATCAACGATACAAGGGGGGCAGAGATTTCTGAATCGGTCAACTGATGTGCACGAATTCACAAACTTCTGCAGCTACCCCAAAATATAAGTGGGGTGTTTTTTTACAGCAAATTACATGACAACTACATGTACCAGCTGAAACTAAAAACATTGGTTAACATCCTCGAGGGCAATTCCAAGTTACTCATGTTACCTTTTTAAAAGGTAACAGATAGCTGGTTTTCCAATTTATTTCCATGATGTTCTACATTTCCACAAATTTCAACATGGTAATAATAGCAAATTCCAACATCCTGAAGTCAACAACATTATTCAGTGATTAATTAAATGGTGAATGTAATGGTGAATATTAAAAAAAAGAAATTAAAAATAAAAAACTGAATAAATAAATAAATAAAAACAGAAAAAGAAAAAAAAGATATTTAAGGAAAAAGTTTTAAATAACAAATAAACGAACAAATAAACAAACAAATAAATATAAGAATTTATTTTAAAAAATAATAATAGAAAATAAGTTTATTTAAAAACATTCCTATACTCTAACACGCTCTTTCTCTCTTGTACAGAAGTACCATTCACCCCTGAAATTCACAGAACACCGTGAAGTCACAAGGGGGGGTACACCATGCCACATATCAAGCACCAAATATTGTGGTGGCGGCTATGGTCTATGTAGAGTTAAGAATGAGTTACTCTGTGTGGAAGAACAAACAAAATTGTCAGCCAGGCTTTGTTTAGTTTTGTGAGATTGTGTCAACATTACTGGATTGGAGTAAGTCACGGTGGAGGTCAACTCCAGGCCTTGCATAACAAAAAGGTTGTTGTGTTAAGACATAAAACAAAATCATTGGCACGTTGACGCTCTACCGTTGCATAATCTACAGTGGATGCAGAAACTAGTTTCTAACACATCTACCTTCCCCATTTCGCATCTAATTTGTGTAACAGTGATTGACATTATATCGATGGGGTGCACAAATGTAGCATAGCCATCATGTCTTCATTTTACAAATCCATGTGATCGCATTCATGTGTAATTGATCATTTACTCACACAACGCTGACCTAAGGAATCACAAATCCAGAATGATTTAACGACTTGACTTGTGATGAATTTGTCACGTCAGTGCAAGAACATCGAATCTCAAAAACGTTGTATCTCGCACGAAAATGCTCCGCGCAAAAAATTATTGTATCACGTCGTGTACTTGTTTTGTGAGTACATCTAGGCTGTTTGCAAGCATGATACAACATTTTGACAATTTCAAACTTGTGTATAACTTAAGAGCTATTTTAGGCGATACAACGCTTTTGCACTGACACAATGTTTTTGTTACTGGCTGTAACCAAAAACGTAATCCTCATAAATCATTGAGAAATCCACATTTTTGTGATTTATGTGATCAGTGTTGCTTGAGTAACAATGGAATTGCCCATACAGAGCAGCCATGGGGGGGGGTGGGACACAAACCATGCATGATGGTATGAAAGCATTTCCGTTGCAGGAGTGTATGGACAAATTACACTGTAGTAACCTGTCACCCAATTTCAGTGTCAATTTGATGTCTATGCATACAACATGCTACTTGATATGAATGTTATCGACTGCATTCCAGGGCCAATAGCTCTGTATAATGCCCCCGCCATGATATAATGTTGAAATGATGGAGATGGTGCAAATTTAAAGCTTCACACAAATTGAAGTTCTCCTTCATTTATATTGCCCTTCAGGGACAATTTTCATTTAATGTATATTGCCCTTCAGGGCCAATATTCGTTTATATTGCCCTGCCCATCCATAAGTATTAAGCGTTGGTTAAGACATGAATTTCATAGACTTGTTTGTATCCTCCAGCAAACTAGAATTCTCGCTTTGAATTAGAACAGTTTTTTTCTTGTTCTTTCTTTTCCCCTTTGTTGACAAGTGTGCTTGAGGATTAAATCATTTTGCCTTGCATGCTAGCGGAGTGCAGAAGAATACAGCACATCTGCATCCCATATGCAACGTGTCCAGTGGCCTCATATGGGGCGCAGAAGTGCCATCGAATCATAATCCACTCCTGCTTGTGGGTTTATTAATAATATTTGCCCACTGTTCATTTGGCAGGCCAATATTTCTTTCCATAAAGTGCTAAAAAGGGTGCAAGTATGCAGAATTTTCATAAAGAATTAAAACTACCCGATTTGAAAGGGGGCAATGACTATATTTTCTCCCGTGCCAATTCATGTACCTAAACTCTACAGATGACATGGGTGTATGCAGCTTGAAGTATGATGACTTTTTTTTGGGGGGGGGGGAGCAGTATAAATCCAACATGCTTATATTGCCCCCAATGGTATCTATGCAACAGGTATGAGGGCCAATAGCAAGGCATTCTCAGAGTCAATATTCAGTATATTACCCCTTGATAAAGACTGACGAATCGCTCATACGCCTCGGTGTGGCTAGGTTTAGACTCAAGTGCTGCGTGACTGTAGAGCTCATTAATTGCAAGTAACTCCTAATTTTTGTGGACGAAAAAATAATTCTCAACTTCAATGACGGCTCCTTGGTAACGATAAAGACAGCTTCTGATCACATTGCTCTTAAAAATAGAAAATATTTAGCTGTCTTTCTTTTTATGGGAGAAAAGCTTTGTCAAAAATCACCTAGAAATACAGAGAACATTAAACTTATAAAGATCAACAAAAGACTGCATTGATTGAGAGTTGGAGAGACACCAAGCATATAATCTCTCTTTATGAGTTGAGGCGGTTCTAAGAAAAAGTAATGGTTTGACAACTCTCAGAAGCACCACAACTCAGAGAGATGGTTTATATATATACACAGTGTTTCCACAAACCTCACTTGACTGTATTCCCACCATGCAAAGTTTCAAATCCAACTTCAGACTGCATTGGTTTACAGCCGATACTTTTACCCAGTTTTTCACAGTTGTTAACTGTCACTTGATAACCAAACCTGCTTTGGCTAATCATGTAGAATCCCAATTACCCATTTAAGGTTTTGAGGGGTTTGGGAAGAAAATAATCAGATTCTGTGGAGCCTAGGCATACTGAGACGATCAGTCTAAAATGCATGGTTCAAGAGGGAAAAGAGGCAAAACCAATCTTTCAAGGATACATTGTTAACAATCGTCTGCTTCATAAAGTAATGTAAGCAGAAAGGATCATCAGAATGTTTGCAGTGCTACAGTTCTCTCATCCACATCAACATGACAATGAGCGACTTATTGACACTAGGTGGCAGCACACACACCTTGCAATTTTCCATTGTTTGCATAATTCTGAGCATGGGCATCAGGCTGACGGGCATACTTCCTAGTACAATATATTTACCCAATAACTCCAGGCAAGGAATTCCCTCTTTGAGAGAGGGCGAGGTTGTTTTAATTTTACAAAGGGCACTTCCACTGGAAAGTCTCAAAGTCTATGGGTCATGTTTGAAGGGGCATCAAGGCCGAGCCCTGGGCAACCGAGCCTGTGGCCGCTGTGTGACTCCAAGCCTGGAAGTCTGCTGCCCCATAGCATCATGGAAAAGTACCCCACAGTTTGGACAGTAGTCTCCCAGAAGCCTTTTAAGGGCTCGTCAAACAACCACCAAGTTAGTCAAAATAAGAACTGAATAAAAACAAAACTCACAAATTGTCAGGATTGGAGACGATGCTGCTTCTGGATCCGTGGGTGTCTGACGACGTGGATGAATTGGACACAGACGACAGCGGCCTGTCAGAGCGCCCTCTGGAGAATCGGCGCGCATAGGACTGAATCATGCGGTCATTCGGAGTAAAGGCAAACCCTTCGACAAGCTTTAAAAAAAAAAAGGAAGATGTTTGATAGTGAACAATTCAGGTTTAATAAAAAGTGGTCTTATCAATGAGAAAAAATACACAAATTATTTCAAAATTGTCTTGCCAACAAACATTTGCAACTTCAAGTAATTAAAGTGAGTTACTTAAGCAATCAACTAAAACAATCATACAAAAATTAAAACAATGGCATCAACACATTTTAAGAATTACAGAAATTTAGGAATTATAAAATGGAAGCTTAACAGTACAGGTTGCTCATCCAATGTCAACAATTTTGAGACTTGGTGCATCTAGCAAAACAATTGCCAAAAAAAAAACACATTTCTTTTCAGACTGATGATGTCTTGGGTCAAAGAGTACATCATTTTAAGCTATTATAATAATAATAATAGTATTAATAATAATAATAATAATAATACTAATACAGGTTAGAAGAAACAAGTAAGTAAAAACTTTAAGCAAAAACATTTCTAAGCCTATAAATACAAGCACTAGATACAAAAAATACAAATATATCAAGTATAAAATAATAATCTCTGCCATGAGACAATTAGCTACAAAACACAACAGTTAAAAGGAACGAATAAGTGAGGGGAAAAGTTACAGGCGCACACACCCTTGGCCAACGATCCTCAGAAGCTGGCTGATACAGTATTAAAATTACAATTGAATCAATAAGTTTCAAAAAGGCAGATAGAGCCAAAAGCATAGAAAAGGAGGGGAAAGGTTACCAGCATATGAGATTATGAGGACAGCTATAAACTGCTCTCCTTAAATTATTGAGAGCTCTTTGCACTCCTCAGAACCAAATTTCACTCATTGGTCAAAAAAATGAAATTTAAACATGTTTTTTTATAAAAACCCGACTGTTCAGGATGTTTAATGTATGCCCAAAGTACCTCTGACGATTCATGCGCTCGTGCCTGAATGCAGGATATGGTATGCTCGAAGCAAATGCATGATCGAAGTGATTATTCAATGCCAATCCTTGCTGGGCTGTAGGTTCAAAACTTTGTTTCAAATCCACTTAAAGTCTTTGAGGCATGCATTTTTTTTTTGTTGCAGGGGAGAGCTCCTTAAAAAATGATTCGAACCCGCCTCTAGCCATGGGGCTAGCTCGGTGGTCTAGTGGTAAGACATCTGCTCTAGCAATGCAAAGGTCGTGGGTTCGAATCCCACCCGAGTGATTGCCTGTGGATTTTTTTCACAGAGCTCGGGAAAGCACTGACCATACAGTGCTTAATACACATCGGTGTGAGGGAAAAACCAAATCAAAAAATCATCACCTCCATAAATACTGATTGTGCCAATTTGGGAGCAAGTTTACCCGCGTGTCATCCTGCTGGTAAGTGATAACCTTTTGGAGGTGCATTGTCAAACAAATGGTATACATAGAAGTGGATTATGGTTTGTTTATGCTGCACTTCTGACTCCAAAAACGTCAAGACTTACCAACAGAACACTGTGCAGTGACAAGCTCCCCGTATCTTTCCATACAATTTGACCATGGCAAAGACCATGAAAGTAGCCATGTTTGACGTCAGCCCAAGGGGTCAATAGGCCTTACCTTCTTCCCGTAGCGTTCTTCAACCTGCTCCTTCCTCTTCACAAACATGTCTTCCATCTTCTTTTGGAAAGGTCCAAGGTCTTCTTTCATCTTGTTGCGGTGGATCATTAGACCCACTTCCACCAGAGGAATCTGAAAAATGGAACGCAATATTTTTTTTTACGATTACCAGTCAAAGAAAGGGCAAAACCCAATTTTATGACAATGGCTTGTGCCGGTGGTGTGGCAGGAGATTCTGTTCCCCCAGGGGAGATTTTGTCCACCGTTCGGTGAACTGTGTTGGAATTTCGTCTGACAGTGCCCTCTTTTGAATCAACTTCTTTCAGCCCATGTCAATCTACCGTATGGGGAACACACACACACCGGTGGACAAAATTACATCCTTCATCTGAGCACACGACAACTTGCTGAAACAATATTTATTCATGAACTTCTTACCTGTTCAGCAAAGAGCTCTTTGAGTCTGGAGATATGGATGGCGTTCTCTGGGTGTTTACTTGCGTAAGCATCGGTACAGAATGCCTACGGAATCAAATGGACACAGTGCTTAAAAATTCATGCTTAAGCAGACATTAATGCTTCCCAATTTACTGCTTAGCAAAATTAAGCAGGAAACCGATCACAAACGGTACATATGACATTGTATTTTGGCTGGTAACCTTATTCCGGTAAGCATAAATGTTTAGTGTTAAGAAACAAGAAAAATCTGAAGGTCAAGGGAAGTCATGATATCAGGAAAAATCCTGATTAAAAAAAACACAGTAATTAGGCACAAATGCAAACATTCACTGAAGGTTTTACATGAAAATTTACATAAAGAAATATTTATGAAAAATAAAATTAGCTGTTGCAAACTGCTTACCAACCAAAAGGACGTATGGTATAAATGCAAAAAATAGTTAGTGGCCTGACGTTTCGACCCTAGCAGAGTCTTTCTCGAAGGCTAAGAAATATTTAGATACAAACGTTCTTTGATAAAGATTATATGCAAATAAAAAACTTTCTTCAAATCTTCAGTTTGACTCAGATCACGAATCAAACCACTTGACACAGAAATCCATCAAACCTCAACTACAAAGAAATCCTACCTAAATAAACCTTGAGGCAAATGCACAGTATCTCTCCCTTCCGGCATTAACTGAAAACACGCTAGTAACACACTTTGCAATTCACACAGAGAGTGCGCCTTAAAAATGCTGTCTTAAGCACTGTATACTCAGTGCTCTCCCGAGCTCTGTGGGAAAAAAAAACCCACAGGCAATCACTCGGGTGGGATTCGAACCCATGACCTTTGCATTGCTAGAGCATCTAATACCACTAGACCACCGAGCTAGCCCGATGGCTAGAGGGAGGTTTGAATCTTTTTTCACAGAGCTCAGGAGAGCACTGAGTATACAAAGCTTAATACACATCGGTGTAAGGGAATACCCAAATGAAAATTCGTTATCCCCGATGCAAATATTAACATCTATTAAATGGCGTCTTGTTCTAATTGTTAAGCACCTGCTCATATTTTGCAGGACCTCCCATCACTGCCGAGTCGATCACACTGTTGAGCTGCAGACTGAGCGGATTTAAGGGGAGGCTGGAGTCTGCCTGGTACTGCCCGACCATCTGTTTCAGTTTGCTGTTCACATCCTCCATGTTCTCGATGGCGTTGCTGATCGGCGACAGCTCCACCTTGGGGGGGGAACAAAATAATTATCAAAAACCCAACGTTGAGTCATGCTGCAGTGAAAAGCAAGGATAACAAGAATTTGAGACTGTTTGCACTGCTTTGTTTAGAGTTTTTTTTTCCAGGGGGGTGGGGGCGTGATAAGTAAGACTTGCATAAAGGTTCTTAGCAGAAAAAGTGCTTCGCAAATTTCTCTCAAATTTCTCTGCTAAACAAAAATGAGCAGGGAACCAGTCACAAGCTTCTTAGATGGTAAGCTGTTTCCGCTAAGCAAGACTTGTCTGTGCTTAGCAAGTTTGAGTGTTTATGAAATTGAGCCCTGATAGGCTGGGGCACCATGGATTATGGGGGTTGCAGTAGTCAATCTTGGAAATGACAGTGTGGCAGGATAAATGCTTTTACTACACCTCATACATATTCATGATCGTGAGCCAAATTCTCACTGGTCCATTCACCATCACCTGCCATACATGTATGCTAACTTTGCTTTTTACAAAGCGCACATGTCAGTATTCACGCACTGGTTAAATACGCAAGCTTAGTAAACATTGCCCTAGCTAAATATGATGGCACACATAAGTGTCTATCCAAGTTTTGCCAAACTCAATGATGCCGAATTAGACAAGTATGAGGTATAGTAACACTAATATAATAATGGTTTACTTCGGGTGGATAATCGCCATTAGCTCCCTGATGTATTGGAAGTTGTCAAACTAGTTTGTCAACTTCCAACACCTCCGAGAGCTAAAATGGACAGTCAACCCTCAAACCATGTTGTGTTTGTACACTGTCCTATTTTGAAAAGTTTACTATCCTATGGGCAAGGGGTTTCTGGATCTTTCAGAGAAAAAAAATTAGGGAGAGGAAAGGTTAGGTTACTTACCGAGGATGTTTTAGCAACTTCAAACCATCTGAGAATCCCTGGTAGTTTGTAAGCTGTGGTGAAATACGTCCTCTCTATACACATAGTCTGCAGCAAACCATCGATTGAAACAAATCAATTAGTATTACATACCACACACACAGATCCTTGTCATTAGATATTCTGCTATGTATTTATTGCTGCAATGCTCAAAAATTAAACACTGGATAGGCTTGTCCAATAGAATCAACTATTGGACACTTCACAGTGTTGTTTTCAAAATATTTGTTCCGCGCCCGTTTGTCCAAATGAGGTAAGGTCATGTCACAAGACACAAGGTCGGTGTCCCCAAGTTTCTGTGTCTTTTTTTGTGTTTATTGTGGAACAATTTCAAATGACAAGGTCTATGTGTGAGCTATCCAATATAAATATAGAATGCATTTCGTTTGTGATTTGTCGCAGAATATAAACACTTGGTGAATTCTGCTTTTCCCGACTCACCCATTTGCCGTGGGAAATGGAATAGTCCAGATTCCTCCTCAGGGTTATTTTCTGCGACAATGCAGTCATACGCATCCAATGTTTGTATAATAATGATAAACAATTATATCGCCCTTAGCACTACATTTCAAAGCGCTACGGTGCAGGTGTCCTTTTAGACTCTTTAGTAAAACCAGGACAACTGCACCAAAATACAAAAATACAGATTTACAAAATGAATACTCTAACAAAGGTGACTCATTGAATGTGAGAAAGGTAAACAAAATTGATAAGAAAACAACAGATATTACCAGAAAACATGTACACGCCACACAAATTGATATAATACTTATAATTCAGAGCATTAATGAAGTATTATAATCACAGAGCTCAAAAAAGAGTAGAAACTTAAACATCAATCATCATTATTATACAAAACAATTATCAAATCAATTAAAAATGAAGGAAACAAACAATAATATTGTCAACCAGCAAGATTTTTATGTTTTGAGGATTGACACAAAAGAAAATTAAGTAAATTATACTGTAGAAAATGGATGGAAAACATTTCAGAACAATTAAATAAGTAACACGTTTTTTTCCCAAAAGTTGTAATGCAGAATAGTGGACGTGTAATTTCAAAATTGAATGAATTTCTACAAGAAATGGATGGTGACATTTTTTAATTCTTGCCTTGAACTCATTGTCCTTGTCTTTGGCTTCTCTGTGGAAGGCTCTGGAATATGAGAACTTGATCACCTCATTTACTGCATAGTAGCTGAAATACAAAACATTAACAATATTAATAAATAATAATACTAATAATTTGGGGGGCTTATTATAATCATTTAAAGATGCTGGGTCAAATTGTTTACAGATTTGACCCGACAAATTTTGATTTCAACTTTTAAATAGCAATTTTTGTAGATTCAAGAAAGTTTTAAGCTTTCAGTAAAATTATTAGACAAAACAATCTGCCAATGATAAGTGGTAGTTGATTAAACACAACAAAAATGAATTATTGTTGGGATCCCGGCATTAAATCAAATCCATCAGCCATGTATAGACAATTTTTTATGTTACATGTATTTTGTGCGCTGTGCATGGCATTTTGTATTTTTGGATGACGATGTATGTTTTTCATTTTCATTTTGAAACAGCACCATCTATCAACAATTGTTTAGAGAAAAAAACCTGTTTTTAAATTTCTTTTGACAACAATAAGGCCATGCAACCTAAACTGACTTCATAAAGTGTTTGCCTTCTGCGCTTCTTACCTTAGAATCTGATCACATATTGTTTTTCCGTTGAACTCCTTCTTGGCTTCCCTCAATGGCTGAACTGGAACAACTTGAAGAACTGAATTACATGGTTAAAGAAAAGCAAGTCCGGACAAACTGCCTGACGTGTTAATTGTGTTTTGTTGTTCAACAAGTGTTTAACCCCCCCCAAAAAAAAAAAAAATTTTGAAGGTCATTGGCTCTTGTAACTAGTTATCACATCCGTAGGTGTGACATATTTCAACTGTGAGCCACGCCCACTTAATACAAACACCGCGTTTACACTTGATCCGGCAAGGGCTGCAAGGGCGATCAAAGGGCGATCAACAGCTAGTGTGAACACAAGAGCGATCAGGATCTGATCCTCCTTTTTGATCCCCCTTTATTGTGGGATCAAAGGAGGATCTGATCCTGCAAGGTGGATCAAAAATAAAGTGTAAACACAAAGCAGGATCAGACCCCGCAATTTGATCCACCGACTTCCGGTCTAGCACAAGCTAAGCTAAGGCGGCGGCATGCATATCACCCTTGGCAACGCGTGTGCCTGCGTGTGCGCACAATCAATGACCTTGCTTAGTTGACCTGTCACACGATCAGTGTGGAACTTCCGTTGAACCGAGGCCGGGCAAAGGGGGATCAATGCGCGATCAGACTCGAGTGTAAACGCGTTAGCGATCAGTTTGATCGCCCTTGCAGGATCTGATCCTCCTTTGATCGCCCTTGCCGGATCCAGTGTAAACGCGATGAAACTGGCTCCACTGATTACCAGAAGGCCATAGTGCATTGAGCAAGGGTTCCTTTGTGAATTTATGTGAGTGTCTTCTAGTAATGTCTTGCAGAGTCTCAAAGTCTTATCAGAAGTTTCTGTCATAAGAAATACCTTTGCATGATTAAATGAGCGGTTTTTGGTAAAATTATGCACAAAGGTATGTCAGCTTTGGAGCCGGAAGTAGAAAAAAACCTTGTGCCAACAGCCAGGGTTGCATCTGAATACGTTTGATTGCCGGCCGCAAACTGCAACTGATTTATACATTTTTCAATCAAATTCACATAAATCAAGATAATTTTACCATTTAAAATTCAATTCAGCCTGCTCAGGTCAACTTTTTAAAATTTTGGTCCAGAATGCGCCACAATTTGAAAAACTGGGCAGGACCCTGAGTGAATTTTTTTTTTAAAGGCATCATACATGTCTTGGGGTGTGAACTATTCAAATTTTACCTCGCAAATATGAGTTGTGTAAAAATGACAAGGATACTTTGCTGTTTGGACATCATCTGCTCATTGTCTGGCGGTGTGGTCTTATTCATCATGGAAGCATTAGGGAACTGCTGCTGCAACTGTGCTACAAAGTCAGCCAGTCTCTCGTACTCCTTCCCTCTGTAGATGAACACTTTGTTCTGAAATCAAACAGACGAAGGGATGACAATCAGGATCCTGTTATCCCCAGTGTTTGTTTGTTTGTTTGTTGGGGTGTTGGGGTGTTTGTTCGTTTGTTTGTTTGTTGGGGTGGTTTTTTGTGTTTTTTGGTTTGTTTGGGTGTTTGTTTGTTGTTTGTTTGTTTGTTTGTATGTTTAGGTTCATTTCGTCATGTCCCCCATGTTCGACTTACCGCCTTGCTGCATCACACATTTTCAAAACTGCAACACGGTTGTATCTCTGTTAAAGGTAGGGTAGTACTTTGGCAATGAACCCCAAAAAAGAAATTGTGTCATTTTTATCCGAAAGCCTATTGTTAGATCCTGCATTAAAAAATTATGCTGACAAATCTCCAAAGACTGGTGTCTGTTTGAACGCTGCTATCAATATAGCCAAAGATGTGGTTGGTACCCGCTGTCACCTCACTAAACATGGATGGATTTGACGTTCTAATGTAAATACCTTGACAGCTTTTTGCTGTTTTCTCAATAAGTAGCCACTGTATTCCACTGAAACTTTCACATGTGACTTTTATTCTGTCTTTCTGGAAATCTTCGCCTATACATCAGCATCACGTTGACAAAAACCAACTGATGACACTGCCTTTAAACATCCCTGCATGTATCCCAAAACCAATGGTGTGAGCTCAACCTAGTTGCATGGGAGTAAATCCCACATTCACAAGTGCACAAGATACAACTTTTTTCTCAAGTGAAGTAACAGCGTTTGGGAGTGTCTCAAACCGGTAGGAACGTTCTAAATGGATCGGATAAGTATCCCAGTGCGTGCTCATGGACTGTTCCGCTGGACCACCGGAACCTTCCATTGGAACATTGCAAATACTAATGCCTGGGTTGCGGGCGTGTGCCCACGAGAACGTTCTTTTGCGCCTTCATGTAGAACGTGCCCGACTCTTGAGATGCTCAACCTTACATCAGTGCAACAGTTTGCTTTAAAAAAAAGATTAAGAGAGGTTTGAGGTACTCCAGGGTTCCATACTTGGTCCATTTTATCAGAGTTTCATGGTAAAACCAAAACAATATTTTGTATTCCCGATCCAATTATTACATCAATATTAAGCACACAAGGTTTTAGGGGGGAATAAAATGCAGACAATTTGAGGCACCTACCCTGAGGAATGACGGGAACCCATGACCGATGTACATCACTTTGAAGTATTCTGGTGCTGGTCTTGGAATCCTCATGATCTTGTCATATAAATGAGCCATTCTTTGCTAAAATAACAGAACAAATAAAACACAATGACAATAAAAAATGATTGATAACTTGATGAGGTACACTTGGTACAACAGACTGCCACAAAGTACCATACCTTCCATGCTACCATTGGATGTATGGGTTTCTTCTGTTTGTAAAGCCGACACTGGTACTACAGACTGCCACAAAGTACCATACCTTCTAGGCTACCGTTGGGCGCATGGGTTTCTTCTGTTTGTACAGCTGACACTGGTACCACAGACTGCCACAAAGTACCATACCTTCTAGGCTACCGTTGGGTGCATGGGTTTCTTCTGTTTGTACAGCTGACACTGGTACCACAGACTGCCACAAAGTACCATACCTTCTAGGCTACCATTGGGTGCATGGGGTACTTCTATTTGTACAGCTGGCACTGGTACTACAGACTGCCACAAAGTACCATACCTTCTAGGCTACCATTGGGTGCATGGGGTACTTCTATTTGTACAGCTGGCACTGGTACTACAGACTGCCACAAAGTACCATACCTTCTAGGCTACCATTGGGTGCATGGGGTACTTCTATTTGTACAGCTGGCACTGGTACCACAGACTGCCACAAAGTACCATACATTCCATGCTAGCATTGGGTGCATGGATTTCTTCTGTTTGTACAGCTTTAAGGTCCATAGAATCACACACTTCACAGAGTGCTGCAAGCGCAGATGTCCGCGGTAAGCAGCGCCACAAAATTGGGCCCAGATCTTGAGTCTGATGCATTAGAGCATGTTGGCCCAGATCTTGAGTCTGATGCATTAGAGCATGTTGGCCCAGATCTTGAGTCTGATGCATTAGAGCATGTTGGCCCAGATCTTGAGTCTGATGCATTAGAGCATGTTGGCCCAGATCTTGAGTCTGATGCATTAGAGCATGTTGCACTTGTCGGCTCGGCCACGACACCTTTGCCAAAAAGGAAAAAACTCACCAGCAGTTCACCGAGTTGAATGTAGTCAAACAGTTCCTTCTCATACTGAATCTGTAGCTCCTTGCACATCAGGATTCCTTTCTCCCACATCTGGAAATAAATAACAGTAAAAAACATTTATAAGGTGATTTAAAACACGTATCAAAAGCTCTGACATTATGACAAATCCTGTACAACAGGCAAACGGCAGTCTTGAGACCATCCTGTTTCCTGAAGAATATGCAGCATCGGAGACCATATAGTTAACCCATAACAACAAAACATCCACAACTACTATAGTAACTACCTATCAACATTACGAGTAACGCATACAACATGAACCAAAATGTTGTATGAGTTACCTGTAACAGGTCCTCATGCAGCTTACTGAGCATGCACAGTACAGAATACAAAAGGCAGCAATCCAAATGCTAACCCCTGGACTTCAGTCCTGTAACTGTGTGAGAGTTTAAAAAACTCCTTGTACAGCCACAGGCCTGCTTTGATCATGACGAGATAGCCCCTTTAACTCAAATCAAATCAAATCAAATCAAATCAAATCAAATCAAAGCAAATCAAGTGGATCAGTGAAGTTCCATCCAAGATTCCATGACGTACCTTGCCCTTGTCAAAGAAGTCTATGATGTCATAGTACAGTAGCTCCTTCAACTGCCTCTCCGTCTGTGCCTCTGGGTACTTATCACTGTGTGTCAACAAGGGTCTATCAGACCACTGAAGATGAACAAGACCATAAAACAAATATAACAAATCTTGATATCCTCTTACTTCCCTGGCACTCCAATAAAGTGAAATTTGTTGGGTCCAACATGAGACTTTTGGGGACATTAGGTGGCAGCAGATTTTCAGGTAAATCCATTGTTCTCAGAATTATGCGCATGCTCAGAACTACGTAAACAATGGACAATTACGTGGGGTGCATTTTCCCAGCTGTAACCAAAATCTGTTTCGGTCATTGGCTGTATAACGACAGAGTGAAAATAATTTAAATTGTACATAGACACACACAGAGTTAAGTAGACTCAATGTCATGTGAAAGATGGTGATTCACTGCAAGAAGACAGTCGCCTGTCGTACGTCTATTTTGTACGGGGTTAATTTTTTCGAGACACATTAGTTGTCCAAGGGTATTGTGAGCGGTCAACACTCATCAATGTACCAATCGCGCATGTAAAATGTTTCAAAATGAACCTTTCATAGTGAATTGCATCTGCTTGACAAAGTCACTTGTTAAGCCACTGGCTTAATACTCACTTGAAGTCTGTCTGCGTGCAACTGCAGTGCAAAGCCAGCCTCTGTGTAGTTATCACACTCTAAGTGTAGATCGCAAAGTTTGTACAGATATCGAACGTACATGTCCTGCCTGTCAATATCTTTGTAGAAATTCTGAAAGGAAATAAAGGAGTGTTTTTGTTTATTGTTTTTCTTATGTGCATCGTGTCATTGGTCTCACTGTCATTTTCAGTTTTAGAATATGGTGTGCCACGAGTCAATCCTTGGCCAACTTATCCTTTATTGGGATAATTGATTGTGGTATCTTGTCGACACACTTTACAACCACAATTCACAATCTTTTGCTAAGCACCGTGTTCTTGCTCGTACTGTTGTTTTCTGTCTTAGAATATGGTGTGCCACAAGGCTCAATACTTGGCACGCTTTATCCCTTATTGGGAGGTTGAAATTGATTGTGGTATCTTGGAGATATACTTTTGAGCCTTTTAACCTTTAATTCAAAATTTTTTGCTGGTCTTGGTCTTACTGTTGTTTTCTGTTCTAATACACGGTGTGCCACAGGGCTCAATCTGGGCGTGCTTAACCCTTATTGGGAGGTTGAAATTGATTATGATCTTGGAAAAAGCTGCTGAGCCTTAAAACCGTCAATTCACAAAAAGACCTGAAGTAGTACGCAAACCTATTCACTGACAAGATTAACAGAGATGTGGGGTTCCTCAAGGCTCAACACATGGTCCTTTTTTTTTACTAACCAATAGATTGACATGGGTATGGTAATATGGTGTGCCACAAGGCTCAATACTTGGTCCATCTATCCCTAATTGAAAGGTTGAAATTAATTGTGGTATCTTGGAGACATACTTATGACCCTTTTAACCTTGACAATCTTAAGTGGTAAGTAGTCCTTTTTCATTGACAAGATTAACAGAGTTGTGGGGTTCCTCAAGGCTCCACACTTGGTCCCCTTTTTTACTTACCAACAGATTGACAGTACAGCTCATCCTATTCTCTTTGCTCTCCTCGTGAATGATGTCCCTGTAGTCTAGAAGTCTTCCCATCAGGTCTCCTACCAGCTTTACAAACGTCATTCCCTCACTGCCCAACCGGTTCGGATGCTGGGTGCAGTACTCACCGATACTACAAGTATGGAATGATAATTATGATTATAATTAGACTACAAAAATTATTACTTTAAAGAAAAAGTAACTTCATTCCCGTCCTCTAGTTTTCAATAAACACACCATACCACCAACCTTCAATAAGTTTGGTGGTCATGTTTCCATAAACACAACGAAAACTGTCTAAGCGAAACTAAGTTCAGGCAAGCAACTGCAGTTCATAAAAACAAAAATTTAAAAAGAGGAAAAAGCCAGGCACAGTTAGACTTTGTACTGAGTTTCTCAATTTTTAAAGGCACATCTTGAGAGACCAAAAACGAGGAAATCAGAAGATCAGCTGGAAAGTTGAAAGTTTCTTCTTCACTTTCAACCCATGAACAATTTCAAACCTTACTCACAGTGAGTTTTGTAATACTAAAACTTTTGCTACTCACATCTGTCCGAACAGCTCCACGTAATGTTCATCTCCGTGACCTCCTTCCACAAGGACGTCCAGCTGACTGATGATCTCACGCTCAAACTTAGAAAAGAAGACAAAGATGCATTGATTACAACCCAGCACTATAAACATACTTTTGGCAATTTGTATGGAATTCATAAAATCGCTTCTAAATATTTTGGAGATCCTGGTAACTGGAGTTTTTATTGATCAAGAATGGTCCCAATTGTTTGACAAAAAGGAAACATGGATAAGAAAAAAATGTATTAAATTTTGATAAATTTTTTCCCCAGACATGTATTTTACATTTAGCGCCGTTTTGATTTTTCTAAATTATGTGACCTTTGACGTCACTCCTTCACCAAATTTAAGCAAGTCGTCATCTGGGAACCAACTGATGGGAAGATGAACCATAAACATCCTTCCAAAACCATGGTCAAGACCCTGATGGAGGGCAGCAGGCACCCTCCCCAAACCATGGTCAAGACCCTAATGAAGGGAAGCAGGCACCCTCCCAAAACATGGTCAAGACCCTAATGAAGGGAAGCAGGCACCCTCCCAAAACATGGTCAAGACCCTAATGAAGGGAAGCAGCGCCCTCCCCAAACCATGGTCAAGACCCTGATTTGAGGGCAGCAGGCACCCTCCCCAAACCATGGTCAAGACCCTGATGGAAGACAGTGGCACCACAACTGCTGATCAACTCTAGATACTGATAATGGAAACGGACATGTGGCACATCTGTAATCATGCCTGATGCAAGCGCAAGATTTCAATAGAGGGTGGTTTTAGATGTAAACAAATGGTCTACATTAACAGAGGGTATCCCATCAAACACCTAGAGAAGTGAACTAACCTCCTTGAAGTTTCCTCTAACATTACATTCACACTGCATCATGTCAAAGAAGATTGGCAGCGTGGCCTTCCGAAGCTCGGTCTCCGGTACGAGGGTAACCTCCAAGAACGGCCCGGTCATCTCGGGGATAAAACGGATCTTGTTCTTACCCAAGTAGTTCCACATGGTGCGGATAATCTCGAAGCCCACCTCCCGGCGCATGTCACCGTATCTACGAGGTACATGGTGTGATTTGAGAGGAAAAGAACATGTGTACAGATGAGAAGTGTTTCTCTGCAGAGACAGTTAACGGAGCCCAACTTCATAAAGCTGCTTCAGCACAAAAAAGTAGCTAAGCAAAACAAAATTATGCTTACCAAAATAAGGTTACCAGCCAAAATAACATGGCACATGCACAATCCGTGACTGGTATCCTGTTTAACTTTGCTTATCAGAAAATTTTTTAAGCACTTGTTTCTGCTCCAGCAGCTCTATGAAATGGGGCCCTGTTGTTTAAGGGGAAACTATCAACAACCACAACTATTCTGACCATTCGGAAGGATTGGGCTGATTTATTACATCATTGGTTTTCAAAAAAGAGTAATTTATTTCTATTCCATCTTCTAGTCATCAATAAAAACACCACTTATCTTTAAATAAGTTTGTCTGGATAGTTGGTAAAACTAATTAGGGGACACTCTCAACATAGGCAACAGGGCATACAAGCTCCAATCTATGACCAACTAGCCCAAACCATGCCCACAACGCCTTTAATGACGACCAAGAAAGGATGTAAAAGGCAGTTAGGCATCGGACATGGTTGCCAGTCTGGCGAAGTGCCTATCTTAGGAGTGGACCAAAACAAGTAATTTGTATTAGCTACACTTTCCTTCAAAAAAAAAAAACCTCTTATTTCATGGTACACTTATGGTGTGCCCCAGTGTTTCTGGCATGGCTAGCTGCAAGTTACCCCTCATCACCTTGTAAACCATAAAAGGTGCTGTAAAAATGCATCTCATAATTCAAGCTAGGTGGGATTTGGATGGAGTTACGAGAGGATCGAGATTAAGCAAACCTTTCCAAGATCTTGTTTCGTTTAGCTGGGCTGAAGTTTTCCAGCTGCAAGGATTCCTGCGTCACAAAGGCTACAGCAAGATGGAAGAAATTATTCCAGAGTTGAAACTCGAAGTCGTCGATGCGGACGAACGAACGCTGGAGGACGCGTGCATACTGCTTCATGGCAAACAGAATCACACTGTGGGAAGAGGTAAGAATATAATTAGTGCCATTTTGCTCAGCAGAAACGGTTTACCAGCCAATATACCATGTAATGTGTTTTGTCTGTAACTGGTTCCCTGCTAATTTTTGCTTTGCAAAAACATTTCCTAAGCATCGTTTTCAGCTTTACAGCTTTATGAAAATTAACCCAGATCATATTTCCATTATATAATGAGTAACCTTGCATATTCCCAGAGAATTTTACATAATTTAACATAATGTTGGTAATCTTGTATGAGATTTACATGGGATTTCACAGTCATCTCCACAAAACATCAATTTATACAACTAAAGATGTGTAAGATTTGGGAAGAGCAATCTAATTTCATCTTTGCAAACCTTTCAAAACGGTAGACTTGCAATTAGCTTTGACTGTGGTTTCTACTGAATGCAAAAGCACACTTTCTGCCGAATGAAATTTGACCCAGTTATTTGTATTGATGCAACAGCATGTACCTGTTCTGTTGGACAATCATGGTAGCCCAGTCATTAGGGTAGAGATTCTTGGAGATGAGATCTCTGAAGACCATAAAGATCTCCATTAGAAAGTCCAAGAGGTCCGTCCTCGTTGGGAAGGCATTGATGTACTCCTGATAGTGGTACTCCGTCATCTGATGTAAGATGGAGATCATACAGCTCACAAACCTCCCCTGGAGATGAAGAAGGCACAAGAAGCAGAGAGAGAGAGTTTAGGCAGTGTTTGAAATATTGGCTTTGACAGTGGCTACAATCGGATTGCTGATAAGGCCTATTTTTCAACATTTTCATTGCAGCCAACAGCCATAGCTGAAGTCGATTGCTTCGGACGCTGTCTTTGGCACTGGGTCAGAAACCAGAAACTTTTTGTGACGTAGCATATCTCTTGAAAAATTAACGATCTCAAACCTCAAGGCCTTTATTTTAAATTAATGGAACTTAGATCAAAGAAGCAGAACCACATAACCCCCATTCTACAAGAACTCCACTGGCTTCCTGTCAGCGCAAGCATCCACTACAAAGTCCTGCTCCTCACTTTCAATGCTATCCATAGTCTTTCACCTCCTTACATTTCTGAACTGTCATATACTCTGACAAGGTCCCTCAGACCCTCTACCCAACATCTCCTACAAGTAACCCCCCCACACAGAACTAAAAATTATGTTAAAAGAACCCTTGCTTTCAGTGCACCCACTCTATGGAACTCTCTCCCTGGTCCCCTCCGTTCTCAGACAAACCCGGAGCTCTTCAAAATACACCTCAACTCCTACCTGTTTTCACAATCTTTTTTGTAATATTTATTTGTTAAGTTAATTTGTAGAATACACTTGTATTTTGTATGTTATTATGTATTGTTTTTAAAGCACATTGAGAGATCACCCAGAACTGAAATGTGCTCTGTAAGAACGTCTTATTACTATTATTAACTGAACTCGAGAAAACACTTAACCAAAGATCAAAGCTCACACAAATCTGTTAGTTGCGTCTGTTTTCTTTCGTTTGTTTTGGTTTACTGCGCCTTGAACACCCAGCAGGGTGGATATGTGCGCATTACAAGTCTTTAATATTATTATTATTTATTAAGTCTCTAGCTCAAGGGAGTCGCTAAAGCCTGCCCCTGGTTCCTTTTTTTTTTTAAATAGTTAGAACGCAGAGTATAGTGAGATCTGGACAGAGTTAGCCACAGCATGACAAGGGGACATTTTAATGCCAAGTGGAGAGGAAGGGGCGAGTGTTTAAATTACTTACAATTAGGGTCTCGTCATTGTCCATGTACATAAAGATCACTGACTGAATGACTGTCCTTAGTAACGAGTGCATCACCTCAGAGATATCGCCATGTGTCGGCCCCTGAATTAAAAAAGACAAGTCACATCCTTATAATAATTGCACATGTAGTCAGCGTACAACAATGACAAACACAGGAAATGACCATGACAAACACAGAAAATGACCATGACAAACAAAGCAACAACCATGACGAACACAAGAAATAACCGTGACAAACACAGAAAATGAAACACAAGAAATGACCGTAACAGACACAAGAAATGACGATGACAAATACAGGATATGACCATGACAAACACAAGAAATGACAGTGACAAACACAGGAAATGACCATGACAAACACAACAAATTACAATGACTAACACAAGAAGTGAAGATGGCAAAGGTATTTGCAAAAGCTACACTGACTCGCAAAAGGCACAACAAAGAACTTTTGTGGTGATGTCTTCAAATGAATTGCATAAAAATACATATAGTGGCAGATTTCTGGCTTCTACCGTTTCCTTTTCGAATCCGTGTGTTCGAGATTAAAGTTAAAAAACTACAGGCAGTGACAAATTTTAAGGAGAGTTTTGAATTGATGTGAGAAAACTTTATAAAACACACCAATGTAAAGTGGAGTGAAAGACAACAAGATTCAGACTTACAATGTCTTTTCTCCACAGTGTGTCCAGAATTTCACTCAGGACCTCAGACACTAGTCTCATGTCTTCTTTCTTGGTCAGGAGCTTTTTAAGGAATATTGTTGTCATGGGTAGAAGCACAGCTCGGCAATCTGGTAGAAGAGAAAAAACAATTCTGAAGATTAGAGAAGAATGTGCAACAGGCGAAGACCACAAAGAGAGATTCTTAAAAAGACTACAATTACCAAAGACCAGCCTCGTTACCATGTGCAGTACACCGTATCAATACCTCTCAACACTAACCCCTGGAACGGATGTGCTGAACAACAACGCTGTTTGGCTAACTAACAGTGATTGTTCTGCGAGCATGCTTGTTAAAAACTTTCAAGAGCATGTATGGCGCTTTTTATTACACACGTCAATATGCAAGTGTTTTGACGCAATCCACTTCAAATGAATCATGGTTTTACCTGGTCACCATAAACTGCATACAGTTCGACATATCGCAAGATTAAAGAAAAATGACAGGGGACCAGTTGCTCTATGACTTGATGCCACTTTTCTTAGCACGCTCTGCGAACATCTTTAACACAGAATGGATCAACCTCAGGACCAATTAAAATATCCAATATATTTAGAGAAACACGCTGATAGTAGGAGGGCTATAACGTTCTAAAATAATTCACGACGAATAGTTTTCAAGATGCAGCATTACCTCTTCGTTTGAACAGATCTCCACGCACAATGTCCTTGATGCAGTCCATCTTCTGCTTCACCAGACGATCAGGAGGAAGACTGACCAGGAACTCTTTGACCAGAATGGCCAACTCCTTAGGCTCAAGCATTTCCAGCGCGTCTGTCAGTACTGACGGAAGATATTTCATCGCTGCCCCCTGAAAAATTCAAAAGTAGAACATTTTTCAAAGAGCCTTTGCCTGGGTTATTTTTTCTCAATTTCATAGCAATGCTTACCAAGAAATTTTCCGCTTATGGCCAATACAATAATGTGCTTTACAGGGCACAGTAAGCACAGAATTCTGCGGTAAGCAGAGCCATGAAATTGGACCCTGAGTGCCTTGTCATCCAAGTGTGGGTTTGAATCCCTATCATTGTACGTGTGTCCTTGAGCAAGACACTTAACCATAACTTGCTTCTCTTTACCCAGGTGTATAAATTATGGGAACCTGCAAGGCTGAGATCATATAATGCTGGATTAACCCCTTCGCACTAATATAAAGCAGCTTGGGGTAGTAAGGTCCACATTTTATTTAGCTTCTTTTAAAATAAACAATATAAGCCCGATTAACACTTCACGCGAGTGCGAAGCAAATTACTTGACGAAAACAATCATGTACGCGCTGTTTTCGAATTGAGATGCGGAGAAATGCGCTTCGCTTCCGCAATTCGCACGGAGTATGAACCGGGCTTTATGGTTTTATTATTTTACCTGGCAGAGGAGTACATTGTCCAACGTGTAAGCCATAAGCCACTTGAGTGAGAGGAAGACGTCTTTCAATAAAGCCTCAAATTGATTCCTGCCCGTGTTGTCACCGTGCAATCTAATAATGATAGCAACATAAAACATACACAAGATCAGATCTAAAATCCACTGACTTTGGCTACAGCTATGGCTATCAGCAGCAATGATAATGTTGAAGAGAAGGCTTTTTTCAGCATTCAAGCCGTACCCATTGACAAAGCCATCAGTAATTAAACTGCTTCTGTTACAATAGTATTTGTACATGTGTGTTTTGTGTTTTCAATTAGTCTTTGAGAGAGATTCTGCTAGGGTCGAACAGTGGTGCCATTAAATTTCTTTTGCTAAAATAAAAGGCATTAACTATAAGTCCGTTGTTCGAAATCAAGCCACTTAATTTAAAATGTATCGTAAACTTGGGTGTGATCCCAGATTATACAGCAGTTACAGGTTGTATGGCTTCCAACTGCCACCACCGAACACAGATATTGACAAAATAGGGAGACCGCCAACATAGAGCTAGATACACATGTAGTTCTCTTGGTAGAGTGCCTTCACAATCCCACTCTAGTCAAATTTGTTTTTGTTCAACTATAACTTCACAAAAATTGCTTCTCATCATCCAGGAGTAACTCCGTACCTAGGAGGGTAAGGATTGTTCATGTGAATGATTAGCAACTTGTGCGCCATTTTGGCTGCTGGTGCTGCACACTCCAACAGAGTTGAGAAGGTCCTTAGCAATGCTTCAAGCCCAGCAAAACTGGGGTAGTAATAGTTTAAGCTGTTTTGATACAACGTTACTATTACTGTTACTCACGCAGTGAAGAGAGTCCGTGACCTCAAGATGAACCTGAAGATGTACTCCATGGCCTTGAGTGCCTTCAAGAGCTGATCCTGCATCCCCTTCTCCCCAGCATTGTCAAGATAGTTCTTAAACACCCGCATCAGCTTACTTTAAATTGCAAAAAGAAAAATGAACATCGGTGATCAAAGACAGAAAGGTTTCTCTACAGACCATTATCATATACTTCTGGAAATGAAACCAAGGGTGCCTCATACGTGAACTTAGTCGGTGTAGCTCAAAAGCCTGAGGAAACCAAGAGCAAGGGCGATGGCTATGTGAACCAGAAACACTGGGGAATAAACCCTACTCTTCAACGTTCTGGGTTCTTTTGCGTGCACAACCAACCCTGTACACGGGACCTGTGGCTTAAGGTTCCGTCCAAAGGACAAAGCATTTATGGTAAAGTATCTTGTTTAAGTATACAAGTGCCACCACCAGCACTCAAACCCACACTCTGCTGATCAAAAAAAAATCAGAGTTTGAGTTTGCTGCTCCTAACCGCTCAGCCACGACACGCCATTTATCACAACACTACACACAATGCATCAGAGACTCAAATTGCGTATTAACTATGTGACCTTGTTGCAAAAAATTGCTTGCGCTGGAAGACAAATTAAGCTGTTATCTTTTTTTTCGGTAGTAGCCCAATTTCATGGCACTGTTTACCACATAATTTTGCCCTTACAGTGGCCTTTATTATCACAACTATAAAGCGTTGGTACTTACATGTCGGCAAAAGTTACACTGTAGTGCTCTTGCACGTAAGCGTCAAGAACTGGTCGGAACTGTTGATATTTACGGTCTGCTATCAATCCGATGATGAAAATCTGAAAAAGAAAAAAAAAAAGATAAAAGAAAATAATCACCCTGTCACAGCAATCCAGTTTTGCACATTTCCTCAATACTTCTTTACATTGAATCAAATACCTACAAGCATTTCATTGTCAACATGCATCTGTTCTTTCATATTTTTTTTTCTGAATTATGCCTTTGACTTGATATGCTTAACATTTTCGATTGATCATAACAAAATCAAATTAGTCTCCTGAAGATGACTAGAGCAGGCTTGTCGAAATGTTGAGACCAATACTACCTCCCTCCGTGGCAGTAAAGATAATTACAAGCTATCCACTTAGCAAAAGTAGAACAAGCTCTCTTTCCTTAACTATTCTGAGGTAGTACATAAACAGCAGGACAAGTTCTTAGCAGACCTATGCAGTCTCCCACTTTTCCTATTCTACTCCGCTGCAGTAGAAAACAGCAGGACAAATTCTCATATGCACGCTGTAGTCGCCTATCATGAATCCAATCCAAAGCATTTTGTTGTTAACTAAAAAGAATTTTCATGAGCCCATCATACAATCAGAACCCTGCAGCTAGTCAGATGTCAAGTTTACTGGCCTTGGACTGGCGGACTGCTGTTAACTACCAACCCTGACAGGGGATGTCAAACAGTCAAATCTTCCAAGAACAACTGATTTCCTTGCATGGGCGTGTTCATGGGCCATTGCTGTAAACAAGAAAATTGGTTAACTTCCCAGCTAGGCTGACCCCCCTGGGCTCCTGCTCTAGATGTACTATCCATTCAATACTTACCAATGCATTGAAGACGGGTTCATCATACTCGTTAGACTGAGGACTCTCTGTCAGGATGTTGAACAATGCGTCCAGGGTATCTTGAAGAAACTATAGTGAAACAACAGCGAAAATAAGACCCCAAAATTAAGACAACGAAATAGGGCGCCTGCTGACCGTCTTAAGAAATAAAAATGAAAAAAGTAGATAGTTTGATTGAAGGTATTTTTCCAAAATTCTGATATACAAACCCCAACCACAACCCACTCACCCCTGCCCTGTACCTCCTGCAAGCTTATGATATGACTATATGGTATTTTGATTAAATTTTTACAAATTACCATGATATTATAATAAAGTTTTGCAAAAACTTGACACTGTAAGAGTTTGATTCCGTCCTTTACCTTGACAACTTCTTCTCCGTCAACCTTCATGAGTTTTTCAAGATTGGCCTGAAGGTTACTCCGATCACTTCTCCACTTCAGCAGACCCAACAAATCAACTACAACAATTCAAACAGAAATGTCGAAAAATCAATGGGGGGAAAGAGTCAAATGAAGCTTCACCGAGTCCCAAATCAGGGCTTCTCAAAGTTCTTAACCCATACCTGCCTAAACAATGGGAGGGAGTTCCCCTGGAACACGCAAATGTCATTAATGTCTACCTACACCTACAGGAAGACCTGTACATGAGTACTAAGTCTCGTTACAAGAGATATGAGTTTGAAGTCTTCTCTTAGAAGAGGTTTATTCTGCAAGACTTGTCTAGTTTTTACTGCACAAACTGCTGCTACCCTGCTGGAATATAAACATGCAGATATTCCAAGGCAGTAACCGAATTGGCGGCTACAGTTAACGGCTATGACTGTTGCTAAGCGTGCTGCTACGGACGTCCTATACTTCAACGCATGATGACATGGCAATCAAACTCTAGCTGTAGCTGCTAATTTGGACACGGCCATATCCTATTGCCATTGACTTTTTTTATCCAAGAGGAAACAAAAATGTCACTTTTTCGCCGCTCACATCCAGCAAACCCAGCACACATACATGTACTTGACGACAAAGCTCGAACTGCCATGATGTACTATTGATCAATCATAACGCAGATGAAAAAGGCTAACACCAGTTTGGCATGCAAAATCCAATGAAACTATTGAGTTTATAAGACCGGTGCCTGTCTTTATCCTTATGGATGAAGTCAGGGTACCACTCATGAACTGTCTGTGAAATAGTGCCCTCTTTTCATTGTTATTGTTTTTTCCATTTTCAAAAAGTGAAATGTTCAGATATTTTACAGGGTTTTAAAACTTGAAAATCAGGATAGTTCCGGTAGCTCCGGAATGGTTGGAGGTATGTGCAGGGAACCAGTTACATACGGGAAAAATCAAATGAGGTTGTGGTTGGTTCCCTGTTTAGGCTAAGCAACAATTTCTGAGCTTTATAGCAAAATGGTATGTTTAGCAGCATCAGCCACCTAGGACCCTGTGAGAAATACCAGGACTGCTGGAATACAATGTGTGTTTTTAACTCACCGTTCTGTGTGAGTTTAGTAGAGCAGACTAACGTTGAGATATGCAGCGAGTCCTTGGAGCTTAGGTTGTACCCTTTACTGCGGACCAGGCTGCCCGTACTACCAAGACTGTTTGAGCTCCCCCCGCTGCCACTACTGGTCTGATTCTGGTGCTTTCTCTCTAGCTCGTGCCTGGTTGATGGAAGGTCAAGGTAATGCGTGCCAATGGAATCTTGCAGTTTGTCACACTGGAAGGAATTGTACATTGAAGACACAAAGTATTACATTTTCTTGTTCAACGCACAATGCTTTGTATGGTTAGAGAATAGATGTGCATACTAAACGCATATTATGTGGCCAGCCTAATGTAGAAGCAATGTGCCAAGCTGATCTCTCAACATCCAGGGCCCAATTTCATTGAGATGCTTAAGCACTAAAAGTAGCCAAGCACAGCAAAATCATGCTTACCATAAGGTTACCAGCCAAACAACCATGTCACATGTACAATTTGTGATTGGTATCCTGCTCATTTCTGCTTAAGCAGCTCTATGAAATTAGGCCCAAGTTTCAAAATTGGAATTTTCATCGATTAGGTAATTATTGTGCACGGTGTCAACACACACACACAGAAACAAACTGTGAAATCTTGTCAGAACAGTTCGCCCCCTCATTTTAGCATGATTGATAGACTAAAAACTTCCAGTCAAAACTCTGTGAAAAGAACATCCTTCCAAAACCAGTGTTTGTACAGATGCAGCGTCGTAGTACATATACATATGAAATTCACCACATTTTTTAAAATCCATGCTTGCACAGATTATCACTGTGTGCACACTTAGTTTGATAGACTGGTTGCCAGTCTTTCCATTGTCCTTAAGATTTTGAATGAAGTTTAATAGACTTGTTGCCAGTCCCTCCACTGTCCTTCAGATTTTGAAAATAGTTAAATAGACCGGTTGCAAGTCACTCCTTTGTTGGAAGTTGACTGTATTAGTGAATGAAATTATGAACATGGAAGAATTGACTGTGCAAGTATTGCCCATGATTTTTGTGAGATTTTTTTGTTTTCACAATGTCAGAACCATTCACATTGGAACTGACCTTTATCTGCTCAACATACCTTGTAAACTAAGAGTTCATGTTCACCATTGACAATAGTGGTTCCGATGACTGTCATTAGACGCAGGTAAGCAACACCAAATGGTTTCTCTTGTCTGTCTTTGGCTGCAAATACACACACAAATCATTTAAATTGAAATGGGAATGGTAGACTTTCCAGGACACACGGTGGCAGCAGACAGTTAAATCCACCGCTCTTGGTTATGTGCACGTTCTAAGTACTACTACTGCCTGGTTTGTCTCTGGCCACCTGACGTACCAAAGTCTCTGATTAATTGAACATACCTCTAGAAATAGAAGTAGATTGCAGTTTTTTAAAGCATTGATAACACACACAAAAATCTTTTACTTTATAGAGTAGTAATTTTTTTTAAGGGGGATGAAGCAGGGAATTAAACATTTACCTTTCACCTTTGACCAAATGTGCACAGATATTTGAGGTAATGTCATAAAAAACAGGCTAATCTTAAATTATTTGTTGAAGCACTATTTATGGGTAACTTCAATGAACTGATAATAAGAGTTAAGGAAAAAATACACTTATTTGTTATAACAAATTGATTGTGAGGTCATCTTTGTTGCTGACGGCATAATCCATATATTTACAATAAATTTCAGCACTTCCGACAAAGTTTGGCACACCACCTGAATTTTTTCGAGACCCACTTTTGGGTCACGACCCATAGTTCGTGACACGTTGGTTTAAACCACTGCCTCTTTACAGAGCATTAGACCCTTTTCATTGGTCACCATGGCTGAGGTCAAACAATGGAAATGTGACGTATGCGCAGCGTACGACTTTCAGCCAATGATAGGTCTTCGTTGAGGGCGCTGTTTAGACTTGTGACATCATATGCAAGGGGGTCTATACAGAACTAGCAGGAATAAATAGTTGCTAAAATCTTCCCTCAATCCCCGCAGTACTTACTTTCCGTGGAGTATCTCTGTTTGAATGTTATCCTTAAATGTGTATCAGTCTGGCAAAACTCCTCAATGGGTATGGCAACCTTCAGAAGAAACAAAGGAAAAGTTACACTAGATAGTTCCTGCGGGAAAAACAAGTTAATGGCCGACACTTTGACCCTAGCAGAGTCTTTTTCGAAAGGCCAAAATTTATATTTCTTATTTTTGTAAAGCCTTTGAGAAAGACTCTCCAAGGATCAGCACATCAGGCACTTCACTATTTGTTGCATTTATACCATAGGTCCTTTTAGTTGGTAAGCAGTTTGCAACGGCTAATTATATTTTCTCAACAGATAGTTCCTAATACACACCATCTTTACGGGCAACTTGGGTTTCGGCTCTGAGCGTTCTAATTTTTCTACGCAGCTCTGTGGTTCACGCAAGGAGTTTGATCAATTTCAAAACACTAATAGTCGAGCGTTCCAGAAATTATTTCTCATTGCCTGTAAGCACGCCTGACTTTACACCGCGTGACATCACGTGGGAACTATCTATACTGTTCCTTTTTTAGAGTGAAAAACAATTGTCCAAAGTGAAAGTTCCATCAAAACAAACATGCCAGAGTAATCAGACTGACCCAGTTATATTTACTTTTTCAAAATTTTAAAGCCCCCCCCCCCCCCCCGAGTCATGGGGCCCTCTGACATGTGACGGTATGCATTCCATGAGTTTGGAACAATCCAGACAAAGAGGCAGTCACCAATACAGTGCAGCATTCTACCCCTACATACATCAGAGCTACACCTACCTTGACAGTCTCACAGAACTTGGGTGATTTAACCTGATAGTAGACAACAGAATGGTAGAAACTCCCAGGTGGTTCCCCTGCAGCCGTGTGGATCACATCCTAAGCGCAGAGAGCAGATGTAACACAGTGTTAAAAGCAATGGTCAATCAAGTTTCAATCCTCTTGTATTCAAGACACCCATCGGTGAAATAATGTGCTGATATTTTTGAGAAAACAGCATGTAACTGTTGATCTTGTTTTGCCCTTTAGTAAATTGACCAATCACAACTGATATAAATGAGCATCAAAAAGTCTGACATGGCTTCTGACTGGCACCCCAAAGATATTGACAAAATTTGGAGGGCTGACACATTAATCTGGAGGTCGTACATTCAAATCCCATTCGACATGTTCTAGTCAACTTTCCTTGTTCACCCAAAATTGAATTAAATTTACCCAGTCAGTTGTGCTTTATTACTTGACATTAAAATTCGAAAATAACAAAGAAACTGCTACCCTGTTTGGGTGACTGCTTTGTGCATTTGGTGGGTCCCTCTTTTCAAAGTGGTTCTCAATGCACTTTGCAGTTGTTTCTTAGGTGCTCTGGTTAGGCGGAGCTGGACAGATCAGTTTATTTCAAGAGAGGCTCCAAGGTCAAATTTCAGTTTAGCGATGCTGTCATTTTCCCCAAGACATAGAGTCCTTGCGTCGGTACATTTCTGTATGCTGGTATAAGGGAATTTTTCAATTCATTCTTGAAGTTCCATGATTTTCAATTAACGATGACCTTTTGACTGACAACAAAATTCCTGTGTGCAATGTACCAACCCCATTTATTGATGACTATCATGATATCATGTTTCAAATATCGCTCTGGAGGAGTATCTATAAAAGTATAGTTAACACTGTTCAAACATGACGTTAGAGATTTGTTAAATATTGTTAAAAACCCATTTTCTTTCCCACTCTATTATTGGAAATTGAGTGCATCACAAAGCTGAACTTGACCTCAGAGCCCCTCTTTAGATATGTTAGACTGCCTGGCATTTGCATAGTGGGGGGAAAATGTTACCTCCAGTAATGTGCCATCACTTGTGCAGACCTCCATTGATACTTCTACATTCCTCGGCTTGGGCTTGTTACCGCGATCAAACTCTCCATGCACTAGTGTTACATAGACATCGTTGCGGACATCACCTATGCGCAGGAAGAAACAAACGGACAAATTTTCACCATCTGACCTCAGATCTACATCAATCTTACTGAGCTTCCAGTTAATAATATTGTGTCAAAAAAGCACCTTACACTTTTACTACCCCCTGTTCATTAGGCCTGAAGTGTTCATGAAATCATCTTAAACTCCTTTGGAGTGTGCAGCACTAGCAGCCAAAATGGCACACAAGTTGCTAATCTTTCACATCAACAATCTCTACCCACACAGGTATCCATTTGCTCCGGGATGATGAGAAGCAAATATAGTTAAGTGTCTGGCCCACGAGTCACAACCAGGATTCGAACCCACACTCTGGTGACTCAGCCATCAGAA
Source organism: Pisaster brevispinus (assembly GCA_023634235.1). Lineage (NCBI taxonomy): Eukaryota > Metazoa > Echinodermata > Asteroidea > Forcipulatida > Asteriidae > Pisaster > Pisaster brevispinus. Next base: position 3,515,526 of record JAMKCF010000012.1, read on the forward strand.
CTTGAATTCAATGCTCTAGACCCCTATGCCACGAAATACCACAAGGAGACTTCATGAGTTCTGGGTTGTGTGTGCGTGGTGTGTGTGAGTTTGTTTTCACATTCAAACCGGGGACCTATAACAAAAGAGGACAATAGGGTCCCCGGTAGGGTAAAGGTCCCCAGTTAGAAATTGTGTACAAAACCAATGGGAGCTGTTGCCAAAAAGTTAAAGTCCAAACAAAAGAGGGACAATAGGAGGTCCCCGATTGGAGGTGTTTACACACTTGTGTGTGTGTGTGTGTGTTATTTTTTTTAATGAGGGATATCAATTAATGGCCACTTCAGGTGACAGCTGGAGAGTGGATCAGGAACATACCAAATAATTTTTAAAAAGTCATAAAAAAAGGACATTTGTATCCCCCAAATAAACATTTTTCTTTACTGTAACCTCCAACATTAAACTGTCACTGCTAGTGAGCCTTAACCCCAACCTTCCAAAATCCTCCGAAGTCATCTTCAGGAAGTTGTCTAACTGTTTGGACTGAGGGCTGTATGCCCAAATAACAATTGCTTATCACTGGGCGAGGCATGTCACAATCTCATCCAAGCCCAAGCATGCTGGTGTTAAGCGACCATAGAGAGGAAGATACTGAAAAATTGAAGTTGTCTATTAGCAAGTGGGCCTAGGGAGTGGAAGTTACCTCATGCTATTCTATCAAAAGCCTTTTATTTATCCTCCTGGGTGAAGGGAAGCAAATTTTAGCAATCTCCATCTCTAGCCACCCCAGTATTTACAGAGACTCGTGAACTTGAGTGTGCTAGACGCACCAAGCCAGGACTATGGATAATACCTGCAGGATTTCAGTGGTTTTGAGTTTGAGAATTTGTTTTAGAACCGAATAGACTAAAACTAAAACAGAAACTTGGGACAGTATCTGACCTGGCATGATGACCTCTGGAAAGCCCATCTTCTTGGCAATAGCCGTCTTACTATCCATGAGGTGAGGGTAATCCTTCCAAACCTTCATTCAAACAAACAAAAATACATTACAGATATTCTCCCAAGGGGAGGCATTGGAAGGCTAGGTGGCAGCAGACTATAGCCGTATCCAAAATGGTGGCTACAGCTACGGCTACGACTGCTGCTAAAGGTGTCGATAGGGACATACTACACTTAAACGCATGAAGATGTGGACATCTAGCCGTAGCCATAGCTGTAACTACTACTAATAATAATAATTACATTTATTGAGCGCCTCACGCTGAACCAACCCCGAGGCGCTTTACAACATTAAACATTTCTTTAGAGTAAAACGAGACAAATTTCTTTTTAAAAAGACTTGTACAGCTTAACCCTATATACACAGATAAAAATCGCCTTATGGTACATACATGTAAGTTAAAACAGTTGAGAGTTGTTGTTGTTTTTGTTTTTTTAAGTCAGACAAATTTGGCATACAATTAAGAGAGGAACAGGTGTGTTTTCAAAGCCCTCTTGAAGTCATCGATAGTTTCTAAAAGTCAAATTTGTTCAGGAAGATTGTTCCTTGATCAATAACCTTGATCAATGCGCCATCATGCGTTCAAGTACAGGACATCCTAAGCAACACCCTTAGCTGTAGCCATCAATTTGATTACAGCTTTACCGGGTAAATTTCCATTGTTTACACACACGTTCTGAGCATGCGCACATTTCACAGAACACCAACTTACCTGGCAAGTCTGCTGCCACCTAGTGTACCCTAAACGTTTCCCATTAGAGTAAGTGAGCTTCTCAAAAGTCTGACCAGTAGGAACATTCTAATCAGATCAGTGAAGTATTCCAGCAGGAGTACATGGACAGGTCCGTTGGACCGCCTGAACTTTCCACTGGAACGTTCAAAACGCTAACACGCACATTCACCCTGGTAGGAATTGTTCCCAGAGTTCGTCACAACGTTGCGGTCCAGCACAACATTCTGGCAGTCCACTGTATTGTTAGCATATGCCTACAGGAAAGTTCTTTCTCGTCCTAGAATGTGTCTGACTTTTGAGACGTGCCCTAAAAGTCCCTGAACTGGCTTTTTTAAAATTCATGTACACTTTTATTATATCAGAAAAATAATTTTGGTTGTATTATAAACTTGGCTGTGATCCCTGGCTTCTGACTGGCACCCCCGAACAAAGATACTGACGAAATAGGGAGACTGCCAACATTAGGGATAGATAGCTCAGTAGAGCATAGGCAAGTCAATCAGGAAGTTGCAGTTTAAAGTCCCGCTCTAGTCAATTTGTCTTTGTTCAAAAAAATTGTTTCTGAAATTTTACTTTTTTTCAAAAAGACCTTCAGAAAGACTTAATAAGTTGCCACTGAGTTTCAAAAACACTTGCAAGTTTTTAAATATTTTTTAAATTTTAACTCGATCACAAAAGTGCATTATTTATGAGATGTGATTTCGATCTAGCCGCCCCTCAGAAGATAACCGATGTGACCCACCTGTTTAATGTCACCAGGCATCATTTTTAGTCCAACCCATATACCCTGCCCCTTGTGGTTGATCTCTCTTGCAGTTACAACTTTCCGCACAATGCTATCTAAGGAGTCTTCACCGGTACTCCTGCATTAACCACAGAAAACAAAAATTCATCAAAAATCACCATAGAAAAATGTAACTACTTGTAGATGTAACCTTTGCTTACAAAAAGAGTGACCTTGTACAATCCAGGGCATTTTCTGGCAGTCGACTAAACTATACTGCACTGGTCATAAGGGAAATGTGTGCATTTTGTGTCATAATTTCCACAAAGAGTTAATAACAGCATTGGAACAAGTTTTGAGATATGCCCCTCTATCTTTGTGTAAATAGTTGATTGAAATCAGACAGTGCGATCTCCATAAAATGTAAGATTTTATGTTTTTGATAGGGTAATTCACAATTATAATGCACACTTCTATAGAAAAAGCTATGAAGGCATAAGAATGTGATGTGAGCAACAAAAATTAGCAAAACTGTTCCTGCTGAAGTACAGATAGGAAGTCCACAGTTTGACCGAACCTCTGCAGGTGCGCTGGGTTTCACCTAAACTTAAATTTGAAATGGTAGGCAGTGTGGTTTCCTTTCCCCTGTTGTTACTCCTGCTTATTTGTGTCTCAAAAAACGGCAACCCAACATTCTTAATGTATCCTTTACAGAGAATTCAAAATGACATTGCTTACGCTTGAAATGGAAGGAAGTGTTGTTTGTCTTCATCCGTTTCTATTCTGCCTGAGAGGATGTCGCTGATGTCCATGGCACACACACCAAACGGTCGCTTCAACCCACTGGTATACTTCTTGTTGTTATCGCCCTCTTTCATCTCCATCCTCCCTGAGAAGAATAAGGAACAATTAATTCATAGTAATAATAATATTAGTGTACATTTGTAATGCGCCATGTCAGTCATAAATGACACTCCTGGCACAGAAATATCAAATTTGGTGGAGCTTGATAAGAATGATTTTTCAGAGACCATAATACAATACCTTGTAAGGTATACACTGTGAGGTTGCGCATACTGCTGTTGGACCAGCCATAAACACTGGGGTCAAACCCCTTCACTGGGTTCTTTTACGTGCATTACACAACACACAGGACCAACGGCTTTACGTCCCAACCAAAGTGCTGTGGTTAAGGACACAAGTGTAAAGATCGGGACTCGAACCCACACTCTACTGATCAGAAACACCAGAGCTCAAGTGCTGTCTGTCGACCGCTCAGCCACAACACGTCATTTAATTTCTTATTCATAAATACCTCAGGCAGTTTAGCCATTCTAATTGGTCGAGAGCAGTTCACCTGAACATATCTCTTAACTTTTACTATCAAATTCAATGATTAAGAAGCTTCAGTCCACTTGCAACACTCGTGTATCTGTATCCGACTTAAATACCTAACTAACTAAATAAACCATAAACCATCCACCTTTGCCAGTACCCACAGCAAAGAATAACGGAAGACGGGTAGAACTAAAGCCCAGTTTGTAGCCAAGATGTACTGGGTTCACATCCAATGAGCAGGGCGCCTTGGTCAAGGCTAGCTTCTTACCTATTCTGATGATCTGACACACCAGGAAGACTTTCTCTCTCTGTAGATCCTTAGCACCCAGATCCTGTCATTACAAAAAGAGAAACCCATTCTGCAAATCGTAGAAGTTTTGCAATTGTACATGAAAGTGCAATTTGTAATTTTGAGATAGTTTAGCTGATGTAATTATTGCATAACAAGCAAAGAACACTATGAGTTAAGTTTTGCCCCAAACCGTCACATTATGTGCACTGTATCCTTTTCATAAGTGTGGCGTAAATTCACTCGGCCCAGGATACCAATCTTATTTGTAAGCCACACCCACTTCACATTAACTGACTCCTCTTATTACCAGAAGCCCATAGGAGTTGCATTGAGCTAGTTTTTCTTCGATGATTTATGCAAGAAAAGTTTAATAATTGGACTTGGCTTTTTTTTACAAGTTCTTCAAAGACCAAGGTCTTGCCAGAGTTATAAGTTTCTGTCATAAGAAAATGCTTTTGGCAATGAAATGGGAGGTTTCTGGTAAAATTACCAGCAACCGTGTGCCAGCTTTGGAGCCAGAAGCAGCAACAAGTTTGGATGTACACAGCAGATACGCATGCTAGTGGCTCAAGGACAGACGTGCCATGACCAGGACTCGAACCCACACTCTGCTGATCAGAAACACCAGAGCTTGATTCCAGTGCTCTTAAAGCGCTCGGTCACGACACGTCACAATAAGACCCACACGTACCTAAGGTGGGATTCGAACCAATAACTTTCATATAACTCTATAGCAGAGGTTAGCTGCTGGACTCAGAAATGTCCAGCACTCGTCATGCGTTTGGGTGGGGGGGGGAAAAAATTACCAACAGAAAATATTCCAATCTTACCGTGAATATTGTCTTAAGACTGTACAGGAGACTGATATCTCTAGGTATGCCTTTGCTACTCCACTTGGCCACGTAGCTTTCACTGAAAGAACAATGTGTCAGAAAATGACTTCAAATGAGATTAATTCTCTACAAATTGTTCAATAATAAACATCACTATTCCCGATGGCTTAATGAGGCATCGCTGCCCACATACCATTCTTACACCCACTCACGAAGTGCCTCATGAAAACACTTTCATTTTGCAATAGTACATGTACATGTTTCTTCATCCTCTTGGTAATGTAACAAAAGAATATTGTCGCCATTGGAATAACTGTTCTCCAACATCACTCTGAAACATGAGTGTTCCTCAACCAATTATACCCATTTGTACACCTGGATTAAGAGAAGCAATTAATGGTTAAGTGCCTTGCTCAAGGACACAAGTCTCATAACCGGGAATCGTCCCCATACTCTGAAAAATTCAGCTATCCAAACTTGAGTCCGATGTCTTCATCCTCTTGGTAATGTAACAAAAGAATATTGTCGCCGTTGGAATAACTGTTCCCCAACATCACTCTGAAACACGAGTGTTCCTCAACCAATTATACCCATTTGTACACCTGGATTAAGAGAAGCAATTAACGGTTAAGTGCCTTGCTCAAGGACACAAGTCTCATAACCGGGAATCGTCCCCATACTCTGAAAAATTCAGCTATCCAAACTTGAGTCCGATGTCTTCATCCTCTTGGTAATGTAACAAAAGAATATTGTCGCCATTGGAATAACTGTTCTCCAACATCACTCTGAAACACGAGTGTTCCTCAACCAATTATACCCATTTGTACACCTGGATTAAGAGAAGCAATTAACGGTTAAGTGCCTTGCTCAAGGACACAAGTCTCATAACCGGGAATCGTCCCCATACTCTGAAAAATTCAGCCATCCAAACTTGAGTCCGAAGCACTAGATCCACAATGCAGTACAGACTGTCTTCTAGTTACCTGATGTGTTTTTGTTCCTTGGCATCGTACAGGCTCATGAGGACATCCGAGTCTTCCCCAATCCTACAAACGACATTCTTCAAGTTGACAAAGAGGTTGTAGGAGTAGACGTTGACTGATTTGGGATGTTTCTGAAAGCCGAAATTGAGCTTAACGGGGAAATAAAAAGACAATAAGATTAATTAAATACAATTGAAATAAAAAATGACATCAAATGCATTACACAGCTGTATGGCACATCCTGTATCTCCTCCCCTAAAATTCATGGAATAACCCGGCCAAATTTTATAGAGCTGCTTAAACAGAAGATTTTGTTTTAAAATTTCCAGCTGAGCACAAATTTGCAGGAAAACAGCCACAGATGGTAAATGTGGAATGGTATTTTTGTTGGAAACCTTATTTCAGGAAACAAAATTGTTTGTGTTTCATAGCTACTTTGTGTGCTTACGCAGCTCTATGAAGAGCACAAAAAGTAGCCCAGCACAAAACAACTTTGCTTACCAGAATAAGGTAAGCAGCCAAAATACCATCACATGTCCATGTACCATCTTTGACTGGTATCCTGCTTAATTTTGCTTAGCAGAAAATTGTTAAGCAAGTTTTTAAATAAGCAGCTCAATGAAATTGATCCAAGGTCTCTAAGTAAAAATCTAAAGCATAAATCAACTGACTTTTGAAGTTATAATAACTTCTGAAATAAGTTTTCTGTAAATCTGACTCAAACATAACGTTATTTTTCATAATGTATCTGTTCTTACTGTATCGTTCTGTTGGCCTATTCTTTGCGTTGCAGTCTCGTGTTGTTTGAAGAGTGCCACCGTGCTGACTGAGAATGGATCCTGTATACCGCCCTCTTCATCTCGTATCACAAGGTCAAGACCGAGAGCCCTGCAAAAACACCCCAACATAAACTGACACTGTTTACAAAGTACCAGCCTGGAGTATCATCTTTGACGGGACAAGGCCCTTACTACTCTATATGGGGCACTTCCAATTGAAAATTTATGAGAATAATTGGACGGGGCACCAAGGGTAAAGGCAGGGTGCAATGACCTCGCTCTGATCGTCTTCAGGAGAAAGCTGGACTCTAATGCTGCAGGATGTATCAGTGAGGTAGATGAGAGTCACTCTATGATGCGTTGAAGGCGGGAAAGCTGGATAAGGATTCTGAACCCAGCTTTTCCCTGAAGACAATTAGAGCAACGTCAATTTGTTACACCACTGCTCGTTTTCTGAACCACAGCTCATTGAGAGTAACTTTTCATGTACATGGTATTACTACAAAACTTACTATGTTGTATTTCCACCATACAAAGTTTCAACTCCTACTCATGTACATGGTGTGACCACAAACCTTACTAGATTGTATTTCCACCATCCAAAGTTTCAAATCTTACCCATGTACATGGTGTTAACACAAACTTGACATTGTATCTCCCCAATGCGAAGTTTCAACTCCTACAAATCCTTGATTATTATTGAATTAGGCTGTAGTGGTTCAAGTGTGAAGGGTAGCAATTACCTATTGCCACAGTCGATCTTGGAGGTGACTTGTTGTTTAAGATCCTTGAGTTCATCGACAGGGAGAGTGCCAGAGACGATTTGCTTCTGACTATCAATCAGCTCGTACATCATCTCATGAATGGTGTTAAACAACTCCCGGTTGATTTTCTAGACAAATCACACAAATGCAACGTAAAAGTACTGATGATTTATCATCATTATTGTTATATATGATATTTGTAGTATTTGTAGTTATGAAACCAAGAATGTCTCATAAGTGAACTTAATCAATTTTAGCTCGCAAGCCTGAGGAAACCCGTTAACAAGGGTGCTCGCTACACGTATGTAAACCAGACAAACTGAGGTAGACCCATACTTTTCCCACGAGTGTGCTGGGTTCTTTTATGTGCACTACCAATCTTAATCTTAAGACTTAAGACTGAAGGACAAAGCAATATGGTAAACTACATGTATCTTGCTGAAGGACACATGTGCCAAGACAGGCACTCAAACTCATACTCTGCTGATCAGAAACACTAGACCTCGAGTCCGGCACTCTTAACTAATAGGTCATGACACGCCAAGTGATCCTTCCTTTGTAAGAAGCTAGCTTGAGACAACAATACGAGCAAATTTTGATAAAATACACACAAATTTCCCTAATTTACAACAATGGTTGAACAATGGCCATTACAAAGTTTTTAAAAATATCTCAGGAGTGAAACCATCAACCATTTCATACAACTTCAAAAACTTAAACAGCGCCCTCACTGAGGTCAACAGAAGGGGACTCATTGGTTGACAACTGTATTAGGCGTGTGCATGCACATGTGTTTCCATAGTCTGACCTCAGCTATGGGGGCATATGCAAGGCAATGTTTGTTTGGCCTTGCCCGTTAATTATCTGCTACCGTTCCCACTTATTTTATCCTTTTTATACTGGGCAATCTTGCTGAAATCCCTCATTGTTAAGTACGACAGTACATACTTAACATTTTCCGCCCGAGTCCTGCAAAAAAAACAAGAACCCACGGGCTACCCAAGTGAAACTCGCATCCACAACCACTGCATTCTAGAGCAGATGTCTTAACCACGAGATCATCGATCATGCCCACTCATGAGAGGCCAGATCGAATCCTGTCCATGTAGGTAGCAGCGGGTATCGCCAACAATTTAATTGGTGTAATAATTGACAACAAGCACTGCAGCTATTGATAGCATAAACTATTTTGAGAAAAGATTCCTTTCGAAGTAACATAGTTTGGATAATTGTTCACCCCAACACATTTGAATCTGAGAAACGATTCATGCATGAATCGTTTCTCAGATTCTGTTCGGAAATACTGCGGCCAGAGAAGCGGTTGGTACCCACTGTCACCTCGCTAAACATGGATGGATTCGACGTTCATGTGAAAATACCGTTACAGGTTTTTTTTGCTGATTTCTCACAAGTAGACACTGTATTCATCTGAAACTTTCACATGTGACTTGTATTGATTATTTCTTTATTGTTTTGCCCATAAACATGATAAATCAGTATTATACTGACAAAATCCAATGAATGACCCTACCTTTAACATGTTTAAGGTGAAAATATATACAAATATACCACACAAGTGATTCTTTGAGACAGTTTACTGGTGAAAACCAATCCTCCACTTCCCTTAAAGTATACTAGATAGCTTTGAAAAGCATTTTACAACGTACCGCATAGAGCTGTTTCCACAGCACTCCCCATTCTCGAATTACCGTGGTTAACTCATGGACTACGGGGGTCTCCTTCGGTGTGACTGTCTCGCATCCTTCCCTATTTGACATCAATACAATCAACCATTAAAAAACAATGTGTAACATTTAGCCGTTGCGGCCACAAGCGGATTGTATCAAACTGCCTGTCACAATTTCCAATGAGCCAGACATGCAAAAACTCAATTAGTACACACACAAAAAAGAGGGCACTGCCTTGTGCAAAACACTTGGTATTTAAAAAGTGCTTTTTAGCTTTCTGTTACTCAAAGTAAAAGACAAAAAGAGGAAACCAGCTGATCAGCTGAAACGTTGCATGCCTGTTCAACTCAAAAGGCCGGGTCCGATTTACCAGCTGCGACTGCGGCTTGATTCTCATGTTAACATGAATAGAAGGTCCATAGCAACAGCCTTAGCAACAGCCGCAGCCGTAGCCGCCATATGGGACAAGGCCTCACTCAACTAATTACCCGTATTACGTTAATTTACCCGGTTACATTTTGAAAATGACACCAACTTTCCGTTTCACACTATTTTTTTCAGCCTTTTTCACTGGAAGAGAGTACGTTAAAAAGTAGCCTACTGTACACTACGCAGTAACGCATGGTCTCTAGACAAATCACACTGTGCCCATCTTTGTCAGGTTCCTCGTGGTCATACCACCACTCACTGCTCTAATTCTGAATGTCATGAACAGGCACCAGACTATAATTTCCTTACTGTTTCAATTTGGTTGCCTTTGTAAACAAAAATTATAAATAACTATTTTGGACCTGTCCCATCCGAAGGGCAAAGCATCAGTTAAGTGTCTTGCTCGCAAGTGCCATGACACTCAACATAATGGCAACCACGACACTCAACATAATGGCAACCATAAGCGCAGAATTTTGCGGTAAGCAGAACTAAAACACTGTGCCCAGAGATTAAGCACCCCTGATGAATTAAAACCAAAACCTTCCAATCAACCTTCCTCTTACCCGTGGCTTTCCACACTAGCTTCCTTGATGAAGACATAACCCTTTGGAAATATACCCTGTGAAGAAAGAAAGTACAACCATTGCAGATAAATTAGAAAGTGTACTTCCACAACATGAGAACCCTTCCAGTTACATTTTCTATTTCGCACGAAAGGTTGATCATTCCGATCATTGGGGTTTCAAGAAAAATCCATTTAAAAACAACATGTAACCTGAGAAACCTTGCCATAAAAACCTCCTATGTGCAGGTACCACAGACTGCCACAAAGTACCATACCTTCCAGGCTAGCATTGGGTGCTTGTGTTTCTTTTGTTTGTACAGCTGGCACTAGTACCACAGACTGCCACAAAGTACCACACCTTCCAGGCTAGCATTGGGTGCATGGGTCTCTTCTGTTTGTGCAGCTGACACTGGTACCACAGACGGCCACAAAGTACAGTACCATACAGTCCAGGCTAGCATTGGGTGCATGGATTTCTTCTGTTTGTACAGGTGACACTGATACCACAGACTGCCACAAAGTACCATACCTACGTATACCGGGCTAGCATTGGGTGAATGGGTTTCTTAGTAGTTTGTTACAGGTGACACTGATACTACAGACTGCCACAAAGCACCATACATGTACCATCTAGGCTAGCATTTGGTGCAAGGGTTTCTTGTGTTTGTACGACTGGTATTATCAGGAAACCCCTATGGCTTGTGTGCGGAGGACTTGACAGTCTCCCGTGGAATTTAGCGGCACAGTCTACATGTAGTTGGGCAGGAGACTACACTAATAGTAGGTTTTAAAGATGCTGGCATTTGTAGGTACAACATAAACAGTTCAATCTTGAAGTGTTATGGTGTAGTTGTTTATTAACAATATTGTTTTTTATTTTATTATTACTTTTTTATACACTTATCCAGCCAAGCGTGGCTATATAAAATACGGTGGCTACAAATAACATCTCACGGAAGTGTTTTTTCTGGATGATTCAGCGCTAGTTAAGTACCCGTCAGTACCAGTACTTATGCAGGGTTCAAATTTGTACACTGGACGGCAGGCCTGAGGCCAGTGATTTCAAATTGAAGTTTATGAAATTATTTGTTTGGACGATCAGTAACCTTTACATTTAAACTGATATTTACAAATGTACGTGCAAGCTAAAAATTATTGAGTGTTTTGAAAAGTACATATGCACATATGTAAATGAGCATACTAAACTATGTAGCCCAGGCCTGTACTTAAACAAGGGCAAGGCACTTTTCTGTGGTATCATAGAGCACCTCTACAGAGCATTTCAAGGGGCACCAAGGCAATGACCAGGATGCAATTGCCTTAATTGCCTCCGTGAAGTATCAGGGACAGTACTAAACAGCAAAATCTGTTTTTCAGGCAAACATTCTACTCCAATTGAAACTGCAACAGAGAACTGCTCTGCTTATTTAGACACTGTAATAAGCGTATCACTTACCCTTAGCCGTCTGTTCCGGGTTGTGAAACCTTTGTACCAGCCTGTCCAAAAGGAAAACAAGACTGCAATAAATCCAATCATTTCTCCCTCTTTGACAGACCTCTCATTACAATTTAGATCTATCAACACTTGCATGTATGCATACAACTGACAACATTTTTTAAGCACATGGACAACATTAGTGATTGTCTATGACCCGTATCTGCACTTTATGTGACCCAACATACACATGACATCACAGCCACTGAAAATTTCGGCTCAATCGGTGGAGTATTGAGAAAACAGTAGACGTTATACTTTCACTGTTTTAGAATATCAAGTTTTTTTTATTCACAAGACTAATCGTTTTACTCATTTCTCGAAAGCTACAACAGTATAGCATTTCAGGCCAACATATTTCAAGGGCAGTTTTCTGCTATGGCCATGATGACTATATTATACCATATCATATGTGCCAATCTGTAAACATTTATTGTTTCAATCTTAGTGCACACCCTTTAAGTAAGGCAAGAGAGTGGGTTAAAACCAAACATTTTGTCTTAGTTTTTACGAGTTCATGGAAATGCAGTTTATACCGTATATCTACTTTGCTGTGTAAATGTCTCTAAGTTGCTATTTAGTCTCCTGACGATCTAGAGCAGGCTAGTCAAAACGATGAGACTTTCGAAACTCACTTCGCGACAGTGAAGTTAATAACGAGAAGTCCCCTCGATCCACTAAGCGAAAGTAGTAGTCACGGCCGGTTTCCTACCTTCCGCCATGTCCGCCCAGGTAGTAGTTAAAAACCCACAACAAAGTACATTGTAGTCTCCCGAATTCCAAAATCTACTCCACGCCAGTAGAATAAATAGCAACAAGTTCTCAAAGAACAAAATCTACACAGCAAAGTATACACACATGGTGTTACCGCAAACTGAAAATACATTGATACACCATGTACCTCACTATGCAGTGCCTCAAAACCCACAATGTCAGGCTAACTAATGAATTACAGGGTAATTAAAATAGGGTAACTAACATTTACAAAATTAGAAAGTGAAAGAAGTCAGATACGTGTACATGAAATGGAAATGGGAAGGAATTCTGTTCCCCTTCTTATTAACTTCCAAAACCGAAAATTAAAATACATTTACTGTATTATATGTCTGTCCTTGTGAAATTTCAATCTAGAAACTTTCTTATACTCATAACATCAATTGCCGTAATTTTTGTCAAGTACATGTACATGTAGTACAGTCCTCAAAATCAGGAACCCCCCCCCCCAAAAAAAAAAAAAAAAAAAAGTCTCCCAAATGTACTTGGTACATTGTGTGGAGAGACTCACATGGGGGGAGGCCTACCTGTGAGTACACATTGCACGTTGTAGTATACATGTAATACATGTACCCAGTAGCCCAGGGATCATTTTTTTTTACACTGGACCACAGGCCAGAGGCCAGTAATCTCACTGTCAGGCCACTAAGCGCATTATCAGACAAGTGTTTTTTCAATTGAATACAACACCTCACTGTGTAATATCTTTTAAAAAAAAGAAAATTATGTGCAAATGTTGACTTTGGGTTATTTGTATTGACTGTGTCTGATAATACGTGTAGGCCTACATGTACCATTCAATTCTGCATAGTATTATAGTATACTTAATAGGCCTACCCATAAAGACAAATGGGTGCATTTTCTCTTACATGTCTCAAATAAAAACTTGTTTAATGCTTGTTCAAATAAAAAAACAGTAAAATGAAAGTTAAAACTGTGTCAGGAAGCTTTCTTTTTTTTCTCATTGTGATTCTGGTCTTGTAAAAACATTTATGGTCTAGTAATGTTTTTGATTTACAAGCCCGGTGGTCTTGTGAATTTCCCCAGCTTCGAATTTGAGCCCTGTAGCCCCATTGGAATGTATTCATATTTGTACATGTAATATTATGAATCTATACATAATTTGCTGTAAATGGAAAAAACAGAGCATCCAAATTTAGAGTGTCCATAAAACACCTTGACGCCATTTTGCTAATCACATTCCTATGTGTTCAAGGACAGGTACAGTTCCTACAACAGTCAGTCTTTTTCAAGTATTCATTCATATAGAAGTTCACACCATGAAGCACAAACTGAAAACTGTGATAAAAAAACTCTTTAGAAAGTAATCAAACAGGGGGGGGGACGAAATTTTAAAAGTCTTAAACTTTTTGTTTTACCATATTTTTTAGATTAAAAAGTACATGTATATATTCATCTCAACATGATTTTACTTCTGTTTTATACCCAGTAAATATGTACACTGTAACTGTAGAAACTAAACAACCGGAATGACTTTGTTGAAATCACTTTTCCAGATCTTCTCAAAAGATGCATACATAAATTTACACATGGCATTGTATTATACAGAAGAGAGGGGACAGTAGAACAAAGGAACACAAAAGGAACAATGCTGTCCTCACATTGGAATCCTTTGTAATTTCGGTCCTCACTTTTGTTGTGCTTAGTCTACGAAGGGTGTAAAGTTAGAGGGACAAAGGAAAGTCCTCACGTTGATAGCAATAAATTGATATACGTATGTAAAGCTGCAGGGCCTTTAACATGGTTTTTGCCATTAACCTGTTAACATGACCCGAGATAGGATTTTATGCTTAAATCTGTTTCTCATTGAATTCTTTTGCATATTAGCCAAAAGACCTTTATCAAGTAGGTACCCATCTTGTAACTCCCATTCAATTCAGCGTCACCAAAGTGAGGCTGAAAGGGCAAATAGTCTGGTCTGTGTTTGCTACAGATTTTAATCAGCAGGATCAGTATACACTATTAATACTGCAAACAGGGGACTTGACAAAGATAGCATCAGCTACAATACAAGGTCTACATGAATTTCTTGCTATAGCTTGTACTTGAGAACCCTGAATTTAATTTAATGAACCACTTTTGAGATGGAATTTTGATGGAGCGAATTTCATTCACAAGTGATAGTTCATCTGGCGAAAAATGATCTTCCATCATGTCCATTATGCGGGTTATGGTCACAGTGCAAGTACATGTGCACGGCTGGGATGGGAAAAGGAGACAGTTCACAGCTCCCCAAACATTCATTGAAGTAATTTGCAGAAGGTGATTTAATAATGAAGCGCAACTCGGGCATAGAATTATTTTCGACATGGTATAAAAAAATAATAATATAAAAGTCTTTACACGCATTTGTACAATTTGGATCTTCAAAGGGCAGGGCAACTTTTCTGAAGTAGGAAAGGGCACTTTTATGAAGAAAAAACAAATTATACTGAAACATTTCAAGAGGCATCAAGGCAATGAATGACTACAATGACTGGAGGGCCTCCACTACCTCCGTGAGGTACATGTATGAGGACCACTTGCCCACAAGAAACCTCAATCCTCTATTAACCTCAACTCGATGGTAACCAAACATAAAAAAAACTTGTACGCCTGGCCCAGTGATAATCATTTGTTACTTGAGCCTACACTCCTCAATCCCCCGCAATCGGACTAGAGGAGAAATTGGGAAGATTTGGGAGGGTTAGGGTTGTTCAGCCAAACACTTCAAACTACGCATTGCCTTCACTGACCTGGTCTACGGTGTCCCTTCAAAATACTACAAAAGCCACTGATAAATGACAGCTAGTGAGATTTCTTTTAGTGGGAAAGGCCCTATGTAGGAAATGGCCTTGCCCCATCAGGAATCAAATACAGGCCTGTTAATAAAAAGTCAGCTACTGTAGGTTTACATGTACATCCTGTAAATTTCTGTTACATACATGTACTGTACATGCCTATTATTGGGCATTGTGCATACACCTGTGTTTTAACGCTCTACGAAATGTGGACCTGAGAACAAAAGAGGTCCACATAATGTAGGGACTTGAAACACTATGTGGACTTACACACGTCCACACAGTGTTATTTACAGTGTTGAGGAAAAAGGAATTTCCTTTTAAAGTGTATCGTACAAAGGGATGTCCACACAGTGACTGCAACACAGAGCTTTGTGGGACTGTGTGTGTGTACAGGTGTGTATTATCAATGTTCGAAATTTTAAGCACAAGTTGCCAAGCTGCAGGGTGACATTTTATTTAAAATGGGTGCCTTCGTTAATGGTTTCATGGTTTCTTTTACATGTGTAAGTTTAAGGAATAAAAGTTCTTAATCATCAAGTCTTTGCTGTTTTGGAAATGCACACAACAATATATGTGTCAACATTTTGTATTTTGTATTTTGTATTTTTTTTTTTTTTATACATGTAGGTTGTCACAGTCTTAATTTCAAATGGAAAAATAAGTGTTTTACTAATTGGTATAGGCTATTACATATGACATAACTAACATCTGAAAATATAAATGAACCAAAAGCTACTACTTATCATGTACATTACATGTATCAACATACATGTATTGTGTAGTGATGAGGTCATGCCATGGCATTAATGGCAATATGAGTAATGAAAGAGTGTATTGTTCATATCGATGTTGGTTAGAAAACCATCTGCTTGAAAAAGTAACTGGCTACTGCAAACATGTGCATAAACAATTTAAATTTTGCAAAATAGGAGCTATCATACCATAGACAATCAGTGAATCACTCTACCAAAGATTTCAATTGAACAACAGTACAATAAAAATCCCAAAACATCTCAGTTCACAACACTGTATGATTTGAAGCTTTTTATGGTGTGTACATGTAGGAAGTGAGAAATAAATTAAGTTTACGCGAGACAACCATGATCGTCATGAAAGAAGTGGTAGTTCTGAGACGAAACAGAGGTGAGACAGAAGCAGTGTTCTTGTAGTCAAGTACTTTCAAGTAAAGGATCAAGTACTGCCGAGTACCTGGGTGGCCGAGGTGTACTCGAGTAAGAGTACTTGGGCCATCGAGTAGGATTACAAGTGTGCAAGTATTCTGATATCCGAGTACAGAGTCCAACAGCTGAGTAACAAGTACTTGGGTCTCCGAGAAAGAGTATTATGAGTACTTTATGAAAAAATGAGGTATTAAAACACATTTTTTTAATTTTTTTTAAACTTATTTCTAGTTGACAATGTGTGCTTGTTATGATAACCATCTTTTAAAGATTAAAGAATACATCAAAGACAGCTTTAATTTAGTCTTTTCTAGTGCGGTATTCCTCTTTCTTTGGATAGCAATCATTTGGCAGTAGCATAAATTCACATACAAAATATAACTACAAGTTAAGTACTTAAAATCGAGTCCAAGTACATTTTCAGTTGAGTATTGAGTACATATGTATTGACTTTCAAGTACAGGTCAATTTTTTTAGTAGAGTATCGAGTATGGACTTTGAGTTTGAGTACTTTGCTAGCTGAGTACGAGAATGAGTACCAGCAAAATGGTACTTGAGTAGTACACGCAAGTCTCGGTTTAGAGCAGTGTGCTCAGATTGTATCAGGGGCAATCTGTCTCCTGCAGAGGAGACTTACATGTACATATTTCTCATCCCTGTTGTTTTTTTTTTCTCAAAACCACTTCCTTTTTCAAATGTTCAAAAAGAGATTATTAAAGAGCTATGGGTTTTTCCTGTAAGTTTATTTCTCAATTACACATACACAAGACTTGAGGCTTTTAGTGTATAAATTTTATACACTTCCCCAATCACCTCCAACGACATCTTAACTTTTAATCTATGACTTTTGATTGTTTTCTATTAAAGTCATTTATTAGTTTTTGAGTCATTATTAATTTTCCATAGCTTTCTGTGTAATTACAAAACAATATTCAACATTTTTGTAAATACATTTTTTTAATATACTTACTTCTGATTCAAATCCCATTTTTTCGTTTCAAGAGGCAAATTCTGAGAATTCCATCCATTTTCAGCGATCACGTGTTCGTATTATTGTATTAAATGATAAACGGTTATATTTTTCTATACATGATGAATTAGTGTGTTGAGAGCGTTGCAGCATGGAGAGACCAGTTTTCTGTGGTCGCGTAGTTGCTGAATGCCGTTTTGGGTCCAAATGTAGCACAGCTCAATCTGCAGTCTATTCTGGCACCCTGTGTGCACACAAGCGGTTTTATGTTTTACTGAAAATGGCTTCTAATCGCAAGCTGTTGCAACTATCTCAATGCACAGAGCATCAGACCTGTTTAATTAAACAGTTCAAATACTGTCCACACGTACAAAGAGCGCCCTCTCTCGACTTACCTGAGCATTCCTCCAGTATCTGGACAGTGTCACCTACACTCAATTTAAGCTCGAATGAGTTGCTGCCTTCAAAATTATAAATAGCTGTGAGGAAGGAAAACACAACCAACCACAAAAATGAGTCAAACGTGTTCCTTTTTAGCATACGGGTGATGTGAAGGTCACAATAGGTCATTAATAATTTACAAAATTTTAAACTATAAAATCTGTCTTCTTCATTTTACACCACGAATCTCTTTTTAGGAAAAATTGTGGCTCTTTAGAAAATGTACCTTTAAAACAAAATAATTTTCATGCTTTGCAGTTGCACACCAACAGACCTTTATCACCATGGTCACACTGCAGCCATCTGTGTCAGATTCCCTAAGTACACTGTAACACTGATAGTTTGAATTCTCAATTCATAAAAGGGGACAAGATTATGTTCCCTTCCAGCCTCAGTTTGTTTCCATTGGTTTGAATGGAAGAAAAACAAGATGGCTGCACCATGATAAACCAGTTTATAGCAATTGGTCATGTTGGCAAAACCTACACACTTGTTTTGTTGTCTTTTAAATAAGGCATAAAAATGAAACTTTATAATAATGTGTGCAAATAATTCTGTACTGTGTCACTACTGTTGGAAGTGCTGCTTGTCATTTCCCTCTAGCCTGTCACCTTTCTGCATTTATGTACTAATCGGTATTAGGTAATGCATACATGCTTTTCAACACTGAACTAGCCAGCCAGACCACTTGACTTTTGACCAGTCCTCGGGTGTTTTAGCTGGCATTTGGCCAGTGGACCAAATGGGAGAACGCTAGTATACTAAAACTTAGTTCATACTTGATCCAACCGCAATGGTGAATTTAACATCATAAATTTGCACCAGAGAATTTAACCTTAGTCATCTTTTGCAAATGTTTCCACAACTTTCTACTTGCTGACTTGCGTAGATACCACGATTCACTATTTATGACATTTAAATATGAACAAAGCTTAAAATACAAGGACTGTACATATGTTCCCTTTTTAAGACACTCGGCGGGTAGGCTAACACAATTTCTATAAAATGTTTACAGCTTCCTTTAAACAAAAAGTACTCATGGCATTTGGACCAGGTTTCTGCTGTCATAATTCTCAAACAGGAAACGTACAGTACGTAATTGAGGATGTTGAGGATATTAAATGTGTTAAAGGCAAATTTGTTATGTTGGTTCCCAAGTGGTCAGGCAAACCGTTGATTGACAGAATGCCATTATGCGGCTTACCACAAAAACCTTGCTTAACTGAAAACAGCTTAGCAGCTAAACTATGCACTTTGCATTGTTCTGCTTTTGACTGGTCTCCCCCCCCCCACCAAAAAAACAAAAAAAGATATATATACAAATTTTGCTTTATACTTTTTTTGCTGAGCAGATTTTGGTATGTGGCCTTGAACTGCACCTTGGTGGCACACTACTTCTTGACCACCATGTTTTATCTCCATTGTATGCCTGTGCCAAATGAACTATTGCTAAACACTGTGCACACACATACAGTAGAAAAGAAAACAACTTATGTGAATGGAAGTGCATTGTCAAACAAATGGCCTTTGTAAACTTGTATCAGTGCCTCTTGAAAGTCAACTATAAAGATACAAAGTGAAGATAGATACCCCAAAATAACTAAAGTACATGTATAAGAACAACCTCAGTGAGTGCATGTATTGCCAACTAAGTTTTTTCAAAAAACATAATCAATTTGTGCCCAATGTACTTATCCAATGTATGTGTGTGTAACTTTATTTATTTATTTATTCCTTTACTTACTTCTTGTTATTATTTTTTTCACTAAGACAAAATTGGAAGAAGCACAAATTCAGTCTCAAACAGATGGGGACGAAAGATAATGTTTGACAGGTGTGCAACTTAACGGAAGCAGAGGAAAGTGTGTTACACACAAAAATAAGTGTACGTGTAATTGTAGTTTTATGATTCGTACATCATACACGTAGTACAGTGAAGTACATGCATGGAATTTCGCACATAGTCAGAGCATGTCAAAAGAGAGATGTATTTGGCTGCATTAGGCCAGATTTTGTTTGATTTGTTTAATGTAGAACAACAACAATCAATTTTTATCAAAAAGGTTGTCACTGCTTGTTATTCCAAGTAATACTTTTTCATATGTACTCTGGACTGTGGGCAAAATTCAATTATTGTATTGAAGGGCATAATTCTACCCCGCTAACATATGGCACTACAAATAAAAAAAACTACACTGGTCTGCTGGCCAAATGCTAGTTGAAACGCCTGAGAACCAGTCAAAATTTTCTCTGCATGGTCCGTCTGGCTAGTTCAGTGTTGAAAAGCATCCCTATTTTAAAATGAAATATGGACAAGTGGAAAAGCTGACGGACTAGTGAAATGACAAGCTAATTGGTCCTGCTGCCCGGTCACTGAAAAAATTAAGGGCAAGCGGCCAGGCATTTTGTCTGTAAAATGTATTTTGCCACCAGTCTGGACCTTGGTGCCCCTTCAAAATATTCTCTAATAGATTTTCCAGTACGGATGCATTTGGAAAAAAAAAAGAAACAAACTTGCCCTCTGAAAGATGAAATTCCATAATCTGAACTTACCGACAGCATATTTCGCCTCAACAGTTGGCACCCAGCCCGTCATATTCAATGTTCCCGACAACACGCCGATGACGAATGCTTACATCATCTGAGTTTTGAAAAAGGTTTGATGAGCTCTGTTCAGAAGAAAGTCAAAATGTCACAAAGTCAAAGTGTGAAACAAACCATAAAAACACATTTAAGCCAATGATATTTCTGTTCAACAAAATGCAAACCACATCCTCATAAATCATCAACTGGTCCCAACCAATTCCCACAACAATCTGTTGATGTTAACAGATTGAAGTGGAACCACTCAAGTATAAACAGAACATTTCAAGTTCAAAACAAAATCACTACAGGCGATTCCCAATACATGAGTGCGCCCTCTATAGTTTCCCAGGAGAGGCCATTTCATAGCCCGAACATCTGACATCACACTTCGAGGCTCGTGAATAACACCAGATGCCAGCCTTGAGCAACTGGCAGGATCCTGCCAGTTGCTTCGCATCCATTCGCACGGCGAAGATTCATAGTCTACACGCACGTGTACACGCATTACATTGTGAACAAAACAACATTTTAAATGTACATGCCCGCAGCAGCAGACGATCGCAAAGTTCCTTCTGATGGTGTATCTGACGAACACGTCACTTCCTCGACCAATCATAACACAGATATGGAAAGCTTACGTCACTGCACGCTTATCCAATGAAATCATTGTATCCAATGAAATCACTGGGTCTGTAAAACCAGTGCCTGTCTTTATCCTTGCGGATAAAGACAGGGAACCAGTCTACCATTTTCGCAGCAAATCATGGGAAAAACATTTGTTATCTTAGCACAACAAATCATTTTAATAATAACTCATAAAAAAAGGAAATATTTTAATCCATTTCCAGCAGTAAGGCTAAATTTCACAAGGGAGCCATACAATTTTTCGGTTGAAAATATGTAGGCGAATTATTTTGGTCACGGTTGGTGAAGTCCTTTATCCATTATTCCTCTGGTCAATGACATAGCAAACTTGAACTTACATGACTTACAGACCGTAAACTAACAAAACATTGCATGCATAACATCAAAAACAAGTACGCCCCCTTCTTGTTATTTGGTCTGTAATCCTTTTCTGTATGAGTTGTTTGTTTGTTGCTCACCAGACATGCCAGAAGAATTAGAAGTTTCAATGTTGTTTACACTTGAAGTATAGCCAGAGTCGAACTTATTTGTTGGTCTCCTTTTTCTCCTGTAGAATTGAACTTGCTTAGTGTTGGTTTCTTATTTTGTAACTCTTTACTTACATGTACATGTAGCCTACAATGTACATTTAGTATTTTAGTATTTCATTTAATTTTAAAACCCTAAGACCTTCCAGAGTCTTTCAAAATCAACTTATAAGAATTTGGAGGATTGAGGCATGTTGGAGATTCCTCTTTGTACATAATGGTGTTCGGGGATTCCTACACAATTCATTTTACTGTACATGCTGTTGGTTTTGGAGGACCGAGGCAACATGCTTCTTAATGTACACAACTCATATCGGCTGATTAACTGATTAAGGAGGATTGAGGCGGTAGGCATCCTACCCAACTAAGTAACACAACTCATATTAGTCTATTTTGGAGGCTTGCTGCAGCAAGCACTATACACAACTCATTTCGATTGATTTTGGAGTATAGACCTTTACCACGGTGCAGCCATCTTGATTTTCTCTCATTCAAACTAATGTAACAAAAAACAGACCTTAAGGAGAAATAGTCTGGCTCCTTTTTGAGCAATGAATATTAGCATTCAGCACTGTAATTAAAAACAGGACACTTCACCAAGATGGTGACAGCATGATAAAGGTCTATTGAGGCAGCTCGGGCATCTTAACTTTCACAAATATCATTTCCATGTTGTTGTTTTTTTAATTTATTATTTTTTACAAAAATAGTGTGCATACATGTACATGCAGGCTAGTGAAAAAAACTTGCTGGCAACTCAACATTTTGGTAGACTACATGTAGTCCGACCGGTGGTTGAAAATACTGTGAAGGGGATACCCCTTAAGGGGTCTTTTTCTATGGTGCAGTACCAATTTGAAAACATACAAGTCCTGTGTAAGCTTTCAAATATACCAACCAATGCCCCATTTATACAATGTTGTTCCGTATACAGTATACTTTCAGAGTAAAGTGAACTAATGAACTATGTTTAAAATAAACACAAGACGTTGCATACAAACAAAGTAAAGGAATTCACCACTTCCTGATGGACTGTTGTAAAAATAACCCCTACACAAGAACACTCACCAACTAATGCAATACTATTGTAAGAATTTCACAATTTCTTGGTACACAGAAGGGGCTTGAAATTTACACTGGACTGCAGGGTGGGGCCACTGATTTTAGCATGACGCCAGTAAACTTACGAACGGACAAGTTCAGCATCTAGTGTGTTTGAAAAGTAATAATTCACTGTGTAATCTTAATTTTTTGTCATTACGTTCAAATATTGACTTTGGATGTGATAAATATCTGTTCAGTATTGAAGTATTACCCACATAAGACAAATGAGACAAATCTTCTCTTAGTGCTTGTTCAATAAAAAACAGTTTATATGTGAAACTCATTTTGGTTCATTGTCTTACTCTTAGTGACAAATTTTCTGGTCCAGCAAGAATGTTGAGCTACAAACCCTGTGGTCTTGTAGGGTTTTTTTTCCCCCAAATTTGAGTCCTGCACAAAAAGACATCAAAAAAAGCTTTTAAAATGTGCTGTAGTCAGGTCTTTAAAAGCAAGTGATGCACATAATGAAGGTGAAACTTATAGATAGGGACATTATTTCTTGTTGCAGAACCGGCAGTTTAGCCTTTCTGGGCCAAGCGACGAGTCCTTATTGACAGTTTCCTTCATTTGATTTCTCCAGTAATTAATTGACCCTTTAAACTTCCTCATCCGCTCCTGTGTACTGGGTTCATGATTCTCAAGTGAACGCCAGTGTTTTACACTATATATAAATTGTATAAAATCCAAAATCACCATCGGTTTGTCTTTTAGCCCTAACCATGCTAAATGCAACAATATGCACCAAATGGCAATAGTTGTTGTGATCTGTTGCATTTGGCAGTCAACTCAGATGTCATTTTTGGACTGAATTTGTTGTATTCAGCAGTGAAGTGACTTCATATAGGTTTGGGTGCTTCTATTTTATCTGAACAACTTATAATGGGTATTTCAAAATATTTTTTATGGAAAAAGTATTGAGAAGTATGATGTAATATTAGGTAAGAATCATTATTCAAATAATATTCAAAAGACTGTATAATAACAGTCAAACATTACACTTATGTGCACACTGTTGCATTTAGCAGGGCAAACACCATTGCTCAGTCCTTTCCCAAACAGCATGCCTGCACAATGCAACAATATCCCTTGTTGCATTTTGTTGCATTTTGTTGCACATGGCATGGTTCTCATTTCAACTGTGTTGCATTCTGTTGTATTTGGCAGGCTTTCTAGAGAGACCCTAATGGGGGTTAGGGTTAGTGTGTTTTTTTCTTCTTCTTTGCTTGTTTGGTACTGTAGTTGTTTGTTTGTTTTTTTGTTTTTTTGTTTTGGCTTTTGGGGAGGGATTAAGGTTGTGCAGTCAGATGTGATGGAACGTTGAAATTAAGTTTAGGAACATACTTTTTTTAAGAAAGATCTGATTATAACCAGCTTGTTTTCAATAAACACACAATACAACCAGTTTGTGAATATTTCAGTGAATAAGATAATGACAGACATAGCCGCGTAAGTCTGATACCGGTAGATAAAATAAGGAAGGTAGTGGTAGCACTTTAAAACTAACTCATCTTGACAACCACCTCATCAGATGATGCAGTTGTAACAAAAACAATGAAAAATGGTTTTTGTTTTGTTCTTTAGTGTTTGGCATTTGTACACATATTGGGCTTACACAGAACTGATTTTGCTATCCCGTTCGGGAGAACACTCAATGGAACTTAGACATGATGGCTAGTAATGGGCAATGTATGCATAGATGCCCTGCAGGGCATCACTTAATTTGGTCTGTAATGGAGGCGTAACTAAGACAGACCCCCCCCCCCCCCCCACCACCACCACCACCATCCATGCACTTTGTAAGCTTTTATGTACTACTACTCAATGTTAATTAAAACCAGTTTCTATTTACAAGCAGACAATGTTTTTAGCACCACGTTATTAAAATTAGGCCTATATATCAAATTTGAATATGGTAAACACTAACCAGCTTTTCAAACAAATGCAAATGGAAACTACAGTAGTTTTAGTTGGCCAGATGGCCGAAGCGCCCCCCTGAAAAAAAATGGTGCCCCCCCCCCCCACCCCCGGTGTGCCCACTAACAATTTACCCCATTTTTCAACACTACTTACAATACTTTAGTACTTTGCAATTTACAGTTTATTTTTATTCATTGTGGCAATCAAAGTATGCAATGGAATTTGCAATTTGCAAATTATGTAAACGACTATATATTTCCTTTTTGAACGCAGTATTTTTAAGAAGGTTGTGTTTAGTTGTAATGTAAATTACTATTTAGTAATAAAATAAGGTACTATGTTAACTGTTGTCAACATAAACTAAAGAACTTAGAAGGGAACTCAATAAGATTAAGAATACCATACCATAATCATGGTCATGGTGGACAATTAATTTAAAGTATTCAACAATTACTGTAAATTACTAAATGTCATGTATTAGTATGGGGAAATTAATGAAAACATGTCATTCTCCTTTCTTTTCACAAAAAAAACTCATGTAATTTTGCCAAAAACAGTGAAAGATTTTGACCATTTTGGTTGACTATGTTCACTTCCGCACTGTAAAAGTAAATCTGTACAGAAGTCTTGACGTAATGCAGCGGCCCATCAGACTTCAAAGCATTTTGCCGCATACACAAAAGTCAGTGTGTTGTCTGCACCAAAAACACATGCATCACTGATGATGCATCAAGCCACAAATATGCACAGCACCAAAAACACAACTTGTCAGAACGGCGAAACATTTTATAAAAATCCACCTTCCTAGCGACACATACTTCTCAAACCATGAGTTCACCTCAAAAACCGTTCCAAAAATGTTGTCTACATAATCGCAAAGACAACGTAAGAAAATGAAGGGATATATTTACCGAATTGTTAAGTGTATGTAGAGAGTCTTCTATCTTTCTTTACGGCAGTCATAATGGCTTAATCCTTGATCTGGCAACCGACTCGACGTTAGTGAGTAAAATGCGACAGGTGATAAGGATCGATTACCAGACTAATGTCATGCCCTAGCCCCTATTCGTCATTTTCAATACCGAACAAGTAGTTGGCGTTGACTTGCTAATCGTGGGCACCCGCCAACCACGATCATATTTTATTACGGTATTATATTTCATGAAATTTGTTGCGGGGGATATCCCAGTGTTTCATGGGTATAACTTTTATAACTTTTAATGAAATAATTATATCTATATTCTCAGGGGATAGTATTTCAAAAGCTAAAGGTCAACTGTGGAGGATGGTGTATAAGAAAAAGGCACACCGAAGTAATTAAAGGGGTGGGCGGGTGATTGTGGCTCGCCATTATGGCAATGTGAAGCAAAATGCGAATGAAGTAATTTGTTGTTTGACAAATATTGTGGCACACGATTATTGATCATTTTGTACTTCATGATGATTCTGTGCTAGCCAGTACGTTTCTTTCTCTCAAAAAGAAAAAAAGCATTGAGAATGAGGAGTAAACAAATTTGAATTTCCCTTTAATTTTGTCCAAAATTTCACTCAGAGAACTTCCGAATATCATGGGCAGGATGAAACTTAGTCTTCCCGGAAGCAAAAATAGTAATAAGTTAAAATAAATACGAAAATAGAGAATTCACTTTTATTTCTAATGCTTATTTCAATTTTATAACCACATTTTGTTACTAAGATATTTAGGACCTACCTTTTTTCATAGTGTTAAAAAAAGGGGGTTTTGGCGTTTTTATAATTAATTAAAACGTTGACAAAAACTTGAACTGGCTCCTGCAATTTTAAATAAATTTTTGTCCTTGCACTTGATCACGGTTCACCTTTCTTTCTTTCTTTTTTCTTTTCTTTTTTTTTTACGCAAAAAGGAAATAAAGTGCAAAATTATTTGTTCTCGCCATCAAAGCGCGATGTTCTCTTGCCAAGCCATTGATTCCGGAGCGAGAATGCCTACCTGTCAAAACATGCCAGAGTCCACACAACGTACGCGCGTCCTCGAAACTTGCAAAAAAATATTACGGTCAAACCTGACAGCGCCCTCTATTGTTCATTTAAAGATGGCGGCGCCCATGGAACTCTTGTTGACTTCAGATGCAAGTGGGATGTTATGGAATACTTGTGTTTGGGATTTTCAGACGGGCACTGCTGTAAAGAGTTTCAAAGGTGGATGTAGTGCTCCTCGAAGTGTTTGTCTTTTAGATGGATACTTTTTGATATCGGCTGCTGTCGGCAAACCTATTATCCACGTGTGGACTGCTCAAAAAAAGGTAGTCGCATGCGCACATGTCATGCATGTGACGTGTACAGTACACGGATACAATGTGTCGCACGTGTGCTACACCATGGAGGAAGGAAATTTCCTTCCTCCATGGTGCTACACAATTCACTTTCACTTTTGACAATGTCATTTTGCAATTTCAGGAATGTGTTGTAAAAGGATCCAAAACGTTAGTGTGTATCAATACTGTGAGGTGTGATCAAATGGTCTTACCATTCATTACTAATACTTACACAAGTTACACTGTCACTACAGAACATTATTTGGGGTTAGAAAACCTGGGTGTGGTGTACGGCATGGTACGGTGTGTGGCGCTTTTATTTTTTAGTTTTACTCCTTTAAAACAAAAATGACACAAGGAGTACAGCGCCCCAGTTACTAATACTAGGTTTAATTTTAGGTAAACTGTCTGTACGGATCTGAACAGTGAATGACCATGTTTTTTAATCTCAGTCAACCGTGGTTGTTAAATTGTACCTAAAAACATGGTAAAATATTTTAAAGGCTAGTAATTTTTAATTACCGCTATGTATTCCAAGGATACTAGGATTTTTTAGAAAATGAAATTCAACGAGAAAGAGATGAATTGCAATTACGACCTTAAAAAGTGGAGGTTGGATACAGCAAAGACATCCCATTTGGCTTTGCCAAGTAAAAGTAATGCCTACACTTTTTGATTTTTTAAGGTTTATGAACAAATGGCAGTTGGTTCCCACTTTCACACTTGCCAAACTTGTCGACTGTAGCTTGACTTCTTGTTGAACAATTTTTTAATTGCATTCTTTTTATTTTATTTGTGAAATTGGAATGATCAGGGTGAAGGTGGTGATCAGATTTATGATAATATTAAGATACTCATAATGTATGAAAATAAGTAAGTAATTTTACTTGACTAAGACTTAGACTAAGAGAAAACACTTTCAGTGCTGGCTTTAGTTTTGGTGCAAGACCTTTTTGTTTGTATCTCCCGAGAGAGAGCAGTTTTCCTAGTTGAATCAAGGAGGTCTTGCCCCAAGACTAGTGCTACATGTAGCTTTAATAGCAACTGGTGACAGAAACCTGGCTATTATTCCCCAAATTGAGCAGGATGACAAACATGCATTTTCTTCTTTTCATTTTTTCCTAGAACAGTTTAACTGCAATCTTATTTTTACCTATATAAGTTGTACACCATTGTTATTTTTAAAAAATTCTTCTCCCAGGAGCAACAGCAACAGCGTATTGTGTGTCCAGGTGTGGTGTCTTGCCTTGCTGCTTCATCTAATAACACACTGTGTGTGGCAGGTATTGCCGAGAAGATTCACATATGGCAGGTGAGAGAGTAGATGACTCGAGACCATACCCTTGGCTGGCTAGCCTCATTGCCCTGTGTAACCCCAGCTCCCTTCACTCTTCAGTGATTTACGAGGATCCTTCCTCACTCTGACAAAATCCAACACCAACTGATAACTCAACACCCTACCCGTCGGACTGTGATTATGTAAATCATAATTCTGATTATTCGCATTAAATCAGTTTAGTAGTGCAGTCTTCAGTCCCAAAAGAATCAAACATAACATGCAGTTGGAATTTAGACGGTGTTACTTTGACCACATTTGCTCTCCTTTTCCGAGCATTTTTGTTTGTTTTCATTTGTTCCTATGTACAGCTTTGTGATACCCAGTGTTAAAAGGTGGAGCTATAAAATGCTATTACTGTATTGTTATTTCCCAACAGACTTGCAGTGGCGATCTGCTAGCAGTTCTGTCTCGTCATTACCAGAAGGTCACATGTCTTTGTTTCACCGATGATGGGAGTCATTTAATATCAGGCGGAGAAGATAACCTCGTTATGGTGTGGTTTGTGGCAAGGTACAATGTTGCGTTCTCTTCAAATGAAAGCTTAAAAGATCCTATAGTTTGGGCAATCAGGTTGGCTCAGTTGTTTTCTTTTCATGCCTTTCACCTCTGTGGACCCCCGGTTCGAATCCCGCTTTGGACTGGAGCCTTGCATGTGGACTGGGTTTTCAGTACCTGATTGTTTGGGTTTGTTGTCCCAAGTTCGGGTTTTTACTCCCACATCTAAAGAAGCCAACAGAACGTACAATGTTTGTTGCTTGTGTTCTTTGCACTAAGGAATGCAGAGCTGCCAACTCTCCCTGATTCTGCAGAAAGTGCCCTGAAAATAATCCAATCTTTCTATGTTCTGATGAACAAATTTGAAAATCACCCTGATTATGGAAACTTTGTTCCTGTTATGTTTATTTATTGTTTTTATTACACATCCAACAGCAGGATTTCAACAAGAAGAAATGCTCCATTTTAGATGTGGGAGGAAAACCACATAAGGGGAAAACCCACACAAAGGCTTCGGTCTGAGGTGGGATTCGAACCCGGGTCCATAGGTGAAAAGCAGTCAAAGAATTCACTGAGCAAAACCTGATTGTTGTATAAAATCTCCCCCGATTGCTAGATGCAAATGTTGGACGCTCTGGGAGTGCGTTGACCGTAAAATCTATTTCAACTTTCAGTGTCCTTCAGCAAGGTCAAAACAGTAAAGCATCTGAGCCGTTACACGTATGGTCCAAACATGCTCTGCCTATCACCGATGTGAAATGCGGAACAGGAGGTTCAATGTCAAGGGTCGTCTCGGCATCACATGACCAAACTTGCAAGGTATAATTTCTCGATAATAATAATAATCGATTCTTATATAGCGCTTTATCACAGCCCGAATGCCGTATCAAAGCGCTTCTGACATTATTACCCCTGGTCACTGGGCCATATATTTCATTCCTTAAACCATCTCAGCTCCCTGGGGAGTATACAGCCGGTGCTGCGAGTTACCGCGCTCCAAGCTAATCATTCACATAAACCATCTCTGCCCTCACAGGTACCCATTTTACCCCTGGGTGGAGAGAAGCAATTATGGTTAAGTGTCTTGCTCGAGGACACAAGTGTCATGACCGGGATTCGAACCCACATCCCGATGACTTAACCACCAGAACTTGAGTCCGATGCTCTTATCCGCTCGGCCACGACACCCTAAGGGGCACAGACAGACACAGACAACAACTGAGCTGTCTTATTTCCATGATTACTAAAGACAAACTTTGATGGGTATTTTCTAGCCAAAACATTTTGGTTGTTAGCTGTTTCTTTATCATAGCTCATAGTCGAAGACACAATGCTAGTATGCTGATTTACTTAAATGTCAACTTAATATTTTCCTTGCCCTATAGTTATGGGATTTGGCCTCAGGTCAGCTTCTCTGTAACTTTGTATTTGATGCACCTGTTTGCTCGGTTACCATGGATTCAGCAGAGTACCATCTATTCGCTGGATGCTCAGATGGAAACATCTACCAAGTCAACCTGTATGCTTCAGTGAGTATGACACTTGATTTGAAATCAAGCTTTTGAGATAACGTTTATTTCTATTTCAAAAATAAAGCACATTGGGGGATATGAAGTGTGCAGACAATAACAATCTTGTAGACATGCAGTCCTTTATTTTAAGGGGTTACAAATGACGGTCTGAAGGTTTTGCCAAGAGGAAGGAGCCTCTTTCAAGTTGATTGAAAGGTGATGTGGTGATTCAAAAAGTGTATCAACAATTATTTATACACAATCTAACGCGCTGCGTTCCTCATGAAGTGGCGCTTTATAAATGCCTTGTATGTAGGTATGTCCCATGTGTGTTTCGTACGAGCAGTCTAGTGCAATGGACTCATTTCTAGTGGTAGAGTCAGTACGGTGTTGGTTCGAATCCTGGCCTGGCCATGATGCAATGGTGGAATAAATATTGGTATTTATTATCTTCCAAACTAAACAGCCTGTGCAGAGGGAGAGACACGTACAAGGAAACAATTCATCGGTGGAAGAAAGGGATTCCCCTGTTTTCCAGGGTCACAGGTAAGATGCTGATAACGGGGGCATTCGTAGAGGAACTTGAAAAAGTTACATGGAAACGAGAATACAAAGATACAAATAAGGGGTAAAATGCAAACATTACACAGCTGATACTACCATCAATTACAGAATAAAACCCCTGGACCTACCAGGGACAGTCTTAAGAGCAAGATAGGCAGCGGCATTGCCCCCCCCGGCACCCCAACATGAAAAAATCATGATGAATATAGTGCCCTCAAAAAAAGAAAGCAAAACAGGGAGAGGAAAGGCTATGCTGCTGAAGATAGGCCAGGCAGAGGGTAACCTCCCCATCATCCCCCAAAACCCTGAAACATCTGTTGAAATTTAATGCAGCACCATCAAGATCAAGTTAAAAGTGTGGGTTCGAATCCTGGTCATGACACTTGTGTCCCCGAGCAAAACACTTTGCTACAATTGTGAGGGTAAAGATTGTCGATGAAAGCAATTAGGTACATGTGCACCCATTCAGCTGCTGGTGCTGCATACTCCTAAGGAGCTGAGATGGTTTCAGGAATGTTTAGGACCCGATGAACAGGGCTAGTAATATTATGAGGCACTTTGAGGGGCCTACTTGGCTTGAAAAAGAGCAGAATAAATACTGATTATTATTTTTATTTTATCTAATATTAATGTATTGCAGTAAGCCTGTAACCTGCTTATCAGTGTCTATGGATGGTACTGTGTTAGCATCTGGCTGTCAGGACCATACAGCCTGCATATGGCATATTCACAGCAGACAACGTGTACGTACGATCAACCATAAAGGCAAGTACAATTCTTTCCACGAAATTCCACCGAAGACTGTGGAGAGTAACATCTACAGTACACAAGCCATAGGTACATAATACCAGCTGTACAAACAGAAGAAACCCATGCACCCAATGCTAGCATAGAAGGTATGGTACTTTATGGCAGTCTGTGGTACCAGTCTCAGCTGCACAAACAGAAGAAACCTATGCACCCAATGCTAGCCTGGAAGGTACGGTACTTTGTGGCAATCTGTGGTACCAGTGCCACCTGTACAGACAGAAGAAACCCATGCACCCAATGCTAGCATAGAAGGTGTGGTACTTTGTGGCAGTTTATGGTACCAGTGCCAGCTGTAAAAATAGAAGAAACTCATGCACCCAATGCTAGCCTGGAAGGTGTGGTACTTTGTGGCAGTCTGTGGTACCAGTGTCATCTGCACAAACAGAAGAAACACAAGCACCCAATGCTAGCCTGGAAGGTGTGGTACTTTGTGGCAGTCTGTGGTACCAGTGTCAGCTGTACAAACAGAAGAAACACAAGCACCCAATGCTAGCCTGGAAGGTGTGGTACTTTGTGGCAGTCTGTGATACCTGTGTATAGGAAGGAATTGTATTTCCACACTAACAGTTTGCGCACTGATAGCTTTTCACTCAAATTTGGTCGCAGTCTTTATCATTAGTGCATTTGTTTTAATACTCTGTTTCTTTAATACGCAGGAGCCGTAACCAATGTAGCGTTTATGTTGTCATCAATTAGTAATAGTCAGACGAAACCAAACTTCTTCCTGCAACCCTTCAAGAGGCACCTCCAGTCTGCAGAATCAGACGGGGATGCTAGCGCAGAGGGAGAAGTAGGCATCAGGATACCATATCAGGTGAGAAACCTGGGAAAAATTACACAAGACCAGTCATTTTATCCACTAAAAAATAGCAGGTCAAGTTCTGGTACGTGACTAAGTCATCGGAGTGTCCCATTCCGGGTCATGACACTCGTGTCCTTGGGGCATGACATTGGTACCTACAATGGTAGATATTGTTGGTGTGCAATCTTTGTGCCTATTTCAGAGTCGGTGCTGCATATTCCCAAGGAGCTGAGATGGTTTCAGCCCCAACGGACAGGGGTGGTAATAGTATAAATGGCACTTTGATACTTGGTTTAAAAGTTGCATAAAAATGTATATAATTGCTGGAGAGAAATTATTAGACTTTTCTCTGACTTCAGACCTTTCTGTTTGCCTGGTCAAACAAGTAGCTACTATTTTCTTCAGATGTAAAAGAAATCATGTACTTTGATCTGCTCCTGTATTACTGAGGACACTGTTCTCCCATAGCTTCTTGAAATCCAGAATCTAGGGGTTACCAAGAGGAGGAAAATAATGTCATTTCAGCAACCCTCCTAAAAGTTGGATCCTAGTTCAGACTTTATTTGTCAACAGTGCTGGGGTCGATTTCACAAAGATAGTCCTAACTTAGGACTAGTCCTGGGAGGTATTAAAAACTTAAGGCTAGTCCTAAGTTAGGGGGAGTAACTCGTCTCAACTCGAGATAAGACTAGTCTTAACTCTTTGTGAAATCCACCCCAGGTCTGACGCTTCATGGAGGCAACAGAAGCAATTGTCTTCGTGCTCTTGGTCATTTGCCTTGGTGCCCCTTGAAACATTCCAATGGTAATTTACAATCTCCACATAGAGGTGCCCTTAACAAAGGAGAAAACACCTTGGTGCCCTTTCCAGGACAAAGCATCAGGCCTGGCAACTGCTCTCATTCCTGCAAGTCAATAAAGGACAGTTAGGCAGGGACGTTCAGTTTGATCAAGTGCTACGAGTCTGGCTTGGTTGGGGTTTTTGTTGCAAGAGAGAGGCTAGACTCTCGGTCTTTCTCAAACAAGAACCAGAACTGGCATATCTGTTATGCCAGTTCCAAGCAGATGTAGATTTAAATCGAATTAGCTATTTCAAGTCCTGCATTATGTTTGAGTGTACAAAGTTCATTCATTATATATGCTCATTTTATTGAAGGGTCCGACAACGTTAGGAGATATAGACAGTGGGGGAAAGTCACAAGTCGTTGAGGCAATCCAACAGGTGAGGACTTAATTAGTCTTAGAAATAAAATGTACAAGTTAATCTGCTTAATGCATGCATGCCATGCTATTAAGAGTGTGCACAACATTGGTAAGATTAAAATTATAAACGTTCAAAGATTTACACATAACTAACAGTCCGAAATGCGATATTTGAAAACAGTGATGGAGTTTTTCACTGTTTTCCTGTGACTCCAAAGACAGAATGAGCTTAAACTTTCACAGGTTTGTTATTTCATTTGTATGTTGGGTTACAGGTAATGCAGATACTGGTCTTTGAAAATTACCGATATTGTTGGTGTGCTTTAACTGTAAGTATAGCATTGAATGACACACATTTTCCTATGGATTGCTTTTTTCTACGTGTAGATGAGGGACAGTAAGAAGAATGGAGTTGACCACACCTCTCAATCATCTCGTCAACAACTGGAAACGGAAATCGGAAAACTACGACAAGCAAATCAACTTTTATTCAAGTCGGCCATCGAGTTAGCAAAGACTTAACTTCTAGTTGACTTTTTATATACCTCTAGTTACTACTCTGCATTGACTGTTTGAGTTTCAATGAACTTAACGATCAGCTAAGCAAGCAAGCAAGCAGTTAGCAAACTACTCTTCTGTTGAGTCAGCAATTAAACAGCTTCTTGACAGCCGAGTAATTCATCATTCTTTTATTATTAGAAGCACAGGCGTATTGTTAATCATATTGGTGAAGTGCTGGGATCAACGTTATAGCCTCTTTCCTACCGTAGGTCTGTAGCCAGCCTCTGTCTTTTCTATGGGTGTTTTCATGGTAAATGTGCCACCAGTGTGTCCAACCTGGTTCCCCCATCAGGGTGTTTGAGTGTGAAACCTGGCTTTGTGCTTGTTCTCCCCCATAAACTCCCGCTTTGCTGAGTTGTTCCACGTACTTTGTCTCTTTGGAACGCCTTGCCTGGTGCATGTTTCCCTCTATCCTGCAATCTAGGATGTAATTCCCAGCTTCAGCTCCCCTGAGTTATTTTCCATCCCAAATGTTTTCTGCTTGTAGCCCCTTCCGAAGAGTAACTTTTAGCCTTGTTTTGGGTAAACTTGCATAAAAGTAAATGTTATGTTTTCTTTAATTATATAATAATAACAATAAGGCATTTACATTGTGCTTTTCCCAAAAGCACCAAAGTGCCTTATATATTACATGGAGAAAAAAATGAACCAACAAAATACAAACTAAGCATTCGGAAACAGATACGCCTTAAGACCAGTCTTAAAGGTCACAACTGAAGAAGAGTCAGAAATATTAAATGGAAGACTGTTCCAGCAAGCAGCAGCCGAATGTAAAAAAACGTAATTTTGGCATGGAGTAATTTGGTATTAGGAATGTTGAGACGAGCTGTATCAGGGGAAGAAAGAAGACCACGTCGGTTGGATTGGTGAGGTTCATATTACTAGGTAAAGTCGAGCAATGTCACTCCTGCACTTGTAAACATGTAAGACAGGAAATGCAATAACGGGTACCACTTTGCATCTGTCACGTTACCAGTTTTTTCCAATGTTTGTATTTTGTTGAAGTACCTGAAACCACCCAAAAGTGTTCTGATTGAATATCTGATTTGTACTCCGCTACCAAACATTTATAAATGACATTAAAACATTACAAAATAATCAGCAATACAATTTTCTGAGTGTTTGCATTTATTAGCACACAAAAAGGAAGCAAATGTAGTAAATAATTTCTAAAATAGACTATGCAAGTCCCACGTGTGTTGTAACGTGTGGGAACCTTGTATGGACCCCTAGCACGACGTGGAATGCACTTACGCAAAATGCGCTTCTATTTCCACCATTTTTAAAAATAATTCCTTTGCATACATTTTGACTACCAAAATGGCGGACATGCTGTGCGTCATGAAATGGGTCAATTGTAATTGTAAAACTTTGTTACAGCATCTTTCAGTTTTCTATGGTACTATTATGAAAGAAGGATACAAAATCTATGCTTGAATATTGATGGGACTTTGCACAGTCTATTGGCTCCTTGCATGATGTGCAGTGCACCTACATGAGCCTATCCTGTCCCCCATTTTGGGAGTCAAAATGTACGTAAAGGAATTAACCCCCAAAATGGTGGAAATGGTAGATGCACATTATGCAGAGGTGTGTTTCGTGTCTGCAAGGGGTCAATAGGAGGCCCCTTGCAAATGCATCTACGTCTATCCTACAGCTATACCATTTTGGGAGGTCAAAACCCACAAAAAGTATGGTGAGTGTTTGTGTTTGGACTGCACTGCCCCCTGCTTCCAACCACACAGATAGTGA
This sequence comes from Pisaster brevispinus, assembly GCA_023634235.1. Taxonomy (NCBI): domain Eukaryota; kingdom Metazoa; phylum Echinodermata; class Asteroidea; order Forcipulatida; family Asteriidae; genus Pisaster; species Pisaster brevispinus. Next base: position 3,551,413 of record JAMKCF010000012.1, read on the forward strand.
AGTTACATAGTAATGACCCCCCAAAATACACCAGTTCTTAACATCACCTGCACGAGGGGCCAAGCAGACTGATAACTAAAGCTACATGTATATCCATTTTCATGATTTAAAGGGTCTGCGTACGTTTGGTTGGAAGTACAGCAGCTTTTGATAGTGTAAAGCATTTTGAGAATCACCTCACTTCAAAGTGTGGTTATGGAAAAAGATATCAGTTTTCATCCCCCAAAATTTGAATCTGAGAAACATTTACTGTCAGATACGTTTCTCAGATTGTGTATTCCAATTACGGATTATTCTTCCTGCCTGGACATAGCCGCTCCAGATCGAAAACGCTACCACCTTTTTGAAATGAAATTTATCTACATTTATATAGGATTAACACTATCGAACAGTTCCAAAAAATAAAGGTTTTGTACATTTGTAATGCTCCTTGCCCAAACCCAGCACTTCCTGCCAAAACTCAAAACTGGGATTATTTGCTCACCAAGAAATAGATGAGGACAGGATCTTCCAAACAACACCTAAATGGGCCTATAAGGTGAGTATTTCTCAACGTTTAGAATGTTTGAGACATCACGTCACATTTATATCAAGGCTTCCTGATGTCTCGGTTGTCTTTTAAGGCCATTTTACAATTTCCAAGAAGTGCCTGATTTTGATGTTGGGCATCACATTTATACTTTCAAAATACAGCTACAAAAAATGTATCCTAATTTTTTAACGTCTTCACACTTTCTCATAAAGAATTCTTTGGTAAAAGCACCTAAGTGCAGCAAGTTTGACAAAGGTTTTGAAATAAAACAAGGATAACAAAACTGCTGTGTGCTAAAAAATTGTTCATCTTAACTGACTCTGAGTAAAATAGTAATACATTTACTTAAAATTGTTCGGCCTTCCAAAGAAACCTTGTAACCTTGGAATCTGTGTAACTATTCAAAATATGCAGATTTATGAAACAATTGTGTTAATCAATTAAATTAACAGTTTTGACACCTGTGTCCTTGAGCAAGACTCTGAACCATTATTGCTTTGTCCTTCAGTTTCACTTTGAAGCATGCAAATTTATATAGCACTCTATTCAATAAAACTTTCAAGGCAATCTCATGCAAAATCGGCATTCAATTTAGTAGAGTATACATGTAGGTGCAACAAAAGATTTCGGCAAAAAGCTGCTGCGAATTTGACTGCTGTTTAAATGGCTTGTTAAATTGAATGGTTATCTTGTTTTAAATGCATGAGGCAAAAGAAGATTTGCTTACACAATAGTTGAAATCGAAGGACTGTTTTGAGGAGCTTTCAATTTCGTGTGAAATAGAACAGCGTGATGTTTAAATTGGCTGCTTATTTGCTGAAAATGACCGGAAAAACCTATATTATTACTACTACAATACTCATTATGGTGCAATAATCATCAAAGCATAAATCATTCCTCTTAACATAACTTAAACGTGCAATACTTACATCTAAAGCTAAAGATATTACTGAAAATCCTAACAATTGGAATTTGAATGGTCAAACATTGAAACTTTTTGATGAGCCTTGAAATCTGATATCATTTCCCTGTCAAATAGGTTTTTAAAATAATTTGTTTAAGGGTCAGAAATACAAGTGCCTGTGTGATTATTTATTTAATTATTTTCTTTGGTGCCTTTTAAACATTTTTATACAGACATATTTTTACACTATAAAGTCTGGTAAATTTACTTTCATTACATAAAAATATGAAACTCATTTGAAGACAATCATATACATTCATATGCAAACATTATCTGATAATGTCTGACCTCTTCTATTCACAGTAGTCAAAAAATTATTGGACATTCCATTTATCAAAACAGTTTTACTTATTAAATAACATCCTTTAACCCTGCCTGGCTCACACATCCTTCGAATGCTTCCTGCAAAGCAAATTCGACGTCACAGCTCTGTTTTCGCTGTGAATGTTTTGCAAAGGTTGCCCACAACTCTTCCAAATTGTTCGTTGGGAATTTTTGACGTCAACATTTGCATCGCATTCCCATTTGCAGGAAGTATGAACTGAGCTCAACAACAATATTTCCCGTAGAACCCACAAATACTGTAAACGTCTACCGATGAGAAAACCTGTTGATGGTTAGTTAACCCAATTCACCCGACGTCAACATCTCAATATTTTTAAACGCTCTATTTTGTACGTCAATGTCCCCACATATTGTACATGTAGTGTGCATTTTGGGCGGCACATAGGCTCATCATAATCAGCGATTTGACTGCCTCAATTGCGAGCATGGGAGAAAGGAGCCAAGTGTGACGTTGGTGCAATGAGTCAATATTCTTGTTATTTGTGATACGAGATGGGAAACTTGGCTAAATATATATCGCATTAAATTGAATTACATGTATGTACTCTTTTTACCCAAAGTGTACATTTTGTTTGTAAGGCACTGCACTAAAAAAATGCAGCAGTAAGTGCTACATGGGCTTGGGCAGGAACAATAGGCCAACTGATATACTGTCACCACAGTTAGGCAGATGTGGGTTACCAGTAACTTTCAATAACATCTGAGTAACTTAATGATATCTTACGAGTATATTCAAAAAAATATATATATGTATGATCATCTAAACCTTTTTCCTTCACTCGAAAAACTGGTAGTTGGCAATTGAAAAAGATTAGTGCTTAACAAACAAAATAATTTGTTTAATGTCTGAGTAGAATCTAAAAAGCAACTGTAGAAAACAATGAATTATTTAAGAAAGAGTTTTCCCAAAACTTTGTTTAGATGTCTCCCAGTTTGACGCCATTGGTGTGTAATGTCTATTTTTGACGCCAACTACTGTGTGTCCAATACAACATTATAAACCCCTATCATCACCCTAGGGGTGTGTTCAAAACGCATTGTTGAAGAATATAAACTAACCTTAGCAACAGCTGCAGCAGCAGTCGCCAATTCGGACCTGGGTAAGTTCTTTAGGAACCACATGACCTCTTTCAAGTGAACTGCTTCCCCTTTTGCAGTTATTTATCTTAATCTGGGCCCACATTCATAAGGAGATATTGTTCACAAAAATTCTGCTGAGCAAAGATAAGCAAGAAACCAGTCACAAAAGGTACATGTGAGACAGTAGTGTTGGCTGGTATTAACCTATTTCCGGTAAGCACAATTGGGTTTTTCTAAACCCCCCCACCCCCACCCAATCTCAACCGATGGTTTACTAAATACACATCTTTGCTTTCACCTGTTGTGCTGCATGTTGGTCTTCAATGTTGAACAATTTCCGCCCCCCTCTGAAATTCTAGACCCATCCCATCCCCACTTTCCAATGGGCATTGGCAATGGGACCGGGGGGGACCTGCTCAGAACCCTTGAAACTGAAAGCAAATTTAATAAGTATCGATTAGTACTGTATACAATTCTATGACACATCAATACTTGTATTTCAATCAGTCAGTGATTTTGTAACCCGATCATACGTGTAATAAACGGAAGGAAACCTGTGAGCAATCGGAATTTCCAGTATTTCCTGTTTTAGTGAGAGCTGCGGTTAAACAGAGTATGCCTTACAAAGGCAACATGGTTCCCACCAACACCATCAGCTCCATAACTCATAAATGTATGTTCATTAGGCTTATATCAACTCATACATTGTAAATAATTAGTATAGTATAGATAGGTTGCAATATGATGTAAATCGGCCATCTTTACGGGCAATTTGGAACACACAGTCATGCGTTTTGCGTGAGAACGGCGTGCAGCACGCGCACATTTCACAAAACTCATTGCACGATTGGTTATTAAACTGCGCGGCTGCGTTAATAATTTGAGCGCTTGACGCGCCCGCAAGCCAAAATGCAATTTGCCCGTAAAGATGGCGTCTATTGGGAACTATCTATAAAGCACCCCCCATAAATTATTTCTTTGTCCCTGCCTACCTGCATCAACTCTCTTACAAGTAAGTAGGCACTCTTGGCTTCTTATTGTACCTATGCATGTCGGCCATGACACTTTCTCTGTTGCGCCTCTGTATGGGATCCTGCACATAGTCGTAGTCATATCCGTCGTACGAATTCACTGGAGGCATGCCACGCTGGTTCAAACCTGTCTGCTGGTTGAAACCTGTCCAAAATAAATGAATCGGTTTAAGCATGAAACTTTAAGTGATGGTGCACCATTGGAAGAGTAAATTTATTCCAATCCTCTGGATTTCAATGAGCCATTTTGAGTTATTATTATTATTGTTATTTTATTTCTGGTAATGAAACAAAGGATGCCTCATAAGTGAATTTAATCACTGTAGCTCGCAAGCCTGAGGAAACCTGTAAACAAGGGTGATTGCTATGTGAACAAGAAACACAGGGTTAACCCCTACTCTACCTCGGTAAGTGTTCTGGGTTCTTTCTTGGGCACCACAAAGAACACGGGACCTATGGCTTAATGTCCCATCCAAAAGACAAAGCAATTATGGTAAAGTATCTTGCTCAAGGATACAATTGTCACGACCAGGACTCGAACCCAAACTCTGTTAAGTCTGTTGATCAGAAACACCAGAACTTGAGTCCGGAGGTACAAGATTTGTTTAGTCACAAGTTACAAATTAAATTTGAATTCCTCAGACTCTAGAGACTTTTGATATGTCAAATGGTTCAGGGCGAGCTTTTGTATTAGCCTTATTGAGATATGGCGAACACCACAGGAGTAGACCATTTGGTTTGGGCGTATACGGACAGATTTACCCAAACCAAACAGTGCAATTACAATATGTCCACCATATCTCAAAATGGCTTATAGCACTGCATCTTCCAGATGGGCAAAGCCTGGTACCATTGTGCCACACACATTCTTTCAGAATTTGATGGGTGTTCGCAGTCTCATAGCAACTGTCTCTAGTCTGATCTGGAATTCAAATTTAAGCGGTCACTTGTGACTAAGCAAGTCATTGGACCAGCCATTATTCAAATCTAACTCGCAAATGGCTTCATGAAAAATGGCAAACAACAGAACTATGAACATTTCACAAAATGTCTAACCTGTCTCCTTGTTTCCACATATTTTTATGGATATATTTAAACTGGTATGATGATGAAAGCATGACACATAAAAACATAAAATCCTTGCTGCATTAATGCTGACAATGCTTCAAACGGAAAAATACTGATTATACATGTAATTCTCCAATACAAATAGATGACTCACAAAAGGTCCAAAGACAAGTTTCCTATTTCATGTTGAACACTTTACAACAAGAATGGAGCGTGACATATTCATTTAAAAAAGAAAAACAAACTGGAATGTGTATGTTTGCAATTTTTTTGTTTTGTTATTTGTTTGTTTTTGTTTGTTTGTCTCGTCTTGTTTCATCTTCTCTTGTGTTTGTCTTGGCTATTTCTTGTTCTGACTAATTTTTGTTATGTCTTGTTTCATTTCGTTCCTTTTTTTCTTGTTTTGGTTTGTTTGTTTGCTCAAGTTTGTTTGTTTGCTCTTTTTTGGTTTTCTTTTTGTCCGTTAGTCTTTCATATAAACCAACAATAATAATAACTTTGTAAAATTCTGAACAGGATTCTTTTACCAGGGGGCCCGTCTGCAATTTGACTAGCCTGTCTTTGCAGTTGGATTCTCGGAGGGGGCACAGGTACCGGGGATCTACGGGGTACCGATGAACGCCCAGAAATGGTGGCTATTGATGACGAGATCCGTGGTGGTGGTACAGGCGGCGCTACTTGTGGTGATGATGGTGATGATGTAGGCACTAATGAGGGTGGTGGTGAAGATGGTGATGTAATTGCAGTCTGGCGCTGCAGACCCTTTTGTAAGCGTCTCATATTTGTAGATGGCAAAGAGAGCAAATCTGGTCCTGGGAGAGATTGAGGGGGAACTTGGGGAGGAGAAGGAGGTGGGGATACTGTAGGCTGGCGAAATACCACCCTTTGTTGTCGTCGAATCATACCTGGTGAAATCAGAATTGAGGGTAGGGGAGGAGGAAGTTGTGCTGGGGGAGAGGGAAGCTCTGCTGATGGGAATTTGGGTAGGTGTTGTAATTGGGGTAAGGGGTGAGAGGACTGGGTACTTACTGGGTACAAATTGTGCTGAGTGTGCATGATTGGTGTTGGTTGGGACTGGCTCGGATACATGGATGGCTGGGTGTTACTGGGTACAAATTGTGGAGAATGGGCTGGAAGGGTTTGCATGGTTACCGACTGAGGGTTCTGGGTGGGTTGGGTTTGCATGGGTAGCAGTTGAGGGGAGCTCGTAGGGAAGACAGGTTGATGGGTGTGCATGGATACCAATTTGGGCGACTGGGAAGGGTGCAGCGACTGTTGGGTGTGCAGCATGCAGGATGACTGGGGGTGTACCTGGGTGGATGGCACTAGGATATGGGTGTTGCGGGCAAGTGGGTATGACATGGTTGGTGATAGGTTATTATACACTGATGGGCGGGGCGGGGCAAAAAGGGGATCAGAAGGTTGACGATAGAGGCTGCTTTGCCCAGTCAGTGGGTAAGGACCTGGGATGACTATTGGAAAGGCTGCAAAGAAATTTAAAATGGGAAATGAGTGTCTCAACAGTGCATAAAAAATATATATTTCAGTAGATTGGAGAAAAAACACACCTTTTACTAGACTTGACCCAAGTTGGACTATGGTTGAGTGCTTGTTCGTCTAAAATATCCATTTCACTCCAAAATAAATACCACCATTTTCTTTCAGCACTTTGTTTTATGCCCTCACTTACCAGTAATGTGCCAATCAACTCCACTCGCTATTGATTAGCAACTCACTGGATTGGCAACTAATTGACATTAGAGGGAGCCCGCTACTAAAACATCATTAATGACGAATCAGCACGAACCCCAACTTGAACCAAGTCTAGTCTTTAACAGATACATAAAAACAAAGTGCAATAACACTCTAGTCACCACTATCACAAAATGAAAATGCATTGTTTACAACCGTAAATAAACAAAGAATCTTGACTTCACATTACATCAAATTCGAACTGTTAAATTTTACAAAGTAAACTTCACACATAAATACACTTATTTTGAGACACACAGCAAACAATCGCACAAGTACGAAGCTGAAAGGAGGCATGTACCGTCTTCGAAGGATGATTGGCGGCTATTTGCAGGATGATCGAACGAGCTTGGCGACAAAAAAGAAGGGTTGTGTTCATCGTCTTTGGATTAAGCAGGGGGAAATAACAGCAGTCAAGTAATATAATTCTTAATATCATAAAATACAAAGTATCAAATGGAATGGCTCATTGTTGTGTTTTCTTTTAATTTGAGATCATCTGAAAACCAGGCATGCAACTGAAGTTTTAAAAAAAATGAAGGTGCCATGAAAAACTAGACTTTGTACAATGTTTTTCCATTTTCAATGGCACAGCTGGGAAACTAAAAACAAGAAAATCAGCAAGAAAAAGTTGCATGCCTGAAGAACAGGGAAAATCACACAGTTGTCAACTAAGACCTTGGGTGGCAACAACATAAATATGTATAAGTAGGCTTCTACATAGCTCCACACCATTTCATATTTTTAACATAGACAAAAAAAAGTGGGGACTGGGAACATTTGTACCATACTCAACGGCTCGCTGGCTTCCCCAATAAGGAAATGAGGTCTCTACGCTTGAACCTTGTCGACCTGTTTAAGGACAAGAAAACTGTTAATATTAAGAAAAACTTGAATGAGCAATGGTGTACTTTCTATTTTTGAACTTTAACAGAAAGTTGCCAATAACAGAGACTATTTTATTGGTAGTAATAGTTTCATTTTAAATTTGAGCTTAGAACTTTCTGGTTATGAAAATGGCCTTGGCAGACTTTCTCAAAATTTTCTATAGTAGGTATGCCGAGCTCAGTTTGAATTATGAGACCCATTGATATACCGGCATATAAGGGTTTGCGAGGAGATCTGGCGCAATCTGCAGCCAACCATGCTAGGAACACCAAGATGATCTCCCTCTCTTAACAATAATTGCACTGTGTTCTTTTATCATCGCATCCAAAGGACAGCCCAAATATGGTAAAGTAAAAACTATATCAAATGCGTCTCATCATTCATAGCACTGACTATGTACCTGTCGTAAAAAATACTGGCACATTGCGTTCATATTAATATTATTATCTACGATTCAACATGTGGATGGTAAAGACTGGTCATACAGTAGGAGGTTTAACACATTCACAAATTGCTCTATGGAATTAAACCATTACTTAAAAGTTTAAATCTGTAAATGTATTTCACATGTACTGAACTCACTCCAGCCGCTATCTTCAGTACGTGATGCGTGCAAGCTGCTGCTCCCTGAACGTCGATACATCATCATGGCTTCCAAACGCCGTCGACGGCGTGGAGACAGTGATGGGTAAACATCTGCAGAGCAGAATGAAATTGAAAGCTTTTGGTTAACACCAAATAAATATTATTTGGTGGAAGTTATAAGGAGTAAAATAGTTTTTTTCTGGAATGACAGCATTTTTCTAGTCAGGTTTGCAGTTACACCATGTAATAATTTCAATATTAGTTAACAACTCGACGTTTCGATCAGTATGCTCTGAATGTCTTCAGCAGAAGACAGCAGTTTTGTCAATTTTTATGGTTTTGAACAAGCTGCATCTTACTTCTTTTCGCTGTAGTGATTCTTATAGAACAATTGAAAAAATAACTTACTCTTCTCTACTAATTATGTTAAAATATTTAGTTTGAATTATAATCAGGGAAAAAAAAGATTTGTAATTATTTTGAAAAGAAAGATCTAGTACCAATCATCTTCAGTAACATAATTCTTCTAACTTAATTGATGTTGTTTTTGAAAACAAACTTTGGGTGTCCAATGTAAAATGAAAGATGAACACTTGTTGAAAAATTTCCCTAAGAAATCAATTCTTTATATTATATTCAAAAGTTACTTTGAAATATTGTAAAATGGTGGATGAGAAAAAAGCTTAAAGGTTTTGGCACATACCATCTTCAAAGGAGGGGTGTCTGCTGTAGGGTGGGAGGGACAGGCTTGTGGACAATGACCTCCTTGTCCTCATAGCACTAGCATGACTAGTTGATGCTTCTGTATTGCCATCTAGATTAGTTAGAACATGGAGGTTTGGTTAAGAAATGAAAAATATGAGCCACACATTTTTTTCCTAAGACACAACTTGTACAAGTTTGTTTTCACAAATACATTGAGCTGGTTTAACTTTCAAACAATGATAAAAGTACAAAAAAAGGAAAAACAGTTTGTTATTAATGATCAATATTTTAAAATTAAAATAAAACATTGTTTGAGCAAATATACTAGGCCTAAATTGATACATGTAAAACCAGAAAGGAACAAACAAAAGTACAAGACAAAATATATTAGATTAAATAAGACCAGGTCATGATTTTAGTAAACATTTGTCCACAAGCCTAATTAACATTCTATCATTTTGGTTTTCACCCTAAACCGATGTGTGATAAGCACAGTACATATACTCAATGCTTTACGAGTCCTGTGGAACCCAAAATCCACTTGCATAGTACTCTACTGGGATTCGAACCCACAACCTCTATCATTCTTGTGCAGATGTCTTACCATTAGACCACTACGCATGCCTTCTGACATACGCAAGTTTTGCTCCAGCAAGACTCGGGTAAAGTACTGAATATACAGTGTTTTGTCACATGACAGTAGATGGGTAAAAATGAAAAAAAAAAATTTGTATCCATGACACTGTTATTACATCTATTAAATTAACATTGTGTTAGACAATAAATATATTTACCTTGTGTTGAACGTTACACATAGATGTGAGGGTACAGGAATCCAGGCATTTTAGTAAACAGCTACAGGTTCGTTGAACTGTTTTCTTCATACACCTTTTAGTTGCACTGCTTGATTTTTGGCCAAACAACCAAAAGATTTATAATATTTTTTTCTGAACAAGTTTTGACACATGATGATGTTCCAAAACGAAAAACCGTATTATTATTATTCCGCGTTCGCCACGCCTTGGTGCCCCTTGGTAATTTTAGACCTTATAATGGAAATACCCTTCACAAGGAGAAAGCAGTCATGCCCAAATATGAGTGAAATTTCAGGCCTACGAACAGGGGATACAAAATGAAGGAAAACAAACAACACAGAAGCCAAAACCAACTCACAGTAAATCTGCACTTTATGAGCTTGTTATCAAATATTGGTGGATTGTACACATATTAGGTTCAGTTACGTATTAATGGGTTTGGCAATGTTGGGAAACATTTTTCATATAAATGGTTAATTCACTGTCACTGTACAATTTCAACAATCACACTAACATTTCAGAGTGTCCACAGATAACTGATGTTGGGTGTTAGATCAAATCAAAAACAATAAACACAAAATGGTTACGACAAGTTTCTACCCTCATTGTCAAAGGATTGCTGGCGTGGTAACCCCTGTAACATGGCTTGAATAAGCATGGCTTTGTTCTCTCGCATTCGATCCTCTACAAAGTGTTATAAAAACAAACAGAAATGGAAAATGGAAAACAAAGAGAGTCATTATAAAGAATTGAGAAATCTCAGGAAGCTTTTTCACAGACTTGGATAAAATTGCTGAATTGTAATTCTACAGAGAGAAGGTACAGAAAAATAAATTCCTGTATAAAATACTAATATTTTGCAAGAAACATAACAAACAAACTTTTCAGCAACTCTCAGCCTTTGATAGGTCTTCCTTTGGCCCCAGGGTACTGTTTGAACTTGTGGGGGGTCAGTCTTTGCTGTATCTTGTCTTTAAATCACCAAATTTGGTTTTAGATCATGCAATGTGTGACTTCAAAACAACACCACTATAGATGAATAGAAATCACATCTGGTTTGAATATACCTGTAGCTGGGGGGGGGGGGGGGGCCGCTGGGAATTAAGCGCTTTAACAAAGAAATATAAACTTTCGTTGGTAGTCATCAAATGTTCTCAGAACGTCTGTTTTTATTATGAAAACAAAACATACCTTAATACATGTAAAACAATTAAATAAGCTATCCCATTGTTCTTTCCCTGAAGGGCTCCTGTTCCCGCATTTTAATTCTGACCTTTGACCACAAAATAATGAAGCCTAAACCTCGGCTTCGGCTCCATCTCTGGAAGCTCAATGCGGTGAAATGTTTAGTTAAAGTGCAACAGGATTTTCTGAGTGAAGTTAAAGGTTAGCGTCAACTGAGATTACTGAGCCACACAAAAACTATGTATATGAGGTCATTATCTATGGAACAGGTTGAGGCCAGTATACCTCTTGTAAATTAATTCATACAGAATGATAAATGAGCGTCTTCTACAGGCCTAATTTTTGGCCCTTTGACAAAAGTAGGAACATTTTAACCAGTACAAGGGCTGACCAACATGCACACATGGTGTAGACTTTTAATAGGCTTTCCAGTCTAATTAATCAGATTTGTAAAAAAAAAAATCCAAGGGCAAAAAAAATAAAAAATTAAAAATCTGACTAAAGTCAGAAGAATATCATGCCTGCTTCTACAAGCGTATATAATCAAAGAGTTCAGAGCTTGTTAACAAATTTGACAGCACACTTCATACAAGTTCTCAAAAAAAAAATAATAATTTGATCAATTAGAGCCTAGCTATAACAAAAAAACACTGAGCACACAAAGTATCGAAATTAAAACTGTTAAATCTGAGGGACAGGCATTGCCAGTTTGTCTCTTATTTGACAATTTTTAGTTGAAAAGGATAGTCGCTGTAAAACAAAAAGGAACCCAAGTTCATCTGAGAAAGTTTTAAAATAATTTTGTTCAAAGCATACAAAAAGTATAAATACAATTTGGTGATATCCGAGTAGAGCATCGTTAATGAACTTCTGATAAAATGTTTACCGTTCAGAAAAGGGTCAAACGCTTTGAGGAGCAAGATGAACTTCTCTAAGTAAACCCCCAAAATTCTTCGACTGCTTTTGCTAGAGTTTGATGGATTTGGTACTGCCCAGCCAAACCATAAGAACTACATGTATGCGTCCATGGGTACACCAAACATGGTTAGCATGGGGCCCAGGGATACCCCTTATTGATAATAATTTGCGAGGCTAGTTATCCTTACAGCTGAATTGTAAAAGTGCTGTTTGGCAGCCAGCTACATCGACCCAATATGACCGAGGAGCACAGCCAGAAATCGCCAAGTGTTTGGTTTTTCCGAGGGGAGGAAAACTGGAGGGGCCTGAGAAAAACCCTCATGGTATATATGAGAATTACTGCACAACTCTAATCACATATGCGCCCTAGCTGGGAATCAAACCAGTGCCACAGATCTTTAAGGCGAGCACTTTACACAACCCTAGCTACCCATACGGCCATAGAGTCCAAACATCTCAACGTTAAAATATGGTGTTGTGATACATAGGATACAGGAAAAAAAAAATCTAAACCAAATAGTTTACAATTTTTTTACGAAATGGGTAAAACCAAAAAGGCTGGAAAGGTTGTTCCCCTTTCTAGGTTTAACACCATGGGATGTAGTAAAAAAAGATAAGGTCTAATGAGGCTGGGAACATATTTTCTACGTTTAAATAAAAGCATTTGGTTGTTTCATTGTGTACTTTAAATCTGAGGCATTCAACTGCAGTTTGACACAACGACAAAAAGAGGAAAGTGCCAGACACAGCATGACTGTGTGATTTCCAATTTTCAATGGCACAGCTGAGAAAACAAAAATGAGGAATTCAGCTGAAAGTCTGCATGCCTGCATCCTATGAGTGGATGAAAATTTTAGAATTCAAATTTTTGAAGAATAAATATCAAATCTTTTGAGGCATACGTTGTTTTTGTTCTTTCTTTAACTCATTCTTTTACACACATCGCTCTGAAAAACCTTGCAACTTCTAAACTAGAACAAACAGTTAAAGAAAACCGATTTGCATTTGGCACAGCGCAAGATATATCATTCTTTAACTATAAACATTTGATTACTTTTTCATTTTTTATAGAGGGCCAGTCAAATGACCACAATAATTTAAAACATATTCTCCTGTTCAAATAAATTTGGAAAATATGGATATATAAATGTATTGATTTGATCAATACAAATCTGTTCTTTCACCCTAGCAAAACAAAGTCAAGTTAAGAAAAAACAACAACAAAAACGCACTTGTGAGGGACGGAATTGGATACAAATTAGTAATAACAGTAATTTTATCCAAATGTTAAAAATAAAATTCTTGTGAAACTGATGGCCTAAAATATTACATACTGGTTTGCTTGTAGTTCATTTTGGTTTAAAACTATTATATTATTAACTAATAAGTAAATATTGGTGTCATGCACAAATGGGTATACTGAACTAAACCTAATTTTTCACTGTTTTTTTCAGTGAACAAATATAATATCCTGGTAAAAACTGAATACAATCACTAAATAAAAAGTATATAAAAATTGACAGAACCACAAAAATTAGCTTGAGAGAGTATTATAATGTGAAGCTCCTATGAACTTAAACAGACACAATGTGATTAAAACAATAGAAACTTGGTCTAACAACTAACTACAAGGTGTACTTGGGAAATTGTTTAAATGAAAGTTACAAAATGAAACAAATAAATGCGCATAAATTTCTTTATGCAGAAATGAATTCTAAATAAAATATACATTGTGTGCAATTTGTGTTCTGTGCAGAAATGTGTATACCTTTGGCTAAAAAAAAAAGAGAAAAAATCTTAAATACCTAAGAGAGTTTAGCCATTCTAATTGGTTGAGAGGAGATTACATGGCCATGTTTAAATGTGTCATATGAACATGGGGAGGTGTGTTTAAACATGTCCAAAAGATTGTGAGTCAATAGAGGGCGCTATCAGATGATAGGCCCAGGCCCAATTTCAGTTGGTAGGTCGCATTTTTGGCTTGCGCTCAACATGTATAGAAACTCAACGAAGAGCAGAGGCGACCTGATGCTAGAATGTCAGATTTGTTATAGTGCGAAAGGATCCTAGTAAATAACATAATGGAGTTAGGGTCCACTTGGTTAAACGCTTTTTGTCTGTCATCCTCACTAAAAGAACAACTTTTCTTAAATAGGTTTTTTCTTTCTTCTACATAATAAACTTGTTAAGTTGCTTTCAAATTACAGGGCAAGATATTCAAATTAGACGGAAAACATCAGTGAACACAACAACATATTGAAATAATAGTGGAAGTTTGGATGTTGCAGCCAAAGAAAGAAAACGTTCGTATCGAGCATAAAAAAATGCATTTACTTTAAACGCTTGACCATCTGTCTTTGACGTTTAGAAAACGAGGTAAACAAAAATGTTAATTTTTGAAACTCAAGGGGAAAACAATTAGTGAGCTGTATTTTTTGTGAAAAAATGAACAAGAAAAAAAAAAGATTTAAGACTGAATGAAACTCTTAACTTCATCATCGTCATTTCATCATCATTTTTCCAGCAGCCCAGCCTTTCGGCCAACAAAGTTTAATATCTACATGTAAATATACAAAGCACACTTTCTGAATTTGTATTACTTGTCTGTGTAATACAAAAACATCAATTAAATAAAAAAACACTTACTGATCTATGTACAGGTTTTATATTAAAGCTAGTACTGCAAGTAAGATTGTTATACAGGAAAGAAATTGATCTTTCATACCTTCAGCTTTCTCAATTATTTTACAGCTGTTTTTTCTTTTTTACGTAAAAAGAGTTTAAGCTGTATCTGCCCGACTATGGGAGTTCCCATAGAAAACACAAACGCTGTGGATACCTACATGTGTACCTATACCTACAGGAAAAACTGTAGATGAACAAGTTACATGTAGCACAATTTTCTTTATGGTCTCATTACTAGTGACATGAGATGGGAGACCTGGCAAAACACCCTCCTATACACAGGCAGCAGACTGCCAAAAAGTACCATACCTTTCAGGCTAGCAAGGAGCAAGTTCGATCAAGGGACTATAGTTGACTATTGTCGACCATTGGTCGATTTTGCCTGGTACCCAGGATATATTTCATGCATAGGTAACCATGGAACATTGACTACTGGTTGACAATTGGTCGCTGCTCGAACTTGCCCCTTGTGCATGGATTTCTTCTGTTTGTACAGCTGCCACTGGTACCACAGACTGCCACAAAGTACCATACCTTCCAGGTTAGCATTGGGTGCGTGGGTTTCTTCTGTTTGTACAGCCGGCACTGGTACCACAGACTGCCACAAAGTACCATACCTTCTATGCTAGCATTGGGTGCATGGATTTCCACTGTTTGTGCATCTGTAACTGGTACCACAGACTGCCACAAAGTACCATGTATGTACTGTCCAGGTTAGCATTGGGTGCATACGGGTTTCTTCTGTTTGTACAGGTGGTATTATGTGGAAACCCTATGGCTTGTGTACTGTAGACTTAGTCTCCACAGTCTCCTGTGGTATTTTGTGGGAAAGAGCCAGTGGCAGGAGAGTGCACCAACAGTAATAGGGTTTTCTAGAGAATGATGTGCTATTTCAAACAGTATACAGTTTGTTGAGTGTACATTTATGTGTAAGGCAGTAAATATTTACTGTTTATGTCCAGGCAGCAATAAGCACTACTTAGGTACCGAGGTATGAACAATGTACTGTGACCAGTCAGGCAGACATTGGTTAACAAATGTCACTAAAACTGCACCAAGTCAACCTCAAGATTTGTTCACTTAGACGAGATGTTAAACATCTACACAGACATTCTTACATTGTTAACAGACAAAACACATTTCAGGATCTTACAATGAACTGGGGAACATGAACATCAACATTGTTACACAAAATAAACTTGGTGTTAACCATAAAACACCCGCTGGTTAAAACACCTGTAGTACCTACTTTGTTTGGCTCTGGTTTGGGATTGAGCAACCTCAGTGATTTTGAAGTTGGGTGAGATTCAAAATGATGGTCAGGGGGTCGAACCAGTAACCAAAGCCCTTAAAGTAGCGTTAAAAAGATGTGACCTCCTTAGTATGGTACCTGGAAGACACTGTAAAGATCATGAGGTGGGTTCACATGCCTTTGGTACCCGACTAGTCTTGATAGATGGCCTAAGGGTGAGACTTGATGCAGCGTTTGCTTCTCATTTTGTTCTTAAATGAAAATGAGTGAATGGAAATCTGTACAGAGAGTTGATCATGGTGGTATAAACTGAGCTGATGTGCTGATGAGGGATTGCGATCGTGGTGGCATGGGAGTTGGACAATGAGGATGGGTCGTGAGACACGGCATGGTGTTGAGGGCGCTAGAAGTAATAGTCATGTGGAGGAATATTAAGGGGCTCACCGGGATGGTAGGCGGGAGGAGGCGCCATTGGACGGCCAAGATTGTTGTAGCTGTCATAGCCGTTGATGACATCATCTGTGGAATTATAAACATTTTATACAAGTTTCAGATTTCTGTGATGACAAACGCTTCCTCTGCAATATTTTCACAGATGTAATTCTCTAGCAGTGGTCTGTATTACGCACTTGAGTTTTGAAGCATGTGTACAACACTGGTAGATCAATATCCCCACTTCATGTGACCCAACATATACATACAAAAATGTAAAATCTGTGAAAGTTTCAACTCAATTCAATCATTGGAGTCATGAGACAATAGTGAAAACCCCCCGTTTACATGTTGTTGTCACTGTTCTCACACATCGGTTTTGGACTCGCAAATCAAAAACATTTGTTGTACTCATTTCTCAAAAACTATAGCATCTCAAGCAAAACTAATTCTAGGTAAGGTTCCACCATGGCCAGCTTTATAAGTTTTGCAAATCTGTGCACATTTATTATTTTCAACCTTACCAATGTTGTACACACCCTTTTAAGAGTAAATTAAGACTCTTTACCAAAAAAAAATGATTGCTAATATTAATTCCAGAAGCGGTGACTGCAGTCAAGTCACACACCAGTTCAAAGCTGACTTTCCAAAGTCTATTCGGTCACAACATGTACTTTTACTAGGGTCATTTTAAGGTCACACGATATGCTGTGACCAATACCGGTGTGTTACAGATACGGCAGATTTAGTGGGCCTTGCCAATACACAGCCCAAAAACTGGGCCGAATTAATCGGCCCGATTTAATCGGCCCAGACAATGCTGGGTTTAAAATGCATTGTCCCTTGAAGAACCTTGTCATTTATAGATGACCGTGAACCATGAAGACCACAAATTATCCAAGGAAAACTGAACAAGGACCAAAGCTCTCTCTTGAAACGGAGGAGGGGGGCCAACATTGCTCAAACTTTGTCAAAACAACACCTTTCCTAGCTTATTGCCTTGGTTTGGCTTGGCTGCAACTTACATCGCAGTGTTACAAAAACCCACACATAACTGGCATGTTGCATTCAAGAATTAATTTGTCAAATTCCAGCCCTGTTCCAATTTCGTGCGTTCAATTATGCACTCCCGTAATATGTTATTTCCACAACCTCTTGTTTGTCTTTTGATTTGGGAAACACTTTTCTATATTTGTTAGTTTTTTCCTCTCTTTTTTTTTTGCAGACATAAATGCCAGATTTAATTTAACTGAAGCAGGTCAAACGTGCTCTTAGTATCAAGGTCGACGTTTTGAAGTAAGAGGAACGCCCCAAGCTGTCAAATAATACGGGGGGGGGGCCTGAAGCCACTTTACTCCCAGGACTTGAAGCATGGTTTCCCCCTCTTCACAGGTTCCTTGGGATGTAAGCTTTAGTTGTCATCATCCCCTTTGGGGAGACGGGCAGGCAAAACAAGAAGCTTCACCCTTCCCCAATCAAATTGTAAAACGTAATGCCCCTGACAGCATCCGAATCGAAACTGTTCAGGGTCTTGTAGAGTGCTTGTTGAATTGAAAATGACAAATTTGAACAGCCACAAATTTCTCTCAACCAATGGGGTGGGAAAGAGCCATTATTATCTTTAACAGATCTCGGACGATCTCGCTATAACATTATAATGTTATGCTGTGATTCTTATCAAGCTAGCATTTGACCAATGATCTTGGATTACACTAACTGGATCAATGACATTGCAATGTCCTATGTACCCATTGGGAAAAAATGCTGCCATTCCAATAACACTAATAATACTTGGTTCTAATATGGTATACCCCAGTAGCTAGATCGGGGGCACCTTACAAGATTATTATCCCTGTTCACCAGGCATAATTTGACCATTCCTCAAACTTTCTCAGCCCCCATGTGGACTATACAACTCTAAGCTGCTTAAATTAGCGCTAAGAGGATAATCAAAAACAATACTCTTTCAGTCATCGCAGGTTCCCATTTTTACACCTGGGTTAAGAGAGAAGCAAGTCAGACAGGCACTGAAGTTTGAAGTTTAATGGGTGCTTTTATGTATACTACCCAACACTTGGGACCTCCAGCTTTACCTCCCATCCAGACAAAACAATTATAGTTAAGTGACAAGACCAGGAGATGAACCCTACTCTGTCCACACCAGAACTTAAGTCTGGTGTACTAGACCAGCAATGACACTCCATAAAATAATATTTGTTTGGTTGAAGAAACTGGCTGCCAATTTAGGTGACTGCCATGTGCATCAAAGAGTTGAAAGGTGTATCGTTATAGGAATCTACACATGGCCAAATTTCACAGAGCTGCTTCAAATTCTGCTTAGCAAACACAAAAATGATACCAGTCACAGATGGTAGATGTGAGATGGTACTTTGGCCGGTAACCTTATTCTGGTAAGCGTAACTTTGTTGTGCCTAAAGGCAGCACTACAAAAATCGCTTCAGCAATTAAACATCTTGCTTAGCGGAAACATGTCACCAGCCAAATACACTGTGTGATGTATATTATTTGTGACTGGTTCCCTGCTATTTTCTGCTTGCTTAGACTGTCCAGACTTACCTGGAATGTAGTGGGGATTCTGCTGAGGCTGCATTCCACCTTGCTGTCTAATACTCTCTACAAGACGGATGTTGTCATGACCTAGGAACCAAAAAGGAGAATAACATTGTTTATTTTTTAGTTAACAATTCAAAAGCCAAAACGGAGGGTAGTGTCTGTCACTTTTCATTTAACTCTCATTACTGACTAATCCTGCGACCATAATTCTTTAATTTTTTTTCAGGATTGAACTACTTAATGAACCTCTTTTGAGAGCAGGTTTGAGCTGTGGTACTTGAAAAGAACTTACATTGGGCCTGGGTTCGAATCCATCTAAATTCCCAACCAACATTATGTCCGTTCTCAGAGGTTCGATGAAGAGATTTATCTCGAAATTGACCTCCATGGTTTGACTTTATTGTTTGAATTCAGATTTACAATAACTATGTTACTTCTCACAGGTTCATCACGAAATTTTATCTCAAAATTTGACCTCCAGGTATGACCTTACTGTTTGACCTCAGATTTACAAGAACTATGTTAATGCTCCGAGGTTCAGTGCAAATTTTATCTCAAAATTTGACCTCCATGTAGGAGCTTAATGTTTGACCTCAGATTTACAAGAACTATGTTAGTTCTCAGAAGTTCCGTGCAAATTTCATCTCAGAATTTGACCTCCATGTATGACCTGACTGTTTGACCTCAGATATTAACATCTGGGCTAGCCTTAGTTAAGACAAAGACAAAATTAATCAAAGGTGTTATTAAAGCTTAACTCCAGTGGGTGATTTACTAGGATCTGCCACCGCCCTAACAAAATCCAACACCATTCAGTAACTCAACACCCTAACTGATGATGGTATGCCTCATTCCATGTAGAGCATAATTAGTTTACAATACAAGTGCAGACCTCAGTCCAGCATAATCAAACCAACAAACCAACATTATTCAGTAACTCAACACCCAAACTGTTGGACTCTGATTATGATGGTATGCCCGGGCACAATTTCATAGAGCTGCTTAACGGCTGATTTTGTGCTTACTGTGCAATTTCCATTTCATAGCACTGCTTACCGTAAGCACACGAAAAGGCATGCTACCCTTCAGATGCTTACTGTTTGAAAATGAATGACGTCACAATGCAAATCCATGGTGAACGCGCAAGATGGCTGCCTAATTTTCTTGCTAACCTGTGAAATACACTTACGCTTAGGCAATTTTTTTCTGCTATAGTTAGCACGAAAATTTGCTTATCGTTAAGCAGCGCTATACAATTGGGCCCCGATCCCATGTAGAGCATAATTAGTTTAAAAGTGCAGCCCTTGGTCCAACAGAATCAAACCAAACATGTCATACAATTCAGTGGTTTACAGGGGGCCAGTTCTTATTCCAAACAAACCAACTGGTAACTCAACACCCAAGCTGCTAAAATCTGATTATAGCGGTATGCCTGATCCCATGTAGAGCATGATCAGTTTACTAGTGCAGTCCTCAATCCAACAGAATCAAATAACCACTTCAGAGTCAATCAAGCCATTTACCCAGAAAAATGTATTTGCAATGCGTGGTTCTGACGCATTCAACATGAATGAACTGTTAATCGCACAACAAAATCCCGCACCATCAACTCAACACTATTGGACTCTGGTTACGGTGGTATGCCTGATCCCATGTGAAGTTCGCCCTTCATCGAGGCCTTTGTGGCTTAGAGAGCTGCGTAGCCGCAAAGCGACTGGAACCTGAGACCACACGGGAGAGTGGTGCAAAGCCACGAGGGCCTACTCCAACTTGTCAAGAATTTCTAATATTTTTCTTTATTTCTTGATACTTGCTACCTTCCAAAGGTAGCAAAATACCAAACCAATCATTTGCAATGGGGTCAGCATTGGTTAACCTTTCAGCACTTCACTTACTTGCACAAAATTATGCATAATTTATGTTTGAATCTTTTTGAATAATAATTTTTTTAAATATGTTAAAAACACAGAATCAAATTGGAAAGGGCCTTGTGGCTTCGCGTATACCAAATGATGTGGTCTCCTCTTCACAGTGTTATCTAATCCAGGAAGGCCTCTTTAAAATTGTAAAATTATTGTTTCATGGGCTGGCAAAAAACTGGTTGCACGCTTAATGACATAGTCGTTGCTTCCACAGGAAACACAAAATTACAAAGAATAAATTACTCAAAAATTATTTTTTAAATGGTTAAAAATGGTTCCGTTAAGTAAAAAACAAAAATGTTAGTAATAATACCGTGTTCTTACATAGCACACATCTCCTAGTAGCTAGATCAAGGCATTTTACGACATTATTTCCCGGCTGATCGGGCATACTTGAGCCAATCTCCAAACTGTCTCAACTAACTGGGGAGCATACAAGCTCAAGCTGCTTTTATTAGCAGTAAGACATAAAACCATCTCCATTTATACCATCTGGGTTAAGAGAAGCAATTAATGGTTAAGAGAAGCAATTAATGGTTCTGAGAAGCAATTCATTGTTAGGAGAAGCAATCAATGGTTTTGAGAAGCAATTCATTGTTAGGAGAAGCAATCAATGGTTCTGAGAAGCAATTCATTGTTAGGAGAAGCAATTAATGGTTAAGTGTCTTGCTCAAAGACAAAAGTGTCATGGCAGAGATTCGAACCCACACTCCAATGACTAGACCATCAAAGCTTGAGTCTGATGACCGCTTGGCCACGACCGCCACATTTAAGTGTTGTTTCACTTTTGTTTGTCTGTTTGTTTGTTTGTTTCGTAAATAAACAGTTTCTTAAGCATTAAAAGCAACTCATATGACAACAACAAAATATGCAAATAATACAACTGTGCCTTTTACCTTTTAAAAATAGTTTTATTTTTTTGAGTTGTTCATCAGATTCATCAACTTGAACGAAATTAACATCATTGTTCGTTTGTTATAGAAAGGTAGAAAGGTAAATGAGTGCATGATGATTACAAATATATATGAGTAAAACTCAATAAAAATTGTTTCATAATGTAACCAAAAAAACAACAACACATTTTGACCAGTGTCATACTGGGCAAAAAGTCTCACAAAAAAGCTCCCAAGTGCCTAGAAATCAAAACAGCACTGTGACATCACACCACGGACCCCATCCAAACAGGACAATGGAAAAATCCATAGTGACGAAGATAAACAACCTTCACCCAGTCCGTGGTGTGATGCAATGGTTTACTCCTGCAGCCGATTTCACGAAACGCTAGGATTAATCCTATCTCGAGTTAGGACGAGTAACTAGTCCTAACTTAGGATTAATCTTAAGGTTTACATGTTACACAGTGCAAGGCTGGGACTCGTCCTAAGCCCTAAGATTAATCCTAAGTTAGGAAGAGTTTGGTGAAATCGACGGCTGTTTACTGAGGCACTGGTACTTCTGTGTTGTTTTTCATGCTGCGTTTTTTATGGATTTTTGCAGGGAACCATGCAGGGTGCTGCAAATGGCGGAGGGTGGGGGGGGGGGAATAACATAAAAGAGGGGATGGGGGTAGTTTTTCCAATCAAATTTCAACACAGTTACAGGGAGGGAAAATTTCACACTTACGATCGAATAATAATTGAACACAAAACAAACGAGGATAAACAGTCAAATTAGCTGAGTGATTTCGTTCAAGTTGATTTTTAAAACGAGGCAAATAGACAAGAGGATCTTTCAAATTAAGGCAGAGCTTTATAACCAAACGCTCCCTCCAGCTACCAACTGGACGGATGATGGCACTTGCTGAAGGACATGGGCTTATATGCTTGTTCACTGAAAAACCCATCTTTCCAAATGACCACACAATATTCACTATTTAGATAAAAAATAACCTCACAAAAGAAAATGTTAACACCCAACAACTCATTCTTTAACCACACCATATTCCTATAATATTTTAGTCTAACAAATGATTTATGATATACAAAAAATGGATAGACACTGGCCAGTCTCAGATTATACATGTAAGGCAGTCATCAAGAGAAATCAATGTATTAAATGAAACTATAAATGCTTGTGTGAATCACCCGTTTGCGATTTGATTCAAATGATGTCTAGTAGAATGCCTTGTTTGAATTCATCAGACTACGTCCAGCTACATGTACGTCACATGGTGTAAGCTTTTCGCACTGCAACCTCCAAACCAGCAAGGACTGATATCCTTGCGGCATATATTTCGTTAAGAATTGTGCGTTATTAGTTATCACACAAGGGCGAGTGGAATACAAAATAGTATCTCCTATCCAGCGAGGCCAAAAGCCGGGTTGGATATGGGATGCAGAAGCGCTATATTTTTCCATATTCACCGAGCTGTGATAATTAATTTATCTTCAAGCAAACTTGACATGCAGCTGGACGCAATGCGCGGTGTTGGAACAGTTGTTCGTTTTGTGTATAGCTTCTTTTTTTTTACGCAATACGCAGAGTTAGAACAGCATAATCAACAGGGTGTGGTATGGGCCGTGCAGTAGAGGTTTATACCACACTTCTTTTTGCTATGGGTCGACCAATCAGAATCGAGGATTCAAGTTTGATTGAAGAAAATATTGGTTATCACATGAGCCTAAGTGGAATAGGGAAAATGTAGCACTTCTGCGTCCCATATCCAATGAGGCCAAAGGCGGAGTTGGATATGGGATGCAGACGCGCGCTATATTTTCCCGTATTCCACGATAGCAAGTGTGATAACAAATTGATCTTCAAGCAAACTTGACGTGCAACTTAAAATAACAGAATACGCGGAGTTAGTTGAAACAGGGCGTGATATGGACCGCGAAATATTGCATAATATCACACTCTTGTTGCCATGGGTCAACCAATCACAATCAAGGATTCAAGTTTGCTTAAAGAAAATGGTGTTTGGTGTCTCTTATGTAATAAGAAAAGCTTGCCCTGAACTGTGCGAGAATGTCTGGGGATGTAGTCTGAGGAATTCAATTTGAGCATTCACTAGTGACTGAACAAGGCATTGTACCAGACATTTAAATCAGACTCATATATGACTGAATGATGATTGTGTGTATTTACACAAAATTGTGTTTATTTAAATAAAAAATCATTTTTGAGGTATTGCAAAGTGAGGTATCAATGTATATTCGGTTTGCGATAACACCATGTGAATATATCTACTTTGCTGTGTAGATTTGTTCTTTGGGAACTAGGTCTTGCTTCATTCTACTGCCGCCGGGTAGATTTTGAACAGAAAGCCCTGGGCTCAGCTTGTCTCAAACCCAAGCTTTGGCTTCGATATGTGGATGACACGTTCATCATTTGGTCACACGGATTGGAAAACCTTGATGACTTCCTTATGTCACCTTAACCGGCAACATCCGAACATTCAGTTCACCATGGAAACAGAGACATCCGGTTCATTACCTTTCCTTGATGTACTCATTTCCAAGAGGGCTGATGGTTCTCTTGGCACACTCCGTGAACAGAAAATCGACTCACACAGACCACTATCTTTAATGCTCGGTCATTCACCCTCCTTCTGTGAAAGCCCTCAGTGAACCGCACCCTACTTCGGAGGGCACACATGATTTGTGACGATGAACACTTAGCAAACGAACTGGAGCACCTTAGCACAGTGCTAAAAGAGAATGGGTACAGGACTAAGAAACAAGAATTGTTTCCCGAACACAACGCTCAATCTGCAAACTCCGAAGATATGCCCATTGCGGTCCTTCCATCCATACACGAAGGTAAATACGACTCTAGCAGTCAAGCAGGAGTTTACCGAATTCCTTGCTCATGTGGTGAAGTGTACATTGGCGAGACTGGTAGAGACCTTAATACAAGGCTGAAAGAACATAACGATCATGGCCGCAGAGGGGAACATGACAAATCTGCCATTGTCAAACACTCTACCGATCTAGACCATGTCATAGATTGGAATCAGGCTCGAATCATAGCCCCTGAGAGACACTGGTATACACGGCGCATCAGGGAAGCTATCAAAATACACAAGCACAATACAGTGCCTCAAGACATCGGCTATTTCATAAGCAGCATTTGGCACACAATCCTACCACCCTACTCCACTGATATCCAACAGTTTACTGACACGCCCCACTACACCGGGCACCCACACACAATGACTCTCAGCCCTCCAATCACAGCTCTCCTTTGAGAAGAACCAATCAGATCAGTGACTGACTCTACACTGAAAACTCTGAATCCTAATAAATAGGTCACCATGTCTCACACTCTTCACTCTCCTAACAACGTTGAGGACCAACTAAGAACTCCCTCCCCAGCAGTGTAGTTAACAACGAGAAGTCCCCTCGATCCACTAAGCGTAAGTAGAAGTCCCTGCCGATTTCCTACCTTCCGCCCAGGTAGTAGTTAATAAGCAGGAGAGTTCTTTTCAGAACTAAGTAGTTTCCTGAATTTCCAAAAATCTACGCTGCGGCAGTAGAAAAAATAGCAAGACCTACTTCTCAAAGAACAAATCTACACAGCAAAATAGATAAACACATGGTGTTACCGCAAACCAATAAATACATAGAAGACAGAAAGTTACTATAAAACCTTTTTATGTCATTAAAAAAAATTCCAGTATCCATGATATTTACACTGGATCAAGAAATTTATAGATTATAAAAATTTTCCGTTTGTTTTCTTAAGCTTCTATCATATTTTTAAAAAAATAATGAACATCAAAGTTATCAATACCCTTAATATCAACAAGTTTGTGACGATGTTATTTTGATTTGATTACTTCGTCGTGTGCCCGGCAGAAGTGCATAAGTCTCTCCTTTTTTTCTCCAGGCACACAAAGTACTTTTTGTCCCAGTACTAGAAGGCCATAAGCAATAAAATGGCTCCTATGAAGAACAACAAAACACTTTAAAAAAAGAAAAAAATGTGCCTTATCGTTACATTTTAGTTACTTGAATTACCAACCCCCAAGACATGTCTTCCCACTCCGACAGAATTTAATCTTCCAATAAAATGACTTATAAATGGCAAAAAACCAATTCAACTTTCCAGCTCAGTGTACTTGAAACACAATTTTGTGCATTAAAGCTTACGCCCGTTTCTCCAGTACCAGTTTTGTCACGCTCTTCTTCGGCGCACACAATGACTTATTATGGAAAAATGGACGACAAAATTGTGATGACTTTATATTCTACATCGACAATCAAGAACAGAACTCCTGAAGAAATTGAAAGACCATAAAAAAAAGGTTTAGCTCATTGCAGCATCTCCAATCTTGCACAATTCGGAATGTATAGATCTGTATGATTATCAATCGGCAATTATCAGCACAAATCAATTTTTGTTTAAAATTTAATATTGCGTATATTAATTCAGCAATGGCTCAACATCTGTTACCCGGAACATTTTCAACGTTACGGTAAAATTGTTTCAACGGACGGTCAAAGAATCATTGCATAAATAGAATCCATTAGAAACTCATTAGCACCATTAGATATGATTGGAAAAACTTCCAATGAATTAAAAACAACCAGCTGTCAATAGTACCTTCTGAGACATTAGTACAAATGCATAAACAATATCATTCCCATTATGTACAAAAAGTAAAATGTTGCGTAGTTTTTCAAAAAAAATTCAAAACTCGTCTCTTAGTTTGGATGTTCATACGACACCACACTCGCAACTGAAAAAAAAAAACACCTTGAAAATGTTTAAGATAGATCTGGCGGAGTGACTTTGGCAACGGCTATTCGCTTCATTGAAGAAAAGCCCTTGACAGCAATCTAGCAAAAGCCACAGCCAATACGGAAAATTCGACACAGTCATTTAAGTATACAAGGATGGCTTCAGGTACACTGTACATTGAGTCTGACCTTTGACCTACATGTGGCTCAGAATCTTGACCTGCTTGAGACAAAAGCCAGAGGGGCATGCCTGGAATTATACAAAGACCAGGGAGGCAATGGCCTCTGTTGCCCCCTGGTCTTGGCCTTGGTGCCCCTTTCCAAAGTTTCCCATAGACTTTAACATTTTCCAATGGAATGTGCCCTTTGCAAAATGAAAATGGCCTTGCCCTCTCAAAGATGAAATACCGGGCCTGCAAGTGCAAGGGGGCATGCCCACTCCATCCAAGCAGGGACACTGGAACTACATGAACCTGAGAACATAATAGGCTGTGAAACAATACGCTGACGGGCATGATTTTGTTCCCATTAATTAATTCTGAGCCACAAACAAGTCAAAGGTAAGAACACTAGCTCCTACGACAAAAAAATAGCAATTACAAATAGCCCTTTAAAAAAAAAAAGGAAATTTAAAAGCTTTTTAAAATAATGAACCGTGAGTTACAAATGAAAATTTTTACAAAGATTACCAGTACATACAAAATGAGCATGCAGTGATGTTAAAAGTGTAATACATAAAAAATGAGTGATAAAATAATGTAAATAAATACAATGATATTTCAGACATGCATTAGAAATCTTGTCCGATGATAAATTATGAAGCAGCAAGTAATAGGGTGAAAGTTCATGCAGTTAACATATGAACACAAAATAATGATACATGGACCGTGTGTTAAAAATAACAAATCCACCCACTGTTCCCATTCATTTTCTACTGTGAATAAACGAAATCAGTGTTTACTTCCAGCTTCAGGCTGACTTTTAAATCAGAAAGTTGTCCAATACGTAAGGGGGAGTTTTATCACTTAACATTGGGCATGATGGAAGGCGCGTCTGCACGCAAAATGCTCATGAATAATGTGTGCAGCTGTTGACGTGGAACGTCTTGGTGTGGTTGAAGTTCAACAGTGGTTGACATGTATGGGGGCGCCAGTTGTCCAATAAGTGTTCAGCGCAATCAATCAATCAACCAATCAGTTTGTACAACTGGACACAGGTCTGGCATTGGGGGTTACACAATAACCCCCCCCCCCCAAAAAGGGACATTTAGAGGCATGTTTTCCAGTACCTGTTTTCCAGTACCTGTTGTCCCTCTTTGTACGATTAAAACGAAGCGTAGCACGGTAGCTACACAATGGAAAGTCTGGGTGGATATTTCTTGTCAGCCGTTCGGCTGCCAGCAACAACAAAAAACTGAGGGTGCTCTGAAATTGATCAGGTTATACCTTGGCAAATGTCATCTGATGTGAAGTGGTCAAGGACAGACCAAAGTGAGAATTTCATTTGGCTCAAGTTTTTCTTACAAAGTACATGTATGCTATAACATTAAACAATAATCACCAGTTTTAAATGCTGAGTTCAGCTTTGAAGGGCAGACACTTTTAGCTTTCAATTGGATCGGAAAGCACTGACTTCAATTGTTCCTGCGATAACAGTAACTGACGGGGGACCGGTTGTTGCATTCCTTATTAATAACACTGTACATGTATAACCAGCGCCTGCCGCACAAACAAGGATATTAACATAATTACATTTACAGTTGGCATTTCAATACAGCAACAACAGAAACCAGATATAAAGCAAAAAACGATAGCGGAGTTGCATAAAATGAACAAGGCTCACTAAGAACCTATAATGGCAAAGAACGGCATAAACAACAACACCAGCAAAATCATGCATGTTACACATTGAAAATATGGTTAAATGATTCAATGTAATGTAAAATAAACTGACAACTATACGTCTAAGTCACGGTTGAAATGAAAGTGAGGCTTTATGAAAGAGAGGCTCCTGTTGCTTACATGCTGCTTACAATATTCTGAGAATAAAAAAAAGTATCAACTCAGTTAGATCCTCGTCATTTGATTGGAGGATTGTAGGTCAGGCAGCATTCATTAATTCAAACCATTTGGTCTGCATCATCAACCATGCATTTTGGAGCTGTGCATTGTCTATCGACACTTTTCGAGTGTTGCATGCTAGACCACACCATGTTTTATATACACATGTACAGCAGCACAAATCGCCCCGCAATGGGATTGCCAGAATGCAATCTTGTACAGTTTGTTTATTCTTGATACGTTCTTGTAGTTTTATCCTGCAATCAAATGATAAAGATCTACTTGGATGATATATAAAGCAAATAAGGAACATTTTGCATTCGTGCATTGAAGAGAATACTTTCGTCTGTTGAAAGATTCACTGTGTTGAATGGAACATTCCCTTCTTCAACTGATGAGAATATGCTCAAAATTGCACCTGATTTTTCTACTTGTTTTTCTTTTCTTTTTACATTATTTCATTCCTGGCTGGAAACAAATAAGGAACTGGATGGAGCTCTTTCATTTAACTCAACAAAAACTGCTGAAAGGGAAACTGCCACTGCAAGCCAAGTTGCCACTGCAAGCAGACAAAACTAGTCTGGTTACTTCAGTCAGCATTGTGTGCTTACAACACCTTAAGATTCGGGGACTAAAACTTAAGACGGCTATCTCATAACTAAGTCAAATGTTTCCACGATCTGCAAGCTCTGTAACTAAACCCTTCACCTTCAACAGACATGACACATAGCTATTCCTACAAACCACAGATGACTACATTTATGTCGATAAAATTCACCCTCGATCAAGAAAACCTCAGACCTTTTTTCAACCTTGGCCGATGCCAGATAACAAAAAACCTTACAAGTAGAAGATTTAAAATGTACCCAAGAAGCAGTTGTCCCATTTGATCTCTGCATGTCATCACTGCATCTAATCGATACTTCCATCACCATCTCACAACCAATCATGACACCAACAAATCCAGACAACATTTTACCACTTCCATAAAGTATGACCATTTACTTAGTGTTGTCTCCGTCACAACTAAACAACCGGAACATCACACCAGCTAAAGTTGCGGAGTCCAAGAATTAGTATCCAATGATATCTTCTAGGGATATCGCAATTTTTCCTTATCGATATCTTTATCAACACTTCACAGTCACATCAATAACGACACCAACAAAGTAAAGATGCATTGCAGTCATAACATATGAATTTTCCCGACACTTTCCTAAATCCATACTTCCACAGATTTTCACTTCGAATACACTTAGCCTTAATAGACTGGTTGCCAGTCCCTCCATTATTCTTATGAGTGTGAGTGTATCAGCGATTATGTGGTTATGCAGACCCGAACAACTGACAACGCGGGAACAGACTGTCTCATAACTAATCGCTCATGATTATATGCAAGATTTTGTTTCTTCACGTTTCACCATACACGCTGGGACTGAATATAGACGAGACTTGTACAGCCTACGGTGAGCTTCTTGTATTAAATGAAAATTCTCAAAAACCAGCATCATTAAAATGGTAAGTATGAAGAACACAAAAGTAAAAAACAGTGTCAAAATCGTTCATGTAGCGAGGTCTGATATCTTTACAAGTTATAATTTCAAGGCACTGGTATTCAGTACAAAAATCTCGCATCTGGAAATTTTAATAAGTTCTGGTTTCGATATTATTTTGTGGTTCTGCTCTCACATAAACCTTTAAAAGGTTTAAGGGAGGTTAAAATATTTCAAGACTGCTAAATGTTGGCAAACAAAGTAAAAAAACCCAATTTTTTAAACAATTAAAAAAAACAACTCGGGGACAACAATATTTTCCTGTGCATTAGAATGTTGAAATGTATGTATGCCATATGGTTTGGTTTGTGTTCTCCCAAAACATGCTAATACAGACCATGCCATGCTGTTTCAGACTTCAACCATGGAGAGAAAGAGACAGGCAATTTGATTTATCCTAAACAAAATGAACATGTACCCTTTACAAACTAATTTATTTGTTACTTATTTTTTTTTTCCCATCAAGAATGGACTTCAGTACATGTAATTGACACACTCCACCCGGCGTCATCTCAACAATGAATCTTGGTTGTGCTATTTTTGAAAAATCAGTTTTACCCGACTTTTCAGCGACTAGCCAGCAGGACCGGTTAGCTAGCTTTTTCTTTCACCGGTCTGCAAGGTTTTTCACTGGTCCACATTTTAAAGCTTACTATCAGTACTGTCATTTGCACGGAAGCTTGTTTTTTTGAAGGAGTCTGAACGATCAGTGGTTTACTAGTAGCTGGGCAAACAATAAACTAGCCAGGATTTTTAACTGGTACTTGGGTGTTTTAACTGGTATTTGGCCAGCCGACCACTGTTGAGGGAGAACACGGGTTGTGTAGTGAGCCGATAGCACACGTACTCGCCCACCATACCTTTGCATGTAATTTGACTCACAAAAATGGCAACCCATGAGACAGTGGCCACATGTGATTTCAGTGCAAGGGGGGTCAGCACTCAAAATGTTGAGGGAGAAATTTTAAGACGAGAAAACTGGCTTAGTTCACTTCAAGAAGATGCAAATCACACACATCTTCCGAGTATTGCTCTGCAGGAATTGCTTTTCCGGTACTTGTTCCCATTGAATTGGGCAAAGATAATACACGATTACCAACTTTTTGTGGAATAAAAGGTAAGTTTTTGTGGCTGGCTACAACAAAAACCATTCAAGGCATTAACTCAAAAGAGTGGATGCATTGCCCTGGCACAGTAACTTTCTGAAAGCTTAGGGAAGAGGGTGGGGGGATGAGGAGGGGGTGGAGAGGAGGCTAGGGGGATATGGCGGGGTTAAAATCTGCACTGAGCCCAATTTTGTACAGCTGCTCGCTCAACAAATTTTTGTCCTCAGTAAACTCCGCGAGGAACCAGTTACATAGTAAATTACAAGGCACTTTGGCTTGGAACCAGTTATCATTACAGAATTGATTTTTTGTTTTGCTTAGGAAGCCTGTGAGCTAAACAGGCTAAATGAAAACAAACACCAGGTATTTGTCTGTGGTAAAATTCAAACCAATGACATTTTCAGAGCAGATGTCTAAGCCACTGGACCACTGAGCTCACCTGGTGATGAGATGCCAGGTTGAATCCAGTAGTTAACATTAACAGTGGGTTGTGCAATCATTTTTTGATTTCCGATCTAAAAACAAATTTTCCCTGCAGAAGTCGGACAGTACTGAGAACGTGTTGGTGAAAAAGTAAAGCTAAATCATATTGGACTTTGTCCCCGATGCAAGAATTGAGCAAGTTACAGGCCGTATGAGTCCACTCTTGTTCTGAGTGGGTGATACATGCGATTATATCTACGGATCCATCCATCACCTGTGTGGCCGTCTTCCGACATGTCCTCCAGCGCCATCTCCTGGTCGCCCATCCCCCTAGAGGATGCTCCCTTCTTGCTCTTCTTGACCTTGGGCAGGGCCTCCTCGTCCATGATGCGGTAGAACTTGGCCAGCTTGACGGAGAGGAAGATGGAGAAGAGAATGAAGATGGCACACCAGCCCGTGGTGAACCACAACGTGTTCTGTTGATCAGGAGAACATTTCACAATACATGTTAAGGTTTTAAAATAGTACTGTACAGCTACATCAGCAGCGAAGCAACAAGGGGCTTTGGGGGGCATTTCCAGCAAGAGGAATATAAATTCCTACCTTCAGCTCCCACCGAGTGATTTTCATCTTTTAAATGTTTTCTTCTTGTAGCCCATAACCAAGAGTGGCTTTTTAGCCTTGTTTGGGGCAAACTTGCATTAAAAAAATAGTAATTATTTGAAGCAACAACTACTTCATCATATGCAATGAAGAAAAACAGCTTCAACCAAGGTTTTTTATACAGTCCAGCACAGTCTAAATAAAAGGATGGTAACGAGTCAGTGCTGTAGTGTGACAAAAAGCCACACTCTCTTTTCAATTCTTTATCAACTAAGTCCAATATGAGGATGATCCTCTGCTCTGCACTCTTGACATCCCTGATACCTCAGTTATTCTTGTCATTCTACGAGGGCTCTTCACATTTGCTTCTCATTTAAAGCTTGCGTGAAGAAGGAGCTCCCCCTAGAGTTAACCAGGGGGGGCATGAGTCAGTTCGCCTGGGATTGACTTCCCCAAACTCCGGTCAGGGGAAGGGAACTTCAATTCCCAGTGTACGACAGCTTATTAAATTGTCCGATAATTGAGCTTTCAAGTGATGTATGAATGTCATTACATTCTCTTCCCACGAATTCCTTGAGGTGGATTAAATTAATTCTTTGAAACATAATTAAAAACAAAACTGCTGTCAGGAAGCGACTTTTTGGGGGATATTTGATTTGAAAGGGTTTGTTTGGTTTTGGGGTTTGTTTTTTTTAGATTATGCAACTTTTTTATGTAGGCAATATTTTTCTGCACGAGACTGGTTTATGCTCTTATTGCTCTTGCCATGCACTATCAAAAAATCCTGTTGGTAAGTCACTGCGTCACACGCGTGTGTATCTGCTGCATGCCAAAAACCTTTCAAAGCTGGCATGCTTACATGTGGTTTTCCCCCCAAAATTATCCACCCATTTTATCATTCAAAAGCATTCCTTATGTCAGAAACGTTCATTCTGACAACATCTTGGTCTTTGAAGAACGTAAGTCCAACTGTTAACATTTTCTTGCATGAATCATCAAAGAAAAATTAGCTGAATGCAACTCCTACGGGCTTCTGGTAATGTGGCGCCAGTTTGGGTGAAGTAGGTGTGGCTTAGAGTGGAATCACGCCCCACTAACAAACAGAACAAAATTATATTTCAGGGTTCAAAACTTACACTGGACAATAGGACCGAGGCGACTGATTTTAGTGCGGGACAGTAAACTTCTTCTAACTCTTTGATTTTTCTTAACCTTTCTGGTAGCCCTAACCCCGAGTGGCCCACTTGCCACGTGGTGGATTTTTTATTTTTTTTTTCCGTTTGTCACTTGTTACATTGCTTTGAAGTATCTCCAGCATAAAAAAATGATGTTCAAATGTTGCTTTTTTAAAGTCTGATAAATATCTACTAATTATAAGTACCAAAGAATATTCACCGAAATGAGATAACTATTCTCTTTGTGCTTTTTCAAAACAAAATATACTATATACATACAGTAGCCCTTTTTCCAATGTTTATTCTGGTCCTGTAGAAACATTTCTGGTCAAGTTAAGATTTTTAGCTACATACCCAGCCGTCGATTTCACCAAACTCTTCCTAACTTTAATAGGACTAATCTTAGGACTTAGGACGAGTCCCAGCCTTGCACGGATACATGTAAACCTTAAGATTAATCCTAAGTTAGGACTAGTTACTCGTCCTAACTCGAGATAGGATTAGTCCTAGCGTTTCGTGAAATCGGCTGCTGCTATTTTGTGGACTTCCAGAGCTGCCAACATTTGTATCTTGCAATCAGGGAGATTTTGTACAACAATCAGCAAGATATTTAGAATTACATTCAGCAAACAACATAACAGAAATTTTGTTTTCCATAATCAGGGAGATTTTCAAACTTGTTCATCAGAACATGGAAAGATTGGTTTTATTTTCAGGGAACTTTCTGCAGAATCAGGGAGAGTTGGCAGCTCTGGACTTCTAAATGGATCTATGTGTGAGCTATGAAAAACAAATATTTGAATGCATTTTGTTCCCGCACTGTCGCAGAAGAGATTTTTTTTTTTTTTAGTCAAAAATGCAGAGCTACGGAAACTTTAAAAACCTTACCAATGAGTCGAAGACGTAGTAGCACAGTAAGTTCACCCCAGAGTCATAAGAGTCACGCAATGGTTTACACTGCGCCAAGTCATTCTCCAACTGCAAAGAAGGAATGGATAAATAATAACATCAGCCTTAAGTGATGTTAAAGCTCTGCATGTTGTGAAACATAATAAAAACTAAGGTAGTAAACTTGCATACTCCTGAAGACTAGCAGAGTACACTGTTCCAAATGTCAACACCACACTAGCTCTTCTCAGAACCAACCCAAAAGAGTTTAACATATGGTTGTACCCGCAAGTTTACTACTATAATTTGTTCCATTGTAGCCTTGCATTGTTAGTACACTCCTAAAAGCATTGCTGCTGTCCTGGGAGGTTAGGTTAAGTGCTTCTTCTTTGGAACCCTTTCAGATTGGTGGCAGTGACCGCAGCCACTGGTAGCCTGTTCCAGATCTGAACAGCTCTTGGTAAAGGGCTATCAAATTTCACAGTCTTTGTTTTTTGTGTTTTTATTCCTTAATTGAAAGTACATTGTCGTTTTCATGACATCGCTCACCATTTGCTAATTAGTTATTATTATTGCTCGTACTTCAATGTATGCTGAAATACAGATGACAGTATATAGATACAAATATTCTAACAGAGGTAGTAAGTCAACTTTTGCGAATGGTTGTCTGTAGGTGAGGCTATATTGATTGGTCTAGCTGTGTCGGCTTGATCATATGTCTTGGATGATGTCTGGTGGAGTACTTATATTTACTTAATCATGTAAAATTTTGTAAAGGAGGTCAACAATGATTCTTGCATCGGCGTTAAAGTATGTGCAATTCGTCTATTTGCTCAGTCTGGGAAACCTTTCAGAGATGTTTCAATTCACATTTTAGTAGAATGGTACCTGACCAATTTGCCTTTGAGCCTCGGTTCTGACCATGATAAGGAATGTTAAATGATTGAGGCAATAATTGCATCTGGAATGAAGAACATATTTTTGATTATTACCCGCCCATTGAGGTGTGACAACCAAATGTATATTCAATGCTTTCCAATTTCTGCTGGGGATAAAAAAAAAATGAAAATCAATCCAAAAGCAGACAACTCGGGCAGGATTCAAACCCACAACCCCAATATTCTAATCAAGACCATTTGGCTTATCCTACCAACCATGTATACTTAATAACCACTGTGCTCTGTGCTTTACGAGACGTGCAGAAAGAAAACAATCAACCGGCACACTACTCTGGTGGGATTCGAACCAACCACCCCCGCAATCTAGAGCAGATGTCTTAACCACTAGACCACCAAGTGTGCCACATGACAAGAGGGCAGTTCGAATCCTGCATTTAAGAGTGGGTACCGCAACAGTTTGATAGATGTGCTAAATGCATTGGGGAAAGGGAATGTTACTTTGGGTTTTTACCCTGCATTGATGAGCGACAAAACACTGTAAAACTCAATGCTTCCAGAATCCTACCGGCATACTACTCCATAGGATTCGAACCCAAGACCCATGTATTCCAGGGCAGTTGTCTTAACCACTAGACCACTGCGCTCGCCTGGTGACCAGCGGCCAGTTTAAATCTTTGCAGATAGAACTTGCCTCTTCTCAGTTCTTACCGGGCACACCATTCGGTCTTAATAGTCAAGACATCTCCGTGTAGAATGAAGGGTTTGTGGTGGGTTCGAGTTCCACCCAAGTGGCAAGCTTGATGATGTTTTGGGGTTTTTTTGCACGACTCAGAAAGCACTGAGCACACTGCAGGGATGTGTTTTGGTGAATGAGAAAATTCCTGACAACTGGCTTGCAAGCCTGGCGTTTCCTCCCTTATTCTACATCCAGACTCAGGAAGTTGAAAACTCTGTGCATCAACAGAAACACAAAGCTACAGATTTGGGCAAAATGCGGACAATCTCTTTCTCCCTCTGACAACTGGTTTACTTCTTTTAAGAAAAGAGGCGGCTTTCAGAAAATCCTGGAATCAGGACAAACCCTAAGAAATCTCATGCCTGACAGTTCCTATCACACTTCGGTGGATGGGTGACACACCCAAAATTTAATAATGGGACTCTTAAATGTCAGCCTACCTGGTCATTGAGATGCTCTACAAACTGGTCAGCATAGCCGAACACAGTGTCCACGTACGCTATTGTTATACCTTGTAGTGCTACCTCAGTTTTGTTTGAGTTGACATCAACCTCCACTTGAGCCAACTGCGAGCCAGTGTCTGCGATGCTGCTATTAATTGTTTTATTTACTGCAGAGAGCACCTCCGCATTATCCACAATCAACAGCTACAGGGGGGGGGGGAAAAGGAAATGTCAATTATAGGCCTGATGCATCGATTTTTTAAAGAGCACGGGCACAGAGGCGATTTCTCCTGTGCATAGGGCACTCCTACGAGGAAATTGTCAATTTTGATTGGAACATTCTAATGGGGCAGGCAATGACTGCGGGCAACAGAGGCAATTGCCTCCATTGCCTCCATGAAGCTCGAGGCCTGCGGTTACCTTAACTGGTTCTTAAACAACTTCTGCTAAGCAACAATAGACAGGGTACCAGTCACAGATGGTACACTTGAAATGGCAGTTTAGTTGGTAAACTTATTCTGGTAAGCATATATCTGTTGTGCTTAGCTAGTTTTTGTGCTTCAGCAGCTCTCTGAAATTGGGCCCATCACGTGAGGTTTTCCTCACAAATTTGCAGGAATCTTGGAGGTAATTCTTCACCGTATATGCAACAGCAACAAAAAAGGAGAGCACAGTACACTTTTATACCACAGTGTCTTACTTCCCAGGATCCTTCCTTACTCTAACAAAATCCAATACTATAAAAAATATACATATGGTTAGCGAGGAATGCAAAATTAGACAGTCAGTAACTTGAGGTTAGCCTCGAGGGTTTGAGATTTTCTGGGGTTATCCAGGGTTCGACCATGAGTTTAGAGAGCGTCTCAAAAAGACGGGCGCATTCTAGGCACAGAAGAGCATTCCCGCCCACGCCCGCAATCCAAAGAAGAGGAATCTATTACCATGGTATAACAAAACAATTGTTACACTTCCGGGGGGCATTCGCCTCGACTCGAGTGCCATTGCCCCCTCCGGTGTACAACACACCATGGACCCGGTCAAAGCACCCAACAATCGTACACCGCTCATTTGTTCAAAAAGTACTGTGGGAAAACATGGATCGAACTCTCACCTTGTTGACATCAATGGGAGTGACAAGCTCATTTTGAATTCTCCGCAACTCGAGACTTATGTTCTGAAGCTGTTCTCTGATGGCCTGTTATAAAAATTGGAAGAGAAAAAGCAATTTACAGGAGTCCACTTAAAAACAACAAAAGTAAAACACATGCCAGTTGTAAACACAATCAACATATATATGCGCCTGTGCTATGAGGATGATCATAAAATTACATAATTTTGTTAGCAGATACTTATATGTATTCAAGTGGAAGGGCAATTTTGTGTTTGTTATTTCAGATCAAATCATAGTCAAGCTGGACCAATATCCAAGAATGTTTAGCACGATTTTCAGCTCAGTAAAAAATGAGCAGGGTACCTGTCACAAATGGTACCTGTCACAAATGGTACCTGTCACAAATGGTACCTGTCACAAATGGTACCTGTCACAAATGGTACCTGTGACTTAGTATTTTGAAAAGCATAGTTTTGTTGTGCTAAGCAGCTTCAAGCAAGACACAGAGCCATAATGTGCCTCTCTCCAACCAGTATAAATGCAGAGCTCTCACAAGTCAGATTTTAGAAATCCTACTTTTTATCAAGCTGGTAGTCATTGTCGCTGCTCAAACAACAAAAGGTACAACCAAAAACCAGCAGAACATTTCTCATCCCCATTTTTATTATATTTTTAAGATGAAAAGCTCTCTGAAAAAAGAAAAATTTCCTGGGCACAATTTTATACAGCTGCTTAAGCAAGAACTATTGCTTGAACATTTTCTGCTAAGCAAAAATAATCAGGGTATCAGTCAAATATCCCACATGCAACATGATATTTTGGCTGGTAACCTCATTCTGGTGTTCTGGTGAAATTGGGCCCTGCCAAGATGGCCAGTGAACAGATGCAGTAGAGTATCTAAGCGTCACGTTGACATTCCCATGGACTTGGTCAGTGCGAAAAGTGTACTTACACTGTTAACTGGGTTGTTGCTCGCAGTGTCCAAATCTGCAGCAAATTCAGTCAAATTTTCAGCTGTTACAGTCATCTCCAACAGCTGTTAATGAAAAAAAAATATAATAGTAACTAATGATGGGATACACAATATTCATATTATTAAAGAGGTGCGGCTTCCCAGGTTGTATCGTCAAATGGCTTTACAGCAGTAATAGGTTGAATGGCTTCTGACTAGCACCCCTGAACAAAGATACTAACAAAATAGGGAGACAATCAACATTAGGGCTAGATAGCTCGGCTGGTACAGCGCCTGCTCGTTAGTCCGCAGGTCGCAGGTTCAAGTCCTGCTCTAGTCATTTTTTTTCTTTGTTCAACCCCAAATGTGTTAAAAAGGTGGTACAACATTTTAATACACATCAAAAAATCCATCCTGAAAAGTTGATTCAGAACAGTCCTCATGCAATACTATTTCTATTTTTGTGGTAAACGAAGATAATCTGACTAGAACAGGATATGAACTTGTGACAATAGGGTTTATGTGCTGCTACGCTACCAACTGAGCTATCTAGCCGAATGTTGGCCATCTCCCTATTTTGTCAATATCTGGTGCCCCCTAACAAATATTTCGACAAAATAGGGAGACTGCCAACGATAAGGCTAGATAGCTCAGTTGGTAGAGAACCAACACACACAAACCAATAGGTCACTACCTCAAATTATGTTCTAGGAAAAATTTTCCTTTATCAGCCAAAAATTCAAAACTATATCTGCTGTCTGAACTTGCGTCTGTTAAATTTTGGTTGAAAAAATGACATCTTCTTAGCCAAAAATATGTGTAAATGAGATGAATACAGTATTAAATCTACTGGAATGCCAGTGAAAAAAAAAAGCAGCACACACACGAACAATTAACATTAACAGAAATTGAACATTCATTTACAGACACTTTAATACAGTGGAGCAGGTTCTCCCAGACAATCCGCCGTGTATTTTGGTCAAAAAGTTGACCCTAACAAAAGCACACACTAGGGTTGAGCGGACGTGTCCTGACGCCGGCTCGCTGTGAATTCAACAGTATTCTGCCGCTATTTAAAACTTAAGTTCTTTGAGATTTTTTTTTTCTTACGTTGTATGAAGTTTGTGCACAAAAAAACAAACCCAAGCTTGACTTTTAACTTACCGACGTGAGTTCGTCTGGATCTATACTTCCCAAGTTAATCCTATCAACAGCGTCATTTAGGGTGCCTACCAAAGTTGGGTCATAGATGTCCATATTTGGCAACTCAATGGCACCCTTTAGCTTATCCTCAGAGTCCTGCTTTACTTTATCCAGTTCCTACAAAATACAAACAAATAATGAACGAAGGTGCGGGCAAAACTTGTACTTAAATTAACCCTCCTACTATCTATCTGACCATTCACTATCATCCACTGCGCTCATCTGAAACAACAGATCAAATGTGCCAGCCCTCAATATGATCGTGTGGTGAATGCATCTACACAGTACACAGTCAACCCTCCTACTGTCTGACCATTCAACATCATCCACTTTAGTTTTGAATGGTGACTAGACTGCGCCAACCCTCAATATGATATCATGTGGTGAATGCATCTTCACACTACACAGTCAACCCTCCTACTGTCTGACCATTCAACATCATCCACTTTAGTTTTGAATGGTAACTAGACTGCGCCAGCCCTCAATATGATATCATGTGGTGAATGCATCTTCACACTACACAGTCAACCCTCCTACTGTCTGACCATTCAACATCATCCACTTTAGTTTTGAATGGTGACTAGACTGCGCCAGCCCTCAATATGTTATCATGTGGTGAATGCATCTTCACACTACACAGTCAACCCTCCTACTGTCTGACCATTTAATATCCACTGAGGTTTTGAATAAAAAAATGAGACCACAAAGACAAGAGCTGGAATCAAGCCAGATCATCGGGAAAAAAGAGGTTACCCTACTTTGGGCACATCAAAAGGATACCCAAAGATGACCCTGGAAGGAGCCGACACTGAAAACAGACCTCGCAGACGACCACCCACTGGATGGACAACATTCAAACAAGCTGTAGCACCAGAGACATCCATTCTACAACAGAAGCTGGCAGTAAGGCTGAAAACCACCAGTTCTAGAGGAGCTTCACTAAGCAGAAACAATGTCTAGGCATAACCTGAGAGGACGGCCTACTACTACTACTACTACTACTACTTGTAAGGTTTTGACTGATAGATAAACTATCCCAGCCTGCAGTGTGATATCATGTGGTTAAACACAGCTATACAGTACAGTTTTCTACACAGTTGTCCCACCATACAATCCACAACCAACAACCCATGCTCGTTTCAAATGTTTAGTCATACCGCTGACGACTTCAGCATTAAATGCTTGATCTTCTTGATATTAGCGCCATCACTCTATCAACTTTTGCCATTCTGTCTGATTTTGTCATAATTCTGCCATTTATATTGTCTTTTTGTGGTTAAACCAGCCCCTTCACTCTACCCCGTGTCTCCTTCTCCATGTTCATCCTTTGCTTTTTCTGTGTGCTTTCTGCCTCTCCGTGCCCATTTCTTTCCACTTGACTGCACAC
This sequence comes from Pisaster brevispinus, assembly GCA_023634235.1. Lineage (NCBI taxonomy): Eukaryota > Metazoa > Echinodermata > Asteroidea > Forcipulatida > Asteriidae > Pisaster > Pisaster brevispinus. The sequence continues at coordinate 3,592,366 of JAMKCF010000012.1, forward strand.
ACCAGTATACTTGTTTATGTCTGTTGTATTGTCTTTTGGCCTTCAAGAAAGACTCCGCTAGAGTCCAAACGTCAGGCCATTAATTAGTTTTTGCATCTTACATCTATGTCCTTTCGTTGGTAAGCAGTTTACAACCGCTAACTCTATTTCCTCCATTCTAATACCTGTAAGACTCAATGAGATTACGGAGCAAGAGAGACCCAAGGGTTCCAGAAGTGAAGCCAAGTCATAGCCAACTCATTTTGCAAAGCCTGAAATCAGAAGGACTGTTACCTTTTGTACTTCATCTACAGTAAACATTGTCGAAAACTGCAGAGCTGTGTACAGAGTGGCGTCGTTTTCGCACTGGGTCAGGATTGATGAAGCAGTCAAATTTACTGAGGAATTCTTGAGCAGTAGCTCTCCCAAGAAGTACCCATCGCTGATGTAATCAGGTTGATCGATGGTCTGTTATGGGGAAAAAAAAAACGGGGGAGAAATTATGAGTAAACATGGTAAACAAATATACTTTTTGAGGCTTTGCATGGTGAGGTATCAATGTATATACGGTTTGCGGTAACACCATGTGTATATCTACTAGCAGTGTAGATTTGTTCTTAGAGAACTAGGTCTTGCTTTTTTATGTTCTACTGCCGCGGAGTAGATTTTTGGAAATCGGGAGACTACTTCGGGAGACTATTTAGTTCTGAAAAGACTCTGTCCAGCTCATCAGCTACTACCTGGGCGGCGGGTAGGAAATCGGCCGGGACTACTACTTTTAGCTTAGTGGATCGGATCGAGGGGACCTCTCGTTATTAACTTCAGTGCCGCAGAGTGAGTTCTTAGTTGGTCTCAACGTTTCGACTCGCTTGCTCTAGTCATCGTCAGGATGGAGTTGCAGCGACACAATAAATAGGGGTGGATCACTAGGTGTCCTGGTAGTTGGTGCACTCCAGGGTTTGCCTGTATCTTTTTTCAGTGACCAACCAGCGGGACCAGTTAGCGTGTCATTTCACTGGTCCCCCGGCTGTTTCACTAGTCCATAATTTCTATTACCACAGGGACGCTTTTCATAACTTAACTATCCAGCCAGACCAGTTGAAGAGAATTTTGACTGGGCCAGAGATGTTTTAACTAGGATCTGGCCAGCAAACCGCTGCTCAGGGAGAGCGCTGTACTCACTTAATCCGACATGTACTCCTTTGCCGAGAGAAAGACCAACTCCAGGTCAAAGTTCGTACACAATAAAAGGAAGGTTTACAGACCCTGTCCTTAAATTATTGCAAGCATTAACACAAATACAAGGTTTTAATTTATATTTTTCGCTACCTCGCTTCTTTCTAGGTCAAAGGAGATCTATTGATACATGTGATAAGAAAACAAACAAAAAAAACCCAAACACCAACAAATGTAAGAAAAGACAAAGTACTTGGCAAACCTTTTCAAATATTTCCAGCGATGCTAGAGGTTCACAGCTCAGGGTTCCAGTCCCAGATGCGGAAAACATCACCATGCAAATTAGAATGAGAATGGGACCAAATAGGAGGGAGAAAAACACACCCCTGCCATTAAAAAGAGAGAGAGAGAAAAAGATAGAGCTATCATAATGCCCTGATGGTTTTGAATCAGTCTTGGAATTCACTGTTGTAGCTGATCTTTGAGAGGGCAAGGCCATTCTCATTTTGCAAAGGGAACTTTCATCAGAAACTCTAAAAGCAAAAAAACAAACAAAAAAACACCCCCTTTTGTTACCCTCCTCTCTGTTCAGCCTCCTGCTTTCTCTGTGTGCTTTCATCTCTATCATCTATTTCCACTTGACTGCTTTTGTTACATCAGTATACCTGTTTATGTTTGTAGTCTTGTCGTTTAGCCTTCGAGAAAGACTCTGCTAGGGTCCAAACGTCAGGCCACTAACTATTTTTTTGCAAAGTCTAAAAGTCTATGGGAAACTTTTGAAGGAGCACCGAGGCCATGACTAGGGGTTAACATAAGCCATGGCCTCCATGGCCTCTGTGTAATTCCAGGCCTGTTGTAGGTCCTCCTATAGAGCCTGATATTGTGCCTTCACAAAAAGGCGGGATCTGTCTCCAGGCATATTTGGCCCTTGAAAAAAAGTAGGAACATTTATTGAGTACATGGTGTGCAGTGGCCGAGCGGTCTAGTCCACCGGACTCCAGGTCTGCTGTAGCTGATCAGCAGAGTGTGGGTTTGAGTCCCCGTCTTGGCACTTGTGTCCTCAAAGCAAGATACTAACATGCAACCATTATTGTCTCACCCTTCAGATGGGATGAAATGCCGTTGGTCCTGTGTGCTGTGTCACATGCACGTAAATAACCCAGTACACTTATTGTTCAGACTGGAGAGTTTGCCCTGATGTTTTCTGGCTGGCTGCAGATTGTGTGAATTTTATCAAATCACCTTGTAAGGTGATACATGTATAGGTAACTCTGAGGCTGAGGCTTGCAACTCGTGATAAAAAACTCAAATTTTCTCACATCTGAGCAACAAATCCCAGTGCTTATTATGAAAACCTTTATTGTCTTTCCTTTGTCAAGTCATTGTTGCATTGTTGCAGTATTTTCAAAGGAAAATTAATCACTCCAAAATGTTCTAAAAAAAAGAATACCAATACAGAGGCTTGGAAATTTTTTTGAAATACCGACCGTAAGTGGTTAAGAATTGCTAAGGTCAAAGCAAACACGCTTGGAATATAGAACCAGTTGTCTCAACTCTACGGAGGTCCATATAATGTAGGATCCCAGAGGAGGTCTCCAAGAAGGAAAGTATCTGCAAAAAGTCTCAAGGGCGAACCCTTTTAAAGCAGAAGGTACTTACGCAATAAGCACGTTGCCGCCAGCATTGGACATTCGGGTGCGCTCCGTGGGTAGCACATCTTTGTAGGCAAAGCTTCCCATAGCAACACCGATAACGTTGAATAGGACGATCAGTAGAGTCAGGCAAGTCACTCCAATCAAACCGTAATACCTACAGGCACAAATGGAAATACAGCACTTCAGATAAGCAGACACGAGAGTCAAACACTTTTTTTTCTGGTGACAGACTGTGCAAGTCTCTTGTGAATTTGAACTTCTTAGACCAAGTTGGTTTCAACCACATTGAGTATTACATGCGCACGATTTTGTTTCTCAAATACTTTAGTTTAACGCGGTTTATGGCTATAAAAATAACATTGTATTGTGGGAAAGTACAATTTAGCCATAAATTATATGAAAGTAAAATATGTTAAACAAATCCACAAAGATTACCCAAGAACAGGGCTTGACCTCTACTTCCGGTTACTTCGTAAACAATTAAGAATTTTGCCCAACTGATGTTCATTTTAATTATTAACCCTAGTCACACCAAATTTGTAAATGGCAAATGGGTTTCAGCAAAAATTATCAACCTCGTCTCAAGTTTTAATTCTGTTTTAATGTCAATTTTAACAAATTGATTGTATTATAAAAAATATTGAAATTGTATTTCTATCAAATTGCTACTTTTATCTTTAAGCAGGTTCTAAAGGCCCGGTATTTGGCTTTATTCAAGCGTCCCAAAGCGTGATGTCAGATGTTTGTGGCCAATGAGGTACCTTTTGTTGAACTCTCGCCAGAGACACCCATTCAAAAGATGTCATGTGCATAAGATCTAAACCCTGAGGATCATTTTATATGCTTGAAGTGAACTTAAAGGTAGTGTCATAGGTTGGTAAATACTCTTAAAAAATAAATGAACATAAAAACTGACTAATAGTGAGAAGCACTGCATCTTTTGATAGTGTAAACTATTTCAAGAAACAATTCCCTCCAAAGTAATATTTGGTTCATGGACAATTTTTCACCCAATAACATTTGAATCTGAGAAACGATTCATGCATGAGTCATTTGTCTGATTTCTGAGGGTTGGTGTCCGTCCGGGAATGCTGCAGCCAGATATGCGGTTGGTACCCGCTGTCACCTCGCTATTAAACGTGGATGGATTCGATGTTCTTGAGGAAATACAATGAGGGTTTTTTGCTGTTTTCTCAGCAAGTAGACACTGTATTCAGCTGAAACTTTCACATATGACTTTTATTGTATGTTTCTTAATAACTTTGCCTATAAATCAGCATTTTATTGAGAAAAACCAACCTATGCCCTGACTTTAAGAGTTGCCACAGCAGTCTTCTCAAAAAAATTAATTAAAATTAAGACTAACTCAATCTAGACAAAAAGTTGACTCCACTTCTTGTTGTTGGTTTTTTTTTTTTTCTGTCAAAGTGGACCACGTGGAATCGCCATAAATTGTGAACAATGGAAATGGAATCGTTAATTACCTATAATTGGAGTATTTGTCAACTGTTGTAAACAAACTTTCGAGCGGGCCCCGAATGTCATTCTCCAGCGTTGTGTTAATCTGTGAATTACAGTGAATGTAAACCATGTACAGTTAATTACAAGGGAAACTGACTGGGTAAATTTTTTTATTTTTTTGTTTAACTGACTGGGGACAATTTTTTTAATTGGTAGAACAACAATTAGCTGGAGTGGGACTTGAACCTGGACCTCCAGTGAGTGAAGTAAAGCAGGGATGTGATAGGCTGTTGAGAAAAAAACCTGAACTCTGAGCGCAAAGAGCGAAAGCATGCGAGCTCGAAAACTTGCGAGCATGAAGCCCAATATTAACATTTATCTTTGGTTTTAAAAGCCCTACTCTGCAATCTGGGCGTTATTATATGTTTTTTATCTTCATTTTTTTATGAATTTGATCTTTAAAAAAAAAATTAAAAATATTTTTTTTTTTTTTTTTTTTGGGGGGGGGGGGCAAAAAAACCCAGAATTTCTTTTTTTTAGGGCAAAAAAAAAACGGAATTCCGGTTTAAAACGGAGAAATCACATCCCTGAGTAAAGTTAAGTCTGTCCCGAGCCAATATGGCTCATCAGGCCGGTGTTTATATCCGGTTTCATCGGTGTTAAACAACTGGGAATATTTCTAATCCCCCCTGGCCAGGATGCCAGTCCATCGCAGGTTACTCCCCAGCTCTCCCAAGCACCCATTTGTACTCCTGGGCAGACAGAAGCTATTGTGATACAGTGCCTTGCTCAATAAGAGCTGCTCAATAACCACAGAATGTTTTTTTGCAACAACCATAGAACGTGTTCACAACCACGCAATTTTTTTTGCTGCCATGAACAGTGACAGTCAGAGTTCAAAACACTCTTGAACTGACGTTGATAGGTTTGGCAGAACAGGTAAGAAAATCATTTTAAAAATGTCCTCTTCAAATATATATTTTGATGGGAATGTTTTTACAAATGGTTTCTTCTTCACCTGATCCCCCTCATTAATTGACCTTTGAGCCCCTCTTCCCGCCATGGGTAAATACATAACACCTAGCTGAATGAATTGAGCCTGCACCAGAACAGCAACATTGATTTATTTCATTCATCAACCATCAGCGCAATAAGCGCCAACAACATGAGGAACATGAGATGATGAAGAAACGTTAGATGTGGAAAGGGAAACCCTAGTAGGGAAAACCCACGGAGCAGGTGAGAACTGGAAGAAAAAAAAAAGGAAAAAAAATCCATATATGAGCTCCGGTCGAAGGTGGGATTCGAACCGGGGTCCACAGAGGTGAAAGGCAAAAGTAACCACTGAGCCGACCTGGGCCCCAATTTCATGGCTCTGCTTACCGTAAGCAAAGAATCGGGCAAGGAATTCCACGCTTATGTCAAGCGTATTTCACGGGTTAGCAAGGAACTGTTTTGCTTGTGCGCGTGCGTACTCCACGTTACAATGCATTCTTTGCTCACACAGCTAGCGCAGAATTGCGGCGCTTGCACAATAAGCGGAGAATGGTGACCGTAAGCGCCGAATTTGGCGGTAAGCAGAGCCATGAAATTGGGCACTGATCAATAGGACTCTACATTCACTATGCAATACAGTGTAGCTTTACCTCTCCAATATTATCAGTAAAATAGCTTAAGAGCTTGGGCCCGGCTTTAGCCATCCATACCTGCTTGAGTGCATCTGACAAAGTGTCAAAGCTGCTCTTCACTGTAGAGTTCAAGTTATCCAACTCTTTGATGACATCACTAACTGCAGGCTGAGCCTTGTCATTGATAGCGGTAGAAATGTTGTTTAGACTACCCTCAAACTGTCAGGAATATCGTCAAGTAAACATAAAAATTGTTTAAAATACACTGATATGAAAAGAGTTTCCTTCAGAGACTGCCGTTAAAAACAGCCAGAAACAGATTTTGAAGAAAAAAAACACAGTCTTTGAGTTTAGTGTCACTTTTGAGAAAGGGATTAATAAGGTCTTAAACAGCCGTTTAAAACCGGCAGGGTCGTGGCCGTGCGATAGAGGACCAAGTTGAAGGTGGGGGTCCTTTATTGCACGGACACGACCCTGCAAGGTTTTAAAATGGCCATTGAAGACCGAGTCACAACTCTTTTATTCCCATTCATAAATACCTTTCCGCTAAAAACCTTTTTGAGAACAAACAGACTGACAGTTTAGCCTCAGCCCATCTCAGCTCCCTGGGGGCTATGCAGTCTGTGCTAAACCAATCACAAGAACCATCTCTGCCCTCACAGATTTCAAAATTACCCCTACATTGTCCTAGGTGAAGAGAACAATTATAGGTAGGTTTTCTTGCTCGAGGACACAAGCGTCATGACCAGGATTCAAACCCACACCCCAATGACTTAGCCACCTGGTGCAGTGGACCACTGGGCCATGGCAAAGCAAAGGTAAAGGGTGAATTATAAATGTTTACACTAAGCAACTTCTTCAACCTTGAAAACAAAAGGCAACATTATTATGATAACAAAATATAAAATACCTCGTTATAGAAATCATCAGCAGTGGCTGTTGCTATTCGTGCCTGATTCAACTGATCATCCACTGCAGGAATCTGCACAATAAAACATATTAAACAAACATTATTAGTTGTCTTTGTTATCCAACTGTAAGCTCCATGCAAAGTAGTACATGTACAGGGGTGCATAGTTGGTGTAGATTGGTGACAAGGAAAAATAAGATATTTGAGTAATTACCAAACTATAGTCTGCGACTTTAGCTAGCATTGAGGTGTTTGGGCAATCAGAACAGGAGAGTCCATCCAGTTGTGTCTTGACTGTCTGAAGTAAGCTCTCAACGCCCGCTGTTCCATCAATGACTTTACTGCGCGATGAATTCATGCTGTCTAAAGCCACGTAGATGCTGTTAATATCTGTGTGCAGAAAATATCCAAAAAATATCCACTGCGTTTCTTTTATTTGGTTCTGGCAAGAGTTCTAGCAGGGGCTTGGATGAAGGAGGGTCGAAATTTAATGAAAGCATTGAATGTACTAAATGCTCACTCACAATTCTGTAACACATAAATGAAGGGTTTGTATACAATCAAAAATTGGGTGTAAACAATAAAAAGTCGTGTTTGATAAACACAACTACATGTACTCTGCAAGCCAGTCAATCTCTTTACGTTTGACCTCGGTGGTCCAAAGACAACATGCTTCTAGGGGATCCCAAGCCCGATCCACACAACAAGTTTGGAGCTGATCGCCAAGTCCTTAATCAGATACCGCTCAGTCAACATTTATTTTGTTTAAGCCATAATTACCTTGACATTTGAAGAGAGGGGAGGGGGGGGGTGAGTCAAAAACAATAGACTTCTGAGGGATCCCAAGACCAGTCCACACCAAGTTTGGAGTTGAGTTATCGCCAAGACAATGATTGCCCACACGCATAACCTTACAGATAGGGTTTTGTGGGGTCCTGCTATTGCTGAATTCTATTATTTCCTTTTCTAAAGAATTCCTCTGTGGGGTCCAAGTTGAACAAAGAAAAACTTTGTATGGGCCATGATCAGACAGTGTACTAAAGTTAGACCTGAACCGGTTTAACTTTACGAGCAGCGGGGGGCGGTCGCAAAAATAACACTACCTTGCGTTCAGACAGCTCAAAGTTAAACCCGATACGGTTTATCTTCGGTTTTAAGAGGTCAAACAGCACCGTGACCTAACACAACAACATCTGGTTTATTCACAAAAGCACGCACACAGCCCTGTCGAGGGGCACGTTGAGGTGTTTGTAGGCACATTTATTTAGTGACCTTACACAGGTCAGCGGTCATTTGTTGTGAGTTAAACCTGATGTTTTATTCTGTCCACACACCGTGCTAAAAGATAAACCTGAAGTGGTTCAGCGTTAAACCCCCCTCGCCGACCGATTTAACTCGTTCGAGTTCAACCCGATTCGGTTAAGTTTTAAGAGCGTTCAGACACGCGAAGTCAAACCCGAATGAGTTCAAACTGCCTTAAAACCCACTTTAGTACTGTGTCTGAACGACCTATCTGTCTATTGTTCCATTGTGTACAAAGACCCCACAAGGGCTCTTCCATAACCCCATGCACGTAAATGCCCACAATTGGGCGTCACACTGTCCCTCTATTGTTTGCAACTTTTTTGGTCAATGGTCAATGTGACATAAGTAAACTTGGAAATGCCCCTTCGATTCTCACCTTGACAAAACGGTGTTTCCCTGTCCCAGAATAAAACAAGGATAAGGCACTTTTGTTTCTTTAGAAATTAATACAAACCCCCTTTAAGTTTGTGGTGAGTTTGTTTTGAGTTTGTTGAAATTGTTTGAACAATCTCCTACATCTTCTGACTTCAAGGTCTTACCAGACGTAAGATTCTGAAATGCACCGGTGGCGTCCTGCAAACCAGCATCTGCTTTCAGATAAACTAGTAACGGATCGGCGATCTCAGTGCCAACATCTGAAAGAAAAAATAAGAGCAGAAAAGAAAAAAAAACTAAGAACAAATAACGAAACTGCTTGATATATTGTTTATGAATTGATCACAGCTCAAGAGATCTGTGCCGTTTATTTTGGCAGTATAAGGAAATTTCAATTCAAGAACAAATACAAAGATAACGGGGGGAAAAAAAGCAACATAAATAGGAATTAAGTTTCGATGGAAAATGAACATTTCAAATTTGTGTAGTTGAGTATTGATCCAACCAGACCAGACCAATTCACCTGACGTCATCATCACAATAATCTTGGTTGTGCCATTTTGGTCATCAATGTTCAATGTCCCCATTGTGTCAAACAGTGTTGTGGGCATTTTAGGCGACTCAGCTTTTACACGCTTACCGTAATGTTTCAATCTCAAAATGGTAGCCGCGTGTGACATTAATGCAATGCGGCGTTTACGATCATGCCCGCCATTATTTTTGTAAGTGCAATTTTACTACCACAATGGGGAAGGTGGCAGAGGGGGTAGCTGTGCGTGACAATGGTGTACAGAGTCCAGGCATGTATCTGTCACCACCATACCAAAGATTCCTGTCCCAACTCAAAGATGGGTTTATTTGCTCATCAAATACATGCTTTTCTTCTGAGCATTTCTGCAACTGGGTTCTGCCAAGTTGGAAAGTCAATTACACAAGAACTTGAGAAACTCAGATGAAATCACATCACCAATTTGCAGAACCAAAACAGTGCCAAAACAGTTTGATCATGAATGGTCAACTTATGGAACAAGCCCCAGTTTTAAACCAGTAAAAGCTGGAAAGACAGTTTTTGCATCAGCCATGTTTCTCAAATTTTGATATTTGTATTTTACGACCCCTTGCAGATGCGGAATGCACCTCGCGGAATGGGTGTCTACCATTTCCACCATTTTAGGGGTCAATTTCTTTATGAAAATTTTGACACCCAAAATGGGGGGCAGGATAGGCATGTGTAAGTGCGCTGCGCGTCATGCAAGGGGTCAATACACACAATATGCATGTATCTTTGCTACTTGGGTGTTTATTTCATTCAATTTTCTCATTTTCAATCTGTCTACATGTATATATTTACTTTTGTTTCTATTTGATGTCTTCATTCCAATCCTTTTCAAATGTAACTTTGTTAATGTTTTGAAATGTAAAATTGTTGTAATTCGGCCTTTGTGCTGCAAAGACAGGGGTTTTGGTGTTGTTGTTTTTCGACCATTTTATCTACAGTTTATCTATCTCATGCAAATATTATTTTTAAAAATGTAACACCTAATTAGGGTCTATTACACAAGTATTTCTCAACATAGAGTGTTCAAGACGTCTCATCTCACTGATATCAAGGCTATTTTCTAGTTGTCCTCACTTTTTAATATCATTTTACTTATGACAAGTGCCTGATTTTAGCCAGAAGCATCACATATTTTATTTACTTTTCTTCTGGATGGTCAATATCAAAGAACTCACTTTGCAAATTCAAACGGAAATTCTAAAATGGGAAAATTATTTTCTTCAACTTCTTAAATTTAGAAAACCTTGTGTTATTTTTCTATCCACCCCAGAAAAGACAATGTGTTTTCTTTGCATGTATCTTTCATTTTTATATTTTTTTGTTTTAAGAAAATGGCTTTTGTACAAATATTTTTAGGGGGAAATGAAAATATTTCAGTGTTTTCTGAAGTGCTGGTTTCTCTTTCTTGTGGATCCAAAAGCAAGTCTAAAAAAAACAAGAGACTTTGGGTTTGAACAAAGAAAAATTGACTGGAGCGGGACTTGAACCAACGACCATTGTGGTTTATTACTTGATAAAAACAAGAGACAGTACATCCTTTTATCAATTGTTATTGGAAGTTAAAAATCCACTCTGCTTCATTAGAAAACAAAGTAACAAACTTTAAGTTCAAAGTTCAAAGTTCAACTTATTTTTCCCTCAATCAGTTGCACTCAATGTACTCAAGGAAGACTGTTTCTAACATAAACAAAAAATTTGAAAATAGAATCACCCGTTGCAACTGCTTCCCAACCAAAAGGACTTATGGTATAAAAGCAAAAAATAGTTAATGGCCTGACGTTTCGACTCTAGCAGAGTCTTTCTGTTTTAGCCTCCGAGAAAGATTTGGCTAGGGTCGAAACGTCTGGCCGTTTTAACTATTTTTTTGCATTTATAAAAACTGACTGAGAATTAAATTGTGTGTGTACTTGTGTTTACTATGGGTTGTAATGCTCCAACTCCCCAGAGAGTTCAGAAAGTTTGAGGGATGGTCTAACAGGGATAATATTGTTGTGAAGCACCTTGATCTCATCATGGACCTCCATGATCTCATATGCCACATAAGAACAAAGGGATTATCGTGCTGGATTAACCCCTTAGCACTATTCTAAGCCTGATTGAGAATGTAAATGCTCCCCAGGGAGTTGAGAAAGTTTGAAGAATGGTCCAAGTGTGACTATTGAACAGGGATAATAGCGTTATTATTAGTTCCTTGATCTAGCTATTTCTATATCTGGTACCTGTCAATAGTCTGTTTAGCAAATTACATGTAATTAGGATAGGCCAGAAACACCGGGACAAACCCCTTCAATTCGATAAGTGTACTGCGGGGCTTGAGTGTGTGTGTGGGCACACGCATGGGTCCTTGTGGGGTCCAAAACACGAACCGGAACAATGAACCCCCACAAGGGAATTCTTTGTTCAACTTGGACCCCCACAGGGGAATCCTTCAGAAAGGGGCTGAAGGGAATAATAGAATAACAATAGCAGGACCCCACAAGCCACCATTGGTACGTGTGTGTGAACATGTCTGTCCTGCATTCAAACCGAGGACTTTAACAATAGGGATCCCGGAAAATGACATACCGGGGACAGTCCTCGGTTTGTTTCGTGTACAAAACCAATGGGAACGCCGCTAAAAAGACTAAGTCCAAACCATGGGATGTCCTCGGTTTACACCATTTACAAACATGCGCGGGTGGGCAAGCGCTACATACGCAGTGTGGACCTGAGAACAAAAGAGGTCCACATAATGTAGGGATCTGAAGCACTATGTGGACTTACACACGTCCACACAGACCGTCTTGTTTTGCAGTCGTTGTGTGGACATTCCTTTGTTCTGTACACTTAAGGAAAATCCTATTCCTCAACACTGCAAATAACGTTGAGTTTGTTTTCACATTCAAACGGGGACCTATAACAAAAGAGGACAATAGGGTCCCCGGTTGGGTAAAGGTCCCCAGTTAGAAATTGTGTACAAAACCAATGGGAGCTGTTGCCAAAAAGTTAGAGTCCAAACAAAAGAGGGACAATAGGAGGTCCCCGATTGGAGGTGTTTACACACTTGTGTGTGTGGACGTGTGTAAGCCCACATAGTGCTTCAGATCCCTACATTATGTGGACCTCTTTTGTTCTCAGGTCCACACTGCGTATGTAGCGCTTGCCCAACGTTATTTGCAGTGTTGAGGAATAGGATTTTCCTTAAGTGTACAGAACAAAGGAATGTCCAGACAACGACTGCAACACAGAGCTGCGTGCGTGTGTGTGTGCATTTAACACACTACACTGGACCAATCGGCTAAACTACATACCATCTGAAGAGCACAGTAAGAGCAGTGTCTTGCACACACTTGAAATTGGGTCCTAAGAACTCGAGTTAGATTTCTCGTCTACGACACACCTAATAGGATGTGTGGTGGGCTACATATTTATAAGCACTGCATATTTATTTTTTTTTTTTAAGCAATAACGATAACAATAAAGTGGCTATTAAAAATGAGTATAGACAAGTAACAAGGCCATTGGGAAAAGTTACGTAAAGAAACTTACTGTTGAGATCCTTTGTTATGAGACAGTAAACGTTGTCGTATTCATCATCTGTGATGTACTCCACTTGCTGTACACAAAATAGTAAAAAAAATGAAAAAAATAACAATGAGTGATTATACCGATGAGAAATTGAACTAAAGACACACAGTGTACACAGCAACAAAAGTCAAAATTGCCTTTTGAAACACGAGAAACTTTGTGAATTTTGTCAACTGTCATAACACCCTAATGTTTCTGAATGGTGTAAAATGTACACCTACACTTCGTCACCGTTTTCACGAAGTGAAGTGGGTTAAAAGTTACAAAATTTGGCAAATCAGTTTGTGTACAAATATTGAAAGATTGATACTTCATACATGAAGAGGAGTTAACTATCCTCCTTAATTAGTTGTGACAGGCTTTCAACGAGTACCAGCGTAGAAATAGAAGCGCAAATGAGATTGTTCAAAGCTTGTCATTCAACTGCCAAATTTGTCAAAACACTCACGTATGTTTCTGAATTGTTGAGCTACATTTGTACTGCTCTCTTTAATGGGAGGCTTTTGAATGCTAGAGGGCAGCAGACTTACAAGGTAAATTTCCATTGTTGACATCATTCTAAGCATGCTCACATTTCCAAGAACAATGGATTTACCTGGTAAGTCTGCTGCCACCCAGAGTCCCCAAAAGTCTCCAACTACACTTTCGTTGGACTTGGGACTATAAAATCACAGCAATACAAGCTTTATTAGCTGTTTCGCAGCAAAGCGCAGCGAAACAGCTCTTGTTTTTGTTAAAGTTTTTGTTTTTATTGTTTTTTTTATTTTTATTTTTCAGACAGGAAGTCATTGACACAACGCACAATTCTTTCTAGGCAGCCTTTTGCATAGTTCCTAAAGAGCAATTGCAATGAAACTTTCAGTGATGAAAGGCATTGGTGCAATAATGATCCAAAATTAATGAGGTCGTGATGACGTCATCACCTGTCACGTGACGTCATCTTAAAGGTTTCTAACTTAAATATTTGAAAATCCGTAATAAATCAGCCACAAGAGACCGTAGGTTTCTGTTTGCGGGATTGTATAGGGATTAATTAGGTCTTCATTTTATTCAGTGTGCGTGACCTCACATGACCTCTACTTCTGGTCGAAACCGGAAGCGCCTCGTTATTCAAAAGTGGAAATAGTTATGAAGTTGCTTTTAACGATGTTATTGTCTGGCAAGGGTGTGTAATTAAAAAAAAATACCGATGACGTCACAACACACAAGAGCGCCCTCTAGCGGCAGGTTGAAAACTTATCAAAATGGACTTTTTGAAGATGTGTGTGGTGAAATTTTGTGTAATCACTTCAAAATTTACACACATGTTGATCGTCAGGCAGCCATCATATGTGTGAAATTTCAGATCGATGACGTCATCGGGGGTCACGTGACGCGGCATTAAAGGTGCCTTTTTTAATGTCGTATATCTCCCTAAGAGTTAATGCGATCATGTTGAAACTTGGTAGTTTGTTGGATATTGGCAAGTTCTTGTAAATTCTGAAATGACGTCATGATGACGTCATCACATGATTTTTTATGATTTTTTGAAAAAGTTATGGCGAAACAGCTTGGCATTTGTGCACAAATGCAATATATCTAGTTGGATTTTTTTTAGACCTGAGCCACAAATTGTCAGCTCAGTGCTGTAAGGTTGTTATTTACAATTTCATATCCATACCAATCAAAAGAGCATTGAATGAAAATGCCTATAATTTGAAGAAAAGAAAAAAAAACATAATGCAAAAAAATATAAACAGACGCTTTTTGCATAAATGTTTCTTTTTGCCAAACAATAGACTGTGCAAGTCTCGCCCGTATTCAAACATTTTAGGGACAAAATATCATAATCCACAAATCCAAGAAGAAGTTCTTTTGTATAAACATAAATGTTTCTTTTTGCCAAACAATAGACTGTGCAAGTCTCGCCCATATTCAAACATTTTAGGGACAAAATATCATAATCCACAAATCCAAGAAGAAGTTCTTTTGTATAAACATAAATGTTTCTTTTTGCCAAACAATAGACTGTGCAAGTCTCGCCCATATTCAAACATTTTAGGGACAAAATATCATAATCCACAAATCCAAGAAGAAGTTTGTTTGTATAAACATAAATGTTTCTTTTTGCCAAACAATAGACTGTGCAAGTCTCGCCCATATTCAAACATTTTAGGGACAAAATATCATAATCCACAAATCCAAGAAGAAGTTCTTTTGTATAACATAAATGTTTCTTTTTGCCAAACAATAGACTGTGGCTATTTGGCCATTTTTGGGACCACTTTCATTTGGTCCCACGTACATAGCATTAACGCATCAAGGAAACAAACTTGCGCACTTCAACAACTTCTATTGTTTGAACACGAGCGAGACTTGTACAGTCAAGTACTCTTGATCAATGACCCCTTTTTACCTGGAGCTCTAAAATGTGCAAAACCAATTTTATGAAACTCATACAAACTGAAGTAACAACTTTATAGCCCTGAGCCGATAACATACCTCTCGAGATCCTGTAGTATGGGGGAAGGGGTGGGAGGGACAAGGCAATGCATGTATCACCTAGGTACATGTAGAATTAATCATTTTACACATGGGAAAAGAGAGAAATAAGACAAAAACAAGTGTAGGAAATGCATGACAAAACTAAAATTTCCCCAACCACTGAATCATTGGTTAAGTTTGGGAGTTCAGGTCAAAGTACATTTGTACAACGTACGCACACACAACACACCCATGTCATTCAAACCATGGTTACTTTAGTAAGGCCTTACCTATGAGCATTATATCACGTACAGAACATGTCATGTACACACATGCAGTAATGTTCTGTCCTTTTTTTTATATTATTGAATCAATCAAATATACTGATGACGAGACTAAAGAACACATGACTGATGATTGATAACGGGTCAAAACTTTTTCTTAACCCCCGCCCCCTTAATACTTTTTGAAGGTCTGCTATTTTCAAACCAACCTTCTAGGGTACCCTGAATGTTATTCTTCAGTGTGTTGTTAGTGAATTTAGTGAATACGAACTGTGTACAATTAATTACAAGGGAAACTAACTCAGGGTTGTCCAAGAATGTCCACAGATCCACAGATCTAACAGGTGAAAAAATATAAGTAGCGGGTTTTCCAAAAGGACCGAACGAGTGCGTAGCGCGAGTGTGGGCACGAAAGCGCATTGCCTTTACGGCGTGGGGTCCGGGGCCAGCCCTAGGGCCCGGAATTTTTTTTTTAGATTCTAGATGCTCTGGTGGTGCAATCTGAGCAATTTCTAGCTTAATCCAGTTTTTTCTTTAAATCATCACATCTTTTGTCACATTGACTCCTGAACCTGCCATATAGATTTTGAATTTCATTCAAGTATTTCTATGTTTTCCATGTCAGTAGGGAAGGGTCGTTGGACACATGGAGTGTTGTCATATTCAAAAAAACATAATATCCTTGAAATGCTTTTGTATTTTTTGATTACGCGCTCACTGCTCAACTCAAGGATTGTTGATACTTTTTCTTTAATATGCTACGTGGCTTTTTGTGCAGTTTGAAACCATAACTACGACACATGTAATTTGTGGAAAGGATACTTTAGGTTAGTAAGACGACCGACCCACATTTAATTTACTTAACTGGATTTATAATTGAAATGGATGTGAGTATGATAACTGATTGAATAAAAGAATTAATGAAAATGCGCCACTAGAATGTTAGGAAAGTCAATCATTTATCGATGCACACCCTAGTAAAAGATAAACTCTCGATCTTGGCAAACGTTTGAATATATTTGAGAAATAAGTTCAAATATTAAAGGACCTAAATTTCAAAAACTGTTCCTTTTCATTAAATCCACAAATAAAGGTCACTATACATCCAGGCCATACAAAAACATGCAAAGCACACGGAAACCCACGTGCAATAGACTGCACCCTATCCTGTACATGTTCAGTCTGAATCTGATTTGAATTATTTGTCGGTTGTTTGTTAGGTTATTCGTACAGGTTGAAAATTACAGCTTCCAAAGTTTTCCCACCACTCGTTTGTATCTTGTACACAATTTCACTGAGTAACTCATTGCACACGCAACTTCAGCACAACTACGATCGAGAGCAATCAAAGTTTTATCAGTTTGTCCTGCTTGTAGCGTTGTAAAACACCTCTGTGTTTCTCAACCTCCAACCTAAATAGCACACTTGGACATTGGCCTACAGCCTCTCAACTATTGACATTTTCTCTTCAAAATGCCTAACAACCATGTTTACCATCTCACTGCCAAATGACCCAAGTGTGATCAGTTGTTTGCAAACTAAGGTAAAAAAAAAAAACAGCCTTGTCATCAATCGTGGCTGCTCAAATTTGGTCATTTTGAAATGAAGTGTGTGTGTATCATTGATGTTTGTAAGTTGAACTGCATCAGAGATGCAGCACACATTATGGAGTGGTGTCCAATTTAGAAAAAACAAACCAACAAGTTATTATCAATTTTACAAATTGAGCCTTGAATCAACTTCTCCCATACCCCCCTGACTATGTTGTTCCACCAGCTTACTCGTCAGCTGTGTGTCTGACACTTAGCCGTAATTCATGTAATTGCATGAATGATACCGTGTAAATGGCACCCCCGTGCCAAAACCAGGCACTTCCTGCCAAGGTTCAAAATTGGGTCAAATAGATGCGATTGGGCCTACTGTATACAGCATTTCTCAACATACTTAATGTTTAAGACGTCAAATCACATTGAGATCAAGGATGATACTTCTGTTTTCTTCACGTTTAAACTTTAATGCTATTACAGTATTTCCAAGAAGTGCTTGATTTTGACAAGGGGCATATCACACTGTATGTAAAATGAATGATAGTTTGGCCATGGTTTGACCATACATGTAGTTGACACAGGCTGGTAGCTAATTTGATACCTGCTTTCTGGCACAAAGTAAGAAGCAAGTCTTGCTTCTCTGCAATACAAGGAACTAGTGTTTGATTGCTGGACTAATAACTAAATCAAGCCTTGCCCATTTACTCATGTACACTAACAAAGAGCTGCTGAATTCCTCATCTTCTATTACTTCAACCGATTCAAGTACCTTGAGTGACTTAAAAGCCGTCTTGGTGTTCAAAAGAAATTTTAGCGAAACAAATTCTACGCTCCGTTTTCGGGATGACACCAATAATGTGCTCCGTTGTAGGCATCCTTGACGAGATGCTCCCTTGCATTGAATACAACAATTGGACACAAATGGGTGCATTGTGACTGTGAGTATAATCACAAGGTGAAATCTGGACTATTCCACTTCCAAATGAGGTAAAGCCAATTGAAACGAAAAAGCCAATCTCACCAAGTGATTATACGATGCAACATACTGCATGAACAAAACGCATTCACTTTATACATGAATGTACTCACTCTATACAACTCTCTTGTCACTTGTCACTTGAAATTTTATTCACAATAAAAACACAAAACAGACAATGAAACTTCTCCACCTCACACTCTGATGCTTCTCTTCATTTAACAACCTTCTCGACAATGGGGACAACTCCATGTAGACATCAACTGCGTCTGCCGTGACACAGCCTGGCCTTGTTTGGACGGACGAGCGATAAAAGACTATTTTGGAATCAATGCCGCGCAGCATCCCAACATTCTGTATCTATCAATACTAGCATCCCTATATTAAAATTGTAAGCATCGCGGCTGTATTATGGCAAAGTATAGGATGGCGACACATGACGATTGTTCCGCGTAAAAATGCCCGGAACAACTTCAGAGCATCCTCTGTCTTTACGCGGTCAGTTGACCAGCTGACGTATACATTCAACCGGATATTCCATTGTGTAGTGGGCACAGCTATGCACCTACACAGACCGTATGAAGAAGGACAGATGGTACTGGAATTCATGCTCATAATCTCCCTTCTTCCGGGGTTATTATGTCATCCTGATGCCAGACCCGTGTCCTTTTGTTACACCAATGTGGCTTACAACAATTGACAGGCTGCCACCATGGTTTGTCACTGTATTCTGCTCAATGGGAGGCAAGTCCGAGTGGTCAGAGATTATCGGCCACGACTTTGTGCCCAATTCAGGGTTTTGCAATTCACAGTGAATGCACACCTAATTTTCTCGAAAGAGAACAACAAACCCAGGTTCTTTTGTATGCAAAACTTTGGTTGTCTTTCCTTTGTCAAGTCAAGGTTTCATGGTGACCACGGAATTTTCAAAGGATATTTATTACTACTGGAAACTCTGAAAAGTTCCGACAAATAATACCGCACAGAGGTGTGGTAAAAAAAATATATATATCGAAGTGAAGTGGTTAAAATTGTAATTGATATTTGATACTGTCATGACCGTGGAAAGGAAATTGAAGTATATTATTGTACATGTTCCATTTATATCACAGCACCACATGTTTTACGTCTGAGTACATGTAGGTCAGCTCAATTTCCCACTACCTGTTCCTCACTCACCAAAGTAACCCGAACCTTTAACAAATTAAAAAATCTCACCCCCATCGAGCACGCCAAGCACGCCAAACATAAAAACCGAGTATAAAACCCAAGACTCTGTAGACACAAATCAATTAGTAAAACATTGCTGATACCGTTTATATGCAACCTGTAGACAGGCCAGATGTACATTGTGTATGTAACCTTAAACCATTAAGGGTGGAAATGACCCATCAGCAATAAGACATCCTGCCCTTTATCCCCTTCTAACCTGCGGCTGGCTTGAGCTCTCAGGTCATTTTCCCCCTTGCGAGTCTATCAGACATAAATTACATGTATCATGGTGTGGCCATCTTTGTCAGATACCTTAATATACACAGTGACAATGATAGTGCTAGTTCTCATTTCATGTAGAGGCACCAGACTAGTTTTGTTATTTCCTTCCAGCCTCGGTTCGGGTTTGCCTTGGTATAAATTACTGCCCTAACGATCCTGAACAAGCAGGTCTTTGTTTTGGGTTTTTTTTTTTACCTCTGCGTTGCAAGCTGTGGTATGGACCAGGTGGTTTGTATCAATGTAATAATTGCAAGAAGGATAGAGAACAATAGCACAGGATGTGAGCTGGCCTCTCGCTACCTGGCAAGCTCTGGGTGTAGTGGTTGAGACACTTGCTCCGGAATGCCGGGGAAGGTGGGTTCGAATCTCATCCAAGCTTCTGTGGGTTGTGCAGGACTCTGGCAGCAACGAGTATACAGTACATTACCTAAGTGCTCGTTTCTCACTCAAACTAACAAGACTTTTAGTCTTAGACCTTTGGGTCTTAGTCTAACTCAACTGGTCAAGGACCTTAGGACTTGTGACCTTTGGACCAGTGTCTGATCGACCTCTGACCCACATCTGACACACGTCTGACCCACGTCTGACCAACGTCTGACCCATGTCGACACATGTCCAACCCAAGTCCGACCCCCCCGTCTGACTCATTTTAGACCCAGGTCTGTGTTTGTCCAGCAGGTGTTGAGCTTCGACCTCTCAGTCTCTTTCTTACCTTGAGTGCACCCGTCAAGAATGTCTGCCCATCTGTGGTGATGTTTAGTAATCCTGGTTTAGTTGTCTCGTAAGAGTGTCCAATGAAGTCATTTGAGAAGTTAGTGTAGGCCATTCCAGCACTGCGTAAAGGAAGGAAACAGTTTTTAAACATAGTGCATAAACAATAACTTTACAGCATTTTAATTTGAGCTTTTAAAAACATTTTGTACACTTGGACATTAGTACGCACCAACATTCACCTGTAATCTTCACATGCTTACTAACAGGGTCCTACAGTACATGTATATAAACTGAGGAACAATATGTACACATTTATAGACCCCCTTGCATATGACGTCACAGCCTAGAACAACGCCCTCACTGAGGTTAAAGGAGACCTACATGTATCATTGGCTGAGAGCCATGCGCGGCACATACAGCCATTCAGTGTATTACGTTCCCATTATTTGACCTCAGCAATGCCGACCAATGCAAGGGGTCTATAATAATAATAATAATAATAATAGTGGCTTCTTATATAGCGCTCAAATCCGTCACTCAGTGACACTCATGGCGCTTCAACATTGTTACCCCTGGTCACTGGGCCATTTATTTCATTACTTAGACCATCTCAGCTCCCTTGGGAGTATACAGCCTGTGCTGCCAAATATGTAGCGCACTAAGCTAAATCAATCACAAGAACCATCTCTGCCCTCACAGGTACCCATTTACCCCTGGGTGGTGAGAAGCAATTATAGTTAAGTGTCTTGCTCAAGGACACAAGTGTCATGACCGGGATTCGAACCCACACCCTGTTGACTCGGCCACCAGAACTTGAGTCCGATGCTCTAACCGCTCGGCCACGCCACGCTATACATGATGCGTATAATGAAAAATGCACAACAAACCAAAAAGGAAAATAGTTCACAGCTAAGAACCAATTGTTATAAAGTGTGGGAGAATAAAAGAAGGCAATTTCCTCCTTTAAAAGGTCAACAAGTGTGTCCCCCCCTACTTTCCCCAACCAATCTGCATGATATATGGTAGCATTATAAGCTCAGTATGCAACCCAACGCTCATCACTATCCTCAACTAGCAGCTGCAAGTTCTGGTCTGGTTAACCGTCTCCCTATTGTAGCCCTGATTGTATTATTGATAGGATTAAATCCAGACCTTGATCCTGCTCATCAACAACTTCCACTTTCTTCTCAAACAGTTGCTTTTTTAAAGGGTGTTTTAACATCGGTAAGACTTTTTAAAAGAAACTGCATCCCAGATTTGCACATACATTAAATTCCACAGTATAAAGATAGTCATGGTAGAAAACTTCCCTTGAAATATTTTGGCGTAGAATTATAGGTAAATGAGTAAATGATTAGTTTTGATCGTGCAAGTTTGGTAACAGGGAAAAACAGATGGTTTTTTCACTATTTCCTTGTGATTCCAAAGACCGGTTCATCTTAAACCTTCAGAGGTTTGTATTCATGTATTTTGGCGTTAAATTATAGTTAAAT
Source organism: Pisaster brevispinus (assembly GCA_023634235.1). NCBI lineage: Eukaryota > Metazoa > Echinodermata > Asteroidea > Forcipulatida > Asteriidae > Pisaster > Pisaster brevispinus. The sequence goes on from JAMKCF010000012.1 coordinate 3,613,952, forward strand.
GAGTAAATGATGAGTTTTGATCGTGCAAGTTTGATAACAGGGAAAAACAGATGGTTGTTCACTATTTCCTTGTAATTCCAAAGACCGATTCATCTTAAACCTTCAGAGGTTTGTAGTCATGTATTTTGGGTCACATAAAGTGCGGATACCAGTCTTTGACGATGTCGTTTACTTTAAAGGGGTACTGTATTCAATCTTGCTCTGGGCTCCAAGCAGTTGCCCCCCTTGTTTACAGTGTACATCTGAACGGCTTACTGTTATAAGCCACCTGCTGGTGCGCGAACAGCATCGTATTTTGCATGAATTTGGTTACTGAGTGATGTCAGAGGTCAGACATTTCAAAGGCGATCTGACCTGTAAAGTCTTAATCCAGATTTCTGGAAAAAACACACAGCGCGCACACACTGACAGCGACAGGCAGATTTGAACTGTTTCACTGTGACAGCAGATGGCACATTGAGCAATAAAGAGACCCCTTGCATATAAGGCAGCCAATGCCGAGACAAGCAATGGAAAAGCGCATGCGTGTTCATGCCACGCATAAAATATTTCAGAAAACGGTAAGTCTTCCTTTTGACCTCAATGAGGGCACTCTTCTAGCCTGTGATGCCAAATATTCAAGGAGGTCTACGCTTGGACCTCACTTTTCTTTAATACCATCTCCATTACAAACAAAGAGCAATCGATTAAAAAATGAAGGGAGTACAACATGTACTGTACATTATAGCAAAGTCACTTCAAAAAGGACATTGCATAATCGACAATTACCACAAAATTGAGTTAGATTTGCACACTATAAATACTTTCAAGGTTCAGCCCACAAACTGCGGAACTTCATACAGAATAGACAACAAATCTTTCAATTCCTCTCAAAGTGACAGGCAACTTGAATTTGACAATAGAATATCCAAAAGCAAATGCAAGCATTTGAAGGAATTATATTCTTCAATGAAAAAAAATTAAATAAGTTACCGCTCAGGAAAATAGTTCAAGGCCAAGGCGAATTGTCAAATGAATATAATGAACCTTGTGTATTGACGTCATCAAGCCACCATCTAAGATGTAAAAACAATGGAAATGCATACGTACGTATGCGCGGTGCACAGGATGGGCCAATGAGCAGCCGACATTTAATTCGTTTGACCTACATGACTTACGTAAAGAGCCAAGGTTGCCCTTCTCAAGAGAGTTTTACAAGGAAAAAGCAGGCTTTGGATGCCGTTACATAAAAAACACTATTTCAAAAGTGTGTGTTTTTGATGAGTTTACAATATATACAAAATGTGTGTATCAGAGCCTGATGATCAAACCGTTGAGTCGATGCACCCCGACTATTTTCAGAATGAGTAAAAATCATAAGAGAGATTATTGTCATATAAACGGTGTTTCCGGAAACCTTACTAGAAAAAGTGCATCCCTGATCCAAAACCCCTACAGTCTTTTTAGGAAGTCTGCCAAATGATACATAGAGTATTTGTTGGAAATGAAGGTCAGATTTTCAAAAGCTCAAAAAGGTTCATGAGTTAAAAATGTATGACACAGATTACGAACTTGAATAACCTGACATCAAGATTCTCAATAAAAGTATCTTCAAAATAGGAATTTAGATAGGCAACCGGATAGGCAACCTGGGTTTCGGCTTTGAGCTGCGTCAAGCGTTCCAATGTTTCGCAGCCAAGTACTTCACTGAACAGTAGTGCCAGCAATTTGATAAAACTCCTACGTGTGGCAGGTGATATTTTTCGCATTAACACATGCACTGTGAATTAAAACATGATTTATCATTGCCCACAAAGATGGCCCACGTGATGTCAAGTGGGAACTTCATGTAACTACTAATGTATGGTTAACTGGAATTTGAAAGGATTGCACCAACAGTGTATCAACCCAATAGACACTAAAGGCCTTTTCACACTACCTCCATTTCAAACCGCGTTGAAACCTACCCGGGTCCTCTCCGGTTCAGCCTCGCTTCTTTTCCACACGGATCAGAGATAAGCAACATTCACACTGGTCTTTACGTGAACCGGCTAATGCGTGAACCGTATAACGAAAAATGCAATTTCGATCCGGATTGAGATTTTCAACCCTGGTCCCTGCCAGGGTTGATTTCTATCCGGCTAGAGCATGCTACCCGGATCGGAGGCGGGTTGAAATTTTTACAGTGTGAAACGGGGTGAACAAAATCTCCGGTTCGGAACCGGTTCCGACCCTGAGATTTTGGACAGTGTGAAAAGGCCTTAAGTGATAAGGAGTCAATGTCATTACAACTGCACATGTATGGTCCGATAGTGATGTGTGTATAGTGGTTTAAACTGCATCATTTCTTTTTATAGCTCCATGTTCTGACCATTGGACATTCCAAACAATGCCAGAGTGGCAAGTGATGATGTCATCTGTCATCTGTTAATCAAGGTGCTTGGTGTCAACAGAGGTGCCACACCCGCATCCACATTATGAATACGAATACAGTGACCAATGGTAACGAGGCAAGTTGACTTGACACGCATTAAATTTATTAATTCGGTACCACAGCAGTTAACACGGTTGTTTAATGATGCCACTCAATTGAACTGGAAGATATTTATCAGACTTAAAGCCAACATTCAAAACAAAATTTTTTTTTAAATCTAAGATAAAAAGGATATGATTGTTGTTCAGTATTTAAAAACACCAGACTGCTGGACTTGTCCGGTCGTGACTAAACTGCCCTTAATGGCTAAAACGACTGGCCTTGGGCCTGCGTGTCAATTTGCCCCCCCCCTGACAATTAAGTTCTTTCCCTTTAAGATCTGATGAGGCCTCCAAGCGCGGACAAACACAATGCCACCATTCACTGCTTGACTCATCCTTATCACATGGATTAGATCATAGATGAGCACTATCTAACTGAATTTGATTGAGCTATGATTACTGTGGCAGTGAACAGCAGCTGTCTTCCACTTAATAACCCCACTAGACTTTCAAAGAAGGCGGCAAATGCAGGCTGGAAGTTTGTACTTTTTTAGATCACTGAGTGGTCAAACAGTGTGTAAATCAAGGTACATCTACAGTTCGGGTAACCATGGAACAATTGTGAATCCCGTAAATCAATGACTTCTCTTTGTTCTCCCATTGTTTTGGACTTTTGGGGGTTTTTTTTAGCGGCGTCCCCATCGGTTTTGTACATGAAAGCGAAGCGTGGACGTCCTCGCTCTGTCAAACACCCAAATCTCTTTCGTTAAAGTTCTCGGTTTCAACGAGTAGACACGCTCACACACACAACTAATCCTAGTACACAGGACCTACGGCTTGATGTCCCATCCTAAGGACAAAGTATTTACGGTAAAGTATCTTCCTCAAGGACACAAGTGCCACGACCGGGACTCGAACCCAAACTCCGCTGATCAGAAACACCAGAGCTTGAGAGTCCTGTACTCTTAAACCGCTCAGCCACGACACGCCACGTTTTGCTTCAGTGCGACGGGAAAAACTAGAATAGAATTGTAACATTCAACATAATAACTTTACTTCTTGGCAAGCGATCAGTAATCTAAAGGGATTCTGGTGTACCCTTGTAATGACTCACGTACACGCACCTCCCGCTGAGCACTCCGCACTAGGCCACACATAAGAATTTAAATTCCGTTTGGTAATTCACGCAGTTCCAATGTATCCTCTAGATAACCAGACGCGGTGTGTTATCACATTCAGTGAATCACAACATTTGGGGACATGACAATCTGATTTCTGTCACGCAATCTACTCCATAAGATTTTCTGACAAGTGCACTGCGCCTATTCTGACACTGCAATAAATGCTCAACGGATATACGTTAACTGTGGAACGTTGTTTCAGTTTGTGTTTGTGTGAACACGTACTTTAGCTCAACCAGGTCTCAACGTCACAGTTAAAAACGACACTGTATACACGTACCATTGTTTTGTAACTGTGTAGATTCATTAGTACATTATGCAAGTTCACGTGGGATTAATTATTATCGACACACCTAACACTGTTGTTCCAAAGTTACATTCTTGCGCACAAGTACTCCTAGACCCAAATTACAAAATAGTTTTCTTTGAGTTTTGGACACATCGTGCGTGTATGCAAATTGGTTTTCTTTGCCATTTTGTTTGCTTGTTTGTTGTTGTTGTTTTTGTTGACACTAGGAAGGGCGCCTTGAGGGTAGTCTTTTTTGAAATTTCATCGGGGTTTCCAGACACTCGCGGTGAGACACTTGCGGTGTCACAGGGTTTGGGGCAAGCTTTTACGCAGTTACGCAAGAGAGGACAAACAATTCTGAATGAATGTGCATGACACAATGGTACCAGGCTTTTGTCCATCTGCAGGTTGCTATAGAAAAAGCTTGCTCCAAACCGTGTGACGTTAGTAGCAACACTGTCTTTAGTCTGGGGAATCCAATTGGAGTGTTCATTTAAGACTGGACTCAAGTCAATGTGCCAGACATTGATCAAACTAATAACTCAATAAATGGGCTATTTCAAGGTGCTACAACCCTTGGAGGAAGAATCAGAGTGTGCATTCCCTTTCCTCTCCTGGAGAGTATAGAATTCACGATCAGGACTGACAGCAAATGTCAATAGACGGATAGGCAATGTTGCCGATGATGTGTGGGCTAACTATAGAATATGACAAAGTCTTTGTCACATTGATAAGGCTGGCGGTGGAATATCACTATGTACAAGTCAATCATTGGGAAGTTTCTCAGCGAATCAAAAGTAGTGCTGTGCGTCTACATTTAATTTGTTATACAATTTAAAAGAAAGATTGGTGCGAACCATTCATGAACGATTTCACCATGTTTCTCAAAAAGGTCTGAAATCCGACATAAGTGGGAAGTATATTGTGCCTGAATAGAGGTGAACAGAACCAGTGACGGCGAGTGGCTTTCTTGTCATAAAACAACTATAATAATAATAAAAGTAGAAATTAGATTCAATGAGCACCTCACACTGATCCAACCCGAGGCGTTTTACAACATAAAAAATGTCTTAAAGAATAAAAAGTCACTAAATTTTAAAAAGACATTTACAGCGTAAACCAATATAAACTGAGAAAGACAGCCATTTGGTACATACATATAAGTTAAAACAGCAACAAGTTTTTAAAAAGATCCAAAATACAAAACTGCTGATTGTAACAAAAATAACCAATAAAAAATAACATTTAATAAAAACTATGAGTGCATTTATTGTTGGTTACACTGTAATAATTTGGATGGTTATCACAATCGGTTGTTCAAAATTACGCAGAGTACAATAATGTACTTCGCAAAAAGACAGAAAGAAATTGATAGGGGAAATCCTTCGACAGACAATAGTGAGGGTTGATCCAATTTCTGAAAGCACGCTGACAACATTGGTCAGTGTTGGTAGTTGTCAAAGACCAGTGTCCAGTCCGCATATTATGTGACCCATCATACACTGAAATAGCAAACCTGTGAAAGCCTAAACTCCATCAGTCATCGAAGTCATGAGAAAATAATGAAAAACCTCCATTTATGTTTCCAGTTTTCAACTGTTTAACTGATTAAGCATTTCAAGTAAAAATATTTAAAGGGAAAGTTTTCTACCATGACTATCTTTTATACCATGTAAGTTATGTGCAAATCTTTCAACATTTTAATTATATTTTCAATCTTATGAATGTTCTGCACACCCGTTAAATGTGTACATATGCCGAAATGCTGTAAAGCAAACTTAGCATTATTTAATTAATAATTTAAGACAGGTGGCAGGGTTCACCCATTTGAGCGCTCTACTTGGATAACTTCCAAGCACTTTTTTTATTGGTCTTGTGACCATCTCAGCCATGAGATCTGTTGAGAGTGAAAGAGGAAATAGAAACTGTCGTTTCGAGAACAAAGGAAGATGTAAATGTAAACCACAGACCCCAAGGGTATTTATCATGCTACATTATGTACATACATGACCTGTACACCTGTGAACCTTCATGTACATGTATAGTGGAAGCTGTATTATTACGCTAGACATATCAACATTTAAAGTATTGGGTTCTTTTTAGCTCCAAATGATGTACTGGTTTTGATCTTGGACCTCTAGGTCTCAAATTTTAGCTTGGCGACTTGGCATTTAATTTGAACCTGCTGGTCATGGACTTTGTCTTGGTTTTTGCTTTTGTCTTGGATCTGCCAGGTCTAGGACTTGATCCAGGTCTTGATCTTGGTCTTTGTCTTGGATCTTACATGTCTAGCACTCTGTCTTGTCTTGGTCTTTGAAATTTCACACATGTATGCGTTAGACCATACATGTATCTAGGTATTTGCAGTGGACATTTTAGGTCTTGGGCAATGTCTTGGTCCTGGTCATTGTCTTGAACCTTAAACGTCTTGGGCTCGGTCTTGGTCTTGGTCTTGGGTCCTTCTCTCAAACCTTACAGGTCTAGGACTCTATCTTGGTCTTGGTCTTTGTATTGGACCTTGCAGGTCTAAAGACACTATCTTGATTTGGTCTTTGTCTTGAACCTTGGTCTATCTTGGTCTTTATCTTGGACCTTACGGGTCTAGCACTCTATCTTGGTCTTGGTCTTTGTATTGGACCTTGCAGGTCTAAAGACACTATCTTGATTTTGGTCTTTGTCTTGAACCTTACAGGTCCAAGACTTTACCTTGGTCTTTATCTTGGACCTTACAGGTCTAGAACTCTATCTTGGTCAGAGCATGGAGCTAAAGGGCTGTGTTCTGGGTCATGTTGGTATTTGTCTTGGACCTTAATAAAGGTCTTGGGCACTGTCTCTGTCTTGGTCTTGGTCTTCTACATGGAAGGTCTCAGACTTTGTCTTTGTTTTGGTCATGGTCTTCATATCGGTCAGTCGACATCTTGGACCTTTGGTCTCTAGCTTGATAACCATCTTTGCTTTTAATCTTGGCCATACACATGGTGATCTCTGTCTCAGCCTTGATCTGTTTTTTTTTTGACCAAATTTCTAACAAACATCAACATTTTTATTAGATGACACATTTTCAGATCGTTCTCCATGTGGACAGGAGGCAGCTAGCATTTGGGTTTACTTATGTTTTTAGTTAATTTCCTGATTACTGTGCTTATTTGTGACCCGTTTCTAAAGACCTTGGAAAATACCAATTTAAATTTTGTATCTCATTTCAAGAATATCCAGGTCTTCAACTTTGAAAATGATGCATCGCGCACTTCCTTCAAGAGAGTGTAATGAAGCCTAATTCTCACACACACACAAAATAAGTTAGGAAAAAACATCTTTTCAGGTTGTTAACAGGAAATGTGTGCTGGCGACTCATGGCTCATGGGTCTAACAGTTAACATTCAGTTTAGTTTATGAATATAAGCCAAGACACATATAAGTAGTTACACCTGCAGCCTAAGGTGACAGCTTATAATTAATTGAACAAGTATATCGACGTTGTGCCAACTGACCTACATTTAAACGGTCACTGCGTTTTGAATATGTCTAAATTGATATGAAACTAACATAAATTTGCTGAAAGTGACATGCCCTTGACTTGATCATTAACAGTTGACTTTTTGACATCCGACCCAAATTTAGATTTTTTTTGGTCTCAGTGAGAAAATACTCATTTGATTTCTTAACCACATCAGGTTTAGCAGGTGCAGGCAGTTTCACCAATTTGCCCAAAGCAGCTGCCTATGTTTGGAAAGTTTACCCTACTTTCATTCAGCCAAAAATAGTAAACTTCAGGTCTTGTATTGAGTGGCATCCTTAACGCGTACATCGGCTCGTTTAGTCACAGAGCTGTTGCATGCAAATTACTAAGACTAACTTTCACACAGAAAAAAACAAGTTATTTGTGAGTTGGATTCGATAACAACGACTTAGTCGCAAGGAACCACTTAAATATAAATTCTTCAGACTATATAGAGACAGTTGCTATGTCAAATGGTTTGGGTCAAGCTTTTGTAAAGCAACCTCCAGATGAGCAACGTCTGGTACCATTGTGCCATACACATTACTTCAAAAAATGGGGTTTGGGGTGTTCACCACTGACGTAACTATGCAAAAACTTGCCCCAAACCATGTGACATAGCAACTGTCTCTATAGTCTGAGGAATTCAAATTTAAGTGAGAACTTGTGACTAAGCAAGTCATGGCACCAGACATTGTTCAAAAATAATATAACTTGCAAATGGCTTGTCTGAGTTCATGGAAACAAAGAATGCCGTACTGAGCAGATACTTGGCAAGGGGCATCACATCCAGGTCATGGAAGGAAAAGACTTCATGGTTCAATTTCTCAATCTCACTGGATGGTGGATTACATGGTGCTTATACATATTTTTAACATGAAGACTGTCCAGAATAATTGCGTTTTAATCATCTCCCATCATCCCATGAGGGGTAGAAATGTGCAAAGTATTTATTCAAACTTAAGCATGTCTCAAGTTTGCTCTCTTTTTCCTCAGATAGCCCGATAAAAACCGTGACTGCTGTGTGTGTGGTACGTACTTGTACTTGTATGTTTAAATTGAAAAGGACAGGTTTGGTGAAATTCCGTGACTTTTCCGTGAGGTTTCGTGAGCTAGAACAGGATTTAGGATGCCAAGTCGAAAATGTCTTAAAAGCTCTCTCCGTTGGGAAAATCAAGACAGAGGGAGTTCTTGAAATGAGGTCAACTTTGACAGGGGTTAAATCATTGGATCAGAAAACAGTGTGGGCTAAACATGATGTTAGCATGGCTGTTACCTTTCCTTGACTTTCACATTAGAGTACCCCAGGTCATATCCTGCCTCCAGTTTAATAGCGGGGTCTTTAACAGTGAGTGAAAGAAGGGGGGAGTGATATCCAAAATACCTTTTCTCGCTCAGCATTGAGAGTTTCGGACCACGTACACGGAAGCACAAAGTCAAGTACTCATGTTGAATTCAATTGGCAACCCCAGAATTCTTGATATTTACCGACTACTGAAAGTCCCAAATATTTCTTTTTAAACCTGCTGAGGTGTGTGTTGGTTTTACACCAGAAGTCACGCACTCTAGGCTTTCATGTGGAGACATTTCTACTTTTAACTTACATGGAGATCAACAAATTTTAATCAACGTCCTGGTTTCGAGACATCACAATAGGAATGTTTCAGTTGCCAAGTGGCTTCAATAAGCCTCCCCCCCCCCCCAACAAGAAAATACCCGCATCATGTGCCACCTGCAACCATAGCCTGACATCGAGGGCTCAATTTCAAGGAGCTGCTTTAGCAGAAAATATAGCTTGAACAATTTCTGCGGAGCAAAAAATGTGCATAAAAGCAATCACAAATGGGACACAATGACAAGGCATTTTGGCTGGCAACTTTTTTTTTTTTCGTTAGGCAAAAATTTGATTCACTATGTACGTTTGAATTGACTGCAAATCTCCGTGTAAAATGAATGCGAGGTCAAAGGTACATTTGACAACACCCGGTCAGGCAGGTATCTGGCGTTATTCACGAGCCTCGAAGTGCAATTTCGGATGGTCAGGCTAGCCCTACCCCCACTCCACACCAAATGATGACTGCAAACTCCTTGACCAACGGCAAAAGGCCGGCACATGATGCCTCAGAAATTACAACTTTATCACTAGCTGCATGGTTTGTAATGTGTATGAAGATAGATGGGGCAGCTGGTTACATATCCGGTTTTTGGGGTGGGGGGGGGCGGGTTTCCATCCAGCTTCAGCTGGTCAGGAGTATTATACACTAATCTTCTACAAAACCTATTTCTGACATCCTTGCCTTTTGTTCAAATAAGTACCGTAGACTCTTAGGACCCAGAGCTTACTGTACTACATTGTATTAGGCACATACGTAGTCACATGATGGAGATATGCTTCCACCTGGTGCTTCTAGTCCAACGAAAACAGCAGTGGAATGAACCTGTTCAAATCCTTGACAAAACACAAACCTTTATTTGATGTTCTCAAGTACATGACAATTTAATTCGGTGACAACTCCACAGACTGGTTGTATGATGTGTTTACATACTAGAGGAGAAGGGCATTAACATTATACAGTGTCTTGGCGGAGTGGTCTAGCACCGGACTCAAAGTCCTGGTGTCGTCAGGGTTCGAGTCCCAGTCATGGCAATTGTTTCCTTGAGCAAGACACTTTAACAACTAATTGCTTCGTCCTTCAGATGGGATGTAAAGCTATATCAGTCCTGCGTGTTGTGTAACACGCATAAAAGAACCCAGTGTACTTATTGTTAAGAGAAGGGGGGTTTGCCCCGGTGTTTCTGGCATGGTTGGCAGCAGGTTGCCCCACATCACCTTTTAAACCTAGCCCTGGTAGGATGCCAGTATCTGTTGCACTGCACTAACATGGAAGAGTCCATCCGGGGCCTGTTTTCATAAAGCCTGTAAGCACAAAAACTTGCTAAGCACAGAAAAATCTTGCTTTAGGTGTACCAGCCAACATTCCGTAAAGTTTACATTGTTAGCACTGGTACCCCCGCTCATTTCTTGCTAAGTAAAGACATTTGCTAAGCAGAATTTTCTGCTAAACAGCTTTATGAAATTGGGCCCTGGGCTATTTTCTACTTTTTAAACCCTTAACAAGCTTAAGGTGCTACATGTACATTGTACAAGTCTAATCATTCAAACACAGCATACTACCTGTTCAAATAATTTAAAAGCATTTTAAAATGCCTATAGATAAAGCGCTATAAGAACTGAGTATTGTCGGACTACTTAATGTAAACGCATATCCAACTCCCCCACAACACACCCATAAACAAGCAAACAAACAAAACTTAACGAGTAACTGTAGAGGAAAATAAAGGAAGAGATGTCTGGTGCAATTGTCAAACTACTTCAGACTAATTGAGTTTCCACAAGTTCTAGGTCAGTGAAGCGCAGGGCTAGAATAATTCAATTAAGACCACACTTCACTGCTGAAAGAAATGAGGATGGGTGATTCATTACGATGACCCAGCACAAAGCTATAAACTCTCCACCATGGTGAGGTCACCACCAGCGCCAGTCATGAATCAATGTGGACACTGACCACTATTGGGACAGGTTCTATCAGACATCCTTGATTATTTTGCTGACAGTGGTGGCATACTCTGGAGGTCAGCAGCACTGTGGATCCTTCCTCCGCGCATAAAGTAGAGCAAGGATTTTATAGAAGATTTCAAGATTATCTTCACTGGACCAACCCAAGGACTTTGAACGATCGCTGGACCCACATGCTCGGAATTACACGGAGGCCATGGAGGCCGTGGTCTCTGCTGGAGGTTTCTTGTAGTTTGAGAAGGCCTTTAGACTGAACGTGTTTTGTGCCAACTGAATAATAATAATAATAATAATAATAATAATAATAGCATTTGTAAAGCGCCATCTATCTAGTAAACTATTCCGAGGCGCTGGTGGTATTTCCATGGTGAAAATGAAAGACAGCTCAACACAAGTATCCACAAAACATGAATTTCCGAGAGCACAAACAAGTCTAAAACTATGAAGAAAATAAGAAAGTCTTCAGGTTTGTTTTGAAACTGTCCAGTGACTGTATACAGCGAATACTACACAGTATGTACTACTGAGTAGCAAGTAGTGATTTGTTAGTAGCAATCGATACAATGGCATCTTGCTATGGAAAATCCTTCGCTGTACGGTATATGGCCCAGTCCGATATGGCCGCACAGCTACAGTGGCTACGGCTGCGGCTGTTGCTATGGGTGTTGCTGTAGGCATCCTATGCGAGATGATCAAGCCGCAGCTGCAGCCGCCAATTCATACCTGGGCTGTGGCTATTGCTAAGGGTGTTACTGCAGGCCTCCTATGTACGCTTCAATAAGGGACTAAAGGAATGGGACGAGGTCTTGAACTTTCACTTAATACCGCCAGGGTCATGGCTGTGCGATAAAGGACCGCGGCCGGCCACCACTCTTTTCTTCCCATTCATAAACACCTTTCCGTTGTGACCATCCAAAAACTTTTACAACTTCAGAACAAACCCGACAGTTTAACCTATAGTGCTTTCAGCTCACCTTTACTCTGCTACATTGGTTTTATCCATGCGGAGAGCTAAGTAACTCTTCGCAGTTTCAAACTGGCACGGTTACAATTCAAATTATCGCACGCAAGTTTCAAACTTGTTTGACACAAACTACATGTATGCGACCTACCAGCTGTGAAATTTGAGTGCTCTGCACAATTATCTAATAGTGCCCTCTTTCGACACAAGTTTATCAGGCTATCGCACATTTAAACATGTAGCCACGCGATCTCCTCTCAGCCAATCAGAATGGATAAACTGTCCCAGCTACACATGTATGATGATCAAGCCACGGTCACAGTGGCCAATATTGATCTAGTCTATGGATGTGAACAAAATCCCTGCCAAATCCTTTTTCAGATGGTTTGAATAAAAATGTGTCACCTACATGTAGTTTAATTAAAATTCCAGAGGTTGGTTTGACAGTAGGTTTATTAAAAACTAGAGGTGAGAAATTAATGACGCTTCCCCAAAACAATGCTGTAATTATCAGCACCAAGGCCAAATTTCATAGAGCTGCTTAAACAGAAAATATTGCTCAACAATTTTCTGCTAAGCAGAAATTAGCAGAACACCAGTCACAAGGTGGACACGTGAGTGTGACATGGTAGTTTGGCTGGTAACCTTATTCTGGTAAGCATAATTTGGTTGTGCTTGGCTACTTTTTGTGCATAAGCAGCTCTATGAAATTGGGCACTCTCATGCAACTTCTCAGCTGATCAGGTGGTTTTCTCTTTATTCACCCTTTTAGTGACTCAAAAAACCTGACAAACACTGTACAAAGTTTTGTGAGCTGGGCAGATTTCTCTTCTTTTTTCTGTTTTTTTTCTTTTTGCAATAACAATATTTCACGTCTAAATATAGGGAATCAAGCAAATAATGTACAGAACAGGCATCACCAGCCTGATGCCTCAACATTTGAGACTGTCATTTACCTGTCCATGTCCTTTGAAAATTATATTTCACATAAACAGTCACAATAACTTGACAGTAGACGTGCAGGAGTGTAATTTTCTGCGGTTGGCAGCTCACCAACACCGCTAAGGAAACTTCCTCTATGGAAATTGCAAATCTCACAGGCTACGGTTTATCATTTGAACCTTTTCAGCCGAGGTCATGGATGAACTTCAAGGGGTATAAAAATCAGATCAGATTTCTACCTGTTTTAAGCTATACTTAACTTACATGGTATAAAGATGGTCAGCGAGGAAAACTTCCCTGAACTATTCGTGCCAGAAATGCTATAGTTTTTTTAGAAATGGGTAAAACAAATTAGTTATGGTCTTGCGAGCCTGAAAACCGACGTTTGAAAACAGTGACGGGGTTTTTTTCACTAACTTGTCACTCCGATGACCATGACGACTGATTGAGCTTAAACTTTCTTGAGTTTGTTATTTCATGTGTATGTTAAATGGGTCACACAAGGTGCAGATGGGATACTGGTCTTTGACAATTGCCAATGATGTCCACGTGCTTTTAGAAAACCATAGTTTCAAAAATTTGACCAACCCTCACTAATGTCTGTTTGTTATTTCATGTAAACATGTAAATGTTGGGTCACACAAAGTGCAGATATTGGTCTTTTACAAACCAATGTTGGATGCATGCATTAAGTACCAGTGATGCTGGGCACATGTACATGTACATGTACATGTACATGTAACAGGCATGGTATCTGACCCTCCAAAAAAAGAGAGGAAATTTTTATTGACTTTGGGTTGAACAAAGAGAAATTGACTCAAGTGGGATTTGAACATGTGACCTCGAGATTAACATGAAGGCGCTCTATCAACTGAGCTATCTAGCCCTATATTGGCAGTCCCTATTTTGTGAATATATCTTTTATTGAGTACAAGGGCTGACCTACAATACAATGGTATCCTATTCCTATAGGCTTTGATAGACTTTCAGGTTATTTAAAAAACAATTTTTGTTTTGTTTTTTTTCTTCTTTTTTTGCAATTTGCTAAGGTTAAACAAGGGCAAAAAAAAATAAAAGTATCAGACTCAAGTAGGAAAAAGATCATGCCTGATGTAAGCAGATTTGTACAGTTTGTCTACAGAATGCAGTGTAAAAATCACTCCGAGAAACAATTTAGTGTACACCATCACATGCAAAATACCTGTACAGTTACACATCATGTACATTGTACATACTGTACAGTAAAATGTGTACACCAGTGCATAGCAGAAAAAGTAGCAAAAACTTGCGATTAGAAGCCACTTTCGGTCCCCCCCCCCCCCAAAAAAAAAAAACCAAACAAACAAAACCTGTGCGCATACAGGGTGCCAAACCAGACAGCACATTGGGTTTGTGCTGCATTTGGACTGGTGTCCAGCAACCACGTGTCCAACCACGTGTCCAAACAAACTGGTCCCTCTAAACTGTAGGTCTATGTCGCAACTATTTCAATTTACAGCTCTGGAGGTAAAGTGTACATGTGGACACCCATAAGAGCTAACACTGCAGTGCCTTTCACCATTCATGTCAGTGCACAGTACCCTGTACAATGTATACAAAGCATATGTGTGAAATCCCAGGGGTGAGTGAGTGGTCCCGAATTGGCACCAGGATCATCAGCTAGTTCACCTCCACCGATACCTTTAAAAAGCAATAACACCTGTCAAGTCCAATCATGACTTACAACAGCCAAGGAAAACAAAATAAATGTGTCACATCAAAAAATCAGCGATAAACCACACCACAGCCATCAGGCAAACGTCGACTAAATCGTAGCTGCTGGCTTCAAAATATAAGGTGGATTTTTTTCCCCCTTCTTCTTCTTTGTGAAGATTGTCTAGAAGTCGCAGGAAGCCACAGGCCCAGACATCTTGACATTTTGTTCGTGATTAGGATTCCCCTGTGATTTCACCCCCAAATTTTGGAGTGATCAGATGCACATGTGTGCAATAATCCTGTAGGATGTTCGTCAATTGCACCAATCGTGTAGTGTAGGTTACCGTGTGTACACACTAATTGCACTCGGGTAGAACGGATGAGTGGTTTTGAGGGGCAAGAAATTGCCACGTTGATAAGAATCTCTCCTCTGCCTCCTCAGGAGAGAGCCAGCTCAACTCCTGGGACACTTGCGCACCTCGCTCTTGACAAAATCCATGTGGGATATCCAGAAATGTCACCTAAATCTACCAATATCCTGATCCTTGTCCAACTTTAGTTGAAAATGAAATTCATACTAACTCTGATTTCAGAATAGCAACAGCTGATGCCTACGACCCACTTTACATTTATGGGTGAGATCTCTCTCTCTAGCCCTGACTCCAGCTGTGAAATGTCTCTGAAGAAAACTGTGCAGATTTTAGCCCAATCGGACACCCTCAAGCATGTCAAAGCTAAAAATACATGTCAGAAACTATACTCCTGGGCAGCAATGTATTGCACAATGAACAAATGTTCTGTTTCCAGTCGCCCGACCGACCCTCAACTTTTTTATTCGGCTTAAAAAGAACAATGAAAAAGAAGAAAGGAAATAAAAAATAAAACAAAAAACGCACTGAAACCCACTTATCCGCCCCACCATCCAGAATCAGCTTTTCATTCTCTAATCCTGAGTTTCCCCTTCAAAAATAACATTGCACTTTCCACCCTCCTCCCTTCTGAAACTAAAATCTCCGCACCCACGAAAACTCAAAATATGCTCCACACAGTTGCTATAATAGAAAAACCTAATAGAAGTAAGGTGTATGGGAATGATCGTCTGCAAAAAAAAATAAATAAATAAATAAATAAAACTGATAAATGTTTTGTCCACCCAAGACATGCCGCGTAAAAACGTCCTGAAAGCTATATTTCTTTGTGGGATGCATCGTTGACATATAATTTATCATGCAGTTGATTTGTCTTTCCACTTCCCTTTTATTTTGTTAAATGAATTGGCTGTCACTGGTACTATAGGATTGCTGACCTTCGGTACTACTGAAGGTCAGCAATCCTACACGTGTGTAATTTAAAACAGTTTCCCATTCCAGACAGAGCACTTTAAAGGCAAAGTATAGCTAGTTGGTTTTTGGAACCGTTTGATTGTTTTAATCCTATATAAATGTAGGTATATACAATAAAACTAACCTGTGAAAATTTCACTTCAAAAGGTGGTCACGTTTTTGAGATATCACTGAAAAAAATGGAGCGAATATTTCCACGCAGGAAGACTATTCCCTATAGGAATACACGATCTGAGAAACGTTACGGCCGTAACGCTTCTCAGATTCAAATTTTGGGGGGGATAAAAAGTGATATATTTTTCCCGTAACCGCAATACTTCGAAGTGAAATGTTTCTCAAACTGCATTGTACTATCCAAAGTTGCTGTACTTCTTACCAAGTAAGTTTTTATTGCCATTTACATGTATTTTCAGAGTCATTACCAAACGTATAGCTTCCCTTTAAAAACTGGGTGGAGAACGATGGCATTGAAAAATCACATCAATTATTTATTGGTGCATTATCATTTTCTAAAAAAAAGGCCATTTGATAAAAGACGCTTCACAACAGTCCTTTTCCGACCAACACCCATTTCGGGCGGGAACGCCGACGGCAATCAATTTTATTGATCTGTGAAGTACATTATTATCGGACCAGATCTGGTCCAGAATGAGATGCCATGCAGAAAAAGTGTTTCTGGGTTTTTTTTTCTGTACATGCTGAAGGGATGGAGGAATGGTACAAAATAAATTCTCGTTTCTCCTTTCTTTTTATTTACATATATGTATATAATTTAAATATTTATTATGTGCATGCACACTGTACCGTACGCAATCAGTAAGTCTGTATAGTCAGGTTCCGAGACAATAATGTGGACATTTATGTAAATCCACTAAACATATTCAGGCCTGGAACTACAGGCCATTCATTAGAAATCAATCAATGCATGTTGACAAAATTTGAATCTCCAAAAAAATGCCTGTGGTGGATTTTTAGAGATTCAAATTTCTCTCTCTGTCAGTTTGTGAATGCTACGGCCAGAGGTGCGGTTGGCAGCTGCTGTCGCATTGCTAAAAAATATCATGGCGGGTTTTTCTGTTGTTGCTGTTTTCTCAGCAAGTAGACAATGTACTTAGCTGAAACTTTCACAGATGACTTTTGATGTATCTTTCTTGATAATTTGGCTTATAAATCAGCATTAGGTTGATAAAAACCAATCTATGACCCTACCTTTAAATCTCAAAAAATTAAACCCAACTTTATGAAATATTACTGTTTAATAATATTCAATTCATTGAAGCACAGAAGTACAAGTACCTTTGATGATTCAAAAACCATAACAGATCACAGGATTGGATTGGAGGACTGTTATTTTTGATCAAACACAACATCCATAATTCATTTCCTGCTGTGAACAATTTATTTTTTTATTTTTTTTTTATTTCTAAATCCATTAAGTTTTCATGAGAACTGCCTTTTCAGAGTGCAGAGGAGCGCAATTGCACTCGTATTCTTTGAGAAAAAAAAAATGGTGGGATCACTCCATCATGTCTTAAACTTGCGGGTGTGGTTCGCAGTAATGAGACAAAACTAAAATTAGATAAATTATCGCACAGGTGAAAGTTTCCTCCGATGAAAGACAGAGATCTTTCTTACAGCGCAAACATCCCATCCACTAATTTTCTGAACGACATGATTTTGTTTTGGGAGCACGAGAAATAATAAAATTTCAAGTGGATCACATCTCAAAAGTGTATCCTTGACATGGGCGAAAAAGGTCACAGTTGCTACAAACTACACTATAGAGTGCACTGATACTATAGAATATACACATATGAAAGGTGAAGACAGTTCATAAAATGGGCGGGTACCAAGTATGGAATTTCTGTGTTTGTACATGTGTATAATAAGACACGGGGAGTTTTTAGAGAAACTCACGGAAGGAATAGACAGGATGGGTTCCTGGACCTCTCCCGGGGGACTTCTTTTATGGAACTGTGGAGAATCTTGTCGGGACTCCATTTCCATAAGCATCCCTAGAGGCATGGATGCCTACGAATTACAAATGTAGACATGTCAATGTACACGTGTATTTTTTTTCAATGGTATTTCAGTTTTTAACTTGAATAGTCTAGAGTGTAATTGGGACCTCTTTGTCAGGAGTTTCCCATATAGATACTTTTTCTGTTCACTCGCAGACCGGACTAGTCAACCTGACTGTTGTTTAGAATCTCTTAAAGGGCCTTGTCACACGAGGCAACTTTTCCAGGCAACTTGGAGGCAACCAACTGTAGTGGATGGTTACAGGACCACTTTGGTAGTACAGGAATCATTGTTCAAACAGTGTCTTATATGATCCCCAAGCAAAATATGTGAACATTGAATTGGGAATGGCGTTTCTTCATGGAGATTGCCTGGAACTGGTTGCCTGTAAATTGCCTCATGTGACATGGCCCCTAGATGTTTTTCTATAAGTCAGTGTTCTCCACACATAGGTTTTGGGAGGGCGGGCCGCCCTCCCAAAGTTTAAGGCCACCCTGCCAAAGAAGTGGCCGCCCTGCTAAAATAATTGGCCGCCCTGCCAAAAAAATGACAAATCACGGAACGAAAGCAACTTAAACGGCAGCGCCGAAGATTCCTTCACACACTGACTATTTTTCGCCCTCACTTAATACGATCAAACGAGTAGCCGACAAGCCATGGCCAACTTCCAAACCGCAGCATTGGAATCGCGATCATTCATTTCAGTATACAACGTACACTAT
This sequence comes from Pisaster brevispinus, assembly GCA_023634235.1. NCBI lineage: Eukaryota > Metazoa > Echinodermata > Asteroidea > Forcipulatida > Asteriidae > Pisaster > Pisaster brevispinus. Next base: position 3,632,637 of record JAMKCF010000012.1, read on the forward strand.
GCACGATGCACGAAGCACGACGCACATAACCACATGGTTCTGACTGCCAAGTATCCACCGCACGTGCATCGGCCCGAGCCAGCCCCACAACGTACACTATGCAAGATGCACGACGCACATAACCACATGGTTCTGACTGCCGAGTATCTACCGCACGTGCATCGGCGGCCCGGGCCCCACAACGTACATGTATAGTCCGCAACAGCAGGGTCCAAAGTCCAAGCTAACCAACATTCCGCACGGTGTGATTGGTCGTTGATGGCCGTTGTAATTACCATATTCATAAGAGAGCTTGGCTTGTCTCCAACGCAGTACATGTTCACGGGCCGAGTAAAGAATTGCCGCACGGTGTGCCGCACGCCTGCAGATTGGTACAATATATACAGCCTTGGATTAAGGCTGTTCAAACAACAACAACAACTTTTGCCGATAGAGGGCGATGCGGGGCAAAGTTCATGGAATTTTCTCAACTTGCGTTGTCGACCGGTCGTTGAATCTCGATGATTTTATTCCAAATGAAGTTATAAACAACCGATCCTAAAAAAATGAATCCATGAAAAGGGTTGTTGATGGAAAAAGTATTATTTAGGGCAGAAATAAGATCGTCAAAAAATGCAATTTTTTAAACGTTTCTTTACAACGCATAGCCAGCTTTCTAAAAATAATAAAACCCTACTGTGCGGCATATCCCGAGTGTATGTTTTGGGCGCGGCGCACAAAGCAAAATGTATAACAAATTGTAGGTTTGAATTAGTTGTAGTAGTTTTACAATAAGGTTGTTTGGACCGAAATAGATGTCAATCATTCTCCTTAGATAGTGTCGGGGCTCGGGGGTTAATAACATTATTTTTACGAAAAGGAATATCTCAAATGTTTTTTGCTTTCACGTCCGATGACGTCATATACCAACGGGCGCCATTTTGATGACGTCATATCGACGGGCGCCATTTTGATGACGTCATGCCGCCCTCCCCAAAAAAAAGTCTGTGGAGAACACTGATAAGGTCATTTTTTGGCTTTACAACAAGTACACTAATTAATATTGTATACCGCACACACAGATCCTTTTAAGTTGATGGGTTTTTGTTTGTTTTTTTATGAATCCAGCTTCAAAAATGGATGAGGGCAGGGATGATCATCTAGTTGTTTTTTTACTTGGCTTGATTTTGCAAATTTTTGCAAATGATGAGATGTTCTTTCAATCATTTGGGAAGGGCCATCAAAACCTGTTATTTATCATGTTTATTGGGTTTAACTTTATGATTTAAGATTCAGCTGAGTAAAATAGGGACTGCCACTTTCCGCTTCCGACAAAAAAAACACTCGCACTCTAAACTTTAGGGATTAATACATCAATTTGCGAAACGAGCTTCAGAGAATTGTTAGAAGCACGCCCCATAATGCCCTGTTATGTGTAGAATACAGTACTTGCATAGTGAGGGATGGGCTGTCATGGGGAGGGGGGGGTAGGGGGAATGGATCACGAGGGACACAGCCCAACTATCTGTATTAGATGCCATCACTCAAATCATGGGGATCACCCATTAGACAATATCCTAATCCAAGTACTTTACCAACTGTCAGAAACATTTATGCGCTAACACTGTACATACTCTGCTCACCACTGTCCGGGTTGCTTAATAATTCATAGCCTGAGGAAATGTTCCATTACGTGTTTATAGAGAGCAGGCCTGGTTTCTATTTGAGAGAGAGAGAGAAAGAAGGTGGCCATTGGTTGGAAGTTAACTCCAACCGCACTCCAATTAAAACTGGTAATCATACATGTAATAAGAGGATTTCAAAGACCTGTGGGTTGATGTCAACTGAATGTGTAATGGTTCTTCACACGCGCAGAGTGAGTACGTTACATGTACGTTCATCTCGAAAAATGGCTGATGCACAACATTTTTCAACTGATGTTTTGTTCTTATGTTGTAGTTGTGAACAAAACCAACAAATAAGTTCAAATAAGTTTGACACTGTTTTCACAAACAAACAAAATGTGTTATAATCACAAAAGTTTTCAAAAGGGTTTTGTACAAATTGTGGACATTTCTCATTGCCATTTACATTTTCAGTTTCACGACCAAACTGGTACTAATTTTGTATAACTTTAAATACTAGTCAATGATATTCATTTACTAAAGTGAGGAGTTTTTTTGTATCAGTTCTGTCAGTACATGTAGGAATAATTATTTCTAATCTATGTTTATTTCAAGCACTTCTGTTCACCAACATCATACCAGACACACCAGTGACATCCATATTCCATACACCACGTAATTCAATTGCCCAAGAAGGAATTCGTTTCCAAGGATCTAAGTTTGGGAATTGTTGAGATAATGACATTAAACAGTCGTCACTCATTAAGAAAAAGTTGAAACCTATTTTACTGGGAAAAATAATCTAAATGGCTGCTTTGATTTCAACTTAATTAATTTCTGCAAAAAAAATAGTTAATTAATGGCCTGACGTTTCGACTCCAGTAGAGTCTTTCTGATTTAGCCTCCAAGAAAGACTTGGCTAGGGTCGAACGTCAGGCCATTAACTGAATTTTTGCGATATACCAAACATGTTGGTCCTTTTGGTTGGTGAGCAGTTTGCATCAGCTAATTCTATTTTCTTAACAAATTTCTACTATTTGCTTTTTACAATCACCTCTGCCAGTTGATCTTCAGGAGCAATATATGTACCTTACTGCCACGGCTGCTGTGCAGTACATGGTACATCCTTGTCTTAATAAGCCAAATCACCTTTGATTTTTTTCCCTTTTAAAAAGGAACACAGACTAATGAAAGGATAAAGCATATTGTCAAGCAGTTTAGGTTCTTTGATGGAGAACCATTAAATATAATTGGCAGTGAATGACCATGACCAGTGGCCAGAAGGCATTCCCAGGTTTAATTGCTTACGGTATAAAAAGAAGTCAATGTTTCTTTACTATTCCTTGTTTGTGGGGCATTTAACTATTTATTTATGTAGCACACAATTATATTTCATTCTGTATAATTTTTTTTAAATGTTAGCCTTTGAGAAAGACTCTGCTAGGGTTGAAACGTCAGGCCACTAACTGTTTGTTGCATTGATACAGCACATGTACCACACATAATGTACATGATGTAGGTCCTTTGGTTGATAGGCAGTTTGCAATCAGCTAATTCTAGTTTCTCAATTTTAAACGTTTAACATAATTTTAAAGCTACACATGGGGTCCGACCTACTCGACAAGCCCTGCTTTTTAGAGACCCCACAACTTAATCATTTCTTAATTTTACATTACATGCATCCCTGTATACATGTATTATTGACTGATTGCCTGGAAATAAAATATTGAATGATTGATTGATTGACCGATCGATTCTGTAAATTAACAATCAATCCTAAAACCTAATTGACCTTAGAGGGCTTTGCCTGATGCAATCTACATACATGTACATGTAACATTTAGGGATTGTCTGCTCTAGGTCTGACCCAGCTTGTCATGTTTGCGGTAAACCATAGAGGTGATAAGAGGTTCCGGTAAACCATGTGGGTAATCTCACTAACCAAGCTTACTTTGATTCATGATTACTGTGGTTTTGGGGGTTTGGATCTACTGTGCAATGTTTGGGTCAATATCAGCCAAGGCTTCGCACAAAAATTGATCAAAACAGTACACAGTGTGTCCACAGTAATGTTGATCAATATGGTTCCAATTAAGATTCAGTCTGTATAGAATCAACCACAAATGTTGAGACTTAAAATTATTGGCCCTATATTAGTGTATAAAATCACTGTACAGTAGAATGCCTCTGTAACAAACACTGTGGTATCCATGTTTGTTTTCAGTGTACAGGTGTACAGGTGTACAGGTGTAGTGTTCGTTCGGTACAGTGATTTGCGGCCCCCAGAATGAAACTGAACTCCAAGATGGCATCTGTGAACAGTGAACCATGAAGTGCACCCTTTTTCACTGCCCGATTTCACCAAGGATCCCCTTTTCACCGCTCCATGTAAAAAAAAAAAATCACCGTAATCTTTTCTTTTGTTTACTTTGATAATGTTCCCAAAAATTCTGTTATAATAAATTCAAATTTTTCATTTTGTAAACCAAAAAGTGAATGTCAATCTTGTAAAGCATTAAGATCCTTCTGATTTGATGACTGCATAATGGTCGTCAACTAGATGTTTGTGCACAAAATTCAGGAGCCAAAGTTCATGTTTGGTATAGTCAAATGTCCGTTACTACGGTGCTCAGACAGCAGTGTTCTAGTGAACAATGCATACTGTGTACACTATGCTGTATGCATAGTGTACATTAAGGACATTACTTTCTGCTTTCTGCCAGAAACAAGCAAACAAGCAAACCGGACACCTCCAGCTTGAATTGAACAACCTTGAGTGGATGTTGTGCATTAAACAGTGATGCCAAGTCCCCTCATTGCTCATTTACCCTTTTTACATTGAAATCAAATGACAAACTCCACATGCTTCCCATGTACACTCATAGCCGCCGCAGTATTAACCAGGCATGAAAATGTGTTATTGTACAGTATAGGGCAAGGCACTTTTCTCTGGTGAAGGGCACTGCTATATTAAGGGAAATCGAAAGTTAAGATGGCATGCGAGGGTTGACTGGGACACTTCAAGAGGCACTTTCTAGTGCACCTGGCTTGGGATCTGGGCCCGATTTCATGGCTCTGCTTACCGTAAGCAAAGAATCGGCGCTTGCGGAAGCAGGGAATTCCGCGCTAACGTCAAGCGTATTTCACGGGTTAGCAGAGAATGATTGCTTGTGCGTGTGCGTGCTCCACATTACTAGGCATTCTCCGCTTACACAGCTGGTGCAGAAATTCGGTGCTTGCACAGTAAGCTGAGAATGGTGATCGTAAGCGCAGGATTCGGCGGTAAGCAGCGCGATGAAATAGGGCCCTGGTGTTGCCAAAGTGTGGGTTCGGGGTCCCCCCCCCCCTCCATGGTACTTGTGTCTTTGAACAAGACACTTTGCTTCGGCCTTCTGATGGGACGTCAAGCTGGGGGTGCCATGTGCTAGGTCATGCATAAAAGAACCCAGTATACACTTTATCATTAAGAGTTCGGGAGTTTCTAGCATGGTTGGCAGCAGGTTGCATCCGCATGACCTTGTAAACCCTTCCATGTTTGTACAAGGGGCTATAAAAAATACATGGGTCTCATGCTCATAGCCAACAACTTTCATGCCATTTTATTTGCGGCGCACGAAGATAAAGCTTTATTTAACAGTGTTATTCTTACTTAAAACAAGGAAATGACTATCACACACTGATCATGGTGACTCTATAGAGGTCTGTATTCTTTAGTTAAACCATCCCTCTTAAATAACGTGTATTTAAAGTACCTCATTGTTTTGGGGGAAGAGTAAATTAACTCCTATCCTTACATTTTCAATCAACAACAAACATGGCATACTTGCACAATCAACGAAAAATCTGCGCGCCATGTTTATTGTAAACTTGAAGAATTAACTTACTCTGACCCCAAAACAACGAGGAAGTTTTAAAACGTTTGAGTTTAAAAAAACACAGTTTTGGTGAAAACAATGGAAGCAAGAGTTGGTTTCTATTTTGCTGGGGATTTCCTGCTTGATCATATTGGTTTTATTGATTGCGGCAATCAAAACAAGCAACGTTGATCATGGGTGGGGGGGGGGGGCACACCTGCAAATGGGATTTCCTTGACTCGAACAGCATTTCAGTGGGAAATTTACTGATATGGAATGTACATAAATTTAGTCTTGGTGCAAGACGATTGTTTATCACTCGACTACTGCCATTCCCCGCTGTCCGCGCACACCATCGAATGGTAAGGGGGTGCTTTTACAGGAAAACCTGAATTCTTCCATACCCACCACCACATGATAGTGGTTACAGGAATGACAACGCCATCTGGTGGAGACCAGTTCATGGGGCAAGCACTACCTGTGACCTGTGACTACACAACTGGAGTGTCTTGAAACCAAGACTAAATGTTAACATGTACATAGTACAGCTTCAAAACTACTTAAAAACACAGTCTACATGGTGATAGGCTTTAAGTAGGCCTACATGTACCGTCATTAGCAGAGTTCGTTGTCTACATGCACCAGGAGTGGCTTTCTGTCAGACATGCCCCACTACAAACTTCCATTGTTATCATTAGTATTAATGTTTTGGGTTTTTTTGGGGGTACTTGTACGCCCTTCTCAAAAGCATGCCTTGGGCTTGGGTTCCGACTTGGGCTTGGGTTCCGACTTGGGCTAAGGTTTCGATTTGGGCTTGGGCTCCAGCTTGGGACTCCATTAGTTTATTTGAAAATGTGCACTTTTGGTATGGGGCTTTGGTATGGGACAGAAAAAAAAACCAACTACCAAGCCTGTACTTTGTCTTTAATTTCTTACTCTATACAAATTTCCTCCAAATCTTAACGGAGACTATACTACATGAAACTGATCGTGACATAACTCAATTGTTATGAGTATTGGTATCAGAACCAATACCTTGTTTTTATAATTGCTCGACAATGGTTTAGAAGAGTTGATGTTATTACGAAACCAAAGATCCTGTCAATTGAACCTTACCAACACACATTTTCAAAGAAACATGAAACATGATCCGAGTGGAAACCGACACAGATCAGAATCAACGACACTGACTCATTGAAATGAGAGAAATTGTTTTTGTTCAGCGAAACCAGATAGCTGTCAGAGCATTATATTCAAACAACACAAATTACCATTTTAATAGTATACAAACAACAGATATATGACGTGTATGTTTGTAGGGGCCACAAAAGGAAGACAGGTAACGAGTTTGTCTGTTGGGCGAACGAAGCAATGAAACAATCACAAACAACATGAAAAACATTCATTATTTGTTTTGTATAAGATCCAAATATATCTTTGTCATTTTGATTAGGCTAGATCACAGTCACACACATGTGAGTAAGTAGCAGTTTTGCTAGACTCAAGTAAAATCATGAAATATTGTGGTAATAGTGAGACGGTTCTTATGCGACTATGCTACTCTCTTTACACAAGACTATTTTACGAGGTTCACTTAATAACCATGCAGTTCACGATTGGTGTTAATATATGCACATGTGCATGTAGTAACTGACATCAAATGTCTGCACACATGTGCATGTAAGTAACTGACATCAAATGTCTGTTACATTCTCCTAATAGTTTTTGCAGACCTTGGTAGCCAATTGAACACTGGGCACTGTGACCCAGGGTTCCCATTCCATGATGTTCGGCCACGTTTTATGAAACTGGATTGGACCATTTTAACTTGCTGCATCAAAAAAAAAAAAGAGCTGGTGTGGTCTCGAGGTTTTGAACGGTCTACTCTGCTCGTCTTCAGGAGAAGAAGACGAGCAGAGTATTCACCCCTTGCACATGGTCCGCCATTTGCGTGTAACAGCCTCGAATTGAAGACAGCAGCGAATAGAAGCATTATAGAACTCTGTACTGTCACGGTATAATGTAATGACACTTTCATCCAAACAGATACATCAATACAATACAAATGAAGCATGAAGTCGAGGCTCTACACATGGCGGATCCATGCAAGTAGCGAATACTATTTGAAATGTTGAGACCGCACCGGCTCTTTTCAGAGCCAACACTCCTCCCAAAAGAGATTTTTACACATGGTCGTACCCGCAAGTGTACTATTTACAGTAGCTTTTCATTTCCACACCATGCAAAGAGTTTGAACATCACTTAAAAAATACAGCAACTTTTACTACTTGGCCCGTTTTTTGTTGTTGACCTAGTTGCACTGTTGAGATGTCACACTTACCACAGGACGCCTGTGACGCACAGGAGAAAGATGGTGTAGTACACCCTGAGACATCCTGGACAACTGGAGTCCGCCTGCACTCGCTTCCCACCGCAGTTGTTGCAGCAGCGGCAGCATCCGAAGATGATCCCGATGATGGGAACGAGGACGAGGTAGACCACGCCCACACACAGACAAACAATGATGCCTACGACGTGGGGTAACACCTGGAAAAGTAATGAAGGCATCTCCAAGAATTTTAAACTCTTTGTTCAAACCCAAATTAATTAAAAATTTACCCAGTCAGTTTCCCTTGTGGTTTATTACTTGAGAGTTTAAACTTAACCATTCAAACTCTTCAAAATCCTAATATTAATAATAATAATCATAAATAATATAAACATTGACAACGTGCCTTTTCCAAAAGGTTACAAAGTGCACACAGGCATATCAGTTACCCCTGCTTTGGACCTGCTTTGGAGTAGGGTTAAGTGAGATTAAACCTCGGGGTTAACATACTACATGTTTATGTTTTTCCGAAGAATATCGCATCAAGTGCATCAGAAATAAACAATGGGTGGCGCAGGGGCTCAAAATTCCCCAGGAATTCATCGGGGTTTAAATTTTCCTTCCTGGTATGCCTAGGAATTGCCTCGATAGTGTGAAATAGGCTTTGGAATCTTCAGTTGATGATGGGGAAACTTGCATAAGGCATGGGACTTCTGAACAATCAATGCAAGTAGCCCGTGAAAGAAAAAAAGAAGTTTGAAAAGCTGTAAAAAACTGGAACAGATAAGAAGGGAGAGACACACAGACTACCTGGGCCCTTACACGGATGTACATGTATAGGGCACCTTCAAAACTGGGGTACATGTGTCAATGTGCATCATCCACATGATTTTGTTTTGTATTCGCTAGACTTCAATTTGACCTCTAAAGCATGCGGTCGACTTCAGTAATATCATTGCCATAGATCAGTAACCAAATTGTGTATGACCCAACATACATAAAATAAACGTTAACAGTTGAAAAAATAGTTTCATTTTATTTACTTTGTCTAACTTTGCTCTTTTTAAAGTTTGCATTAAGATTTTGATGTAAATCATGTATCAATTCAGCTTTTGGCTGCAATTCATGATAGAAATAAATAATATGAATGAATGGATGAATGAATGAATGGATGAATGAATGAATGACCCTGTGAATGTTGAAGCGCTTTTGCTCATCTGAGTTACAAGAAAACAGTGAAATAAAACCATTGATCAACATCATTTCGCGTCATAACACGACTGCTTGCCACTGTTGGGGAACTTTGAGTCCATTTCACGTTTTTCAAACCTTGAGTTTCGGACTCGCAACTTCAAAATCAATTGTTTTGTTTCTCAGAAACTGTATAGCATTTCTGGCAAAAATAAGGTCAAGTGAAGTTTTCCATCAAGGCCAGCAATCTTTACACCGTGCCAGTTATAAGGAAATCAGTGAACATATTTGTTTTCAATCTCACCAATGCTATGAATGACCTTGAATCACGGAGGGTGTCAAATATCAACAATAAGAAACTTTCATGTACATGTAGTATGGTAGTTCATGCCACTTAAGAAATCAAAATAATTGCATATTATTTTCGTTAGATTTTTTTGATTAAAAAAATATTAATAAAATTGTATTCACCTGTTGGATTTCCGGCCAGGCGTCAAAAGTTTCTTTTTCATAGACTAGTCTTTGGACCAACAGGGACAAATAATCTGCAATGAAAATATTGAGAAAAAATGAGTTAGAAATGACGTAATAATTTGTGCAGTCCTCTCGTCTATGTACAGGTTGTGAAGTATAAGCATCAAACATGTAATGCACGTTTCATTAAGATTTGTGTTGTGTGTTTTTTACACTACACCGATGTGCATACATGCACTATATATCGTGCACCGTTTACCGAGAGTACAATTTCAAGAAAATCTTACTAAGGTTTTGAACTCCATCTTTAAAAAAAAAAACATGCCTCTCAGAGCTGTTTTTAAATGAAATGATCTCAAGATCATTTCCGATGATTGAAATGAACGTAAGGGCCGTGTCACACAGTGCAATTTACCGGCAACCAGTTCCAAGCAATCTCCAAAAAGAAAAGGAATTCATATTTCAATTCTCAAACAATTTTCTTGAGTATTTTAAGCATAGTGTTAGCCAGAGTGGTGTCTGTGTGTCTTTTGGACGCCCTGGCTCATCTGTCATCTAAGTGTTTCATTGTTAGCGAACAACTTGGTCACCCAGTTTTTATATTTCTCGCAAATTTGGACTATCCTTTGACCAAATCCTGGCTAAAACCTTGACAAGACATCGTTGGAAAAATAACTTTTGTGCTATCAAGTGTTCCTATTTTTTGCATGCTGTGCATTGGATGTCTCTAGGTTGCAACTAAAAATTGGCGGCCTGTACATGTATGGTAAGGCCTTTTAAAATAAACACATATTTAAACAACAAGGAAATGGTAAAAACACATTTTGACAACTTGTTTTCAGTATCAAAGTGAAAGTTGAACGTGAAGGTTATTATCTATCCCCTGCAATGATAATATCTCCTCTGGATGCTACACGTACTTTGTTTATTTCTTGTCCAAGAGCAATGACCTATGTACAGTGTACACTATCACGACTATAGAATTGTTGCACACTGTGAGGGGGTCCATGGCATTCCGTACACCTGAGGGGAAAAATGGCACCTGAAGGCGAAGCTTTTTTAGCACTGCATTGCTCTGTACATGTATGTGGCACATCATGTGACTGGTTCTTGCCCAATAAAATTCACAATCTACCGGCTGGCTAGTTCGGAATCCCTGCATGTGTGTTCTTCATTTAACTGGTCCTGTTAGCAAGTCACTACAAATTTAAGACCGCCCCCCCCCCCCCAGCCCTGTACGGTAATGCGCCTGTGAAAATGTTGAATATGGTTTAACCTAAGCTTGGGCGGTTTTTTATTTTGGGGTCCACAGTATACCGTCGCCACGGTATTCGATATTACCGAGAACTTTTCGGATGGGGCAGAAAAAAACAAAGAAGCCAAACATTCCAACATCACACACTGACTGAATTGAGGCCAGACAATCATGGTTATTTAACATCAGGTTATGGCTGAGCATGTCTTTCTCTTTTTTTTTTATATAGGACAAATAGATTGACTTGTTTTCAACATAAAACTTATCAAAATAAGCATACTGTTCGTGCGCACAGTTGGTATCTTGGTGGTACCAGCACACCCAGTTGTACATTGCTAATGCATGTACTTGTTAACCAGTGCGCCGCGACCCCGATCCGAACAGATAACCAGGAGGTCGCAGATTGTCGGTGTTTATCAGAAGTTTGCGCTCTAAAAATGTAGCGCCCTCTTGAGGTTGTAGCTCACCCAAATGGCCTTGCAGAACGTCGAACGTGTGTGTGCTTGTGATCGCTTGCCTGCTACAGAGATACGGCCGGGTGCCGGGGGCAGAAAACTGCCGAAAACCGCAAACAATAAACAGTCTGCTCAGAATGAAAACTGGGCTTTGCATTCTCCTTACATGCGTTTACGGTTTTGTTTATATCGCGGTATTGAAATTGAAAACCGAGCGCGACGGCATTTTGGTGTTTCTAAAACAGCTCTCGGTATTTTCGGTATTGAAAAAATACAGTGAATACTCGTTCATACCAAATAACAGCCCAAGGTTAGTTGAACCATAACTTGTATTTTGTGTAGGCATTTTTAAAAGCATACACCATGTACACAGGTAATGTCTGTAGTTACCTACCTAATAGAGGTTCAACGTTTGGTGTCACAACGTTGACAAAGCCCCTGGCCAAATCACTGAGCGTCCCTCGTCGTTCTCCATCCTCCTCATAGTTCACCGCCGTTTTAAACGTTCCCAGGCTGGGAAGATTTCCCCAGTCAACGGTAACCCCATCCGGTTTAAGAGAGCATTGCTGCGCTGATGCGCTCACAAATAAATGCAGTGTGAATAATGTTGCGAGGGTAACAACGGCATTGCAGAACCGAGTTGCTGCCATTCTTCCCCCGACACTTGATGAAATAATGAAAAGTCTTAACGTAGGGTGGTTGAAGATTTATCTACAGCACTTTGTGATCCTCTTGACTTATAAAAAATAGCTTGCTTGGATGAGTTGTGTTGCAATCCCAGTCTTCCCAATGCTGTGAGTGTATCGCTGTTCACTTTGTTGCGTTGTCGATGTTGTTAATGGTAGCTTCTTTTTTACCTGAAATGAGAAAGAAACACATATAAAACTAGACATATTGCATTTGTGCACAAATGCCGAGCTGTTTCGCCATAACTTTTTCAAAAAATCATAAAAAATCATGTGATGACGGCATCATGACGTCATTTTAGAATTTACAAGAACTTGCCAATATCCAACAATCTACCAAGTTTCAACATGATCGCACTAACACTTAGGGAGATATACGACTTTAAAAAAGGCACCCTTAATGCCGCGTCACGTGACCCCCGATGACGTCATCGATCTGAAATTTCACACATATGATGGCTGCTCGACGATCAACATGTGTGTAAATTTTGAAGTGAATACACAAAACTTCACCACACACATCTTCAAAAAGTCCATTTTTAACAGTTTTCAACCTGCCGCTAGAGGGCGCTCTTGTGTATTGTGACGTCATCGGTAATTTTTTTTAATTACCCACCCTTGCCAGACAATAACATCGTTGAAAGCAACTTCATAACTATTTACACTTTTGAATTACGAGGCACTTCCTGTTTCGACCGGAAGTAGAGGTCATGTGAGGTCACGCACACTGAATAAAATGAAGACCTAATATATCCCTATACAATCCCGCAAACAGAAACCTACGGTCTCTTGTGGCTGATTTGTTCAAATATTTAAAATAGAAACCTTTAAGATGACGTCACGTGACAGGTGATGACGTCATCATGACATCATTAGTTTTAAAATCATTATTGCACCAATGCCTTTCATCACTGAAAGTTTCATTGCAATTGCTCTTTAGGAACTATGCAAAAGGCCGCTTAGAACGAACGTGCGTTATGTCAATAGCCTTTTTTACTGAAACTGACAAATAAAAAAAAAAATAAAAATAATAAAAAAAACTTTAACGAAAACAAGAGCTGTTTCGCTGCGCTTTGCTGCGAAACAGCTAACTAATTGTTTAAATAAAGACAAGATCAACAGGAAGCTCTGAACCCAATGATTACTCACACAGTCGTTTCCATGGTTTTAGGTAAACAACCCCTTCGATGATTAGTGTATGCTTATACAGACCATGCAACCTTTGTTTACAATTAACAGAGTGACCTTGCACATTCCAGGGCCTCTCATGGCAGGCAAGGATACTACACTGGCCATGTGGGAACATTTTACTTTTGTGTCATAACTTCCACATAAACTGAATAGTTCTAAAAATAACAGCTGTACAAGTTTTGAGATGTGGCACTTTCTTCAGTTAAAATGTTGATTAATAAAAAAAAAACATTCAGTCTCAACAAAAAATATACAAATAAAATCTTTTCAAAATGACTAAAATGTTGAAGCGTATCGAAGCAATAATGTTGACTAAGTTCCATTACAACTTTTGGGTCGAACAAAGACAAATTTACTCGAGCAGGATTTACTTGTATACCTGCGATCTCAGGATTAATATGCCGGTGTGGCAGGCAGTGTTGTCACCAGAGCTTTTTTAGAACGGGTTAATTTTACACTTCAGCAGCGCCCCATTCAGAAAACATTCACTATTTACACCCTAAAAACTACATATTTTAAGGGTTTTAGACACTAAATGAAACTTTATGTTGGAGTAACAGGCCAGAAACAAATAGGGTAGTCAAGTAGGGATTTATTTTATTTATTTATTTTTTTTAATCATCACAAATTTTGTTATTGACTTCTGAACCATACTTTGATTTCATTGAAATCCTTTTATGTTTTTCCTGTCAGTAGCAAAGAGTTTGTTGTACACATGGACATTTTTCCAAATAAACCATAAAATCCTTGGATGTCACAGGAACTTTTATGTAATCACACTAACTGGCTGTTCAATGTTACAACAAGGACACAATAATATTCCTTTTCAAAATTATTCATGTGGCGCACCTGGGCTTATTTCCCAAACATTTAAAACTTGTGATTTCCAGTTAACTGTTTAACTGTTTCTACCATTCCAATCAAAACTTTAAGCCAACAGATGTCAACACACTCTCCAGGTTTAATAGAGCCCTATACCCACCCCTGAGGGTGACAAAACAAGGTCATAAAACCACAAAGACATGCCCAGGCACCTTGGCTTTTGAGTGAAGCAAAAGTGTATTACAAACTGAAACAAGGAATCAAGGATTAAGAAAAAAACAAGGTAATTGGACCTCAATAGGAGTGTCAATCATTCTCCCAGGACAGGGATGTAGAGTGTCTTTCCACTGTGTGCAAAACAGTACCTGCCTGCAAGTTGTAACTTTGCATTTTAAGTACTGGTCAGTATTTTTTTAGAACTGGTTAGTGCTGAAAAAATCTTGGAATTATACAGGCTAGTGACAAATCTTGCGAACTACTCAAAGGTCAACTTCACTAGTCTGTTGAAGTGAAACCCTTGATGTAAAAACTTCATTGTCGGCAGTCACAGTTTTTCATACGACGCTTTCTGCTTTGCATGCAGACTAGTGACAAATCTGGCGGGCCACTCAAAAGTCAGCTTGAAGTGGAAACTTTGATGTAATTGTAAAAACTTCATCGTTGGCAGTCCCCGTTTTTACACGCCGCTTTCTGATTTTTTGCTCCTCACATTTGAGGCAGGGGCAGGTGGCAAATTTTCTTGACTGTTCACTCTTTTCTAAACACAGGAATCACGCAGTATGACTGTGCTGGAACCGAAAGGAAATAAGTCACTCTGTTGAGGATTGTAACACAGGGGACTGATGGGACCATCGACTGGCCGCCCTACATGTGTACGTTCGATATCCAGCAATGCGCATCATGTACGTACAAATATGGATGAGTTTCTGTATTCAAACCACATTTCGTGTAACTTCCACCGAAGGTTTCTAATTTTAAAAAAGTAAAAATCACAGAACAAATCGTGTCAAAATCTACCCTAACTTAAATGCAATATCCAGGTAGCCGTATCCTTAACTAAAACAACTAGCCCCATATTTAATTTCAACAATATGTGAAAACTGTAATCAACGGATGGTGCAATAATTCCTAATTATCAACTACACAAAGCTGTACATCCTGTCATTATTTGAAATGTACGCACGTAGAGTACCGGTAATGTACACCACATAGAAAAGGAACAATTAGAAAAATTTTGTTATTCAAAGTGTTCTACACGTAAAGTAAAGTAGTGTGTACAATTGCACTGTATCTTGCAGGGATGAGATTTCCAAATTTCTAAAAAGAAAATGGCTTGCAGGCCTGGGTTCCCCATTATTCTCAACCCAGAACCTCCGATACTCTGTTACAATTGAAGAGGTTTACATGCATCACCAGAAATGCAAAACTATGAGTTGGAACCAAATGTACGGGAACATGGTAACCAGACAGAGACTTCAATGCACAGCACCATTCAAAAAGAAGATGTACCTTATGGGTGTATATATATACATGAACTTTGACACTCGACAGAATTGGAAGATATTTATCAGACTCAAAGTCAACATTTGAACAAATGTCATAAAAATTTTAAAAAGATGTTACACAATATGAGGTGTTATTATTCAATTAAAAAACACATGACTTGTCTGGTCAAGTGTTTACTGACCCGACGCTAAAACCACTGGTCTTGGGCCTGCGGTTTAAATGATCAGTGTAACTAGGCGTTTGATGTTATGCGAGACAATTGTCAATCTGATGACGACCACTTGTGTGATCTACATTTCACAATTGTACATCCTGGTTGGATCAAAGCACTATCTGCTTAAGGAGATAAAGGTGGGAGCAGCAAACAATGACATTCCGGGTTCATAATTTTTCGGGGACATTGCTTACATTCTATGATTATTGTACTACATGGTGTATGTGTGTAATGTACATGTACAGTACAAGGTACATTTGCCACATACGCATGTACAGGTTGTAGTAAATCAGTAAACGGATCGGGTTTAACTGAGTGGCGTGTCGTGGCCGAGTGGATAAGATCACTGGACTCAAGCTCTGGTGTCTCTGATCAGCAGAGTGTGGGTTCGAGCCCCGGTCGTGACACCTGTGTCCTTAAGCAAGACACTCAACCATGATTGCTTCGTCCTTCGGATGGGACGTAAAGCCGTTGGTCCCGTGTGTTGTGTAAACGCACGAAAAAGAACCCAGTGCACTTATCGAAAAGAGAAGGGGTCCGCCCCGGTGTTCCTGGTTTGATCGGCTGCATATTGCGCCACAGCACCTTGTAAACCATTACATGGTGCTATGTAAAGGAGTAGGTCTCATACTTCAGAAACGTAGCCCCAAATACCTTGCAGGAAATACTGAATGTTAAGCGCTTAGAGGCTGGCCTGCAGTAGGCGCTATACAAATACAATATATATATATAACTCGATGCTGTCTCAGCCCAAGTTACTCTCCTTTTTATGACTGCCCCAAGCTGCTCGTACCTTTAGACAAACTGTTTCGTGTACACTGTCTGCACATTTGTAGCCTACATAATAAAAACTGTAAGAACACATGAGCTAGTCAACTACAGCAAGGGATGCACAGGCTGAGTCAAGTTGGCTCTACATTTAACTGGACTCATGCACTGCATACACTGAACCTACGAGCTGTCCATTCTAGCTATTTGAACATGATCTAGCATCCTGTGTTACGTAACGGTACAAGAATTAAGTTGGTTGTGCGAGTCAATATTGTAATCGATAACTTGCATTTAATTTATGCAAATCCTAACATCAGCGTGAAAATCTGTCTGAACTCATGTGATTAATGCAAAGAATAAATCAATGCTCAAATAGATCTTAAACGTATGCGCGACATCTTGTAGGCCCTACATGCTGTAAAGGCAATATGTAGGATCACAGATAGTTATTTACATTAATATGATGATGATATACATGTAGATGTACCAAATTTAATTTTCCTAAAGTGATTTCATCCTCTAGTCATGCAGTTTCTGTAATTGGGGGGGGGGGAGGGACTGCATTTAGCTCCTACAGGATGTATTTGCGTCCATCCCCTCACCTTGCTTTCGGTTCTCATTTTTAATATCTTCACAAGATGGGCCCCTCTGAGTGTCCCTACTTTTTTTAAGAAGTATATTTTGTATTTTTCTTAAAAAACATTTTTGTTACCTTTCATTGTTGTTGTTGTGGTTTTTTGGGGTTTTTTTTTTTTTTGGGGGGGGGGTTGTTTTGGGGTGGGTTTTTTTTTTTTTTTTTTTTTAGGGGTGGGGTTTCCTGTCTTCTTGTACAGGAGCTTGGACGAGAGACCAGCAGTTGCCACACACAGTTGATGAGAAATAAATCAAGACTAAGTGTCATTATCGTTTGCAGACATCATCATGCACACTTTTAAGCTGACACGACGCGTAAATTGTACAAAGGAATATAGACCGTACAGTACATTCTAAGTAAAAAGTAATAGACTACATATTTATACACGTACTGTAGGCACTTAGCCCACTAATTCATTTAAAGCTCATGAATGCGGCCTGCATGGGAAATGTCAACCACTAATGACTAATGACTCCATGAAAAGAACAAAATAACCGTTACTCCCAATGAGTAAATAAAGAGGGGTGTATACATTAGTGACTGTGTCATGATAAGGATGACTAGAAAACAGGATGAGAGGGGCATAGCTTCTTCTTTTTTTTAAATAGGTTCTGGCAAGCACAACGCTTTGCAATTGATAAACTGGAACATGCTTTCAAATCAAGTGCACACAACCAAGTACACATGTTTGTCGACCCCTGTATGTAAACCAAGGACTTTGTCCTATCGTTTGGACTTGGCGTTCTGATTGGGACATCCGCGTTGGTTTTGTGTGTACACAAGGACCTTCTACCTCAGTCAAAACAACAGATCCCTTTTGTTAAAGTCCTCGGTTCCAATGGATTCATACTGTGCATTACAATAGTCATACATGTACATGTGCACGTACACAACGTACATGTATTCGTGTGATTGTGCACATTGCGCTGACAGCAGAACGCATCATTCCCATCATGCATCACTACATCCTGAACAAGAATTTGTACTTATGCAAATTCTTGTTCTTGCGTTAGCTCATCAGCCCATCCCAGTGGTCTTAGGTGAGACCAGTAGGGTAGAGCAAAGTTGAAAATTTGGGCTACTTAAAACTTTCTGGGGACAAGTAAAACGCAAACTGTAGGCCGGGCCTGCATGTACTATCTGTTTTACAAAAAGCTTTTAAAGCACAAGGTCTGTTTTATTGTGCATCGCTTTGTGAACATAAGAGAATCTACGACTGAAAAAAAGGGGACAACATTCCGGCACCTTTCGGCACTTATTAATTGAGAACTGTTGTCCTTAGTCACGCCAGTGTTTTATTTTGACAACAATATTTTCAACGGAGGAAAATGATTAGGCCCTAGTCCAGAAACTCCAAAAAGTTCTGAAAAATAATACCCTGCAGAGGCACAGAATGGTTTTTCGGAAACCAACCCAAAGTGACCAGTTGAAGTCTTGCGAAAAATAGTTCTAGTCCAGTGAAAGTGCTGCAGAGCTACAAGATGTGTGGGGTCTAGTGGAGATTCTCTTAAATACTGTATCAAGCCCTGCAATTCATCTCAGCAAATTACACACAATGTCTGCACTTCATTGCCACTGATGTTGCGTCAACATTGTATGTTGTGGTATTATTATTAAAACTGCTGGGCATGACTGTGTGGAAGAACCTCCACACAAACATTTTTTTTTTTTACCTTCCACATGATGGTCCCACTTCACCTCCAGCGAGATGGTCCTTCTTTTGCACTAGGTTCAGAAAGTTTGTACAATTGACCTGGGATGGCATGCTATGCGCTAATACGTAGGCCTACATGTACTACGTACAATGTACAACTTCATGGAGATTGTGTCTTTGTTGAAGTGCTGGGTGTAGAGAGTGTCAAATGTCTCATAGTTTGCCCATAGGGTGATTTGCTCTGCCATTGGGAGCATAATGGGAGACTTTGGAACATTAGGTGGCAGTGGACTTACCAGGAAAATGTGTGTTGTCTGCCTAGTTCCGAGCATGCGCACATTACCACCATCAAGTCTACTGCTACCTACATGTACGTAGCGTCCCAAAAGTCCCCCATTGGGAGCATAATTGGGGGAGGGAAGGGGTGGGGCTACATGTTACACTAAATAGATGTGTGAATGGACGACCTTCCACACAGGTATGCCTTCTTGTAATTTTTTTTAAATGTTAGTCCACCACTGTAGAGTGTAAATTGTAGCAGGGCATTGATACAGTTAACCGGAACAGTCTATGCACCCATCAACTAACGCTTCAACCGATTCGGTCCCAAATATATATTGTTTTCATGGGTAATTACTTGGACTGGTCTACCGACTCTTTTACATGTAAGTCAATTTACAGCATGCCAATTTATATTGGAGGCAATTATCTTGATTGTCAATTTGAGCTCACTTCCCCCCCTTCAGCCACAAAAATAGAAACCTGCTAACAAGATGAAATGCTGTCAGGGGGGCTCCAGGATCTTATTAATCAAGAGACCTTGGATGGAAGGGGGCGGAGGCGGTGAAAGGAATCCTCTCAAGACTCCAAGAACAAGCACTGTTTACACATTCAAATTCTCTGTATTTCAAATAATTTAGGGGCAGGAAAACCTACATGTCATAGCACAAATTCCTAATGGTGTTGCGAGCACTTCAAATACATTTTTTTGCAAACTGTTGAGCTACGGTGCCCTTCTTTTTACAATCCATTTTTGGGGAAAGGAGGCAACAAAAAGATTGATTAGCTGAACGATACACTGTCTATTTTCATGACAATAACAGCGGTGTAACTGGCAAATTTCCTGTGCATTGATGTTACCGTCCCGATTGAATTACATTCATCCACGATTCCAACTGCGGGTACAATGTGTGCTTAAGTAACACAATGATTGGAACTAATTGTTTGGAGTAATAACAAATTATGGACGGAACCTTTTTTTAAGGCGCTATCATGGTTCACACAAAAACAATAATCATTGCATTCATGTCTACACACCACAAGCCCCGGCCCGACACTTTGATTGTCTGTGGCACATTTTCTTGGTAAACATGGTAAATAGGTAAAGGGCAGCTCAATGGGTAGAAATTTCGAACATTTCAACATGTTCAGGGGACACCCAGGCAATGACCACAGGCATGGGGGAAATTGCGTCTGTTGGGACACATTAAAAACCGACAACTGACAACGCCCGACGACAACAAATTACAAATGCACTAAAATAAACGTTAGAACATAAATAAACCACTAATTATACCCCAAAAAATCATAAATACCAATTTTAATCACCTTCAATCTGTTGAAAATGTTAGATTTTCAGTTTAGGAAAAGAAGATTCTTTACCGCAAACTAGCAGTTATAGTCCAGAGGACCACTCTCCTATTTAGCATTTGGAGGGAGTTTGGAGAACAGGCACTAGCAGCTGTGTGGTTGGATTGCACTAAAAGCCAACAACTGCAGCGCCTGACGACAACTGCCGACAACAAATTTTAAATTATGCACTTTAAAACAACGCTGGAGCATAAATAAACCATTATATGTGGGAGAGTCATTTGTATCTATATCACCTTCAATCTGTTGAAAAAAGTTGTATTTTTAACTGTAAAACCTTTTTCTTTCTTTTTTTACCACGAATACATGTAGTAGTGTCCGGCATGTTGTCTTTGAACTGTATTTGGACATACATGTACCATTATGCAATGAGTAAGTTCTAAGGGCTTAGTTGGGTTTTTTTCTCTTTTTTTGTATTTACTGCTGTTTTGTTTTGTTTTGTTTTGTTTTTTCTATCTTTCCTTTTTTAAGGTATATAGATATTTAGTGGCTGTCATTATAATAACAATGTTGTTTTTTTAAATAATACCAATAAAATAAATGTAACCATACAAAAAATTTATTGACAATAGAGGGCGCTTTCAATCAGCAAACATAAAAGTAACTAAAAATAGCTAAATCGATGTCTGTAAAGTCTGTCAAAAACTTGCAGCTCGGAGAGTTGAGTCACAGGTGATCTCAGAAACTGCAAGTAGTGTGTAATTTTCACCCAAAATACAGCCCTTTTTTATTGGAGATCCTTACTTTGTTGTGCCACCAAGCAAGCTGTTGAAGCACGCTAAGGTTAGTTAGGAAGTTTGCGCGCATGTACAAAATGCCGCTGGCACTTTGAAAGTTGGGGCTAAACTAATTAAAACTGATGCTGTTTTCTGAAACCGTTTCTTATTTGGCAAACCCTTCTTCCTTTTTTTTTAAGTATGATGTCATGCCCCAGATTTGAGTAAATATAAAATGTAAACAAACTATTAATGTTGACCACTGTTTTGAGTGTTTGCCCAACTTTGGTCAGATTGCAGAATGTATTATTAGCCGGCAACATATGTACAAGGTCAAATGGTTGTCTATTAACAGGAGTGCGGTTTCATTGCTGACAAAAAAGTCTGAAAATATGATCCAAATTTTAGGAGCTATGTGCAAATGATGGCATTTCTTAGATTTTAATGAGCTTCTGAGAGCAGTCGTAAACCAAAGACCAAGATTTGTTTGAATCTGAAGAAAATAACAGTTTTTTTCTTTCTTTCTTTTTTTACATAAAAAAAAGTATCCAGGTAAGAGTATCAAACTTCTCATATCAGCCTTTAAATTTACATAATAAAAAAAACCTTCTTAAATATACTGGGCCGCCGTTAGTCCATGCACTATATGACTCTACAAAAAAGTTTGTATCTGGTGTATGGATTGACAATTTTTTTAGGTCTGAAGTTTGCCTCAGCTCATTGTCGTGATTGATGACAATTGATATTGAGTTTCGGCCAATCAAAGACCCCAATAAGCACATCTTTTAAATCAAAGCTGGCCGGCAGGCAGGTACGATTGACAGCACGATGTGAGACTTGATGACATCACCCATTTAATTCGGTTAGGCCTACTCAAACAACGACAGAGGCGTCACAGATTAACTTGATAGCTATATGACAGGGGTATGAATGGCTGATGAAATCCCGAGTTTTCATTCATCAAACTCTGGCATTGAGATAATACGATTTGGAGAAGATTTCTTAAACTCTGCTGATTGTTGTCGCATTTACATTCTTGCTCTATACTGCCGCCGTTTTTAAAGAACATTCCAGATTAAAAAACCCCGACAAATACGACGTTATAAAACTTTATATTCTATGACAACTTTTTTTCACACAACATTTAACCCCAACATTTCTTGCATTTAAAGTATCGCTCTGAATTGTAAACCTTGAAAGTTTTGAGCAAAAAAGGATTTAAAATTTGGTTTTTACCCATACACCGATGTGTGTTAACCACTGTATACTCAGTACTTTCCCAAGTTCTGTGAAAAAAATCCACAGCAAATCACTCGAGTGGGATTCGAACCCACGACATTTGCATTGCTAGAGCAGATGTCTGCTCACAAAGGAATTTACTATTAACACTCTTTCGGCTATTCAGCCTTTTAAAAAAATGAAGCCTTGTTTCGACTGTCATTTTTTGTCCTGTTGAAAAGAACTTTCAAAATTGAGTGTAGTATACAGTTTTTATTATCATTATTATTAGTAATAGGCCCTAGTATGTAATAAATATAATTAACTATTCATACAATGGCCTACCGCTTTCCTGGCCTTCACATTAATTTCCGATTTATTTTTTTTAAGGAAAACAACAAATAATAATAAGGTCATGTTAGTACTAATTGAATTCGTTTTTCCAAAATAATACTATAACATATAGAACACTAAAACTTATATAATGATCCTTACAATGAACTTATTCATTTTAATTAAATTCAAACTGCAGGAGAAATTGTGTGAACTGATGCCAACTGTTGCCAACACACAGACTGGTCGCACGCTACCATGATCATCTTTCATCAGCTACTTGCCGTTTTTATGATCCCTACAGTATAATGGTATCGTCCAGATAAGGTCCAAAGATAACATGACAGACAGACACTACTGGTTGTTACTAATTTGGGGCAAAAACAACTATTTTTACAGTTAAAAATTAAACTATTTCAACAGATTGAAGGTGAAACATGACTCCCATATAAAATATTTAATGGTTTATTTATGCTCAAACGTTGTTTTAAAGTGAATTTAAAATTTGTTGTCAGCAATTGTCGTCAGGCGTCGTCAGTTGTCGGCTTTTGCGACCGGTGTGGTTACCATTAGACCCAGTCACTGGGGTGCTGCACTCTTTTTTTCTTTCTCGATATGTTGAAATCTGCAGTCGTCGTAATAGCATGACCGCAAAGCTGATGTCAAAATTAAGAAATGATGTTTAAAAAAGGAAGTACAGTGCCCCACTTACTGAGTCCTATGTTTGTTCCACTATCGTCTCCACGATAGCGGCATGAACCCACTTCTACGTTCTACTTACTTGGACTAGAGTAGAGAAGTAGTAACTGTATACCATAAAATAGAGCAGCCATACTGTACAAAACCATCTAGGCCTACGTACATGTATAGGAAAAAGACAATTGCCCTTCTGACTCTCTGCAAGTACGATAAACGTAAACAAAACACTTCTCAGCTGCAGTACATACTGTACATATGTACGTATACCCAGCAGTGCGTACTCAGTTAAAACTACACACATGATTGCCATGAATTGAATAGAAGGCTTGCAGCTACGTATAATGTACTCTACTTTTCTAGCTAAATTAAAGTAGGTGGGAAACAATTATTATTGTAAT
Source organism: Pisaster brevispinus (assembly GCA_023634235.1). Lineage (NCBI taxonomy): Eukaryota > Metazoa > Echinodermata > Asteroidea > Forcipulatida > Asteriidae > Pisaster > Pisaster brevispinus. The sequence continues at coordinate 3,656,291 of JAMKCF010000012.1, forward strand.
ATTTGAGTCAAAGGCGACTTACCTTTCAGTTAACAAATTGGTCAATCTGGTGGTCTGGTGCATTGGAGTTGCTTGTGTTACCTACACAGTGGTCTAGGTTAATTAATCTGTGGTGGGGGCCGCTGTTCGTGTCGACACCTAACCTTTCTGCCCGCAGTAAGGTTTGCCTTTCCCCAAACCAGAAAATGTCGACTTTTTAAGAAGACTCACCAGGGTTGTTTTCATTCAGTTGGAAAGCTTCGAAATGTGGTGGCGTAGTGTCTTCACCTTCTTTCGGCGGTCCACACGGTTCTGTCAACCACCCACATTTCTGAAAAATTAATTCATGAGTCACCGTACTGCATCACTGCAACTATTCTGCGTAAAACAAACAAAGAGAATGAAAAAAAAATCTTTTTTTTTTTAATGGAGGGTTTAAATACCGCCCTCAGCGGCTAAATATTAGGTAAAAACTTCTGAGTGGCGGCTTTCATTTCCCATTCGCTTCCAAACTAAAGGGAAAAGGCGCATACAAATCCCTCTAAAGAAACCGTTAAAAAAAACAGCACGCGATTTCAAGACCAACTCGAGAGCTTTCTTTTATCGATGTTTTCTTTTCACATTTACTCATATTATAAATTACTTTCTCAATCAAGCCAGCTCATGGCTCTGAAACAGAAAGCTTCAGCCCTATGCTATCCAAAGTAAACTAATTACGAAATGTATCACACACGTACGATGCTATCACCATCGTTATTAATTAGTCAATAATTACCAACGGCATCTAAGACTTTTTGTAAGATTCAAGCTCCAAACAATGCGGCTACCAGGGACCTGCTGAAGAAAGGCCCGCCTAAAATGTAGGCCAACTGGTTTTCATAGTGCGCCTCTCGGTGTAGCCGTCTCTGACTTCTGTTCCCGTTGTTTACACCTGGACTATTTTGAGCCTTGTTATGTTTATTTGTTAATAAAAAAAAAAAAAATCTAGTTTTGGGCAAACATTTAGAATAAGAACAATTGCATTGTGTGCCTCTCAGTTGTTTGTTATAATTTATTTATTTATTTATTTATTATTATTTTGTATATAGGCCTATTATCTTTTGAGTCATTGTAATTATTTTGACCTTGAAATTGTGTTCTTCTTCTTCCGCTCTTTCGTTTACAACTTTAATCAATCGCCATATACTTGGGTGGTCGCCCCGCGTGCGATCCGATAGTGCGTTATATACAGCACGGTGTGTTTATTTCGATAACATTGGTGCTCGATATGGGTGGGGCATGGTGTACCCCCCTCTATTGTGTCTTCATTGTGTGCTTGGTGTCTGAGGAATACTTATTGATTTTTTAAAAAGGAACAAAAATATGAACATTAATATAAATTTTGTTTAGGGGGGGTAGACCTACCCTCTGCCCCCATACTGGGCACGGTATACGTAATAAATACTCAGAGAAAGGGATAAGCAAAAACAATAATTTCCTTCTCAGTGTTGCCCTTTTCAAAGTTATGACAAAGCCAATTAGGATTTGTATTACGCAAGGGAAGTTCTGGGACGTCATATGGGCCACCTCCGGTGTTATGGCAAAAAGTGTTCGCTGACAAGTGTCCGCTAAGCATGCCGGACACTAATTTGGCACGTATTGCGTGCCAAATAGTGTCCACTGATTGAGTGTCATGTCCGGAAGCATTCGAAAAAACACTTTCTTCGGCCGAGTTTAACTACTAAATCACATATATTTCAAGTAACACAAATCAAGTTTAAAAAATCGAACAAGGGAACACTCAATCAAACTCAAAAGTAGGTAAAGATTTTAGTAAACGGTTTTGATTTTGTGCAGGTTTTACTAAGTACGAAACAAAATATTAACGATCAAAATGATGTGAGAAAGTTACGAGTCCTTATAATCATAAACAATAAAGAAAGCGTTCAAACAAAATCGTAAAAGGCAATTTCAGGTGAAAATTTATTTTATCTACGACGTCTTGTCAGCTGATGAGCAGCAAGGCACGCAATGATGCACGCTTAATAACGCAGACACTATTTGGCAAGCTTCCGTAAACAATCTGACGTCATAGACCAATCGGATCGGATCGCAATATGCTAATGAGCGGACATGACACTATTAAATAGTTTGTCAGCGGACACTTTTTGTAATGACACCGGGTCCAAAAAATGTAGCATCCGGTTTGGACACCCACAACCCCGGGGGATTCGCACTCGTGCACTTCGGGAAAGTATCCACACGTCCGAAATCTGTTCCCCCAATTGGTTTGGGTATAGACAAAACTGTTCAATATACCGTGCAGCTAAACTGTGGTTTGATACTTAGGCGGTATACAGAGAACACGAATCGGTTTAGATGAGAGGGGTTCTGCACGTTTATATAAAAAAAAAGTTCATTTCTATTGTTGCACCAGACCATGGAGGAAGATGACCAGACTTAGAAAGTTTTGAGCGGAGGGGGGGGGGGGGGGGGGTTAACGCCATTTTCTACACTTTGAAAGTATCTCAGATACGTGAGCGTTCGTACTGGCATTACAAATCCGTGAGGTTTTGGATTGAATTTTGTGTTCAATACAGAGTACCAATCCGGCATGCATTGATCGCGGAATTAACAATGTTTGTTCGTTTCAAAGGGTTGGTGTCCACCAAGTGTTTCAATTTCGAGTCAAGAGAAAAACACATTCAAATAAAATAAAAATCACACATGATAGTAACTTTCAAAAAGGTGGCTAGGTTTTTACGTGGCGCTTTCAGGTTTTTCTGACATGTTTTCTTTCTATTTTTTATTTGCTATGCAAACTGGGCCCAATTTCATTTCATAGAGCTGTTTTTAAGCAGAAAATATTGCTTAACAATTGTCTGCTAGGCAGAAATGAGCAGGAGACAGTCACAAATTGTGCATGTGACATGGTAGTTTGGCTGGTAACCTTATTTTGGTAAGCATAATTTGGTTGTGCTTAGCTACTTTTTGCGCTTAAGCAGCTCTATGAAATTGGGCCCTGCTTACAATCCAAAAGGACCTATGGTACTAATGCAAACAAAAGGGTGTATGACCTGATGTTTCAACCCTCGTCGCATCAGAGTCTTTCTCGAAGGCTAAAAGTTTTTATAGCCTTCGAGAGAAAGACTGGCCATTATCTATTTGTGATTTCTGTGAACAGGCAATTAAGCCAACATCATTTTTGTTGAAGGAACGCCATTTCTAAAGGAAATATTTATCTGGGTGACTGATAACTGAGCCGTGCCCGCTTCCAAAATCAACCTATAAATCTCGTCTCCAGACATGATCTATCACGTCAAACAAATTAAACTCTTGATTTATTTGTCACAACAGGACAGTCGATGAATAATTCAAGCTGTCAGAACCATCTGAATGCAGATTTTCTGTCACGAATGATTATTTTATTAAATACCACAGTACGTATTTTACACGTATATACACCCAAAATAACTACATAATTCCAGTTTAAAGTCAATTTGTTTCTTTTATTTTAGAATAAAAGTATAAGCCTCTATAATACTTAACTAGTAAAACTCTATCAACTCTCACTTCTAAAAGTTTTGTTTTTACACATTTGTTTATTTGTTTGTTTGTTTGTTTGTTTGTTTGTTTGTTCCCATCCCCCCCACAAAAAAAAAAAAAAACAAAAAAAACCTGCCAAACCCTGAATATGTGGCCAACAATGCGGCCAATTCAAATAATCAACATAAAAGCCCTTTATTTATTTATTTGCTTATTGTACTGTTTTCTTGTAAAGTGCTGTGGTACCCAGTGTAAGAGCGCTCTATAAATGCCTGTTAGTTATTATTATTATTAATGACTATATGGATTGCCACAATCAAAACAATCCTTTAAAGGATCAGTGTAAACAAACTATCTGACAAATTCCTTTTGGTTTCCTTTCACTAAAACATGGCCACCAAATTTAATGAAGTGTTTTTCAGGTTGCTTCTATGGTGTGCTTATTGAAAACTAGAACATGGGACTTAGTTCAGTTTTCCGGAAAGTAACTTCTGTACCTTCCCTTCAAATCTGCTTAGCAACTAGAAACGAGTTGTTCAACAAATGTATCCCTTTATTAGCAAACTTAACTACATTATACAGGTGCAGCCTGCTAAATACAAGTCCTATAGCAACCAATGCTAATGCTAACCGCTCAAAAATATGAATAAAGTTTCACAGCCTTTTCTAAACTTCAACTTTCTTTTTAAATCCAGTTTTGGAGTGACCGATAAACCTGGAGAAAGTTTCCTTTTGAATCAACCAAATCCTCTGACAGACTGAAGAAAAAGCACTGGCATTAAATATGTAAAGACAAACCTACAGTGGCAACACCTTCCCCCAAAATCATCGATGGATTATTGACATAAGTATTTAAAAAATAAACATACATGTATATGTAACTGGTCTTCAAATCTGTACACAGTTGTCAAATACAGTTTATCTACACTTTATTTACACCTCCTATCATGACATTCTCACTGATACATTTTTTTAGTATCTTCTTTCAAGCTGTTCGATTCTTTTTGCCTGTTCTTCAATTCGGATGTCCTTCAGGTGGAGCAACTGTTCTAAGCGTCTTACTTTTGCCTGCAGAATCTGTGAGAGGGAAATGTCGTGAAGTTAAAAGTACAAGGTTAGGTCTGAAATTAAGGTTTCTGCCGAATCTACAGCCGTGTCTGAACATAGGCTGCGGCTGTTGCAATGAGCATCCTGTGCCTCAATGGATTACGTGACTATAAAGCCGCAGCCACAGCCAATGTAGCCACAGCCAATGAATTCAGCCACAGCCTTAAACTGAGAGCCTAAAATGAGTGGTCGACAAAAGCCGCCGATGGTAAGAAGGTGGGGTGTGGTTTGCAGTCAACTACAGTCACCTATAGGAAGAGGGGTATGGGTGCCGTTGATTAAATTCTCCTATGGTAGGAAGAGGGGGTATGGGTGCAGTCGACTAAAGTCGCCTACGATAAGAGAGAGTGGGTAAGAGGGGGTATGAGTGCAGTCAACTTAAGTCGCCTATGGTAAAGAGGAGGGGATGCGAGTGCAGTCAACTAAAAGTCTGGAGAAAGTTTCTTTTTGAATCAACCAAATCCTCTGACAGACAGAAGAAAAAGCACTGGCATTAAATATATTAAAGACAAACCTACAGTGGCAACACCTTCCCCAAAATCATCGATGGATTATTGACATAAGTATTTAAAAAATAAACATACATGTATATGTAACTGGTAAGAAGGTGGGGTGTGGTTTGCAGTCAACTACAGACACCTATAGGAAGAGGGGTATGGGTGCCGTTGATTAAGTTCTCCTATGGTAGGAAGAGGGGGTATGGGTGCAGTCGACTAAAGTCGCCTCTGATAAGAGAGAGTGGGTAAGAGGGGGTATGAGTGCAGTCAACTTAAGTCGCCTATGGTAAAGAGGAGGGGATGCGAGTGCAGTCAACTAAAAGTCGCCTAAAGGAAGAGGGAGTATGGATACAGCAGACTAAAGTCACCAATGGTAAGGAAGAGGGGGTTCAAGTGCAGTCGACTAAAGTCACCAATGGTAAGGAAGAGGGGGTATGATGAGTGCGGTTGACTAAATTGGCCTATTATAAGGAAAAGTGTTCAGACTATTTTAGTGAAGAGACTAATATTGAAGGTGAAAGTACTACCAAGGGGGTGGGGGTGGGGCTGGGGGAGATGATGATACCATGATGATACCATGGATATCATTCTCCTACCTGGACTGTCTCCTGCGATGCCAGTAAGTTCTGCTCCTTCTCCTCCAATAAAATCCTGGTTTCTGTGCTGAGTTCGTTCACATGGTTCAGAGATCTGACCCTACCGAGATTGCTGGGGGGAAATAAAAGGAAATGAAATAAAAGAAAATAAGGGTTGAAAAACATCTTTTGAGTGTATGAAGAATAGAGGAGACATCTGAGGTCTGATACTACTTTTTGTACATCATGTGTAATGCGTAGTGCTCGACCCTTTAAAATGAAAATACATGCCACACAATGCACATTATTTTTATGGATATCATGTAATAACCACAAAGGAAACTGACTGGGTAAATTTCAAAATAATTTGGGGTTTTGAACAAAGAAAAATTGACTGGAGCGGGACTTGAACCAACGACCTCCGGATTAACGTACCGGCGCTCTACCAACTGAGCTATCCAGCCCTATGTTGGCAGTCTCCCTATTAGTCAATATCTTTGTTTCGGGGGTCCCAGCCAGAAGCCAGATAACTGCTAGCTGGCGTGTAGCCAGGGATCACACCCAAGTTTACGATACAACCTGGGAAGCGGCAGCCAGGGGATCACCTTAAGGGTATGCGACTTATTAGTATTAGATATTAAGTAATAAACCACAAGGGAAACTGACTGGGTAAATTTTGAAATATTTTTGGTTTAAACAGAAATTGACTGGAGCGGGTCTTGGGTTAGAGGTGTCTGTCTCCTGAAAAGATCAAAACATTACCGATGCCAGCAGGGATAGGCCTATATGTAATTGTAATAAGTAACTTTTAGTTCTCTGTTGGCGGGACAGACGTATCCCCATACTGTGGTTTGGGCACTGGCCTGGTGACCAGTCTTTATTCTTTGTCTTTTTCTTCCATTCTGTGCATTTTAACATTTGTTATGCGCCTTTGATCATTTTGTATGTAAGGGGCGCAATATAAATTTTAATTATTATTATTATTATTATTGAACCAACGACCTCTGGGGTAGTGTACGGATAACGCAGTAGGCAATACCGATATGTGCATATTGTTACGTGAGTTACTTGGGGTGTATTTTCATTTGTATGCATTCGGCAATTCACATTACGCACAAGGCATGATGGACATGTGGTTTTTGGCCCAAGGGAGTGGCAGATTTTCCTTAAAATGTAAGGGCACCTTAAAATTACATATGTACTTGAACATTTTAAGATGAACCAAAGTGTATGGTAACCAAAAAAAATAATAATACGCATAGCGCTTTATCACAACCAACAGCATCTCAAATCGCTCATAATTTTTTCTACCATGTATAGGCCATTTCACACTGTCCAAAATCTCAGGGTCGGAACCGGTTCCGAACCGGAGATTTTGTTCACCCCGTTTCACACTGTAAAAATTTCAACCCGCCTCCGATCCGGGTAGCATGCTCTAGCCGGATAGAAATCAACCCTGGCAGGGACCAGGGTTGGAAATCTCAATCCGGATCGAAATTGCATTTTTCGTTATACGTTTCACGCATTAGCCGGTTCACGTAAAGGCCAGTGTGAATGTTGCTTATCTCTGATCCGTGTGGAAAAGAAGCGAGGCTGAACCGGAGAGGACCCGGGTAGGTTTCAACGCAGTTCGAAATGGAGGTAGTGTGAAAAGGCCTTATGTGGACCTATGTTCGAATTATAAGACGCATTTATTTACATAGAATCATGTGATGGTTTACGCTTACAAGGTGCTGTGGCGCAATCTGCAGCCAACCATACCAGAAATCACAGAGGTGAACCCCCCCTTCTCTAAAGTCGCCTGTGGTAAAGAAGAAGGGATAGGAGTGCAGCCGACTAAAGTCGCCAGTGGTAAAGAAGAGGGGATAGGAGTGCAGCCGACTAAAGTCGCCTGTGGTAAAGAAGAGGGGATATGAGTGCAGCCGACTAAAAGTTGCTTGTGGTAAGGAAAAGGTTGAAGAGTTATGTTACCCGAGGAAACAAATTTACACTGTGACCCGGATTCAAGCCCTTGTACTAATGACTCAGCCACCAGAATGTTCGCCCGGTACCCTCGACCACTCCGTCTCATTTAAACTGATGTCAATATATCAATTTGTCCCTGCTTCCGCTTCCTCTTCCTCAGTAGAGCATTTGCCTGCATAGTTTATTAGATTGATTGCTTGTCTCTATGCTTGCAAGTGGCTGTTTTTTTTATCCCCCCCCGAGGGTTTCATGTACATATAAATTAAAACTTTGATCAGGTTCATATTTTCCAGGCTAGGTCAGATTTCTGGCAGAACGTCAGAAATGGGGGGATTGGGAGTTCTTTTTCAAAATAACCAACGACAAGAAAATATAGGCTTCTTTATTCGAGGGTTGGGGAATATTCCTGCATCTGTTCGTTGGTGGCCTGTCGTGGTCGTTCGGTCATGCACACTGGAATCGAGCTCTGGTGTTTCTTATCAGCAGAGTACGGGTTCGAGTCCCGGTCGTGACCTTTGTGTCCTTAGGCAAGATACTTAACCATTATTGCTTCGTCCTTCGGTTAGGAAGTAAAGCTGTAGGTCCCGTGTGTTGTGTAATGGCACCCCCCGAACAAAGATATTGACTAATAGGGAGACCGCCAACATAGGGCTGGATAGCTCAGTTGGTAGAGCGCCAGCACGTTAATGCGGAGGTCGTTGGTTCAAGTCCCGCTCCAGTCAATTTGTCTTTGTTCAAACCCAAATTGATGTGTAATGCATGTGAGAGAAGGGGGTTCACCCTGGTCTTTTCTGGTACATGCTTGGCTGTAGATTGCGCCACAGCACCTTGTTACATGGTGCTATGTAAATAAATTGGTCTTATAATTCAAACACAGTTCCAAATTACCTTGTAGAAAAGAAGAAAAAAAACTAGCATTTTTAGACACCCTCGGGCGTGATAAAGCGCTACATAGCAACTGCGAACTATTATCAGCAAGAGGTTACACGCTGCTGCAAGCCTCTGAAACAGGTAATGATTTGCTCTTATATGGTGTATACCTACCTAGCTCCCTTTGAGCTGGTGTGAACCACTGGAGCCTTTGGAGCATGGGGAGGGTGTCTAGGAGCTCTCGTACCTCCTAATCGACCTAGAGAGAAACAACAAATAATCATTAGAAAGTTATGCCCCATTCAAGTCAATGTACATGTAGCCAGAGTGAGGCTGTGAGGAAGAAACTAGTCTGGTTCCAGAAAAATGAACTTGGAATGTGGACACTAGGTGGCAGCAGAATTGACAGATAAATTGACTGTCCTCCGTAGTTGGCCCTTGCTCAGAACTACGTAAACAGTAGCCTTGATCAAGGCTGTCTTGCGCTATCCCGTTGCCCGCAGTGGTTATCTACGCACGGAGTCAGTTATGATGATACAGTCATACACATATTCCGTGACATTGTATGCATTGTATGTTGTTTGAATGTAAGGGCCTTGTCACACGAGGCAACTTTTGCAAGCAACTTGGAGGCAACCAACTGCAGTGCATGCTACAGGACCACTTTGGTAGCACAGGAGTCATTTTTCAAACAATGTCTTATGATCCCCAAGAAAAATATATGGACATTGAAATGTGAAAGCCGTTTCTTCATGAGGCTGTGAGGAAGAAACTAGTCTGGTTCCAGAAATTGGTTCCTAGAACTGGTTGCCTGTAAATTGCCTCGTGTGACAAGGCCCTAAGTCTATCACATGTTTTGCTTATTTTTTCAAGCGTTTACAATGACTTATAAGAGGGAGGGGTTAGGAGTGGACACTGACAAGCACAAATGACCCAAGAAATTTGACTCTCATGCAAGACAAAAATAATGTTGAAGGTTAATGTTCAAATATTGTTTTCACTAAGTTATAATGTGCATTGGTACAAGATATTGTTTACAAGTTAAATCTTTTCATAGTTTTTTCTTCTTTAAAATAATCAAATGTACCTTTACAAATGGAATCAAAACGGAAGTCTTAATTTAAATTTACCTGGTGATTTGCTTGTTTTATCTGTTCCGGTACCAACTTCCTGTCCACCGTAATAACCGTCTGGAGAAATCTGGATAGAAAATCATCAACAATTACTTGATGCTCACAACACAAAATTATATTTACTTTTCTCATTGTGCATATAAGAGCAAATCAAAGGTGAGGAAGATTTTCCTATAAGCAAAGGGCATCTTTTTGCACGAATCCTTATTTCTTACTGGAACATTTCAAGGGCATCAAGATGATGACCAGGGGCATGGAGGCAATTGCCTCTCTGAAGCACCGGTTCTGAGCATACATGTATCTTAAGGAAAAGTCTACACACTCGTTTCAAACTCCGACACCCGTTCTCCACGATCAAACCCATCCCCTCCCCCAACATCTATCCCTAACTTTACACCATCTCCTACCACCACAAATCAAATCCCTCCCTGCACCCACAAACCAAGATGTACCCTTGTACCCAATCCCTACATCCATCCCCTTCTTACCCTTACACCCATCCCCTACCCCCACAATCATCCCCTACTCTCAAACTCAAGCCTACCTTCGCACCCTATCTCTTCCTTCACACCCATTCCCTACCCTCCACTCAACCCCATCCTCACATCCCTAACCCCAAGTTATCCCTCACCCTAACACCCATCCCCTACCCCACAATTAACCCCTACTCTCAAACTTGACCCTACCCTTGCATCCTATCCCTACCTTGACACCCATCCCCTACCCTCCAGTCTACTCAACACCATCCATTCCTTAACCTCACACCCATCCCTTATCCCCAGCCATCACATACCCTACAATCAAACCCCTACTCTAAAACTCGACCCTACACCCACTCACCTTATTCCTTCCTTCACACCCAATCCCTCCCCTCCACTTAACCCTCGTAGATCCATTCTCTTCCTTCACCCCCCACCCCAGTCATCCCCTACCTTAACACCTATCTCCTACACCCATACTCATCCATACGACAGGGCTTGAATATTACACTGTACCGCAGGCCCAAGGCCAGTGATTTTAGCATCGGGCCAGTAAACTTACAGCTGTACAAGTCCGGTGATCTTGTCCTTTTCAATAATAATACCTCACTATATTTTGTAATTTTAACTGATAAATACAAATATCTTTCAACTGTGTTGGGTACTGAAGTATCACCCATAAGACCAATGAGATCAATCTTCTCTAAGTGCTTGTTCCAAAAACAGCTCAAATGTGAAACTGTGTAGATAGTGTTCTCCTCATTTTGATTCCGGTCTTGAAACAAATTCTCTGGTCCAGGAAAAGTTTTGAGCTACAAGCCCTGTGGTCTTGTAGATTTTTTTATACACCCTCACTCATCCTAGCCTTCACACCCTCAACCCTACCCTTGCATTCAGTCCTTACCTTCACACCTATTCCTCACCCTCCACTCAAACCTTAGCCTTACAACCCTACCCTACCCTCACACCAAACCCCTACCTCATGCCCTTCCCTTTGTGGCTTTTTTTGTGTTCAACAATGGTTGTGGCTTCATAAATTATGTGGTCTGTGATTGTCTACACGTACATATCACCAATTGGCCCCCGTTAGGAAAAGTCAATATTTTACAAAAGTGACTTGTGCACCCCTTACCTGCCAGGAACTGCCATGCGGTATTCAATGTTTTTCCCTTTTGTTTATAATGAAGGGAGATGGTCTATACAGAACAGACGCAAGACAGTTTAAAAATACTTGTGTTTTGGATGAAGTGTTAAGATCAAAGCCTAAAGATTTGACTACATCGTACCTTGTTTGATTTGTCACTATGTCTGCTTAGGTAATGGTTTAACTTTTGTCTAAGTTGCCATAAGACAACTTCAACGACCCCAGCCTTGCTGTTAGAGATGCTCCTCACTAGCGACTCCTGAATGCTGAAGCCGATTTTCGGAAGAACTTTTCTACATTAAGAACAAAAACAAAAAAAACATACTATTTTACAAAACTCACAACAGGCTTAGAGTTACGCAGAGGCCATGATTGGGATCTGTTTGCCTGGTCTTGGCCTTGGTGCCCGTTCAAAAGTTTCCCGTTCGCAATGGAAGTGCCCTAAGTTGCAAAATGAAAATGGCCTTGCCCTCTTTTTTGAAGGGGCACTAAGAGGAGGACCAAGGCCAGGGCAATGAAGGCCATTTTGTTAGTTCTTTTCCATTATCACCGAACACTGTGTGCAAATTTTGAATTTTCTTTTGTGCTCTTTAAGTTGAGAGAAACAACCCTTAAAAAAAATGGACAGGTTCCAACATAAATGAGCCATCGAGATTGCACATTGTCCATCCCCCCGCCATGTGGGACCATACATGAATAAATCTGTTCCCACAACGGTTATTTACCAAGATCTTTTCCCCACAAAATACAACGCCATTATGGAAATTCAACTCCCAAAACGTTGGACACTGAATAAAAGGTGGATGCTTGTGGTCTCAGACAAACAAATCAAGACATTGGATTTTATTGGGGTTGATTAGGGGGTTTCAATAATAACTACCTACCTGTTTAAGGTGCCCCAGTTGCTCATTTTCTGTTGTGTGGAGTTGGCAGGTGTGTAATTATGGATCTCAACAATTTTCGGCACAAAATGGTGGACTATCTCTGCCACCAAGACTGTGGGCAAAATAGGAGTGGGAAGGAGAGAGCATAACACATATAATTAAAAACCTCAAATGGGCTGCGGAAATCATGAAATAAAATAAACAGGGCGTACATGTAATTTCATGGCCCTGCTAACCGCCTAATTTTGCACTTACTTACAGTATACTCCTAGAACTATTCGGTTCGTTCCGCTATCGTCTCCCCGACCCTCATAGGTCATCATGTACAAAATCCTATTCGAAACTTTTTCCCCTTCACGTTTATGCACCTGGACTTCTCTTTTGAAAACGGAGCTCGCCAAAATTAGGCTCTATGTATTCATTGTTTTCACAGTGAGCTCGGGGTGGGTCCAGAAAATCCACTCCGCAAAAAAAAGGTGCAAAAAATGATAAATTCCCATCGTTATTCGGAATCGTCGCCTTCCGATAACAAAAATGGCCGCCGTCACTTTTATCAATGGTATGCTGCGCGCAACGCTGGTTCACAATAACCAACGCGTTGCAACGGTTTACGTATAAAAGATAAGCCATTGATTATTGTGGACCAGTGTTGCGCACAGAATACTATTGAATACCGTCTTAAGGCATGTCGTACACCCTGCAAAAGCCCATACACAAAGTATGCTCTTTACACGGCCCAATTTCATATAGCCCCAAAAAATAGTGCCAATACACTGGACTCCCTCCGCTTCTTGGCCCTACTTTTTCTCTTAAAAAAACAACTCAGTGTGAAATTTGAGCAAAGGGAACTATTGAAAATAATGTGAAGTTTGCAACAAGTTTACGCACACTTCCAGATAGGATCGCCGTGTTTACGCTTTCCGCTGAACTCCCTATTGTAAGTATTTGTGAACAAAACTTCACACTCGCGAGTTGAAAATCAATTGATTTTCCCCCAAAACATGTGATGTTTTTTCAACAAATTCAAACAATAGGGCGTATTACAAGTACGTAGCTAACTAGCATTTTGATCGGCAAGTTTCATGATCGAGACCAGGCAGATTAAACAACAGTCACTTGTAATTTTTGGAAACCAGTCAACTCGACTCCAGCAAAGTCGCCCACTTCAAAGTCAAGTCGCCCACTACGTGGCGACTTCGCTGGGGGCAAGTTGACTGGCATCCGTTACTCCTAGAACTATTCGGTTCGTTCCGCTATCGTCTCCCCGGCGGGGAGACGATAGCGGATCCCCGGCGGGGAGACGATAGCGGAACGAACCAAATAGTTCTAGGAGTAGGCATCCGTCATGTCCGTATTGTATTTTAAATCTTATGCTAAACACGTGACACAAGATGAACAAAATACAAACAGTTACATTGTAAAACACTCACCGCCATCGCTGAAATCTCTAGTCATATTTCTCTTTGGCCGACTCAGTGGAATTTCATCGACCCAGGCGTATAATTCCTGAAGTTTATCGTCGTCTAAATCCATCATCTTTACTACTTCCATTTCATTCGCCAGTTCCCCCATCAATCAAATTTTCCCCGAGGTATTGTTTTCACCATGGAGGAGGCAATAAGTTGAAACCTTGGAAGTAAAAACGACTTGTTTATCCAAAGTTACTGAAGTTAAATCCTAACGTACAAATTGAAGTTAAATTCTAACGTAACAACACTGTCTTCTACTGCCTGCAGCATCCATTCGCTACACGGTAGTCGCCATGTTTGTTGTTAGCCAAACACCGACGTCACGAGCGTGGCGATGGGAAAGTAAACTTTTAACAAGTCGCTTGCGCAAAAAGGTTGAGACGAATAGCGCCCCCAATAGCACACAAACATGAATTTTTTTTACGAGGCCCCAGGATCAGATAACGGGATATCTTTCCGAAACAGTCGCCTTGTCTAGATAAAATTAACTATTTCGTTATCTGGATAAGTGGTATTGCACTCATAGGAGCACTCTGGAACTCCATACTAAAAAATTGTTCTTTTTCAAACCAGAATTGAGATCATGCTCTGTGTCCCGTAAAGGTTCAAATTTTTTCAATGACATTTTTTCTTTCCCTCGAAATATTTTTTCGAAGATTATAACGATGTAAGTGGGTAGAAATAAACGACATCCGTGGTTATAATACAATTTGGGAAGCAGCAAGGATCAATTTCTAAAAACATTTGCAGGTTGTTGAATAAAGGCAATTGACAAGGAGTGGGATTTGAGCCTGCGACCTCCGCATTCATGTGCCAGTGTCGTGGGGATTTCGCTCTTCTTTTGCGTGGAGCAGATAGCCCAGTGGTTGGGAGGCAGTCTCTGGTGGATTGGTACTCCTGTTCCAATCCCGGCCCGCTCCCGAGATCTTCTTTTTCCCTTTCTGAGTCTTTAGAAGGGAATCTTGATTTCACTTATGACAAATAAGGGATTTCGATCGTCTTGTGCCTGGAGCAGATAGCCCAGTGGTTGGGAGACAATCTCTGGTGGATCGGGACCCCGGTTTGAATCCTTGCCGGTATCTGAGATCCTCTTTATCCCTTCTGTGAGTCTTGATATTTGAATCCCAATTGCACTTATGACTTAAGAATTTCGCTCGTCTTGTGCATGGAGCAGAAAGCCCAGTGGTTTGAAGGCAGTCTCTGGTGGATCGGGTCCCCGGTTTGAATTCCGGCCGGGTATACAGATCCCCTTTTTCTGAGTCTGTACATTTTGAATCATGATTTCACTTATGACTACGGAATTTGCTTGTCGTGTGCGGGGAGCAGATAGCCCATTGGATGGGAGAATGTCTCTGGTGGATCGGGACCCGGTTTGAGTCCCGGCCGAGTTATGAAATTCTCTTTATCTTTTTTTTTTTAGTCTGGAGATTTGAATCATAATTTAACTTATCACTGAGGAATTTTGCTCCTCTTGTGCGTGGAGCAGATAACCCATTGGTTGGGAGACAGCCTCTGGTGGAGTTGGTCCCGGTTCCAATTCCGAGTCTTGTGATTTCGTTCTTTTCCGACTTTGAGCAAAAATAAAAAATAAAAGAATAAAACGCAATACCGAGAGAAAGTCAAACACAGAACGCCCCCAGTGGGCCGTTAGATATCTCACCTCTCTGTCTCTGTATAATTGGGCTTAAAGCACGTTACTGAAATGAGAAAGGCGCTCTCAAAATGTCCCGTAGCCTTCTCTCTTAACCATTCGACGATCACGTCACTAGATAACAATCAACTATAGCAACCATCACCACGACAACATAAAGTTGACATAAACACAGGCTAGATTGTTACTATCATAAAGAAATATTCTCCAGTTAACTCCACCAGTTTGAAAGGGTATATTTTCCAGCTGAGTTCTTCAACAACTGGGCCGATGCTATCTTTTAACAACACTGACAAAGAGATAGAGTTGTGTTCTTGTGTACTTTACAGCGAGTATCTGGGTCAGGGACCCCTTCACAGCCTGTCAGTATTAATCATTAAATTTGTAAAGAGACTCTTTTTAGGGTTTTTTGATAGAGCAGTCCCACGGTGTACTTTTTCTGAACTTCTAATTTTCAAGAAATAACGGACGGGATAGGCCTACACTGGGCGTTTTATTTTGTTGTTGTTGTTATTTTTATTTTGTTGTATCTATCAAGAGGTTCCAAAATTGGTTTTTGTAGAAAGGGATGGTCCCGTACTGCTTTATTTTTGTGATGTTTTGGTGTATGAGGATTAGTATGATTTGTTTTATTTTGGTCTAAAATCGTCTTTGTTTCAATCCTCAACCGGGCATGCATCAAAATGGCTCATCAGAGGTTTCGAGGGAGTACATCCTTTCCAATATCCTATAATAGTTTTCACTGAAACACGTATGTTATGTTATTGGCAAAGGCATTTATTCATAACAAATAATGTAATCGTTCTGTTTGGGAGTATTGATGTCGGATTTTTGTATAGAGATGCTTAAGCATTAACCCAAGTAAGCAGAGCAAAAACTTATATAGCAAAAATAATTTACCAGCCAAAATACCGCACCATTTATTATACCATTGTGACTGGTTTCCAGCTAAGTTTTGGCTTAACAGATAATCTTTTAAACAATTTATTCTGCTTAAGCAGCGCCGTGAAATTTAATCAGAACCATTACAGTTCTCAAGGGATTTTTTCTCAGTTAGTCGTGAAAGGATATGATCATGCATGACTGAACATTACGCATCTCAGGCTCTCATTTGTGCCTCCCAGCTCCATGACTGCTGAGAAGAATGAGAGAAAAACGGGTGACGATTTTAAAACCCTCAAAGGAGGGAAAGGGCCAATAGATGGTACCACACAATGATTAATTAAGCCATAGGCCTATCTCCAAAATTTAATGACCTGGGGGAGTCAAATTCAGTGATATCCTAGAATGGACCATTACACATAAAGTGGAGGGGGGGGGGCAGACCCCAGAGTATACATAATTTTGTACAGGAATTTTTCACAATATATATTGGATGGTGTGGTAGTAAATATTGGCCCTTTCGCTCGTCGGGGTATAAAGTTGGGGGCGTGGCATAGATCGTTAGACTTTAGCTAATTAAGGGGGGAAATTAACTACTGGGTAACTAAAGGACTCAATATAGTTCTAGACAATAGCTGGGCATGTAAAGAGGTCACTTAGATGTAAACATTGTTGGGAAATGGACAGACAATATTTTTAAATTTAATTTTTTAATTAGCCTTAGATGGTGTGGTATGAACAATTGATCCTTCAAAGCAGTACTCAGGGGGGTAAGCTGTCAGACAGAGCTGGTTATATTAAAACTCACACGTTCAAACGTTGTTTGTTTATCCATCAACATTCAAAAGTGCTGAAATGTAAAGTACTTTTGAGTTGACGGGTTGGTTCAATTTCAGGTAACGGTATATTGTGTTATTTACATACTTATGATCTCTGCCCTCTGCCATTTATTACGAGTAAGAGCACACTTACCTCCCCGAAGCCTTTGTCAACGAATCCGATTTCAGTGTTTCAATTCAACTTGCATTACAAAAGACCACGTTTCAATAAAGTCTTGTTTGTAACGCCCCTAGACATTGGGTTAGTTTTTGATGCCAGGGTGCAAGACAGGCGGACTAAAACCGGAGTGTGTTGATGTTCTGTATAAGACTCACCAGGGAGCTGTTTTAGTTTCAAACAACCACGAAACCGTTCAACAACAAAGTGTTTCAGGAGCTTAAATACTGACTGCCATGGCCGCGAACAAGAAACACTTACTTCTTTCATTTACAATAATGGTGGTGGATGTACTCTGCCTAAGTGGTAAGATATAATATGATGTACGGTCGACCAATACTTTGGAGTAGTTAAAAAAAAAAAGACTTGTCGGTGGTTTCTCGATGGATAAACAATTAAAATGACCATGGACGCTAAATCGGCCAGAATTTGTCAACACCATGCGGGTTCGCCCTTAAACTCACTTTACATCGCAAAGGGCGTAGGTTCCACTGTACCTTTTCCAATGCCATTTTCACGACTATTTTTGTTTATTGATTGATTCATATTTATTTATTACTATTAATTGATTGGTTGATTTTTTAACAATATTTTTTTAAATTAATTGATTGATTTATTGATTGATTGATTGATTGATTGATTGTTTAATTGATTGATTGATTGATTGATTGATTGATTGATTGATTTGTTTATTTAATTATTTGTTAGTTTTGTTATATCTTTTTTTAAATTTTTTTATGCTGGCGTAACCAGAGGGGTAGGGCTGGGACCCCTCCCCTCACCCAGGTTTCGGAACCCTTGCCCTCTCCCCAAGTTGCCCTCACTCCAAGATGATATCAAAACAAAATGCACAAATGGTTCAAATAATCAAATACACATTTAATGGCCCACAAAAGTAGGCTGATGTCTTTGCCCATCGCTCCCCCACCCCCTCCCCCTCCACGAGAGTATCTGTTTACGGCCACAGAGAAAATTAAAATTATGTAAATTAACTAATCATGTAAATTAATGACTAAATCTGGTTGTTATCTTCAGGTATTCAACTAGTGGACTCCACCAAGGTCACCTCCATTACACCACGGCAGGGCAGCTTGGCCGGAGCCACTCGCATCACCATCAGTGGACAAGGTTTACTTAGGACTAATAATAATAATATAAATGTTAGCTATCAAACGAACGATAATCGAACCCCAATCAAACACCTGCAACGTTTTTATGCCAAATAGTCCTAGGTCTATAGATATGTTGCAATATGACGTAAATCTGCCATTTTTACGGGCAATTTGGAACACACAGTCATCCTTTTCGCGTGAGAACGGCGTGCAGAAGCACGCGCACATTTCACAAAACTCACCACAGATTTACTAATAACAATAGTATATAAACAAATAAATAATAATAAATAATAATAGCTAGTTTTTATATAGCGCTTTCTACGGGCGTCTCAAAGCGCTGTCCATTGTTTATTTCAAGACAGGTTTTTGAAGCCGTTGAATTATATGAGACTCATTAATATGTAACACCTTGTAAGGATTTGCAAGGTGCTGCTGCGCATCCAGCTGCCACTGCCAGAAACACCGGGGCAAACCCCTTCTCTTTGCGATAAGTGTCACTGGGTTCTTTTACGTGCATTACACAACACACGGGACCTACGGCTTTACATCCCATCCGAAGGACGAAGCAATAATGGTTAAATGTCTCGCTTAAGGACACAAGTGTCATGACCGGGACTCGAACCGCCGATCAGAAACACCGGAGCTTGAGTTCGGTGCTCTTATCCGCTCGGCCACGACACGCCAATTAACTTTAGTTAAAAAACGCTCGAAGAGTGAATAACATTGTATCGAACATCAGTCTTTACGCGGTAACAAAATGGGGTGTGTCTTATTTAGAGAATTTTGTTGAATTTGGGGAACGTCAAACAAAGGGAAAACAAATTTGCCGTTCTTGCACAGTATGCGTTCGGACCTTCCGCCGTATGATGGCTTCATTTTTAGCTAACGGGGAAATTGAGAGGTACTGCCTACTACGTAATATTAAGGCCAGTGAAACTCCTGCTCGTTTTAGTAACGATAATGACACGGACTGGACGTGAACCTCTTAAGCCAGGCTAACATTTCGAACCCAGCAGAGTCTATCTCCAAGGCTTAATTCGAGAAAGACTCTGTAGGATCAAAACGTCAGGCCATTACTATTTTTTCTATAATTACCATAGGTCTAGCAGTTTGCAACAGCTAATTTAATTTATTTTCCTATTAATATTCATAATAGTGTGCCAAACAGTTGAAATAATCTCTATCTTCAGGTTTCAGCGAAGATCCTTTCAATTACGGAGCTGGAAATGAGGCAAACGGGAACCAGGTGTTCCTCAAAAACCAGTTTACAACCGTTATGTGCTCAGTCATTCCATACTACTGCAACGAAAAGAAAATCGTATGTGATACCAGGTGAGTATTTTTCAAAACCACGGCATTAGCTTGGGCTCTGGCTATGGCTACGTTTGCCTCTTTTGAAGCGGCGTACCGAAAGCACTCGTTTTTCCAAAATAACCGATGGCGCGTAAGCCGGAGCTCAAGTCAGAGCCATGATTTCGAAAAGGGCCTGTGCTGTATACGCGAGTCGGCGCCATCTCGTAAATTGTTTCTTATTCGCTGGACGCAAAGGTCTGCTGTTAGTGAAATGCTGGAGGGGTAACCCCGCTGTCATTTGCTGGAAAAGCTGGGGGCTGTAACCATATTTATTTTCCTCTTTTTTTTATGAAAGGCATGAAATTATGTTGTTTTTAATTATATCAAGTAAAAAACCACAAGGGAAACTGACTGGGTAAATTTGAAATAAGTTTGGGTTTGAACAAAGAAAAATTGACTGGAGCGGGACTTGAAACAACGACCTCCGGATTAACGTACCGGCGCTCTACCAACTGAGCTATTCAGCCCTATGTCGGCCCTATGGATCCGGAGGTCGTTGGTTCAAGTCCCGCTCCAGTCAATGTTTCTTTGTTCAAACCCAAATTTTGTTATAGTTATATTTAGCCTTGTTGGTTGATTTTCTTTGATACACGTGGCACAAGCCATAGTTTTCTCGACATTAATACATCCTCATTTTCAAGAGTTGTGACCGAACTTTCTAAAGTTGTTGAATGAGCAATTCAGATTTGGAGTGAAGAGCTGATTTTATTTGTTAACTTCATATATTATTATTTGACCTTTATCTCATGGTAAACAATTACAATTATGTCCACGGGCGTCCGCATATTAGTGTTCACATTTCAAAGTCTATAATGTGCTAATTCTCGTCACGAAGATACTCTGAAACTATTTAACCTATTTTAAATTATACATAATATACATATAAATTGTTAAAATTTTAAGATCTATTGGCAAGGAAGGCTCTTTTGATGTCTTTGTCATTGTTGATGGGGAACCAGTGACGGATTACTGTACCAAAAAGACCGACTGCGTGTTCCAAGTATGTGATCATATTAATTTGTGTTGATAAAAGCTTTTATCTTCGATTCAGACATCATTGCACTGTTTTCTATATATAATCACTTCCGTCAATTATAAAAAGGTCATGGTATCCACCTTTTTCTATTATGTCCTTAAATTTGTATTAATAAGTGTTGATTTTAATGTTATTTTTAGTTCGTGAAATGGATTTTTGAAGCATAGAAAAGCTTTTTTGTTTCATAATCTTATATCTTAAATATTATGTATAACACTTCATGCTGTTTGTTGAAGTATTAAACGAACTTTTGACATGAGACAAACTTGTAATAAATTGTTTGTTTATTAACAGTTCAAGAAATCAAACACGCCAACTATTAAAAAAATAACACCCTCAAGCGGCATTGCAGGTGAGTAGTTTTGGTTCAGCTGAAAGTTTGTTCTTACAAAAACAAGTATTATGAACATCCTATATTAATTGCGGAAGAAATTGATGATTAATAATGCCCAAAGAAAGAAGATCCGAGGAAGAATTTTTATTATTTTGTTTGGAGGAAACAAATTGGTGTTTAAGGGAAACAAAATAATCATGGGCACATTCCTCACGGATGGGGCACGTTAGTCCTCAAACCGCTCTAAATCGCCCGAATGAGTTGTACCCTGAGTTTCATTCGAACAGCCGTAGAGCATAAAAATAACAAGGTCCATTAATAAGAAAAAAGAAGTTTGTGTTCAACCTCAAAAGTTCAAAGGTCGTGTCGGGAGTCACATCACCAGGCCAGCTGCACTCTCGCTCGTGCCGACCGGTCCTTTTATAGCCGACAGTGAAAAAAAGAGAGAATAATCTGACGCTCGCGGGGCCTTGCTTCTAAATAAGCTCTGGTGACAACACAAGAGCTAGTTATAGCATAGAGAAAGGTTATAGTAAGTAGCCGGCTGTGAGAAGGTACGAAGTGTCTTGTGAGAAGGTACGAAGTGTCCAAGGTACGAAGTGTCCAAAGTCACTTCGCACCTTGAAAAGGTACGAAGTGTCCAGGGTACGAAGTGGCAAAAGGTACGAAGTGTCCTGACACCAGCCGGCTCCCTGTTCCGCCACTTGCATCTGTTATCTGTGATGAATAGTGGAGGTTCCAGGTAAATCCAGGTAAAAATAGTCACAACGAAAGTTGTCTAACTAAAGGTTAGTAAGGATTTATAATTCTAGGTACAGTTAAAAATCTTTCTGTGCTGGATTCGAGGAGTACATGGCTCGATGTTTGTGCGTGTAGTGAATGAGGGTTAACTGGTAAATTACGATAAATTTCCGTGCATGCAGGCAAAATCGTTCAGAATTTGTTTATGTTTCTGTTGAACAGGAACAAAGCTTTCTACAAGAGGAAAAATCATCACTGATATTTATGATCCTTCTCAAAATCTGGACCCAGAAGAAAGCGAGGGAAGGAATCAGATTCTAAGGTCAGTCAGCAAGCTCCTTTTTTGTATGAGATGCAGGCATTTGTCCTGTACAAATGTACAATGTATAGGCCCTATTCTTTTTAGGCGGATACATTTTGACAAGCAATGCTGATTAGTAATTAATTGGCTCCCAAAACTAATGATGATGTGAGGGTGCGTTTTGAAGATGTAGATGTAGGTTTTTTTTCTTAGCACAGGTGTCAATATGCAATTCTAACCCATTTGCTTTTGAAGAGGCTTCAACTTTCAAGAAAAGTATTGTCACCTCACTCCACCTTTTTGACCATTTCCAGATCGGTTGATTTTATTCCGAATCAGTAGCGGCTCTCTAAATTGCAAACCAATCCTCCCATTAATAAAACTATCTCCCTAGGACACAAACTTTAGAAAGTGTGTTGCCATCGGCTTTTTGATGAAGTAGTTTTACATTCCTTGATATATAAAAATGTGCTTTGCCAAGTGCTTCTAAATAACTAAACTTTCTTCAACAGCTGTATGATTTTTACATAACTGAGTGCACAATTCGATTTTGGTAAAATGATCTCCCCCAAAAAGACGGCTGCTCAGTATTTACTTGAAATTTTTCTGAAACATTCTTAGCATTTTACATTAGGAGCATTTATCAACCAACATAACAAAATGTTTAAAAGAAGATCATAATCGCAGACAAACTTCATAAAAATTACTAAAATTTATTTGTCGGTGATGTTTGGCATTTATTATGTATTTTGTTGTTTTTGTTGTTGATGTTATTCTTCTTACAGAAATTGGTAATGTGAGAAGTAATTTCAATTATATGTAGTAATAGCAAAGTTGAAGTGATCCGGATGTGGTCAATGATCCAGAACTGGTCAATTGACTGTATCGTTGAAGTGGTTGATAGTTTCATCATTAAATCACTTTGATGGCTGTGTTTTTTTTACATCAGTGTCACCTCGTTTGATTTCTTTGTTGCATCTGAGAAAACTCAGGCTTTTGGAGTGATTTATATTCACGGATAGTTTGGAGATTTTTGGATCGCAAAACATTGTGTAGTTAAATCGGAAATGGTAATACCAAACAAAGTTTTTAAATTAGCTCTATCCTTTACAAAAACATTGCAGTCTGTGTGTGTAACTTTGCTCGGTCCCCGCGCCTCACGTGTGTACATGTATGGATGCTGCTCACTGCATGGGCACCCATGGGCACCCGTCGAGCGAGATTTGATGATTTTAAATTTGATCTTTTGATGACAGACAGTATTGTTACCAACCCATGACACGTCTGATCATCCTGATGAAGGTAGCCCAGCTCTTTTTCGTGAATTTTGGATACAGCGGATTTCCTTCCTGAGTGGATCATTGTTGGTAGTGTTACTGTAATGCTCATTGCTACAAGTCACCTAAAATTATGGCCTTCATATTTTGTAGCTTTTGCTTCTTGATTTGTACAGAGTCTATTGGGGAAATTATGCATGTGATCCATTCGACCCTGCGTCAGGAAAGTTGTAAGTATATAATAATATTTGTTGTTAATGTTACATTTGCTTATAAATTTATCTACTACATTGCGCCATCAATAGTTTGGACTTTGACACTAGTCGCACTAGTTGCCCAGGCTCAATCATTTCTAAATCAAGAGTTCTCCCACCGCCAAAATCCTGTAAAACACCTCCCCAACTTTCTGGGCCTCGACTACTCCTTCGACTTTCCCTTATGCCTAAAAGTGCAAGAGACTCGCCTCTCAAACACCTAGAGCTAGGTCCAGCATATCTGAACAATTGTATCGATATATAGTCACCTTGTAATACAACAAGATCGGACCCGTACAAATTGTTTCAAGTGTTATTTCTTCAGTCGTCGTCACCTAAGATTACACTCCACTCCGCTCGCATGCTGAGGATCCTGTTAACCAGAAAAAAATAAAACATTCTCTTAAATCTCTGCATTACACTAGCAAACGGTCACCAAGGCCTTCTCTGCAGTGTAGTATTACTGTTGTGTCAGTTACTGTAGCCCTGGTAGAACGCCAGTGTTTGTTTCACTGCTCTGACGTCCTTGGTATACATTGCAGTGTACTCTGCCATATGTCAATAAAATTTCAACTTATGTTTGTGCATACTTTTACCTGATTTATGAAGCTGAAATATTGTTCATATATTTTTCATGCCCATAACTATACTTTTGATGGGCTAACAAATAACACATATGCCCATAGATGACAATAAAAAATAAAATAAAAAGAAGTTTCATGCTTTCGTTGTTTAACATCTTGTCCGAAACTTGCAGCAACTCTGATTGACTTTCTCATCAACCAAAGCAAACATTCGATTAGTGATGTTTGGTATCGATACTACATTATTTTGTTGTACAAAGCTCAAGCGTCGATACTCTACTTGCTGATTACTGGAGCTGTTGTAAATAATCGATACCCTGCTGAGCTTGATGAACTTGCTACAAATAGACGTAAATTTTTATTAATATTTTCAAAAGTATAGTCACTCAAGGATAAAGTGAACAATTCTGAACTCAGCAGTCTTAGAATTCCGGACAGTATGTGAAAGAAGCTTCAGCTTCCTCCACTAGGAATAAATATGAAAATATTTTATTATAACAATTTTCGCAATGGCAACCTAGGACTTGTTGCGTTGTATGCAATGCAGGAGTCCAACCTGGGCTAGTGTTAGTGTTTCATCAGTGTTATTTCTAGGGAACTACATCATTTTCATTTAATAGAGTGACCATACGCTCAATCCAGTAAAACCAATCCACTAGAATTTTTCCAGAAGTCCAGTTGCTTGACCCAATGACCTTATGAATTGGGTTATCCATCACTGTTAAGAAAGCTGGCTGGCTGAAGCAATCATTAGCATGAGTCTAGGATGCTTGCCATGCGAACAAACATTTGAGTTACCATACAAGCTGATAGCGATGAACTCAGGAAGGCTTGATATCAATCGGGCCTACACACAGCACCTTCAAACTGAAATGTTAAATTAATTTGTTTTGATATTCCTTTGGTTTGAACACAGGTACACAATTGCCCTGGATAGTCTGGGTTCCAGCAATGGAGTTATTGAATGCGTTCCGAAAGGAACATTTATCGGTGAGTGTACGTTGTGACAAATGAAATGAAAAAACTTTGATCAAAATTTGATGCAAACATATTTTTTACAAATTGGGTGTTGCCCACTTGCAATATTGGGTGTTGCTCACTTACAATATCATGTACCTGTCTCAAACAATCAAGTTATTGGGCCAAATATTTCCATACACTACAAATTAACCGGGTGTCATATTAAGTGTGAATTTTTCAAAGCGCTGGTGGCATTTTGTGGTCACTATTAATTGGTGTTGATGGATTTGGCAGCTTGTGGCTTCTATTGGCACATAGCCTCCAAGGATTTTAGCTTTGACAGAATAATGGACATTTTGTGGTTGAAGAATAACCCAAGTTAATCATTTCATTGACCAAAAACCTAAGACGGTATGTTAATCCGGAGGTCCTTGGTTCAAGTCCCGCTTCAGTCAATTTTTCTTAATTCAAACCCAAATTATTTTAAATTTACCTAGTCAGTTTCCTTTGTGGTTTATTGCTTGAACAAAAAACTTTAAAATAAGTTGTTACCATGTTTGTTACTCCAACTCCAGCATCCCAAATGGTGTCCTACTTGGTCTCCAACAACTACGGCCGTTCCTGGAGTGAGAGAGATGCCCTCCTTGTCAGTGGCCAGAATAAACTCTATCACTTCCAAGCCCATGCAGGTGTGTGTCTGTCGCTATAACCTCCAGAGGGAGGAAGTTTGAATGCTTGCATTACTTTTTAAAATGTAATGTTTATTTTCGGGCAAAATTTAAGTTATCTTCGAAATTATTTATCACTTGATTGTATGAACCACAAGAGGTTTTTGTTTCCCCCGTCTGGCCTCAAAGCATGTTTTATTGTGTGTTAATGTATTTTTGTTTGTTCAGATGTTTTGGGTGTCCATCCTGATGTAGGAAGCACTGAAGGGGGGACTACCCTAAACATTACAGGACAATTCTTTGATGAGCAGGACTCCAAGGTGCTCGTTGGAGGTACATGTATGGACATTCTCAATTTCCCATAGGTGTAACATTTCTGTCAAGACAAGGCTTCTTTTTGTGAAGGGTAGGATCTCAGATTGCCAATTGTACTCCGAAAATTAATGATCGTAATATCTTACTTGGTGAGAAGCACTTCAGCTGTTGGTAGTATCAACCAATTTTGAGAAAGGATTCACTTTGAAGTAATATGATTTGGATAATTTTTTTCACCCAAAATCATTTGAATCTGAGAAACGATTCATGCATGAATTTTTTTCTTAGATTTCTGAAGGGTTGGTGTCCTATTCCAAATGCTCCGGCCAGAGATGCAATTGAACTCGCTGTCACTTTGCTAAACAGGGATTGGATTCGACGCTCTTGTGAAAATAATGTGGCAGTATTTGGCTGTTACATCAGCAATTAGACTCTGTGTTTAGCAGAAACTTTCACATGTAACTTTTATTGTATCTTTCTTTATAACAAGCATTACGTTGACAAAAACCAGTCTATGACTCTACCTTTATATTAAAACTCTTACAGACTAGGCAGTTTGGCCTCAAGCCTCCCATATCCTCTTCTACTATGTCACTCCACACCAAGTTGTTCGGACTTAGATAAGATTGGAATGCCTGACTTTGTGTGAAGTAATTGTTATGGGCCTACCAGCTACAGTCCTTAGAAATCCTTCAGTTTGGCAATTGGATATTGAAGCATTTGGGACTGTAAGGGTTAAGAGAACAAATTAAGAGAACAATATTAGAATTTCATGGAAAAATATTTTCACACTGTTTTCTTTTTTCACTAAGGCATTTCATGTGAGATTAGTAGCATTACCACAACGCAGATAGTCTGTGTGACTGGCCCAGCCCCCACTTCTCGGGCAGTGTACCCTGGCGAGAGAGGATTGTTATACGAGGTCTGGACGGACACTGCAGACTCGTAAGTGAAAATATATTGAGTGACCATTATGTCATTGCTTTTTAGTTTGTTTTTGTTTTATTTTTAATTTTTTCATGAGATATCGCCTAACATCATAAGGCCGGACGGCCACTTTAAAGTGAGGGCTACACTTGACTGATTTTGACTGTCGACCCAAAACAACTGTCACCAGGGGCACGTTGCCACCTATTCCTGGGGTTGAAACAGGATTACCCCGCTTCACAGCCTGTAAAGGATGTAGGCATGGGTGTCGTTCACTAGGAGCCTGGCTTGTAGAGCAGAATAAACTAGACCGCTCGATCACGACGTGCCACTGCCGTCTTTGTGTCTTTAATGCACATACATTAATCTAGAAGAAAAAAAACCCTAGCCCAATTTCATTTGGGAACCGTGCATTCAAAGGGGCGATAGACGGACAACCAGTGGTTTAACAGACAACCAGTGGCTCATCCCGCGTGATGACTGGTGCAAGCGCATGTTGTTGTCGATCAATGATAATGATTTAATAGAGGTTAATTTTGCATCGGGGATAAAGAATATTAATTTTGGTTTTACCCTTACATCTAGTTTTACCCTTACATCTTGCGTCTAGTTGGTAAGACACTGCTCTAGAATTGCAAAGGTCGTGGGTTCGAATCCCACCCGAGTAATATGCCTGTGATTTTTTTTTCACAGAACTCGGGGGAAAGTACTGAGTATACAGTGCTAACACACATTGGTATAAGGGTAAAACCAAAATTTATATATATTATATAATGATAATGATGATGACCATTTTGTAACTTTTAACTTATTTTCTCTCACTCTCTCAAAAGTCTTGATGATGCGGTTTGGGATACCACCGCCCCCGACTACAACTTCACCCTGGTCCCTGATGCAAGCTCCCCCAGTGAGCATCGGCTCGGGGAAGAGGACAACTTCATCTCTCGGCTGAGTGGGTTCTTTGTCCCACCGCGCACCGGGCACTACCAATTCAAGATCAGATCAGACGATGACTCTAGACTCTACCTCAGTCTCTCATCAGATGATCCAAACAACAAAGTTTGCATATTCATTATTTATGAATTAATTTTTTGTTGTTGTGCATATTGTAATGTTACCGTTTTCACGAAAAGGGCAATTTAGCCCCTGCAGCCAAACTTTCATACTTGGAGAAAACCACGTTTGAAACTAAACTATTTTTGAAATAATTGTTTCGAATACTTTTTGCCATTTAAGCGTTGACATTTTTCCAAGCATTGAAAGTGGAAATCCTATACCATGCAAATCTGTTATTATTTTTAATCACAGTAAGTTTCTGAGTAATTAACTGTTTCTACACAAGTTTCTCTTCAGGAAAACTGCACGAATGAGGTCTGTGTGCAGCGCGTTGTGTACTAACCAATGCGTAAATGAAATGTGTCTGTTTGTGAAAACATGTAGGTCATACAGATTGTCTCTTTGTGAAATTTAAAAACGCGAAGTATTCGTTTTTGGTACCGTGCCAGCGCTATGTACCTCATATGTGAAAACGCAAAACTGTAAATTTGGCAAAATAGTCCTTGTGCTAGTTAGTGTAATTAGACAAATATAACAATTTAGCACTTGAAACTTGGGGAAAATGTTGACGTCACCAATAACATCCAAAATGTGTAAAAACACCGATTTGCCAAAATTTAAGATTTTTTTAAAGAATTGCCTCTTCGTGAAAACGGTGACAATATGTTTAAAGATTCCTTTTAAAATTTGGAGTTTTTTGCACTATGTGCCCAGCACAAGGTTTAGTGGTAGTTTATTTATTCCAAGGGTATACAAAACACTGGTTAAAACCATCATGTCTGTACAACACATTGTTGAACTCTTATATGGTGCAGTCCTCCAGACTTTCTTCCATTTGATGTGACTTTAAGTGTTCCGCCCCAACTTGACAATCGTCCCAACTATAGTTGGGACTGGTCCCAACTTGAGTGTTAAAGTTGGGGCGTCCCAACTACAGTTGGGATCGCAGTAAACACAAAGCGAAAGCATCCCCATGAATAAACTAAAAACATAGTAATTGTAAGTATTATACTCATAGTAGGAAGTTTTGAAGACTACTTTCCCTTGAGAATATTTGAGATTAATTAGAATTTTGGTTTTCCGAGAGAAGGCACACTAAATGCGTAGGCCTACTTTGAGACTGAAAGCGTCACCCGGCATGAGCATGAGGCTGCTGTCGGAACTCTCTTAAAACACTTTTTACACCGCCATGTGTCTGTCACACAGTAATCCAAGCATGCATCAATCACGGTGTCCTGTTGAACTCTATGGGCAATCCCAACTATAGTTAAAGTTAATTGTCAAGTTGGGGCGGAACATAAGCTTTTCAAGGTTTGACTTTGTTTATGTTGCAGACTCTGATTGCTTCTTTGGACACCTTCAGTGATAGCTGGGATTCTTACCCAAGTCAAGCCTCTGAGACATTTAATCTGGTCGGAAATCAAAGGTATGCTTCACCAGGCAGAAGAAAATCTCCAGACTTGGCTCTCTTACATAACCCTCAATACCATAATGCACCAACACATGTTTCACAGGTGCACAAGTTTCTCTTTATAATGAGCTTGGGGAGAAAGTTGTAATTCAGGTGGAAACCAAACACTCTGAGACTTTAGATATTGGCAACCCTTTTTTGGGCTCATGTTTCAGAACAGAAGGGATCGATTTCAAGCTGTACTCTTAATTCACCATGAATAAAACTAGTTCATTCAATCGTACCATGCATGGTATAGAGTCTGAACATCCTTGGGAGGTTACTGCTTTCAAGTCCTGTTTGTAGGTTTTATCATTGGGCCGAATTTTATAAAGCTGCTTTAAATAGCAGATAATAGTGCTAAAATTGTTCTGCTAATCAGCATTAGGTTAGAAATTGTATGCAAATGGTATATGACATGGCATTTCGGCTGGTTACCTTATTCTGTTGGGCACAATTTTGATCCCTTATACTAGATATAAAGTATGAGGTAACAAACCGCAGACAGACAAACACTTGTGAGTGAACACTAGAGGCCTATGCATTTATGAACGAAAAAAATACATAACAAAATGAATAATTAAATTAATTCATAATTACCCTTCGTACTAATGACTTCACTTTTGTTCAAAATGACCGGATACTACACTGCTCGCCGCATCAGCACGCCAGACCGCCGTAGTACAGTACATGCGAGTAAACATAAAGCTTGTACATATCCGTGTGCATACATTAGTGAAATTTGACTCGTTATCTAAGATCTGGGTACTGAGCTTCTGTTTTTAACATTTGTGGAGTGATATTGCCATTAATTAAAGTCCCAAGGTCTAATCATTGCATGTAATAGGTGAGTCACTGGTGCTATTTAAACTCTAATCCCAAGGTCTTTGACAAGAGACCCCTCCTGCAGGCCAGGAATTACACGGAGGCCATGGCCTCTGTTGCCCCTGGTGAGCCCTTCAAAAGTTTCCCATAGATTTGTAAGTTTTTCCCAATGGAAGTGCCCATTACAAAAAGAAAATGAAAATGGTCTTACCCTCTTAAAGGCAAAATATACCATTGGTGTTTGGAACCGTTTGATTGTTTTAATCCTATATTAATAGGTATATACAATAAAACTAACCTGTGGAAATTTCACTTCAAAAGGTGGTCACGTTTTTGAGATATCACCGAAAAACCGGAGCGAATATTTCCACGCAGGAAGAATATTCTCTATAGGAATACGTGATTCGAGAAACGCTATGGCCGTAATGCTTCTCAGATTCAAATTTTGGGGGATAAAAAGTGATATATATTTTTTCATAACTGCAATACTTCGAAGTGAAAAGTTTCTCAAACTGCATTATACTATCCAAAGCTGCTGTACTTCTTACCAAGTCAGTTTTTATTGCCATTAATTTTCAGAGTCTTTACCAAACGTATACTTTTCCTTTAAAGATGAAATTCCCTGCCTGCTCCTGAATCCTCCTAAATCCAGAACTCTGTGGTCATGTTCAGAATCATGGCTTAGGCGTCGGCTCTGGGCAGAGGCACCATCCACTTGTTTTAAGTCCTGTACCGAAAGTGTACATTTCCATAATTACTGATGGAGCCCAAGCCAGAGCCTATAAGTCGCAGCTGTGGTTTTGTGAAGGGCCTATTTTTTACTCAACATCCAAATGCGTGGACTTGAATAAGATTGGTATGCCTGGCCCAATGATATGTAATTGTTACTTGGACTTCCAGTCCCCATTCATCCCGGCCAAATTAGACAACTTCCTGAATAGGATTTTGGACCATTGCGGTTCAAAATGCAACTCAAAAGTCACACTCATTTACTGATATTTCCCGAAAGATAAAAAATAAGTGCCAACAATTTTCTGTTCTGGCTCAACTGTTTCAGCTATTACATGGAAGCGTTACTCAGGGAGTTGTCAGGGCTGGATTTTATCGAAGTTGGCGTGGTGTTTTTCGATGTTCCCCTGAGCAATGTGGATATTTCTGCAGCTCAGAATGAGGTCCAGCGTATTAAGACATTCTCAGTTGTGATCAAGGAGATCCAGGTGCGTATATAAACCAAGATGTCAATCATGTTCCAAAGTGTGGCGTAGTTCCACTGTGAGCCACGCCCACTTCACACAAACTGGCTCCACTGATTACCAGAAGCCCATTACGGGAAAGCTCCATTAAAGATTTTCTGACTTTCGCCATAAAAACTCAGAAACTATACATCCTTTTCACTCAGTGGGTGTGTTTACATTGAATTATTTCGGTCATTAAACTTAATGGATGAGCAGTTAGTTTGCCTGGGGCAGTCAGCAGCCCTACTGCTTTGTGCATGATCCAACTAAGTCCACTGTTTGGAAAAGGAATTACATCGAGTAACAGGTGTTAGTTGTCAGATGAAAAGGATGTGTTAGTTTAGCCTCTTTCTTTAATGGAGCTTTCTCGTAATGCCATAAGAGTTGCAGTGAGGTAGTTTTTTGCTTTGATGATTTATGCAAGAAAAGTTTTAATAATTGGACCTTGCTTTTACAAACTTTCTTCAAAGACTCCAGGTCTTCTCAGAAATTGTAAGTTTCTGTCATAAGAAACGCGATCGGACAATAAATGGGTGCTTTTTGGTGAGATTAATGAACAATCCTAAGTCAGCTTTGGAGCCAGAAGTAGTGAAAACTTTATGCATGCAGCAGACATGCACTTGTGTGACGCATTGACTTATTAACAGGATAGACCATGCAGAAAGATAAAGCTCTATTTGTTATAACGCATGTCTCAGACAAAAATCAACTCACTAGTGAACTGCCTTTTTATTTTTTTGTGTTTTGCAACTAAACGGATGTCAGTTAATTTTCTATGATAGATTTGTGTGTCCATATTGTTACTCTCAGGCCGTATCTGAAAAGACTGTGCAAGTCTTGGGCGTATTCGAACACTGGAAGCCGTTAAAGTGCGCGAGTTTGTTTCCTTCATGCGTTAAAACAATGCACGTGTGACCAAAATGGTCCCTAAAATGTTCCGATGCGCGCGCGACTTGCACGGTCTATTTGGTGGTTACAACACAGCTATGACTGTTGCCAAGGGTATTGCTAAGAACGTCTTATACCATGTATACTTCCAACACACGATGACACAGCGACTTAGCCGTTGCCGCCAATTCTGCCTCAAACTGAATTATAAGGAAATCTGTTTTTGTTTCGCTTACTTTTTATGACTTCTCAGACGTTGATCATAGAGGGCGCCACGTATGAGGTGCAGGCGATATCTATTGTGAAGTCATCTTGCCCCGAAGGAGCTTGCTCTTATAAACTTCAATTAGGAGAAAATGTCACTCTTACAGGTCAGTAAAGAAAACAAGGTTTAAAAGGTGGAATTTTTTCAAACCCATATTTGAAAGAAAGGATTAAGCGAAATTTGATTATTGATTTATTTTTTTTGTTTTTAAACAAGACTTGATGGGTCGGCACAGCATTGGTAAGTTGAAAACTTACATGGTATAAAGATGGTCACGGATGAAAACTTTTAAAATGAGCCTTTGATTAGTTTTGAGAAACAAAAAAACCCCAATAAGTTTGATTTTGTGTAACAAAAACTCAATGCTTTTTCAACTTTTTCTGGTGACTCTGATGAGCGACTGGAGCTTAAATTTTCACAGGTCTGTTGTTTCATGTATATGTTGGGTCACATAAAGTACAGATGTCTTTGACATTTACCGATATTATGGGCGTGCTTTTAAAAAATGGTTGAATTATTTTCAGGTGACATCAGTGTAACTGCAACAGCGGCTGAAATGGAGTCTAATTTAAACCGCCTTCTCAATCCAGACACAGTGAGAGTAACGGTAGAAACAAGCAGTATCAAAACGGTCTACGCTGTTGAGTTCCTGGTATTAAAAGGTGAAAAATTGTTGTTGTTTTTTGGGAGGGTTGTTTTTGTATTTAAGTTTTTGATAGGAGATCCATTTATCCAACTTACCCCATTGTTGTATATGTCTTTTGTATCATGTACATGTACAGTGTTTTGTGACTGCACAAGTTAACGCGGCATTGTATGCCGGTTGGGGAGAGCTACCTATTGGGAGACTAGGTATACTTTGCGGCAGCAGAATTACCATGTTGTAAACCTATTGAGATTATGTTTTTTGGTCATAACAGATGAAAATGAATATGTCTGACTGTTAATGCTCTTTCACCAAAACTTCTATTTCAGAGGATATCCCACTTTTACGGGTCGTTAAGGATGACCCAGACCTAGTTATTACCATCAGCCAGAGGACAGCTTTTTCACCCATTGAGCTTAACAGCTTCCACATCGTGTCTGATGGTATCACGTCTGCGACGTTATCTTCTAGCTCTAGTGCAAAAGAGGTAAATTTCATAGTTATTTTCATCGTTTTTTTATATATTTTTTTATTTCTGATATTTTCACCAATTTATTTATATTTTATTTGGCTGTAAAATCCAGACCAATGACAAGCCACTAATAACGCAACTAATGAATGTGGATGAGCCTGCACAGCCCATGGCCTGTGTAATGGTTGCTGTATGCGGGTGTGTGCAGGGTGGGCTTCTACTGTTGACTGCTTTGTGGCAAATTGTGTGGTAATTGTGTGTGCTAACCATTCTTCTTTCGTGTGCTAACCATTTTAGAGGTACAGTGCGTGTGTCATCTTATAGGACGGTATTTTCTACGTGCATTTATGTCGTCGTGAACGCCGACAAAATTATTACACGAGGCAAATATTCGAGAGTACTATTTTATTTGTCGAGACTAGACAATAGCAATCAATGATTGTGACTACGGGACCAATAGCACTGGTCACCCCAGGCTTCCAATCACATGATAGGGACTGTCAATCAAATCCACATGCCTGGCTCTATGTCTGGGATTTAAGCCGGGATCCACAGAGGTGAAAACTGGGGAAAAAAAACACTTGAGCCAACCTGCATGCTCATAAATTCCAGTCCGGATTTTCTTGAAAGAGTTTAAAGACTATGATGAAATTTGTTGGAGGCACCCAACTGCACTGCATTACAATCGGAACAATTCATTGCTCAAGAAAACTATCTGAATATTGAA
Source organism: Pisaster brevispinus (assembly GCA_023634235.1). NCBI lineage: Eukaryota > Metazoa > Echinodermata > Asteroidea > Forcipulatida > Asteriidae > Pisaster > Pisaster brevispinus. Next base: position 3,690,876 of record JAMKCF010000012.1, read on the forward strand.
ATGTGGACGATATTCTTCTTGAGGATTGCCTGGAGCTGGTTGCCGTGTGTATGTCTGGCTGATAGCCACATCCGGCCAATCAGGCAGCCATTAGAACAGTCTGATACGTTCCAGAGACAGTTCACGCTATAAGTTGACTGAAACCTGTCTTTTTGAGTTTTTTCCTTTTCAACTTTTTCCTTTAACTCCAAATCAGGTGCAAAGTGCTCTCTTGGATATGTTCAGCGTCAAGTGTACCTCAGTGGGGCAGGTCATTGGTTACTACGTGCAGGACTTTGAGGGGGACACCGAGGGGTATGTTGACGGCAATGTCGTTCAGGATGAGGAGCCATTCTGCGGAAGGTCCTCGCTCAAGAATCCCCAAATTGTCTTTTACGCCGGTAAGACGCTGAAACCTGGAACTGCCATGACTGTGAAAGCGTTCGATGTGAGGTACAATGGACAGGTAATGTGATCGGAAAAAAAAACTTTCTTTACCTCGTTATCCCCGCCCCATGGCCTCTGGTTAATTGGGGGTTGCAAGAGGCCCTATGATGACCCCCTCTACCTTTTTTTGATTGGGTACTGAAATACACATAAGAGCACCCCCAACACTCATCAAGTTAAGCCGAACTTTAAATGCAAAACCTATCCAAAAAAATTGAAACTTCAGAAATTTGAACCTTCCTTGATATTTTCAATTACCTTAATTTCTTTATCATTTTGGATTGGGTATTAAGTCTTAGGTCTACATGACGTTTGTGGAAACCATGACTTCAGTTTGGGCCCAGCTTTTAGGCACCTTTTGTCTGTTCGGAGATCCTTCATAGCAAAAGGGCACAATTTCAATAAGTGATGTAGCTTAGGCCAAAGTTATAATTTTGAAAAGACCTGAAGACCTTCTCCAGAGCACTTGTTGAAGAAGAGTGGGCGGTGTATACCCAGGGACCTATTTCATAAAGCTGGAAAGCAAATTTTTGTGATTACTATAACGGAAAATTGAGCTCACTCAAAAAAACTATTTCATGATGATGCTAAGTGTGCAATCACAATGGATTTTGAATTGTCGCATCACTCATCTAAGTTATCAAGAACTGCCAGAGAGTTAGCATGCCTTTTGCCTTGCTTATGGTAAGCACTGGTTATAAAATGTGCTCAGTAAGCAGAAAAATATCCGCTTACAGACTTTATGATCACTGCATGATAGCGTAGTGCAGGCTGGCAATGATAGGTCATCTACCATTCAAAACCAGTGTGGACGGGTTTTAATATTTTGGACTGGATTTTGAAGAGCCAGTGTGGACGGGTTTTAATGGTTGGACTGGATTTTGAAGAGCCAGTGTGGACGGGTTTTAATGGTTGGACTGGATTTTGAAGAGCCAGTGTGGATGGGTTTTAATGGTTGGACTGGATTTTGAAGAGCCAGTGTGGACGGGTTTTAATGGTTGGACTGGATTTTGAAGAGCCAGTGTGGACGGGTTTTAATGGTTGGACTGGATTTTGAAGAGCCAGTGTGGATGGGTTTTAATGGTTGGACTGGATTTTGAAGAGCCAGTGACTAGTGAGCATGAGGGGCAATTTTGTTATTTCCATTGTCTCTCATCAGCTGTGTGTGGGGCATCGTGGATCACTCTTACCCAAACTCCAGATGTACTACCATTGGGTTGACGGCAACAATAATGACAGATACGACTGGCAAGCATTCAACGATGTCCCCTTTGAGTTTGGATCGGAAGAGTAAGTACGATCATGGTTCTTAACCCATTTAGGAACCCCGAATAAATCTAAGATTTTTTAATTATATTCCGTCATTTTGGACAATAAATCATGACATAGTTTGTTCATCCTCTATTGAAACGAATATTGGGTCATTTCGAGGGGCACCGAGGCAATGATCATTGCGGACCTTCCATGGCAAAACAGCCCAACTCGAACGTTTTGGGTTTTTACATCAGATCATTTCTGGGTAATGAGGGTGCTTTTCCCTTTTCAAAGTTTTAAAGGCATACTCTGTATGGTTTCTGAATATAACGTGTCCTATCTCAACCTCTTTTTACACTTTCTTCCAATTTTTACGGCAAAACAGCTCTGTACTTGCTTTTCTCAAAATGTCAATTTTTGAGTTAGGCTGTTTTGCCATGGAAGGGCCGAGGGGCATGGAGCCAATTGCTTCTTAACCCTCTGTGAAATTTCAGCACTGTGAAAAGCCAAATTCTTATTTACAACCCCAATCCAGTTGGAGGTTTTCATGCATCGACATCGGTACCCTGTCGACCACTCAAGGTTGGATTTACCAGCACCACAAGAAGGGTTACCCACTACTGATCGAGCGCATTAAGTTGGCCGGAGAAGAGGGACAGAATTTTTTCGTTGACAATCTCTACATCGGCAGCCAGACACCGCAATGTGAGTTTCACCTTCGGGACCAAGCGTGTTTTTTCGTTTTTAAAAGGTTTCCGTCAGTTATTGGTTGATTTTAAGAAACAGTCTCTCCGAATGCTTCTATACTTCTTAAGCATTTAATTATTGTGCAAAACATAGCTAGTGACTATTTTTTTGCATTTATACTATTGGTCTTGTAATTCTATTTATTTCTTTTTATCTTAACAAGCATTCAGCTGAAACTTTCTTTGGTCACTGTTATTGTATCTAAGCAAGTGCACAAGACTGCTCAGCTACAACACTTTGTATCTGGTGGTCATTTGCAATGGAAAAATGATTGTCTTCATTTTTTTTTTACTACGATGAGAAAAGCATTTAACAAATTAGTAAAGACACTTCTCAGCTCTTATTTTCTTTTTCTTACCTCCAGACATACGTGTACAAAGACCAGCCCGACCCAACGGAATCTTTGTCAGCGATGCGGAAGTGCAACAGCATGGCTACAGTTATGACATCACCCTCACGTCTGCTAAATGCGGATTCAACTATCCCCTGCTAGGAATTAAGGATGCCGATCTGACAATGGATGAAACCGACAGAGCTGTGTACGTTAACACCACCGCATGGCCGGCAGGCGTCCGTATTTCTATTATGCGTGAAGCGAGGGCGACACCACCGATCAATGGAACATTTGATCTACATCTGTACGGAAGTGTGATCCAAGGTCAGAGATCTGTACATTTTTTGGATTTTTTTCTGCCTTTGCTGTTTGGAAAAATATGTTGAAATTTCCTATAAAACAACAAATTCTGCTCTTTTTGATTACATGAATTCTGTAGGAAAAGAGCTTTCCATAGGTATGCAACACTTTTAGATACAGATATTGCTAAAAAAAAAAAGACATTTTAAGTAAATTGGGGTTGAACAAGAGTGAGATCTGAACCTGTGAACTCCAGATTATAGTGTGCAGGGCACTCTACCAATTGTGCTATCTAATACCCCAGTCACAATTAGCTTGCAATGGGTTTGCAAGTAGTTTGCGACGGATTTCTAGGCATTTTTGGCTGGGGCCCCATGGGACTCCTTGCGGCTGCCGGGTCATGTTTGGGATCGAGTTGCTTTTAACTTGGTACTTAAAACTTGGTGCAGCAAAAAGATATTGACAAAATAGGGAGATCGCCAACATAGGGCTAAATAGTTCAGTTGGTAGAGCGCTGGTACGTTAAACCGGAGGTTGTTGGTTCAAATCCTGCTCTTTAGTCAATATTTCTTCGTTCAACCCTAAATTAAATATAGAAAGTCTAGATTAATTGTCAAACTGTTTGAGTCTTTGTCCACGCGACTCTTTTTTGAATGTGTCACAATTGTGTGGTGACACTCTCCCATAAACATAGTTTTAAGTTTGTAAGCAGTATTGAGGTGCTATAATTATTTTGTTATTTACAGCATTTTGTTTGTTTACCATTTTTTTCAAAATTGTTTTTAAAACCCTGGTGGATTGGAGAAATATGAAGTTATAAGTTTTTTTCTTTTTAAACAGTGCCTTCTCAGGCCACAGCAGACAAACTGAAGGAACTACTCCAGTCCAACCTGGACATTGGCGCCCTCGATGTCGGAAGACAAGGCACATGTGCCGGCTACACCTGGAGAGTGGAGTGGACATCCAAAGGTGGAAGCCAACCTTTGATGGAGGTAATAAAGTCAAGCAAAAAAACAACCAGAACACATGGATCATGGCATCAAAGATTTGGTGACGTGTTGTGGCCAAGTGGTCAAGCGCACTGGACTCGAGCTCTGGTGTTTCTGATCAGCAGAGTGTGGGTTCGAGTCCCCGTCTTGACACTTGTGTCCTTAAGCAAGACACTTTGACTACTATTGCTTCGTCCTTTTGGATGGCACGTAAAGCCGTCGACAGCATGGTCTGTGGAGCACAGTGCCTCGGAAATTTTAGCTTGTTTAAAAAAACTATGTCCTTAAAAGAACCCACAGCACCTTGTACAAATTCTTATAAGGCGCTACATAAATGGGTCTCATAATTAAAAAATCGTAAAAACCTGTCTTGAAAAACAATAATAGTCACGTTGAGATACCTATAGATAGGACCCTTTATAGAGAAATGTTATTATTATCAAAGAAGCCTTGGGCTCGATTGTACAAAGCAATAAGATTCATCTTAAGATGAGTTGTCAGTAACACTGACAACTCATCTGATTTGTATCGTGATTTGTATCTGATTTGTATCTTGATTTCATTCGTGATTTGTATCTGATTTGTATCTGATTTGTATCGTGATTTGTATCTGATTTTTATCGTGATTTGTATCTGATTTGTATCGTGATTTGTATCTGATTTGTATCGTGACTACACATTTTGCTGAGCAATTGAGATTGACTTGCACCTGAGATTAATAATATGTGGAATGGAACCCTGAACTAGCAAAAATAATGGACAATCCAATACACATTCCACGCTCTGGTCCAAGGTGGGATTCAAACCCGGGTCCACTGATGTGAAAGGCAAGGCAAGATTCTACTGAAAAAAAACCCCTGATCCCCTACATACAGTGTAACGAGGGTCCCATTTACAAAGCTTCTCTTTTCTCTGATGCTGGTGGGACCACTAAGCATGCCACACCTCAGTTTTGATGTTAATCCTAAATCGGCAGTCAAAGTTGATGCATGACGCATCTACAATACATCTTTACTATTACCACTGTCATGTTTATGTGAGGGGTGGAGGGGTTATCCAGAAACTGTCTTGAGAACTAAAGGTCAATTCCATTTTTTTTTGACAGGTTGATGGTGATAGACTTATTGGCAACGAGGTTAACATCTTATCCAAACGTTTGCGCAAAGGACAGCTCTTCATGGCACCTATACCAGGAGAGTTTCTCCGGACCCCCCATGAAGAACCTCAGGTTGATCCGCATTTCTTCCATATTTAGTTAATCACTTTACGCCGGAAGACAAGATAGATGCAAACAAAAACGTTTTTTTTTAGATACTTATGGTGTACGTCTTTTTAACGCCAGGATTAACCTTGGATTTTCCTCCATTTTTTTGCTGATAGTTTTGTTATTTATACTCATTTTTTGTTTAATTTGGCAGGTGGAGGTTATTGTGAACACTATCCCATCTAGCTGCTCCGAAGGTCAATGCACTTTTGACTTCAACCTTGATGCCACACCAGGAATTTCTGCAGTAAGCCCGACTACAGGTGAGGTCCAAATTTATGTCAACTCCTGGCAGAAAGATTTTTTTTTTTTTAAAGGTTCTTGTCGGGTATAAAAAACATTTATGACATCGTCTCTTATATCACAATATTAATTCCAGGTATATACTGATTCCTTTTTAGCAGTCTTCCTTTTTTTTAATTCGTAAATGTTTTATTCCCCTGTTCACATTTATTTATTTTTTTTTTAAATCTTAGGCGCTGTAAACACTACCCTTACCTTAACTGGGACTGGATTCAGCACTGTCCCTGAGAATAATATTGTTACAATCGGAGGTATTCAATGCGACATCATCACTTCCAGTGAGACCTCAATGACTGCACTGGTTAGGGAGGTACCCGCTGGGTTATACAGTGTTAACTTGACTGTGACTGGTAAAGGACTTGCAAGGTACCCTAACGGTAAGCTGTGTGGTGGGGGTAAACTAGGGGCTGTGTTCTCTCTGGAACTCTGCAAAACTGTGGGAGGGCATAAAGGTCAATAATTATGTTGAATGCTTAGTTGCATTAGGGATTAAAATGTAACTTTTGGGTGGGTGATAGGCACTACCCAGTGTCAAGCTACTCGGGTGGGATTTGAACCCATCACCCCTGCATTATAGGTGTCGAAAGGTCAGTTTGAATCCTGTAATTAGCTGTGCATACCGCCAACAATTGTTATGATGTTACAATTGTATCAGTACGGAGCCCCTAAAGGGACAGGGTAAAAAAATTATTGAAATAATGTTTTTCCCGTGAACTATTATTTCATTCCCTCGAAATATTATTTCGTTACCTCAAAATGTGATTTCGTTCCCTCAAAAAAAATTCATTCCCTCGAACTGTGATTTCGTTCCTTCAAAATATTATTTCGTTCCCTCAAAATATTATTTCGTTACCTCGAAATACTATTTAGTTTCCTCGAAATATTAATTCGAGGGAACGAAATAATTTATTTTGTGGTAATGAAATATAATTATTTCGTTCAAATGAAATAATATTTCGAGGGAAAAAGTTAGAATATAATCAAAATAGTTACCAAGAATTGACAAACAAAGTAACCATTAATTCACTTCGATTGGTTTTCCTAAATATGACGGTCATACAGAACATATTCAACATATCACACAGTGTTATTGGCTGCTGACAATTACTTGTTACAGGTGTCATCACCTTTCAGTCAGAGTTGGAGGTTTCTAGTATTGATCCAGACTCCGGAAGCACAGCAGGTAAGAAATAAAACCACTCATTACCAGTCAAAATTTATTTTATTTTATTTCAAACAACATCCAACAGCGCAAGTGGCAATTAAAGGATGGATAAAAGTTATTTTAAAATTTAAACACTAAAATGTTTTTAAAAATGTACACACACAAATACAAAATTAATCAAACACACACACAATGGTACAAGGCAAGATGACAAATAAAAACATAAAAACATAAAAACACAAAAATTCCATATGTTATGTACATTGCCAGTGAATGGTTCCCTGCCAATTTCTGTGTAGCAAATATTCAATTTGTTAAGCAGTATTCTTCAAAGATAAAAAAGTTTTTATGTGTATATTCCATAGATACATGTAGTTGGGATGAGACTCTAGACGAACCTCACACCGAACTAAAAGTGTCTGATTAAAGATTGTCTGGACTTCAATCCTTTTTGGGCCCCGTATGGTTTGCAGTTTTCGTCATTGGTTTTTTCTAAATGTTTCTGGTAGATTTGTGAACATTCAATCCAATTTATTAATGTACAGGTGGAACAACGGTTACAATTTCTGGACATGGATTTAGTCAGGATGGAGAAAATACCACTGTGTATGTTGGAACTCAAGCATGTCTCATTGAATCGGTGACCTACAGCCAGATACAATGTGTTATTGCATTGAAAATCGGGGTAAGTATTTTTTTTTTAAATGAAACAAAGGCAAAAAAAAAGTACTGCTCGTTTGTTTGTTTTGTTTTTTTACTTTTTGATATGTACACACTTGAAATATTTCATTTGATCTGGGATTGTCCTGCTGTCACATCTTTTTGGTGTCCCTGCTATTAATATATATGGCTTGTCGTGGCCGAGCAGATAAGAGCACCGAACTCAATCAAGCTCTGGTGTTTCTGATCAGCAGAGTGTGGGTTCGAGTCCCGGTTGTGACGCTTGTGTCCTTAAGCAAGACACTTGACCATGATTGCTTCGTCCTTCAGATGGGACGTTGGTCCCGTGTGTTGTGTAACGCACGTAAAAGAACCCAGTGCACTTATCGAAAAGAGAAGGGGTCCGCCCCGGTGTTCCTGCTTTGATTGGCAGCACATTGCGCCACAGCACCTCGTAAACCATTAAGGTGCAGTTGACCGCTCGACAACGACATGCCACAAGCAGCTTGCGGCTGCAATGACCCTTATAGGATTAAACAACCAAATGCAGATTCCTTTTTTTTTTCATCAAGAAATGTGACTTGAATGGTGAGCTACTTATTGTAACAAATGTACAAAATGGTTTTTGTCCATTCTTTTCTTCTTATTGTGTTATGTTAAACTCTTTTTAAACCTGACTGCTATCATTTAGCATAGTATTGGGTAACTCATTCAAACCCTGCAATTCTGACAGTAATTTCTCGTTTATCAACCCCCAGACATTCAGTCGTTACCGACGAACAATGACTACAGTAGATGTGTCAATCAATGTGAATGGAGAGTCAAAGGTTCTTGATAATAGCTACAATTACGATGCTGCACAGACGCCGTCAATTATAGAAATTAGCCCAACCACCTCAAATGTGAAAGGTAGGTCATTTTTTTTATATGGCCTTAGGACAGCTGCTTGTCCACTGTAGCTCTCTTGTAGTTTCCAGGAAATGCTGATAGACTGTGCAAGACTCGCTCGCTTTGAACATTGGGACGCGTTAAAATGCGTAAGTTTGTTTTCTTCACTTGTTAAAGCAATGTAAGTGGTCCCGAAAAGATCTGAATATGCGTGGGACTTGCGCAGTCTATGTAAAGACAGACATCTTGATAAGGAAATACCAAAAAAGGGTAGCTACTACTTGCCTAATCAATTTGCCAATGTTTTTTTTTTCCTGCTTCACAGCTTTAAAGAAGTTGGGCCCAGTTTGCCTTTGTTGGAGTTTTGTGAATGAGGTGTCACAAGGAATTTCTGAAGACCCTTTGCATAATGTCACATGATCAAACAGCGCCCTCATTGAGGTCAAAGGAAGATCTGTCATTGGATGAGATTTGTGCACGTTTTCATTGTTTGACCTCAGTGGGGGTGGCTTATACAATGGATCTATTCTTGGCTCCTAATTCCCATTGACGGACCAATTGATATCAGATTTTTGCCTTATGCTGACGTATGATAGTGCCTTAAAGGTCAATGCGGGAAACCATTTCCTTAGGCAGCTCAGGTGGGATTCAAACCCACAACCTGCTGTAGTGCCTACTAGTTGACGAAAGACCAATCTGGATCCTACAATTAGCAGCAGGTACTGCAAACAATTCAATGTCATTGACGGACTAGATGTTCCACTGTTATCTCATTGTACCCTTTGTTTTGACCATAGGCGGAGGTGACCTTCTTATACTGGGCTCTGGGTTCGGGGAGTCCGGTGCCGTGGTATCTATCGGGAATACAAAGTGTCGGGTCAAAAGTCAGAGCGATGTCGAGATCACCGCCACGATTCCTGATCACACTCCTGGCAACTTCCACGTTGAGCTTACAGTCACTGATAAAGGATTCGCAGAATTCAAGTGAGCCTTTGTCAATGCATTTAAAGAATCTTGGGAAAGTAATTTGGGAATCTTACAGTTGAAATTACTCACTTAAACTTCTGGAAAGGTTGACCATCCACCATGGCAGGTCTGAACCCGAAAGCACACCTGGCGATGGTACAAAGAAAATGGGAAAGCCAACACAAGTTGAAGCATTAAGTAACTCGGTCACTTTTCCACAGAAAACGGGGTAGAAAAAGCTACACAAAAACACTTTGGGCAAACACTCGCAACATAAAATACAACAGTCAATTAGGGTTTTCCCCGAGTACCCAAATGAAGGTTGAAAATAATCGATCCACACATGTAAAACTTTCAGACTATAAGAGATCTGTCAGGGCAGCTATCATTCCCATTGAAAAACTAATAAAAGATGGCATCCGGGATGCATAACTCAAGCATGTCTAATTCATGCAAAATCAACTGATGTTGCATATCATGAATCTGTACAAAGTCAATAACTGGTGTACGACTTGGAAATAACGGATAATGGTAGTGGAAAAATGGTCCTCACATTTCTTTTTTTTCTTGCCCAGTAATAACACTTTCAAGTACGAGTTGGAAGTGACGGGGTTGTTCCCAGACCATGGCTCCATCCAAGGGGGCACGGTGGTGACCCTCACCGGGGCGGGCTTTGGTTCGAATGCAAGTGATGTCACTGTCAGGCTCGATGACGTCAACTGTGAGGTGACGGCAGTGGATGACGATGGAATTGACTGCGTGGTTACTAGCTCAGAGAAGGCGCACAGAGTGGACAACTTTGGGAAGCATGAATGTGAGTTTTGGTTCTAAATTTCTCTTTGCCTTTTAACAATTACAAACCATTGCCCCCTAAAACCTGAAGATTTCCCAAATATAAGTGTCATTAGACCTCTATTAGAATCTTTTGAGAATATTCTTATAAAAATCTTAAAAGAATTTCTGAAGAATATTATAAAAATCTTAAACAAATCTTTCAGAAATGCCTTTTAAGAATTTTATATGATCTTAAAGACATCTTGTAATCTCCTAAGAATCTTAGAAATCTATATAAATCTATAGAAATCTTATAAGAATCTTACAAAACTCTTATAAGAATTTCTCCTTGATCACATAAGAATCTTACAAAACACTAATAACAAATCTCTTAAGTATTTTACAAGAGCATTACTTGAATCTCATACAGACCATTGAGAATAAAATTCTGCTAGCTTTTTATCGTTAAAAAAGCTTTAGGTTATATTTATCACTTTTTAGTTTACTCTCAAGATTAACCAAATATCTTTCTCCTCCATGCAAAATATCTGGTTATAGGTAGGGTCATACTTTGGTAATAACCTCTGGAAAAAAAAGTGCTATTTTTATTTGAAATCCAGCTTGTTAACAAGATGATAATGGTAGTAAGTATCCTTTTTATTTTGGTTTTTCCCTTACACCGATGTGTATTTAGCACTGTATGCTCAGTGCTTTCCCGAGCTCTTTGAAAAAAAACCCACAGGCAATCACTCGGGTGGGATTCGAACCCATGACCTTTGCATTGCTAGAGCAGATGTCTTACCACTAGACCACCGAGCTAGCCCGTTGTCACTGAGCTCGGGAAAGCACGAGCATACAGTGCTTAAAACACATCGGTGTAAGGGAAAAACCGAAACAAAATTCTTCATCCTGATGCAAATATTACATCTATTAAGTAAGTATCCTGCCAAGTTATTTCATTTGAAGTGCCTTGGTTGAATAGAAATCAATAAAAAGTATATCAACAAATGTTATCTCCAAAGATTGCCTTCAGGGGGCATTTGGAGATTCAAATTTCGGTGGTGTTCATTTGTGAATGCTGTGACCAGAAATGCGGTTGGTACCCCGCATTACCTCGCTAAACATGGATGGGTCTGATGCTCTTGATGAAACTAATGTGACAGTGTTTTGCTGTTTTCTCAACAAGTAGACTTTGTAGTCAATTGAAACTTTCACAGGTGACTTGTATTGTCTTGATTGATAATTATGCCTATAAATCAGCGTAAAAAAAAAAACCAATCTATGACCCTACTTTTAACCATAGAGGTTTAAACACAGATTCTTTGCAATCAACTTGATTTTCAGCTTTAATTCGCCATTATTCTTGTTTTTCCTACAAAGCTCTCGGTCTGGGCTACAAGTGGAACCCTACCCTCTTGAGCATCGTAGCGGGTGATGTCGTAGTGTGGCAGTGGGCTGTCCCGCAGTATGTTACTGGTATCGGATATGCCGTGATGCAGACAGCCGATGCCGACTCTGTTCTCTATGATGGCCAGGGGTTCATCAGTGGGGGTCGAACAACAGAGGGTAATGTGTAAACATCTTCTCTTTTTTTTTCTCTCTCTCTCTCGAGTGGAGTTCTGCTCCTTTTATTTCAAATCATTAAATAACTGAACAAAGTCACTTCTTCTGTTAACATCAAACTTATATTCAAACTCTAATTTTGTTGAGCTCAATCCCTAATTCTGAGCTGAATTTTTGATAAAGTTTTCCTCTTTACAAGCAAGCAGTGTCTTTTGTTTTGCATTAAGTTACTTTAAATGCCACTTTTGATCTGTCAAATGATAAACCACAAAGGAAACTGACTGGTTGAATTCTAAATGATTTGGGGTTGAGCAAAGAAAAAATTGAGGCTGTTTTGAAACAGGTTCATTTTGTTGATTTTAGATTTTTGAATTTTTACATCTAGCAATCCAAATTTGTCTTAAAAATTTAACGACAATCACCATTTCTACTGGTTTCAAGTTATGACTTTAGACCCTGTTACTGTGAAAACATCTAAGTGCCATGTCACTCGATGCAACTTACTGGCAACCAGATCCTGGCAATCTCAACAAAGAATAATAATAATAATGGCTTCTTATATAGCGCTCATATCCGTCACTTAGTGATGCTCAAGGCGCTTCAACATTCAGTATTTTCCTGCAAGGTATTTTGGGGCAACGTTTCTGAAGTATGAGACCTACTCCTTTACATAGCACCATGTAATGGTTTACAAGGTGCTGTGGCACAATATGCAGCTAATCAAACCAGGAACACCGGGGCGAACCCCTTCTCTTTTCTCCAATGCACTGGGTTCTTTTACGTGCGCTACACAACACATGGGGCCAACGGCTTTACGTCCCATCAGAAGGCACATTCAAATTTCTCAGAATTTTGTTGTCAATGGTAAGATTCTGTTTAGATAAATGCCTTTTGCAGAACCAAAGTGGTCAGTTTGAATGCAGTTGCGTTGATTGCCTCCAAGTTTCCTGTACAAAAAGGACACATGTGACCTGGGCCTTTTACCCTACTTGATATCTTGTTAGCATATCGTGTCGTGGCGGAGCGAGTTTATTCAATTGAATTCCAATTCAATCCATTTAGTGCATTGGACTCAAGTTCCGTATCAGTAGTCATGGTAGTAGTATTCTGATTCCTCAAGATGAAAAGCTGCCGGCTTGATTTCAGGATTTGGAAATACGCTGTCCAACTTTGAATTTCAAAACGAGGTGTCCCAAAATGGTTCTTATAATTTGTCCAAAAGTCACCCAGACACCCGTCTGAGTAACAAAATGTAGACTATTATTTATTGCTCAATGCTTTTTTGTAAGTATTGTAGCACCATTGGGATTGTAGATTGTATTCAGATTCTGCTCTTAAAGTTCTACTGTGTATTTTTTAATGGATGTAGTTTAAAAACGAAAACATTTTCTGCTACAGGTATCTTTGCATATAAGTTTGCCTACCCTGGTACCTACTACTATTCCAGTGGACCTGTTGACGATGATGATCAGGTGTACATGAAGGGAACCGTCGTAGTCAAAGAGCCAACGTCATCCGCCCACAAACTGGTCGTTGAAGTCGCTGGATTTGAGGCACTGCATGACACTGTGTCAGGTATAGCTAATAAAATGATAAGTCGTAGCTGAGGCTGATGCCATTGGCTGCAGCTGTCTAGCCATAGTCACTGCCAGAGCCATTACTTTATAATAAGAATACCGCAAACATTACGGGTAGATAGCTCAGTTGGTAGAGCTCCAGCATGTTATATCTGGAGGTGGCTGGTTCAAGTCCTGTTCTAGTCAATTTGTCTTCGTTCAACGAGTGAAACACAGTGTGTGCAGGCCTGAGGAATAGTGTGGTGCCTTTTTTGGTTGAACATGTTTGCAGCTTTCAAATGAATAAGGAACCAGGTCACTGAGTTGAGTAAGCAGTTTTTGTCGTACGGTGTTGCAGAGTAGTACTGTACAGATTGACTTGTACTATAGGCAAGTACAGAACTGAAATGAGAATCTGCGATTGTGTTTGGTGTTTTTCCCCAATTGTTTTTAAATTTTGTTAATATATTGAAGGCGAAGAACTTAACGGTTTATTTTTAGTCAAAATTGCCAAAGCTTACTTTACATGTTTAAGTCATTCAGAATATAAGCCACGAAGTATGCTGAAGGCATGAAAATCTATTCATAAGCCGCGGCTTGTGGTCCAAACATTATTAAGCATTTTGACTGGTGACCTTTTGAAATTTTTTGTGTCAAGCAAATTTATGTGTTTACCAGCTTTTTGTAGTAAACTTGGCAAAATAAGGGGTAAAATAGGTTTTTTTTTATTTACTCGCAAAAAACGTCCCTTGTGATGGTAAAGTAATGTGATTGTTTCCCCCTTAGGCGTTTCTGCTCCTGTGACTTCTGACCCATGCCCTGGAGATGATTCCCCTATCCCAGGATGCAACACGCCTAAAGCTAGCGGAGAGGACCCTGCAAATTTCTTCTTTTCTTTCTGGATCTGCAGCACACCGGTCGTGCAACAAATCAGCCCAAATGAGTAAGAGAAACATATATACTGATTAACATAACAATATTGTCTACCCAACCTGTTAGGCTACAAATCCGCTGTCCAAGTGCACTGTTGTTTTTGTTTAATTTGTAGAGGACAGGTAAATCAGGCCGGTATCCAAAAAGTTTTTCACATTTTTCATAACAAAGTAATGGGCTCCAATTGCACCCGAGTTTCTCCTGAAGAGGAGCAGACCAAACCGTTCAAAACAGCGAGACCACACCAGTTCTTCTCAGAGCCAACACTTAACCCAAAAGGTACATCTGTACCCAAAAGGTACATCTGTTTTCGTAAATCATCAGCCGCGCTTTCATACCTTGCGTTCGTTCATCCTCTTTCAAAAAAAATGTGTGAAATAAATCGAATTTTGAAATACGAAGAAAATAAACAAATGATTTTCGTTCCAACCCCAATGTGTCTACTTTTTAAAGGTATGTATAGTAAGTTGTAGACATATTAAACACTATTATAACAGTTCTCCAAAAAATATCCAGTCAAATTTGCACAACAAACAAAAAGTTAAAGCTAAAATTGCGCGACTGAGACACAAAATTGGCACAAACTACCATGGGCAGTGCACCGTATCGTTACCTCTCATTGCTAACCCCCTGGAAAGTAAGTGCTGAAAGTCACACTTTGAGGGCGGTTGCAATCGCTATGCGGAGTAATAGGCAGGGCGGCAGCGGGCCGTATGCGTGCAAAATGGTTACGAGTTAAAACCACAAATAAAAGGTGTTAGTCCAAAAGTCCCACAAACACCCTGCCGACTTTAATCATGAACAACACTTTCAATTACTTTAGTTTAGTAAAAGAGTTTGTGAAACCAGGTATTCTTTTTTCAATGGTTTAAGTTGTGGTCTGTGTAGTTTTTTTGCTTATTTCATTTTTTTTCCATCAGTTTAATTGTTTTCAACAGTTTGTGGCATTATCCATGTTTCAGTATTGTGTGGGGTTTGTGTATTTTTGAACAGGGGAGTCGCCACGACACTTGTAAGAATTCAAGGGAATGGGTTCAGCGAAGACCCGTGCGAGAATAAGATTTCTATTGGTGACTACAACTGCATCACGAAGACCAGCACAGACACTGCCCTCACGTGTTTGATCGACACAGCAGATAGCATGAGGGTCGGTGAACGCCACCGAGTGTCGGTCACGGTTAAGAATCGTGGGCTGGCCCTGAGTCAAATCACATCACCAAAGAAACAAGTCTTCATCCTCAAGCCGCAGATTGACGGGCTGTCAACCCATGAGGGATCGCTGAGTGGTGGCACTGAGATCATCATCAGTGGGGATGGGTTTTCAGCCGAATCTCCTGACGATGTGGAGGTTAGGGTTGGTGAGACTGGATGCCTTGTCCAGACGGTGTCTTACAAGGAGGTAGTGTGCATCACGACGGCGGCCGACGCAGGGAATGTTGAGCTGACCATTCAGATCAACTCACAGCAAGCTGTGTGTATGACAGACTGCAGCTTCATGTTTTCTGAGGCTATGACCCCACAGGTCAGCGGCGTCTCCCCGGCCACTGTCTCTGGACCTATTACCTCAGTTGTCATCGCCGGATCAGGATTCACCGATGATGCACCTGTAGTGACTGTCTCCATTGGTGGGGTGGTGTGTGCCATTTCGAGCTTTACCGATCTAGAAATCCAGTGTCGTGTCGGCTACGTCCCAGTCGGTACCCAGCAGATCTCGGTTCACATTGCCGGAAAGGGAAATGCCCACTTTAACGTGGCTAACACTGTCACAAGTTCCAGCGCAATTGAGAGCATCTCCCCAAGTGTTGGGAGTACGGCAGGCGGTCAGATGCTGACAATTGTTGGAAATGGTTTCGTTGGCGGGGCCACCGCGGTGGAAATCAATGGACAAAGCTGTGGAGTGGAGCACGTGACTCTCTCCCAGATTCGGTGTAAGACGAAGGAGCACGCAGAGGGAACGTTTGACCTCATCGTGACCTCTAACAGTGTGGTGTACCCCACGGAATCTTATCAGTACTCCACGGCAGTCACACCAGTGGTCACCACAGTGACTCCTACTGAAGGTCAGTTGATGGAAGTGCATAGGAACATGGGCTTGATTTCACTTGATTTGGAAATAAATCATCTTAAAATAAACTGTCTAAACACAAAAATGCTCTAACAGCAGAACAGAGTGAACAAATTAATGTGTCCTTTTTACCAGAATAGTTAGCATCATCTGTTGAACATCCAATGAAAGAATTAGCCGTTATGATGATCACTACTTTTGACAGACAATGTTTAAACAACATTAAAGTTTCCTGTAGAAGAAAAAAACAAAAAAAAGAGTTAATGATGGCTTCAAATTTCCAACTAAATGGATTGTTTGTACAAGGTGAAATGCTTTTGTTGTGTAATTTGTTGTTCAAGTTTATAAAAAGTAAGCTTTCAAGTTGAAAGCTGCTCATACTGTAAATATTTTGGTAATAAACAATCAAGTTTCTAGCAGTGTTGGATACTCAAACCTGGTACTCGTAGTAAAGAGCTACTCGAGTACCATTTTGATAGTTTCATACTCGTACTCTAGCCAAATACTCACACTCGATGCTCATCCTCTCTTGACTGAAAAGCACTTGACTGGTTTCTAGTCTGCTCACCTGTTCACATAACTTGTGCTCTCCCATCAGGTAAGCCCGGTGATCAGATAACTGTAGTTGGTTCAAGCTTCAGCACCGAGCCCGTGGATGTGACTGTAACAATCGACGGTACCCAGTGCGCCATCAGCTCTGTCACTATGGATACCATAGCGTGCGCAGTGGGTCCCCATTCGGCTGGTCGATACGGTGTAGTGGTACACGTTCAGGAGAAAGGGTTGTCTGCCGATGGTACACAGTTTGAGTATGAGCTGACAGTGACCGGAGTCAGCCCGTCTGATGGTGAGTAGAGAGAGATCATCCGCAGAATATTAAAACCATGATTTTTGTTTTGCTTATCAATAAAGTTACACCAAGGGGCCATTCAGAATAGTCAATGTTTTAAAAAAAATTAGATTTTTTTTTCTTTTTCTAAAGTGTTTAGACCCATCCACCCCAACCCCAAATTTCGATTTTTAAATATTGAATGGCTTCATAATATAATCTATACACTGAAGAACAAAGTTATTTAGCTATTTTAGACCAACGGTCTCCAACATCAGTAGTTTTCAATGGTTTTTTTCCGGCATAAACAAACAACTTTGTAGTTCAATCAGGAATTGAATTAACAATCTTGGCCAGCTAGGTACTTTTTCTTCTTCTTTTTCGTTTGTTAATTTATATACCTTTTTCTTTCTTTTTTCATAAAAACGGATTTTTGATTTTCAGTTACTTCTTGTGACCCAGCCACCCACAATTTCGGAGGAAATATATATATTTTTTAACACTGACTATTCTGAATGGCCCCTAAAGTTTTCTCAAAATCCTCTGTTGACAGTGCAAGTATCTCGCGAATCAAAAAATGAGAAAACAACTTGAACAAAGACTATATTTTCATATGAAATCAATCTTCATTTAAATTCTATTTATACAATATTCTTGAAAATACCAATTTGTTATAAATACAACTTCAATTTTTATTCAAAACAAAAAATTTGTTAAAATTTGTAAAATTTACATTGAAACAAAATTAAAACTTGTGACCACGATGCTTATTTTTCAGAAACTCCATTTGCCAATCCCGCCTAAATTTGTGTGACCATTACATGGGCTTAATGATAACATGAATGTTAGTAGGGCAAAACTCTTAATTTGTTTACTAGTAACCAGAAGTGGAAGTTAAGTCAAACTTTCTGGTTTTCTTTGTTGATTTGTTATTTTAATTTACCATCATATACTTGATTACTGAGTTTTACTTTCCCAACAATGGAATAAAACTACGTTACGCTAAAGTGTTTGAAGAAATAGAATCGCACACGTTCACTCAATGTGGTTGCCTAGAAGTTTGAATATGCGCAAGACTTTCACAGTCTAACTTGCAGGGTTTGCCTTTTCACTTTTTCGGTTGCTAGTCATGGGACCATTAAACTTGTTTTGTGTTTTTGTTTTTGTTTTTTTGCTGCATTGCAAGCTTTTTCACTGGACCATTTGTTAAGATTTCCTTACATTATTATCTATTAAGTAATAAACCACAAGGGAAGCTGACTGGGTAAATTTGTTAATAATTTGGGGTTTTGAACAAAGAAAAATTGACTGGAGCGGGACTTGAACCATTGACCTCCGGATTAACGTACCGGCGCTCTACCAACTGAGCTATCCAGCCCTATGTTGGCGGTCTCTTTTAGTCAATGTCTTTGTTCGGGGGTGCCAGTCAGAAGCCATTCAACCGTAAGCTGCCGTGTAGCCAGGGATCACACCCAAGTTTACAATACAACCTGGGAAGCAGCAGCCACGGGATCACCGACATAGGGCTGGATAGCTCAGTTGGTAGAGCGCCGGTACGTTAAACCGGAGGTCGTTGGTTCAAGTCCCGCTCCAGTAAAAAAAAATTGTTTTCAAAACCTCAAATTATTATCAATTGTATAGAAACATTTAAGTGGACGGCGTATGAACAATCTGTGTTAGGCAGGATTTACATGTAGCCTTAGGAAGAAATGAACTGCCAGTGAGACCACTCCGACAACATTTGTAGTGGTGTTTTAACTTGTGTTTTCACTGATTGTATTAACTGGCGTGTAAGGAGCGAGGTCATCGGTGTGTGGGTTTGAACCCCAGTCATGACACTAGTGTTCTTGAGCAGGACACTTAACCATAAGTTGCTTCTCCTAGCCCAGGAATATACATTTTTAGTTGTGTTTTAACTTGTGTTTTCACTGATGTACTATTAACTGGCGTGTATAAGGAGCGAGGTCATCGGTGTGTGGGTTTGAACCCCAAGTCATGACACTATAGTGTTCTTGAGCAAGACACTTAACCATAAGTTGCTTCTCCTAACCCAGGAATACAAATGTGAACCTGGAGGGATTGAGTCCTTATGGTAATGGTTTAACACATTGCAGGCAGTCACTGGTAGTAAGGTTGTATGCTCCCCAGGGAGCTGAGAAAGTTTTTGGATTAGTTAAAGCATGCCTTATGAACAATCTTGTAGAGCATGTGATATATAAGAGCCCAGTAGTACTGTTATTAACTAGCAGGTGGCCAGCAATACCACTGTTAAGGTTGCACGCAGCTCTAGTTTCATTTTTTTTGTTCTTCTTCATTCTGCAGGGAGTTTTGGCGGTGGTAAAACTATGAACATCACAGGCTCTGGGTTTGACAGTACTGTATTGGTAACCCTCTGCGACAACATTTGTCCAGTCATCAGCGTTGATTCATCAACTATACAGTGTGATGTGCCATCGAATTCAGGTACATCCACGAAAGTCAAAATGCACAAGTATCATTTAATGTCACTTTATTTAATTTCTTTCCTTTTCCTTTTTTAAGAATCTAAAATGAAAGATGAAAATTTTGTAAATTTAGAAAGATACTGTTTAGCATTGGTAAGGTTCCAGTGAAGTTATAATAGTACTAAAGATTATGTTTTTTAAAAATGGTACGGTTGGAAAATTGCCAATTTCATAAAGATTTATTTGTGCTGTATTTTTTTTCAATTTTAAGTTATCTTTTGAAAAAACAACAACTTTGCAATGAATGATACTTTACTGGAAAAAATGTTGTATCCTCTAAACAAGATTTAACGTTTTATGTGGTTTGCTGGACTAAAAGAGGAAATTAGTTTTCTCTTGAAGACAAGCACAGAGCATTGTTCGGAACATCAGATCAGACCCACCATTTCTTTCAAGAAGAGATTATAACTGTTTCAAACTGGTTTCCTCTTAATAGATGGATTGCACATGATGTCAGTGGCCGCCATCTTTGATGACAAACAATGGAAAAGTGCAGGCGTGTACGCGCCGCGCACGACTCTCAGCCAATGATAGCCTTTCACGCGTGCACGTTTCGTCAACGATGGTGGCCAATGCAATGGGTCTATACCTTTAATCCTATTGTGATACCTAACAACAAAAACAAGACTACAAAACACTGAAATTGTGACATTGTTTTGTTCTGGCCGTTGTTATTGGCCTTGTTTAGGGAGTGGTGACCAGGTGTGTGATGTTACCATTGCCCTCTCCAGTGGAGCTGCCGTCACTGAGCCAGACAGCTTTACCTACAGGACAAGCCTCACACCAGTCATAGACTCAGTCGAACCCCGCCGTGGTGGTACGGCTGGAGGGACCACGCTGACCATCACTGGATCAGGCTTTCAGTAAGATTCAGCATTTTTGTTTTAAAAGTGAACCACATTAACAACAGGGTTGTGATTTTTTTTTCTGCTGATCAACTGATTTCCTCTTTATGAAAGAAGTAATTGAAAACGAAAAACACTAAAAAAAAATTGTGCTGTGTGTGCTTAGCCCTTTTTGACATTTTTTTTTGCAATTACAAATTGGTATGTTTGTTACAATATAAATGACGCCACTTTTGCTCAAAATTGCAGCTGTCAGACAAACATATTCCACCACTTACACGATCACTGGATCATCGCCGCGCCAAACTGACTAGTAGTAGAGTCAGTACACATGAGTGAACATAAAACTTGGACATGTACGCATGCGTGGTTAATGAAATGTTACATGATTGTTAAAAATGAAATCTGGGTACATAGTTTCTACTTTTTTTTTGCGTTAGTGCGGCACACAGTGCTTCAGTTCTTTTCAGAGGGTCATTTGAAATTCATTTTTATGGATTGTTTCATAGGGCTACGGGTAATCTGGTCACAATCGGAGGAGCTGTGTGCTCCATTATGGAGGAGTCGGAGTCTGAGATTGTCTGCATGACAGCAGCCCACGGACCCTCAGAGATGACTAAGGTCAGAGTGGAAGTAGGCTCAAATGGAATAGCTACACAGGTGAGTCCAATTTTAGAATAAGCTTGGTTCAGTGTGATTGGCAGAGTGGTGTTGAAACTATATGGGCCAGGACAGGACATGGTGCAAAATTGCGGGTGTCCAAAAGACACCCGGGCACCCTTCTGGTCAAAAATAAAGAAGTTTTTCCACCATCACAATCTTTGTATCGTGTAATTTATGTGTAAATCTATGAGTGTTTGTGTTTTCATTTTACCAATGTTATGTTTATGCCTTTATTAAAGGGCTGTCAAGCACATGTACGGCCCTCCCATGGCAAAACAGCCTAACTCAATAAGAGATAAGCTGTTTTGCCATAAACTTTGAAATGGAAAAAGGGCCCTCAATTTACCCAGAAATGATCTTATGTCTAAAGCCAAATTTTAAAGTTGGGCTGTTTTGCCATGGAAGGGCCGTGTAGTTGTATGGAATGTTTGTCATCACTGACTCTGTATATGAATGGGTTATGACTTCTAGGACAATGCAGACTTTTACTACATCGATGTCTGGTCCTCCAAGTACACCTGGGGTTATGAGGACCCACCAATAGAGGGCGACTTTGTTACCATCCCAGCCGGGCAGACCTTGCTGTTGGATGTCTCGACTCCGATTCTTAAGATGCTGCTAATCCAAGGTATTAAACACAATTTCTAACTAGGATACTGTCACACTAGCAATCACTTATTTGTTTTTTCCATTCATTGTTAACCGCGTATTGATCCTTCAGGAAAAGTTGTATTGCGCTCTATAGAAATCAGATCATGCAGTGGCGGAAAGTTTGTCTGACATACAGGTATTTTTAGCAAAATTTACGTGAAAAGTACTATTATTGACTAAAATGCTCCAAATCGTCAACTTACATATGTTTTTTTTCTCGCTGTAATCAAAGAGGGCTTAACATCTAAAATGGCTATAAATTACCCAAAGAAAACAAAGGATCAACACCGTAGACAAATGTTTTCAGAACAAATCCATGTTTATCTAACAAATACCGTCTTTGTGGAAGAAATATCACCAATCAACTCGAAGTTGCAGATGTTTCGTGGAATGCTAAACCATCAATGTGTTTGGGTTTTTTTTCCCCCATCATCAGGTGGTACATTGTTGTTTGACGAGGCAGACATTGAACTCCATGCTGAGAATATCCTCATCGTTGACGGAGGTGCCCTCCAAGTCGGTACGGAGGAGGAACCCTTCCAGCATCAGGCCACCATCATGATGCACGGCCACGTCCGCTCTCAGGAACTGCCGCTGTTTGGAGCCAAGACCCTGGCTGTCAGGAACGGTACTCTGGACCTACATGGTGAGTAGAAAAACTCCACACCAGAGATTCTGTCATTTTTGTGCGGTTTCAATCCCTCTTCATGCAGTGATGTAACAGGAAGGTTTCATTTGAGGATGGGGGGAGTAGGGGCAACAATCTATTTGTTTAAATTTTATTTTACCGGAGCAGGGGGGGGTGGGGGGGGGGGCTAAGCGTGAGAAGACATAACTTGGGAGGTCCTGTGATGTCTGGAAACTATGGAAAAATGAGCTTCTTTTTTTAATATCTCTTTTCGGAGGGTGCAGGGGGCCAAAGGTTCTGAGCAGGTGGGGGCTTGCCCCCCAAAAAAATCTAAAAAAAATCTTGTTACTCCACTGTCTTTATGATTGGCCATCTTCGGAAGGCTGTTTCAGAGTTATGTGAGTCTTAATTGAGATAAAGTAGTATTCAAATAATAGACCACTTTTCAAAATAAAGAAATGACTTCAAGAGAGGTTATTATTTTTTTTGTATTGTCTTTCAGGACTGCCTACTCCAATGACTTGGACCCGTTTGGCTCAGACAGCCGTTGAGGGCGCAACTCAGATCACCCTGGAGCAAGCCGTGACCTGGAAGGTGGGTGATCAGGTTGTTATAGCAACTACGGGTCATCGACACAGCCAGTACGGAAATGAAGAATTAACGATCACTGGTAGGTCGTTTTTGTGATTCCTTGTAATTTTTGGTTGGTTGGAATAAGAAAAATACTGAAATGTAAAAATGTTTGATGAATAAAAATCCCCTCTGTACTGGGTGCTCACTTGATCAAATCTTGTCTTGCCGAGGACTACTTGATCAATCCAGGACTACTTCCGAGGACTACTTCCCAGGATTTTTCCTGATTTCAGGTTGTTTTCTCAAAATCTCCTTGATCCTTCAAATTTTTCTCGAATTAGAGCAGTCACCAAAGGGAGAAAGAAATAGTTCACTTCGTTTGCAAACCTTTTGTTTTTCTGGGGATTCACAGAGTCATTAATTTGGCGTTTGAGATGTGTACTTTAAGATTGATGAAACTCTCTGCTTCGATTCTCTCCAGAATATCCAGTGAATTTTCCTGCACATACTTTTAACTTGGCTGTATTTATTCAGTGCTTGTTTACTACTACCTTGTTTTTTTTTGGAAATGATTTGGGTTTGAACAAAGAAAAATTGAATGGAGCGGGACTTGAACCAACGATCTCCGGATTAACGTACCTGTGCACTACCAACTGAGCTATCCAGCCCTATGTTGGCGGTCTCCCTATTAGTAGAGTGCGGGTACATTGATCCGGAGGTCGTTGGTTCAAGTCCAGCTCCAGTCAATTTTTCTTTGTTCAAACCCAAACTATTAAAAAAAATTACCCAGTCAGTTTCATTTGTGTGTTGTTGTTTTTTTTGGAACTAAATGAGCGGTTTTCGGTTTTCATTTTCTGTCAACAGACGTTTCCTCAGATGGAAGTGTGCTGACTTTTTCTCCGCCTCTCAAGTACAAGCACGTTGGCATCACCCAGACCATAGAGGGCGTAACACTCAATATGCGCGCTGAGGTTGGCCTTCTAACGCGCAATGTCAAAGTCCGTGGTTCAGTTCAGGAAGACTGGATTGAAGAGTATGAAGCTTGTCCGGAAGAATTTGACACAGGTGAAGAGAGAGAGGAAGAGTTTTGATTTTATAAACACTTGCCTCACGGAAACTTGTTAAGCTTTTTTTTTATTCCAACAGTGAATAACCATTATCAACAGCTGGAGTCTTGCACGTATCTGATCGATTAAGCAAGTAATTTTATTTCCTTCACATGTTGAAAAAGCAGTGTATGTGGGAACCCACCCATCAATGTTTGCTGATAGGTTACTTACTGGTTGAATCAGACACACCAAATAAGCCACTTATTTTTTTTTTTTTGCAGTAAGTGTTCTGGGTTATTTTTGTGCACCAGGTATGCAGCATTTCAGATGATTTCATCGTTTTGGGTTTTTTTCAACTATGCAATTGAAAATGTTAAAACAGTAGAAAGTTTTGTTGTACCTGCAGGCATTTTGTTTTTCCTATTTTAAATCTGAAATCTGATTATTATTGAACAGCCTGATTAACCTATACCGTTAGTAGGTAAGACCTTCAATAAGAATTTCCTGCTTTTTATTTTGTAAGATCATAGTTGTACCATGCCTGGCCTTGAGATTTTCCTCTTTTTGGACAACCTGCAGTTGTTAATGGAGAAACCATTTACTGCGTGCGTTCTTCTAAAAGGACCACCCGAAATGACTTGCAGGGTAACTCATAAATTTCTGTTCTTTTTACTTTTCTAGATCAATTTGCGTCCCAGACGTGCTTCCTTGGCAAGTTTGGTGAAGAAACGGGCAGTGACCAATTCGGCTCCCAGATCATGCTCTTTCCAAAGTACAAGGGACAGCAGCTGGTCAAAGGTCGTATCGAGTATGTTGAGGTCACGCATGCAGGTCAAGCCTTCCGGCTCGGTCGCTACCCAATCCATTTCCATCTCTGCGGCAACATGACTGGGTCCTATGTCCGTGGGTGTGGCATCCATGAGACATTTAACCGAGCCCTTACGATGCATGGAACCCACAACCTCCTTGTGGAGCACAACGTCGCCTACAATATCATGGGACACGCCTATTTCTTGGAAGACGGCATTGAGACCGGGAACATCATCCAGTACAATCTGGGTGTGTTTGTCCGTCCGAGCAGCAGTCTGTTAAACGTGGACATCACTCCGGCCACTTATTGGGTCACTAATCCTGATAACATCATCCGTCACAACGCAGCAGCCGGCGGATCGCATTTCGGCTTCTGGTACAACATGCCCAGTCATCCTGAAGGCCCGTCCGCCACCACGGCAATCTGCCCTCGCAGCGTCCCCCTCGGAGAGTTCCATAACAACACCGCTCATGCCATGGGATGGTATGGTCTCTGGGTGTTTCCAACCTACCATCCAAAAGTGGGTGGAGCCTGCGGATCACGCCAGGATGAACCGGCCAAGTTCCGCTCGCTTTTCGCTTGGGAGACTGAACGGGGAGCAGAAGCTGTGAACGTTGGAGCTGTTCAGTTTCACGACTTTGTGATTTCAGACGCGGACAAAGCGGGAGTGGAGTATCAATTGGTGACTGCCCACCAGTGGGGTGCTGAGGGGGCCTTGATTAAGAATCTGATTGTGATTGCCTACAGTGAGATTTCAGAGGATGAGAAGGAACTTGTGTGCACTATAGAAGGTATTAAGGGCCCTCAGAACGATGGACTCACCGTTGACGGAGCGAAACTCATCAACTTCGACCAGGACCGTTGCGCCGGGATCGGGTACTGCTCCAAATGCCGACCCAACCAAGGTGGCTTCTCGGTTCATCTACGGGACCTTGAGTTTCTGAACTCCCCGAACAAAGCAGCCTTCCAGTGGGAACATGAATGCTGGCTGGAGGACCTCGACGGGACTTTAACGGGTACGGCCGACCAGATCGTTCTCCCCACCAACCCTAACCTTCCTCCAGACCACTGCTTTCGAGATGCAGGCTACAGCGTTGGAGTCGTACCAGGCTCTCTCTGTGATGACACTGTCCGGCTTCACCGTCTGGCCTTCAACCAGCCTTCTCCACCCTCTCTGCTGTACAAAGATGCCCTCTTTACAAACGCCCACGGGACTAGCCGGGTACCGTATCGAGACATGCGCCTGACGCACTCCGAGGGATGGATGGTGACCCTCGTCGATTCTGACAACTACAACTTCATCTTTGAGCATGTCGACCACGTCACTAACATCTCGTACGATGCACGTTTCTACAACTTCAAGGAAGGCGACTTTCTGTTGATGAACCATAACTTTACCCAGACCCCTGACCGGTTTGCAATCAATGGGGAGGTGAAGAACAGCTCGGAACAGAGGCTAACATATGATTCCAACCACAACGGGGACTTGCATTTTGAAAATGAAACACAGACGCTGACATACATAGGTAAGTTTTCATCCAGCAACTGAATGAAAAAAAAAATCTAGAATGTTCGGACTAACATTTTGACTCGAGTTGGATTTAGGCACCAGTATTTTGAAATAAAATGATTACTCCGGAAGCTCCAAAAAGCTCTGATAAATAACACGGCGCAGAGGCACTGAACTTTTGGGGGAATACCGAGCCGAAGTGGTTAAGATTTTATTTCACTGATGTGACGATTTTTTTCCCCAAACAGTTTCTGGTAAAGGTGAGGCAAGTTCTGTGGACCGTGATGTCTCTCTAAGCGTCTACAGCTGCTTCTATCAGGACTGCATTAAACCTGTCCCTAAGCCACCACCAGAGGGCCGGCCAGAAGAGTTCCGCATCTGGTCCGATCAGGAATCATGGGATAATTCAGCTGTACCCGTAGACGGGGAAGATGTTATGATACTACCAAGTGAGCTTTATTCATTGGTTATTGTTTAAGTATCGTGTGAAACATTGTATTTCACTATGTGTTCTTTAAAAAAAAGAGGACAAAAAAGTTAGTGGCCTGAGTTTGGACCCTAGCAGAGTCTTTCTCGAAGGCTAAATGACATCACTACAAACATAAACAGGTATACTGATGTAACAAAAGCAGTCAAGTGGAAGTAGATGATGGAGATGAAAACATGGAGGGTAACAAAAGGAGGGGGGTTGGGGGTAGGGGCTGGTTGACCACAAGAGGTGGGGAACACAAAGGACAAAATCAATGATGGGGAGAGGGAGAGAAAAGTAGTTTATTAGTGAATGAGGCAGACTAGGGGGGGCTTATCTGTGGTAAAAAGGAGAAGGCAAAGACAAAAAGTTATTAGTCATAAAAAAAAAATCTGAAACTTTTGAGAATACATTTCTTGTTGTTTACTGTGTTCATTGTGTTTTACATTTTACCCAACCTTTCTGTAGCTGTTTGGATGGTAGCTGACGTACCACTCCCTGTCATGAACAAACTCTTCATCTACGGCACCCTGGAGATTGAAGACACTCGGGATAATAAGCTTGAAGCCACCTACATCCTGATCCAAGGTGGGCGTCTCGTCATTGGATTCAGCGAGTCTCATCCCTTCGAGCATGACATCAAGATCTTACTGAACGGAAATCATTTCACGCCGGACCAGCCGCTGCCTAACGGGCCCAACCTTGGCTCTAAAGCTCTTGGTGGGTAACAATTCCAAGACTCCAAGTCTAACATTTTTTAAATGGAGAAAAAAGCAATGGTAGGATGGCTCTGCCCAAAGAATTTGTTTAGCACAGAGTAAAGATAGTTCTTGCTATACGACATCTTTACTGGGAACTTGGGTTTTGGCTCGGGTCAAGCATTCTAACTTTTCTATGCAGCCAGTATTTACGCATAACGCACAGTTGTGCTTTTAAAAAATAATTTAAAGTAAAAAAAATTTTAGTTCAAATAATTGTGATATCTTACCAAATATACTTGATTATTGTTTTGAAAAAAATTGCTTAAGAAGTCCAGAAGAAACAAGATTTCCCTATGCACAAGCTATACTAGTCCGATACATATGAATTGCAGGTCGATACGCACAAGAAAAAAAAGTTGTTTGTGGGTTTCTGGATTTAGCCCAAGAATGCAGTACATGGAGGAAACTTGTTGCCGCCTAAATCTTCAGTCGGAATAAAATGTTTCAGGGAAAGACATGGCATTTCTAGGTAAAATTGTTTTATTTTTTTTTTTTTTTAGATAACGGTTAACCCTTTTTATTTGTCTCTTGTCTTCTCAGGTGTCTTTGGCGGTCTGGATCTCCACGGCAAGAGCCGCTTTGTTTACTGGACCCAGCTGTCGGCCACCGTCTCCCCAGGAGAGGACGTGCTGAGCGTGGTGGCCATGACTGACTGGATTGTTGGTGATGAGATCGTTGTGGCAACCACATCCTACAAAGCCTGGCAGACGGAGACATTCACCATCGTAGAGGTTAAAGATCCCTCTACTTTCCGGATAAATGGAACGTTTGCCTTCAAGCACATAGGTATAATGTTCATAAAATCATGGGTCCTATTAAGAGCACCTGCATGTTGATCCGGAAGTCGCGGGCTCAAATTTTGCTGAAGTAAATTTTTCTTTTTGTTCAATTCCAAATTAACCCTAACCATCCCCACCTCTTCAAAATCCAACTTCATGTTTTGTATAAACTCTGTTGAACCTGAGGACTTTGCCAGTAAACTGAATACGCATGATTTACATGGGATTACATGTAGGCATCTCCATAACCAATCACCAACAGTTAATTGAATGTTGAGTTACTCGGTATTAGTGAGAAAGGATCCCAGTAAATCAGTCAATTGATTTATGGTTATTGAAACATTTCTACTATATGTTGTCTGTATTTGTATTTTGAACTGGGAATATTTGTTCAGTATTGACGTCTCTTCTCCTCTTATCTTTTACTAAGCCTTGGTCACGGCTGATTACGTCTTGGCAGCAGAGGTCGGCCTCCTGACCCGTAACATCAAGATAGAAGGAAACGACTACGACAGACTCTTTGATGAATCCTTCGGTGCGCGGGTCCTGGTCAGCAGGATGTTCACGGATGGGACCGAGTATAAAGGTCAACGATTAGAAAATTCTCAAGTATTTTGAACAAGCATTATTGTAGAGCTAATGTGGTGGATCAAGGCGACTGGAATTGAAAAAACTTCATTATGTTGCTGTATATGTCGGCCCTTCCATGGCAAAACAGCCCAACTCAAAAAATGACATTAAAGCTATTTTGACCTTAAAATGGGATGAAAGTGTAAAAAGAGGCTGAGATAGGACATGTTATATTCAGAAACCATACAGAGTATGCCTTTGAAACTGTGAAATGGAAAAAGCACCCCTTAATTTACCCAGAAATGATCGGATATAAAAACCACAAATTTTCGAGTTGGGATGTTTTGCCATAGAAGGGCCGATGTGCTCCGGCACCAGCTTCGATCCCTGCTGAGCTTTTATACTCCATGAAGTTCTGATCAGCCTTGGCTGTCAATCAATCAATTCACTTTGTTTCACATCAAGGCATTATGGTTTTGAGTTAAATAATAAAGCAATTATTGATGGTATGTTACAAAGAAAATGTGTTATACAAGAGAAAAGTGACCGAGAACAGGAGGGTGGCAAAGATGTCAAGGTGGCTTGAAAAAAAGCAGTGTGTGTCATGTGCAAGCCTCCTCTTTCGGAAAGTCAACAAACGTGAAAATACAATTAACACGAAGACGAAGCAAAAATAAATAAGAAGTAAATAAATAAATAATAGTAATAAATAATACACAATTTAATATATAAATGAATAAATTAAGGCAGAAAACACACTTTTACTTGGACAAACTTTCTATTTGATGAAACAATTTTCTGGCAGGAGCGTTATTGCCAGCATTTTATTCTTGTTCTTTTTGTTTGCTTGTAAAGCTATTTTGAACAAGCATGCAAGCTTTCAAATCTTGTTTTCTTTATTTCCAAAGGCTGTTTTCTGTTATATTAAGCCAGTAACTGGCTGATCATTGAAGAGTTGAAATGGGGAACCAATGCTGTTTTTGTTTTTGTCTTCCTTTTTATTAAAGTGAGTTTAAAAGGAATTTCATTAGAAGGGAATGTCATCTAAAACAATTGACCAGCTCCTTTTAAAATGCTCATAGAGGAGAAACTATTTTGAGATACTCATCCCAGATAGTCGTGTAATTATATTATTCTCCAGGATACGCCCGCATCTCCAATGTGCAGTTTTTCCACACCGGCCAGGAGGGCTACACAGCCGCATATGATCCACGCTACTCACTGGTGTACTTGGACGTAGGAGAGGTCACTGACCTTAGCCCATCCTATGTGAAAGGTTGCAGCTTCCATAATGGCTTCAGTCCGGCCATCGGGGTCTACGGTTCAACAGAGGGCCTGCTTATCCAAGACAACGTAGCCCACCACACTGTTGGACCTGGTATGGTTTGAACGAATATGGATGAAAACCACGAAGTGTTCCATATAGCAGCTTATTAGTGCAGCTCTAGCAATCATTATTGTTATTGATTGGTTTATTTCACAAATAAAAGCCTCACAGCCTTAAGGAGGCTGAATTGAGTTTTATTTTTACAACATTAAGAAAAGTAAAAAATTTAACTATATTTAAATAAAAAATGTACAACAATAAGACAAAATTTAAAATTGATTAAAATCCAAAATATGTTGATACGACAACATTTGGACAACAAAGACATCAACTCAGACATGGACAACAATGACAGCAAAACAGACATGGACAACAATAACATCAACTCAACAAAAGAAACAAAGACAGCAACTTTGACATTGACAACAATGACAGCAACTAAGACATGAACAACAATGACAGGGACATGGACAACAATGCAAAAGTTGTGGGTTCGAATCCCACCCGAGTGATTGCCTGTGGATTTTTTTCACAGAGCTCGGGAGAGCACTGATTATACAGTGCTTATTGCACATCAGTGTAAGGGCAAAACCCAATTTAGCTTATTAGTGGATGTCAACAGGGCCCAATTTCATAGGAGTGTTCAAGCAGACAATTTTGCCTGCTAACTTTCTCGTGAGCAAAAATAAGCATGAAACCAGTTACAGACATTAGGCGGTATATATTTTGGCTGGTAACCTCATTCTGTAAGCAAAAGTGCTTTGTGCTTGCTAATTATATGTTTCTAATCACCTCATTGAAATTGGGAACAGGGCATGCTTTAAATCTTATTAGGCATGAAATTTTACTTGTGTTTCTGAGGAAATTTCCAATATAAAAGCTGAATATAGAACCCTTTTTTAGTGGACACAAAGGCCAAGTCGTGGCAATTGAAGCCATGACATCAGTGGCCTCTTTTAGTCCGGTGGCTTGGGGCCAATTTTTGGCAAAATCGTGACACGCTGGATTGAAGCACCAAATTGTTTACAGTTATTCTATAGGTCCCATAGAATCATTTTAGGTGACCTAGGTCAAGGTCAGGCTGAGGTCAAAGTTCATGTGGTACTGTAATACTGCCTGTCAATTTTTCACCAATAGAGGGCCGCTTCCGCATATCATTAAAACTTATAACAAATGACCATGCAGCTCCTATTTCAGACACTCAGGCAGAGCTTTGTGGAAAAAGTTGATCCCTTTAGTTTACTGACCTGGAGATGACAGACCCGGCACCCCCTTCTAATATGCTTCTATGGGACCCCTAAAACAAGTGTGCAAAGTTTGGTGCTTTAATCCGGCATGTCATGATTTTTTTCCTTTAGCCACCGGACAATTTGAGTTTCCACTTTCCGTGCCTGATATCTGTTGTAACGTGTTTTGCCATTATTTATTTGTAAATCTCCACATATCATTATTCATTGCAGCAAAAAAAATGGCTCTAGAACGTGTTGACTTCACTAATAAATAAAGTTATAAACTAATGAAACTTCAGAGCAGGAAGATCTCAAAATATAAAAAAATACTTGTGTTCCATTTTGTTGCTGCAAAATACTATATAGCCTTTTCCACATTTGATTTAGGGTTTTTGCATCTATAATTTTTTTTTTACCTGAAATGGTTAAACTGAACATATGACTTCTGTTTAGCCATTTAATCATTTCTACTGATTCCAATCAGAACTATTAGCCGACCTGTAAAACAAAAGTAGCGGCTGTTAAAAACAGAACACTATATACCGTGTATACACAGTCTTTACAGTCACAAAACCACAAATGGCAGTGGAGCCGCACTCAAAGCATAATGTATAACAAATTGTGGGGGCTAAAGACAAGAAACATTCCACCAGCAAAAGGGATGTCAATCATTAT
Organism: Pisaster brevispinus; assembly: GCA_023634235.1. Classification (NCBI taxonomy): domain Eukaryota; kingdom Metazoa; phylum Echinodermata; class Asteroidea; order Forcipulatida; family Asteriidae; genus Pisaster; species Pisaster brevispinus. The sequence goes on from JAMKCF010000012.1 coordinate 3,722,936, forward strand.
CCCAGGGTAGTGTTTCAAGATTTATTATGTATTTGTTTTATCTGCACCTTAAAACTTGGGGTCACAAGCTGTGTTTCCTGTGGGCAAGCTGCCCATAATAAAAAATAAATACATTTCAATCATTCCCTCTAAAGAAAAAGAAAGGGTTTTTTTAATGTGTGGTTTTTTTTCTTCTTTTTTCTTTCACTCTCTGCTTCGTTTAAACAAAACTTGGAAACCGATTTCAATGTTATTTTGTTTATGATCAAATGGTTGAGTGGTTAAATGTCCTAACCCTAGTATAATCGTGATCTCATAAAAAAAGTTAGCTGTACACTCTACACTTCTCAACAACCTGAAGGACTGCAGAGTGCTTGCAAAAAGGGACCTAATTAACTATTTAAACCATTTTAAGCAGATTTTCTTTTAAAAATAAATTTTGAAAAAGTTCTGTAGGTTTGAAAAATAAAGCCATCAATAACTACCTTTTCAGCATACAACAAGTGATGGCTGCATTGTCCAATTATTTTAACATTTTCAGGATTGATCGTCCAGGGAGAGTACAATCGACTCGTCCGCAACCTCGTCACTCTGGTCATCTTCCCTGGCACCTACCAAGACCGTGCAGAAATAGAGAGCTTAATATGGAATGCGGGCATCGAGGTAGAGTCAGCGAGCAAGGTGGTCCTCATCAACAACACCGTGGCTGGCTCGGAGAGAGTGGCCTTCAAGATCAGGGGAGAGGCGTGTTTTGAGGCACCCAACCCGCTGATGGATTGGTACGGTAATGTAGGACACTCTACTCTCCATGGTATCCACATGCATCTCATCAGTCAGGACGGATGCTCCAAGGTCGCCAACTTCTTAATTTACAAAAGCTGGGATTTTGGCATCTATCATCAGGTACACCTGATCAAGGGTTGTGACGACTCTACTGTAGTTTCACAAATACATGACCGTGCCACTGCTTGGGTCTAAATTGTGTTGTGTGCACTTTGTGCCTGCAGCAGGCCCTGCTCTGTGGCTCTTTTTCTGGACTTTTCACACCATTGGCCTAGTGGGCGGCCTACTGTGGTACTCTTTAATTAGACGTTTCTATTTTTCTTTCCAATCCAGGTGGAGTCCAGCATCCTAATGACTGGAATGACCTTTGTTGACAATAAGGTTGCCGTATTGCCGCTGGTCTATGGACCCAGTGCTCTCTCTCACGAGACATCGGACAAGTTCGTTCGCTTGGAGAAGTCACTCCTGGTCGGCGTCAGTGAGGCGTTTGATTGTGTGGCAGATGATGTAAGTTCCCGGGTGGGGGATGATGGGAGAGTTTTGAATCGCTAGGTGTCAGCAGAGCTCCCTGGGTAGAAAAAATGTATACATTAAAAGCATATGTAAATATTGGCAATTTTACCTAGTTGGTCTGCTGCCACCTAGCTGTCTCAAAGAGTCCTTCACACCAAGCTCATTTGTAGAAAGCAGCCTGCTAAGCAATTTTCAGCAGGGAACCAATCACAAACACTACATGTATGTGATATTCAATAGGGTTACCGGGGCCCAATTTCATAAAGCTGTTAAGCAGAAAAATGGTGCTTAGCGAATTATTTGTTTAAATATGCAAAAAATTAGCAGGGAACCAGTCAGTAGCAATATGTATTATTACATGGTAATTCGGCTGGTAACCTGTTTCTGCTAGGCAGTATTTTTCTGGGGCTAAGCATATTTTTTGTACTTGCTTTATGAAGTTGAGCCCTGAAAGATTTTGTCTGTTTGGAAATGTGTAATTCTGTCATTAATACTCTGCCCTTTTCCTACTATTATTTAGTATCATTAGTGTATTCTGTTTGAATGTAAATCATCATTTTGTATGATACTTGCACACACAATTTGTATTTTGTGAAATGGAAATAAATGTTGTTGGAAAAAAAAAAAAATTCTGCTGACATTTTCACCCCTTCACCTCCCCACCACTACCCTTCCCCCTTGCAGGTAGAGCCAGAGAATGCGTGGCAAAGCTCGGGTCAGAGGGGTTTCCACTCCCCAGGCAAGGGACATGTTGGTGTCACTTGGGCTACCTTTGGCTCTGGTCCAAACCTCGCCCCACTGTTTGCTTTCCAGAGAGGAGACACCTACCCCGCAATCAATGGAATCACCGAGTTAAAGAGTAAGTTTTTATCTGCAGGTGAAATTATACCAAATCTAGCTTTTTTGTTTGTACGGTGACTTGTGTTTGGTGAAAGTGAGAGGGTGGGAGTTTATTGACCTAAGAACAATGACGAACAATTTTGCACATAACATGGTTTGCAATGTATGTAATAGGACATGCAAAAGATTTTGTATATTGTTTTATTTTCATTGTCAACATGACGTCATCTGTAAAAATTTGTTCTGAGAAAAAGTTCTGTACAAGAAGAATCTACTTTTACTTTTCTCCTTGCCATTTTTAGATGTGGTTTTCCGCAACTTTGGTAGGCACTGCGGCAAGACAGATGTAGCAATCATGGCCAACCCAGCGAGTGAAGACTCCCAGCATCCGATGGTCACCTCGGGAATCCAACTAGAAGATGTAGATGCCGCCAGGAGGATTTTTATCGCTAGACCTCATGTCAGGTAGGGTCGGCTGGTAGGAGCAGAGTGACTTCAGATAGTATTTGATTGGTATCGTAAACCTTGGCTACACGGCAGTTACAGGTTGTATGGCTTCTGACTGGCACCCCCGAACAAGGATGATGACAAAATAGGGAGACATGGGGGCTAGGTAGCTCAGTTGGTAGAGCGCTGGCAAAGTAACCTGGATGTCAATTTTTCTTGATTCCACCCCCAAATTATTTAAGATTTACTAACATGCAAGATGCTACTTTTATAGATTCAAGAAAGTTTTAAGCTTTTATTTAAGTGTTGCTAGAAGAAATCTGCCAATGATAAATGGTGAATTAAAAACTAAAAAATGACTGACTGTTAGGACCTGACATCCATCAACCATGTACGAACAAATTGCTCTCTGGCCATTGATTAATCAAATGAGCATGTCAGAGCCTGGGAAAGCCTTATGGAGAGTATTTTGTCAGTTTGTGCGTCTCTAGATTATAGCCAGCGATCTGCTTCTGTTTCTGTGGCTCTAGGCAACTTCGAAAGTGTGCACCATTTGGCTGCCAGTGTGGAGGAAAAGTTTTTAAAAAACCTACTTTTCTTGAATCAATCCGGGCTAGCTCTGTGGTCTAGTGGTAAGACATCTGCTCTAGCAATGCAAAGGACGTGGGTTTCGAATCCCACCCGAGTGATTTGCCTGTGGATTTTTTTCACAGACCTCGGGAGGAAAGTACTGAGTATACAGTGGTTAAAACACATCACAGTAAGGGTCAAAATAAATTATATTGAATCAAACTGTTTAACAAAAATAGAAGTTACTGATATTATTGGGAAAATTCCATCGGAGGACATTCCATTTCAAATCATCGCGCCATCCAGGATCTCTCTCATGGATTTTTCTGAATAAGTTTGGTCCTATGAGAAAACTCTTGACACAAAAATTTGAGCATTCTGCGTCATTTGGTTTGTGAGTTACAGGTGGTTGAACTTTTGACCTTGCGATGGAAGAAAAGCATTACAGAGGAGTAATACACAAAGTATAATTCTGCTCTTCTGTCATCAAGATAAGATAAAAAGTAACTTTACATCGTGCTTGGTTTGCAATGTTTTCAGTGCCTTGTCAGATTCCCCCCCATAAACACTTAACTCTAGACTGTTCTTCTTCTGTTCTTGACAGCTCTGTAAACCCATCTGACTGTGTGGACATGGACTGTGACGGTCTGAAGAAAGCCATGATCCGTGATTTGGACGGTACCCTCCTCGGCTCAGTGGGTACAGTCATTCCCCAGTCTGAGTATGAGTGGGACGGCGACCCACGACGCGGACTCGGTGATTACCGCATCCCTAAGGCTTTGCTAACCAGACCGGATGGCACCAAGATCCCAGTTGAGGACAAAGCACCAAATAAAGGTAAATTGGGTATAAAGACTTTATTTTTTTCAAAGATAATTGAGTTTACAATATCTTTCATTAAAAAGCTTTGTAATGTTTTTAACTTAAGTAATTCGTAAGTATAAACAAAATTGTATCTCTCTACTCGTTGCATGTAATGATTGAAACAAATTTTCTTTTTAATGATCAATAAATTATATATGAGATATGAAATGTAAATCAAGAATGGAAATAGGCAATATTTTGTTTTTTGAAATACCTCTCTTAGGGTGCAGGAATACACCAACTGAGGTAGTTTTGTAAACATTTATTGCCTTTTATTCCAGATGAAATTTTGTTAAAAACTGTCTCCCTCTGCTGCCACTTCCCAGGTTGTATCAGAAACTTTGGCGTAGTCCCTAGTTATACGGCAGTTACAGGTTGAGGGGCTTCTTATTGTCACCCCTGAACAAAGATATTGACAAAATAGGGAGACCAAAAACATAAGGGCTAGGTAGCTCAGTGAGTTGAGCACTGGCACTTTAATCCCGAACTCACAGGTTCAAATCCTGCTCAAGTCAATTTTTCTTTGTTCAACCCAAAATTAACTAAAATTTACCCAGTCAGTTTCCCTTGTGGTTTATTACTTTAAAAATGTTTTTTTTTAAACAGCTGTAGCACAAGTCTTGTACCAACTCTTTTTAAAATGATGATCTTAACAAAAATATTGCACCTTCTCTTCTTAGGTATTTACCGAGGAAACAATGAATGTGTGTGGAAGGCTGATTGGCAGGCGTATGAATGCCACGGTATCGACCACATGATGTTGATTTTAGAGAGCATGGATGCAGATACTGAAGTCAGGCGCCTCTCACCACTGGCACTGTACAGTGACGGCTACGTGGACCTAATCAACGGACCCAAGGACAATGGATGGTGCAACGGGTGAGTTCAATACCCCTAAATGGTGCCATCAATTCCATTATAATAATAATGGCTTCTTATATAGCGCTCACATCCGTCACTTAGTGACACTCGAGGCGCTTCAACACTATTTTCCTGCAAGGTATGTGGGGCTACGTTTGAAGTATGAGACCTACTCCTTTACATAGCACCATGTAATGGTTTACAAGGTGCTGTGGCGCAATATGCAGCCGATCAAACCAGGAACACCGGGGCGAACTCCTTCTTTTTTTGATAAGTGTACTGGGTTCTTTTACGTGGGTTACACAACACACGGGGCCAACGGCTTTACGTCCCATCCGAAGGACGAAGCAATCATGGTTAAGTGTCTTGCTTAACGACACAAGTGTCACGACCGGGACTCGAACCCACACCCCGCTGATTAGAACCACGGGAGCTTTTGAGTCCGGTGCTCTTATCCGCTTGGCCACGACACGGCATGACCAAACCCAATGTTGTTGACCCAGCAGAGGCCATGAGGGCTACCATAAAAGCCGGGGAAGTGATGACATAGGAAAGTAAAACTTGGATTTTCCCTTTTAAGATTCATGGAATTACGTTTCTTAATGTCAATTATGGAGACATTTTAAATCATCACATGTTCAATTCCAAATGTAGAATTTGTCCTTGGTACCTACATGTGGGTGCCTGATTTTTTCCCTAATAGCATTGCCCTTTTTGTCATTAGAAGTTGCTGTGAATAGTAATGGAAAACAGCTCTTGGACTTTCACCCCCCTCCCCTTCCCGGCTCTCCTGTACAGTAAGAAGTGTGGCAAGAAGAAGAGAAAGGAACTTTTACAAATATTTTCTTAGAAATAGTACAAGTTACCTTTCACCTGCACCAACTTCAGACCCTTTGACTCGTAAGACCTCCAGTTACTCTACCTCATCTTCCCCCCCCCCCAACAGATACACATGCCAGGAGCGTATCAGTACATTCAATGCCCTGATCGCCACTGGCAAGGAATATGAGGTGTACTTCACCAGCACCAACCCACAGAACCTTCGTTTCCACCTGCTGAACTCCCAGGAAGACCAGGCTGTGCTGCTGGGAGTCTTTTACACTAAGCCTGAACGCTTAGATGTGTATTATGAAGTGAGTATTGTAACAAGTCTCTGCTTGTTTACTAAAGGTCTTCGCTGTAGTGCCAACAATTCTGTAAGGAATATGACTTCCTTGCAAAATAGTCATCTAGTTTATGGGTAACAACTATGCAGGAGTCATTTTTCTTTCTTGGCAGCCCAAAGGTGTTTTGTTGTGTTTGATAATTTAACCGAAAAAAGAAAATGTCCTCTTTCAACAGGACCTGTATGTTACTCCAAACAATGCAGACTTCAGTACAGGAGAGTTGATCTGGAAGCCTAAGGATCCCAACCTCCCAACAGATCAGTACAAGCCATCCCTCACATCAGGGGTGCACGGAGAGAACTACTTCGACCGGGACACCCAGACGCTCTGGGTCCTGATCAAAGGACCCGTCCCGATTGACATCCGCACGGTCCCCATCATCGAGCTGTCTCTGGGCGTCCCCGGGGTGGCCATCGACGACTTCTACGAGCAGGAGAATCTCATCGCCAGCCTGGCCGATCTGCTCAACGTGGATCCGTCACAGATCCGGGTTGTGAATGTTGTCAGCGAGGCAAACGGGCGGCGACGCCGCCGCGCCGCAGATGGAGAGGCTGAGATTATTTTTGAGATTGGTCCGCAACCTGCTTCGTCCATTGAGTCCCCAGGGTCTGAAGGTGCTACAACTGAAGCTCCCATTACAACTCGTGAGTAAATACAATGCTTTGAGTATACTTCATTTTGTGATCAAATGCTTTACACTCGGCATACCATATCACATTTCCTAGTCTGTGCGTTCCATGCTTGGATCGGCCGTTGCCGTGTATACGTGATGGATCAGGCTTATGTGCATGTACTGTAATGTGTTGATGGTTAGACATGCTGGCCCATTCTGGCAATTGCGATGTGTGGAGCTATTTATACTGGTTTGGCGGATCAAGATGTTTAAGCCAACAACCAATCAGCATAGGCGTAGTGGCAAAAACGATTTGATTGGTCCTAAAGTTAGAAAGGTCAGCCAATGAGAGCATAATATTGGCAAGTCGCTTGTTACCTTTTTGGAGGGAAATTTTTTCTTGCTTAGCGTCACTTTGTCACTGCTTGTGATTGAAGTCAACCTTTATAATGCATTTTTGTTTTGTTCTGAGTATACAGTGCTTCTTATATATTGGCGATCGAGGGCAAACCTAAATGGTATTGTTCTTTACCTCTGGATGCAGTTATTACATCAGTTCAATAGATCATGGATTCAATATTTGTATTCTTAATGATTTCAGAGTTTTGTATTCTATTAAATTTGTTATGGCAAACCAATTTGTGTGATTGCAGATAAGCAGTCCAGGAGAGCCATTTCTAAATTGAAACTTTTGCAGGATAGAGTCATGTATAAAGTTCTTCCGTTTTCATTTTATGTTTTTTAAACCTTGGCCTGGTCAGTCGCGGCGCTTCTTATCTTTGAGAAAGACGATCAATTTTGTTTTTATTCATCCAACAACTTACGTGCCAATAACGGGATGAAAAGGAGATTACGCAATCAGGTAGGGACTGAAACCCAAATCACATCAAAAGGCTCCGGTCCCAGACGGGACTCGGCCAGGATCCGCACAGGTGAAAGGCAGGGAGAAAAACACCACGCCAACATAACTTCACCTCTATCTATCAGATGGGACATTAAGCTGTAGGTCTCTTGTGTACGGACAGATGGCCAACTTAAAACAACCCCAAACTAAAGAGTAGAATTTCTTAATTGTTTCTTGCATACACAGGAAGCATTCTATATTTCCATCATGTTTTTGTAGCTTTTTGTTAATTGTATATTGCATAAATAACATTTAAAGTACATAAAATTTACACCCTCAGTGGTTGATAGCTGAAAAGTTTCTGGTATTTGTTTATAAACAACAAATTTTCTTCCCAATTCTTTTTTCAAACCAAAGTTTGTTTTCTGGTTTTTTTCTTCCAACAGCTTCATCTAAGGCAGGCGTTTCCCTTGACTACGATGACCTGGTCGCAGCACAGTCCATCCTTGCTGATGCCAGGCAGTTGGGTTCCCTGTCCAAATCTCTAAACGTCACCATCGGATCTATGGCCATGACTGAACCCTCCCCTACAGCAGTTGATCCGACCGGAGGCATGAGGGCTACTAATGAAACCGGGGGAAGTGATGACGTACCGGAGGGAACTAAAACGTGGGTTGTACTTCAAGATTAGGTTTAGGTTTCACTTCAAGAAATGTGGGTTTTACTTAGCAGGCCTTTTTGTGGAATCGATCTCTATTATGACATCAAAAGATGATTGTTTAAAAAATATGATCTTATGAAATCAGACTGAAAATCAGGCATAGGTCATCAGCTAGAGAAATGCAAATTTACGCTGTTATTTGGAGCTCCCTACCAAACACAGGCATTGCCAAACTCAAAACTTTAGAGCTTTCAAATAACATTTGTAATGCACGTAAAAGAGAAGGAGTTTGCCCTGGTGTTTCTGGCAGTGGCTACTGAGTATGCCACAGCACCTTGTAAGCCCGTAATAGGAGCTTCATAAATCTGTCTCTAAACTAAAATTTTGTTTTAAACCCCTCCTAAATGTTTGTCATTGTGCAAGTGCCTGGGGTATCTCGTTCGTAGATGCATGCCCTATATAAGACTGCAGTGTTAATTAGTTTTATGGTTTGGGGTCAAAGAGTTCGACCACGCATGGTATATTTTTCTCTTGTCTCCTCATCAGGTACGATGAGATAATGCGAGAGGAGGAAGAGAGGAAGAATGCTGAGAATCCTTCCGAGGTGGTTTACCTGACGCCATCCCACCTTGTCATCCACACCCAGCCTGGAGAGGCTGTGGAAGCAGCGCCATTCAGTCAACAACCTGCGCTGTATGCCGTAGATACATCGGTGAGTCTGACCACAGGAGGAAAGGTCTCAAAATGTTTTGGATATTTTTATTATTTTTGTTTTTGCTGATTAAATATTATCTTTTTTAGTCCCATCCTCAGCCCCAGTTTTCAACAGGGACGAGAAAGTTCAGACTTTTAACTGAATTGAGACTCATTTATTCTCGCCTGTTGTGAAAAAAGTAACTGCTATTTTCTTCTGCGATAAAGAAATCATTTAATAGATGTTATTTTTTTAAAGATTATAATTTGTTTTTTTTACCTTTGCACTGATGTGTATTAAGCACTTTATAGTCTGGTACTTTCCCGAGTGATTTGCCTGTGCATTTTTTTTAAACAGATATCAGGGAAAAACTGAGTATACATTGCATTTTACACATCGGTGTAATGGTAAAAAAACAAACTATTTAAGAAAGAATACATTAAATACACATTAAAGAAATCATGTTGTTTGATCTACTTCTCTAACACTGAAGATACTATTCCTAGAAGTTCCTTGAAATCTATTGCTCCAAGGGTTTACAAAAAAATGGAAATGCCATCATTTCAACTTTTTAGTTTCAGGCCTTTTTTGTCAGCAATGACTTTCATTTCTGTTCAATTAACTCACCATCCAGTCAACCTGTGAACATTTCATCCGATTTGGATGTAAAACTTTAGCAAAAACAGTTCAAATATGTTAATTTTGGTGGGGAGTGATTTTGTTTATGCTTATTTCAGCTGATGTAATTGAAATACACAATTGTGATTTTTTTTTGGGGGGGGGGTATTTGAATGCTATTTTCTTGACTTTGACAATATTTTAGAAAGAAATATTTTTGTTAGCATCCAAACCTTGATTTTACCTTAAATTTTTGTAGTAAAAAAGTGGAAAGGTTAGGAGGTTTTTTGCAACAAAAACCTCATGAACAATTTTTTTCAAAAGCCAGGGCATGCAACTTTTAAGCTGATCAGCTAATTTTGTCTTTTTTTCTTGAATATTAGTGCTATAGAAAACTGAAAAACACTGTACAATGTTCCATGTGCTTTGCTATTTCCTCATTGTTTTTCACTTTTAAAGTTGCCCATTTTTTTTAGTCTTCAATGATGTTTTTATTGTGTGTAACCTTCACAGGGAAGTATAATCCCACAATTGGGCCATCGGTTAAACCCATGGCAGCTTACAGCTACAATAAATCCATCTACCCCAGATGTCAACATCGCCGGACTCACTGGTAACCTAACCATAGCTTTTGACGGCAGCTGGGCCAACTTCACCGATCTCGCGGTCAGCATCAGCACCTCTGGCGTCCTCCTAGATTTTATGATCACGCATCCCAACACTTCCAGCTTGTCCACAGTGACCTCCGACGCATTTGATGTGGCAGAGCGGCCTTACTACCTCACACCTATAACATCACCTGATGTTGTCCACGAGGTGGACAGTTTCGAGGTGGTCGTGGAGATGAGAGATGAAATCACCCATGAAGTTCCTTACAACTTGACCAGACAGGTTTGTAAAATAAGGAAAAACAAACGTCGGATAAACAAAACAGACCAAATACTTTTTATCTTTGTCTCTAGCTACAGTGCAAAGAGTAGCACTGTTGTAAAGTTGGCCCCCAGTTTGGAAAATTCTTCAGATGCCGAAAAATAAATAAATAAACACTTTTTACTCATTTTTAATGGTTAACAATACTTATATTGTAATTTAGCTTTTAATGTGTAAGTAAGCCATTGGGCTACAAGATGGTGTGAAAACATATAGCAATAATATATTTCCTTTTTTTTTTTTTTTTTTTTTTTTGTTCTGAGTCATGCTCCTCAAACTGGCTACTTCAATTTTTTTTTTATCATGCCCAATTATTATATTTTTTCTTCTGAAGAACCAGTTGTTTGTTTATTCAATATTTACATGTTGTAATCTGTTTGAAACCTGAAAGCAGCTGGCAGAATAGTTTGTTTTCATTTGTTTTGTTTTTTTCATGTCAGGGTTATGAGTGGAATGCTAAGGTGGCCATTAGCATGCCATCCAACTACAAAGGTCAACTCACGGGTCAAACGGAGGCGACCTTCAACCTGGACACGGCCCAAGCTCGCCTCAGCAACCTCTCTATCGATGCTACCGGTGTGAAGTACATACTCACAGTTTCGGTGACAACCGTCCCGGCAAGTCACTATCAGTTGTCCCTCCTCCTAGCTCCATTTGACGTAGAGGTTTGTCTTCCTGGGAACTATACGGGCCCGACAAGGAAAGTCCTCTTACGGTTCCTGTCGGATTTTGACCAGGTGGCTGCTGGGAAGGAGGAGCTCCTCGCAATCAACTTCCTGAATCACATCGATCCCAAGTACCCGGCTGTGAAAATGAGCAACGTCGTGATCTCAAGAGGTGACGAGTTAAAAGGCAGACTGTCATCACGATCATAGCATGGAATTGCGAACTCTTACCCAGTTACTGCACACGAGCGCGCACTTGCCGTCAGACGGCCAGTGCACGCGTGCAGTAACTGGGTTAGAGCTCATAATGCCATGTACAACCACAGGCCTGCTATGATCAAACAACAGTCCCACCTTTTTAATGCAAAAAAAAAATCACAGCCCATTGACCCCTTGCACCACCCTCACAAGCGGCTACTGCTGCCCCCTTTGTCATTGTGTGACTCGTAAGCGTGTAAACGCATGCTTTGCCTAAGCAACCCAAGATCATTGTGATCATGACTTCAGGTCAATTGGGTCATTAAGAAAACATATTTTGGAAGAAGAACGTTTCTTTATATGTGGCCCTAACCATAGTTTATTATTTTACTAATGTTGAGGCCAGCACTCATGACAACACACTTCTGTAATTCACAGTTACTTTGAGAATATTAAGTGCTAGTTGTTTCCCTTTTTGTATTTCAGTTGGAGCTAGCAGGTTTTTTTGTGAGGTTTTTTGTGTGGTTTTATTTTATTTTTTGTTTTGTTTTTTGTTTTGTTGTTGTTTGTTTTGGGTTTTTTTGTTTTGTTTTGGGGTTTTTTTTTGGGGGGAGTGAGTTTTTGGTAATAGACCTTATGCGCATGATGTCATTTCAGTAGGGCGCCCATGCCTAGAGGTCAAAAGGAGGCTGTTCATTGGCCAAACTTGTACGCCGTGCATATAAATATGTACGTTTTCATTTTTTTGTCATCGGTTTACCTCTAAGATGGCGGCTGGATGACGTCAATGCATAAGGTCTATATAGAATGAAAACAGTTGTTGGTCTTTCTTTAATTAAACCAATCCATTTTGGGTCATCTATATTTCCTAAACCAGTGTTTTTTTCTACCATTACTGGGACTCATTAGCCCACAGTGCACAGGCTTTTAACTGGCAGTAATGGGGGTTTGGATTAGTCTATACAGAGACCCCAATGTTTCTGTTATTTTTTCTCCCAGGATCCATCTTAATTTCCTTTGACATGCAAGGAGATGTAGACACGACCCATGAGGTCATGTGGAGTGACATCCAGGGAGGTCGTCTCAGCCTAGAGTTTGACGGCTACACGCTGATAGCTGATGAATACATGAAGGTGGACGACATCGAGTACGGGCCGAAAGAAGTAAGACAATGTGACGCACTCCTTCTCTGAGTATCGAACTGGGTTTTATGTCGTTCTTGTGTAGTGCGTAACCAGTTTAGTATGGGTGATTCACAATCAATCAAACAATAAGAGACCCATTTCTGCTTACCATTCCTAGGACCCGTAGCAAAGCTGGCAATCGCACATTCACTGGAACTGCATCCAAAGAATGGAACAATATCTCCTCTTTTTATTAAAGCAGCAAATTCCACAGACCAATTTTAAGAAACTCTTGAAAACATACCTCTTCCCTGTATAGTTAACTTAAGCCCTTTTCTTTTCCCTATCCCTTTCAAACATCATGTATGTACCTTTTCTGATGAAATTCAGTTGTATGTTGTGTATGATTATTTTGTGTAAACGCTGTGATATAGAGTACTATGGAGAGCGTACTAAATACTAGTTATTATTATTATTAATAATAATAGGCATTTGTAATGCGCCAAATCAATCTAAAGAGATGTTCAAGGCGCAGAGCAGCAGAGACAATGTAAACAAAACAATACATGTACATAATAATAACCAGTGAAAAGAAAGCAAGATAACAATAAGGGAAACGTATAATAGTTAACAATGGAAAGCAACAAAGCTATGAATTAAAGAAATACATCTTGAATAGGTGAGTTTTGAGAGTTAAAACTTGCCTAGGAGAGGCCGTTGTCACAGTGCATATTGGGGAAAAGTCAACAAGTTTGTAGTTGCCCTGCAGTTCCTGTCTCATACCCTGATTGTTTTATCTTGTTTATGGTTTACAAAGTAGCAAGGTTGTATTTTGTCTTTGTTTACAGCGTAAGATGGTAGTTACGTGAGGCCAGTGAATGTTTGTTACATTCATGTTGGCCGCTTAGAGGTCCCAAACTGTCCCTTAAAACTTATTATTATAAACCCGTTCATAATATGACGTCACAAGCCCAACCTGCTTTCACCTTTCATTGGCTGAGAGTTATGGGCGGCGTTTACACACGTGCACATTTCCATTATTTTGACATCGGCGTTGGCAACCAGTGCAAGCGATCTTTTTCCCATTTGCCAAATTAGCATTTTTTACATACGGTTTTATGTTGGTTTTTAACTGCGTTGTTTTTCTCTCGTTCTTTTTGTTTGCTGTCAGGTCGGCCATCGAGGACTCCCTGACTGGGCAATCGCTCTGATTGTTATCTTAGTTCTGGCGATGATGTGTGGTATTGGGACAGTGGTTTACAAGATAAGCTCTACTAGAGGTGAGGATGGCTAAGGTTGATTCTGGAGGATTGCGGCTATTTCCTGCAGGGAGTATAGGGGGGTTAGGGTTTCAGTGCACCTGGATTGTGGCACTAATCTCTTGAAAAGAAATAACATTTAGTTGGTTTTTTTTAATTGACAAGTTGTAATTATCTTGAAGGTAAACAAGTTAGCCACACCGGAGAGGAGTTGTTGAATGATGAGCAAGTATTCCACCTGCGTGATTTCAGTAGGAGTGCAACACCCAGTGGAATGGAGGGCGGAGTTTCTGACAAAATGCCGTGAGTAATTCTTGTCCAAAACATTGACTTGTCCAGACCTCGTACATCACCGAGGCAATCCTTCAATCCCACAGCTCTGTTTAATTGTTTAACACATCAGCTGTACGTAAATACGAGTATTTATTTGAATGTTTGCTCATTGCAGGTTTCCCTGTCCATTATAAAAAAAACTTTGTATTTTACCCTCAAATGTAAATAATTGTTTTATGGAGTGTGAATTTCTGTCCGTTTTAACATGTGCAATTTTATGGATAAATTATTGTTTGTGATCTAAATGTAATTTTTTCTACTTTTTACTGCACCAATGGACGTTAAGTTTGTGTATTTATATATTGCTGACTTATCAAATTTCTAATTCTTATTGTACATCTGTATTACCTTGATGCCGCTGATCATTGCCTTGGTGCCCCATGGCACACTTTTCTTTATAGAGGTGCCCTCTACTGTATTTGATAAACTGCCTTGCCCTTATTTATATGTCAAAGTTTCAAGCCAGATTGTTAGAGTGTTACCCTCTTGTCAACTTAATTAAAGCAGCCTGCCACACTGTTTTTCACTGGCTGTTTTTGAATTGTGTGTAAGCCAATATCATCCTATAAATTGTTGGTGTTCTTTTCTGATGTGTCTGTTGATTTGTAATCCATTTCTTTGTGTGTTCCCATCTGATTGTCTAGCAGTGCTTGGAGAGGCACTAATTTTGTTGCATATTGTCTTGTTCTCTCTTTTTTTCTTATTTTGTCTTCTTTTCTTTTTTAGGCATTATCTAGTGTAATTTCATTTAATTTGAATTTGACATTTAACCTATTTTGTATATTTTGTACCTTTTTGCAGGCCTATTCTACAAAATTAATATATAGCATTGCATTTAAATAATAATTACAACTATAAACATTAGTAAAGCTCAAAAGGTGTCAGTCAGCATTGAAAGAAAAACTTAATATTAAGTTCCCTTTGAGCCACAAACCTAAGATTTCCTCAATCTGTATATAACATCCCTTTGGTACAACTTTTGAAGGTTCCTGACAGCCGAGCCTTCAAATTCTCCCAGACGGACTCCAGAGATTGCCGTCACTTCTCTGCCACCGGGCTTCACTGAGGCTACAGGGCAGGTGGAACAGAGTAAGTGAAGCATAGCTATCTTGTTTCATAAAAAGTAAGCTTTCCGATTAATTTACTCAATTATTACCAATCATGTTTTGTGCCTTTATCTATAATTGTCTGTCAGACTTTCTCATATTTCATATGTCTAATAATCCCGTCCTATTTTTCCTTCTCCCACTCCACCCCACCCCCCTCCCATAAGTGAGGGATGATCGAGTTAAGATGTTAGTTATGGTCAGAAACCAAGACGGTTCACTCCAGAAACTCAGCACTGTCCAAGGCAACAAGGTGGGTACCATACGAGCCCTCCGTAAGGACGTCAAGCGGGCCCTCCCAGCCAAGCTGCATGACAAGACGTTTATCTTGCTGGATGAGGGCTTGAGGGACATTTCAGGTGCCAAGGAGAAGGAGCTGACCACCTCTGAGGTCTACCACTCTGAGTGTGTCATGATACGCTGGTTGCAAGACAGCGGTAAGAGTATTACATCTTTACTCACTCTGCATTCTTAAACTGTCTCTGAGCTTTTCCTATCATCTTCCTGGAGAACCTCAAACCTCAAGCAGGCAATGAGCATGAAAGGGTCAATCGAAATAGCATTACCACCTTGACACTCAAGGTATCCATTCTCTACACCTGGGTGAAGAGAAGCAACTTATGGCTGTTGTTCAGGTAGATGAAGAAATTGGCTCTCATCGTGACTTGTTTTTAAACTATGATCTGTTTATGGAAACGGAAAGAACCGAAGAGCAAGAGCAAAAGAACTATAATACCTTGATTATTGTAAATGTTACCCTGGCCATTGGCAGGGGCCAGTTTGCCAATATACGACTATGCTTATTTCTGTTTCATTTTGCCCCCAACAACCCCCGTAAGGCATGTCATTCTATGGGTTTCAAGCCCACAGTTGGCTACTCAGTGGGTTTCCTCTGTAAGTTAATGGTGCATTAAAAACAACTTAAAATTAAATCATCCTGTAATTGTTGACTTTCAGATTTGAGTAAACTGTGTGTCTGTGGTCTGGTGGGCCAGTTTGAGTGCTCGTTGTGTCACCAGCAAGCCTACTGCAGCCCCCAGTGCCAGGCATGTGATTGGATACGCCACAGCATGCAGTGCACCAATGACAGCAAAGTATAGAGGCCCCGACAAGCAACAGCCTAAATCAAACCAAAGAATTTGATTGCTGTGCAAAATTGATCTTCTTGTACATGGAGTACGGAATTATTGTTCCTGCTGCTAATAAATAATGATATTAATGATATTAATAAATGGAGATTTAAGAACGGCTTATGCAGCAGGAGTGAGCTCAAAGCGCTGCACGTGTTTGAAGTACGAAGCAAGAAAGAGAAGCATCAAAAATTAGTAAACGGACAGCATAAAAAGAAACAATAAAGTTAAAAGCAAACAATTTTTAGAGATGAATTTAAGAACAATAACAACATTGGGAAAAACTGGACCGGCCAGATACAATAAAGAATTTAATGGAAAGCATCATGCATCGAGCAATGTTCAGTGGTCAAGTAGTGAAGACATCTGCTCCAGAATATGGAAGTTGAATCCAATTTGAGGTGCTTCTGATTCTTTCTTTTTTATTTTTAAAACTTTTTTTTTTTTATCCACAAGACTTGAAAAACCACTGATTATAAAGTGCTTTTTAAGCACACGTCAGTAGTGGGCATAACTTCTACTAAGTGAGTGTAGAGTATATCAGTTGTCATTGTCGTGCTAATCAGAAATTATTATTTCCATTTTGTTTTTGTTTTCTGTAGGATTGACATTTTTAATATGTAGCTTAAAGTTCTCAAAACCTAATGAGATTTTGTGCTTGCAGCGGTGTTCAGCACATGATTAATTGTAGTGTTAAAAACCCCTTTTTTTGTTCAGCCATTATATAGGTACATGTATGTAGGTCTCCTGATTACAACTGGAGCACATTAGTCCAAACTTTGAGAACAAAACGACTGGTTCTTTCCAGAGCCTACAATTCTGACTAGAAGAGATTAATACATGATTTAGCTGAAAGAATTACAATAATGGGTTGTTTGGATAAAAACTGGTGTTTGCTTTTTTTCAGTTTTCTCTGTATGTGCTGTGTCTGTACTGAGTGAGGGTACAAATTGTTATAAACTTATCGGCTGTGTAACGAACAACAAGTGTGAAGCATTTACAACCACTTCAATTTATAGCAAATGCTGAACAGTAAAACTTCATGTTTAAACATACAAATTCAAACATTTGCTCCATTTGCTCCATTTGCTCCAAATACTTTTACTTTTTGCTTAAACTTCCCAGCATTTCCTGGTTTTTATCCATATAACCCAATATCTATGTGTATCTCCATCATGCCAAACCTCCAAGTTCTACATCAGTCCACTTTTAATTATAACCAGCCATCAAAAGGGATTTAATTAAATAAACCTAATTAAAAAAGCTTAATCTGTGTTAAAGAATTCGAATATTTTCCCAATCCATACAATTTACTTTATTTTCCACAGTGCGGGCATTAGATAATATTGTATACTTCGGGCATTTGAGTCAAAGCAAGAGTTAGCTATTTAAATATCCACAGCGTGGGCATTAGATAATTTTTTATATTTCGGGCATTTTGAGTCAAAGCAAGAGTTAGCTATTTTATTTTCCACAGTGCAAGCTTTAGATAATATTTTATATTTCAGGCATTTGAGTCAAAGCAAGAGTTTGCTATTTTATTTCCGCAGTGCGGACATAAGACAATATTTTACATTTCACGCGTTTGAGTCAAAGCAAGAGTTTTCCATTTGATATATTCAAGGATGTCTAGATGTACCAAATTCTGATTCTATTTGTGATTGAGAATTTCTGTCAAAGAGGGGCACCAAGATCCAATTTAGTTTTTCGATTCACTCATTTTCCCATAGATAGAGTCCTGAAAGTGGGGAAAAATCTCTGAAGTCTCTACCTCACATTAAAGTGGTATAAAACACCGCTGTGTTAGATACCGTTTAAGTGCAGTTTTTGTCAAAACCCCAAAAGTTTGATGACGTCACACCACAAACATATAGTCTACATGTATTCATTTTTGTACAGAGAATTTGTTTTTTCGTTGCTGAATTTTGATGATTATGCAGTCAAAACAGCATTGAACTTTACCTTTTGACTGGCGCAAACATTTCTCTTTGGAATGTACAAACCCATTTGTTTTTTATATCCGATGGCGGCAATTTCAAATTTCACTCTGATAGAGTTTCAAATAGAATGACACTTTGCACCATTTTAATGCGAGGTCAGATACTTGTAAGTTTTCCCCACTTTCATGAGGACTCTATGTGTTTGAAAATGAGTATATTACAAATCTGAATTGAACCTTGGAGTCTCTTTGTAATACATTGAATTCCAAAAGCACCGGTGTAACTTAAACCGATCAAAATCCAACAGCATGTTTTTGGTTGGATTCTGTTGAACAGAGGACGGCACTGAAGTAGGTTGTGCTTTATGTGAGATCAGGCCTACCACCGATCATCGAGAGTCAAACGGTTTGGGTTTTGAGTTAACATATGGTGTTGGATTGTGTTAGAGTGAAGAAGATTCTAATAAATCACTCAAGAGAGTCTGGGCTAATCTGGGAATTCTTATGATTCAATTGCTGCGTAGAATGTGTTCAATTGTAAGGGGTTACGCATTTACGGATTCATGGAAGTGTGCTCATTTCCTGGCTTACATTTTCAGCTTTACGCTCTATAAACAACTCATTATGCATATTAAACGCTTAAGACAAAACATGGATTTGCGACCTTATATATTTTTGACACAATTGTTATGAGTCAAGAAAGGGTTTGACGATCTTGTTTTGTACCAAAATGTAATAGACTCCCAAATTTGTGTTTTTATTTCCAGCTGATGAGACAAGTCATTTTGATCAAATTATTTGTGTGCCATCTCTTTCAAATTAGTTTATATAAACAACAAAAACGTGTGTGTTTATTCTAAAACCAGTTTATTAAAGATTGTGTGTTATGAAACCAGTGTGTGGTGTGAACTTCAAAATATTGGATCCATTTTCATTTTGTTAAGTGTCTCAAGGTGAAATGAGCCAAAATTGTGTCATGATGGCGGCATTTTGTATCCGAGCGGATAAGTGCACTGGACTCAAGCTCTGGGGCCAATTTCATAGAGCTGCTTAACGGCCGATTTTGTGCTTACTGCGTGGGTTTCCATTTCAAAGCACTGCTAACCGTAAGCACACGAAAAGGCATTCTAACCCTTCGGTGCTTACTGTATGAAAATGAATGACGTCACAATGCAAATCCATGGTGAACGTGCAAGCTTGCCGCCTAATTTCCTTGTTAACCTGTGAAATAGGCTTATGCTTAAGCAAATTTGTCTGCTATAGTCATAGCATGAAAATTTCCTTACCGTTAAGCAGCGCTATGAAATTGGGCCCTGGTGTTTCTGACCAGCAGAGTGTGGGTTCGAGTCCTGGTCTTGACGCTTGTGTCCTTAAGCAAGACACTTAACCCTTGGGATGTAAAGCGGTAGGTTCCATGGTCCCTAAAAGGAGGGTTTGCTCGTGTTTTCTGGTATGGTTGGCTGCAGGCTGCACCACAGCACCTTGTAAACTGTTACATGGTGCTACGTAAATAAATTGGTCTTATATTTAATTATGTATTACTTTTAGTTACCCTCGAGTGTGATAGAGTGCTGTTATTATTATGGTTTAGATCTTTCTGAGGGTACAGCCTCTGTGGTCCTCCAATCCACTGAATATTGACTTAAATACAGCAATTATACTGGGTCAAGTTAATTAAAAAGGCATCAGTGCCTTCTACACTGTACATTTTAACATTTCACCCTTCACCTAAGTTTGATGCAAATGCTGTTTCCCTAGGGTAATGATTTATGATTTTGTATTTTTTTTCTCCTACTTTTCAGCCTAATTTTCAAGTATGATTTCAGGCTATTAAATGAAGTAAACATCCTCATGATGCAATTTCCCTAGCAGACTTAACCCAACCCTAACCCCAGCAGGTTTGTCATTTTTTGTTGTAATTTGTTCCCCTAACTTTTATGCTGTTTACAAATTAGACAAAAAAAGACAAGATTTCTTTGCCTTTCTTTCTAATTATTTTTCCTTTTTTAAAGACCTTTAAGTTATATCAAGTTATGAGGGAAACTGACTGGGTACATTTTTAATAATTTGGGGTTGAATTTATATCAAAGAATGCCCACTAAAATTAATCTCCCTCGTGGTTTATTACTTGGTATTTAAAATTAATCTGGTAATATTTCATGGACGGTTACATCGTTGATATCAACTGAGAGACACAAAAATAGCCACGACAACCCTCATTAATAACACAACATAGCACACAAGTATAGTTAATAACTTCTATATATCTGTTGTTATTTATAATGGCAATCCACTTACATCCCGCGAAATATCATGACATTTAAAGAAGTAAAACAGAACCAACCGAACGCACTGATACGTTCGTTACACAATTTGGATAAATTAACGACTACAAATTGATGTTAAATCCATGATTTGATCGAAAACCGTTACATTCGCATTGACTGTTAGGATGTACCCTCAATGTTGTCAGTTAACAAAAAACTTAACCAGTGTTCAGCTTGTTCAGTCCCATCTGGCAGTATACAATAAACACACCACAAAAACACTCTGCGAAAATGGCATCACTATGGGATAGGGGAGTGGGGGGAGGGTTCCACTGTGTTTAAGAAAACATTGCACTGACCTAATTCACCTGTTACCAAACACGAAACATCTTCGTTACGCCACTTCGGGGTCTTATTCACTATGTGTTACTGTACAGTGCATATTTTAGGCGGCATGCGCTGGGATAGATGGGCACCATTATCTCAACATGCATTTTGACTCCAAAATGGCTGACCATGGGCAGAGGGTTGCCATGATATCAGTGAAAGCGGCCTAATAAGTATTCTCTTGGACTCTGGAAGTTTATTCGTGCTTATTTTGATTTGGCAAGTCTTAAATAAGAAACCGAGTGTTGGGAACAAGCTTCTTGCACTTTATAGTTTCTCAGAAGAAAATATTTTACAGAAAAATGAATACATGTATGAAGTCTTGTTCTTGTTGTTCCCAATTCTTTATGTGAACCATCACTAAAAAAAAACAAGCTTAAAGTTGTAATTTTTGAAAAACTTTATGATGGCCTCTCTCAACGAGCCATTTTCAAGCTAGATCTTGAATACTGTCTGGAACATTGACTTGGCTGGTCACAAATGGGTACTCAAATTGAATTCTCCTGACTAAAGACAGTGTTCCTTTGTCGTCAAAAAGTAAGGGGCAAGCTTTTGTATAGCAACCTCCATATGGGCAAACCTGGTACCATTCTGCCATACACATTCATTCAGAGCTGTGTACGGGTGTTCACAAGAAGCTTTCCCTGGACCGTGTAACATAGCAAATGACTCTAGTCCAAGGAATTCAAATTTAAGCAATCACTTGTGACTAAGCCATGAATTGTACCATTATTCAAATCCAACTTGCAAATGGCTTAACATTCAGTAGGAAAAGTGCTTTCCACAGTACCAAACACTTTGGGTTACAGATATTGCAAACATAAAGTCGAACATTCCAATATGTGTTTGTGCAAAACTTTTACTTTGTAACTCCATACCACCTACTAATAATATATTGTGACTTTACGCTCATTTTGTGGGGGCAGGGGCCAATCTCATAAAGCTGTTTACCAGTAAGCAAATTTGTGTGCTTAATATAGCAGAATTACATGCATGAGCAACAGTTTTTTTCATGAACGGCCGAGAAGATTTTGACAGATCTGTAACGACTACAAAACAAAAATGCTGGTGGTGAAAATGATACACATAAGAACATGTATCTTTAGACACATGGGTACTTTTTTCCAAACCTGTCCAGGGCCCACTAAGATGTTAAGCAGCAAACAGAGCTTAGCAAATTTATTTTATTTTTTTTTTTCTAAGGGAGAAAATGAGTGGGGCACCAGTCACAGCAATATAAACGTAATGGCCGAATACCTGTTTCTGCTTAACAAGATTTTGTGCTTCCAGGTTTTATCAAATCGGGCCCAGCAACGTGCTTACATTTTCGGGCAGTTACATATTACTTCCTGCACTATTTTCTGTTTACTAGCCAATGACATGCTCCATCTATACCATACACTCCCTCTCTATTATGTACATTACAGTGTGCATTTTTCCAATCAATAAATTAAGTCTATCTTTATCATATTATACAACTAATAATTTACAACAAAAATTTAAAAAAACATTGTCGGAAAGAAAAACCATACTGCATGATCAGAAATTATGATTTTCATTAATTTATTCAATTTTTTTTTTTTATATTGCAACTACTCTTCAATTTTGTAGGGGGGGGGGTGTTTGTGTTTAAGATTGGGGAACGCTGCTGGTTGGTTAATGATGTAATGAACAATGTACAAAGTGCTTATTGCAATCTGCATCATACTGCTAAATGAAAATCAACTTTCTTTCACAATTCGTGGTTGCCAATAGAGTGACTGACTAAGAATTCTAACAGAAGTTGACAAGAAAACTCGAGAGATGAATTTGAATTCATGGAATAAACAAAAACTTTGGCCGTTGCTTGTGTAATCAGTATGAAGAAACAGCACAACAACAGTTTTATGATGGAAGGTTCTTCCATTCCGACAACATTATGCATGTTATTATTAATGTTTGGCCTCAGTGATAGTGGGCTATGCAAAGGGTCCATTACAATGTTCAATTTATGTAATAATTGTAGCACAGAAAAAGCATAATATTTGTTTGTGTTTTTTAGCCTTACACTGATGTAATAGTGCTGTACACTCGGCTGAGTGTACAGCCCTTATAATACATTGGCCCACGGGTGAGAAAAAAAAACCTAAAATATTCTAATAGCTGATTTCTGACCCCCAAAAATGTATCACAGTTAAAAGGAAACACCTTTTTCCTTGAGAGATTGCAAAAATTCCCTGTTTTCTTAAAAGTTTGATTAAAATAGGAAATGGAAAATAACAACATACAAGCCATAAATAAACACTAAAGGAGCTACATGTATAATGCTGACAATAAAATGAAAAGGCAGTTAGATCGGCCAGTTTGTTGAAATTATTGTAAAAACAAAATTTCTTTATAGTGTGCTTTTGCTTTAATCATAAAAGGGCTTGACCGTGTGGCTCAATTTTTAATTTAGTTTTGTTCCTACAGAGCTCAGTTTGAGGGGGTGTGTACAGTCAGGTACAGAGTGGTAAGGTATATCATTTCATAGGAATATTTACCTCAGAATCAGAGAGCCTGACAAACAAACGATCTTAGCCTTTGGTAGTGGAAGACATTAAAGCAACACAGGGCTGGTTCTCTGCATAATCTGACCCCCTTACCACCCCCTTTCCCCACCAACACACACACACCCATGTTGGGCTCCCATTATTTCAACTTGTGTTTTTTTTTGCGACATCCCCATTAGCACTATACACGATAGCGCCCTCACTCTGTCAAAACACCCGGATCGCTTTTGTTGAAGTCGTTGGTTCCAAGGGGTAGATATCCCACCCACAATGAGTATTGACAATTGCCTGATACCTTTTATTTGTGATAAGGAAGTTTCAAAGCTATAGTGGAGCAAGGAAGTCAAAACCTTTTACGAAATAATTTCTGATTTTTCCCTCAAAAAATATTTTTGGAAAAGGGAAATTTTTCAATCAACCGCATGCGATGCATATGAACTGTCCGTAGTCAACTTGTCTAATAGTTATATCACACAAGCGCAAGTGACAAAATATGGCATTTCTGCGTCCCACATCCAACCAGGCCAAAAGCCAAGTTGGATTCTGACGTAGCTGTGTAATAATTTTTTATATTCCTCGAGTGAAAAACGATTTGATCTCTAAGCAATCTTAATGTTAAAAAAAGCGCAATTCGGCAGATTTAGAACAGCATGTTATAGAACACAGTTTGATATGGGCCATGCAGTATAGGTTTATATCACACTCTTGTTGCTATGGATCGTCCAATCAGAATCAAGGCTTCAAGTTTGCTTGAAGATAAATTTCTTCACCGGGATGACAAGCCCTTTTTTTAAGTAGACGGGGAAAACATTAGAAAACTACGAACAAGCTCTTAATAATTACACACCTCTCATTGCATTTGACAGACACGTTCATAAATACAAATAGCACCAAATTGCACGATACGGTTTTAGGATGATAACGTTAGTAAACAGCGCGCGCGCTCTTCTCAGCCAGGACTCCACACATGACTCACCAATATTTTAAAAAACGCTTTATTTTTCAAAACCTTACAGCCACCAGTCTTTTGCAAAATGGGGTTAACCTGGTACGATTTTTATCTAAATGGAACATTTTGTGACACTAGTACACCCTTGTTCAAATGTAATGGTATTGCCTGCTTATGATATCACAAATAATGCATCTGCTGTGTCTGAATTTGTTCGAATTTTGTTTTATTTCAAAAAGAATTTGGCTACTAGACAAAGTTTGAATTTTTACCTGCAAAGGATAGTTAAAACTTAATTTGCAAATTTAAAGCGGTACATACATACATCCTATATAAGCTCTGTAATCTGTATGTCACATTCATATCACAGCGGGACGTTTGTGTGCAGTATCTTGCTCAGAGCATTTTATTGAGCACCCAAGAAACTGACAGCTCCTCACAAAACTGGAGAACACAGGTGGAGTTTTTCTACCATGGCTCTTGTATGTGGCCCACACAATCCAGTCACGAGATAAGTTAATATGCTTTTGTATCTCCCACAAACGCATTGAATACAATTTTGTCCGACAAGACATTTTCTCTTTGGTAAGGAGAGTTCCCACAGACCTTTTTTCCGATGCACTTTAAAAAAAACCACATATTCCTTTTCGCTCCATGACAGTTCCGGCCTGATTTATGTAAATCTGCAGTTTTCTCACCACTGCATGAAAAAAAAAGTGACATTCAGCTGGTACCAGGCTTTGACCATGAGATGCACCAAGTGGTTTAATGGTTACCGGATTGAACTTCCAGCGAATCGGTGCAAAGTGTGGGTAGTAGCGGAGGATCATTTGGAACCCGTTACGGAAGAGGAGTAAAGTGTCATTTCTCCGGGGTATCTGGCTTGACAATCTGGAACGTGATGAGGTACTCTGGGTAGGCCTGTCAATGAGAAAGAGCATTCACTTTAGATTAAATAATCAAAAAAGAAAATGCTAAAGGGAACTTCAGGCTCATTGACTGAATTGATCTAGAACTATTTAGAATCTTTCTCGGTTTGTGCAACTATGAATCACCACTAAACATTTCTTAATTTGAGGCGTTTTAAAATTTGAAAAAAAATATTGAATAGACAACTATATTGCTGTATTGAATAGACCGTTTCCATGATACGTCAATAGCTCAAACAGCTCCCTCAGTGAGGTAAAAGAAAGAGCTATCATTGGCTGAGATTTGTGCATTGCATGTGACACACATGCATTTCTATAGTTTGTCCTCAGTGATGGCAGCCTTTAGGAATTTGTTTGTGATCTCCAGGGCTTTATTTCAAAGGGAACCATGGCATACACCCTCGCCCTTTGATTCCGGCATCCCCACCACCTTAGGGCCACACTCACCTGTTCTCCTCTGTAGATGACGTACTCAGAGTAGGCCAAGCCACCAGTGCTGGGTCTGCCGATGACCGAGTGGTGACCAGGAGGTGCGTGGGCCATCTTCATGGCACTGAACTGAAGGAACGCCTTGCCAAGGGTCACTCGACAGAATACAATTTGCCTGGTACAGCAAACACACAATTGGTAGCCGTAAATAATCAAAATCAAGGTTGTACAAAGTATAATGCTTTGACTGTGCATGCAAGTTTGAGAATGGCCTGAGCATCTGAGGTCATACTTGACTGCGCGTGAGTAATGCCACATACCTAAGGTAAGAAACTGGTAGTTACCTGCCAGATGTACCTTTGACCCACTTAATATTTGCATGCCAGAATGTGTGTAGTATTAGTCTGGTTGTTCCATGTTATTGTATGTATATGTCTATCCAATGAAACCATTAGGTTTGTAAGACCAGTGCCTATCTTCATTCTTACAGATAAAGACAGGGGACCAGTCTAGTCTGAGTACTTTTCTATTACACTATTGTAACAATTGTTCTAATTGTACTCAAAAAGTGATGATATTGATACAGTAGAGGTTTTTAATGAAGAGTACATTCATTCAACCTACCTGCAAAAAGAAACTATCTGTCATGATTTTCTGTATGAAACCCGCCGATTTACCTTTTGAACAGCAACAATAACTTCTAACTGTGTCCCTTCAGAACATATTAGCATCAAAGAGCTAGAGCTAATAAAAAATCTTATCAAAAACTAACCACAACGATGTTTGTGTACATTTTCAAAAATCTAAGGTTGAACTCACCTATGACAAATGTAACAGGACCTATCTTTATGCGCGGGGCATCCAGTCCCTCCCCCAATGCCGTACACATACTGGTTGCTTTTTGAGGAGTCTTCAGCAAAGTAGATACCTGCCCCAAACATTCCACCAATGTAGGCGTGGCGCTCATCAAAGCCTTTGTTGACGATCGCATTGATGAATGGGGACCCTGGGGAGAACAGCAGATTTACTTTTGATCAAGAACATGCCGACCAGAACATACTAACAGTTTGAGGGTTACAGGTAGTGGTACAATTTGGAAATCATACAGGACAAATGTTTTCTCAATTCAACTTCAACTCAAGCAAAAATGATTTCCCCCCCCCCGGATTTTTATGTTCAATACCGTTTTAATAGGGGGCCTATAGAACAGAGATTGACCTTGTTATGTCTGTTTCTGATATCAACAACCTTCATACTGGCATATTCATGTACAAACACTCTCACAACCTTCTTCCCACAGCCTTTTCTTCCTATTTCATCTCTACTGAAGCCGTTCATGGCTACTCTACCAGATCCTGCCGTAATCAAAAAAAGTAAAGAAATATATATTGTTTCCCCGACTCCTGCAATGCCGTCACTTGCTGTCTCACTGTCGTCTTCAATCACGATCCCCTAATTGTAAGACGTACCATGGAAGAGCATCCTCTCGTTGTCATGGTTATGATTCTCATCGGCGACCTCCTTCTTGCGATGCATGTACCTGTCCCACAGTCTCTTGTTGCGCACTTTCTGAATCTTGTTGATGTTGTACTTACTGAAGATACCGCCGGCCTGGCCATTATCGCGGTGCTCTCGGACCGTGTTCTGCATCTGGTGGTCAAAGGTACACAAACTTTGATTACTACTATGATGATCTTTGCCAATTTCATTTTTTCAACCCGGCTTTCTTAGCGTTGATCTGGATTTGCAATATTGTGTCATGAACCTCTCATTTACAATGAGTGCTCTATGTACTTTATACCTTAAATACTATAAGCAAGCATGACCAAATATTGTACAGCTGCTCAAGCACAAGACTTGGCTAAGAACAAATCAATTGTGCTTACCAGAAAAGGGTTATCAGCCAAAATACCATGTTATGTGTACTGTTGAGGACTGGTGACAGCTTGGTAAATACTGCTAACAATAATAAATTCCTCACATCAACAGCAAAAGGCTGTCTTTCTTTTGATGTTCTTCTGAGTGAGGGTTTAGAGAAAGTGTTTTAAAGAGAGTTTCGTTGTTTCTGCCAAGGATTCTTAACGGCAACCAACTGAGGATTCTCAACAACTCGCCTCAACGGCAACTGACTGAGGATTCTGAACAACTAACTCAACGGCAACCAACTGAGGATTCTTAACTATTAACTCAATGGCAACCAACTGAGGATTCTGAACGACTAACTCAATGGCAACCAACTGAGGATTCTTAATGACTAACTCAATGGCAACCAACCGAGGATTCTTAACTACTAACTCAACGGCAACCAACTGAGGATTCTTAACTACTAACTCAACGGCAACCAACTGAGGATTCTTAACTACTCACCTCAATGGCAACCGACTGAGGATTCTTTCACTACTAAACTCAACAGAAACTGACTAAGGATATCTTCACAACTCACCTCAACGGCAACTGACTGGTACTCCTTATCATCAATGCCCAGATCTATCAGAATAGATCCCGTGTTCCCATGTACTCCTAAGTGTGGGTTGGGGGTAATGTTACCCCCCATCAGTCTCTCCATACCCTTGATGACCTTATGCCGATGGCCGTATGCATTGATGCCGATCTCCTTCAGCTCCTCATGACCCATGTCTAACAGGACATCCATGGATATCTGCAATCAACACAAACAAGGACAACTGGATGTTGAATGTTTATGGATAAGAACACTCTGTGCACTATCCGATCTTCAAGTGGACATGAATCACGATGATAGTACATACATATTAAGGATGGTGATTGTTAAGAGCAGTACAAAAACATGTATGTGCCTGCAGGGTGTGCTCCATTCAGCCCAAAAAGGTTGTGTTACAAGTATGTGTCATCATCCAATTATTTCAGTTTTCCATAATTCCCAAAACTAGCATAATTCTAAGAAGAAAGAACCAACACATAAATGGCAGATTTATATTCTTTTAAAGACAGCATCCTAACTCAGAGACATTAACAAACCAAGTACCAAGACAAAAATGTATTAAAAATTCTCAAAAAGCAGCCACATCCGGAGTAAAATTGATGAACTCTGCAAGGTTTATGTTTGACAACTCACCAGTTCCCTTTCAAAGATATCCCTAAGGTGATCCAGCTGAACGCCCCTCAGAAAGGCACCGATACTGATGTCCAATGGGTTGCCAGTAGTGGTCTCGCTACTGCCGCTGTCTGCAGCCCCATCGCCTGTCTGTGACGTTGACGTCACCACTTGCTTCACAGATGGAGTCGCTGACGCACCGACCCCGACCCCGCCCACTGCCCCCTGAGCCGTGTCCACATCATCGGAGGCGAGCCCCGGCCCGGGTCTCCTCGATGAAGGAGCAGGGACGAGGGTGCCACTTTTGATGGGTGTGGTCGGGGTGAGTCCCTTGGCTGTGCTCGGTGCCGAGCCCTGGGGCATGGCGTCAATGAGGAGGGAACGTACGTCATCTGCGGTGGCAAGGTCGAGTGGGGTCTGCCCTTCTTGGTTGGTCATTGTCGGATCAGCACCATGGGCAAGCTAAAACATAATCATTCCAGAAAAAAATAAAGAGCATGCATGGTAACTTTTATACAAGGCTAGCACAGACAGACAGACAGACAGACAGACAGACAGTTCAGAGACACAAAACTTTACTTTCCAGTCACAAGCTGTCAATCTTATTAGTTTATACACTCAAGTCTCCTTGTTTTTCATAAACAGTGGCCCTGTTATTTATAGATGAGACATCACTTACTACAAATAGCCACTCATCTACATTTCAGTTCTTGTCTCTTTACCTGGACTCTTCTTGTGCAGTGCTGCACAACCTCCAAATTTTGTAAAAAGGAAATTAACAAATATAAGGTCTTACCAAGAGTGCGCAGAGTTGTGTGCGACCTTTCTGCGCTGCTTCGTGGAGGGGAGTGAAGTTCCAGCGGTCTACAGCGTTGACGCAAGTGTTGTGTTTAATAAGAAGCGACGCAATATCCAAATGCTTCAACAGACAAAAGAAATAATAAGGAATGAAAATTTAATATTGATTTTTTTTCTTCTTATAAATAATATATGGTGGAGATACATTCTAGTGAGAATAATCTTGAAGGGAACCAGTGGCGTATTTGTTAACCGAGTCCTCAGCTGTCCTGAGGAAGAACTCTGATGACTCACCCCGTATGATGAGGCATTGTGCAGAGGGATAAGGCCTCCTTTATCCCTGGCGTTCACGTCAGCACCATGCTCTAGTAAGTAGTCTGCTACCTCTACGTTGTTGTACCCAGCTACAAGAAGACAAACAAACAAAAAAGCAATCGTCACAGGTTGGGTTAGAAGATTTACATGAAGTTACTGTACAAGCTAAATAGTCTAGGCTCGATTTCACAAAGGCCTAGGAGGGTTCTTCATTGCTTTGCAAAACGAGGGTCAAATACAAATCACAGTTCTGATTCAGACAACTCAACTTTAGCACTTTATGAAGTTAAACAGGTTTGGCAAGTCTGCTACTTCTGGTATGCTGTCTCTACTTAAATCAAGCTAAGGTGATGCCGGCGAAATATTTGCCAATACTTATTCTTTTCCAATCAAGACAAGGTACAACATTGCTGCTTCGTGTATACTTTCAATCAAGATGATGTACAAACTGGTAATATCCGCAACTCTTAATTTACTGGTATGTCTACTCTCTTTGTATCAAGATAAGGCACAGTGATGATTATCTTAGCAAGCCTGTGCATTTCAGGTATGGTTCCTGCAAGGGAAATAAACTGCTGTTGTATGGCGGTGGGCTTGTGGTAAGGATTCGTGATAAGGTAATATTGACAGATCTACAAAGTTCTGTGTCTTAAATAAATGACATAATTAGTCTCTGCAAGGTGCAGCTTTCTATTCAGACACACCTGCTAAGTGTAGTGGAGTAGAGTTCCTGCCCTGGGAGTCACGGCAGTTGATGTTGTCCGGAGTGACCAGCTTCTGGACCCTGACCAGGTTGCCCTTCTTGGCTGCCTCAAGGAGAGCGGCATCTCCCCTCAGGAGATCCTGGACATCCTGGTCACCTTCCTTGACCAGGTCCAGGGCCGTGTGGCCGTCACGGTTTTTCTTTTCAGGATCGGCACCATGCTACAAAAAGGAAAAACCAGAAATAACAACTGGATATCTATCACAGAAACAATTTTTTAATGGTCAACACAAGTACATCGAGAGTGCTTATATGGATTCTGCAAAACTTGTTTAAGATGATCTTTTCCGCATGCGGAAATTCAATCTATGGCTTTGGAAATTCTGCTTACCTTAAGTAGTAGTTTGCATATCTCATATTTGCCCTTAGCGGCTGCCTCGTGTAGCGGAGTGAACTTCCACAGATCAGCTGCATTGACGACGGCGCTGTGTTTGATCAGTAGCTCTGTCACCTCATAATGACCGAAAGAGCACGCATTGTGCAGAGGAACAAGCCCACTGTAAAGGAAGATATAGGAGGCAAATTTCATTGAGTGTTTTGGCTGAGGGGTCTAGTGCAGAACTGGGTATTGAGAGTGGCTGCTGGAACCCATGTTTGGTCCAAACGTAGCGCAAACAAAATGTGCAGTCTGGCACTCTGTGGGAGCACATGTGTTTTATGGGCCGAAAGTGCTTCCTAATAGCAAGTTTTTGCAACTCTTTCAACACAAAGCTTCGGTCTGGTGCACTGTTGCTGTCAGAGTGTGAGTTCGGGAGTTGGTTGTGGCACTGTCTTTTTTTTTCCTTTACCGACCAGCCAGTTAGGATTTACAAGGATTTAAATCGGGGCAGACCCCTTCGCTTATTCACAAGTGTACTGGGTTCTTTTACATGCGTTACACAAAACACCGGACCTCAGTGTTGCTCAAGGTCACAGGTCACAGGTGCCATGACCGTGAACTGAACCATATTTAATCTCTTGCAATCACTTAGGATAGCAGCGCAAGAAGCTGTCAAACTTAAAAGCGAAGAAAATCTAATTGTTGTTAAAATCTTCTTTTTTTTATCTGTGGTACTATTTTGGTTTCAAGAAGAACCATGAGACCGGGCTTATAGATACTCAACCTACCCTTTGTCTTTGGCATGAACATAAGCTCCATGTTGTAATAGATAATCAACGACAGCTACCCTATTGTAACCAGCTGCAAAATGCAGAGGTGTAGAATGTCTGCCTTCCTTGTCCCTGCAGTTGACTATGTGTGGATTCCTTGACACCAGAGCCTGAAGGGTGTAAAGATTGATCACTTTTATAAAAACAATAGTTTTATAACCAGTTTTTGTTAACCCATATCTGCCTAACTATGAATTTCCCCATGGAACATAAAAAATGCCATAAACACCTACATACAGGAAAACCTGTATGTGAACAATAAGTTAACATCTTTCTTTATACACTTAGCAAAATGAGATCAATGGAGAGTTCTCACTTGATGCCACATAGTGTTAAGTTGGCCATCTTTACAGGCAATGATAGTGGTATTTTAAATGCACAGCTATGGGTTCTATGTGCAAATACCACATGCGGCACATGGGAGTTTTGGCAAAATTTCTTGCATGATTTGGTTGGAGAACCACTTGGCTGGAAAAAATGAAAAAAATGTTGCAGCTCAAAGTAAAAACCCAAGTTACCCATAAAGATGGTGTCTACCAGGAACTATCTATACGGAAATCCTGACAATTTACTGGCCTTGGGTCATTGGGTTTGTTTTGATTCCATACCTGGATATTCTCCAGGTCTCCAGCTTTGGAGAATTCCAAGAACTCTGAACTTTCATCAACGGCATTCAACCTCTGTTCAACTGTGAAAATCAAAAATTAAGACATTTAAGACAGAAGACTAACACAAGAAGACCCAATTTTATAAAGGTGTTGAGTAGGAAATTTTGCACAGACAAATTCTTTGCTAAAGCTAAGCAGACAGTTGGTGAGGTTTTCATCTGGTCTTCAGCAAACTCTGCAAAAACACTGAATACGAAATGTGTTAAACCTGTTCACACTGACAGTACTGGTGCCCGGAACATAAGGTGAACAATTATGCAAGACACACAACAAACTTATTATTTAATAACCACATTAAACCCTCATACTTTTGAATTTCAAGTAATAAACCACAAAGGAAACCGACTCTGTAAATTTTTTTACAATTTGGGTTTGAACAAAGAAAAAATGACTGAAGCGGGGCTTGAACCTCCGGATGAACGTACCGGCGCTCTACCAACTGAGCTATCCAGCCCTATGTTGGCGGTCTCCCTATTAGTCAATATCTTTGTTCGGGGGTGCCAGTCAGAAGCCATTCAACCGTAAGCTGCCTTGTAGCCTGGGATCACACCCAAGTTTACAATACTTTTGGTAACATTTTCCATCGAGTTGTCCATCCATTTGGAACTATTAAACTATACGGTTGTGTAAGTGGCACAACTAGATGCAAATAACTTTGTACATTGTACAAGTGTGTACTTTGGTACATGTGTGTACTTTGTAGATGACTTCCTACGTGATATCATATTGCAGGCTGGCATTACCCTAGTGGATGATACTGAATGGTCTGACAGAAGAAGGTTCAAAAGAAAATATTCCAAAAAAAGGTTCAAAAGCAGACCAGAACAATGAAACACTTCCAGCACCTTTAATCTAAAATGTTTAGCAAATGGATAGATAGGTTTTACCTTGCATGATCTTCTGCACACTCTCCGAGGCCAGCTGCACCGGTGTGAACCCCTGTAGTGACAACACCGTGGTGTCAGCGCCGTAGGAGAGCAGAAGACGAGACGCCTCAGGGATATCTTCACGGGCCGCCCGGTGGAGAGGGGTCTGACCCATGTTGTCTGTGGAATTCACCTGGGACAAGACACAAGTTCTTCATGAGAACACTGTATAATTTGTTTGTTTTAATTCAATCAGACGATGACTTGATGCTTTGTAGGTTTTACAATCTCTTGGTATTAAGTTGCTGGTACCAATTGTTGTAAAAAGTACAAACTTCCATCAGACGTACTTTAAGTTGAGTTTCTTTCTTTCTAGAAAGTTAACCATGAAAGCTTTAGCCTGAACTCTGAAATTGAAAAATGCAAAAGATAAGGCTCTGTCTGACTGAGCAACTGGGGCTGGGGTTACATCTTCACTGCCACATTGCCATGCATTGGAGCATAGGCACCCATAGCAACACCCTGAGCAACAGCTTCAGCCGGCAATGCCAGGCTTCTTGACAATGAGCCTTAGACATTTTGACTGGTGTGACTGCACTTCCTGTACAGCTGAACAATGAGGTTTGTACGCGAATACACGAATAGACCATGGATTGTCACGTGAATTTCAAACATTTTGGGGGAATCTTGCGTTCCCACGCGCATTACTTGAATGTGTGAAGGAAACAAAATCGTGTACTTTACGGCTCCCAGCATTCAAATACGCGCAAGACTTTACCACTGTATTTATCTATTTCCGTGTGTTTCAAGTGAAAGTGTAGCTCAAACTGGTCCAAATAACTTTGCGTTATATAAATAAGTCCGTCTTGAAGGATGAGATGAAGTGACTAAGACCAGTCTATGTGAGCTCAGGTACACTTCACAACAACAAAACTGACTTACCTTGGCACCACTTTCCAGTAGGAACTCCATTACATCAATGTGACCCTTGTCTGTTGCTACATGTAATGGTGTTAGCCCCCTGAAAGGACAAAAAAATTAAAAATTATATATAATGGTTACTTTAACATAATTTTTTACACCATGATATTTGACCATTGAACAAAATTTGAAAGTTTCATGAGTACAAGGAATGACCAACAAATATTACAGAATTTGACAAACTTTTTAGGCTATTTTATTAATAACTGTAGTGATTCTCTGAGAGCAAACATATCAAAAAACAGATTACAATTGGAAGAATTTCATGCCTGATGTAGCTTGGTGTTAAGTGTGCCGGTGATAATTGTTGTTAATAATTTCTGCAAATAATTTCTCGTAAAAACCAGACTTACTCATTGTTCTTGTCGACTAGATTGGCACCCTTTTTGATGAGTAGCTCCACAACTTGTTTTCTCTTCGGAAAAACGGAACCTGCTACACAGTGCTGTTGAGTAACAAACAATAAGAATTTTATTTCCACCGTCTTACAAACTGTTGCACTTCAAGAGAAATATTCAACGTGTCTATACTTTCCTTGTAGCCCTCACCTTGACTGACCTACTGTGGGTTTCATTTTAAAAGAGATCAACACTCATTTTCAAAAGTGATTTGGAAGTGGAATCTTGATAGATTTATCTAGGCCGTGGGTCACTTTCAAAAAAGAGCTAAGATCGATCTTAACTGCAAATGAATCTTAAGTGGTAAGCAAAGTGTAAAGTCACAATACAAATTACTATGGTAATACTGACGACTCATCTTCAGATGAATCTTAGTGCATGGTGGAATCAAGCCCTGGAAATGTCATCTTTGAGAGGGCAAGGCCATTTTCATTTCACAAAGGGCACTTCCATTGGAAAATCTTAAGGCCTGTGAGAAACTTTTGATGGGGCACCAGGACCAAGACCAGGGGGCAACAGAAGCCATGGCCTCTGTGTAACACCAGGCCCGTTTCTCTCTTCCTGAACATAAGTCTCCCGAAACAAATACTGTATAACTCCCGATACTTAATTCAAAGTTGAAAACTTTATAAGTAAAAACAATTTCTGCTTTCCTGAACTCTCATTTTACTTTCTATTCACTTTCATTAAAAAAGATGAAAACTGCAGGATTTTTTTTAAAGGTTCAACTACTTCCTGCACTAGTGTGTGCCCATGTAATAAAGAAGAAAACTTTACCAGGGGGCTATCTAAAGTCTGTGGGTTCTTGAAGTTGACCAAGTCAGGAGCAATCTGCTTCTTGATCCGTGTCATGTCAGCTTGCCTACAAGCTTCCAACATTGCATTACCCCGAAATTCATCTGTAAATAAGAAGTTACGAACAAACAAATCTTTCATGGATTGTAACAATACCTCTCTGTAAGAACTGAAAATGAAATGTTGTTGAGTTTTTCCCATCAATCTTAGCAAGGAATCTCAAATTGATGTACAGCAAGTTGGAAAAGGTCTTTTATTCAACTCAACTATAAAGTTTTGTGAGCAAGTTGTTATTGTTATTTATATGATTTTCTTTTATTTATTTATTATCATGGAGCAATGTCGCTGAGCAGTCTAGTGCACGGTAGTCGCGTTCTGTTTTACACAGAGTGAGGGGTTCTAATCCTGGCCTGGATGGTCACGAGGCTCCTGTCCTTTAGCAAGATACTTTACCATGATTGCTTTGTCCTTCGAATGGGACGTAAAGCCGTAGGCACTAGGATATGTAGTGCACATAAAAAAGTTAGGGTTTACCCTTGTGTTTCTGGTTTATTTGCAAGCATCCTTGTCTAAAGGTTTCACCAGGCTTCCGAGTTAAAGTGGTTAAGCTCACTTTTGAGGTATCCTTGATTTTATTACCCCAAAATAATAATAATAATAACAATAATAATGAAAATAAAAATCTTGGTTCCGAAACTTGAATGACCTTTAACCCTTTCCTTACCATAGGCGACTTTAGTCGACTGCACTCATACCCCCTCTTCCTTACCATTGGCGACTTTAGTCGACCAAGCTTGCACAATAAAAGGCACTCAAGCCTGAGCACAAAGGCCATTTGTAATAAAGTTGTAGTTTTGTCCATGTTCACCCTCCATACCCAAGCTTACCATCATTGGAAAGAGGGAGATCGGATCTTTCCAATGGTGGTAAAATAAAATAAGGTTGCTATTATGCAATCTCTTCAAATTGGAGTTGGAAGATCCGAAATGCCAAACACCTACGGAGCGCCGGATGGTTGTGTACAAAAAAGTGTTTGGGATTACAGACTGCACTGAGGAAAGAAAGACCAAGAACTTTGACATTTATTGGACCAATCTCAATGAGTTTTAGATTATATGAAAGGGAATTCAATAAGGAAGAACTTTTTTATTACTTATTTTGCTGTAAAACAATATCTTCAAGGAGATAATGGAGTTTGTAAAAGTAGCCTTTGAACGAAAGCTTTCTGTTGTGCAAGAATGTGTGCTTCACGCTTGAGTGGTCAAACAATGCGGTCACCAGCGGTTGTTTATGTCCAAACAATTCGGTAACGAAAGGGTTAAGCTTGAAATAAAATATCGTTATCTACTTACATTGCAGCATCTCTTTAAGATCTTTAGTGGGTGCGACGTCGATGGCACTCTTGGAATGGCAGTTGACGAGGTTCGGGTCCGCCCCATGACTCATCAGTAGGGAGCACACTTCAAGCCTGTCAACAGGAACAACAATCATTTACTAATTATCCGTATCTTTATCTTCTGTTTAATATACCGTTATCGAGCTCAACCCACCATAGCAACTGCCTAGCAATGGCCCCTCCTGTCAACGGACACGTGCAACACGTCCAGCCTGCGTGTCAGGTTTCAACTGAAACGCAGCGCACAACAATCAAAATATGTGAAGGTCGTGTACATTTTGAAATTCAATTTGAATTTGTCAGACTGCTGGGCACTCCAGCCTCCATTCGGGTGTGTGCATTTACATGGAAGGAAAACACGATGGGCGGACCATAATAAGAGTTTCTTAATAAAGGAATACTGACTGATCATTATCCGCCGTAATGACACGAGTCTGGTACCTTACCTCGATTTGGATGCAGCCTCATGGAGTGGAGTGAACTTCCACAGATCCATAGCATTAACATTAGCACCATGTTTGATCAGAAGCTCTGTTACTTCAAAGTGGCCGTAGGAACAGGCATTATGCAGGGGGACAAGCCCACTATGAATTGAAGGGGAGAAAGAAATTTCAAAAACAAAAACAAATCTTCAGAATCAAATTTGTTGCTATTCAAAACAATGTAGTGTTTCATTGCCTCACGATTTATTGTAATGGCGGAAAGAGAATATAAAATATAAAATTTACCCACACACAGGTGGAGTAACCCATGCCACACTTTCCTGTCATTGTATTTATGTATGGCCGATCAGTGCCACAAATAACCACTCCAGTGTACCACTCTTACTGAAGCACTTTGGACAATGGCTCTACTCTCTACAAATGACATTGTTATGTCGTAGTGAAGTATGGGTTTGTTGAGAAACGAGCCAAAATTAAGAAGGGTTAATAGTCTGGTAGGGTTTTTATTATCATCCTCACTTAGTGCAATGTTAATTCATCTGAACACAACATTTTCAGGACCCCTTGCCGCAGTCAAGAGCATACAAAAAAAGGTTGAATCGTGAACTTGCTGACTCCACTACTTGGTGAGAAGGTCGAAAGACAAAACTGCTGTAAGTTGCTGATGAAGCTCCGCAACTTGACCCCTCAACCACTGAATCGTTAAGTTCACTGAAGGATTTAATTAAACTTCCTAATTGCCAGGATGGAGTAGTCTATTCCTTACTCACCCTTTATCTTTGGCATGAACGTCCGCTCCATGCTGTAATAACAGCTGGACGATAGACACACGATTGTAGCCAGCAGCAAGATGCAACGGTGTGGACTGAAAATTGAACAAAAGTTCTTGCTTATATTATTTTCATATGGGTGTTAAAATTAAAAACTATGTATCAAAATGGCATCCATTCAGGGTCCAAAATCATAAAGCTACAAAGACGAAAATGTTGCTTGCAAA
Source organism: Pisaster brevispinus (assembly GCA_023634235.1). Taxonomy (NCBI): domain Eukaryota; kingdom Metazoa; phylum Echinodermata; class Asteroidea; order Forcipulatida; family Asteriidae; genus Pisaster; species Pisaster brevispinus. Next base: position 3,761,207 of record JAMKCF010000012.1, read on the forward strand.
GTATTAGCAGGCTACCAGTTGTAACAATGTAATCTTATTGCCCTTTTGGCTGGTAACCCGATTCCGCTAAGCCAAGTTTTTTTTTAAATGCTTAGCAAATTACTGTGCTTACCCGCTTTGCCGTGACCTCTACTTGTGTAATTTTGACTGAAGGACTTACCCGTCTGCCATCACTCGCATGGCCATTCACGTTCAAAGGGGTCAGCAAGCTCATCATCTTCTCCTCATTGCCGCTCCGGGATGCTTCCAATAACTCGTCCTTCTTGTACTCTCCTGACAGGACCTGCTTAGCGGGAGGGTCGGCGAGATCCAGGGCTGTCTTGCCGTCGGTGTTCCTGATGTTAGGGTCTGCGCCGTTTTGAAGCAAAACTGTTTGCAAACAGGGATGGTGTGGTTTATTTAATATTTATTATAATGCAAATATGTTGATTGTCTTTATTGAAGAAATGTCATCAGAGAAATATCCTGGGGTGTCATTTGGCCGAGTGGTTTAGAGCATCGAATTCAAGTTTCGATGATTAAGTCATCGGGGTGTGGGTTCGAATCCCGGTCATGACACTTGTGTCCTTGAGCAAGATACTTTACTATAATTGCTTCTCTTCACCCAGGGGTATAAATGGGTACCTGCGAGGGTAGAGGTTGATATTGTGTTTGAAAAAGCCTTCGGAGCGCCACGGCAGCCCGGGCTGTATACTCCCCAGGGGGCTGAGAAAGATTACAGGAATGTTATTGGCCCAATGACCAGGGCACTAATGTAAAGCGCATTGAGACGTTATTGTGAAATGCGCTATATAAGAACTAGTTATTATTATTATTATTATCCTTTCTGCTTAGAAGGGGTAAGCTGGGTTGGTATGTACATTTTCCTGTACAAACCTCATTGAGGGGCAGACAGGGACAATATGTGTGGGTGTTGTGCCATTGGTGATAAAAGCATGGAATTTGGCACACAGTCAGAGTATGTCATTCATGAGAGAGATATTTGGCTATATGACCATTAGGCCCTCATACAGATTTGCATTTTGAACAAAATATATCTAGGTAGAATAACAAACAATTTTCAAAATTGTCAACATTGTTATTTTCTCTCTGTGATGGCCTTACAGCCAAACAAGCCATTTGTGAGCTAGAATTGATTTATGTTGGTACAATGACTTGCTTAATCACTTAAATTTAAATTCCTCAGACTATAGATGAGAGTTGCTATGCCACATGATTCGGGCAAGCTTCAGCGTAGTTATGTGCGAGAAGTTGAGCACCCATGCACAATTCTTAATGAATGCGTATGGCACAAGGGTACATGTACCAGGCTTTGCCCATCTGGAGGATGCAGTGCTACACAAAAGCTTGCCCTGAACCATTTGACAGAGCAACTGTCTCTAAAAGTCTGAGGAATTCAAATTGAAACAGAATCTTGTGACTAAGCAAGTCATTGTATACGACATAATTCAAATCTTACTCGCAAATGGCTAATTCCATGCTTAGCTTAGTATCATCAAAAGCACAATCTCATCAACCATCTGCCTCACTACCAGGTGTTTCCTTTTTATATTCACTTAACCCTAACCATGCTTAATGCAACAATATGCAGTTTTTTATGCACCAAATGGTAATAGTTGTTGTGATCTGTTGCATTTGGCAGTCAACTCAGATGTCATGTTTTGACCGAATTTGTTGCATTCAGCAGTGAAGTGACTTTATATAGGTTTGGGTGCTTCTATTGTATCTGAACAACTTAAAAAATAATGGGTATTTCAAAATATTTTTTATGGGAAAAGTATTGAGAAGTATGATGTAATATTAGGTAAGAATCATAATTCAAAACATATTCAAAAGACTGTATAATAACAGTTAAACATTACACTTATGTGCATACTGTTGCATTTAGCAGGGCAAACACCCTTGCTCAGTCCTTTCCCAAACAGCATGCCTGCACAATGCAACAATATCCCTTGTTGCATTTTGTTGCATTTGGCATGGTTCTCATTTCAACTGTGTTGCATTCTGTTGTATTTGGCAGGCTTTGTAGAGAGACCCTAATGGGGGTTAGGGTTAAAGAACATGTATGTTTACACAAGGTTCTTTTGAGTTCCATATGGTATGCAGCACACACAACGTACATTGTTTAAAATGGAGTGCAGTAGGCACAAACCCAATGAGCCATGCAAACATGAATGTACAGTTGTGTATAACTGTTGTACATACATGTGCAGTAAGCCCATTATTATGAAATCATTCTTTGGGCATTATGCTCTGGTGCTATAAAAAAGACCAGGCTAACACCGTGTCCAACACACTCATCTGAGCTTCACCACCGGGTCAGCTGGAGGCTTTACCCAACCCTTCTCTGCTTACCCACTCTGAGGTATGTCACCCATCAACCATACCATGTCCCAGCCAGTATTTTGGTGCATAGGGACCCCAGGTCCACCAGACACAGCTAGTTTAATATTGTTTATTATTTCTCCTTCCAAGTTAATGGCTCAAACCATTCTTTTCTACCTCAACCAACAAAGGCAGTGAGTTAACATTGATTTTTTTCCTTCTAGTTGATGGCCTGAACCACCTGTTTCAATGCATCAGTGGGTCTCATCCAGCCCTACGACTGCTGGACCAGTGGATGAGCAAAGAGCCCCTATTCAGCCCCCATCTACCAAACAATAGATGAACCCTCTACCCAAAGAGCAAGCCCTAGTCAAGCACCCGGTATTTTAATCCACAAACTTTTATAGCCTCTTTTATTTGACATATGTTAAGTAGGATTTGATAATTGATATGTATTTGTACTGCATTAATTGTCATACCCTAAATAATTTATTTGAATAGAATTCAAGTGTAAATTGTGATATAGAAAATCATTTGCGGTAATTACAGTTGTTGGTTACCTTTTCTTTGCCATTCTATTTGTGTCTGTTGTGCTCTAATTGTCTATGGGTTTAATGAATTAGTCCCACTTAACAAGGATACCTATAAAAAAAGGGCGAAGGGCTTATTTTCTAAGCAGTCATACATCAAAGCAACAAGGAGCTAGAACCTAACAATTTCTGTGAGTTCACTGTACCCATAGACCTTGAAAAATCCAAGATGGGATTTATAATTTACCAGAACTTTTCGGGCATGGAATAACCGCAGTTACTTGAAAGGAAACAGTCATTTGTAACAAAGGCCTATTCTTTACAGTGAAATATTGTCTTCGTTCCCAACACCTACCTATACAAACGTCAATTTTGCCCTTTATAGCTGCTTCATGCAGAGGGGTATAATTCCAATTATCCCTGGCATTAGCGTCTGCTCCGTGCTTTAAGAGTAGTGTAACAACCTCGGCATGACCGAAGGAGCAAGCGTTATGGAGCGGAATTAATCCTCCGTCATCACGGGAATGTACATTGGCACCATTCTGAAGAAGAAACTCCACAACATCTTTTCTGCCGAAGCCTGAGGGATCAAGGCAAAACAAAATAGATTCGTTGACAAATATTTTTTTGAAAAGTCGAATGGAGGAAGATTTTGCAATTGAGGAATCACAGCATAACAGGCATGGTTTCCAAATCCTAATCAAAACTGCATAATTGGGTAAAAACTTTGATTTTTACGACAAAATCTCTTAAGTTGGTGGCATTTAATTGCTACTTTCAAATGCTATGAGGGACATGTCACACAGAGCAACCAGTTCCAGGCAATCTCTGAGAAGAAAAACATTCCGATAAGTTTCACATCATCTGCTTGAAGATAATGAGATAATGATATAAAAGTCTCTTGTACCATCAAAGTATTCCTTGTGCTGCAGTTGCTTGCTTCTATTACCTAATTGCCTGTAAAAAGTTGCTAAAAAGTTGCCAAGAAAGGGTTCAAATCTGAACAATCAATAACAATTGGTTTTTTCTTTCCCTTAATTTTTCTCTTTCTTTTTCAACCAAATATGAAAATTAAATTGTACATTTACTGGACTAGCAAGTAGTGAAAATGCTTGGTTGAATAAACAATGCGGAGACAAATACAAAACGTGTCTTTTAAGACATTGCATACTTCAACAAATTAACAACAGTAAAAGAAACATCACACATTGATAAAGATGGCACTGGTTGTTTAAAATATATAAAAAAAACATGATGATAAACAAACATCAATAAAGTAAAATATATGCCAAATATGACCACAACTTTTTTCACTCATTCTGACCAAAAACATTTAAATAAGTAATTGTTGCTCATACCAAAAATGAATGGGAAAAGTGGTAGTCAGATTCACCATCATTCCCAAAAGTTAAAGGACGTGAACAACATTGCTAATTGTCAAAGACCAGAATCGGCACTATATAACCTTCAACATATACTCCCCCCCCCCCTTGTACATAATTTTTTTTTTTATCTGTGAAGCTCCATGGAGTCACAAGAAAAAGATGATTCAAAGATCGTGTTTTGGACTTCAAACTCGAGTATTAAAACTAATTGTTTTCCTCATTTCTCACAGATTTCAATCAAAAACAAACACACTTCCAGTTAAGTTTTCCACCATGATCACTTTATCATATGTAAGGTAAAGTGCAAATCTGCAAACATTCATATTTTCAATCTTACCAATTTTGTGCAGATTGCATTTTATTTTTCATTTCATTTCATTTATTAATTTTGGATGTGAATCCAAGGACTCTAAGTTAACCACTAAAAACTGAAAGTGAAAATATTTTGTTCAACCAGACATATCTTTGGGGGGTTGAACCCCACATTGTTTGTTCAACCCAAAATTATATACAATTTACCCAGTCAGTTTCCCCTGTGGTTTACCAATATTACAACATATTTTTGTGATTTAACTCGATAAGTTTGAAGCTTATTTAGTTAAACAGCTCTTTATTTATTATTTGGGTATAACGCTAATTACAAACACAAACCATCATGGATGTCTCCATGTACAAACAAATTTTGTCGTCTAGACCCAATGGGGCGATGTACTCCTTAAAAAAAAGTTGACATATACAGTCTCGGTCAAACTAGTAAGACCACCGTGTTGAAACGTTTTACTTTTAAAGGAGTATAGCACCCATCCCAGTCTGACCACAGATGTCAAATTTATATCAAACAAAAACAGCGCCCCAGTGAGTTACATACAACATGTACCGGTCCTACTACTTGCCGTCAACTCGCCGACTTGCCGTCAACTCGCCGTCAACTCATTTTCGTGCCGTCAACTCATTAAATATACATCAAAAAATAATAAATGGGGCATGGAAGTGTTAAATCTGGGCTAAACTACATATTTCTTATGGTTTTTGGTACAATTTCATTTACAAAAACGATTTTGTGTTGATAAATAAATAGTATAAACACTTAGCCGTTGGCCGCAATCTTTCCTTTTCACGGAGCTTGGACTGTACCATTCATGGTATGGGTGTGAAATGCAAGTATCAAGCTATGGATGGACATCAGAGGGCGCTATATTTGCTGCGTTTATACTATTTATTTATCAACACAAAATCATTTTTGTAAATGAAATTGTACCGAAAACCATAAGAAATATGTAGTTTAGCCCAGACTTAACACTTCCATGCCCCATTTATAATTTTTTGATGTATATTTAATGAGTTGACGGCACGAAAATGAGTTGACGGCGAGTTGACGGCAAGTCGGTGAGTTGACGGCAAGTAGTAGGACCCACATGTACAATACACAGGTGAGGTACATGATGTGTTGTGCAGATTGGAGGTGTTGACTATATTGTTACCACCATCCAAGAAAACAATATTTAGTGGCCTGACATTGCATTGTATCACTATTTGGTAATGCTAGTAAATGGTAAGCAGTTTTCATCCATGAAAAAATATTTAACATATATGACTGAACTGAATGAATGAGTATTACTATATTTAATTATTGTAATACATTCTGCATAGTGTAATTGGGTTTCAGCATACAATAAAATGACAGCAAATTGTGAGTCACACACCACACAACGGTCACACAACATAACGTCGTCGGTAAGTACTCGGCAGCCACACGCACGGAGTATACGAATTGTTGTATGTATTGTAATCAATATGTACGTAGGCCTATGTCGTTGTGTTAATAAAAAGTAAAAAATGACAATACCCGCAGCGAAGTGAAGCGGTGAACTCTTTCTTCCAGCAGTGTCCCTTGCATTCACATTGGTGGGATTAGCAAGCTTCTTCACTCTAGTAATGTCTCCATTTCTACAGGACTCAAAAAGCTCACGATGCGGCTCATTAGCGCCAGTACTTATTGGCAAAAATGAAGACAGCGCACTGCGCCGAGACGCCATTTTGTCATTTTCACTAGCCAACCTTGATCTCGCATAATCTCGCCTATCACCCGAGAGTTTAAGAGAATTGGGAATCAACAAAACAATATTTTAAAACAACCGTGTAAATGGTAACACCAATTTTAAACCCCTTTTTATTTATTTCAATTAAAAAAATACGTGTACGTATATTATATCTATAAAGTGTGTGTCTGATATTTATTTAATGCGTTACGATTTCTTAGAACATGTTTGTCCACGATTAACTCGTCACGTGACTTAACAACTAAAATGGCGTCAACCGCGGGAAATCTGATGTCTACTGCTGCACTCTTTTAATATTTTTAAAGACTGTTAATTACGTTATTGTTATTGCAAACGCGTTGCTTTAAAATGGCAAGTGGAGGAGATGAGATTAATGAAGATTTTAGCGACGATGAGGTGGAGATGACTGCTGCAGATGTGTTGCAGAAAATAGAAGAGGTGAACCAGAATTTTGTTTACAATGTCAACAAAAACAATGTACACTAAAAGTCACTAGCACTAGGGCACTAGGTACGGGTAGTACTATGATATTATGACTGACGGAGGGTACCGGTCACTTCGGCACCTCGCAAACTCGGCACCCACAAACTCGGCACCTTGCAAACTCGGCACCCACAAACTCGGCACCTAGCAAACTCGGCACCCACAAACTCGGCACATGCACAAATACAAACTCGGCACCCACCACGAGCCCTCTGGCTTCTAGTTTGAGGCCTGCATTCTTATTTTATTTTCTGTTTTGTAAAACTGGATTCAAGAATACTTCTTCAAACAAATCGCTCTCTTTTGTTATGGATGGTTTAAAATATTTCATGAATGATGTAAATAAATGTGACTTTTTAATTGAATTGGAATGAGGAAGTTTTTAACTGTCAGGTAAAGTTGTCCGGCATTGTGTCTCGTGCAGAATCATAAATTAAAATATTTGTGGGACATTTTGTGATAGCGGTCAATTATGCCAGACGTAAACTTAACAAAAAAGGTAAAACATATTTTTAAATACATTAAATACGTTAATACACATAAAGCATTCTTAACTTTCTTTTGTTTAATTTAACATCTCCATGTGGGGTTTACAGAACAGGTGCCGAGATTGCTAGGTGCCGAGTTTGTTAGGAAAAAAAGGCCGGTGCCGAGTTTGTATGGTGCCGACATTCTTGGTGCCGAGTGGGTGCCGAGTTTGCAAGGTGCCGAGTTTGCAAGGTGCCGAGTTTGTGGGTGCCGAGTTTGCGAGGTGCCGAAGTGTCCGGTATTCCTGACGGATGCCACTTAGTCCTAGCAAAGTCGCCCCCTCACATACAAGCTCACCCCCTGTCAAAGTCGCCCCTCAAAAAGTCGCCCCCTGACAGAGTCGCCCCTCACAAAGTCGCCCCTTGTAAAAGTTTGAGTGATGCAGTCATTTCACAAAGTGATGGCGCACATTTTTTTATTTGCGGCCTGACGCTTCATCAACTGTTGTAGAGTCTTTCAAGAAGGCTTTGCCTTTTTTAGCTATCGAGAGAGAGAGGCTCTAATCTGCTAGAGTTATAAAAAAAAAGTTGGTAAAAAAATATACTAGGGGCCCTACCTTAATTTAAAAACAAGTTTAATCAAGTAAATTTGATGACCATCCTATCACCACAATAAATTAAAGTAAAATAAAAACAATTAAAAGCTAGGGTTTGAAATTTAAGACAATTATGTAGCGTGCAGTTGTCACTTTCGTGGAAGCTACCCTCTGTAGATTTCTATGGGGAATCCCAACTAGAGTTGGGGGTGCACCAACTGTAACACTCAAGTTGGGACCAGTCCCAGCTATAGTTGGGGCGGAACATCGATACGGTATTTTAGCCCGCATCATGATCTATGCCCTCATCACTCAGAAAACAGAGTCAGTTGAGTCATGTGAGAGAGCGAGTGATGAAGTGATTGGTATTAATAAGTTTTTAGTTTTACAACGTTGTATTTCTTCAATCGAAAATCATACAAAGGTTTGGTTCAACTACAGACAATTCTATAGACTATGCTCCACCAAACAAATATATACAAAGTATTTATAAATAAAGTAGTCCTGTGTAGTGTTCTTTCTACCTTAATTGCTCCAATGGTTTAATTCTATCAGCAAAAGTGAAACCATATTTTGAAATTGCTTTTTAAAGGGAAAAGTATAATCGGAGGTAAAGCATCAAAGTTTTAAACAAAAACATTTCGGGCCTAAGAACGCCTTTTAGAAGAAGAAAAATTTCCTTTTTGTTTTTTAATATGTTTTTTTTTTTCCTTCTTTTTTTTCCCCAATGATTTTGAAAGCAGGCCTGGCTGAATGAGAAGTTTTCTCCTGATCTTTTAGAGAGTAAATCTGAATTGATCGATTGTATGCTGGAACAGACTCAAGAAATGGAGAGTAACGTCAGTAAATGCAAGAAAGGCGATTTTAGAATCATGGTTCATAAAATGGAGGTAAGAATACTGAATCTAATTTGATGTTGCAATTTCTTGCACAACTTGTTGTGTACTTGTGTCTTGGTCAAGGTCACTCTAGTGCATCAAATCTTAACTCAGTTGGCTGGCTGAGTCTTCAGGTTGTGGGTTCAAATCCTGATAGCGACCCTGGTGTCCGTCCTTGAGGTTGAGCAAGACACTTAGATATGAAATTTCTCCTTGGCATTGCATCCAGACTTGTGGACAATGTAGACGTAGAAGTGTTAGCTAGATAGGATTCAATTGGATGTCTTTTTTAATATAATGTGGATGCCAAACCCTGCTTTACTTTTAAATTTTTATGTATTTTTTTATAAAATTTGTTTTATTTTTCTATTTTGGGGGGACGGGCCTAGAAAAGAAAGGGTTATTAATATCATATCATGAATTCTATATGGTTTCCTTTCACAGATCGACAGGATAAGGTACATTTTGAGCAGCTACCTGAGGATACGATTACAAAAGGTAAACATGAGATTTTACCCAAGTTGGTTCACTGATCTTCTAAGGGCTGCCCTGTTTATAAAAAATTTGCAGTTTGTATATAGCACTGGCCTTAATATTATTCCAATAAAAAAGGTATTCCAGGCTAGCAAATGTAGGTCTTCCTGCTGTATGAATTCAGTATAGCTGTAGGATTACCTATAAAATAAACAATATAAATGCCAAAAGTTTTTCCTTTTTTTTTTTTCTTCTGCAGATTGAGAAGTATTATCACACTATTTTGAAGAGAGAAGCAGAAAGGAAGGATGAGGAAGCTGCTAGGTTATCACCGGAAGAATTCGCCTTTGCAAAAGAGTTAGTATCTGCACAAATCATCAGCAATTTCACAAAGTGCCAAAAAACATCGGTAGAAAACTCATTTGAACTTTTCGGGTGGTTTCAACGTAGTTGATCTGTAACAGTTTACAAAGTCATAGGTCTCAAAATAATCTAGTTTCTTAATTATGCTAAGTTGATGAAAGGCAAAACCCCCTTAGAATCTAGAATTGCATTTTCGTGAAGAGCCAAATACCTTTTGTCACTTTGTGTATACACGACTGCGTTGATTATACAGCTGGCACAGTGCTTATCATGAGTGCTCCAGCTTTTGCGTTGTCACAAAGTGGCAAAATTCTTGACCTACAATGTTTTATGAAAGGCGGAAAAAAACCAAAACCTGGACACAAAAAGTTTATTACGCGACCGCGTGGATTTATCCGCTGGCACAGTACCAAACGTGAGCGCTTTCGGCTTTTGCGTTTTCACTAACAGCCAAAAAGTTTTAACTTGGCGCGCTGCACACAGACCTTATTTTGTACACGAAGAGACAATCTTGTTGGTTAAATAATTACTCACTAATTTATTAAGTTATGGACCAAATTAAAAACAGATTTGTATGATTTAGGATCTCCACTTCCCTGATATGTAAAATTTCAAAGATTGAATTGCGAATAGTCTACCAACCAGTAATTTCAAAATTAGCTTAACTTTAAACCATACATTTTTGGCTATAGCGGACTTTTTGGCCCTTTTCTGATGAAATGTAGCACATCAAATCTCTCCTTTGTGTTTACTTAAGCTCTTATTCATTTGTGACGTGTTTGTTAGAGTTCAGACAGATTGTGACTTCGATAGGTACATCATTTTCTGTCTGATGTAAAACTTAAACACAATGCAACGGTCAACGATCTACTTGAAACTGACGTTGGCTTACCATCAATTACCACTGGCATTCCAACATTTTGTTGCCTACCTTATGCCAACATGTTTTTATTAGGGTCTGTTTGTTCTGTTTGTTCCAATGCTGATTATTCAACATAAAATGGCTCAGTCAAAAATAGGACTATTTCAACAACGCAAAATAGTCATACTCCACAAAAAAGGAACTTCAACATATAAAAGAAAAGCTGGTAATTTCTTAATCTTTCCTTTCTACTTCTTCGTCCTCCGCCACCCACCCCCCTCATATTCTTCAGATTTGCAGAGAATTCAGAAACCCACTTCAAAAATGTTGCTTTGAGGCATATGCCGGCAAACCTGCAAGTATTACAACAAGATAAGACAGGTAAGTTTTCTGTTGCAGGCCTGATATGTTGTTTCTGTAAGGTTAAGGCAGTTGGACATTGTCTAAGGGCACCTCTCTGATGTCAATGTACATTGGTACTGGACAACTTCGAGGGGCACCAAGGCAAAGACCTGGGCCCAATTTCATAGCGCTGCTTAACGGTAAGCAAATGTTCGTGCTAACTATAGCAGAAAAATTTGCTTAAGCGTAAGCGTATTTCACAGGTGAGCATGAAAATTAGGCAGCCATCTTGCGCGTTCACCGTGGGTTTGCATTGTTACGTCATTCATTTTCATACAGTAAGCACCGGAAGGTTAGCATGCCTTTTCGTGTGCTTACGGTTAGCAGCGCTATGAAATGGAAATCGCGCAGTAAGCACAGAATCGGCCGTTAAGCAGCTCTCTGAAATTGGGCCCTGGGGCATGGAGACAAGTGCCTTTATTGCCCATGAGAAGTATAAGGGCTGATGTTGAATACTTGACTGTTTGTTGACAATTGACATGGGTTTTGTCTCCTAAGAATTGCACTATTCAACAAATGTTTTTTAGGGTTTTCCCCCTCAAATTCCTTTCCCTGGATCCTGGATAAAAGAAGAGAAAATTATTTCTCGGTATCAGTATAAGTACAACATAATTGATCTTATATTACGACTGGTTTGTTTGATAAATTAATTTGTAATTTGATCTACTTTGTTTAATAGTAATATGGTTAAACAAATATTTCTTGTGACATTTCCCAATCGTTTCCATTTTTTTCTCTTCTTTTTTTGCAGCGCCAAAGCCCAACCTAAACAGCTATGTCTTTTTAAGAGCCAATCAGAAGCAGGAACAAGTTCTTATAGAGCCAGAGTTGGAGGACGACCAAAAGTGAGTTCTTAACAATAATTGTACAGTGTTCCAATCCATGGTGTTTAATGATGTAAAGTTGATGGTCCTCAATGTTTAACGATTAACAAAGCATTTGTTACTTGAATTTGAATCACTTCTGGAACAATTGGGGTATTTTTTTTCTCTGTCTGGTGAATGTTCAAATTTAAATCCCTCAGACCAAAGATGGTGTTTCTGTATCCATTGACAGGGTCAGGCTTTTGCATAACCTCCAGATCGTTGCCCTAGTGAACCATATGCTTTACACAATAATTGGAATTGGGAGACTTTTGAGACGAAAGCGGGCGTCCCACTCTCCGGTCCTTTTCCATTGTCCTCAGCAACGAGAACAATAGAAAGGGGCAGGTGAGTGGGACGCCCGCTATCGTCTTAATTGCCTCCCATTGCATAGGACCTTCACTGCCTCTAAATATGTAACCATGCAAAAGCTTGTCCTTAACCCATATCACAACAACACTCTTTAGCCTGAGCGGTTATACACTTAGTGTTCCCTTGTTACCACCCAGCAAATCTGTACCAGACATTAACCCTAAGCAGCCCCAAGCCATCAAAATCTATCAGTATGTTTTGTTTTATGTTTTGTTTGGATTGAGGACCACACTGGTAAAGCGATCATACTTACATGGGATCAGGCATACTACCATAATCAGAGTCCAACAGTTTTGGGTATTGAGTTTACCATGGTGTTGGATTTTGTTAGAGTGAGGAAGGATCCAAGTTTATCACTCTGGGTTGTTAGGGATTGTCAGCTTAAAAAAACGGTATTGTCCCTTGTTACAAGTTCTGAATAAATACACAAAACAAAACACTTTTTTATACACGTTGAATGGCTGTTGTTGCTCTTTTGGGTGTTCATTTTGATTATCTGCTTTTGACTTTAATTGTGTGGTTCTGCAGATGATTTTTGTATTTGTTTTTATCGGACAGTATTTTTGTCACTTTTTTTTCATCAGCGCTGAGGTCATTGACCTTGAGGAAGGAGCCCAGTACATCATGAGGTATCAGCCAATCACATCACTCATCGCGGATGGAGCAGTCTCGTTAATCTGAGTTAATCTCATTAATCTCATTAGTGCTGTCTATCTGGAGGTGAAACCGAATCAAGAATTTTGATACATTGGAACATTTTATCTTATTACTGATACACCGTAATGTGAAGTGCTTCAAAACACGAGGTACGAGGCTCCTGTCTACTTCTTTTGATTGATTCCTGACTCTCCGGCGTAAGCTCTCCCTACTACCACCCTCCCCCACCCTCATTTTTGTTTTTCTTCAAATCATACCTGTGGATATGGGCATGTTTACCTTTTTTAAACAGGGGACATTTTTATTTTAAGTGAATAACATGTTCTTGATTAGCAAGGTTAGTCCTCATTGCTGTTTTGTGAAGCTCAAATAAGGCCCTTTCATATTAGACAAAATTCCCTGGACAAATTTCCTGACAAATTTCCGGGAACATTTTGTTGATATATTTCCTGATTGAACTGCAGACCCGGCAAACTTCTGGAAAATAACGTGGTGTTTTTTTTTTTTTTTCCACCTCAGGAGAAGGCAACCATTGCTTGGGGAGTAGTGTTAAGCGAGATATTTTTGGGTTAACCGTACTGACTCCGTTCATTTGTCCTTCAACATTGCATCAGTTATTGAACGAACATGGAGTGGTGGTGGGGTCAAAATTCGCCATTAATTTCCTGGGAATTTTATTTCCTGGGAATTGGCTCAGTATTGAAAGGGCTAAATTTGGCTGTAGCTTTTGAAGTCTTAATAGCAGGTCCTCTACCTATGCTATTCACAAACCTTAGTGTAGGTTTGATGACAAGCTGACTTTATAAATCATTGCGTTACCCACTGCTAAAATATAACAATCAAACTGCCTCTAGCTACGGGCTAGCTTGGTTGTCTTAATGTAAGACATCCGTTTTTGAATGGCAAAGGTCGTGGGTTCAAATCTCACCCGAGTGATACGACTGGATTTTTCTCTCAGGGCTGGGGGGGGGGAGAGTGCTGAGTATACAGGGCTTAACACACATTGGTGTATGGGCAAAATACAAAGAATATTCTTACCTTAACTTATGAGGACATGGGTTCTTGGTTTGGTAGCATGTATTCATTCAATGAGATATGTATAACAAAACTAACATCACTGGAACAGTAAGAAGCTACAATTTCCCCACATACCTGTATATCTATATTTAACTTGGGGTAGGTGGTATACAAACAAAATTCTGGGGCTTTTTCCAAACCTCTACTTTGGCTCCGGTTCTGGCTTGGGTTTGGGCTTTGTCATCAATTTTGAGAGCAGTGTAAATTTTGTACGGTGTTTCAAACAGAGCCCGGAGGCAGAGACCAAAATAAGGTATTGAAAAAGCTGCTGAAATTAAGATGGTGGTTCTTGGTCCTTGAGACGGCATCCAGACGTCAACAAAACCGGAATAACAGAAAGGAAGAATATCGGGGCCTGGACTAGCACCATTCCAGAATCTTTGATTTGTTTATTTACATTATTTGAAGCTGGAAAGAATTTTGGCAGAAGTAAACCTACCCTTGGTACAAGTTGGAGGAGTGGTGGGGTGTCTTATACGTACATTGTACATGTATTCTGAAGACCGCACTAACTTTGTCAAAATTAAATTTTAAATCGACTTTATTCATTCTCTTCATCTTCCATAGGAGCTGTTGTAAACCACTCCTTAAAGTTCAAATGTATTATTTCTTAAGTTTTTGTTGTAAATATAGTGGTGTTCTTAATAAAGAACTTATTATCAAGAAAAGTTATTATCTTTGATGGATATGTTTGATTAACTTTTAGGTTGGACCTTTGCAGTGTTAATGCATAGCATGCACACGTTTCTGCATAGTAAGAATTTTTAAGCGGAATGCATAACGTCTGTTTAACAACAAAGTATAGTTCAATGTTCGATTATTACAACAACCCATATGTATTGTCACCCATGGTTTCGGATGGCCAATCAGTAGTTAGCACGCGCATACGATCCCAAAAGTTTATAAGCCCATCGGACTTTGGGGTAGTAGTATTGTTAAGGCACCTACTTGACACACACACACACAGCTCACACCGGGGCTTGTAGTTCAAAAGGCCGGTACAGTTTCGGTGTTGCAACAGGGTCCGCTAATAAAACGGTCAAAAAGGCGTTGTCTTCGACGAAATCAATCGGCTTGCAGTTTGATTCCGATTGACAAGCTCCAGATAATAATATTGTCATTGATCAGAAAACTACACGTTGAATTTTCGATCGGTGAACACTTTTCATCGTACCCTTTGTTTGGCTGAAGTTCATAAAATGGCGAGTTGTTTGAAGGTTGTGACGCAGGCGGGAAGACAACGACTTTTCAACCAGAATGTATCAATTTGGCGCCACAATGGGGTGAGAGGTAAGTACAAGAAGCTCAGATTTCTGACAATTTTGTATCCATCATGTTTGTGATTTGTTTTTGGTTTTCTTTTTGAGGTTAAATTCTGAAGAATTGAAAGAAATATAACTTTCAAGTGTAATAACTCGTTGGCTTCAGCGTTGGGTTAGCTTTTAACATTGGACCAACGTTGGTAATTGACAATGGTTGCGGCGGCATTACGCTGTTTTAGCGACGTTGGCCTTACCCATAAAAATGGGTCAGGCCTTTTGGAATCCGGGTCAATTCTGACCCGGGAGTTTTTAGAGTATATTCTTGAGAAGAAGAAAAAAATTCACTAAAATGGCATGTCGTGATTTTGCTTTCAATGTACGTTAAAACCCTGTGAATGTTTACGTTGTTTTTTTATCTGTAGGAATGTCATACGGCAAGCCAGTGGATAAAACACCGGCTGAACGGAATCTCCTGCCTCATCTAATTGAGTACAACGGCCCACTCATGAGAACAGCCGTTCCGGGTCCAGTATCCCTGGTAAATAAAATCCCCCAATAAAATCCC
The DNA here is from genome assembly GCA_023634235.1 of Pisaster brevispinus. Classification (NCBI taxonomy): domain Eukaryota; kingdom Metazoa; phylum Echinodermata; class Asteroidea; order Forcipulatida; family Asteriidae; genus Pisaster; species Pisaster brevispinus. The sequence continues at coordinate 3,776,828 of JAMKCF010000012.1, forward strand.
CCACTCCTATACTGAGTGGTCGATATTAACGCCATAATAGTGATTTTGAGATATAGTGGACACAAAATTAATGGTGGCACTATTTGGTTTGGGTAAATCTGTTCCCATACACCCAAATCAAACAGTACATGTCTTTGGTCCACCATATCTCGAAAAGGTCAGTGCTCTAACCCTCACTAACCACACACAACGCCTCAGTGATAGGACTTCCTACGTCACAGCCTCAAGTCAAATTTGCCAAACAGTGGACTGGCAAAAGTTATCACGGTTGGCCCTCTCTGCAAAAAAAAGAAAGAAGACAAAACAACAACAACTACTTATTATTAAATACAGTACCATAGTGCTTTCAAAATATTCAAATTAAAGAAAAAATCCCTCGGACTATACCAAAAACAGCACCCACGATCTTCACTTTAAAAAAGTAATGGCGTATTTGTGCCAAATCGGTTAGCCATACAAAATGGTGGTGGGCTTTTGTAAACAAAAGAAAGTTCTAATTTCTAAAGTTGTGTTTTTGAGTGCACAGCCAAAATCAATGCAGCCGAACCGAGGCCGGTTGGTACAGGTCTGACTTTTTTTTTAAGCTGTCGCTTGAAAAGGCTGACGGGGGAAGAACGCGACAGAAGAAACTGCATTGGCGAACATTGTTTAATTGTTTCGTGTGACTGTAGTTTGGGTTCACTCTTATTTTATGTTAACTTATCAGCCTATATTATTCTCATTTTCATGTAGGAATTGATGAGCTCACTGAAGACAGTAACAAAGGTAAGCAATGCTCAATTCTGAAAGCTAACAGATATAGCCCTACCGGGATCTTGTATAGAGAGCTCATCCAGCTCAGTTGGTGAAGCGCCGGCACACGTTAGTCCGGAGGTCGCAGGTTCAAATCCCACTCGAGTCAAATTGTCTTAGTTCAATCTAAAGTTTAATTATACCAGTCAGTAGTTCTTGTTGTATTATTACTTGGTTTCTGTGTTTCTGAGAGAGTAACATTTTGAATTTCAACTGTTTCGCAGAATGTTGAAGCCGTCCAGTACTTTGTGGATTTTGATCATAGTGTAGGTAACTACCTGGTGGACGTCGATGGTAACCGGTTCCTTGACGCCTTCATGCACATCGCGTCCATTCCACTCGGTAAGATCCTTATCCCCTTTATTTTACAAAAGATTGATAAGGAGAACGGAGAACCTTTGGATTACCGTATCTGTTAACGTGTTTGAAAGAACCAAGTTGCATGGCCCGATTTTCGCCGATTTTTGTTTAGTGCTGTTTGTTTGTTTGTTTTTCTTTGTTTCTTTGGGTGTGGTTTTTGTGTGTGTGTGTTTTTTTTTAAAGAAAATTATATCTGAACGAATTTTGACAGATGGTGCTGCTTCAGACCAAAGCAAAGTTTTTAAAACAACTTTTCGCATGTGCCACAGACAATGCACAAAATACATATAACATACAGAGTTGTTTGGCTGATTGACGTGAGATTTTTCCTCCCGTGCAATTCCTTAAATGAAAGCTTTCTCGAATCTATAAAAACAGCTACATCAAATTTAAGTCTTAACTTTCAGGTCAATTCGGCCAAAAGCCGGACATAACATCTTGAACGAAATACTTTCACTGTTACCATTTACAGCTAGTAATAGGCCTACATAACAATAAAAATCAAAATGTACGGTGGCCGATGTATGTGTACCCGTGGACTTTTACGTAAACTGATTTAAATGCACTATTGTTCCACACAGGTTACAACCATCCCGCAATTCTAAATGTGATCAAGAACCCCTCAAACTTGGTAAGAACAAGTGTGATGACGTCAAATTATTGGGAAATGCACATTTTAATATAGTCTGGCTGCTTGAAACCGTCAACTCAGTTACCGAAACTCATGCTGACCGTACTCGGCTATTGGCCGAATTGTGAGCTCAGCTCGTATTTACCGGCATGACTTACTTCTTACTCGGGGACTGTCAGGTTAACTCATTGACCGTCAACCATGACTAAAATGTACGTTACTCCTAAACTATTAGCAATGAATTGCAATTGGCTAGAAGTTGGCAACTGTGATCTATTGGCTTCGCTTCATAAACCATGTTTGCCCGAACTCACTGTAATCGAAGTACTCCACCAACAAAATACCATGGTTGCTGTGTCGTTTTGTAAACATTTAAAATATGACCTTTTAGGGTCGTGAACAATTTGAATTCGAATGGAAGAAGAAGAAAAATTGCCTCTTTTTACTGGTTTCTCCTTTGATTATCTATAGAGTGTCTTCGCGAACAGACCTTCGTTAGGGATGACACCTTCAAAGACATATCCTGGTACCCTTTCCAGAGCTCTTGTATCGGTAAGAAATCATTTCAAAGTTTGGTGTTTATAACATTAACAAGGCGGAAAAAGGCAACAAACGTGTAAAATCATGTGCATAAACGAGCACTTATTTAAACCTTGTGTTCCACGCATTAACAACAGAACCTCTGGGTCTGAAGCTGACACGGATCCAGGTCTCATTGGGCCCGACCCACATCGGGGTCAGTATGGCCCGGAATCTATTCGTCAGAATGACACGATGAAACTGGTCCAGAATGATGCGAATTAAAATCCCATTTTTTCAACCATTATCCGGGTATAGCCTGACCCAGAAATTGGTCAGGTACCCTGGGCCCCCAAAGGCCCCCAAAATTGTCACTTTTCGAAACCACGGCTCAGTCGGATTGGATTCCAGGTTAGGGTCCGTCCGCCTTTATTCAAGCTCCGTACCGAAAGCAAAACAACCAACTGCATGGTCATTTTTCCCCACAGTTATGGTAACTCAGTTTCTCACGGTAACTCGCAGTTTTTCACAATAACTCACGGTTACTCACTGTTACTTACGCAAGAATACTAATCTTAACATCACAGGAATAAGAACTCTGTTTTCTGATTGGTTATCTTGGCTTGATAATGTCAAGATTTTACCATTGAGATAAGAAAACTATAAGTAGTAAACTTGCGCGGGCACAACCATGTGTAAAATCTTTTTTGGTGAGGAGTGTTGGCTCTGAAAAGAAAAGTGTTGGCTATGAGAAGAACCGGCTCTATTCAAAGCCAACACTCCTCCCAAAAGAGATTTTAGCGTATTTCAAGGGAAAAGCTAATTTATTTAACAACAGATTTTGATGAAATTCTTGAAAGGTTGCCCCCAGAGGTTTAAAGAATGTACAGACGATGATGTGCGGCGCATGCTCAGTGGAACATGCTCTGAAGCAAACGTACTTGTGGTACCGGGTGAGTATAGTTTTGACTGATTAATTGATAATTTATTGTTTGATTGATAGATCGACTTATCTATTGATATATTTTATCTATTTATCGATTTATCAATTTATCGACTTATCTATTTATCTATTTATAGATTTGTCGATTTGTCGATTTATCTGTTTATCTATTTATTTATTTTTTTATATTCAAATCTCCTGACAATACACTTTTACATTTAAAATTGTCAGGGTCAGAATTTAAAAAATTGTAATCAAAGACGTCACAGATCCAATAAAATTCATAAATATCATAGTTAGTCCCAAGGAGACAAACTATATAAATTGGCATAGTGTGTTGGAGTAAGTGTAGTTAAACATTTACTTTAGTTGAAAATTTGTTTAGTATCGTCTTAAATAAAATCGTCTTTATCATCCTTGGCCTATTGAAATGTTTGTTTCAAATACTAAGACGGTATATTTCTTTGACATTTTGTAGGCAAAGGAAAGAGGAGGGCCAGCAACCGAGGAAGATATCAGAACGTGCCTCCTGAATAAGGTATGTTTTTTATTACAAATACTAACGATATATACGAACATTTCCATCAAACTTGAAGAATTCTGCTGTGTCTAGTTACTTGTTGCCCACACTCAGTTATAAAGTTTGCTAAACTTTTTTTTCGGGGGGGTGTAAACAAGTTCAAAGTATGGGCAAAAGACCTTTATCATACCAGTGCCATCTTTGCTCCGTGTAATTATCATGATCTCTAAATTTAAAAAATAATTAGGCCTACAATCAAAATGGATTAATAGTTTTGCCTTGTCAGCCTTTTATGTATAGAGGAAAGAAAGGCAATATGACTCCACCTTATTACGGCCATAAAATAGATTGAAAATGAGATTTTTGCCTGAGTTTGAATTAGTGTTTGATGTGTGCTTGCCTTCGGAGGTCCACCTATTATATTAGGAATACACAAGGAGCACCTCAAACTGACCTGACTCGCTGTGGCGTGATGGAACAAACTGTCCGCAGACAAAGAACAGATATCTGCGTTGTTTGAGTTTGTGACTGACTATACAAAAAAAAAGTCCTTTTATCCAGTCGGTAAAATTTGGCCTTCAGTCAACTGACCCCTCTACAAGGAGAGCCTAAAAAAAGATAATGCTGTCCCAAAGTAAATGAAACACCCCCGTTAAGTAAATAAGAAATTTCGAATCAAGGAGGAAAACATGTTCAAGGAGGTGGCGACTATTATTTTTCTGTATTGTTACTTTGTTTTTTTGCCACTTTTTCGTCTGTTTCTCTCATCACAATTCTCTCATTTTGCCCGTGTCAAAGCAAACACAGTGGACAAAGTGCACTAATCAAGTAGAGTTAGATTTTTGTAGATGATACCGTGCAAAGTATGTCTAGGTCTATAATTTACAGTACAATAACTCGTTAGTGAACTCAAAGTCCGGCCATTTCCAGTATTACTTGGGGTGGTTTATAGGAGTGAAACATGAAAATATAATGAGGGGGGAGGAATATGGGCCTTTCAATTTCAGTGAATCTTTTTTGCACGTTCTAATGTTTAAAGGGAATAACATTCTTTGTTTTTATTTCTTATTAGCAACCCGGTAATCCTAAATACAGTGTACTTTCTTTCATGGGCTCCGTTCACGGGAGAACCATCGGTAAGTTTATGTGGTGAGACAACAATTTTCTAGCAAATAATCTGCAGAATGCATTTGACGGATAGTATAAAAATCATGATTAGCTTCAGAAATTATTACACTTTATATATATAATTTGGGTTTGAACAAAGAAAAATTGACTGGAGCGGGACTTCGACCAACGACCTCCGGATTAACGTACCGGCACTCTTACCAACTGAACTATCCAGCCCTATGTTGGCGGTCTCATACCATGTGCCCTAAAAAAAAAACGTCTATGGAAAGTTGGTATCTGCCGGTACTGGCTTTTTGGATAGGATTAGGAGTGACGGCACGGTTCAGATCGCATTTTAGAGTGCTTAACCAGATTATCATGCAAAACACGACGGTGTGCACCAGGCAGAAAGCTTTCTATGTTTTGTTACTGCTGTGACGTCAGGGGGCTTATTAATTACGGGTGACATTTTCAGTTTTGTGATGGCCAATCATTCTTCTGATCACTCGTGAAGTTTATAAAGTTACAATTAAAAAAAAAACTTTTACAATACATGCCCGTTTAATATTCTGCTCTTATCTCATTTGATCTCAGTACGTGGAATTTATACACTGTAAAAACAGTGTTTAGAGTTTAAACACATTTCTAAACATAATTTTTGTACCCACTTTTTCCACATGGATTGTATAGCCTGAAACATGTTTAGAATATTGTGTGTGTGTTTGAATGATAAATACTTTTGGAGCAAGTGTTCAGGAAATGTAAAAAAGCTAAGCACGTTTAGCTTTTGAACATGTTTAAACAGTGGGTACAGAAAAAGTGTTTAAATCCTAAACATCGTTTTTACAGTGTAGATTTTCGACTCAGAGATCGGTTTCACTTATTTGTAGATTTAAATTTATGACAACAGGAAATAATTAATTTGAAATGATTATAAATCGTTTGATCCTGTAGTAATTTAGTCTGTGGTGAACTAAATAGTTCTTTCTGTTTGCAGATTTGCCAATGGTTGTATTACCTTGTTTTCCTTCTGCGTGTGGAGAATTTGTCATTTATTTTGCCTAATCAGTGTTCATATCATGACAACCTACAGCTGCCTTGTCCCTGTCGCACTCCAAGGTTGCACACAGGCTCGACATACCCTGCTTGGATTGGCCCATTGCCCCCTTCCCCAGGCTTCAGTACCCTCTGGATCAATTCAAACAGGAAAACAAGGCCGAGGAGGACAGGTGTCTTGCCGAGGTATGGACAAACTGTCTGCCACTTGAAACGGAGAGCAATAATTGCACCATTAAAAAACCTTGTTCACACCAAACTAATTACTTTAACTCCAGCTGTCGCGTTTTCAGCGGGCCAACAGTCAATATCGGGCAGCTGTAATGTTACGACCATGGCGAATTATTTACATCAATTATTTCACCATCCCATAGCTTTACTAGTATGGCGGAGGATTTGATGTAAGCAACACCAACTTGACACCAATGACGCGGTGTAATCACTGAATATTTGTTTTTCTTCAGCATGTCGCTGTGGTAGCAGGTTAAAACTGACTGAGTTTAACTTGTGAACTGCGTATAAGTCAATTAAAGCAGTGGACACCACGTATTCGCAACTGGCATGGTATTACCAGAAGAGTGCTGGGGACAGTAGAACAAAGGAATACAAAAGGGACAATGCTTTCCTCACACGGAATCCTTTGTAATTTCGGTCCTCACTTTTTTTGTGCTTAGTCTAGTGGAGAGTGTTAAGTTAGAGGGACAAAGGAAAATCCTCACATTAGATATAGCAATTGATGTATGTATTGGCACACCTGTCATTTTGACACCATCATTTCTTACAGGATGTACATTATGAAGTTTATTTTAGGTAAAAATCACCTTGTATGGGAAAACAGTATAACTGAAGTATTATTGACGCCACAGCCATCTTGGATGTCCATTTCCGACAAGCTTGAAGTCACGTAGGTGAATAATGCTGGAACCACGCGTATTGACACCCATTGTAAATACGCAAGGAGTTGTAATCTCACTGGTCCTCGTACCTGTCACTCCTAGGTATACGCACAGATTGAAAAGCAGAAGGAAAAGGGGGAACCGGTGGTGAGCATCATCATCGAAGCTATCCAAGCAGAAGGCGGAGATAACCATGCCACGCCTTACTTCTTCAAGAAACTGCAGGGAATATGCAAAGAGGTAATTTAGCAGGATAGTGAAATATAGAGAGAATTTTTTTACACTCATATTACTATAATCTTCATTTTTAAGTTTAAATCCATGGGAAGAAAATCACAAAAAGTTCCACAAATCTCCTTAAATAAACAAAAAGTAAATCGTTGGCTTAAAACACAGACACGAAGAGTAACCTAAAAACTGACTTGGGAATGCATCTTTCAATGAAACTTTCGCCTGTTATGTCTTACTGTTTATACATTTTTAGCACTCTGCTCCACCACGCTTTACCTTTACGAGAAATTTGACTCAATCAGAAAATCAATTATGTTGTTCTTCCCAGATTGGGGCGTCCTTTGTTGTTGATGAGATTCAAACCGGCTGCCTGGCTACAGGGACCTTCTGGGCTCACGAGGCATGGAACCTCCCGGAACCCCCAGATTTCGTCACCTTCAGTAAGAAGATGCTGACAGGAGGGTACTACTTCAAGGAAGAATTTGCTCCTCATGGGGTGGGTAAAAAAAAAGTGATTCCTCTTTTTTAAAATGACGACGGACACATTGCGAGGGCACTATTTGGTTTTGGTAAATCTGTTTGTACACCCGAACCGATTAGTGCACTCATTATTGATCGTGTCCCATAATAGGCCAATCTCGTCTTTTTTTATTCCAGAAGTGTGATTGCTCACAACTTGTCCTTCCTCTCTTCATGTATATTCCATGTGTGTTGTGATTTTGTTTCAAACATTTTCTGAAATTCTGTTTTTACTTGCTTATGTTGTTTCACCATTTTTGATACATGATCAGTTTTGCACGTCTCTTGGTACAGAGACATACATATTCCATAAGCACCTAAGCCAATTCAGACTGTCATCACGGCGGCAATGCACGTAAATGAATCAGGAACCGGTTTATTCATTCATGTTGAAATGGCCATCAAAGGTTTATAAAGGAATTTGAAATGAATAATGACATAGAATCATAAAAGTATTTTAAAGTGTCTGATTACAAATGTCTAATAAACAGTATGCTATTTTTTCTTCTTCCTTTGTTGTGACGTTAAGCCTCACCGCGTGTTCAATACGTGGATGGGCGACCCATCGAAAGTGCTAATGCTTGAAGCCGTGGTGAATCAAATAAAAGAAGACAACCTCGGGGAAGTAGTAAGAGCTTCTGGAAAGACCTTAATAGAAGGACTCTTAGAACTACAGGTAAGGAGTCACCAAAATAACAGGTCGCCAATTTCTACATCCGCAAGAATTTTAGTTCTAATTCCATCTTTAACTGTCATTTGGTGCTCGATATGTGACACATGGTAAACTCCTGCCCCCGCTCCTGTTGTGTCTTCATTGTGTTCTCGGGAATCTCAGGAATCCTTCGATGGATTTTAGGGGAGTTACCTCTTTACAAGAGGAAAAGAGTGTGTTGAAGTACGGGGTACATTGGGGGCGACACCCTGCCACTTATCAGGCATGGTATTTCTACCGTGTCAAAGAAATGCAAAACTGCACGAGTCAAAACGCCACGTTGGCTCACATTTTATGGAGCCCAGGAATTAGGGACGGGGGAAGAGAACATTCCGTAACGAGTTGTTTAATCATAATTTTTGCGAACCTTTTAACTCGTTTTGAATTAGGCCTATTTAACAATACGAATAAACTTCGGATTATGTGCACGAGTGTCAATGATTTGTTATGCGTGCGAAAGAATGACTGAATTAAAAAAAACATATAAAAGTTGTTATTATTATTTGTATAATTATTTAAACAGTATTTTCACAGCCTGTCCTTTCCCAGGTTATCACCCACAAAATCACCTCGTTGTATCATTAACCCTAGATGAAGCCATCAGGCACTTTTTAGGTGTCCGTTTTTAATTAAAAAGTAATTACTCCGCCATTTTATTTTATTTGTATTAAAAAAAATTAAGGTTCCTCAACTACACCTAGCCAAATAGCATGCCAATTGTCTTGTTACCATCGGGGTTGATTTCACACCCAAAAAAATCCACCAATGAACAGTTCTCCCGGTATTCCCTTGGGAAATGTAAGAAATTTAAGAAATTATGATGTTTTTGCTGACTCATCAAACACGAGGGTTTCATTCAAACAAATGGCTTAGAGACACATGTGGGCTGATCTCAATGGAAATTTTGCTTGAATTTGTTTTATGTAGTCACAAGGGTCTATATCCAATAGTTTGGGCGATTTAAACATGATTGTGTTCTCAAAAAACATGTTTTACACGCAAAATGTAAAACGGACACTTGAAAAGTGCCTGATGGCATAAGTGTGTGATTTTTTTTATGGTGTCACGCAGGGTTAAAGAAGTATCAAGAGAGGTCTTTTTGTAATGTATATTGCAAGGATCACTTTAGTAACTTGAGGGAAAACATGGTTTTTTTTTATTGCAGGCAAGATACCCCGACATTGTATCCCGTGCGAGAGGCGTGGGAACCTTCTGCGCATTTGACTGCAAAGACCAAGAAACTAGTCTAAAACTTGTGGAACGGATGAGAGCTGGAGGTACGCGATAAACTAACATTAAAATCACGGTGCAGCCAGTTTGATTTTCCCCAATTAAAATGAAATTACTGTATACTATAAAAAGCGAAAGTCAGTATTGGTATGATGGAAGCAATACCATAGATGAACAGCGGACAGAGATGCAGTGGCATGGGTAAAGCACTTAGGCTATAAGTTAGCAAAATGAGCCCATATAAACCGAACGCATATTATGGGCGTAGTCCGAATTAGCGGTACCGCTACGGGTCACGGCGACCATTGAGAGGCTCTTTGTAAACTCATTCGTACTAATAAAATTTAGATGAAGGAAATAACTGTTGCTTACAAATAACTGGTATTTATCCATTGCCTTCTTTGCTAAAACATGTTTCTCCTTTCGTTGATCAATTAATAAACAGGCGTGCAGATTGGTGCTTGTGGAACAAACTCCATAAGATTCCGACCGGCCCTGATCTTCCAGCCGAAACACGTGGAAGTGTTGCTAGAGCATCTTGACCACATCCTGGCAGAGTTGTAAAGTTTTGTTTACCGAAGTTTGACGAACAACAGGGAGGGTACCGGGCCGGACTCTCAAACTGGCTGAGAATTTGGAGCTCACATAATTTGGGGGCACAGATTTAGTATCACAGGTTTAATAATTATTGCACTGGGATGATCTCACTTGAAAGTATAGATCTCACCTCGAAAATGTGTCTCACTGGATTCATGTAAGAAGTTCAGCCTATGGTCGTACAACCGGGAGGATCCGTAGATTAGGGGTATGGCGGTGAGTGTTAGGCAGGCAGCGATATTTACAGTAATTGACAGATCGTATGAACATTCACGAAACATATCCGTCTCATTCTAATTGAAAATTATGCCGAATAGGCCTATTTTGAACAAAATTATTATTATTTTTTTTTATTTTTTTTATTTTTAGTCTGAGGCAATTTAGTCTTTGTCGTAGTGACTCATCCATTGGATGCAGGATCAAGAAGGACAATTTTTTTATGATAGGGCCTAAGTAAAATTTGTACAAAATGATCAAAATACTAAATAGGCTGAACTTTGAACATTTCATGATTAATCACTTGATTTGTTGATGCTTTTTGATCCATGCCTCAAAGTGGCCCTGTGTGCTATACACTTTTTGGTAAAAAGTGCGTGAACCTTAAGTTAAAGGAACAGTATTTTTCCCTCTCCTCCAATTTTTAAAGTAATATCAAATCGAAGCCGGTGGGAAAATAAGTCCTTTATCCACGCATGCGTGCAGACACTATAGGGGTATATGCATCAGCCCCATACAAAAATGCGCGATGTTCCCTCATTTTGCAGTTTTAGTGCACACGTGTGCGATGTGCAATTTACATAACTATTTCATGTGATTGTGAGTCTATGTTCATCCGACCAAAGAAACTTGAGGTTATAAAGGTATTGTCTACACAGGTTTGAACAATAGTTAGTTATTCAGGAGGGGCGGAAATACATTGGAGTGGATCTGCTTTTGAGTATCGACAAATTTTCTTTTGCTATATACACAGTCTTAGTTTTTCGTTTCGTTACTCTAGAGGGTTCCCCTTAGTCTACGGTGTCAAAAGTAGAAACTAGGTAGGTATGGGCCTCGACAACTTATATTTCCACACACTAATAAACAGAATTTACTTATACCATTTTATAAACAATTTTCGAGTTGTCTCTCCTTCGTCGCTGTATTATATCAACAGCGCGAGGCAACATCAACAAGTAATTCTGAAAGTATGATTTTCTTATTTTATTGTGATAAAGTTTGATGGTAAATAATATGCAAAGAAAGTGTATAAATATATAATAGAGAAGTATTGTTATTTTGGGCAATCGAAATTGTACATAATCGAAGTGTTGTCAAAACATGCTTCCGTTAGGAAGCCTTTTTATATAAATTTGAATATTCATGTTAATTATTCATGTTAATTATTACTCGGCAGCCGCCAAAGCATTGAAAAAATGAACCATTGTTGAACAATTATTTTGTAATGCTTTGTTTATGTATATTTCCTCACCTTACCCCCAGTGACATAGGGACGTATAACCAATAAAATGTGAATAAAACAGCGTATCAGTACCTCAAAGACCAGCCTCGTTCAGTGGTGTACGATCTTGCCGCGCCATTTAAAAAAAAAAAATTCCCTGAATGCCTCGCTCGATCTTTACCCCTGGAAGTGCGACTTTATCCAAATATATTGGATATTTTAATTAGTCCTGTGGCTGATCATGATTCTGTGTTAGAGACTTCTGTAAAGCAATTCGTTGGTACTTCATTATACAGTGCCCCTCCGAATGCAGATAGACCAAGACGTAGAAGTTGGGCTCGGATAGGGCTGTGTCCAAATTGGTGGCTATGGCTGGATCGCCGCGTCATCTTCGCTCGGCCCCAGCGGCCTATCCAGGACCGCTGGGATGGGCTAATCAGCTTGCACAGATTCTTGTTCAGGAAGTACGTCATGCGTGCAGTGCTTGCAGAGTGAGTGTGATGCATGATGGGACTGAGCATTAACCAATGAGCGTGCTTGATACGTTTGCCCATCCCAGCGCCTTTGGTTTTAAGGCAAGGCGCTGGGGACGAGCGAACGCGTCATCATGAGTCGAAGTCCCCTAGAACGGCCGCCGTATCCCAAATTCGGATCACCCCTCTGGTTGTAATTGGGCTTATTCTAGAGCACCCCCTGTTGCGAAAACTGAACAGAGCAACAAATTAATTTAAATGGTGTAAACCCTCCAGGGGAACTATGCACAATCAGCAAAAGGATGTTTTGTCTTTTAAATAAAGGCATACTATTAGGGTAGGTACTGGTATAAAGCTATTTCAGAAGCTTGCAAAACGTTTTCTTGAACTGGCTGCGCCTAGTCATTGAAAAAAACCACTCCATTGTAATTGCTATTTTTTTACTTTCTGGGTCCTCTCAAAATCATGATCACCCCAAATTGTTAAACACCCCCCCCCCAACAACAGACAACACGCAGACTGTTCACTGTGTTTTCCTCATGAGAACTTTAGAAATGGGCTCAGACAGGGCTGTGTCCAAATTGATGGCTATGGCTGGCGTCATCATTATTTTATGATATTATTTATTATTATGGAATAAAGTACTGCCTCAAAAGTCAACAGAGGACGCTATTGCAAAATTGCTGTTATGATTGTGTGTCAGGCAGGCCGGCCGTAACCGAATTGACAGCTATACGGCTAAGACTGTTGCTAAGGACGTCCTATAAATTATTTGTGTACTCCTCTGGCGGTATATTGGTCTTCAATTATAAACACAATCAGTTAAATTCGTTTGCCTCTTGGCGACCGTGACCACCACCTCCATGCCGTGACCCAATTATTTTCATCACCTCGGAGAAGCTTTTCCTCCCTGCATTCTTAGACCATGGGGGTCGAAATAGAGTTGCCGAGACGAGTATTTCCAATCACCACAGTGCCCTGTGATGATCTTGATCAAGATTTTTATGATGGTATTGGAGATTGGATAATCAGGTTGCCAGTAATGGTGTTCCCGATTGAAAATTGGCAACCAGCAAATTGAGCTTCAAGTGATAGTTCAGTTATTCTCACCGCGTAAACAAACGTCAAAAAAGCTACATTATAAATTCTCTTCCCTCTGTAGTGTAGTTGTGTATCAAACCACTGATACCAAAATGTGACTGAAGTGTTGATCTTTATAAAACTTCATCCAAAACAGTTTGCACGCAACGTATGCATGCATGCACTGATGAATGTGCATCAGACGCCCCCCCCCCCCCTTTCCCGGCGGCCCCGCGCACGCACGCACATCATATCACCTTGGCCGGAAGTACCCAAACCCGGCCAAGGGCATCCCCTTATCCTCCCGTGCTCTGTTAACCCTGACACGCTTTGGCCACGCACTCGTCTGCTGGCCCAATTACTAGTGACGCCCACTGGGTATGGGAGAAGATAAACTACCCCGTCCAAAATAATGGTCTGCATGCGGTTGAATACTGCAGCTATTTTGGTAGTAGGGGAGATAGTATACTAATAGCATAGCTCCATGCTAATTAAGAAGAAAAACATGAAATGACCTCCACCTTGCTTTTGCATGCTGGTGGATGGATGGGCGGGATGTGATGGGTCGCAACAACGTAAGTTTATGCTGTTCATGCCATTGCGCGTGAACACCCTCGCATGAGTCAACCCACACTTGACAGTCGTTTTGATTGGCTCATGCTTCGGCAAGCAGGCGCAGGTTTGATGATTAAACGAATCCGATTGGCTGCCCCAAAATGCCTCGCGTGAAACCGCGACCTTTGGGGCTACCCTCTCACTGAGCTACGGCTAAACCATTTTATAAGAGGTAATATTTACAGTAACGTTTACTCATACTACGTCTTTAATATCACCTTATGATAAACTTGGTCTAAATTTAAGACTTCTAAAGACATAAAATAGAATTACTATTAAGTTATTTTGATATGTACTACGAAAATAAAATGCCCTGCTTAGAATGTAACATTTTACATACTTTCTTTTGGAGAATAGTTGCGTCCGATCCTTTACATGACTCCATGACGTGACCTTTTGGTGACTACGTGCATGTTTTCTGCACGTCGACACGTCGTCGGTACCCGGCGCGATGTGATACGTCTTGGTGCATGCACACTGTTTTCAGCTGTTCTTCATGATTTGTGCATGAGCAAAACATTGTGTTGTCAAACTGTTTGGGCGCAGACCGTACCACTCATCGCCAGTTGGCCATTTAAAACTTTGCCCCGAAAAGATAGCGTAGTGTTGTGTGATATTTCGTAACCCCAATTTTTGACTAGGTGGTTCGATGATCGTCTTTTGCTCTTGTGCAACAATTCTCATTTCCAACAGCAACACGCCAGTTTGCAGGCAGCATCCATGACACCCTATATTAACAGAAGCAATGTGACTTTGAATGTGACCGTGAGTATTTAAAATACTATATTAATTAGTAACAATCTGACTTGACTTGCTTATATTTAATGAATAATGATACCTATTTTTAGTATGTATTGTATATCAAATGTATAATTTGTTTAAACCCATTGCATTAGCCAACACTCAGTTTATTTTATATTATATAAGTAAATATTGTTAAATTAATTGTCATATTCTAAGACTACGACTAAGACTAAGAGTATTAAGACTAAAGAAAAGAGTAAGAATGATTATACATTTTGTGTTTTCTTAGCCCCACTTGTGTGGCCAAGGGACAGGAAACCTGAATCCTTGGCCACACGTCGTCACCCATATTTTCGTCAGCCCACCGATTAAAAAATAGAGGCGCATTCCCTACGGGCGGGTCGGCGGTTTAAACCACCTCAATGTGTTCACCTACCTCTTAGCTTGACCTGGGTGTTTTGGGTGAGTTCATAAATAACAATTTCAAAAGATATTTCAATTCAAAATTTTCAACTTTATCCGAATTAGATTTTCGCGACATGTACTGAGCGCGGCCATTTTGGATTGATTCTAATCGTGCCAATCAGTTCATGACGTCACCGGCCGGCCGGGTTGTGGGCGGAGCAGATACATAAAGCAACCATTGCAATGTGCGCATCTTCGCTCCGCCCACAACCCGGCCGGCCGGTGACGTCATGAACTGATTGGCACGATTAGAATCAATCCAAAATGGCCGCGCTCAGTACATGTCGCGAAAATCTAATTCGGATAAAGTTGAAAATTTTGAATTGAAATATCTTTTGAAATTGTTATTTATGTACTCACCCAAAACACCCAGGTCAAGCTAAGAGGTAGGTGAACACATTGAGGTGGTTTAAACCGCCGACCCGCCCGTAGGGAATGCGCCTCTATTTTTTAATCGGTGGGCTGACGAAAATATGGGTGACGACGTGTGGCCAAGGATTCAGGTTTCCTGTCCCTTGGCCACACAAGTGGGGCTAGTGTTTTCTGAGACTGCGTAATTTTGTTTCCTTTAAATTTACTCCCGAAATAAACTTAAAAGTTAAAGCTGACTTCTTCAGTCATACCATATATTATAGCTATCGCAAAGGGTTCGCGTTTAAGACATTTCCTATTCTGCCACCACACAAATTTGGGAAAATATATTGAAGCGGTGTGGGAATACTTTCAATCACTTTTCAACAAAACATTCAATTGTTACTCTAGAATGTCTATATTTTGTAATTCTGGTCGATTTAATTACATTTGTGGCATCAAACCTTTGATTTCACGCCCGTTTTGAGAACCACAACTTTCCGTGCTCACGCGATGGAAGTCGCCATTTTGGAAAAAATCTCCCCTGATCGGATAAAAACTTTCAAGTCATTCTGATGTTATACCGCCCTCTTGGGGCATGTAATGACCATGTTTTGTATACCATTGTAATCTGCAGACATCATTTTATATAAGGGGACATTTCGACGGAATTTTCGAGACCTGTAGGTCGGAAATAAACCATTTTTTTTACACTAATGACAATTAAGTTCCTATTTTCTTGTTAAAAAGCGGTTTTACCAGAAAATTTCTCAGGGAACATTCAAATTTCAGCCATAAATGAATTCTTTGAACCTTTTTGTGCCTAATTCATATCACTTTCACGTCTAAAACCATGCCGCATAGCCCCGCAAGGGGCAAAAGCAAGTCTGTTTCGGGCCTCCGCGAGTGTTATTTTGGTGCAATTTGACTCCTTAAGCACTGACTGACTGAGGGGGCGTGGAACATGTTAAACTCATTTTGAGAAGTAGTGGGCTATAAGTTGTGAATTTGATTTTGAGAAAAACAGGTCAACAGATCCTGTTCGTGAAAATGCAAAAGTCGTACCATGTGTTTGGCACTGTGCCGGCACTGTGTCAGCAATGTGTAATTCAAAAGAGAGAGTCGCGAATCTTGATTCGCCTCTTACATGAGTATGTGAAAAAATTTTACAAAAATTATTTGCCAAATTTTGTGATTCTTCACACATTCCTCTGATTCATTAATACTATGACGATTTTATTGTTACATTTTCCATTAAGTACAAGTTTTATAACTAACTTGTTTTTATGAATCAAGGTTAGCCCCTACAAAAAAATCATGAAAACAAGTATGTAAAATGTAAAGCTCAAACCACAAGGGAAAGTGATCGTAAATTTGAAATAATTTAGGGTTTATCAAAATGTCAGCTGGAAAAATTTCAGTGTAGGTTGTACATGTGTAACGATGCTAAATCTGCTAGTTAGAGTTTCAGTTACTCCACATACACAACAGAGCAAGGTTTTTGCTGGCTAAGACTAGGTAAATAAAGTTTTGGAGAGTAGTTGCAGAAGTTGAGTTGAGTAATTAAAATAGTGATTTTTTTTAATATATATAAATAAGAATAGGATAAATAAGATACTTTAACTACTTTTGGTCATAAATATATATCAATGAAAAACATGGTGGTGGAAGGATTCAGAATCATTCAGAAGAATTAACCTTGTTTTTGTTACCGTTTTTATAGTGACCATTTCTGTTCATCCATATAGGCCTATAGCAAAGATTCTGGTTGGTCAATTATTTAATTAGTATAATGACGCCCTTGAACTTTTTGAAGGGGTTAAATTGGAATGACTGCAGTTTTTTAATCAGTAAAGGGCATTCAGAAGTGGAATGCCTGTTGGTTCCCAACTTCATGTATTGTGTGGCGAAACATCTCTGAAATAGCTATTTGGCTTGATCAGCTGAAGCGAAGACATTTCATTGGTAGCAACAATAGAAAAACAAAGTAAAGTTGCCCTATAGGGCTGTTAGTGCATTGACCACAAGTCTAGGACACAAGTACATCTCAACTGACTCAACCTCCATTGTATGAGTCCAACATTGGGGCCTTGGCTCCAGCTGTCTTGTTATGAACAACAGAAGGCCTGCCCTACCATGAAGCACTTGTAAGGGAGGGGTCTCTGATTTACACGTGTAGTGGACAATCTGTTATACTCGTCGAATCCAAGAATGTCTTCCAAATATTCTACAGAGTTATCTTCCATAGTTAAACTTACTTGAGGTGGCTTGTTAGATCAGTACATGTTATGTATGTACTTACACTCTGTGCATATATGTCTATTTCTGTTTTATGCCTGTACCTTTTCCAAATGTCTTTTAATGTTTATTCCCACGTGATGAATGATGATCAAGACAAACTTGGGATGTATAACATTCCGCAGTTTCAGTTTTATTTAAGAGACTTTCTCGTTAAAGTGATAGTTCGATAGTCATTCTGTAATTCTGTTTTCACAGGATATTTGCTCTTCGGATTCGAAAAGGGTTGTGTCTCCATCCAGTTTACATAGTACGGGAAATGGCATGTGGATTGCTGCAAACATCAGCTATGCCAGTTGACACGCTGTTTTGTCTGGGCACCAGCCCACCTGTGCCTTCGCTTCTCTTGTCTCAAAGATATACCACGACCTCATTCATGTACATGGCTGATAACTCTGCCAATGGCAGACCTTCAATCTATCAACAAAAGCTGAGACCCTGCCTCCGCGGAGAAGGACAGCAAAATATGAAGCGCAAGGAAGATGATACCGCGAGGGACTGCCAAACAACGGTAGACTCTACTCTTGAACCTTGTGAAGACATTGGCTTGGGAAGCCTCTCCATAAGTGATAATAATGCTAGGGACGCTAAGCAATGCCGGGAATCTATGAGCACGCCTTCAAGTAAATCAGCTAAGCATGTTTCATTTGCAGACAGCAAGGGATTTGCCCTGGAAGATGTACGTGTCATGGATGGCCCAAGTAATGTACCACCTGTATTGAAATCCAGGTTATTACAGGAAATCATTCAAGATGAGAAGCCTGAGCTCTTTCACACTTACACTTACGTGGTAGATTTTGAGCAGCCTGCTGCAAACTACCTTCAGTTTAGAGACAAGCTGGAGAAAAACTGTGTCTGCCTGGAGAATGTGCTTATAAAAGACAACACCACAGTGATGGGCACGGTCAAAGTGAAGAACCTTTCCTTTGAGAAATCAGTGAGTGTAAGAATCACCTTCAACGGCTGGGAAAGCTACAGAGACATTGGAGCAACCTATGTCCAAAGGAACCTAGAGGGGCAGAAAGACCGCTATGACAGTTTTTCCTTCACTTTTGATATCCCTCAAAAGATGCAAGGAGAGACTATAGAGTTCTGCCTGTGCTACAATTGCAAAGGGAAATCATTCTGGGACAGTAAGGGAGGGGAGAATTACAGGATCATCTCCCAACACGAAAAGAGCTTAACAGAACAGCAGAAGATGGCATCTTACTACAGCCTCAGTAGCAAGTCGAACTGGACTGAATTCTCATACTGGAAGTTGATTGATGAGAGACCCTACTGGTGACATAAGGCACACCAGGGTTCACAGAGCAAAAGTCACTACTACTACTAAGTCAGAGAAAGAAAAAAAAACCACGTGCATAAATTATGTATTTAGTTGAAAGGTTCTCAAATGAGAATCAACATCTAAATGCATATTTGTATGGAACAGCTAGAATGAACAAGTGTTTGTGCTACTCAATTACAATTTCAGCCAAACAAAATATTGTCCCCAATGCTATGAATTATAGCTGAAATACATCTTGCAAACAATTGTGCAAGTTGAGGAATTAAAATGCATCAGCAGAGTAAAGCGCTATTTCAATATCGATAGCTTAAACTACATGTATGTGATGTTGCGCTCGTTTAGAGACTGACTTGCTGATCAATTCCGCTTTTGACATGATTAAAGAATAGTAAAGATCCGTGAAACATTTTGCAAGGTTCAAAATGGGATGTGTACAATTTTCACATGGATATGTTCTAGCTTGTACTCTCACTCGTTTTGTTTTTCTAGCATTAGACAATGTGATCTGAAAAGCCTTTCCATAGCTGTTTTTTCTTGTCGGTCTGTTTAGTATTCCCCCTAAAAAGTGACACTGTGAGCATGAACCCTGGTGTAGTGTTGACCTTCACCAGTAGATTTACTTAAAGCAATATGTAAATTGTAGAATAGGCCTACATACTTGTTGGATATAACAACAGTGGGCCATTTGGTGTCTTGAGTAGATTAAAAAGTTATATGTTTGAAATGAACAAAGAATGTATTTTAGGAATAGTATATGAGAAATTAATTTTACCTAAGATAGAGACTGATCACCGTGATCACATAATCATGGTATGGAGAAAGAGTCCATTATGAAAGTCAAGAAAAATATATTAGCGAGGTAGAGGAAAATTAATTTGTAGCATGAAGCAAGTATGTATTCCATTTTCGGTGTGTCAAACAATTATCTAATATATATATTTTTGAGTGATAACAAATTTACAGTTGTTCGGAGCAATGCATAGACCTTTTGTATGCATTAGCGCTATTTACTGTGCCATCAAGTAATGTATATAATGATAACATGTGCATCCTGCAAAGCAAATACGCACTTTCAGCTTTCTTGATGTTGTGCGTACACTTTTGGCTACAAACCCATTAATTTGTTTTTAACTGAATGACAATGAATAAAAATTTGAAAACCTTAAGGCCTATACTAACCGTAAATGTTGTAAAACATATGTTGGATTACATGTACAGTATTGCCAAATGAGTAGTTACAATTCAACACACATTGTCCATTAGTGAGACTTTAATCTCGAGGTCGGTTTTATGATTTCCCAAGGCAGTCAATTGCAACTCCTTTTGCTACAATGTTTCTGAATGATTTTATGAATGACACAGTAACATGTTGTGTCAGCAAGAACCTTGAATTGTTTTCTTAAAATGGCGTACAAATATTTCTCTAAATAAACAGCACTTCTTTGAGGGCACCACCATGACCTCAGAAAAAGTAACAGGATAGCCACAACAATTGCAAAGCTTTGTACATGTATACTACCAAGTTATTATTTGACCTTAACTGTATACATGTGCATGTACGTATGTATATTGTAAGCGAATTATATGTACATGTAGATCAAAGAATATACAATTCCTAGTGGTAGATTGTCAGGTGTCCACTAAGCATTTGAAGCATCAAGTAATGTAGTCTGTATAGTATAGTAAAGTATACAGGATTCAAAATTAACACTGGACTGCAGGCCCGAGGCCACTGATTTTAGTGTCAGGCCAGTAAACTTACAACCGTACTAGCCCGGCAGTCTTGTGTTTTTGAATAATAACACCTCATTGCATATTTCAATTCCGTTGAGTATTGAAGTAGTACCCATAAGAAAAAATGAGACGGTCTTTTGTGCTTGTTCCAAAAACAGCTCAAATGTGAAACTGTGTAGAAAGTGTTCTTCTCATTTTGATTCCGGTCTTACAACAAATTTTCTGGTCCAGTTAAAGTTTTGAGCTACAAGCCCTGAAGTCTTGTGGATTTTTTCCCCAAATTCAAGCCCTGTGTACAATTATTATGGTTGTGCTACTTAACAAATGTAGTCCTAATTTCCATCTACCCATAATTTTGTTGCTTTTAGGAAATACACATGTAGGTTCGTTCTTCCCTGCCCTGTAAACTGCCCTTCATCTTTGCTTGATGACCAATGATGGTGGCACGTAGACCTGTACACTGTCCATCCTGTTCATGTCCATCTACTTTTTGCTTTTAAATTGTTTGTATATTTTTATGTAGTTCGCCATGAAGTCCAACACAACCCTCGTCGCTCAAATGTTTGGTCTTGGATAAGATTGGTACATGTACAGTGTATGCCTGCCCCAATTAAACCCTTGGAGGCACTTATTTGAGGCTGCAGTACCATATCCTTCAAAGGCTGACAATGCACGTTCCTGAATGGGATTTTGGAGAAATTGACACTGTTAGGGTTAACAATAAAGCCATGTTCCCATTGCTTTAACGTGGAAGGGGAAGGACCACAAAAAGACATTGTTTTTGTCGGGGTACAGACTTAAGGACTCTTATTTAAATTTTTGTTGAAAGATGCAAAGTACATGTACCTCAATCTTCATGATGTATTTAAAGTCAAGGCCGGACACTTCGCCATTGTTAGACAGTTTTTCTTTTAGTAAGGGGCACTTCAATATAAGGGGAGTAAATCTCTACTGGAACATTTCAAAGGGCACCAAGGCAATGATCAAGGGCAGTATCGCGCCTGAAAATTCTGTGCAATGTTTTCTTGGAAAAAAATTCAATTTGCTGAACTCTGATGTGTGAAGTAGGAGCCTGAGTGTAAAGTTTTAAACAAAATTGAATGATGGATTGTTGTTGTTTTTTCTTAGTGTGTACAAGATTTAACAGTCAGATTGACACTAAATTACATAAAATGCATCGTTGAACAATGTTTGAATGGGATGGTGTACATGAAGTTAAGGGTTATTTATTTCTCTGCTGTCTCTTGAAGTCAGAAAGTTAGTATATGCATGGAGGAAGGAAATTTCCTTCCTCCATGGTATATGTACATTGTATGAAATGTGACAATGATGTTAATTTAAAGGGGCTGTGTTGACATGATCAAAGCAGGTCTGTGGCTGTACATAAAACTATGAACTCCTTGTCTCTCACCCAGTTACAGCATTAGCGCTCTTCATAGATATAGATATGATACAGATGGAAGGCGCGCGCAAGCAGTAACTGGGTGAGCGTTCATAACTCAGCCCACAGGCCTGCTTTGGTCATGACGACATAGCCCCGTTAAAAAGACATTCAGAAAAGGCTCCCCAAAATGATCACACTGTCTGAATGAGTAGCCAAACTGAAACTTGTGTTACTGGTTATGGAGGTTTAAATTTCAACACTTTAATATGAGCACTTTGTGCTAAAACATTTTTTAAATTAAAGTATTTTAATTCTTGGGCCATAGACACGAATTGGCGGCTATGGCTGGATCACTGTGTCATCATAGGATGTCCTTAGCAACGGTCATAGCCACTGCTAAATCTACCAATTCTGATACGGCCTTATACTGTATTGGTGTGCATAATTTGAAGAAATGTTTGATTGTTTCACAGATTTTGGTTTGAATATTCCAAGAAGTAACAGAATAATGTAGCTACTGGGAAAGAAAAAGTTAACATGTTTATTTTTATTTCATCAGATAATAGTTTAGATGAGAAGTACAACTGAAGTATTTTCAAAACTAGTTCTTTAAATGCAGTGAAAGCACTTGAATGTTAATAATTCTTTAACTGCTGCTGAAAATCTTTGTTTGCAACTTAGACAGAACACAAATTACATCTTTAGTATTTTCCAAACCAGCAATACAATGAATATCACTTGAATGCTTGTTAATAATTCACTGAAAGTTGAGCAAGTTCTTTAAGCAACTTTTCTTACAAATACTCCCGTCATCGCCATGCTTACCACAATTATCATCTTTATACATGTTATACTCTGGGATAGAAACTACACACATTTTTTTTTTTTTTTTTGGGGGGGGGGGGGGTCATTACCAAAGTATGACCCTGTACGATTTCACTCGGACTTTGCAAAGTAAATTTCCCCTTTGAAATTTTGCTCGAATTGTTGATTTCATATGATTATTCCATGGCACCTTCTAAATATCATTTGCTTTTTGCTCAGACATCAAGCTAAATTTTGAAAATATATGTAATTGGAAGCAGAACTTACTATTCATTAGTTTTATTATTGTTTTGTTTTTTGGTGGTTTTGTTGGTGCTTAAATAATAAAAAATAGCAGAAGATTATAAAGGTGAAAATGTTCTTGATGCAGTATTATTAACTATGCTCAATTAGTTTCTTCACTCACATTATGTACATATGTACTTACTGAAATTCTAAAAAGCTGTTTAGTTTTAAGTTGTGTTGAAAATTAGCTGTATTTAATTGTATTTTTGACAAAAAGGTTTGCAATTTGGCTTTTCATGAAAAACTATAGCTTTTCATTGTTACTTTTTTTCTGTATGATTTTGTGGTCAAATATTACTGCTCCATATGATCTGAAAAGAAACTATTGAAATTTGTGTCTGTTAAAAATGTCTGCAAATTATTGGAGGATCTAGCTACCTCACAAAAAACGCTTGTTGTCGTGAAGCTTTATGATGCAAAATAATGCTATGTGTACATATAGCAAAATTTAAATAAATTACAGAACTGTTTTATTTGAGAAAACCCCCACAAAAAACAAAGAACCCAAACAGTGCTTCACTGTAGTTTACATGTGTACATGTATTATAAGGCTAACATGGGTTAGCAACATTTCCTTTGTAAGAATTTTTCCGATGGAAATGTGAAACTAACACTGTGCAAGTGGTTGTGGCAAACACTGCCATAAACCAGGCCCTACATGTATACTAGGATTTAACACAACAAACAGCTGAAAAGGTTTCTAGTACCTGTGCCAATCCACATCAATCCAAAGTACAATTCTCTCCCTGTTTACTACATGTACGTGGGGAGATGATTGTATCATTACCATACATCCATACAAGAGTGAAACATAAACATGCGCTGATGGAATCAATACATTCACTGTAAGTTCAGAATGCTATTGCCGGGCCTGATACCTCATGGAGGCAATAACATGCCCCAGGTCATTGCCTCGGTGCCCCTTGAAATGGTCCAATGGAAATTAAAAATTTCCTCATGGAGGTGTCCTTTACCAACGAGAAAACACCTTGATTGCCCTTGCCCTTTCAAACATGAAGCATCAGGCCTGAATTGTCAATGGCTGCATTTTGCCAACTCTTACTTGTAAATTTGGTTTATTGTAAAACTACTCTGATGTACAAATAATGTGCTTATAAATGATATAGATTTTAGTGGGATGTAGATTACATATATAAAGATTATTTTAAGACATTTTACGGAGTGATTTGGTAGTGTAAAGTTACACAGATATACTGTCACAGGCATTACAATATAAGAGTAGCAGGGTCATGATTTATATGTGTGAAAAAAGAAAGAATCAGAAGTATTTCCTTTTTTAACAGCTGTGACTAAAATTTGTAAATGTACATGTGTGACCAACTCAGCCAACTGTACAATAAAAGGCAAAGTTGCCTTAGTTAAAATGATATACAATTGTGAGTTTTTTCCTTTCTTGTAAAATATTGTTCGCTCCCCCCAAATTCATGCTCTGCATGTATGTACGTGTACATGTATAAATAAATGAGGGATGGTATGTATGTATTTGTATTTCACACAAAGTGATCACACACCATGTGTCTTTTTGTGATGAAATTTGTTTACATTTAGTGTATGAGCTGCAATGGCATACAATTTTTTCAAGCGACTGATTAGATGAAGATAAAGCCTAAGTCCGAAATTAAACACAAAATGCATGAAGAGGACTGAGTGAGGCTGGCAAGGACAGTTTGTCGGGTTCTCAAAACCTATACGGAAAGGAATATTGTCGGAGAGGAAAGAACATGATGGACGCACGGTCATATGCTTAGGTCAAAGTACCTACTGCTTTAACATAACATCAGCGAGGTACAACAATTAACAAATCTACAACAAGGAAGTGGCCCTGTCCTAAGTGTGACCTTTTTTTTCAACAGTTAAAATAGTTTGTATTTGAAACTATAAACCAATCACTGTCAGTGTACTTCAACATTAACATGCTCACAATTTTGCTAATGATACAAAAAAGCTTGCAATTTCCCATTTTTTAAACACTTTTTTACAACCGTTATTTTTTATATTTTGTATGAGGAACATCTAAAATGAATCACATTCACTTTGGCCTTTGTTGTCATAAATACAATTTTGAATCGCTTTTATAATGGTGCATTCTTGATTGAAAAAGTGTTTATCGACTGCAAGAAACATCCAGAGTATTTTTAAGGAACCTTATGTATATATGTAAAGCCTGTACCAACTCAAGAATCCAGTCTGCAATCCAGAAATGTCTTCCCGCAGAGCGTTTCAATTACAACATCTTAAATGTCCCTTTCATCATCAGTCCTGCTGCCTTTTTTGAGTCATGCCCACGTATCATCATCTTCCTGTTGTTCACGGCTTGCCCTCAGAAGAATGTCTGCGATGATGCTTTGCATTATTCTTATCTTTTACTTTAGTCAGACTGTGAATGCAGGGTACTTCCTGAAATTCACAGATGCTTGGCTTCAGCTGGGGACTGAGAGCATTTAAATTTAGTCTTGCATCCCGCCGAGATCTTTGTTACCTTTTAGTATTTGATTTATTATTTATGGAGCTGCATCATCTCATGACAATATTACAAGGTTTGTTGTTTAAGTGGTGTGATACAAAGGCAGATGACAAGGATCTATGTGTGAGTTATGTAAAACAGATACTATATGCATTTCATTCGTGCATTGTCGCAGAATTTATCACCTTGTGAAGTGGAATAATCCAGATTTCACCTAATGTATGCGACAAAAATGGAGTGCACTCACATGCATTCAATGTTTTTATAATATTTTTTTGATGGGACAGCTGTTATTGTCATATAGACATTGTAATTTTGTATCCATCATGAGAGCTGTGTTTCCGTGAACTGCTGAACTTCAGATCTCTTCATGTATACACTAAATCATTCACAATCTCAAGTCCATGATCAAGCATATTAAGGAAATAAGCCATGTGGTCATAAATCATACATAATTTTGCAGCCAGGGAGCCACTGAAGAGGCTTCCATGGACTTTACCGACGATTCTTTCTCTGTACACTCAAAATATTTAGTCAGTATTATATTACATATACAAGTATTAGTTTAAAGTTACAGCCATCTTGGTTTTTTCTGCGCCTTTCGGTCTTACCACACTGAGGTTTGACCTTTTTAAAAATGAAACATTAACAGGAATCAGTATGCATTACTGCTGGAACTTGACAGAAATAGCAGCAAATCTTGGAAAGTTCTTCCATTGTTACTTTATCAGTGTAAATAAACTCATCCCCAAAAGAGTCCAGGCTATTTTTCTCTCTCAAGTATCACGTGGTCTTGTCAATTTGAATAGAAGAGACTCATAACAAGAAAGGTTTTTACCATGCACCAAAGGACTGTTAAAACAAAAAACTTTTGAAAGTGATATCATAATTTATGGTCACTGCTCATAGTTTTGACATGTGTATGAAACTTTGATTTGCTTTTACACATTTAGCTGTAAGTAACTACATGTAGTTGCTTTAGGTCATTAATTGGAGTTATTTAAGTCAATAATTTGTTCATTTTGGAGATTATCTTTTGTGATAGTCAACTGTCGAGCAGTATCAAAGAATAACATGAACAAATCATTTCAGATGTTTTAAAACAAAATAATTAGTTAATTTCAGCAAGACATCTATGTAAATTAGATATAGAGTCAGCAGGCTGAGAGTAAGGTACAGAATGAGCATTTTGTGCAGCCATGTTGTTTTTCTCCCATCCAGATCATTTAATACCAGAGTGAGGCTGGAAGAAAGAAAGGTATGGTCCCTGTGAATTTGTATATACTGAGAGATACCCAGTTTTGTTTTTCATTTACACATTAACTAAGTGAGCAGTTTGGAAGTTTGGACATCTGTTAAATTCCAACTTTTAGACATTGCTGCTCTAACTTTAGCTAAAACCTTTATGTTCACCTGCTGCCGTGGTCTTAAAAAACCTATTTTAACTTACCAAACAAGTATAGTTCATACCATTGGTACAAAGTGCAACATTATTTTTATCAAGTTTTGAAAAGTTATCAAAACATAAAAAGAGGGGTCAGTTTATAGGTGATCAAGCATGTTGTTGTTAGTTTGTTCCTTGTGTCCTTTCTCAATGGTTTGTTCTACAGTAAAGGACATGTTTACTGTCTTGCTAAATCTAACCGTCTGTACTCAATTTGGCTTGTACTATGTCTGGGTCTGTCAACACAAAATTCTCATGCAGTATTCATATGGTAATTCTCTGAATAGGTAGCTTCAAACAAGGAAACGAACTTTACCAGAAGGGAGATCAACAAAGCGCAGAGTTGTTAGATTATATTGTGCCTCCCCCCCCCCCCCAAGTAAAATATCTAGATCAACCCACCAGTTGCTAGTCAGGACTGATTCAAGACTACGGAATGGGTAGTTTGTGAAGTTGCTTTGAAAATAAGTTGTTCAAATCTGTGTTGTTGTGAGCCTGGGAGTCAGTTTAACTCTAAAAACAAGATCTTTGTTGAAATAATCATCAAGGTATTTCGGAATCGAACATCCGTAATATGAGATTGGGTTTCACGATAAAGAATTTCTAAGAAGTGAAAGTGATAGATGTAGATCTGTACTTTCCTTTGTGGAATAAGTCATGACTTTGTGAAATTGTATCAATGACTCTTTGACTGTGCCATTGTTATTTTCTTTTGTCAATTATAATGTAGGAAAATGTTACAAAACTCATTTTCTCTGGGTTTGAGCAAAAAACAAAATATGCTTAGCTGTTTGTTGTTGTTGGAACTTAGTTCATTGGTAAATTTTCAGTATTGTACCTTGTCAAATGCAGTCACTCAAAAGTGCTGGTTTTAATTCTTTGTGGAAATAACTTGTAATTCACCAACAGAATAAACAGTTTTGATTTTGTTATTTAAAAAGCATGAGTTTATTTACCAAATCTTATGGTGTAGTTCATCGTCAAGCCCAGTATTTGGGTCAAATGTTTGTTCCTTCTTATGTTTCATGAAGCAGTAATTGTTGTGAACAGAATGTGCACCTGGCACTACGGAAACAGTCTGCAAGCTCATTCTGTTGTATTTATAAAGCGCTATAGTTTTTGTCGTGCCACATTGGAACCAATGTTAAATGTTTGTAGTAAGCTGATGGTGACTCCATTTGTGGTAAATCCAGCCTGCATCTCCTGTTAACACTAATGAATACACTGACCCGGGTTACCCTGGAAGCCCCGGGCTTCCTCCTGTGCAAGCTTGCTCGTTGGTTGCTATGGCACCCTCTTCCTGTTACTACGCCTGTGATTGGTCAGCTAGGAGTGAGGTGTTCTTTACAGCTGTCATCAGGCCCTCGGTGCATGTACAGTATTGACGTGCGCATTTGAGTGGTCAAAATTAAAACATGGCAATGGTGCATGATTTTTACTTATATTTATGCTACATTGTGGTACGTAAACAGAAATAACAAAACATGGTATCTGCCAGAGTTTGAGTAGAACAAAATTTTAAAAATAAATATTTGCTTCTTGGTGGTGCACATTTTTATTTATATATTTTGTTTGCACCAGTGTACATGTATAATGTTTAACTTGTTGAAAGTAATACATTTTATGTTAATCAAATTATGCCCTACTTTGTATGGAATTCATTTTTCATTTCAGGAATATTTAGCCAAATGTCCTTTAAAAAAATGTCCCCCTTTGAATTTGTTTAACATTAATCACCAGCTGGCTTTGATAAGTACATTTCAAAATTCAAAGTCTAGGCCTATGTGGCTGTTTTGCAATTCATGAGTCATAGTTCCAAAGTTGTTTTCGTCCAGACTACTGTTGTTAACTGAAGTTATTGCACAATTTTGTCTTTTATTTTTGAAACTACTTTTAATCAACCATTGTTGTCAACTATCTGAGGTGGAAAAAAACAGGCAGAAAGGGGGTTGATTGTAGACATGCAGATTGCAGACATGACTGAGTTATCAAAAATTCTAAATTTTGGAGTGATTTTCTGATTATGTGAATTTACAGTGGATAAATCTTGGTTACTTTGGTGTAAAAACAGTACAAGACAGTTCTGAATTGCGTAATAAAACAAACCCACATTAGAACAAATAATGAAATAATTGAGATTCCATTGGCACCACTATAACTTCTTTAACCAGAGCTGGTCAGCTGTAATGAGACATTTTCTTTCCCTACTGTAGAATAACTACCTTCGATTAAAACAAACAGCTAGAAGAATTATGTCTTCATCTATTACGAGAAATAATTGGGTAAACCAAAATGACATTTTGTATGAAAATGGCTACTTTGGTCTAACTGACAACTTTGCCATGGAATGCCCCTCTCTAAACCCTTTCTCAGACTGGAGTTAAAACTCTTTTGTTGACAATCCAAATTAAACTCAGTACCCAATTTTTCTTTTGGTAAACATGGGAACAGTAGTCTACAAAGCCCCCAAATAAGGGAAAATCCTTTGAGCCCGTGCTGAATTGACTGCCCTCTGCTTTTCAGTCAATAATGCATTTGAATGACATATAATAATGTCTCCATACTGATTGTAAAGATTCAGACAGCTGATAAATCTTATGGCTTGTCCGATCCAGGAAGCTCCTTGACTTCAATCACTTGTTGTAAATGATTAACCGGCTTAGAATACTAAGTCAAGTCTGAATGCCATCCAGCTAGTAAGGTGATTTCAGAGCATGGAATTGTTTTTTTTTTTCTAGCCTACACTTGAAAAAGATATAAATAAAGTTCCTAAAAGGGCCATGATAGGGTTGCATGGAGTCTACAAAGAGTTGGTTGTAAACTAAGCTGGGTACTGTGAGGAAGTGACAGGCTATAACTGTCAGTTGTAAAGGGCTCTCTAAATAGAATCCTACATTTTGGCAGTGTAACAAATATTTTGTTTAATGTTTGAAAAGTGTTGTTTTGATTTGTTCTGTTTTCTGTTTGCTGTTTTGTGTTTGTGGGAAGGACAGCAGGCATTATCGAAAGCAACAAAAAAAGGAGAAAAGAAAGAAAGAAAAACAAAAAGAAGATTAATAAATAAATAAATGAAATTAGTGACAGCCATAAATTTCTTTCTCAGTTACACTTATACTAGGACGACATATTTGTTCAGAAAGTATTAAGGGCTAAAATTTGGTTGAAAAAAGTGCTTGATCTTTTGTTGCTTTTTCTTGAATTTTTTCAATGAACATATATGCCAGAGCATAATAGCTTTATTTCAACAATTATATACTGACAATACTGCTTTTTATCTATTCAAGATGCTCCAAGTCTATCACTCGCAGTTTTCAAAGTTAAGCATAGAAATATCGCATAGTCGAAAGCATTCCTGGATAGTGTGAATATTAAACTAAATTGTGCCCTTTCTATGAACACCATTAACACGTGAAGTTGACCCATATGCCACCATATTTTAGACCATAAAGGGGAAACCTATGGCCTATTAGTCACAGATCTGGGGAGTATGAATAAGAGAGCGACAGCCCAGCTGTCCACATTTTGCACCATTACACGTAGGCTAACTTGCCTGCTCGATTTCACAAAGCTTTAACGATTCATCTTTCAAATCAGTTGTCATTGTCTTCATAATGACTTGTATTTTTGTGACATCGCACAGAAAACTCTTTGCCTTTTGTTAAATTGGGCCCTGGGGTCACTGCTTTCCCTTTTTTTACGGAGACCTTTAAATTAGCGTTTCCTTAACCTTACATGGTCCAAAAAGAGCTGCCTAAGCACAGCAATTAGTGATAATGTTGAGGAAGCCTCAGTTTTTGATGTGGCAGGAAAACCCTGAGTGAGGGAAAAACCCACGCAATCAAGTAGAGACTGAAAACCCAATCCACATGTAAGAAGTGAAAGGCTGTGTAGAAACCACTCACCCAACCCTCCTCAAAACAAAAAAGTAAATAAATAAAAAATGGAACTGTTTGATATAGAGCAACCATTGAGCAATAATACTGTGAGTGATAAAATGAAGTAAAATCTCAGGATTATTGATTACTTGGTATATATAAAATTTTTAATCAAATATACTGGGGGTCATTTTAAAAAAATACAAATCATATGGTGGTTTCCATTGTATTGTTATTCTAATTTATCAAGTGATTAACCACAAGAGAAACTGACTGGGTATTCTTATTTCTGACACTTTGCAACACTGTTCACTCTGTTTAAGTGTTAATTATGACAAATTCTATAGGCACGACAGGTTTATTAATACTCGTCACCCTCTGTTATCTTCATTAGTGTCTCCTAATGCCAAGTTTGGTTCCTGCAAATTTAATTATAAGGATTTTTCATTCAGTATTGAGGAGAATGTGACCTCATTAATCCTTGTACTTGTAATAAGGTCACTGATGCCAGACAATGTCCCCGAAGGACCTTACAGAGATAATTTGCCTTGCCTTGCCTTGCCTTGCCTTGCCTTGGTTTGTTAATTCAGTATTCCATGAAGCTCCATGTGCTCTGCCATTTTCCTCTGTCTTGTGCCTGTCTTGTGCCTGTCTTGTGCCTGTCTTGTGCTTGTTGTACCCAGGTAGGATGGGATGTCGTTTCTCCACCTCTTTTTCTGTCAGCCTCGTTTCTGCTGCTCGGTTCTTGGTTGCCTAGAACCCTAGCATCTCTGCTGAACTAAAGTTTTATAAATGTCATGGTTTTCCCATCTTTGGCCTCTACTCTCTTTCCTTCCTTATTAAACTCTACCTCGTACACCCACATACACAATTAACATGAATGCGCCCAAACCTCAGAATTGTTTACTGTTGGTGGATTAATTGGATGGGACTAAAAAACGCCATTATAATTGATGATCAAAACGTGCAGATGCTACTTCGAAGTGCCACTTCATAGTCGGTCATTATAAAGTACAGGGACATCTGAACATCCCATAACGTTGTTTTAATCAGTCATGTATGTGTAGTGTATCTGTTTTGTGAAGAAGAAAAAAATCAATCAGTTTGCCTTGAGGTAGTGTTGTACTGAGAGAGGAAAGAACAATTTTCCTCATGGGTGATTATTTCTTGCATCCACTGAGAGTGGATAATTGTGATGTGCCTATAGGTGTAAAAGGCTTACAATGCATTACAAACAGCACATCAATTTATAGTCATGTGTAAAATGTATATTCTCCACTTATAACCTTGGATTCGCTTGCACCTACAATCATCTTGATGGAAGTTTATAAGAAAACGCTTATTTCTTTTTTTTTCATGAGACCTTGCTTGCAGTTGTTTGATCAGATTTCAATTTTTTTTTAAAACTTTGTTATTATTGTTTCTTATATTGTTGCTGTTTTGTTTATTTGTATTTATTTATTTGTTTGCTTATTTGTTTATTTATATTGTATTTTTATTTTGTGTTTATTTATTTATTTTTTTATTTTATTTTATTTATTTATTTGTATTTACTGTTTAAAAATTTATTTATTTATTTATTTATTTATTTATTTATTTATTTATTTATTTATTTATTTATTTATTTATTTATTTATTTATTTATTTATTTATTTATTTATTTTTTTATTTTTTTATTTTTTTATTTTTTTATTTTTTTTATTTTTTATTTTATTTTTTTTTATTTTTTTTATTTTTTTATTTATTTATTTATTTATTTATTTATTTTTTTGTTTGGGGGGGCTGTCGAGCTGATAAGCTATTCTTTTAAGGCTTGACCTGACAGCAGGGCACATTTTGGGTGTATCCTTGGGTATAACATGTGTAATTAAATCTCAAGAAAAGTGCTCAGTTAATTTTAAAATAATAATAAATGAAGCATATATGGTCTATGTTATTTTAATAGTTTGGTAAGTTGTTTTTTTTACCTAATCCAGTCATTGACTCACACCCTACCAGTCCTGAATTTCCTTTCTTGTGAGATAAGTTCCTGTATCTTTGAGAAAAGGAAAATTGCATTACTGAAAGCATTTTACCTCAGTGATATGTCATGCCTCAGTTGGTCTGATACATTATATACACTTAGTTTTCAATCTCTCTTGTGTTGAAGTGGAAAAAGTGATCTTTGTCAACTCATTGCACACCCCTCTTAAATGTCAACATGTCAGGCGGAAGAACTTCTCAAGATGCTTGATGTTATTTTTCATTTCAATAAGATTTGTGCAAATGTAGATAGCCACCCAAATCTGTAAAAAATATAGTGTGAAGACCCGGTGTTTGACCACATCTTGATACAGAGTGAGAGGGCACTACAGCAATAGATGTTTTTCTAAAAGCTACACACCATTACCATTCAGGATTCATTCCAGTAGATCAAATAACCTGTTTATTGAGATTCAGTGGATAAGCACTATGTGTCTGTATCGGCACATACATAGATCCTGACTAATGCAGCATTAATGTATCTAGGGGTGCCAAACAATTTGCCCAACTGCACCCTGCTCACCTGGATGTGCATGTATACAATGCATAACATTATTGATCAAGAATAAATGAATCAATGTCTCTGTGGGTCATTCTTCTTCGCCAATCGTACTCTACATGCACAAACTCCAGCTCCTTAAGAAAGTCATGAAGGATATTGAAAAAGTGGTAGACCAAATCACATAGAATGTGTGTGTATCTTAATATATATATATATGTAAGGTACTGATGAGAAGCTTTCAAAGCTTGTAATTCAATTGAAATATTTTAAATAATGTGTCTTAAAGACAATTAAAAGACAAGACAGTAAATTATCGGGATAAAATGAAAACAAGGGGAAAACAAAGTTGATAAGTTTCAACCTGAATAGAGAAGTATTTCCGTCTATAAAAATAAATGTATAAATTATTTCAATAAAATATCATTCTTAGACCCCAGCACAAAATATGTATGTCCTCCCCAATTAGTAAGATACAATTTGTGTTTTTCCCAACCCATATCAAAGATTAAATTGCTGTGTGTAAATGAGTGCCATTTGAACTGCTGATTAATGCATTCACTTAATTAATTCCCAGACCAGATGGTGAGATAATTAAATAATCAATAAAACAAATTTTTTGGCTGCAGACAGATCTCCATGTTTCTGTTTTGTTATGTAATTTGAATAACTACAACATTGTTTAAAAGCAAGTGTGTTTGCCATAAATAGTTGATGTTCACTTATAGTGTATTTGGTTGTTAGGTTTTTGATGAGTTACTGAAGCTATTTATTACAGAGTAGAGAGGTAGTGCTATTTGTTTCATAGGGACATATGAACCCTTGTCCCATAAATGATTAGGTGCACTAAATAGACCCTTTGCCATGTTTTGCCCAACCTATACCCTTTCATCAGTGGTGTAACCAGACATTTTCATTGGGGTGGGGGTAGGGGGCAAGTGGGCACAAGTGGGGGGGGGGGCTATTTAATGTATTGAACTATTCATGTGTGGTGTGTTTTTTCACAATTGGGGGACAGTGGTTCTTAACACAGCCCCTCCCCCCCCCTACTCAGAACCTAGACTCCGCCCTTCTATATTATTTCTAAGTTAGATTCAAAGTTAGATTCAGACAGGATACCAGTTTGCCGTAAATTCATCTCCTAGCAACTGTCCCTATGCTATGTTAAATGTTAACCAATCAAGTGCCACCCACTCAATCAACTCTTGGTTTCATTTAATGTAAGTTACTGTAGTTTTATCCTCCCCTATCATCGATCACTATGTTTATTTTGTCTGTATTTTGTACAAGACTTGTGCTGCCAGCCTGGAATAGCAAACTGGACAAGAAATTAATGATTAAACATGGAGAGTGTACATACTGTGAGTGAAGCTTTGTGAATTTGTGGAATGAAAATAGTGCACTCACTTCATTTGTCAGGATTTTGCAACTCTTTTTTTGTTATTTTGTTTTTACAAAGTTTACATTGAATGAACAAAAAACAAATTTATTGACATAACTGCTAACCAATTCCTTACCTTTCTAAAGAATAATAATAATAATAATAATATATTGTATTTGTATAGCGCCTACTGCAGGCCAGCCTCTAAGCGCTTAACATTCAGTATTTCCTGCAAGGTATTTGGGGCTACGTTTGAAGTATGAGACCTACTCCTTTACATAGCACCTTGTAATGGTTTACAAGGTGCTGTGGCGCAATATGCAGCCGATCAAACCAGGAACACCGGGGCGGACCCCTTCTCTTTTCGATAAGTGCACTGGGTTCTTTTTCGTGCGTTACACAACACACGGGACCAACGGCTTTACGTCCCATCCGAAGGACGAAGCAATCATGGTTAAGTGTCTTGCTTAAGGACACAGGTGTCACGACCGGGGCTCGAACCCACACTCTGCTGATCAGAAACACCAGAGCTTGAGTCCAGTGATCTTATCCACTTGGCCACGACAAGAAGGCAACGAGACGTCAAATGTACCCTTAGTTTTTTTAAATTTTGTACAACAGCCTAATTGAGATTCTGGGAGACCCTTTTGAATTCGAGAAGTTTCCCCTGAAGGTCTTTTGGGAAAGGTCATCAAGTTACAAACATCTTGAGGGTAAGATTAATTATAGAAAACTGTACTGAAAATAACAGCTTTGGAGCACAGTTACAATTTGGGTAAATTAGGTAAAGATTTTTTCAAACAATTACTTAACAAAAGAGTTTTGTCAACAGGAAAAAAGTCTGTGCACTATTCTGACAAACCTCTGCTTTGTATGTTAAGGGCAAAACTTGTAAATGTATAAAATTGGCTATTATTGCCCATTAAAAGCACAAAATTGTTTCAAAATATATCATTTGAACATATCACATAAAAAAAGAAGATATTTTAAGATGAGTTGTCAGTATTACATTGTGATTTGTATTGTGACATCACTTTGCTTAGCAATATACCCCTCTTGCATAAGATGTCACAAGCCCAAATAGGACCTTTACTGAGGTAAATGAAGACCTTTCATTGACTGAGAGTTGTGAGCGGCGCGTACATGCATGTATGTTTCATTGTTGGACCTCAGCAATGGCGGTTTGCAGTGATTTGCAGTTAAGCATGAATCTTGCGTTTGTGAAATTGAGCCTTGTTTTTATTTCTGAATGTTGAACAATCCATGTTAACCAGGATACTTTCTATTGTCAAACTTCACATTTGAGTGAGTCAATTACGGATAGGTAATGGTTGCCCAATGTATTTACACAATACCGTCTGCTCTTGCTTGTGTGCATTACTCTCTGTAAATGCAGGTGTGGACTCTCAAAAATCGAAGAAAATGTTACCTATTGATGCTTGGGTTAAACAAAACAATTTTGTAATGCAATACTCTTGACACTACCAAATCCAAATTGTACGCCTCAACAGCTTTGTAACATGTATTCCCATGGTCACTCTGTCCCACCATTATTTCACCCTCGTTTGGAAATGTCAGAGCCATCAGTTGATTTCTGCAGTCCTCTTCCCAAATATCCTTCCAGTTGAGGTCTAGGCTATAATTGCAATCAAGATTTAACCTCATGTTATTGTATCTGACAAGATGATGAAGCAAGGTGGTGTGTTCAGTAACCATTATCATTCACTGAAAGCAAAGTTACATTCAGTGGCAATTTTGTGAGGACAGTTTTAGGGGGGCAAATGTAATGAAAATTTGTCATTTGAAAAGAAGAAAAATTGCTTCCAATTTATTGAGGTGTAATGAGAATTGGTCATCAGCTCAAGTCCTCCTATTGATGATCGAGATACATACATTTTTCATTAAATTCAGGACAAATCTGAACACAGTTTGCACTTCTTGACTAGTCTGGCTGCCTAGTGACAACACTAAGTGAAATCCTTGTATACATGCAAGTTACAAGATTAACAATCCAGTGGATATATATTTAATATACCAAAGCTCGATATGGGGGCAGAGGGTACCCCGCTCAATGTCCCCCCCCCCCCCCCCATGACTTGAACCCTACTAACCTGAGCTGTGTGTTGTGACAATTAAGTTGCGATTAGAAGCCGTATTTGGTATGGAAAAAAAACACCCCCAAAAACACATGGGCAGGCTAGACCGTGGGTTGTTAAATTTGGACCAAAAATGGTGTCCAGCAACCAAAGAAAAAACTGGTCCCTCTATGTTACTAGCAAATCTACTAACCAACTACCATCAGACAAATTTAACTCAATTCTCAAAAAAATACGCGATGGGAACTTTTTAAAGTGCCATGATCAATGACGTTTACAAAAAGCAATCAATGAATCAATGTCAAGTATCTTTTCTAAGTATCCAGGGATTATTCTGTTTGTGAATATGTTTTGTATTTGAAGGACAGTCACAGGATTTCCTTGCGGCTATGAGTGACAATTCTTCTATTTACTGTGATTTTAACCTTGTATGATGACTGTGACTATGCTGAGTGGGGAGCAGCCATGGTCAAATGAATATATTTTTTTAAAGGTTATTTCCACTAAATTTCATTAACATATTACATGTACCTTCACGAAAATATGTGGTTTAATGGTGTGATGTTTTTACATGATCAAGTAACTCATTGACAACACAATGGCTTTGTACACAGCCGTATGTTTTCTTTGATAAAAGGGGGAAAGAAGGGGAAAGTTTTCTTTATTTTAAAAATATTTTTATTTTTTATTTTAAGTTTGTTCTTGTGTATGAATAGAAACACTTCAGGATTGTTTCTTTCGTCTTATCAACATTTCCTGCCCCACAAGAAAAATATATAGAGGAGTAATAGCTTGACAAAACTTAATGGTTTTTGTCATTGGGGGTTGGTGGTGGAGGGGGAGGGGGGGGGGGGGAGGGTTTACTGTGTATTGAGAGTGGTGGATTTTTATCCATCCTGTCATAGTCTTTGGATAGAATAAGCTGTACACATAACATGCATAAAGTGCCTACCCCCATCCTATATCCAAGTCCTTGAGAACTAATGAGAATTTCTTAGAATCTCTTCTCGGATCTCTTTTTAGTCAAAGTAACAAGAACCAAAATCGATTTTGGTAATTACAAATGACACACACACACACCCTTTAAAGCATAAAAGTTTGTATAGGCCTTGGTATGTATTTTGTTGTGTGACAAGGCCAGTCATTGACTAGCCTTGTCCAAGGCTCTTTATGCAAGCACCCAGCTTTGAATTCACCAGGTATACATAACAATACTGGCACGGTACTGCAGTACTTGATATACAGTATACCGTGGGGTCGAAGCATGGTTTTTCAACCTCGTACCTTGGACAAGGCTAGTCATTGACCTAGGTTATAAGAGATTAAAAAATAAAAACAATCAATAAAGCTGTTTGAATATCTTTTGTCTCATTCCAAAGGTCACCAAAATGTTTTGAAATTCCTCTGTTGGTAAAGTTGTTGAATAAAAAAAAGTATATAATTTAAACATTGATTCGGAATCCACAAGTTCCATTGTTTGATCACTATCTTTCTGAGAAATAACTTATGTTTGAATCGTGCTCCTAGTTTTGCAAAGCTTGCACAGCTGGAGGTTGGGTATACCCTCCACTGCCCTCTTCCTTCCCTTTTGAAAAACTTGGAACGGGCATTCAAAAATCAATCATTTACATCATTTGGGAAGACCAACAAAGTTTGCTTTACTTTTTTAGAGTTTGTGTTTTCTAAAAATAAATAATGGTGATGGGGGCAGGGGGTTGATTTGCCACAAATTTTACTCCTGGGTTAAAAGTTTTCTTATGTCCATTTTCCCCCTACTTGCTGTGCCCAAATTTTCCCCAATGTTTTGCCTGAATTTGGGAGGGCAGTCCCCCCCCCCCAGGCCGTAAGCCTGTGATGTGCATCTTAAATCTTGAACAACTCTGGTAATAACAAAATTTGATTAGGTTTTCCTTGGATGAATTATTTTAATGAATTTGGACAAGGACAAATTTATTTCTCGTCAAATTAATCTCCCTCCAATTTCTTGCCCATTACAACAGAAGGGTAAAGCATGTGGCTTCGAGTATACAATCTAGTTCATCTATGAAACCATATAGAAAGATCCTTTCCACAAATGTATGTGATTAAACAACAGGGATGGTATAAATCATTGAACATTTACTTAAATTTTTTGGGTAGCCATTCAATCTAACCCCCTACTTTTTAATTACAGAACAACAGTGAAAATTACAAAAGGTACAATATAATTCTAACACAGTTCACTCAAATATGACATTATTTCATTTGTTAATATTTATGAATTTGATTACTACTAGATTCGACATGCAGTTGTGAAAGTAAGGTTGAAACAAGAAATAGTTTAATCCCATCAGATTCGCCATAAAGGAAATATCATTTATCAGAAAAAGAAACAAGAATTTGCTTTTTCCTTGACCTCTTTGTATTATATCAAGAATTCACAATTTTGATGTTAGATGGAATTATTGTGCACTTGTGTAAGCGCTGCATTCTAGTTAGGTTGCAGGCATCGTACGTTTGTTTTATTCATCAATTTTAATTTTTACCCAGTCATCAATTTTAATTTTTACCTCATCCCTCAGTGACATCAGGGCTTAGCTATAATTCAAGCATAACCTTTCAAGTGGCTTTAATCCTCCTTTAAATTCAACATAATTAGCTCTCCCAGTCTATAAGAAGGGCAAGGACGTTGAGGCTAGACATAATCATCTCATAAATACCAAGAACGCTCACGTAGTGAATGACCTACTAAAGATGCCACACCACCTCGGCAATATTTGTTAAAGGAATACTACCTTATGGTGAAAAACACTTTACTACATGATACTATCATGATATTTCATGGATTTTTTTTAATTGGTTGGGAGAATTCAGTTTTACATTTTCAGAAAATAAATTTATAAACTGATGTTTTTATATAGAATTGAATATGCTTACTTTCTTAGTGAAACATATATGTTTTCTGGTTGGTTTCCAGGATGAATTTGTATGTAAATGGTGTGACATTTTACAAAAGAGAGCTTCAAATATTTCCAAGTATTGTTGTTGTTTTTATCCCTGGCATTCACTAGTGAGTCTGATATCATTTCATGTAGCTGTCAAATTTAACCCAATGTTTCCAACATCCAAAACAACATCCTCTCAGTGAGATGAATTTTATATCAAGTTACAGACTCCTTGGCTCTGTAGATGCCTATATGTATAATTATAAAATCAGGCCAGCAGAGAGGCTGGCACTGAGGCCCTGGATTGCATCAAGGTATTCATTTACCAAGCTACAGGTCGTACAACTAGACTAAGCCTGGAAACGAGAGCATCATCCAGGGAGCACATACAGACATGTCAGTGATAATTTCCTTCGGACTGAGTTCCAGGCTAGTAATCATTCGATGGTATCGACCTCAGCTTCAGCTTGCTGAAGTATCTAATTAAAAATAGGACATTATTTAATTTAATATTAAACTTACAAATGAATGGCCTCCTGCAAAAAGATAACCGTGAAGCAAATATTTGTGGTCTGGTACTTGGGATGGGGGAGTTAATGTTATTGTTTGTATTATAAAAAATTAAGAAAACGTTGAATCATCAAAAGTGCAATTGCAATAAATGTAGCACATTAAAAACAACTACTAGCCTCTTCAAAAATAAAACATTTTGGGAAAGTATGACCAGACAACACCTTTAAGTTGTTTTTCTCTTTCCAGAAAGTGAGAGGCTACATTATTGTTCCGACCATATTTTGCCCTGCAGGGTCCTGAGTATTCTTTCTCATTCAAGAGATCCACAGATCACTCTATATTGGGCATTAACTCCAATCAAGTCCCTGCTCAGTTCCTGATGCCAAAATTGCATTTACGTGCACTCCAGTATCCACAATTCTTCATCCTAACCTATTATGCTATTAAAAGTAATAGGCTTCTATTTTCCATGATTATTTTGTCCAGAGAGATATTCTAAACTCATTTCTTTTCAAAAGTAAAACATCTCAATCTCTCAACATTATATGCTGATTTGGACACTACGATTCTGCATCACAGCCTTAATGTGTACATCCAGAGTTGAAAAACAGAGTTTTTCCAAGAATTTGTCTGGATAAGACTCATTCGAAACACGAATTGGGAGAATAACCCAAAATCCCCCCCCCCAATCTGTCCTCCAAAATTTTCTTAGGAAAAATAATTCCCAAACCTCTGGACATAGTTATGTTTTAGTTGAATTCAGAATTCCCTGCTTTCCATGTTATAAATATATTTGTTCATGATTCACTGTAGTTGTGCCATTCGATCTTTATATGATGAGGAAGTAATGCACTCAGACTGACCTGTATTCGTACAAAGAATCCTGCATGATGGAACTAGGTTTGCCCAGGACTCAGTGGCTTTCTAGTGGAATATAGCTTTAAGTTCTTTTCAGAAATACTTCATCTTTGAATTGCTCTTATAGTTTTTGGCATGGTCGTATGGGGACTCTTTAGTTGACGGGGTTAGAGGGGTTGATTTTCCCAAAGTGTTACATAGGAAACAGTTACCAATGAAAAGCCTTTTTTGCTTTCTCTGTCCAATTTGTTTTTCTCTACTGTGCATGAATTTTAGAGGGCAGTTCCCGCCCCCGCCCCCCCCCCCCCTCCCTGGGTTGACACCTATGCTGAAGGGGGCAAAGGAACTAAACTGATTATGACTCACTGGTTTATCATTTGTTTCTGTTGAATGTATTATCACAGTTTATTTTAGATTTTTAAAAGTTAACTTATGGAACAGTTAATAAATGGGTCTTAGATTTCAAACATAGCTATAGCGCTTTACGAGAACCCTGTATTATTTTTTACCCTTGATCTGTTTCATCAGTAGCCTTTATTGGCGTGAATGTGTTTCCATCCTCCACAGTTCAGGATACTGCCTTGAACTTCACGAGGATGAAAACCAGAACATGATAAACTCCTTTCTGTTTGCTTAAGCAGTCCAAACAAGTGAACAAAGTAATGCAACGACCCCTATGAGAGCAAGAATGGTAACATCAACATTATTTGTTCCAACTTCAGAGCCATATGAGTAGTCTTGGTTCCAAGACCATGGTGTTTGCGCGCACACACACACACACACACACAACCAACGTTCAGATCTATGTACACCGCACACTGTACATGCATGTAGTGAATAAACATAGAGGGCACTTTGTAATTCTGTTCCCCGGATCCCACCAGGTCTGGTCACGCCTCCAAATAGCAAATGTCCAAGACCATGGTGGGATCCGGATGTCGGTGGGGAAAATATCACTAGTCACAGAGCCCTCTATGTTTGTTCATTACAAGGGCGTACAGTTTGCCGTGTACAGTTTGCCTTGTAGATCTGAACG
The DNA here is from genome assembly GCA_023634235.1 of Pisaster brevispinus. Lineage (NCBI taxonomy): Eukaryota > Metazoa > Echinodermata > Asteroidea > Forcipulatida > Asteriidae > Pisaster > Pisaster brevispinus. The sequence continues at coordinate 3,819,057 of JAMKCF010000012.1, forward strand.
TTTGTTGTGTGCGTGTGCGCAAACACCATGGTCTTGGGACCAAGACTAAGCCATGAGATGCATTTGGTCTGGCTTACTGGCTGCTGAACACTTGATATTTAGGTTGTAATTATTGACAGGATCAAAGGATATGTTTTTTTATACCTGGTGCTTGCTGGGTTCACACCAGCACTTAATCCACAGAGCGCGCCAGATGACAAGTTAGAATCCTGTAACCACTTCTCATAACATGGCGTGTTTGGTAACAAATTTGCCGTGGGTTTTGGGAGCTTGTGAGTTCAAATCACATATGAGGTGCCTGTTGATTTTTTTTCTGCAGTACTTCTAAAGCACTGAATGGTGTGACAGTAAAGCCAAAACAATTATCAGGTTTAAAAAATCCATGCTTAGTTCTGAATTGATCGAGGCATACTTGAATTTGATTAGTATTTGTGTTACTTTGCTTTTGTGCCTAACACCTACGTGACTTGAATTTTCTTGTTCTTTGTTTAAGTTGTCCTGAATCAAATGTACATACCTTATTGTTGCATTTAAGCTTTAGTAATAGACTTGAGGGGGCTTGGACAGGATCACGCAGGAAAACAAAAAAACTATGAAAAAGTTACAGAAAATTTACCCAAAGTCCCCACTCCATCATGTCCATATATTCATAATATATAGGCTAAACCATAAGAATCTCAGCAAAGATTTTGGAGGGAGTTGCAGAAGGTGCCATGATCTTGTTATCTATATTTGATGTACCTTGATACATTATTGTCAAATGTGCTATTATTATAAGAACTAGTTGTTATTATTATTGGGAGAAAAGGGTTCAAGAGTGGATAAATGTATATGGGCCAAGCAGAAGGGTCATTGGTCAAGGGAGCCAATAGCTGATTTCCAGGGCTCTGGACAATCCTTGTGTCCTCAATGCCCTGGCTATCAAAACAAATGTATAAGATGCGAGTAACATGAATTGAAGGGGTCTTTAACATTTTTGCTTCATCAACTGAAACAATGTTAGGGATTAATGATATTATGGAGCATCACACTAATTCTAGTAGCAGGTTATACTTTATTGGCTTTCTCCTCAGTCTGCACAAGCACACATCTGACATGTCTGAGTGTATATGTATATTGTGCATCACCTGATGTTTTTCTACAAGACTAATAATGGACGCCGCTCTTGCTAGGATATTTTCATCATGTTTACCGCAGTAGTCTGAGAGTCTGAGAGGGGTGGTCAGTCGTGTCATTCCAAAAAGCATGAAGCGGAATCCTCTCCAAGCCTTTCATCATTGTTTTGTCCCAGTATGTCCCAGGTCCCGTGAGAAATCTAAGAGGTGTGGAGAGTTTTTTTTAAAAAGTCCACTGGAAGAGGAAAAAAAAGGTAATGACCTCTTGATTGGCAGTGTCCCGGCGGCATTAATGGTTGGTAAACAGCAACCCGCTCCTAACAGAGCTGACAACCCTCATCCGACCATCTGACAAGAACTTGATGACTTTCTCAGGCAGGTGCATTCTCATGGGGGTAATGCCATGGATCGTCTTCAGGTGTAAATGGTCTGTTTTCTCGCTTGCAGAATAGGGACATGTCAACCAGAGTGTTCATAATTAGAGGGTGACACATATTTTTAAATCAACAGATATTTGAATGCTCTTTTTTTCTATCTCTGGTAAAGAGACAAATGTAATAAGGCACTTGAGAGGTATAACCCTCTGTCTTGAAAAAAAATCAATGAAGCAAAGACAACAGAAGAAGATGAAGACACACTAACTATACAACATTGATGTATTTCAATGAAGAGCTAAATTACACTAATTTACTTCTGAAAAGACTCTGTTTGTATTCGACACCCTCTCTCAAATAATCACAATTGAGAAGAGGAGAAAAATGATAATGGATCCTAACTGTCAATCCTTTTTATACTATAAACCATGATTTTTTTTCTCCTATTCTGGTAGCACTCTGCACCTTTGACCTGTAATGTCCCTTTTTGTCTCACTCGGCCAGACCTTATCAGTTCCTTTTCATCTTAAATAGAGCTAAAAATCATAGTTTTTTTGAAAACTGATACAGCAAGGTTTCTGTTGAACTAACTCATCCGATGTCATTATATCTCAATAATTTTGGTTGTGTCATTTTGAGGTATATTGCAGTGTAGTGTGCTTTTTAGGTTACCTGGCGGATACACGCTTACCATTGACTAAAAAAATGGTGGAGCATGGCAGACATTAGCCGTGTGCAGATGTTGGTGACCCATTTGTCAAATAGATTTTCAGTCACTTTTTTGCGAAGATAATAACCAATAAATCTATAGTACCAGACGTTTTATTATACATCATCCTGTTTTGTAGATATACTGGTATACTTCATATATGACACCAACTATTGAACTTCTTAACCCCTATACCTAGCATAAGCTAATCAGGGAAAAATGATGGTACCATCCTGTTGCAGAAAGGTTACATTGTCTGACAATTTGTCCATTGTTTTAAAAGACAATATGACATGCAGAAAAGATTTGGCAGTGAGAAAAACAAAGCCACATATGCAACATCGAAATCAATGTGTGTTTGCTTATCATGTTATGAGTAATTGGACTTAATGAAATCTAATTTCAAACAAGAGATGGATATACAGCCAAATATTTCAAAATAAAATGGAAGGGGAAAACAGGAAGAAACAACAGCTCACATATCATACATGTCATATGGGTCGTCTGGTCCCTGACCTGCCATGCTTGATCCAAAGTGCAAGCTTTACCAGACGGCTCAAGCTTATATTACAAGCCTCTCAGTCTAGCCATCTTGTACTCTATGTCAAGCCTTGGACATACCAATATGTTAATATTTTATGAAGGATGCATTTATGCACTGTGTCAATTGTCACGCTCTGATTGGTATAAAGATACCGATGTATCATTAATCGGTAACCATCAGGACCAATTGTCCATAATTTTCTTTTTGATGATAAGATATATGGAATTTAAACAAGTAACACATTTAGAGAATGTTAGTACACGTATTCAAATTTACTAATAAGGAGACGTCTGTAGATTTGAGGACATGAATTAAATCAATTCTAATAAAGCTGCCTTTGTAATTTTCAAATTGAAGGTACAAACAGAAGAGGAACAATGGGTTCTGTTTCCTGTCTTTTAGGATCTTCATCCTTTGAGTTTATGGAAGCCATAGCATCTGTTGCCCTAGTAACTAGTCATGGCGTGAGCCCCTTCAAAATGTTCCTACAGCCTAGACCTTGGGCTAAGATTTTCTATATTGCCTTGGACATGAAATTCGACTGAGGACCTGGGTCCAATTTCATGGCTCTGCTTACCATAAGCAAAGATATCAGCACTTACAGAAGCCGGGAGTTTCGTGCTTACATCTAGCAGGGAATTTTTGCTTGTGCCCGTGCATACTCAATGTTACTTGGCATTCTTTGCTTACACAGATAGCACAGAAATTCAGCGCTTGCACAGTAAGCAGAGAATGGTGATCGTAAGGGCAGATTTCGGCGGTAAGCAGAGCCATGAAATTCGGCTCTGCTGGTTTGGTGTGAGGTTGTGGGATTGGCTCAGAATTTCTCAATACACAAATCTGTTCAAAGATATTAATTGACTGTATTATTCCTTGTTCGCACAAAGTAATATTATATCTTTCACATTTGTACACAAAGTTTTCATATGACACAGAGTAAACCCTATTCATCCTGAAACCATCTTTTTTTCTTACATACCTCATCAGACTTTCAAATCCATACACTATGACGCCTTGGACCATGTGGACACTATCACTTCTCTCATATCGCTTTCCGGGATTTAAGAAGTTAAAAGGTTTATAATAAACTTGGCCTCTGCATTTCAAATCTCGATATAAATTCATTCCAGACATTGAATATGCTTGGAGGACATGAAGTGTATTGAGCTTTAAAGGGGTAATACAGCATTGGTTCGAGGAAAAGGTAGATATATACTCAAATCTAGTAAAAAATACACAAGGGAAACTGACTGGGTACCCCTAAACAAAGATATTGACCAAATAGGAAGACCGCAAACACAGGCCTAGATATAGTTCATTTTGTGCGCTGGCATATTAATCTGGAGGTTGCTGGTTCAACTCCCACTCTAGTCAATATTTCTTTGGTCAACCCCAAATTATATACTTAAATCATTAAACTTTCAAGAAAATATTCTAAAAGTTAATAGGAACATTTTTTTGATATGTGTTTGCTTTTTTGAGCCAACGGGAAAAGACCTTGTATTGCATTTTGCTTTTACTTGCTTAATTTTACTGTTTTTTTCCCCTGAGATTCATGGGAATTAACAGGAGGAGGAAGGAAATCAAGTAAATTTGTCCTAAGAGTAATCGAAAGCTAGCCTTTCAGTTTCCAAGGCTGCTCTGCAGCTTTAAAGATTCTGAAATCAGTTTTCTGTAACTGACTCCTACTTTGAGTGGTGTTACTTTTTTTCATTTTAAAACCACTAATGCTTTAAAGCAAAATTGGAGTCGCCAGTTTATAAGATAGTGTCTAGAAGAGATTTGAGACTGACAAGAACCACTGGTTTCATTTTCAGAAATGGGACAATCTAGATAATTAAAAAGTGCAAGTCATACTTGAAACACCAACAGCATGTCATAGGATATGAAGGTTGTGTATCGGTTGAGTTTAGAGTGTCCCACTTTGGGTGGACTGCTAATAGGCAGAGATTATTTTATTAAAGGCATGATACTCTTCGACCAATTTTGGAGTTAATTCTTGTGTGTACATTTTGCCTTCCAAACTGATGGACAGGATAGGTGCTGGTAAGTGTTCTGCTTGTCAATATGCCAAAGTGCAAACACACACAGACACACACACATTGTTTGCAACACTTGATTTCTCATATCACTTTGAAAAATCAAAATAAGCACTTTAAAATGAACATGCACGAAATCCTGCTACAAAACATAAACATTGTACTTGATGAGCCAAGCGGAGGAAGGTTGTCTCTGCGTGTTTATTATTGGAACCCTAGGATTGGAATTGAATTCAAAAACCAATTGGGAGACCCAATTCCAAGGGTCAAGTCCACAGTCCCGGCTGATATGTTTGAGTGACACTAAAAACATGAGTCGGGTGATGGGGTCAAAGTACATGTTCAAGTTTTACCCGAAAAATCTGTATATTGATAATATTGATAATGTTTATAGTGGGGGCAACTGCGCCTGGACAATCCTGCAAGCTTTGTTTACAAGTACACAGTTCACTGGAGGCAAAACAGAAAATCTGAGTTTATGGAGGTTGTACCGCCTAATTTTTTAGTTGATATAAAAACATTTGTTTTTCTCACCAACCTGCTTTTATGTAATTTTCTCATAACCCTTTGTACTTTTTCTGTATTCCACACTGCACTTTTAGAATTGGTTGTGCATAATTATAAATAAATTTTTACTGAATGAATGAATGAAGAAAGGGGCCACTTCTCAAAAATTGGTAAGCTGTTGTTTTTTAAAGGTTTTTTTTACAGTTATTAACTTTATGCCTCAATTATTAAAGCAAACAAGAGGAAATTTATCTTACCAGTGTAGTATTTTGCTTGTTACTCGTTAAACAAGCTTGTGACATGGTCTAAATGCTGATGTCTATATTGCCAGGCAAGGAAATACACCTTTTTTGTTTAAATGACAGGATTTTAGAATTGTTTATATTTTTGTATTAAACCAGCGCAATTTTAGAAAATATTAAGCTTTAAAAGAACATAAAATAATTTCATTTTAGTAGCATATCTTTAAGCTTAGAGATAATATTTGATAGGAAACACATCTGGTTACTGGTGTTAACTGGTATTACGTTGCATTTCTAGCATCCCTAGACGCTGATGCATTTTATTAGGCTGTTAGAATTAAAGGTATACAACATGGGGTTGTAATGGTTGACAAATACAACAATTCCTGAACAATTTTCAATCTGGAAACTGTACTTTTTCTGAATGTGAGATACCATTGCCCTGAGAACTATTTTCATCTGCAATTATGAAAATGTGCTACGAACCCCCCCCCCCCCCCCACACACACCCCAAACACTCATTAGTTTGTTATGAAAGTCTGCCAAATCAAAATAACAACATTACATGTGCATGAAATCCTTGACGAAACACACGTTTTTATTTTTTTTTCTGCATTGAAAACTTTATCACCAACTTTGATGACATTTTAATACACAAGTTTGCTGATTCCTTAGGGATGAAATGTTTCTTCCAAATGCACACGATGTACTATACCTTTAAGTTACTCAATAAAAAGATTTGCTTCGCTGTTAAACGAAACAGCTGTCATGTGAATCACTTATCTTAATGTAGGTGTGAGGCGCTTTGTAAGATCTGTCATACTTATTAAACCTAAACGCCAATATGCCATAAGCATGCTGCTCCAACAGCAGGCATCATTCCTTGCACGTGCATTGAACAAAAACCTGACTTTTTCTAAGCTCTGATATTGCTGTGATTCATTGCAATTTTCTCTATCAGGCTAGACAGAGTTGTATGTCTTAAGACAAGTAAAATAAGTCTCCTCCTCAGATCAAAGGGTCGTGGTTTGGGTCCTGGAGCTGCAGATCTTGACTTCAACATACACAAAAAAAAACCAAAACAACTTGTACTTTATTATCTATGTACTTAATATTATCTGAACTGTAACGCCTTCAAGAGTAATGAATCAGCACTGGTTTATTTTGAGGTTTTTTTCCAATACTTTGGTTGAAAACTTGTCATTGTTTTTGCGTATAGAAGGAAGAAAATAAAAGTCAATTTTCAGAGTATGAACAAGATATAATTCAACATGCATTTGGTATAAGCATGGAGAAAGGAACACATGTGTTTCCTTTCTCCATGGTATAAGTAAAGATGCAGCCTGATCTCTAGTAAAAGGAAAAATTACTTCATTTCATCCAATTGTCTCAAATTTCAGAAAACATTTGGGTGAGTTTAGTGAATACATGAATTATACATTGCAACCCAGATACATGGTGGAGTGCGACCATTATGCCAGCTCCATTCCCTGGGAAACTCAATATGGAGCATACACTGTAGATGCTCTGTCTGAATGTCTGGACAGGAGCTTGAAGTTGGCACTTGATCAAGTCTGCTAACCTCTACTGTAAAGGCCACAGACTGTGGGGTGGTGGGGGGTGGGGTGGTGGGGGGGGGGGGGGGCTTATTAAGTTACTGACATGGACCACAAACAAAATTTATGGATGTTTAGTTAAACATTGAATTAGTTTTCAGTCATTTGGATTATTTAGTTCTGTAGGCTATCTGAAGAAAAAAATTCAGATTGCACTTTTAGAAAGATCAGCCATTTAATTTTTCCTTTAACATTTTGAAAATGTAGAAATGTCTGTGTGGTGACTAACCTGGCTGCCTTAATCTTACAAATACAGTGGTGTGGGGGTTAGGGAAGGCAAGGTAGGGCACATGCCCAAGATGTCGCCTTTGGGAGGAGGGGCGTCAGAACCACCAAGGCTAGTTTGAGTGCTTGTTTTTTCTTACAGTGGATGTGTGGGTGTCGGTTGTGGTTATTAGCATAAACATCTCAAAATGATGCCAAGATTTTCAAAGACAAAGTAACAAATCCTTTAACTTCCCTTCCACCCCCCCCCCCCTCATACCACCCCAGGCATTCCCAGGGACCCTCACTACCTTCTTTGCAAGTACATTCATGTACAAAGAACTGACCCAGAAAGTAGAGAAAATTACACACAGGAGTTGCTGATCAGGTTACACCAGGACGTTAGAAAGGTGAAGGACGCTCTAAGGTCGTATAAGGATACGAAATAGTAATGATAATAGTGGCAGTGGAGTGTAAAATGTAATTATTCTTTTTTACAGTTGGTAGGATCTATCAAGGACTTGTGAACTTATTATCATACATGAACCGTAAGAATTATCTTAATATTTATATTAACTTAATTTATATATTTTTAAGGTGCTTGTGATTTGGAGGACTTTATTTTGGAATAGGAGAAACTGCTACAAGCTTATGACAATAAGTTATTTGTTTTATTAGAAGGCAATCTGAAAACGAAAAAAATTCTCTCTCACTATTTCAAAGTTGATCTATACATAATTGTTAATTTATAAAATCGACTAACAGGAAACAGAAAGAGTTCATAGTGCCTTTACAAATTTGCAGCGATTGTTTTTTTTTCTTCAAGGTATCCTGCCGATATTGTTTTTCTTTTCATAAAACATATTTAGGCTGGTGCTACATTTCTGTGGCATGCAGTTCTTGGAGCCAGTTGTGAGGTGGTTGGGCGTCATTATCCATTTACACTAGTAAAGAAAATAACATCTAGTAACTTAATCACATGGGCCTACGTGACTCAAATGAAAGGTACCCAGAGCTTAGCAACGGTGAAAAGCATCGCTTTCAATTAACCACAGTACCGGTACATTCCATTGTGTCTGTGGGGTGAACTTTGTTCGACATGGCAACCACGAAATAGCATGCAAGGCATAGGCTATAGATGATCAGTTGTTTGATCTGAAAAACGTGATTTCTAAATGGTGACATTTTGTTGTTGCTGTGGTGAAAGTGAAATTATTTCACAACTTTGTGACTTTTGCCATCACCTCATAAAAGTCTTAAGTAGAGCGCTGGTTTTCTTTTGAGTAGAAACAGAAATTAAAACAATTGGAAAAACGATTATGTTTGTTTTTGCTGTTACATGTAGCGTAGCTACTGTGAGAGTGATCTACTTGGCAGGGACCCTGCCAGTACAGAGCTTTCTGTTCTTATAAAAGTTTGTTTAACATTTTGTTTGGGCATGAGTTAACAATAAGTTTTTAACAATTTCTGATGACATATTTTTCCTTGAATTAAATAGTGGTCCACACATGTCATATCTTCTATAGACTCTTCTGTAATAACCTCTTCTTTTTTTCAATAACTTAAATGTGTTTTTAAATATTTAGAGATGTAGGTTTTGTTTTCACAGGTGGGCAAACAGTTTGACTGTTACCGTGCCGAAAGAATAGTCGATATAAACAAACCAAGGTGGCGACATCCAATCTCTCTCATGCAGACAATAGTCACCTATAATTTTCACCACTGGGTTTTGGTAAGGAGATAATAATATACCTTTATCGAGTTACAATTGTCTAGGTTTTAATCCTTTCAACTAGGTGTAATGAAACTGAGGCTGTGAGGGAAAAACACTCTTGTACTAGAGTGAGCCTTTAGGCGATATCTGACAAAGATGGCCATGCTGTGATATTCCGGGCTACAAACTTTGGAACTTGAAATCATACTCTGAGATATTTTCTAGATAAAAAACAACAACATTTATCAGACATTAGCCATTTTTAAAAAAATTTTTTAAACAAAGTGAAACATTGAGTAATATTGCTGTAACTTATACATTTCTTGCTGTGAAACAACTTTGTCTTGGGTAATACGTGTGTGTTATAAAATGGAGATTAGTTTTCTCACGGTGAACCCACAAGATTGAGGACAGTTGTAACACAGAGGTGGGAACACCTCTATGGCATGTCTTACTTGTTGGTGCAAAAGCTGATGTCCCAAGGCTTTATTTCTCCCTCTCGGAGAGAGCTTATGGCCACAAAAATGCTGCTAAACTTAAAAAAATCACTGGAAAAGACCTGACGGTCATGTCCAGCAAGCCAACAATGCTCAATTTTCTCTTCCCCATGTACCCCGGGGAATGTTGCCCATGACTGTACATATTGACCTTTCTGGCAATACTAATGTAAAATGTAGATTATGAATCATGTTCTCTAGACAGCTGGGGTGAAAAGAGCTAGCATTCCACATTCTCTGCAAATCTATGTGTTGTTTTAGTGATCTGCTTGCTAGAAACACAACTTAGAGAGGTCGCTGTCTCCCCCTGAAAACATCTCTTCAGTGGCAGATAAATCATAAGTAGCAGTGAATAATGCCGTGTTTGAATTGGGGGCTATGTTTATGCCACATCGGTGTGTCGTCATGGACGTTCTTACATGTAGTACCTGTTGTACATGTGGCTGTAGACGATGCCGCCATTTTGGATATGGCTCTGACTGTACATCAGCTGAAGTTTAACAAAACAGCTTAATAAAAACAAGCCATCTTTGTCCGATATCCTGTATAAACATCTAGAAATGAGAGTTCTAATCTGCATTTCAATAGAACAGGACCAGACTGTTTCCCTTCCAGCCTCAGTTTGGTGACACTGGAGTACACAAGTTTGGCAGCAATATGATAGGATGACCCCTGACCTCATGTGCTCTCATACAGGGAACAGCAGTGAATGCCAACATTACACCAGACTAATTGCATAGACCAGCCCAGTATATTTTCAACTACTGGGCCTATAATGTCTAGCTTAAAAATAGCACTACATGTATATGCCCAATTGTGCATTTACCTGTATAGTATAATGCAGGTCTGCTGATATTTCACCGAGGCAATGTAGGCAATTGCCTCCATGCCCCTGGGGATTGCCTTGGTGCCTCTTGAAATGTTCTATTATTAGAAAAGTAAAATTCTCTCATTGTGATGCCCTTTTTACCAAGGAAAAAATGACCTGCCCTTACAAGAACAAAGTCTCAGACTTAAAAGTCTTAAAATAGTCTTTAGTTTTGGCCCAGTCTGTTTGAAATCCCTATATAGCAGTCTGTGCAAAAAGGATTTAATTTGAACATTTCCGAGGGCTATGACTTCTAGCCCCGAGGCAACTGCTTTCTAAAACTGTAGTTTACAGTTATAGTCACAATTTCAGAACTCCGAAGAAGCCATGTGCCGTTTCACGATTAAACAAAATGGAAGATACAACAAACTTACGGGGCCCTATGCTACCAAGTCAATGACTCATCGGTACTTCATTCAATCCATACTCTAAATCTGAAATTTATATCTTTTATTAAAAGCAGAAGGTAAAATTTGTGAGGTTTTTAAGGAAGGTGTATAAACGAACACGGTAACAATCACCTTTTTACAGTCCAAATATTCATTATTTAAATTGTTTGTCTAACAAATGGCTCAACTATTTTCTTACAAGCCTCACTTAGGTTTATTTCAATTGAATGGCAGACAAACAAAATGGCAGCCCCTTTGTAAAGGTTTTCGACTATAATAAAATGATTGAAAAATATATTTTCAAAGTATTTCATTTTGCTCAAGCAACTCTACAGAAAACATACATGTACATGTACATGTACTATGGTTTAAAAAACAAAACAAAGAAGCAGTCAAAATTTTACATTGACCGAGTCACATCAACAGAGGGCGGTATTCATACTAGTGAGAGTGCATTTGCCACTTGGTAACACAGTTTGAGCAGTATACAAAAATGCCATGATTCTTTTCAAAGAAATAATTTAAAGTATTATGGTATTCTGGCTAAACAACAAAATCATATTAAAGCAACAACTACACGCATACCCACATGATAGACCCCAAGAAGACTTATCAAATAATAAACCACAAGGGAACTGACTGGATAAATTTAATTCAAATTTTAGTTGAATAACAAGACTTGTACGACTGGCCTCACACTGGGACTTGGTAGTTTGTAGAAACTGGGCGTGAGTACTGAATTAACCAAACTCCGCTATGACACAGATCTTTGGAGAATTGGGTCGGCAGGATCTCTGGGTGTGTGAAGAGGGGAGGGGGTAATTTTTAACAGATCATAACAAATCGTCTAGCCTTAGTACAAGACAGTCATCAAATACCTCCCCTTGCGTATCCATGCCTCCATGTACAACCAGGACTAAACAGTCTCCTTGGTTACCAGCTAATGGGTAGGCAGGATCTCTGGGTGTGTGAAGAGGGGAGGGGGTAATTTTTAACAGATCATAACAAATCGTCTAGCCTTAGTACAAGACAGTCATCAAATACCTCCCCTTGCGTATCCATGCCTCTATGTACAACCAGGACAAAACAGTCTCCTTGGTTACCAGCTAATGGGTAGGCAGGATCTTTGGGTGTGTGAAGAGGGGAGGGGGTAATTTTTAACAGATCATAACAAATCGTCTAGCCTTAGTACAAGACAGTCATCAAATACCTCCCCTTGTGTATCCATGCCTCCATGTACAACCAGGACTAAACAGTTTCCTTGGTTACCAGCTACTGACCCCTGGGTACTCAATGCAACAGTGCCCTCCTCTGGTGGGAAAACACCAACTATGGTGCCAGAGGTTGAAGCACAAGCACCCTCTGTTGGTAATGTTCTGTTTTTGCCAGCATTGTCCCCCGTTGAGTCTGTTGGAGCTGGTTCGGATCCTACGATTGTTGAATTCACATCATTGCTGGGTGTCTCGGTTCCAGCTGTGTCTAAGGTGGCTGCGTTAGCGACAGGAAACAGAGTTTCTGAAGCAGGGACCTGGGCATCATCTGTTGGTTGGTCATAGTACAGCCGTGCAGTGCACATCGCAAAGTCCAGTCGGCACGCAGGAGGTGCGCCCTCTATCTTTACTTGTCGCCACCGGGAATTTGCTGTAGTGCGAGAAACAACACACATTTGAAAAAGCTTTCAGATTATTTCTTCCACAACACTCAATCTTCCTGAGACATGTAGGAAATCTTGGACAACATTTTACAAGTTTATCACAATCGCATACAACGCCTCAAAATGACGCCAGCGTTTTTGTTAAATGTTTCTTTTGTTAATTTTATACAGTTTTCAAATAGCATTCGTTTTCCTTTCTTGTGTTTCTAAGTATAACTTTTGAGAAACAAACAAATGACAAGTTTATCTTTCAAAATTACAAAACTTTTCTTCAATACAATATATCTGAATGTAAAAGTTAGTGCTGCTACATGTATTATCTTAAAATGTATCAACTATTTTAAGGGGGGGGGGTCATAACTGAGAGGACAATTTCTATTGGTACTTACAAGTATCAAACATGTAGGCAACGTCTAATGCTCCATTTTGTGACATCCCACCAAATACAAAGATCTTATTGCCCACGGCAACAGCCCCATGGGCAGTGCATCCTAGCGGTATGTCTCCTTTGCAACGAACTTGTTTCCATGTTAATGTTCCTTTAAAAAAATATATAAAAAATAAAAAACATCAAAAACGGTCATCTGATGAAAAACCTTACAAAACTGCCAAATTAAAAAAAAAGACTTGGCGACTTGACATCGGAGCAGTTCACACTCATTCAACCTTGCATTGTACTGCACAGAAAAATGAACCTTACTTTAAAAACAAATTTTATTGGCAGACTAAATTTACACTATTTAGAACGCGTTTGTACAACACACCAAAAGACCTTAAAATGACCTTTGAAAATGTATTGCATTACACATAATTTAATACAGGGCTTAACAATGCTGGGGTTGACAATGCCAGCGAAAAAGCAGGAATTTATGTCAAAACATTGGTGCATAATTCACACCATTTGAACGTACCACGTCTTACGGCTACAAAGCATGTTCATTCGCAGCTCCTAAAATGTGGAGTGCTCTTCCATACTTGCTTTGATCAACCGACTCTCTGAATAGCCTAACAACCAAACTCAGATCGCTATTGTTTCATCCTCTCTTATGCCTTACCTATGGAGCTAGACACCTCTCTCCAGTTTATTTTATTGTTGTTCGTTGTGTTTTTTTATATCTGTATCGAGATTTCCGTCAGTTATGTTTCGCACGTCATAAGTTTTGTTTATTACTATTATTTTGTATTATTCCCTTCAAAAGAGGAACAGCAAGAAAGTTGGCAATGACTGGCATTAGCGTACACTTGAAAAAGGGTTCCATCAGTGAATCCCAACCCATCAGATAAAAATGACAAATAAATACAAAGATTTGATCCCCTTTGCAATGCTGCTTCCTGACCAGGTTGTATCGTGAACTGGGTGTGATCCATGGCTATAGGGCAGTACATGGTTTTATGCCAACATCAGCGATGAGATTGTATGACAGTGAAAAATCCTTAAATTTGGAGAACAATTTCCTCTTGGTGTGGAAATGAAGCTCCCTGAATGTGTACAGAATGTTACATTTTTAGAAGTTTACAGACTCTCTACATCATTTCAAATAGATATCTGAAGGTCTGGTCATAACAAACGCCAAGACTTTTCATCTCTGTGATGGTAAATTTGCCTTTTTCAAGAAAACCTAAAAGTGCAGGGAGATCAGTGAAAAATCCTGAAATCTGGAAAAATACTAACAGATCACACTCCTGCAACATTAGGCTTAGTAAGCTCAGTTGGTGGAACACCGGCACGTAAACCTGGAAGTCGCAGGTTCAAGTCCTGCTCCAGCCAATTTGTCTTTGTTAACCTCAACAATTGTTTCCATTATTACCCAGTAATTTTCTCTTGTGGTTTTATTACTAAATTACACAAAGATAACACCCGAACGAGCTTACTTGTGTCAAACTCATGCATATCATTGAAGAAAGTCTCTCGTGCCATTCCACCATGCAGGTATATTTTGTTTCCCACGGCAACCATCACATGACCATGACGACAAGTTGGCTTTTTTCCTTTGACATCTGGATTTGTCCATGCCATCCTCACTAAAAGTTTGAAAACAGAAATATTTTGAGGGTTAAAAAAAATGTCTAAAATAAACTTGTACTACGCAAACATTTGGTGGCTCAGTATCCAATAATCGTATCAATTAAGCCCTGCACACCATGGCCCAATTTCATAGCGCTGCTTAACGGTAAGCAAATTTTTGTGCTAACAATAGCAGAAAAATTTGCTTAAGCCTAAGCGTATTTCACAGGTTAGCAAGGAAATTAGGCAGCCATCTTGCACATTCACCATGGGTTTGCATTGTTACGTCATTCATTTTCATACAGTAAGCACCGGAAGGTTAGCATGCCTTTTCATGTGCTTACGGTTAGCAGCGCTATGAAATGGAAATCACACAGTAAGCACAAAATTGGCCGTTAAGCAGCTCTATGAAATTGAGCCCTGATCACCTGACAATCAGTGATGCCCATGTAAGTAATGTGTATGCCACTAACATGGTCTTGATATGCTCTATGCCTGAAGCGGGGCATGACGCAGCAGTCCGAATGGCAACAACTTGTATATTATTTTGTAGTGGGATTTTAGCGCGTCAGACTTTGTTGGGCTTTTGGGCACGTGCTCGCAGTTTTGATTGGTCAATGCATTAAGGAGTGGAGCTTGATGGATCAGTCTACTGAGAGACCAACCACCACTGGTTAACATTTACCGACATGCAGCTTGTAAGTACTAAAATGTCAGTTTGTCTTTGTTCAACCCCAAATTCATTTGTTTCCCAGCAATTCCTGCAATGTGTGCGGAAGCTACACAATAAAAATTAACATTTTTTGTAACATTATTTTTGTAGGAATCATAAATTCATAACATGAGTGCTCACCTGCATCGAAGATATAAAGCTGTCTATCACTGACAGGCTCCGCCCCCTGATGACCACCGCAGAACACGTAAAGCTTATCACCACTGGAAGCGCAATTACGACACGTCCTTGGAGAGGGTGGGGTACCGGTGACATTTGCAGTGGTCCACTTTCCTTCATCTGTAAAAGATTAGTCAATCTATTTAAAAACCAGTAGGGAACAGACCCTTGCTACTAATACCTTGTTCAAGTTTCTGGTATGTTACGGCAAATATGAATACTGATTCTTGTAAAACAATTAAGGGGGCTGGACTATTTTGTAAAAATACATGATGTGTAACTGATTACAGATTCGTGGGTAAATCATTATCAGTGGTTAAGTGTGTACATGTTAAATGCACTGCGATGCTCCTGCTGTATGATTGGTTAAATTTTTGTGATGTATTTAGCGCAAGGGCCTTCTGTTGCAAGATCTTGGGTAGCCTTTGTAAGGTGGAGCAAACTTAATAGATGTTAAATTTTGCATCGGGGATAAAGAATATTATTTGGTTTTTACCCATACACCATGTGTGTGAAGCACTGAATACTCAGTACTCTTGGGTCCTGTGAAAAAAATTCCACCGGCATATTACTCGGGTGGGATTCGAACACACGACCATTGCCATTCTAGAGCAGATGTCTTACCAACTATTCCACCGAGATTGCTCGGTAACTAGAGGCAGTGCAGCAAACTATTGATCTTACCAAGGTCCAGCACCTGGATGTCATTCATGTTTCTCCCTTGGTCTGCACCGCAGAAAACAAAGATCTTGCTTGTTTGACTGACTGGTTGGAAGACCGCATGCTCATATCTTGGCCTAAGGCCACTGTAGTCTGGTGTAGTCCACTGGTAAGAATCTGTACCCATTAAAAAAAAAAAAAAAAAAAAAACAACTTTAAATTGATTTCATTTATTAATTCTGGTTGTACAGCCAAGGACTCTCAGAAAAGCGAACTAAATCACTATGGAAATGGGCAATATATATAGTCACCCGGCCTCACCCCCCCCCCCAACAGTGTCTTTAGCCAGAGACCCACCTGAATCCTCCAATATCACCCACGCGGGGGTAACTCAACATCAAATTGTTTGGTCTTAAAGAATGTCTGCCTGGCCCAGTGATAAGCAAATTTGTTATTTGGGCCTACAGTCAGCCAATCCTTCCAAATCAGACAACTTCCTGAAGAGGATTTTGGGTAGACTTGGGATGGTTTAACATAACATAAAATCCAAACTTCAAAAATTCTTCATACCGAGATCCAACAGATACGAATCTCCATACGCTCCGCTGGGGTCAGCACCCCCTATGACCAGAAGCCTGCCCTTATCATCGGCAGTCTTTCCGGGGATGTAAGAACAGGTATGACCAACCCTCATGCTGGGCTGTTGGCCCATCGATGATATCACATACCATATACCCGGCTGGGGGCAATCCCCTGGTCCAAGGACAGGATTCAACTCCATTGCTTCGGCCGACCTGCATAATACAAAGAAAATTTAAATGATTTTTATTTGGTGTTTCCCTTACACCGATGCGTATTAATAAGCACTGTATAATAAGTGCTCTCCCGAGCTCTGTGAAATAAATCCACATCACTCGGGTGGAATTCGAACCCATGACCTTTGCATTGCTAGAGCAGATGTCTTACCACTAGACCACCGAGCTAGCCCGATGGTAAAAACCAAAATTAATATTCTTTATCCCCGATGCAAAATTAACATCTATTAAATCGTTGCGGTACCCGCTGCTAAAATATAGGATTCGAACTGCCTCTAGCTACCGGGCAATCTCGGTGGTCTAGTTGGTAAGACACTGCTATAGAATGCAAAGGTCGTGGGTTCGAATCCCACCCGAGTATTATGCCTGTGATTTTTTTCACAGAACTCGGGAAAGTACTGAGTATACAGTGCTAACACACATCGGTGTAGGGTAAAAACCAAAATTAATATTCTTTATCCCCGATGCAAAATTAACATCTACTATTAAACTGTTTTCCATTTGTGTTTTTTTTTTCCCCCTTTTAAGAGTGTTTCCAAATTAAACTTGACTTTTTTCGCTGGAGAAAGGAAGGGCCTATTATAATTTTTGTTTTTGTTTATATGGAAATTGTCCTCAGTTTAACTTAAGTGTAAATTTGTGTGAATATTTTTGTAAAGAAGTTTTGAAATTAAATCAATTTAGAAAACTGAAAGCTTGGTGTGTGTACGAGCTGGTTGTGTACGAGTGGGTGGGTGGGCGCACGAATTGACCAACTGTCACTGCACTGGCGTCCCTCTTCTCTTCCTTCCTAGTAGTAGTACTACCTGTGTCGTCGGGAGGATGGAGGGTTACAAATCTTAACTTTTTCAAATTGAACTACTTTTACAAAAACAAAACAATCTTTCCGTAGTGTTTACTTATGACTGTGTGCTTTTGTTTTAATTAGTAAATATTTCACATCATCTTTCCAATTTCTGACCAAGGGCGAGCAAGTCTTGAAAAAAATATATCTTACATAATAGGCCCAAAATACCATTCTGCGCGTGGTCCATCAGAAAAAGAAAAAAAAAATGTAAAAAACATTTCACCGTTTGTTCGCTATTCTTTTATTTGAACAAAATTGTAATGAAAAAAATTAAATAAAAAAAGTGGTGTATATTTTCATATTTTGTTGCATATTTCTAATGAACAGTCAATCAAAAAGTGGAGGGGACATCTGATATGCTGTCCCCTCCAGTCTAAAAAGTGAGGGGGACATGTCCCCCCTGTCCCCTACTCCTAGAACTATTCGGTTCGTTCCGCTATCGTCTCCCCGTCGGGGAGACGATAGCGGAACGAACCGAATAGTTCTAGGAGTATCCCCCACCCATCGACGACGCCCTTGTTTCTGACACTAATTCTGATACTTGAATGTAAATTGAAAAATAGGGAAATGAAACCATGTGAAAACTAAATGCAACACAAAAACATACCTGATTGTTGTTCGAATGTGAAATTTAAGTAAATCCTGCCTTTTCCTTTTTCCAAATGTTGTGAGTCGTTTCAACAGCGCCGCCGCCGCGCGCCTCTCCTCTTTAGCTTTGCCAGGCAACAGAAGCTAGCCGCATATTGGGCCAGAAATTCCAACCACGGAAGGACCAGCCGCTTATTCGACGTCGTGAATTGATTGGCATTGGGATCAATCCAAAATGGCCGCGGTCAGTAAACATCGATTGAAGTAAATCAGAGGAAATAGACAAATTAATTCTTTAAATATCTTTTTAAAGCTTTATTTATTTAAATATCAAAAGCACCCAGGTCAAGCTAAGAGGTAAGTGAACACATTGAGCTGGGTTAAACCGCCGACGCGCCCGTAGGGAATGCGCCTTGAATTTGTTATCGGTAAGCTTTTAAAAAAATGTGACCGGACGTGTGGCCAGGATTCAGTTTGGCCACATAAGTGGGGCTATTTGACGCATTGCTTCCGAACCGCTCTAGCGCTGGAGAAGTTAGTTTTAAGTGCAGTCAATAACTGTACGATCGACACGACGACGTGACCGCGGCGGGCGCGCGGCTGGTGAGATACTGCAGACTTGTCTAGGTAAGGTGTTCCGCCCCAACTTGACAATCGTCCCAACTACTAGTGTTCGGACTGCTCCCAACTGAACTTGAGTGGGGTTTTTTTTAAGTTGGGGCGCCCCAACTGTATTGCCCCACTTGTGTGGCCAAGCTGAATTCAAGGATTCAGCTTGGCCACAAAAGAAGAAGAAAAAAAGTGGGGCTACAACAACTATATAGTAATATAGAATAGATAGTTATAGTTAGTTAGGATCACAGCAAACACAGAGCACCTCCCCACCCCCTCCTCCTCCATGAATAAACTAAAAACAATAAATAGTAGGAAGTGATGTTATTAAGACCACTTTATACTATGTACTTGAGAACATTTTGAGATTAATTAGAATTTTGGTTTTCCAAGACTAAGACTAAGAGTGGTAAGGGAAATTAAATGCGTATAAGGCCTACTTTGAGACTAAAAACATCACCCAGCTGCCCAGCATGACTCATGAGGTCGCTGTCTGAACCCTAGCTAGGACAGTAATACGCCGAGTTAGCGATCCATTTATGAACGATACTAATCATTCAACCAAATAAGGGTATTTTCCTAACCTCATTTTGGTCATGATCGATCACGTGATCCTGTTGAGGAGAGTCTATGGGCGATCCCAACTATAGTTGGGACGCCCCAACGTTAACACTCGAGTTGGGACCAGTCCCAAATATAGTTGGGACAATTGTCAAGTTGGGACGGAACATTATTGTGTAGATGATGTCCCGCAGAACTAGCTCCATAAATAGGGCCATTCAAGACCCAGTAACTGGGGCGCTGTACTCCTTTTTTCGAAATGTTGACATCTTCAGTCGTACTAGCGCCCCAGCGAATTGTTGTAGATCATCCCTCCCGACACAGCCATCTTTCATATACCGGGCTAGTTGGGTGCCCTGTTTACAGCATTGAGGATGGAGGGTTACGATTATCGCAGCTATGTTCACTCATGGTTTTGGAGTCCTTTCTTTAGGAAATTGTTGCAATTAATTATAAAGTTGGCCCCACTTGTGAGGCCAAGGTCTCTGACTCCAAGCCTTAAGGATTTGGAGACCTTGGCCACACAAGTGGGGCTATTAAAGTATGAATGTCTTTGAATTGATATTGAAAAACACAATTACAAAAGCTCAGTTGCTCTCAAGGACTGCAATTTCACATTACATTTGGATTTCAAAATCTGGGTCCAAAATCTCAACTAAAGTATGTTGCGATTTGCAACTTGGTATATTGACCAGGTAAGTTTATTCATTTGAGCAATTGGTAATGTTTTTGTGAACATTAAAATTGGATCACCAATCCGCCATCAACCAGTTTTTCAGAGAAGAGGGCAGCAAGATTTGTTTTTTTACTCGCACTTATTTATTCTGCACAACTTTCCTCCTAGTTCACATGCACCTAGTTTTCACCACGGCTTTTATATCCAGAAGTGGACTGTTCTGAGTAGTAACAGCAGAGACTATTATTAAATTATCGAATCGGCTTTTAGTTTAAGGCTGCTGTTCATTGTGTATGATCTCCCTAAACTGGAAAAGATACTGTTTGAGAATGTGAACAAAATCCCAAACCAAAAACAAACACACGAACACCAAAAAATGAAATTAATAATGAACAAACCTTACTATTCCTAATTTTTCTGATTGGTTGACTTTACCAGAAATTAATGGAAATTAACTTGCTTATATAAGATTATGTTGAATTGATGTTTTTTGTCTTTGCATTTGGCATAGAGTGTCATCGAAGTAGTCATCATGAAATGCCTTGTGGTTTTTCGAAACCCCAGCATGCCGGATATTGTGCTCCTGAAGGCAGATAAAGCATTCATCAATCACATCAACCAAGAAGCAAGTGCAAGACACATGTTGGTAATTATAGCAACTTTAATATCTATGTCTAACTATTGTAACTGCACTGCAGCCCCTACATAACATTCCCTTTTAACATTCATGTTTAAAAAAAGCAAATACCTACTTTTAAGACTGTGGTTACCACTAGACCACAGATAACCTGTGTTCAACTTGCTCGCTGAAAATATACATTTCATTTAAAAAAAAACCACAACAATATAGTTCATTGAGTTCTAAAGCATTTTTGGTCAACATGAATTAAATTTGCATCACATCTTTTCTTTAGACCAGTGTTGTATGACTCGAGTCCAGGACTCGGACTCGAGTCCGTCTCGAGTCCCAATTTCGGTGACTCGGACTTGACTCGAGTCACGTCTGCAAAAGACTCGGACTCGGACTCGGACTCGACTATCGTTTATTTATTTCAGAAAGGTAGGTAGCCAACAAGGTTTATGGTTTAGAGAAAGTTTCTTTAAATTTGTTGGCTATTAACCTTTCTGAAATAAATAAATCAGTACATAATTGGTTATTTTGAAGAGAAAAAAAATCATTTTAAATCCTTAAAAGATATTCTGGATAAGGGGCAAGGAGTTAAACCTCAAATAAAATTGTAACTGCAGGTACAGAACTTTGTTTAAATTAAATGTGTTTTATATTGTCATTTCCAATGCTTATTTTACAACATTTGGTTTGCCATCAATATTTAAACAAGTGACTCGTGACTCGGACTCGGACTCGGACCAAGTGACTCGTGACTCGGACTCGGACCAAGTGACTCGGACTCGGATTCGGACCTAATGACTCGTGACTCGGACTCGGACTCGACACAGGTGACTCGACTACAAAACTGCTTTAGACACATTTGCTTTTCTTTCTCTGATTGTCCCCATTAACAGGAAGATGAGGCTGATATGGATTATTTGGATATCTCCGTAGCAACTCAGTTTTTCTCACCGATCGTAGCGTCCTATGCAGCGTTGTCAAATGAGCTTCATTCTCCGTACTCATCAATTAAAACTCACAACGACTTTCTATTTGTCCTCAAGCAGGTAAGGATTTACATAGAGCAATGTTGTTGTTAAGTAGGATTTGAAACTTTGCATGGTGGAAGTTTAATTAAGTGAGGTTTGCGGTAACACCATGTGAAAATCTCTGGTAGTTGGGCTGAAGGGGATTAACTGGTAGTTGGGCTGTTCCCGCCTTTGCGCACCCCCGAGCCAAGCCCAACTGCCAGTTAATCCCCTACAAGGCAGTACTTAAGCAGCATCCAGCAACAGAGTCCAGCATTCTCCTGAAGGCGATCAGAACATACTGATCAAAACGTTGAGTCGTTAACCACCGGTTCTTTTCAAAACCAACACTACTCAAAAGAGATTTTCACATGGTGTTACCGCTAACCTCACTTAGTTAATGTTGTTGTTACTCAGTTTAGACTTTGTGTTGGAATGGTGTGGTCATGCCGTGTAGAACACTGCAATCAAGCTCTGAGCTTACCCAGCTGTGATGCCAGCCGTGATCCTTGATTGAGTCACATTAACATTACAGTTTGTCATTCAGCCTAGACGCTAAGCCATAGGTTTAACCCTAGCATTTCTGGTTCACAGCAAGCAGCCATTTCCCCAGGTTTCAGGGATGTGGTTCTCCGTTTTTAACCGGAATTCCGTTTTTTTTGCCCTCAACAAAAAAATAAAAAATCAGGTTTTTTTGCCCCCCCCCAAAAATTTTTTATTATTATTATTTTTTTTTTAAAGATCAAATTCATAAAAAAATGAAGATAAAACCGTATAATAACGCCCAGATTGCAGAGTAGGGCTTTTAAAACCAAAGTTAATATTGGGCTTCATGCTCGCAAGTTTTCGAGATCGCATGCTTTCGCTCTTTGCGCTCAGAGTTCAGGTTTTTTTCTCAACAGCCTATCACATCCCTGAGGTTTCCATTGTCTTTTTTTTAGGCATCCTTGGGTTCATTACCAAAAACAACGATACAATGATAATGGAAATGATAGCCTGTTAAGCATTGGCTTAAAACTGTACAAACATATTATCAAGATCCCTTCATGAACCAGCTAACATGTACAGAGGACAGTCTCCTGATTGGAGTATAATTTTGGAAATCTACAAATCTCTAGACTGGGTTTTAGTTCAAATGTTTTTATTTTTTTAATCTCCTAATATCAGTGCGATGGTTATCTTTACATTGCTGTGAACGGTGATGAGACAGAGTCGGAGCTTTTTCTTCAACGCAAGCTGCAAGTTCTTCAAAGACTTTTGACATTTTACTATGGACCTATATTAGACCAGTGAGTCTCACCAGTTGTTTTAACATGTTCATAAAAGAGAATTTCTATTTGACAGAATTTACCTAAAAATAGAGTGAATATCAAAGTCATGTATGCATTTTGATTTAGTTTTGTCAAATTTCCCACAAATGTATGTGGACAAAATGAAGGTGAATCACCATGAAAGGAGTGTGTTGATCTGCAGGACTGCGGGTGACATTCCTTTACTCTGACACACGATTTATTATGGCTGTAAACTGTCACATATCAATCAAGGTCATTCAGTGTATGTCAACCCAACACTCGCCTGTTCAGACTTTGATAAGCCTGACCCTGTGCTAAGAGTGTGTGGTTTTTTTTGGCTGTGTAATTCTGAATCAAGCAAACTCAGCCCAAACCATGAACTGATTTTTTTGAAAGATTTGGGTCAGTGAGTGTTACTGTTAGGGTGACATTAATTGTTGTTGGTAAGAATGAAGGCAGTCGGGTTGGCTCAGTGGTTTCTGTTCCTGCCTTTCACCTCTGTGGACCCCGGTTCGATACCTGGTCCCAAGCCTTGCATGTGGATTGGGGTTTTCAGACCCTACTCAACTGCGTGGGTTTTTTCCTATAGGGGTTTTCCTCCCAGGTCTAAAAAAAACCCCTGAAATTTCTTCATTATCTTCTTTACACTATTTGGTGTGATGTTTCCATTAGGATGCTTTGCTGACTATATAACTCAGTTACAGTTATAACTCAGCTTTTTATGGTTGAATGGCTTCTGACTGGCACCCCGAACAAAGATATTGACTAATAGGGAGACCGCCAACATAGGGCTGGATAGCTCAGTTGGTAGAGTGCCGGTACGTTAATCCGGAGGGCGTTGGTTCAAGTCCCGCTCTAGTCAATTTTTCTTTGTTCAAACCCAAATTATTAAAAATTTACCCAGTCAGTTTCCCTTGGGGTTTACTACTTGATATATAGTTCAGATTCAGATTCAGGACCCTCTTTTGATGTTGTGTGTGTTCATACCTACAGGCTACGACCAGATACTCAGTCAGCAAGGAAGACTGTATGGGAGGAGTTTACCAGAGTGATAGACACATGGACAGAGTTGTATAATAGAGAACAGTGCTTCCTAGTTGAGGTAAAAACAATCCTTATCCCTTTCCTTACCATAGGCGGCTTTAGTCGACTGCACTCATACCCCCTCTTCCTTACCATAGGCGGCTTTAGTCGACTGCACTCATACCCCCTCTTCTTTACCATTGGCGACTTTAGTCGACCAAGCTTGCACACAAAAAAACACTCAAGCCTGAGCACAAAGGCCATTTGTAATAAAGCTGTAGTTTTATCCATGTTCACCCTCCATACCCAAGCTTACCATCATTGGAAAGAGAAAGATTGGATCTTTCCAATGGTGGTAAAATAGAATAAGGTTGCTTTTATGCAGTCTCTTCAAATTGGAGTTGGAAGATCCAAAATGCCAAACACCTACGGAGCGCCGTATGGTTGTGTAGAAAAAAGTGTTTGCGATTACAGATTGCACTGAGGAAAGAAAGACCAAGAACTTTGACATTTATTGACCAATAAGGTCTAAATTATATGAAAGGGAATTCAAAAAGAAAGAACTTTTTTATTACTTATTTTGCTGTTAAACAATAGCTTCAAGGAGTTTGTAAAAATAGCCTTTGAATGAAAGCTTTCTGTCGTGTAAGAATGTGTGCTTCACGCTTGAGTGGTCAAACAATGCGGTCACCAGCGGTTGTTTATGTCCAAACAATTCGGTAACGAAGGGGTTAAAGGGAGGGTGTACTTTTGGTAATTACTAAAAAAAAATAATGACCAAAAAAAAAAAGAAGCTTACTTGGTATTAAGAAGCACCGCAGCTTTTGATAATGTATAACATTTTAAGAAACAATTTCCTTCAAGGGAGTGTGGTTTTAGAGAGAGGGATTCACAAAAACTTCAATCTGAGAAACGTTTCTGCATGAAACTTTTACAGAGTGTGAATTCCAATTATGGTATATTCTTCCTGCATTGACATAACCGCTCCATTTTATTGCCAATATCTCAAAAAGGCTACCACCTTTCGAAATGAAATTTTCACCGGTTAGTTTTGATTGTATAAAAAATACATTTATATAAGATGAAAACAATCGAACGGTTCCATAAAGCCAAAGGTATACTTTTCCTTAATACTGCTTGGTTCTTATATAGTGCAATTATCCTAGTAGCTAGATCAAGGCACTTTACAACACTATGTTCCCTGTTCATCAGGCATAGACTATTCTTCAAACTTTCTCAACTCCCTGGGGAGCATACAACCCCAAACTAGCCCAGTGCAACTCTTGGTCCGGTGGCTTAATGAAAAAAACGTGACACGCCGAATTAAAGCACCAAACTTTGCACACATGTTTTAGGGGTCCCATGGAAGCATATTAGAGGGGGGTGCCCGGTCTGTCATCTCCAGGTCAGTAAACTAAAGGGATCAACTTTTTCCACATAGCTCTGCCTGAGTGTCTGAAATAGAAGCTGCATGGTCATTTGTTATAAGTTTTAACGATATGCGGAAGTGGCCCTTTATTGGTGAACAATTGATAGGCAGTATTATAATACCACATAAACTTTGACCTCAGCCTGACCTTGACCTAGGTCACCCAAACCGTCACCCCCCTCTAGAATGATTTTATGGGACCTATAGAACAGCTGTAAAAAAAATTGTGCTTTTTATCCAGTGTGTCACGATTTTGCCAAAAATTTGCCATAAGCCACCGGACTATCTTATGGGCTTCTGGTAATCGGTGGAGCCAGTTTGTGTGAAGTGGGCGTGGCAGTGGAATTACATGACACTTACAAACAGGGTACAATACTTTCAAACACAAGTACTCTATAAGGAAATGAAGTAAAAAGCATGCTGTCCAAATTGGAAACAAGGTTCCCGAGAGAGTCACATAAGTAGCACTCTGATGCAGAACTCCTCATGTTTTATACAGGCCATTGAGAGACTTCAAGTCAATCAAACTGTGAATGAGATATGTATCAGTGCCTTAGAAACGGTCTTGCGTAAACTACGTGCTGTTGGAGAGAAGTATGCCGTTCACGCCATGTTGATGGTCGATGCTAAACTTCTGGCTTTATATTCCAGGTATGTGCATTTAAAACAAACCCCCAAAAAGTTTGTTTGGTTTATTGGTAAATCAGGTTAATACGTTTCAATTTGTATTATTTCCTCACAACTTTACAAATAAAAGTAATAATAAAATGATAAAGGCTTCTTATATAGCGCTCATATCCGTCACTCAGTGACGCTCAAGGCGCTTCAACATTAAGTATTTTCCTGCAAGGTATTTTGGGGCTACGTTTGAAGTATGAGACCTACTCCTTTACATAGCACCATGTAATGGTTTACAAGGTGCTGTGGTGCAATATGCAGCCAATCAAACCAGGAACACCAGGATGAACCCCTTCTCTTTTCGATAAGTGCACTGGGTTCTTTTACGTGCGTTACACAACACACACGGGACCTACAGCTTTACGTCCCATCCGAATGACAAAGGAATAGTGGTCAAGTGTCTTGCTTAAGGACACAAGTGTCATGACCGGGACTCAAACCCACACTCTGCTGATCAGAAACACCAGAGGTTGAGTCCGGTGCTCTTATCCACTCAGCCACGACACGCCATGACATTGTCTTCATCATATGCACAAAACTTGAAAATCCAATTACATACTATTGAGTCTCGAGACTAACTTTAAGTTCAACCTTTTCATGAATATAATTGTTTTAAATTGATTGTACTTTAAGTCTTTACAAAAAAAAATCCATTTGCTGAACTTTAGAAACATTAAATGTAACCACGCTTCATTGAAACCGTAAAAAGGTTGAAATGGAACAGTAATGTTTTGTGACATTCTTTTCTTTGTTTGCAAGTTTGCTGGATGATAACTTCATACGCGCTCGTGGGTTACGAAAAAAATGTAGCGCATTTGCATCCCCAACACAACTCGGCTGTATGCTTTTGGGATAATTAATAACCTGTTCAACAGTGTTAGTAACAGTGTCAGGGGCTTTGATGCTTGGAATAAATGCTTGGTCATTGTTGTTGTTCTCATACAGCCGCAAGGCCTCGGAGTTACAATCCTCAGATATCCTGCTGACGACACTGCTAGCCCAGAGCTTCTATCCTACTACAGAGACACTAGAGAATCTCTTAACTCAAAGTGTGGCACAGTGTGAATGGCCCACTCCCTTCGGTCAGAATCTATCTAGTGCTAGTGATGAATTCTTGAGTGCTGGAGAAGAAGGCTCTGATGATGCGGTATGTACTCCAACCATTACTAGATTTACAAAACACCACATGCAATACGGCGGTCAGGTTGGTGTAGTGGTATCTTGCCTTGCCTTTCACCTCTGGAACCCCGGTTCAAATCCCACCGGGGGCACCATGTGGATTGGGTTTTCAGTCCCTGCCTGATTGCATGGGTTTTCCCTGTCTAAATATTCCACAGCTGTAGTGTTCACTAAGGTCCAGATTAGTTTTTGAGTTACATGATACTTGTCATTGTTAGTGATTCACAAAATGCCACTTTTTAAAGCCTGCAATAGGCAGGTTTGATTTTGTTGTAACAGTGTGTGCAGCCATTGTTGATTTTGTTGAACTGAGGGTAGATGTCCCAGGAATGCACAAAATAAAATGTTCTCTTTGAAGCAGACTAACTGGGTAAGTCAATTGATCTAAAAAATGTGAAAGTGCTAAGGGGCCATTTTAAGGTTTCAACATTTTTAAGGTCTTATTTTTTAGTACTATGTTTCGAGACCCTCCCAAGTCGTACTTAATCAACATTTTTTTTAAATCAATTGTTTTATATGTACTTTGTAATACTAATCATTTAGCTAGTGAAGATTTTCTGCAGTAACAACCTCGTGCCAAAGTCTGTTGCATACAAATGCATGTAGTATGGTTCGGCAAGGCAAGGTGTTGGCACTGTCCATGAAAAAGCTGTGGGAACGATTTCATGGTAGCGAAGCGTCAAAAGTCATATGCAGGCTCTGACCCTCTTCTCCCTGTCATGCTTTGTATGAACATGAAACCACTTTAGACAGGCCATGCCGTCATTCTCTATGCCGCCATGCAGTCATGCCGTCCTTCCACCTAGCGTCTCAGTCTTCCATTGATGGCAGCAGGAACTCTGCAATTTTCAAAGTCGTGAAAGTTCTAATCAAAGAATGTATTGTACTTTCAGTCTTCTTACTACAGTCCTGTGGATTCAGACAACGACGCCAGTGACAATGAGGTGCTGGATGAGGCTGGATCTAGGGTTAAAGGTCAGCCAATCCAACCGAAGAAATCGAGTAAACAAGAAGAAGGAGCCGTGGGTTGCAGTACATCGTCAGAGTCTTTAAGTGAAGGAGAATCTGAGTTCAGTACACCTCCAGTCAGTGTATCACCAAACAAGCCAAACGGCAAGGTATTAATAAAACACTTACTACTGCCTATATGTCAGTGTCTTGGAAATAAGAATAGAAGGCTATAAAAGTTCTCTGAGTGTCTAAAGGTACCTGTATCAGCTGCCAGGTACCCTGTCCCTTGTTTTTCTAAATTGGATACCTGTATCGAGCATTAGTTACCCTGCTGCTGTGCCAGGCTTCTAGAGCCTATCGTGTACCATGGTCAGTGTTTTCTAACTGGATACCTGATCAGGGCCCAATTTCATGGCTCTGCTTACCGCAAAGCAAAGAATCGGCGCTTACGGAAGCAGGGAATTCTTTGCTTACGTCAAGCGTTTTTCACGGGGTAGCAGAGAATTTGTGCTTGTGCATGTGCGTACTCCACGTTACTAGGCATTCTTCGCTTACACAGCTAACGCCGAAACTTGAGCTTGCACAGTAAGCAGAGATTGGTGATCGCAAGCGCAGAATTTGGCGGTAAGCAGAGCCATGAAGTTGGGCCCAGCTAAAACAACTCCATGTTTCACTTTTATAACTCTAACTGGTCAAGTTTTAAACCAACTCTCCATATAAAATCATATCGTCCTGTGACGTCTGCCAAGAGCCAACAGAAATAAAGCCAACTCAAAACACCTACTTGAAATGTTGATCAAACAGCGAATGAAGAAAAATTGACTGGTGCAGGACTTGGATGAGTGAACTCAGAGTTAATACACCAGTGCTCTTCTAACTGAGATATCTAGCCTCACATTGGTAGCTTATTTTTTTCCATTCTGCACAAACCAAAGTTTGAACCAGTATCGCGCATTCTTTTAAATTGATAGTTTTTATTGACTGGATTTATTCTTCAGAAAGAAGAGAAAGAGTTGCCTAAAGACAGTGACGAGGTTAGTCAAGGTTCAGGTGCAGCTACACCATCAGCACTGCAAGGAGTTTCTGTACCTGCTAGCGAGAATATAGATAATGGAAGAAGAGATTGCGTACGAATGCCTGCATTCCTGCAGCTGCCTGCCTGTAAATGCTCCCCTCATATCTTACAGTTTGTACCTATTCTGCCGGGGACAACAATGGTCATTGTCATCGAGGTGAGCTATTATCGCTAGAGTAATAAAGAACACATAAATATCCTACAGGAAAGTTGGCAGATATTCATCTTATGAATTTATTGATGCATATTGATGCATGACAATGGCGTGTCGTGGCCGAGCGGATAGGAACACCAGACCCATGCTCTGGTGTTTCTGATCAGCAGAGTGTGGGTTCGAGTCCCGGTCGTGACACTTGTGTCCTTAAGAAAGACACTTATACATGATTGCTTCGTCCTTCGGATGGGACGTAAAGCCGTTGGTCCAGTGTGTTGTGTAACACATGTACAAAAAACCACTGCACTTATTCCTGGTTTGATTGGCAGCATATTGCGCCACAGCACCTTGTAAACCAATGGTGCTATGTAAAGGAGTAGGTCTCATACTTCAAACATACTGTAGAGACACAGGAAGGAGGCCGGTCCTCTATTTAAAAAGGACGAGGATTCACCAAAAGACAATACAATAAAAGCAACAACAAATTCTATAGATGACGTGTAAAATACAAAACAGTCTCCTGTACTGATTTAATTCAAATCCAGTGCAACACCGCACATTAAATACAGCACTAACAAATGCACACAGTCACTTATGTACAGCTAAATGGCAAAAGGTCAGCGTAACACGAGGCTGGCTACACACAAGTTTACAAATAGTATACCAATTGAAATAGCCCTATAAATCACAATATTTCTCAAATCAAAAGGTATTCCAAGACAAAATAATACTCACAGAGAGTTCTATGACATTAGCCCTCCCAGATACATAGTATTAGAAGCATGGCCAGAGCCATGCTCCCCACAAAATGGAGAGAAATGGAGACGAATTACAATGTGCTCTCTCGTGCAAAAAGCTACCAAAGGAAAAAGAGAGTGGGTTTCCAGGTCGCGACCCCAAAGTTAACTTTATACGATATAAACACTGAGGGTGCACTTGGGTTCCCTACAATACCACCAAAATACCTTGCAGGAAAATAATGTTGAAGTGCCTTGAGTTCACTGAGTGACGGATATGAGCGCTATATAAGAAGCCATTATTATTATTATTATTAGTTTCAAAAGATGAACACTTGTCTCAGGGACAATTGGTATAAGAAAAGGGGGCAAGACGTTGAGAACCTTGTTGACCCTACTAGTGTCCTGGGCTGAATTTACGGACTTTATATTGGTAGGGCCATTGGCCCTCACACTGTTTGACCCTAAGTTGACCTTTATGAATGTTCAAGTTGAAAACAAGTTTGGAAGTCGGCTTTGAAGATGTGTATGCCTCGACTACGGTCAGTGTTTTTTAAAGTTCTTATTTGCAATTTCAAAACAAATATAAAAATTAGTTACCCTTTGAAATGCATAGCATACAGATATTTAATATATGGCACTGCTAGGGTTAAAACAGTGTTGCTTTAATCTTGAAGGTTGTACATGTGTTATGTATGAGTTCTCGAGTGCATTGGACTCAAGTGCTGGTGACTGAGTTATCAGAGTTTGGGTTCAAATCTTGACATGTCCCTGAGTGAGAACACTGACCACTCATGAAAACATTGGTACCTGTCAGGGAAGAGATTGTTGATGTGAGCGATTAGTAACCTGTGTGCTCATTTGGTTGCCAGGTCTGTATACGTGGCGTGTCGTGGCCGGGCGAATAAGAGCACCGAACTCAAGCTCTGATGTTTCTCATCGGCGGGGTGTGGGTTCGAGTCCCGGTCTTGACACTTGTGTCCTTGAGCAATACATTTAACCATTATTGCTTCGTCCTTCCGATGGGACGTAAAGCCTTAGGTCCCGTATGTTGTGTAATGCACGTTAAAGAACCCAGTGACACTTATCGCAAAGAGAAGGGGTTTGCCCCGGTGTTTCAGGCAGTGGCAGCTGAATGCACCGCAGCACCTTGTAAATCCTTACAAGGTGTTACATAAATGGGTCATAACTCAATAGCCTCAAAAACCTGCCTGAAAATAAATTATGAAAAGCGCTTTGAGACGCCCGTAGAAACCGCTATATAAAAACTAATTATTATTATTATTATTATTACTCAAAACAATTTAAGATGGTTTCAGGAATGACACCTTGATTTACAGATGAAGTAATTGTGTAAATGGGTTTGATGCTTTACACTATTGCGACCGTTTACTTTTAGGTGAGGTTACAACTTGCTAAGATGATCAGCAAGACGTTAGACATCTTGACTCAGATTGGACAGCCTAGGAATGACTCCGAGACGCATTTGCATTACTCTCCACGCCTACTCATCGAGGCCTTGGATAATATGGTCAAACAAATATGTGACCATGCTAGGAAATTCAAGGTAACTCATTCATCTGGATAATCTTCCGTCAGTGTAATTTTCAATGTCCAGTACATTAGTCTTTTTAATTTTGTTAGTTTTACATGAATTACATTCAACTCCAATTTGCTGACTCTGTGCACAAATGTTGTTGTGTCATGCAGTTTTTATTTATTTATTTATTGATTCACCATTGCCAACAGCGAAGAAATCGCCAATTACAGGAACGGTAGTAAAACATAGACATAAACAACATTGTAATACACAATAAACCATAAACTATGAATAAATGATATATATTAAAAATAGGTATACCAGTAATACTTAATATTAAAAATAATATTAAATTAAAAAAAATCAAAAAAATCTTATATAACGAAGTAAAAGGCAGGACCGGCCATAAAAATCTAATCTTAATAAACGATAAAAACAATATACAATATTACAAGTAAAAGGCTAGTATTACAAGGAAGAAGAAGTGGTCACTGATAATTATATAACGAAGTAAAAGGCAGGACCGGCTATAAAAATCTAATCTTAATAAACGATAAAAACAATATACAATATTACAAGTAAAAGGCTAGTATTACAAGGAAGAAGAAGTGGTCATGAAGCCAGGGGCTACATGAAACAACCAAAGGTTACATGTATGATGGGGGTCAAGATCAACCTGAAATAGCAGATATTGCACGATAAATTTGTCCCCGGAAACTTCCAAGGCTGGCAACACCGAACACATCACATCTTCCATGGAGTCTGTTGTAGGTCGAAGAAATTCTGGAGACAAAGCCACGCTTTAACAACACATACTATATAATTTAATTGCAAAATGATTTCATCTTTCTGTTGACCTATTGCACCTACATTACGTCACACACAGCCACCGTCTTGAGAGTTAAGTCAAGTGCACTTATTGTTGTAAGCTTGTAAATGCTGTGTCGTCTAAAAATATGTTTGGTCTCAAGCTCTCACCTGAGACAAATCTCTGATTGTGTTATGGGCTAGTCATTGCAAACTTGTGTTACAAATGTTATAAATGCTGATTATACTTTGTAACAAAAAATGTTGCAGACAAACTGCATGAACAGGCATCAGGAAGATTTGAAGGACACTTGGAATAACGTCAAACGCTTTGGGCTACAGGAATATCTTGATACTAACAGGACAGTGGTCATTTCACCAAGGTAATCACAGATTTTACTGTTCCATGTGTATACAAATACTAATGCCTTTTAGACAAATCCATTAATCACCACGTACAATAGTAACTGCTAAGCAATAGTTCTTAAGCTAAGAGAGGTTCGCGGTAACACCATGTGAAAATCTCTTTTGAGTAGCGTTGGCTCTAAAAAGAACCGGTGGTTAGAACCAACCACTACTCAAAAGAGATTTTCACATGGTGTTACCGCAAACCCCTCTTAGTTATACTTCCACCATGCAAGGTTTCAAATCCTACTCAGTACTTAAGTTGGTAACAACAGAAGTGTCTCTACCCCTCGGTCATTAAATCACCACTGAATGCCCAATACAGCAATCCAAATTCATTCATTCATTCATTCGTTCATTTGATTTCCACATCAATGCAAAAAATAAGAAGCAGAGGTACATTCTTTAAATACCTAAACAAGTAGAGAAGACTAAACAAAGATGTGGAGGGGATTTACAAGAAGCAAGCTTGTCGAGTGTGAATAAAGCGCAAATAACAAAAACAAACATTTTAAGTTATTGAAATGAGTATAAATATCAATGAACAAAATACAATAAACAAATAAATAAATAAACCTAAGCAAGCAAATAAAATTGAGTAATTTAAAAAAACATTTCTTTTTTAAAATGGTAGTAGCTTGACTACATTATTTGTTTCAATGGAGTTCAATTGTATTTTTGAAAGACTTTGGAGTGTGGGGATGTCACAATCGTGATTGATCAATGCAAAAAAGTTGATCACTTGTTATCATTTTCTGTCCATGTTCGAGATATTAGATTTGATATCTGATCATTTTTCCGCAGGTTAGAGTCGGCTCTGTCCGAGATGTGCCGTTTACTGAAAGTCATTTTCAGGGTACGATACTTCAACGTGAAATCCAACCCGGAGAGTGTGTCCAAACGCTATGCAGAAGCCATCAAAGATTCACAAAACTTACTGAGGGAGAGTCTGTACCACTACCAACAATACCTGACCATCAAGGCACAGCGCAATATCACCATGACAACATACTTGGAAGACTTCCCAGGTCTTGTGCATTTTATACACGTCGATAGGAAGACTGATCAGATCACAGCGCCCTCTATCAGTACGTCTGGAGTATCATGTGATGGGGTAGTGCAATCTGAAGCATCATCATTAGTAAAAGAGAAGGTTAGTTCAGTCTGCCATTCGCAAAGTAGATTTGGTTAGTGTCTGGTTTTGGTTAGTGTCTGGTACAATAACGTGCTTAGTGTGTAGTAGACCTTACAGTAATTTTCTTTGTTCCATTAAAATTGCCCAGGCGGCCCTCATGCAATTCTTTTGTTACGTAATGCCAGGTGCGTTTTTCAGACTCCACGTGTATATAACAGTTGGCTGCATACACACACACTCTCTCATTTTTATCTTTTCGACTCTTGGATGAGGCCGCTGTTACAGCCAGCACCGGAGTGTACGTTTATTTAGCACTACTACCGCTCTTATCTTTTCAAGAGGACAAGTCAGCACTTTCGTTAAATTCTTTAGGACTTTTGTTGCTGTGGTGTGCTGTTTGGCAGTAGTATACAGCTAATAAGCACACCGCCGTAGCAAGTTCACTTATTCAATAAAAACAGCAGTGCATTATAGTTTCTTTGGCACAAGTATTGCCCTCTTATTCTTGATTTACAAAAGGCAAAGTAGCCAAATTTCCATTGAGTTTTTATCATTTTCATTTCATTGAAAGCTAAAAACACGCTACAGAAAGTGACAAGTCCTTCTAAAGTTTGAATTCCTCAGACTATAGTGACAGGTTGGGAAGCTTTTGAAGAGTTATGCCTTGTCACACGAGGCAACTTTTACTGGCAACTTGGAGGCAACCAACCACAGTGCATGCTACAGGACCATTTTAGGAGCACAGGAGTAATTTTTCAACTTATGTCTTACGATCCCGAAGTAAAATATGTGAATTCAAATTTGAGTGCCCTTTCTTCTTGGAGCTGGTTGCCTGTAAATTGCCTCGTGTGACGTGTCCTTGTGACCAATCAAGCCATTGTACCAGACATTTATTAAATATCAAACTCGCAAAAGACTTATTAGGTTGGTACTGATTTCATCTTGGCATTTATTTCACACTAACAGAATAAACATGTACATGGTACTATACATTATAACTTTTTAGAATTAATACACGTTATATACATGTATTATGATGTTACGTTGACTTGTACAAAAGAATGTTTTCAATGTATACATTCCTGTCAGCGTGTAGGGAAAAACAGAAGCTCAGTGCTTTTGAGTTTTTCCCTAGTGGACAAATAGAACATTGAACAAAACTAGAGTACAAAATACAAAATACATAAATACACTAACCGCAAATAAACAGAGTACAGGATGACAGCAGAAACTAGCTTATTTAAATGAAGGTTGATATGATAAATTCATTACAAATAAGAATTAGACAGATAATGTTTTAGTTTTCTTTTGAATGCATATAATGAGACAGACAGCTTTAAGTTCATGTTGAAACTGTTCCAATATGCAGTTCCACGTTGTCTGAGACTATTGTTATGAAGTGAGGTTTGTTGATACCACCTCATCCTGCACCAGGATCAACACAAGGATCCAAGAAAGTTCGCACCAATAACTCAAGCTTGGGGATTACTAGCCAGATCATCTGGGCCCAATGTCATGGCTCTGCTTACCACAGAATTCTGTGCTTACGGTGCCCTGTGGTTCTATGGGCTGTTAGCAAAGATTTCCACGTTAAGCAGAACCAGGAACTTGGGCCCTGATGTTATCATTTGGTGAACAATAGATTTCTATGCATGTACGCTGCAAGTATATGTAGTGCACCAGACTAATGATCGTCCTGTAAGCAGCTTTACTGTTTTACTTAGATCTGATTAATGTTTGTGTATAATATCTAATGCCAGCATACATTGCCTTTGTGTAGGTATGGAGCATAGTGCCGACAATGCATGAGTATGTAATGCAAGGATTCTACACAGCAGCATTAAGACAAGGAGATTTCTATTTCTCATATTACGTGTACTTTGAGGATGTGACGGTAGGTGTGACTAGGGCCCAATTTCATAGCGCTCCTTAACGGATGCAAATTTTCGTGCTAACTATAGCAGAAAAATGTGCTTTTAAAAGCATAAGCGTGTTTCACAGGTTAGCAAGAAAATTAGGCAGCCATCTTTCACCATGGATTTGCATTGTTACGTCATTAATTTTCATGCAGTAAGCACCGGAAGGTTAGCATGCCTTTTCATGTGCTTTCACGGTTAGCAGCACTATGAAATGGAAATCACACAGTAAGCACAAAATCAGCCGTTAAGCAGCTCTATGAAATTGGGCCCAGGAAATTCATGATCAATTCAATCAGATTTTGGCAAACTAAAAAGAAAATACATTCAAATACACACAAAATTGATATAGCTGAGAAACAAGAATACATACAAGAAAAGAAGTGTTTGCTGAGCATAACACAAAAAGTAAAAAACTTATTGCCATTGTGGTCCTCTGAATGAAACCACAGGTTATTTGGTTATTGGTTCCTATATCACTTTTACTTTGTGAAGATTTAATAGCAAGTATCACAATGAGTTTTGGAACATTTCTGAATTGTTACCAATTTACACTACAGTACTGTGCAACGTTTACACAAAATTATGTGAACTACATTTACCTACTCTTAAGCAAACTGTTGACTACTGCATTTAGTTATTTATTTGTACTGATGTTTGGTTTTGAATTTGTTGATATGGTTTTTATATTGAAGGGAAAGCTCGTAGCTGCCCAACGATCAATGAAAGCAGAAAATACCGACATACCTGGTATCCTGACGGGAAACTTCTTCAAGTAAGTTCAATGTGAGGTCAGAAAGTCATAGTGTTATGGCTGAGCATTTTATTATGGGAACACCTTAATCTAGGCGCAAAGTCTTCAGTCATGCCAGTCTCGGCACGTGGGTCTTTCACAAAGATGTTTAGCTGAAATAGAGGGCACACACCTTAATGTAGGTGCAAAGTCTTCAGTCATGCCAGTCTCGGCACTTGGGTCTTTCACAAAGATGTTTAGCTGAAATAGAGGGCACACACCTTAATGTAGGTGCAAAGTCTTCAGTCATGCCAGTCTCGGCACTTGGGTCTTTCACAAAGATGTTTAGCTGAAATAGAGGGCACACCTTAATCTAGGTGCAAAGTCTTCAGTCATGCCAGTCTCAGCATTTGGGCTTTTCACAAAGATGTTTAGCTGACAATAGAGGGCACACCTTAATCTAGGTGCAAAGTCTTCAGTCATGCCAGTCTCGGCACTTGGGTCTTTCACAAAGATGTTTAGCTGAAATAGAGGGCACACCTTAATCTAGGTGCAAAGTCTTCAGTCATGCCAGTCTCGGCACTTGGGTCTTTCACTAAGATGTTTAGCTGAAATAGAGGGCACACATTAATCTAGGTGCAAAGTCTTCAGTCATGCCAGTCTCGGCACTTGGGTCTTTCACAAAGATGTTTAGCTGAAATAGAGGGCACACCTTAATCTAGGTGTAAAGTCTTCAGTCATGCCAGTCTCGGCACGTGGGTCTTCACAAAGATGTTTAGCTGAAGTAGACTCAATCATTCAGTTCCAGTCCTTAAGTTCATGGATCAATCAAAACAGTGACTGCATGGCCTAAAGTCTGACACAATCTGACCAGTGCAACAAGTAAAGAAGGTCACTATTTGAATTGCTGCTTTATACATTTGGGATTGGTGCAGTACGTTGGGGGTATAGACGGACACTTCTATTCCTTGTGACCATGTTGGTTGACAGTTGCTATAGTGGACAGGAGGCATAAATTGGTCAGCTTGGCACTTGGACCTGTTTGAAGATGCCCAATTCCTAAGGAGTTGACAACTTTTGAGAAAGATGTGATTACGCGTATTATTATATTTTGCATTATCAAATACCACCAGTAGACTCAAAATTTGTTGTGTGTTTTGTAATCAGGGACTTAGTGGAGCGTTGTTTCCCTGGTATCCCGCATGGCATGGTTCGCTGTTGTGAGCTTCTATGCATCCACCTGTCAGTGGTACCCATCCAGTATGTTACGGCTCATGCAAGACGTTTAAGTGCATCATTATGGGAGACATCGGGAGAAGTTGCCACGCCCGTCAATCTTCTGTAAGGATTGGATGATGATGGAACAACTGAACACCTTGACTGCTTGTCACATGCTCACCAAGCCACCTGTAGGATTGTGGTACAAATCTGGTTGTCTTCAGGACTCCATATTTTAAATTGAATACTCTACTCTATTTAACCCATCACTGAGATGTTGTAAGAGAGCGGGTTGAATAGTTTCTTTGCCCAATTTTCCGATGACAAAGTGAGCCTTTACTCCAGAAGATGCACAAGTGGGTGGCTTTGGTTTGGGTGTATCGGACTTTATGTTTGACAAGGCACTCCTTAAAGAAGCTGATAATTTGTTAATCTTCACTTCAAACAATTTAATCCAAGATACTGTGACTTCCTCGTTTAATTGATTTTCAACTCTTCCATGATCGGCAGCATATTGCGCCACAGTACCTTGTAAACCATTACATGGTGCTATGTTAAGGAGTAGGTCTCATACTTCAAACGTAGCCCCCCAATACCTTGCAGGAAAATGCTTAATGTTGAAGCGCCTTGAGCGTCACCGAGTGACGGATATGAGCGCTATATAAATAGCCTTTATTATTATTATTACTATCTTCTTATCTTACTTTCCATGACCTTCTTTGCATTCAAATATTCAGTAGTATTTAACAGATATTGAGTCTCAAAACACATTAATTCTTGCCTGTGTTATTAGTATATAATTTATTTCATTTAAAAAATGCAATAATTAATAACTTGGAGAGTTTATGCATTCTGATTGGTCGAAGACAATGTGGGTGTGTATTAACATGCTAGTCGAAACGTTGAGACCAATTAAGAACTCACTCCGCGGCAGTAAAGTCACCTCGATCCAATCCACTATTAAGCTAAAGTAGTAGTCCCGGCCGATTTCCTACCCCCCGCCCAGGTAGTAGCTTATAAGCTGGACTGTTCTTTTCAGAACTAAGTAGTCTCCCAAAGTAGTCTCTCGATTTCCAAAATCTACTCTGCAGCAGTAGAATAAAAAAGCAAGACCTAGTTCTCTAAGAACAAATCTACATAGCTAGTAGATATACACATGGTGTTACCGCAAACCAAATATATATTGATACCTCACCATGCAAAGCCTAAAAAAGTATCTATTAACATGTGATATAAAGACCTTTGACCTCCCATAAGGTAAATTAATATGGGCTGAAGGAAGTTGATTCAAAAGAGGGCACTGTGAGATGAAATTTCTACACAATTTGCTGTATGGGGACAGAATCTCCTGTCACACTGGCTCTGTGAACCAGGATAGATTGCGTACAAATTCTGTATAAATTGTGTGGATAGTATCAACTCGGACTCTTTTCTTTGTGCATAAGTTTGATTTTGGCCAGAATTATTGGTGCTGCATGCACACTGTGCAGACAGTGTATCAATTTAAGGTAGCTGGTTTGTACTTAAAAAACAATATAAAAACCAGATATGATATTGTTAATTTTCAGAGCTCATGAACAAAATTTATTAATATAAAAAAAAAAAACCCAGTATTTTTTGTAAATAATAAATGCTCTAATAAATGACAATGTTTATTATACAAATTGTATTACTATTTTTTTATAAGAAAATGCAACTGTGAACATTTTGGTGGACTCAATATTTCCTTTGTTAATTCCATTGTTAATTCTATTGTTCATCCATTTTCTTTTTGCACACTCTAGCATGGTTCAAGATGAATTTGATTCACAAAATGGTACTGAATCTCTCATTAGCAGTCAGTCTTATAAAGTCATCCTGCATGCCACCAGACACTACCTCCACAAACCACATCAATGCTAGCTGGTGCTGTTACAAAACCTTGACCTGGCAGACCACTGTCGCTACAACCTGAGCCCAAATTCATGTAGCCTGTAAACACACACAAAAATTGCCAAGCACAGAAAAATCTAGCTTAGCAGAAACAGGTAATATGCATAAATTTCATGAAGCTTGCATTGTTGTCTTTGGTTCCCATCTCATTTTTCGCTGAGCAGTATTTTCTGCTTAATGGCCATATGAAAGTGGGCCCATGTTTACGTCAATTAAATGCTCTCTACCAATGGAATGATTGCATCTTGTGTAATATGTTAGATGCTTGGTGTAATGAACAACACTTTCAGAATGTACAGCATCCAGCTCTTGTTTGATGGGAATGAGTTGCAATGTGGAAGGTTCTTGTTCCAAATTTATTTTCAGAGCAGTAATTTATTTTAAGATTCTACTGACAGATTTTAATGCATCACATTAAATGTGTTATGAATGAACCTTTACTTTTTGTCCAAAATCAGTGTACAACCTGGAAAACAGTTAAACATTAAAGTTGTGAAGACATTTTAAGATGTAGTTTTCAGTCTATAAATAGCGCAACAGCTTCTCTTTATCCACCCTGAAGAAAGGGCTCTTCTTGGCCTGCCTTTTCCCTCTTAAGTTGACCACATAAGGAAGAAGGGCGGGGCGTCTAAGAAGACAACCCAACCCTCCTGGGGTGTAGGCTCGAAGTTTGACCTCCATTCCCTCAGCCGCTGTAACTGCTGCCCAGCCTTAAAAAAGAAAAACAAAAACAGAGACAGAAACTTTGTTAAAATCCCTGTAAATCAGCATAAGCACAGTCCAGATCCTTGATGTGAACGCTAAGCGATTTTGACATCACAATCCTATATTTCATGGTGAATGTTTTGCAAGAGTCGAGCGCATTTCAACTTGAGATAATTGTTCATTGCAAATGTGTGACGCCAAACTTCGCTTCATGAAGTATGAACCAGGCTTTACCCAGTGAGAAGCAACAGAAGGTGAGATTAGAAAAAGTTGGCAAATTTCAAGACATGAAATCAAAATGTTTCCCACAACTTTAAGAGCCTAGTGTACCACGCTGCTCACTGGCCTGTGTCTGAATTGGATGCTATAGCTATGGCTATGGCTAGGTTTGCG
The DNA here is from genome assembly GCA_023634235.1 of Pisaster brevispinus. Lineage (NCBI taxonomy): Eukaryota > Metazoa > Echinodermata > Asteroidea > Forcipulatida > Asteriidae > Pisaster > Pisaster brevispinus. The sequence goes on from JAMKCF010000012.1 coordinate 3,860,125, forward strand.
CATCCTCGTGCATTGAAGTAAAGACTGCTCTTAGCAACAGTCGTAGCCGTAGCTATAACCGCCAATTTGGATGCGGCCAGTATTTCGTATGTTGTACTGGCCGTCACGCTTGATTGATTTATTTATTGTGGTTGTGCACTATGACCACTGGTGGAGTTTTCTCAAACATTAACAACTTGATTTCAAGTCTAGGATTGCACTTCACAGATTGGCTGATACTTTTGGTCTGTCGTTCACTATCTACACAACAAATCAATGGATTTATATTGTTCAAACACATTTTTAATAGGACACCCTTATAGTTTTAATTTTGACTACTTTAATTTTTTGGGGAAAGAAGGAAATTGGATCGCCCTTTCTTATCTATTTCTATTTACATACCCACAGATGAAAAGAGTACATCAGCAGCACTGCAATTCCAGCCCACGCCATGGACAGTCATCTCCAGAGGCTGCAATGGAGGCAGAGTCTTCAGTCGCTCTTTACCCCCTAGAGGAACCTGAACCAAGAAAATAAACTCATTGTCAGGATTTCCAGAAAATGTTGAGACAGAGTGGCCTTTTGTGTTTTGCAGGGCCTGGCAATTTTAATGACAAGTGAAATCTGTTTCAGCATAATCAAGTGACCGAGTTAATTTTGAACCATCAACTTCTACTTCTATTTCTATACATGTACTTGTCAAAACCTGTTCAGCGATTGGACAGGGAATATGGTGCATATTGCTACAATGACCAGAGCAATCCCAGTGTCTTTTATGATACATTTAAATATTATGGCTCCGTTAGATCTATCAAATATTTTGATAGATCTAGAGCAATTACACTATACTTGAAAATTGTATGGTATTATTTCTCAATCCTGGCAGTGACCTGTATTAAATACATGTAATGCCATGCGTTTTAAGCTGTAAATGACTATTTTATTTGTAGAAGTTGCAAATAAAACTTTTAACAAACAATGACGGCAGTCAGGGCACACACAAAGCCGACTTCAAAGCAATTTCAAAGCCGACTTCCCAAGCTTTATTTTGATCCCAAATTGAGCCCTTCAAAAAGGTAACTTAAAGGTCATGTGGTGTGTTGTAACCAATCCCAATGGACTATAAATCAGGCATGTGATGTAAATGTAACTACCTTTAAGCGATCTGTATCCACCAAGTGTTGGTACTGCTCATCGGCTCTATCTGTTGAGACAAGACTGATTGGCAAAGCTTTGGAAGTAAAGACTGTGAAGAAAACTGCCTTGTGACCCTTCAACAGAGACAGAAGACAGAGAAAAGATCAATCAAGAATTAACAGCGACGCAAAAGCTACTGACAGTAAAAAATACTGTTTCACAGCATTGACAATAATTATAAGTTATTACACAAGTGCAAGTGGAATGTGGAAAATGACGACCCTCCTGCAGTGTGGGGCAACGGATTTATAGGAGCTTGATGATAAAGGATTTTGTGAACCAAGTATCTAATCCAGACAGAATGACTCTATTTTCACCAACAGGGGTCCAGGGGTGTATCACAGCGAAATAAACCATCTTCTTTATACCTCTAAATAATCCAAGCGACCCATTCCAGCGATGAAGATTGTATTACCAGGCGAGATGACAACCGTCTTGGGAAGAAGAACCTTCTTTGGCACCACAGCTTTCAATTCTTCTGATGTTAGTTTGGTCAAAATCTGATATGAAAAGTAAGAAATCATTTCTATCATGTCAGAATCCCATTAACTTCCTAAAAAAGCATGTGTCATGACCAAAAAGACTAGTTGCACTACATTGAGAAAGCCCACTATTCTACCGTCAATGAGCATTATGCTCAACTCAACAACAAGGCCTTATTTGGGGATTAAAAACAATAAAAACAGTAGTAGTCAGAGGTCTAGAAACAAATTTTTACTTCAACTTTTGGAAGATGTGAAATTCAAAATTTGTATTGAACATTAAGCAACAGCTGCTACACATAAAGTAGACAGGCCATTGTGATTCTCAAGACAGACTGGAGGAAACCTAACCTGTTGATCATTGATCATCCCTGGGGTGTCGTAAAACCATCGGCCAAGATCAAACTCTTCATTCCTGAATGGAAACGGAAGCTCTTCCTTCGCAGCCTTTTTAGCCTTGGAGGCCGGTTGGCTGGAAGGCGACACCTTGCCGACTGTGATTGAGAATGGGTCACTACTGTCATCCAACTCTTTCTCTTCTTCCTTCATGACAACGTCATAAGATCTTCCGACAGAACCTACAAGAATAAAGGCAACAACAAACTTCCTTCTTGAGACTACATTATCTCACAATCCCTTTAACACGTTGACTGCCGCCTACGAGTATATTCGTAGTAACAGGTGTAACAGATTCTGCCACTACGAGTATACTCGTAGAGAATGAAAGGCTTTTGTATTGTTAATTGAACACACTGGCATCACTGAGAACGCAACAAATACGCTTCTGGCAGTGGTGAGGACACATCCTGAGAATTTGTATTACAACATGTAGACACAAAAAAAGGGTAACCTACTTGGTATGCGCGCATGCGCACCACACTTGGCAAATGGGAACGCCCTACGAATCTATGACCGGCAGTCAACATGTTAATAATCACAATTGCTACATAAACCGTGTCACACAGATCAAAGAATGCATTGAGCATATAAAAAGGTTTTTTAACAAAAAAATAATTAAAAATCCCTCAAAAACGATCCTGACCCTACCTCATACGCAATACCAAGTAACAAAGGCTAGGTTATGGCATGTGTGTTTATTCCGTCCACTGTCTCTCAGCTGAATCTGAATGCATCTTTATTCACTGATCTTGCATGATAATGAGCCTCTATTCAATCTACCAGAAACAACTCTCCTCGGTAGCGTCATTTGACCTTTGATGGATCTTTTTCTTCATCAACCCTTTCTCTCACCTCGGACATAAGCCTCTTCATCCAACTTCACAACATCCCTTTTACGCTGCTTCTTCTTCAATTCTTCCTCGACCTTTGCCTGTTTCCGTTCTGCCTGTAACCTGTGATGTCGCAAAGCTTCTTTCTCGGCAGTTGGTCTTACAACTGGAAACCTGATATTTGATGACAATTTGATGAAATCGGTAAACAATGGTGTATGTTTTGCCTGTTATTTTATGCACTTCGGTTTCAATTTGGGTAAATTGATAGAATAACTATCACTTCGAGAATCAATAGAGTACAGAGGCACAATTTTCTCAAAGCATGTTATAAAAACATATTAAAATGTGTTTTCATAACTTTCCCTAATATCGACATTGCACTGCCATGGCACTCGTAGAGCATTGAAAGGTGATTAGTATGTCAACTACAGTCGAACTTCACTTTAACAGTTAACAGATACGGAGGTCAGGTTGGTGTAGTGGTATCTTGCCTTGCCTTTCACCTCTGGGACCCCGGTTCAAATCCCACCGGGGGCACTATGTGGATTGGGTTTTCAGTCCCTGCCTGATTGCGTGGGTTTTCCCTGGAATAATTCTCTGGGGTTTTCCTCCCACATCTAAAACTGAAACTTCCTTCATTGTCTTCTCTCCATTGGGCTCTAGGCTAGTACAGTGATTTAGTTCGCTTTTCTGAGAGTCCTTGGCTTCACAACCAGAATAAATGAAATGAAATGAAATGACAATGTGGAAGTGCATATTTGAATAGTTTTATTGTGAACCTGAAGCTACCCATCTCACTAAATACATTTACAAGAACAGTTCAAAACCACTTGTTGGATACTTCATCATGTAATATTTTAGGTATCTGCCGCCAATCCGGTATTTGCATTTGCCTCAAGGTCTGTCTATTGTTCAATGGAGGCCTGGAGTCACACGAAGGCAATGAACTGCTCTGGCCTTGGTGCCCCCTTCAAAAGATTCCCGTGATAGACTGTAAGATTTTCCAATAAAAGTGCCCTTTGCAAAATGAAAATGGCCTTGCCCTCTCAAAGATGAAATACCAGGCCTATAATGTCCTGGTTTTTTTTGGTCCAATATTGAAAAAAAAACCACAACCAGTATGCTTCTCATTTCCCTACATGCTGAAATTAAATGAATCTTTAGATCATTTCTGTAATGTAATGCACTGTATCTGTAATGTTGTTTAATTTTCATATAGGGCCTTCTTTGTATGTTACTGTTAGTCATGCCGTATAATACTGAATATAAGTGAACTATATACCTAAGTAGATTGAGCGTTGTGCCTGGCCATCGTGAGATTGTTGCCTTACTGATCAGCCATGATGCTTTGGCTTTGCAGTAGTCGGACTGAAGGAGATGATTAAACAACGTGGACTTTCCAACATTCGTTGTCCCTGTTGAGTTGATGTTAACAACATGGTTAGAAATATTTTACTTCTTAAATACAATCTACATGAAATGCAAGATTTTATGTTTTCCTTCATTAAGCTGTGTAAACAATTGTGTCTGCAGAAAGCCCAGGCTCTGTAACTCTTTTGTAAACATAAGATGTCACAGGTTACATGGGGTGGATTTCACAAAGAGTTAAGACTAGTCTTATCTCGAGTTAGGACGAGTTACTCATCCTAACTTAGGACGAGTTACTCATCCTAACTTAGGACGAGTTACTCATCCTAACTTAGGACTAGCCTTAAGTTTTTCATAACTCCTAGGACTAGTCCTAAGTTAGGACTATCTTTGTCAAATCAGTGGGTTTTTTTTAACTCAAGGTAAAATGGTATAGCCTTTATGTTTGAATACCTATCAGATAAACATCTCCCAGTGAGCCCCACTTCTTCTGTAAAGCAGTGATGAGATCTTCAATACCGAACCCGGACTTGGCACTGATGAGACCAACATGTTTGACATTGTCACCATTACACACCCCTGCATCTACACATGCTTGTAGTAAGTGCGTTGTGATGCGCTCGTAACAGTCTTCTGAATCCTTAGGTAGCAGGTCAGCTTTATTGCCTAGAACAAAGTTTGAAAAACAAAGCAAATTATATGAAAGTAACATTATTACTAAATTATTGGTTTGTGTTATGGCAAAAGTGGTACGGTTAACCCAAAGGAGTTTCTAAACCATCTCATTTCCAAAATGTTTCAACACAAGCAATCACTAGTGATCGAGTTACTGACCACTCACTTGTGAAGAGCGTTTTCTTACACACAAGCACAATATTGTTCAGAGGCCATTTACAAACTCTATATCCTTCTGAAGATGTTATCCAATTATAGCAGATAAGATGGTATTTTTATGAAAACCCTTACTCCCTAGGCTCACTTGCCTACAGGTGACCACAATCCTCCAATAGTCTCCTCCCCTATGTCACTCCACCCCACCCGTGTTGGACTTCCATAAAAGATTAGAATGTTATTTGGGCCTGCAGCCCTCAGTCGAGTCCTTCTGAACCTTTCTTTTCAGCTTTAAGAGGATATAGAAGGATTTAGGAAGGTTTTACCGAGTAAAAAGTGGCGGATATACTCTCATTATTTCCAATAATTCAAAATTCCTCCATACACAAGATTGCAGGGAAAATCTTAACTCTTTGAAGGAAGGTATCCCATTAATGATGAGTGTATGCCCCAAAGTCTAATCCCTGACCCTTACGGCAATGTCTTACCCACTATAACCATTGGTTTCCTGTCCCCTACAAGCTCCTTCAGGTTTGGAATCAGACTACAAGGGAAGTCTAGCAAGTCTACAAGGACCAAAACAAGGGCTTTTTTCTTCCTGATGGAGCTGATGATATCTCGGTAGTCCTCCTCTCTGATGCTGACATCTGGAGCCATCTGACGATGTGTTATTAACCAGCACCTCTGACATACTGCCCTCTCTAGTCCATCATTATCCAGTAGCTCATGGAACTTTTCACTTGGCAGGAAGCCTGGTTGCTTAGCATCGTGGCCTTGGAAGATAGCTCCACATCCTGAGCAGGGAACGTCGGTAGATGGTAAATTAGGATCTGGCGTTCCAAATATCTTGGTCTTCGCTTTTTTTCTTTTGACTACCCTTTTAGATTCCCATGCAGTCTTCAGAGCTTTGATTATCTCGGGCTCAAGGTCAGCTAAGTTGTGATCCCCAATACGGAACTCCTCTTTTGTCTCCATGAACATGCGCGCAGCCTCTAATTTTGCTTTGAGGGGTCTGTTGCTCGATAACTTCTCTGTGGAAGTGTCCTCAAAGTTTGTTTCCGTCTCAAAAGTCACCTCCTTGTGGTGATCTTGATCATCCTCTATCCTCTTGAACGTGGTTGAAGTTTCATGAGGTTCAAACAGAGATCTGAGGTTGATCTTTTCTGCTTCATCTGTACTGCTTTCAAACAATGTTCCTAACTTTTTATCAAAAAGCTTCATGGCTTCCTTTGCCTTTGCCTTATAAGCATGATTATCAATGTGATTTTCTGCCGAGTTTGTGTCTATGTACATTGGTGTGGAATTCTTCTGTCTGTCCGTTTTCTCATTTGAGAGATGAACATGATCTTGCACAGTTCCAAAATATTGACGGTCAAATTCATTTCCGTTATCATTGCTCGTTTCGCGAGTAGATCTAGATGTGAACTTGACTGGGAGACTGCTGTGATCTGCCATCGATTGGTTTTTATAATTTGCTACGTTCTGAAAGTAATGCTCATCAAAAGCATTAAATTCCTCTGCATCATCAGCGGATCGATTGGACTCTTTTTTGTGTAGTTTTGCAGCATCTTTGCCTTTTCTATACAACATGTGATCCAATTCATCTTCAGTAGGTAGGGAGTCTTGGAGGGCACCCTCTGGGCTGTGAATGTCTATTTCGTCATTTTCATTTTCTTGTATATATTGAGGAGGAGTCGTTGATCTTTCTCCCAATCTACCTTCCCTCGGCTTTCCCCTGATCATAGGATTTCTTGCTAGTAATTGACCCACTTTTGACTTTCTGATTCTTAATGCTTTCTTGCCACTATTTGATGAGGCGTCACTAACAAAATTTGCTGCCTGATAATTATTCACCAAGTGTAATGGCAGTGGCTTGATCCATTGAAGTAAACAAGTGCCCGAACTGAGATTTGTCAGTGACCGCTTGGATGATTTATCTTGTCCTTGTCTGCGCGTGGGCGGTGACAGGTTGCCCATAGTACACAGTGGTGCCCAGTTTAACCTCATACTGTTCCGGCGGGGAGCGTGGACGCAACTCACTATCTGTACCGGGTGTTTGGCACTCGATCCCGGCCCGTGATTCAGCGCACACTGCCGGCCGCTTCGGTTTACGTTCAGACAACTGGGAGGAATCCATCGCGAACGTAGTGGACAACGGATCATTTTACAAATGTCCACAGTTGTTCTACCAGCTTTGTACTCGTTTGACGAAACGGTCTTCCAGCAAACAATGATTTTAATCTAACAAGTATTTCCTCCGATGTAACAACGTCCTGATATATTACGAGAGTGCACATTCCGTAAACATTTCGCACGTGCAATGCCGGCCAGCTAGCTACCTCGTTCGATTTCCCCAAAGACTGCAATGTACCGTCGTCTTCCTATAAATAAATGAATCATTTATTTTTGACATTAAGTATTAAAAGTTAAACAATTCTTAATACTTTATATTTTATAATGCCATCCAAGTTCAAATTTATCTCAATTTGCAGTCGAAAGTTTAATAAAACTTCGGATTCCGCGGTTCAGGAGCCATTACCCATGAGCACTCAGTGTTCATGCGAAAAGATGGCCGCGCCCACGAAAGTCGTGTTGCTGGCTTGCGGGTCTTTTAACCCCGTAACTAACATGCATCTGCGGATGTTTGGTAAGTAGAATTTTGCATATTTTGCATAAAATACTTTCTTTGGGAATGCATGTACAAGTAAATAGACAGTGGTCAAAATAGGATTATGACGACTTGCATCTCCTCATGCATGACGATGTTGTTAAAAAATGATCTGAATACACACATATGATGATGATGACGCAATACTAAGGCAATAAATTAATGGTAAAATGTCCGTATCCAGCCACCACTTTTTCATTCGTTATGAAATAAAACAGTATCTTATTTACTCAAATGAGATATTCCTTTGGGTAAAAATGAGTGAAAAGTGGTGGCAGGATACGGAAATTTTTCCGCGATCTATGACAATAATACACTATTTTCAGTATTTTTTATTAAAAATTAATACATCATAGCTCCATATCACATATGAAGAGGTTGGTCCGTGCGTTCTTCATTTTCACTTTGTCACAACGTGAACTTCTTTAAGTTTTAAGCAGTTAATTACTACACAATTTTCTTACAGTGAGTAATGCACTGTGTTTGCGGCCTCTATATTAATGATCATTAATTTGTGTGAAAGCGACGGTTAGATTTTGCACTCTTTCTTTCTAAATTACAATTACAGAATCATGAATTATCAAGTTTGAAATATTCTGGTCTTTTTTCCAGTAAAAACTAATATAATGAAGGAAACGGGTGAACTTGTACGCCGATTAGTCAACTCAGTCATATTCATAATGCACGCCAACTCGTACACACACAAATGCATACCGCACATCAAGGCAAACCAATTTACACACGCCAACTTGGGTACGCAAGTGTGTATACATGTACATCTCTTGGAATCTTGTCATAAACATTTTGCGTGGAAGTTGGATATAAAGTGATAATGTTTTTACAAAATAAATAAACAAAAAAACAACTTTTTTGTTAATTTTTTTATTTTTTTAAATTCAAAATAGCAATAAGTTTTGTTTTAATTTTTCTGATTTCAATTTCTTATTAGGCTAAAAGAAAATTTGGTTTGTTCTTACAGAAATTTATTTATTTGTTTGTTTATTTATTTCGTCTTGTTTAACCAGGGTAGCCCCATCAGTTATCAAAGAACTGTTCAACCTGGGGCCCTGGTAAAAATGTAACTTGTTAATATTTATTGAAAACAAAATAATTCAAAACGACAACTAACTTCTTAAAAAATTAAACTTTGTTGGTTCTTTCCTACAAAGGATTTTCAAACCAAAATTGCACAAACCACACAAACCTTGACCTTCTTTCGGTTCTTTCTGGATGAAATCATTTCTCGATGATGCTTTTAAGTGTTCTAAATGGATTCGTAGCATGTGTGTCATGATTTTTTAAAGAGGTAAAAACTTTGCAAATCTGGTCAGTCACTAGTCTGACAAAAATGGTTGAAATTGCACCTACGGTAATTTTTTACTGTGGATGGTCTCATAATCCTGCGGTCTGCGATTGTCGGGAGGATGGAGAGTTACAATTATCGCAACTACGTAGAGAAATACAAATGCATATGAGTTGGTGGGTGTACCAGTTCATGATCGTACAGGTTGATGTGTGTACGACTTGAACAGCATTCTGATTCAAACTATGCATCATCACATAACATTTTGTTGCTAATTTTGCTTTTATGTAGTAAAACAAAATTGATTTAAAAAAATATTTAATAGAACTTTACAAACTTATTTGAGGCACTAAACCAACAAATTAATAAATAACATGAACCTCCCCCCCCCCCAAACAAAAATACAACACAAAAACACACACACACAAAAACCCAAACATGATGATGATTAGCTATATAAGTTAAGTTTAGTTTTAGTTTTAAAAATGCAAAGTTGTTTTCAGGACCCGAAAATTCTCACATAAGTTCACAAAAGTGCCATAACCTTTTGTCCTTATATTTTTGAAGTGGTATCACCTGTCAATATTTGGTAGGGGGAAAAAAAAAATTGTTTTTAGTCTTTTAGCAAAACAAATATTTATTAAATACTATTAATAATTATGAATAATTTTATTTTTTATTTTAAAAACATTGCAAAAGTACACAATCAAAAATACAGTAAACAAAAGTCAATGGAAAATATACGCCAGGAAATGAAAGGGTTTAAACTTAAAAACAGGCCAAAAGACCTACACAATAGATGGTTTTGGCAGTGTAAATTTAAAAGGTTTGAAGGCTAGGTTTGTAAAATAAAAACAGAGAATATTGACACCATAAACGCAGACTAATAAAATTAAGACTACAGAGCTTATGGTAGTCAGTGTTGCGTGGAGGCCAAGGATACAGTACAGATTGTAAGTTGAGTGGATTAGCCACAAGCAAGCCCCACTAGTGTGGCACTTTTGTGTTTTTGGTATCACCAAACATGACATGTAGGTGTGGCTGAGTATGTAAGGGTTCAACCAGATTGTCAAAGCTGTGCCACACTCGTTGGGCGGTCCACAAACCACCTGTAACCTCACAATTCTGAAAACAAAAACTTTGGAAGTCTTACTCAAAACTTTCATTTAGAAACATACATTTGTTCCAAAGATATGTTGAAGTTGAACAGTTTCTCACCAAATTCTATATTGGATAGGTCTGTTGAAAGGCAAAGTATACGTTTGGTTTTTGCAACCGTTTGATTGTCTAAATCCTATATAAATGTAGATATATACAATAAAACTAACTTGTGAAAATATCATTTCATAAGGTGGTGGCGTTTTTGAGATATATCGTCGCAAATCTGGAGTGAATAGGCCCCCTATGCCCATGCAGGAAAAATGATCCCTAATAAGAATACACTATTTGAGAACAGATTCAATTTTGGGGGGATAAAAATGGATATCTTTTTCCATAACTGCAGTACTTCGAAGTGAAATGTTTCTCAAATTGCATTATACTATCCAAAGCTGCTGTACTTCTTACCCAGTAAGTTTTTATTGCCATTAATTTTCAGAGTCATTACCAAACGTATACAGACCCTTTAAAAACCAACACTTACAGTACAAGGAATTGTAAGGTTTGACCAACTAAAGCCAATGATTTTCTTCCGTCGGTGTCTTGGTATGGAAGGGATGCATATGTACATCTTCATACGTGTACATACATGTAGTCCCATGTATTGCAAATCCACTTCCAAGGATTTATAGAACTATTTAGGAGGCTACAATGAAGAACGGTGCAGTTTGTGTCTAAGCTGAGGACGTACATTACATTCTTTAAAACCACTATCAGTCAACTTGTATCCTAGTTAAATTAGAACAAATGAACAACAACAAAAACAACACATTTTGTAGCTGTGGACTGTCATCTTCCTTAGATGGAATGCAATGAAAAAGTCCTATGAGTCTCAATCCCATAGAGTTGGGTGTTCGTGTGTAGAAGAACATTCTAAATAGCTGTTTGTTTAGCCTTGTAAAGTTCATGCTGTTTGTTACTGTACTTCATTGCCATAGGCCCATACAATCCATTGTTAATTTTGCAATAAATTCTTTCCAGCAAACTTTTATGGAAAATTTATTGTCTATCTAGTACATGTGTGTACATGTATGTGTGTGTGTTGTTGAGTCATATCTAGAAAGTTTTGTTCAGAGGGAAATGTTCAAAGGAAGGAAGGAAAGAAATGAAGGTCGGTTTCAATCCGTTCACAAACCACATGTACTGTATTCAGCAGGTAATTTAAAAACCACATTGATCTGTCAATTAGAAGTGGGTTTTGTACAGGTTTGCATGCTTTATCATGCTTTTTCTATGTACTGTAACACCCTGGGAGGGTAAACCGAAATTCATTTGTTACTCAGTTTCCTAATAACATCATAAAAAATCTGCATCTGCCTATTTCGTACATTACAAAAGTGTCGTAAATTTTCAGCCATTTATTTTGTAGCACGCTTGGGTAATACTAGCAAACAATAAGTACATTACAAGTGACTGGCAAGCTGTTACAAAGTAGTATATTAACAGTTGACTGGAAAAATGTTTGGGGAGCTAAGAAAGTCAGAAATTGAAATCCACTTGTTTACAGTTTAAAGACAAAATATATACTGTTACAAGATGTACAATACAAGTACATTAAACTGCACTGCATACATATATAGATTTCATTATGTAATTACTGCGCAAGTTGCGCTTGTCAAATGCTGTTGGTGTACAGTATACCTACAGTGAATCACGGGACTTATCCATGGATGGCTTCTCCTCTTCTCCTCTTCTCCTTCTTGGCTCTAAGCTTGTTAATAGTACTTTGACCCGAAATGTACTGTACTATTGCACATTGTACAGACAATAGTTAAGAAACTTAATTGGACGTCACAGTTGAGACATGAAGTCTGCTTTAAGTAATACAGGACGTTTTTATCTGGAGGTACATAGTACGTGTATGTAGTGTGATGCAGGAGAAATCATGTGTACTCTTTTTTAGTGGTGTTCTGTTATGAACAAGATCTAGTTGAAAATCAATGATGAAGTAAAAATTTTACATTTCGTAAACTACTCATACTCAAATAGTTCTTTCTTTTTATCAGCAAACTCTTCACCCTCCCAATTCCTCGAAAACATGCATTATAAACTGAATGCAGGGTCAGCGTTGTTCCATACTTTTCAGTATGTCAGGGCTCTTTTTATATAGCTCCATGGGTTAAACCTGCCAATGTTTACAATCAACATTATGTACACAACATTAAAATATGATACGGTTTGAAGCTTGTTATACAAAGTAGTTCATGGAGGAAGGTACAGATCTGTCCAATGTTCAAATAGTTCACTCTGTGACATGTTTAATAATGGGTGAAGATATGTGTGGTGTATACATGTATATAATACCAGGACAAGTATTTTATAGATGTTTACAAACTGGTTTATTGAGTGTCTCTTCTGCAGTGTATTAACACATAATGTGCAACTAGTAAAATAGCCTGAGGCTGGGGGGGGGGGGCAGCCCATTGCGCCCCCTTGCTTCTCCAAGATAGCCCCTCCAAAAGATGTCTTTGTCCCCACTCCCCCCCCCCCCCCAAAAAAACAAAAAAACAATAATAATAATAATAATAAAAAATAAATAAATAAATAAATAAAAAATAAATAAATAAATAAAATAAAATAAAATTTTAACAAATGTCTGGTTACGCCACTGGCAGCAACTAATAATAAGGTATAAACTGGTTCACTGATGGGGCAGGGTTTGTCTTTAACTTGCTCAGTGACTAGCCTACATTTGTAAGCCAGTGGGACCATTTAGCTTATCATTTCACTGGTCTGTCAGCTACATTCACTAGTCCATCATAAATTACGTGTAGGGATGCTTTTCAAAACTGACCCAGCCAGCCAGACCACTCGGAGAGGATTTCAACTGGTCCTCAGGTGTTTGGTCAGGCATTTGGCCAGCTAACATGGCTAACCACTGGGGAGAATGCTGTAGTGTCTCACAACTGCAGTTTATTAACAGATAAGGTACATCCAGTGGTGTAACCAGAGGCTGGGATGGGGGGGAGCCCCCCCCCCCCAATGAAATTTTAACAAAAATGCACAAAGTAATGGTTTGATAAATTAAATAGCCCCTCCAAATGATGTCTTTGCCTCCGCTTGCCCCCAAAATGAAAATGTCTGGCAACTACACTGGGTACAACTAAGCATAATCCATATTACTGGGTAAAAATTGCACCTTTCCCGACAATCTGAGTAGTCGCCCACACAAATTTATACGCTGTCCACAGGTGCCATATGGCATCTTATAAGCACTGTGAAAGTGGGTGCACATCTTATGTTGTTATCAATCATTTACACTACTCCATGATTTGACTCGCTCGGCTATTCCTTCACAGCTCACTGACCTGAGATGGGTAGAAGATGATTAAAAAATAATAACCCCTCCAAGAGATGCTCATCATAAATTTTGTAGATGGAGCAAGGATGTCATAAAAAAGTTGTTAAAAAAATGTACGCGTAGTTATCTTTTGCCTTACTTGACCTTAGGGAGTAAGCAAGAAGCTTTTGCGTCATGTTTGTTCCGACATTCACAAGCACTACAGGAAATAAAAGTTTGGAAATAGCATTAAATTAATCAAGAGACCATCTACATGTAAGTTAAACATTTAAAAAGTAGACTCCACAGTTAAGAGACAGCTGTATGTGAGAACAGCGATATTTTTAAAGCCCTGTCATACACAATTTGAAAGGATTACACAATGGTTAGAACCAAATGAGTATAACTGTTAAGTTAATGATACGTTAATCTTGGTGCTTTTTGGTAGACATTATCTAGCCTTCCAAATCGGTAAAAAAGTTGTGTGGGTTTTTTTTGGTTTTTTTACATCCTTTTTGGAATTTACATTTGGAAAATGCTGTAGTTTGGGGAATCAAAATTATTAAACAGTTCTTTTTAGCAACACATATTAAGGTCACCCATAATTGTGCCAAGTCTGCATCGCTTAGAATTTGAATACATTAAATGTAATTTGATAATTTGGAAAGGGTTAATACATGTGTTTGAAATGTAACTAAAACATGTACATGTACTGTAATTCCACACTGAAGAACCTGCTAGATAAGATGTCAACCTGATGGCATTAGTGGCATTCGCTGAAAGATTTTAAAACATACATTCTAGATAGATACTACTGCCCTGTACTACCCTGTGAATTACAGTACTGTTCTACACTACGCCAACTTCATTCTGAAACACACCACATCTTATGTACACTGTAGGGGTATTTTGCAATCAGGTCTGTTTATCGCTTGACTAGCTTGCTGATATTTGTGTTTTGTCGGCTACGGCTCCATCTAAATCACAATTACAGTGTCTAACTGCTGTACACCCGTAAGTGATGTTGTTAACAGGGTCAGTTGAAGAGCAGGGTGCTAGTTTTTGTTGCTTCGTTTATCGTCACCTCTCCATGTACAAGCTAGCGTATCGGGCCGATATGCACGAATTGCGTGCCGATACGCGAACATTTTGGCAGATACGCGCAAAATTTTGCTGTATATATAATATATATATTTTATTTTTTTTAGATTTTATTTAATTTTTTTATTCTAAAAAAAAAAAAAATGAAAGAAAACCATAAAGAATACTCTAGATTGCACAGTAGAGCTTTTAAAACCAAGATGAACACCGAGTAGAAAACATTCCAAAGATGTTGTTTGAATTTAGCGTGCTTCAGCCAAACACCCAAAAATGTTGGTTCAGAATCATGCCCTACAGTTTTGAAAAAAAACTTGGGAGAACCCTGATAATATACTGTCAAATAAGCATCTTTTTTTTTAAGGTTTCACTAGCATGTCGTGGCCAAGCGGTTTAGTGCATCGGACTCCAGTTCTGATGCTGAGTCATCCGGGTATGGGTTCGAATCCAGGTTATGACACTTGTGTCCTTGAGCAAGACACTTAACAATAATTGCTTCTCATCACCCAGGAGTAAATGGGTACCTGTGAGGGCAGAGATGGTTCTTGTGAATGATTTAGCTTGGTGCACTACACACAAGGCAGCACAGGCTGTATGCTCCCCAGTGGGGTGATATGGTTTAAGGAATTAAATAAATGGCCCAGTGACCAGGGGTAATAATGTTCGAAGCACAATGATCATTCTTTGGAACTGCGCTAAAGAGTCGGTATTATTGTTAGTAGTAAGTAATTATTTTTACATTTAAAGGTGCAATCTCATGGCCTCTTCCCCCAAGGAATGCAAACAGTAGCTGCATTATACAGAGATGAGAAATTTCAGACTTTTATCTGAGTTCTGACTGTTTGAATGGTGGAAATTGAAACATACAGTACCTACAGACATGTACTAAAACATGGATCCTAGTTTCAGGCTTTTGTGGCAGCGATGAGCCGATGACTCATACCCCTTATTATACCTTTACTCCTCCCCTCAAACTTGTAGAGTGCCATTAGCTCAGATACATGCAGTAGACGCCAAAGAGAAAAACTTGTTGCACAAAATCTTTCAGGGAAAGTCAAGTGCAAATATGCTTTGAGAATTTACTTTTGTTATTATTTTTCCTTTTATGCAAGTTCGCCCCAAACAAGGCTAAAAAGCCACTCTTGGTAAGGGGCTACAAGAAGACAACATTTAAGATGAAAATATCTCAGGGGAGCTGAAGGTAGAAATTGCTACTATTCCTCTTAAAACAGGCTACTTACATTTAACTGTAAATGGCTCTGGGGGGTAAATTGCCTTCTTGTTTCAATGTGGCATTCTTTGCTTTTACTGAAATACATGCAGTCATTTTAACAAATGAAACACAGTGTAAGTTGAGCTTAATGCAATGAAATGTTGGCTAGTGAAGTGGAACGAATGTGAACAAGTTGAATAGGCATGCATATTGTCGACCCAAAAAGGGTACAATAAAATAAATGAAAACATTGTAAGTACATGTACATGTGTATCAGCAAATTCTCTCCGTCTGATAAGAAACTTAACAATGTATTTTTTCGTATTACGCATGTTGTAGACCTTGTACATGGAATTGAAGAAGGGAAGTCTGTCTAATAACTCATTAACCTTACAGCTACTGCACATGGATGATTGAAAGGAATTACTCATTCCAGCATGTCAACTTGTATTAGTTAGCCTGCAAGTTCATCTACCAACTGTTCCATTCATTGGAGATATTGGATAGGTTGCCGTCATTTTGTAGCTTCACGAGAAACTGAATGGAAGAACACAGGCTGTCAGGCACTAGGAGTAAGATGAGCTAAAGGCTCTGAAATAAGGGCATCATCTTGGCGCCTCAATTTACTCCAGTTCCATTCAGGAAAAAAGTGATTGATTGATGAGCGAGTGAAGCTAAAGATAAAGGATTGGTGTATTACAAAAAAACTATAACTGGCTTCTTTCTGAAAGTCCACTGATTAAAAAGCAAAAACAGTTTATATCACTACCACAGGCCTTGAACTTCACTCTTGCACGGGTATGGCAATTTCCACTGGTAAGGGCTACTTCTATAGGGGGATAATGTAAATTTGTATTGAACTTAGCAAACACAAAACTACACCCCTGGCAAAAACACAAGGCACCACAGCAATTGCTGTAAGAAATAATATTGTCAAATTCAAGGAAGTTTTAAGACCTGACAAATCACTTTTGCTTAATTTCAATTGCCCAGAGTCTCTGACAAAACATCAACATTTTGTTATTATTTTCACTAAAAAATGACAATGTAATTTGATGAGCATTTAACAGGTTGGTTGTATACTGAAAACTACAGGATGGGAGTGAATGTACTCTACCAAAACACAATTAACTACATCATGTACATGTTCTTTGTCTTTTAAGAATTGAACCTTATAAAGAACCACTTGATGCTGTAAAAACCCACATGTTTTGATACTATGCCCTAAAGACAATCAGAGCATGATCGAAACTTTGAGTTCTGATACCATTGTTTCTTTTCAGAACCTTTTCAGAATCAGCTCAGAAATGATTTGATAAAATGGTGCCACCACAACCCTTAGTGTCAAGACTAAATTCTTGAGGAGCTCACACAAATATGACCAAAGTGTGGTTAACATTAATTAGGAATGCTGACGAATTGATTACCAAATGACAAAATATTACTGTTGGTGTTCAGAATTATGTTTAAATGAGACATGTTCAGTGCGTACGTGGAGTACTCTTTTTTTTAAAATAGTTTCTTAAAGACTTGTGTTGATAAGAGTTTCAGGGGTTGTGCTACTTGAGATTATTTCTTTTCTTACTATTGGACATATTTGGACCTCAGACCTTTGATTATTCTCTCTTTTAATTTTAATTATAGGAACAAATATATTTTTGAGACATGTACATGTGCATCAGTGTTTGTTTTTAGGTGTTCGGGCAATCCGCCCAGAACACCTCTTATTCCGTTTTTTAAATTAATTTTTTTTTTAAACTTCTTCTTATCCCCCGTGATTGTTCACTAACAAAGACGCACTTCCCAAGCTCACACAACCTTTAAACTTCACATATAGTTCTAAATCTTTATTAGTAGAAGACACCACTTCAGTGATGTCTTGATGACGTCATCAGGTGTTGAGTTACATTAAATCAAAGTTTAATATTTAAAAAAAATCGTAACTCAAAACTGCACAATGGATTTTCACAATAGGCCTTTAATGACTTTACAAACGCTACACAATGTGTGACCTCATTTGTCCTTCACTTCCGGTAGAGTTTCAATGCTTCAGGAGCTTTACTTTTTAATTACGGTAATTAGGCATTACTTCGTGATATCATCATGGTCATAGGCCTACTAACTTCATTGAAAACCTGAACACCTAGTGTTTGTAATTTTACAAACACTACATTTCTAGTTTAGATAAATCTCTTTAAATTGACAATATAGGACTAAAACATTTGTTTTAGCATTTTCCATTAAAAAAAGTATGTGTAGTGAGTTAGCTGTACGTGCAAATCAAACCCGTTTGGTGGGCCTCAGTTGTTTGAAGAACAACATCTTTGAAGCAAAACAAAAGTCTTCATTTTTGTAATAGAAACCCCAACGGAAACCTGAAACGCCACGCCGCTGTTTCATCTCTGTCTCAGTAATTGTGTAGACTGTTTGCTTTTTTATTCAAAGAGCTGTTAATCAGCAATTTTCTCCAGTAGTGCATGGTGAAGATTGGTAGACTGTTTGCTGAGCAGATTGCGTTTAATCCGTTACCTGACTCCATACAATCAACAATACCTGTCGTCCCACACACTCCATGTATGTGGGTAGTATTTACTGCGAATTGGAAGGGGCAATGTCGCTCAAATGTCACATGTCTTATATTTCTAAGACGAAAAAATAATAAATTGACGTCATTGAAAGATGGAGACAAATTTAGTCTTGATTTTGCTGGAAGCCACAATATCTGTTTAAAGTGTGAAAATGTTTTGACAAATGGCTTTATTGCATTTTTAAAATTTGTGTTTGGTTACATGTAAAGATGTGTCCATGCTCCTACGCATTATGTGTGTATTTGTGAGAATTGCTTGTTTAACATACATGTAGTACTTTTGCATTGCACTTAAATGGGCCTACATGCATAAAAGTAATACATTTAAAAAGTCAATTTTTTGCAGGAAACACCTTAAAAGCTTGTGAGAGAAGCCAGAAAAGGTGATGAAGTTCCCTGCACTTTTCTTGCCATGTGCATCATTCTAATCTGTACGGAGTTTGTGTAATTTACAAGAACTAATTAATTAACCCGGGCCTGTTTACTGAAATGTACAGGTGTGCTTGTTTCTGGGAGTTGGCTTAACGTTGTTTTGATTAGATGCAAATCCCTTATTGCATCGAAGGTAGATCCGGTCTTAAATTTGTTTTCCCTTGAGATGTTTGACTGAAGGGCCGTTGCCTTCTCCGTCCAGAACTTGTATTTGTGCACCATTTCTCGGGAAATGTTTTGGCATTTGTACAGACCTCTGTTTCAAATGCATGTTTCATCAACTTCCAATGTGCAAATCATCAAGTGATGTTGGAGTAGGTTGCAGTAAATTTGTCATCCAAATATCTTGAGTGCTGCTTGTGGAGATTTGATTAATAAGAAGAGCTGTATTTTTTAGAATTATCAGTAACGGAACTTGGTCAGAAGGCGGTGTTGACAAAGTGCAGCCAGTGCTTTCACTCGTAGTTCTTGTCATAACGGTCTAGCTACATGAAGAATTACTACCAGCAATTAGAACGTCATTCAGACCACGGCATCTGTTGCCTTTTTGCCTGGTAATCCTTCAAAATTGGTTTGTGGACTTTTCTGATGGAAGGTGCCATTTTCAAGAAAGGGTCCTTGCCTCTTAAGGCCTAGAATAGTTTGTGTGCCTAAGAAGTATTGAAGGGAAAACTAGATGAGATTGAATCAAATAATTTTCTTTCTGATGAAGCCACTCAAACACTGTTTATTTCAGCAATGAACACTGCGTTCAAGAAGACACTTACATGTAGGCTAATCACTTGTATGAATTTTGAAAATGCATATGAGCAATTTGAAAAAGTTGCTTTCTGTCTGATTTTTGTTATTAATTATTTAGCAAGAGGAAGCAAAATATGAAAGTAAGCTAATTACATTATTATTACGATATCTCTAATTTAGGACACTTGCTGCGTGCATAGCATTTCAACCAGAATTATGAAATAAAGTGTTCAACACTAATGGGGGAAAAATCTTGTAGGATATCCCGATTGCTCGCAAGTACATTTTACAGTTGCACATGTGTTTTTACTTGTAAATGATACATAAAAGAAAGCACACAGTGAGAATCAAAAGAGATTAACCCTAACAAAATGTGTAATCCATCTATGTAGCTGCCCCGCTGACAAGCACCATACAGTGGCTTGTTTTTTTTATTAAATTATCAAGAGGTTTCTTGCAGAATAATGGCCTTATTAAACTGAATCATGCACCATGATTACATCCATATGATGTAGACGCCTGATGCTCATTTAATCCAGCTAATAACTCCATGCGTTTATGCTACCTCACGTTTCTTGGACTTCACTTCATGAATTAAACATTTTGACGGCAATCTTCAAATCAACTTCCAATATTACCAGTCTGCATATCAAGTCTTTATTCCTGCTGCATCAAAATCTCCCCCTCCTGTCAGAAGGGTATAACATTCAAGTTACTAATGATTTGGGAATGTTATGTTCTTGTATTTGTGCAGCTAGAAATGGTTCTCTTACTAAAAGCAATACATGTCAAATTTTCAAAACTCTACTTTCGTTCCAATCCACTTCATTTCAGAGGTGCGACAAAATTTCATAACAGTTGGGTAACTTTATGAAGAATGGAACAACTAACAGATACAGAAGCACACTCTACATGTATGTTTTTGTCTTTATTAACCAGTTCCCTTCGAGATTAAAAATCCTTTTCTCATTACTCATTTTCAATTAAACAGCAGCTATTTTTTTCTAGCCATTAATACTAGCCATTAGTAATGAAGCTTGGTTTGGACACCCATATATAAAGCGTTTTCTCAATGACATTTAGAAATTTACATGGCCTTTTTTTTTACGGTCATTTTTCTGAAGCACATTCAGATCCTAGGACATTGTAGGAGAGCCGTTTTTTTTTACGGCTGATCATCGACCCACGCTTACTCGAAGAGACAGCATCCTGGGGCGAAATGAAAGGTCTCATGACATTTTTTGGTCAATCTGTCTTTACAAAATTTTGGCTGGTAACGGAAAAGGTCTTTTTTTTTTGAAGGCATCAGGCACAAATCCATGCAAAGAGTTAATCCGCTCATTGTTTGCAGTGTCTTTTCACCCTACGGACTCTGTGTAACAGTTGCCTGTGGACATGAAACCCTTGACCATCGCCAATACACACAGAAACTCAAATGCCAGTCTGTAAGGGGCCATTCAGAATAGTCAATGTTACAAAATTTAGATTTTTTGTTCGAAATGGGTTTTTACCAGCCAACCCACCCCAAATTTAGATTTTTAAATATTGAATGGCTTCATAATATAATCTATGCACTGAAGAACAAAGTAATGCCTCAAATTATCCAGATATGTTATACCAAAGGTCTCCAACATCAGTAGTTTTCAATGGGGTTTTTTCTGGGTTAATCAAACAATTTTGTAGTTTATCAGGAATTAAATTGATGATCTTGGCTAGCTGAATACTTTTTCTTCTTCTTTTTCAATTGTTAATTTATATACCTTTTTTTTCTTTTCTTTGTTAATAAAAACTGAGTTTTGTGGGACCCATCCAACCACAATTTTCGAGAAAAAAAAAATTGAAATTGTTTAACATTGACTATTCTGAATGGCCCCTAAGCTTGCCAATGTTTGTTTCATAAGATTTTTTGCGCGTTATTGTGTCCTCCAAAGTGAACTGGATAAGAAAAGTTAGAAGCTGCTGTTTATAATCTATAATATTCTTAAGTAAGTCATTTTGTCATTGTTCATTGTTCATGTTTGCATAAGTACATTACATTTTGTAATTAAAGTTTGTTTGATTTGGGGTTGAACATTTGATTTGGGGTTGAACAAAGAAAAATTGACTGAAGCTGGACTTGAAAGACCTCTGGATTAACATACCTGCGCTCTACCAACTGAGCTATCCAGCCCCATGTTGGTGGTCTCCCTATTTTTAATAGTCAATATCTGTGTTTGGGGGTGCCAGTCAGAAGCCATATACATGTAACTGTTAGTTGCCGTGTAGCCAGGGATCACACCCAAGTTTACGATACAACCTGGGAAGCGGCAGCCAGGGGATGCAACTTTTTAACTATTAAATATGATGTAATAAACCACAAGGGAAACTGACTGGGTAAATTTTTTAATGATTTGGGTTATAACAAAGAAAAGTTTATTTGTTTACACCAATGTTCACCCTCAAATTGTTTTACTCATTGTGCCTTAAATATGATTATTGTGCACCATTTTGGGGTTTTTTCTTTCTGTAACAAGGTGACCATTTTACGTACGTGTATTGTAGACAGTCCTGGGTAAGATTTCATTACATACATATCCCTATCAATTTTCTCTGTAAGACAGCCACAGTTTTGGTTTTCAGTTTCAGACATGTTTACAGGTCCGAAAAACTTGTATCAAATCAAAGAAGTAATTCACTTTCAGATTAAAAGGAAGCGGTGCAGAAGTTTCTCACCATTAAATCTAAACAAATTGGATTCCACTCGCCATGGTAACAAATTACACGGTGAATTTTCACCAGCGTTGACTCCCAGTGGCCACGTCTACATGAGTCTTCTGGATCGTTTGAAGGTTACGATGTAGCCGACATCTAGAGAAATTGTCACTAGCCCGTCTTGAGCATTTGTGTACATGTGCACGCGTAAACTGTACTTATGGGTGCACATGTACATGGATGTGGGGCATTAACTACTTGTGTTGCGTATTAAAGACAATGTCACTTTCAGTAATTAACAGCTTAAAGGCACTGTCTCTCTCTTCTTAAATGCATAGCTGTGCAACCCCAAAAGAAGCGTTGCAGTGAAAGTTTCAGACGGATCCATTCAGTTTGTACTACCCAGGAGTATTTAAATTGCTTCTTGTGTCCAGCTGCGCTGTTGAGCTAGAACAGAATTCAATTAATACTTGTTGTGAACAGTCTTGTATTTTTCTTCTCACTCATGAACAAACACAAAACTTCCTCTGATTGGATTTCCATTATCCTGAAACTTTGTTTAAGGCGAAAGGCAACAGTTAATCCCTTGTATTTCTTCCATTTAATTTTATTTTTTTTATCAATGTATGCAAGCTCCAAAGTGCATTCACATTGTTTATACAGCTAGAATTAATGGACACATCCCAAGTAAAGTACAAATATTTACCTCATCTTAGATGGATCATTTCATCACGGTGGATAAAAGAGAATGAATTTGCATTGATCTGCATGTATTAGACCATTCCTCAACGCAACCAACCCTGTGACAACAAGTAAATACATACGCAGTCCCAACAAACCCCCTGGGGGACCATTAAGAGTAGGACAGAGTCTCTCACCCCAATGCTATAAAACCCAAGATCGATACAAGCTTTTTGGGGGTTGTTGTTCCGGAAACGATGTGCCGGTCGTTTATGGAACGATCGGTGTCATCTTTGTGAGAAGGAGAAGAAGAAAAAAAACAAGGAATGGATTACTGTGGCTTGAGGGATGGTTGGTGTGCATGACAGAGCTACATGTTTGGGCCATGGTTAAAGTAGCATGGCCAGTTTTTTTTTAAAGAATTTATTCTATAAGTAAATTTTGACAGATGATGCTGTTTCAAAACGAAAAACATACAAACATTTTCACATATGCCATGGACAACACATAAAATACATGTACATGTAACATGCAAATTTGTTTGTTGGCTGATGGACTTGAAATAATTTTGTGATCCCGACAAAAATTCACAATTCATATTTAGTTTTTAATTAACTACCACTTATCATTGGCAGATTTTTACATACAAAATGGTAAATGAAATCTTTTAAATTTCTTGAATCTATGAAAATAAGCAGCTATTTAAAATTCAAATCTTAATTTTAGGTCAAATCTGCCAGAAGTAGCATCTTTAAATCAGGCAGCTAGTGTATAGGTTTAATTATTTAGAACTTTTTATCAGCTAATATTTCTGAAAAAATACATACTATGTATGCCCCATGTAAGTTTGCAGAATAGAAGAACCAGTTGCATATATGATATATTGTACAAGTAGTTTTTTACTGATTATCTTTTTTTGTGATTTATTGTGCCAAGCAGCAGTTTAAAATAGGTTACATGACATTGCACTTACACCCTACATGTAAAATGAAACATCATTAATCAGTTCAGAGTTTGATTTTGCCACACATTAGTGTGTAGATTACAACTGCGGATGCACTGACTGTTTATTTTTCTTTTCTCTTCCACTCTTGTAGAAATTGCCAGGGACTATCTTCATCGGGTCGGCAACTTCCAAGTGATATCAGGTATCATCTCACCAGTCCATGATGCCTATGGAAAGAAGGTACACTTATTATAATGACATTTTGACTTTGTGGCATCAGAAAGATTGGAGCATCCTTGCTTGCTCTGATATTCCTGTTTCAAAGCGGAAAAACTACTGGGTAGTCAAAGATTTAAGCTTATCACAGCCTTTAAAATTGTATTTTTGTGGTGACTTGTTTTTGACAAGGAATATTTTTGTTCACGATTGGCTGGTTTTCCATGGTTCCGAGCTTTGTGAATCTTGCTCTAGTCTGTTGAAGGCCAGACAAACCTGTATGTCAAGTGCGACTAGTGCCAGCCCATTGGGCTGCCATTCTGGGATTTAAATTGTATGTGAAATTATGGTGAGTGTGTAAACACGGATGTGTTGCCTAAAATGCGCAGACACACAGGGAATCTCCCAAAATGGCGCAACCAAGATTTATTGTGGTAATGATGTTAGTTATTACAAATGTACCACATGTAGGTCAGCTAATGTGCATTATCGTTGGCTTATGATAGATTAAGAAAGGTTCTTAGCAAGGAAAAAAAGCACAGAGAATAAGTTTTCATTGTAAACAATAGGCAGAACCAACAAAAACCTTCTTAATAATATACCTTCTTAATAACCAAAATTAATATTCTTTATCCCCGATGCAAAATTTACATCTATTTAAAAAAAAAAAAAAAAAAAAAAAAACCAAACCTTCTGGGAAAGTTGTGCGATTTGAAATTCAAATCCTTGTTGATTTGGCTGTATAAAGCATGCGCTTCTGGTTTCTAGGCTCTAGTGACTGAAGGCTCTCTTTTTTTATTGGATGCTGAGTGGCAGTTTCATTTCTGAAGTCATCTCATTAATTAATAATATAATAATAATATATTGTATTTGTATAGCGCCTACTGCAGGCCAGCCTCTAAGCGCTTAACATTCAGTATTCCTGCAAGGTATTTGGGGCTACGTTTTGAAGTATGAGACCTACTCCTTTACATAGCACCTTGTAATGGTTTACAAGGTGCTGTGGCGCAATATGCAGCCGATCAAACCAGGAACACCGGGGCGGACCCCTTCTCTTTTCGATAAGTGCACTGGGTTCTTTTTCGTGCGTTACACAACACACGGGACCAACGGCTTTACGTCCCATCCGAAGGACGAAGCAATCATGGTTAAGTGTCTTGCTTAAGGACACAGGTTTCACGACCGGGGCTCGAACCCACACTCTGCTGATCAGAAACACCAGAGCTTGAGTCCAGTGATCTTATCCACTCGGCCACGACACGCCACAAAAAAAAAAAAAAAAGCACAAAACAACACGCGCCCACGCTAACTTAAAAAAAATAAAATGTGAATGAAGACGCCGTAGTGTCTCCATCTCTTAGAGCAAGGTTTGCAAAGTTCAATGGATGGCCTTCTACTCTAAACCGGAACACACTCGAGGCAGATGAGGCTGAAATCTATACCTCCATGTCTACCCTGAAAATATCCGCTTGACCGCAGCTGGGCCGACCAATTGACAGTCAGTTGGGCATACTGATAATGGAAAAATATTCATGGCAGTCGTTTAAAGCTTTAATAATTGCGTGGTTGTTTACTCCTCTAGGCATGAATGAAGAAAAATAGTACATGTGCTGCTGCTATTTTGGCACTTTTGGTACACAACAATGTATTTGTAATACTTTGGGCTAGAACTCTTTTTCAATTAGATGTTTTGGCTTTTCTTGAAAATGGAAGCGTTTCAGATAAATTGAGGGGATTATACATATTGACCATCTGTTGGACAAAGTTTTTGCAAAATTTCCAAACTTCATTAGATTATAGACTTCAGTACCTAATTGATCTACTAATGTACCATGGTTTTCAAAATGTGTTGATAAGTTCTTCTAAAAGATTTTCTTGGTGCCGTGCATTTAGTGGTCTATGATTAGAGATGTGCCTTCTATGCATCTCTTTGCGCAATGCGTATCAGCTCATGTTTAACTGTAAATGATACATTCACTATGTACTTACATTACCATTCCTCAACCTCTATCTCTCTAGACATGTTGTAACTCTTATCAATGAATCTCTGGCTGTGTTTTGACCTCGCTGTCCCGTTGCTAACTCTTCCTAATAGAATACCTTGCTCTGCATCTTGTTTTCATTGCTGCACGGTACATGCTAATTGCTTATAATATTATACACTGACTTCAATGACCAACAGATCTCCTTTGCCTGTCTACCTCCATAATGGAGATCTACACAAATAAAGAACTTATCATCACTATAAAAGCTCCAACAGATCTTAAGGTGTGGGTTACAAATTACATTTAATTATGAACTCCGATTTACTGAATAACTTAAAAAGCAGTCCATGCTTTTTTGCATGATGTAATCTAATTTTTTAATACCGAAAAACCTGTTTATATTTATTTTATTTTTTTATTTGCCTGAATTTATGGAAACTGTATGAGATTTCAGGCTTTTGGGGTGATTACTGGATATTCAGTGCATGTACTGTAACCATTGTTTACAAACATATTGATAAGTGGTGTTGGAAGCTTTGCATGGTGTGGAAATGAGAAGTACATGTAAATGTTACTATCAATGGTAATTTTGCAGGTACAACCATGTGTAAAAATTTCTTTTGGGAGGAGTGTTGGCTCTGAAAAGAGCTGGTGGGGTTTCAATGTTTCGAACAGTATACTCTGCTCGTCTTCAGGAGAATTCGTCGAGACCATACCAGCTCTTTTTAGAGCCAACGCTCCTCCCAAACGAGATTTTTACACATGCTTGTACCCGCATGTTTGCTATTGATAGTCACTTCTCAAAAAGATTGACCTTGACATTCAGGGTATTTATTGGCAGGCAAGATACTCCACTTATTGCTACGAGAATATTTACACTTTGCATCATAATTTCAACATAAATTCAAGAGTTACAAAAATAACAGCTGTACAAGTTTTGAGCTGGCCCCCTTTCTGCATCAACAGTTGATAAGAATTGTACAGTGCAATTTTGTTCTCTTCCATTGAGTGTGTACAAATTGTGCCTGCGAGAAGTCTAGGCTGTGTTGCTCTTTTGTGAACATGCGATGTCACAGGTTACATGGTCAATTTTAACCAGTGATTTAGTGATTCAACAGTGATAATGTATAAAACATGTAATAACTAAACAATTTTATGTATGTACGTAGACATACAATCATTGTCGAGTTTGCCCTTGACTCTTCCTCTTTCTCAAGGTGTACATGTACATTGTATGTAGGACTAGTGAGCTTGCTTATCACATTCTCTGGCATTTTCACACTTCAAAATGTGCTAGTCACAAATTTGAGATATGCAAACGTAACGTTAAACGTTAAACATAACTTTCCTTTAAGTGACTTTAATTCAAAACTACATTTACATTTACAGTGAACAATTACTTATTACGTTATGGAAGATTGCTTCACAAAACCTAGTTATGTCCAACTTTATAATTATTACATCATGTAGTTGCAGTATTTTGTAAGTGATTTCTCCCCCCAAAGTGAAATTGTTAATGTTGAGCTCAGGTGGATAGATCTGTTGTGAACCGCCTGCCGGTGAGGCCTCGTCAAAGTCTATTCCAGTCTTGAATATATTGTTCACACATTTTGTAATTGACTACATTTAAAATTAATTAAAGTGCCACCTGTACATTGTATTTGACTTCTTCTTTTTTTGTGGGAAGTGTTGAATGCATGCATACAAGTAGTTCTCGGTTGGAATAAAGAATGATTAGGGTGTGAAATTATTTGTATAATACCGGGAAACAGAGTCCCTGTTTTCCTGCTTGGGGCAGGCTCTAAGTGTACCATAAAATTGCCTGTTCATGTATGCAAAGTTCAAATGTGAACACTTTAAAATGTGTGCTACTATGCACTTTGCTAGCAGGTGTGTGTTCTGGTAGTTCCTACATCAAGGTTTTAGCCAGGATTTGGTAAAAGGGTGTCCGAATTTGCTGGAAATTTAAAAACCAGGTGTCCAAATTGTTCATTTACAATACTACATGTAAATGACACATAAAACAGGGTGTCCAAATTTAAAACCAAGATAACAGGGTGCAGTCTAAAAGACACCCAGACACCCCTCTGGCTAACACTATGTCCTACATGTACATTATCTGTTTGCAATTAACAGTCATTTGTTGCTTATTTTGTGTAAAATTACAGTTCTTATATAACGCTTTATTATGGGCGCTTCGAAGAATTTACTATGTTTAAAGACAGGCATGCTAAAGTTTATTTTAGTTATGAAACCCGTAGCACTTTGTAAGGTTTTTGAGAGTGGTGCAGTGCAATCTGCTGCAAACCATGCCAGAAACACTGGGGCAAACCTTTGGATCATTGAGTTTTTTTACACAACACAAAGGACCCACAGCTTTCTGTCCCAAAGTTCGAAGCAGTGATGGTCAAGTGTCGTGGGACACAAGTGTCAAGACTAGGACTCGAACCCACACTCTGCTGATTAGAAACACCAGAGCTTGAGACCATTGAGCGAGACCGCTCGACCACAACACACATCTGTAATGTGATATTTAGTTGTTTTTTTCTAATGTTGAACCATGTGTGTGTGTAAAGTTGATTGTTTTTTGTATTGTTTCAGGGTCTTGCTTCAGCTAAGCACAGAATAGAGATGTGCAGACAAGCTTTGAAGACATCTGATTGGATCAAACTCAACACATGGGAAACTGAACAAGAGGGGTGGACAGAAACAGTCAAGGTTAGTTACATCTTCTCTAAAAACAACACCAATGGTATTCGACCATAGACTATAGACAATAGACATTGTTGGGACCACTTTGTCCCACCTATATTGCTTCAACGCATGAAGGAAGGAAACTCACTTAATGGGTCCCAATATTCCAATACGTGGGAGACGTGCGTGCACACAGTCTGTTTATTTTATGATGTACACATAAAAACAGATCTATGTGGCTCCACAGCAACTGCTCAGCAGTTCACTCAGGTGTGTAATAACATATGGGTGGGTGTCCATCCTGATAAACACTGATCAATGATCCATCAAACGGAGCACTGTGATAAATGCAAAATGCGCAATACATGTAGTACGTGTAATAGTGCGCTGCGCTTAAAAGTTCAGATAATACGAGGAAAACGGGCCAGTCCGGCGGACCTCGTATTAACGAGAGTCGACTGTACAGCAATGTAGATGGTGGCAGGTTGTTTAAGTCTTGAATGGGAATTTTAACGTCTCAAGCTTTTGTTGGACAGTGTAGTTGTTGCTCTGATTGATCAATGAAGAGGCAGAGCATATGTGTAATGTCTATTGCTGGTAATGAAACCCCAAAATTCTCAAAAGTACCCAGCTGTAACATATAATAGGCCTGACCCATGAACAAAAGTCATGTTAAGTTTTTGATTCTTTAATTTGTATTTATTATTGTTTTATTTTATTATTATCATTAATAATCATATTATAGCCAAGATTTCAAGGTGAAAATTGTAGTATTATTTCTGTTGTACTGTACACCAAGGTGTGTAAGCACGGTATACTCTGTATTTATCCTGAATCCTGTGGATAAAAGATATAAGATTTCCACCACATCGTCATCTAATACGTTGTACTGTATGAACTTTCAAGTTATCAATTTAACGGTATAAACTATAAAATGGTAGTAATAATGTCTGCTACAGTTAATCATTTATAGTAAAAATAACATACATGTACCGGCACAAAATACCCAAGAGCTAATTACACACATACAGCACACACCATTAGCTGTTTCTAGATTAGTCAACAGGGTCAACCCAACAGATTAAAACTGGTATTTTGTGGGTACCAATAGTAAGTACAATAAGACTAAATATTGCATATGATTGCAAGTGATGACGTGTGTACAGAGCAAGTGATGAATTTTAAATAAATATTCACTCTGTTTGTCTTTCACCATGTTCAGACAGTGTACTAAAGTTAGACCCGAACCGGTTTAACT
The DNA here is from genome assembly GCA_023634235.1 of Pisaster brevispinus. Taxonomy (NCBI): domain Eukaryota; kingdom Metazoa; phylum Echinodermata; class Asteroidea; order Forcipulatida; family Asteriidae; genus Pisaster; species Pisaster brevispinus. The sequence goes on from JAMKCF010000012.1 coordinate 3,890,165, forward strand.
TTACGAGCAGCGAGGGGCGGTCGCAAAAATAACACTACCTTGCGTTCAGACAGCTCAAAGTTAATACGGTTTATCTTCGGTTTTAAGAGGTCAAACAGCACCGTGACCCAACACAACAACATCCGGTTTATTCACAAAAGCACGCACACGGCCCCGTTGAGGCGCATGTTGAGGCGTACGTAGGCATATTTACTTAGCAAACTTACACAGGTCAGCGGTCATCTGTTGTGAGTTAAACCTGATGTTGTCATTTTTTATTCTGTCCACACACCTTGCTAAAAGATAAACCCGAAGTGGTTCAGCGTTAAACCACCCTTAAAGTTTTAAGAGCATTCAGACACGCGAAGTTAAACCCGAATGAGTTAAAACTGCCTTTAAACCGACTTTAGTACTGTGTCTGAACGACCTCTATATTTGGGTTTTACTCAATTACAGTGCCGTAATATGTAAATGAAAGATCAATCAGTATGTCCAGATTTAAACAACTAGAGTGTGTACATGACACCCAAGCATCCCTCTGGCTGACACATAACTCCTCATAGTGAAGCCATAACATGCGCACACGTACATGACAGACCTTGTAGTTCAGCTTTATTTAAGGTAATCAGTCAGTCTCGTAAACTGCTTTTCTTTTGCCTGAAGGAAAATTTTTAGTAGCCCTGATTTTAAACTTGTGCTACATGTATATTTTTCACTTTCAAATGTAATAATGGTAGTAATAACTGGGTTTATTGGTCAAATAAAGTTTAGTTCTCACGCTCAAATGAAAACTTTATTTGTGTTCAAATGCAAAAAAGAAAAACCTTAATAACATTTCAAACAGAAATGTTGTTTTTTTACTAGCCCACGGCAGTTTTAACTGGACTGTGTATGACAGGCTAGTGTGGCCCAATTTCATAAAGCTTTTAAAGCAGGGAATAAATGCTTCTATAGGCAAAAAATTAGTGCGGCACCAGACGCAACAATGTAAACATGTTATGTATTAGCTGGTAACCTAATTCCTCTCAGCAAGATTTTGAATGCTTATAAAGTTTTATGAATTTTTGGCCCAGAGCAGGCCCCTGATATGTTTTGTATGATATTTGGAGGTACATTTATGTAATTATACAAGTAGATTTCAGGACTCCTGTGTATGTCTCCTTACACAGGTAGTGCCAAGTACATGGCACCCTCACCCTCTGTCTATCCATAATGAACATTTCTTTAGGCTCATCTGAAGACCAAGGGTGATTTGTTAAATCTACATACAGCTTCATTATTGCATTAGGTCATTTGCGGTAATTTAGTCATCTTCTCAGATTGCATAATTCAATTTAGTTGCCCCCGCTAACGGATAAGTTGTAACCACCATGACGTAGATGAAATGTCACCACTATTTTCATGTGGTTTTTTTTTTTCTTCTTCTTATTTTTTTCTTCTTAAAATCTTTATAAAAAATATAAGAATAATTGAGTGAGAATCCAGTCTGGTCTATCAAGGATAATAGGATTAGACAGTGGAGGTCACTATTCTTAGAGAATAATTGCATTCAGTGAGTCTTGACAATGTGTACAATAAATCAATCCAATTAGCCTAGATAATTGACTAAAAGAAGACTTGGATTGTCTAATGTGGGAATCTTGTTATGCTGTGCACTGTGGGACATTGCAGTAAACCTAATGGAAAGGTATAGCACAAAAAAGTGGTTGGAGGTAAAAAAAAACCTGAACTAAATCTAAATTTAAAACCAGAAAGTACACAAAGTTAAACGAGATGATGGCACATTAACATTAGATGCATTTTGGTGGGTAGTCATACATGGATATGTAGAAATAATAATATTGTGCATTTATCACAGCGCTAACATATAGGAGAAAGAAAACAATTGAATAAGGAATAAGTAAGTTTCAAGCTGTGTACAATAAATCAATCCAATTAGCCTAGATATGTGACTAAAAGAAGACTTGGATTGTCTAATGTGGAAATCTTATTATTACATTGTGTACAAGAGAAAATGTTTGGACTTCTTTGATAGATGTGCTATTAAGATACAGTGGTAGTTTCAATACTAAAAACATAAATTATTTGAAATACAAACTTGATACTGGGATAGTATCACTGAACTGCCTTGCAGAAAATATCGCCATGAAAGAATTCCTTTGCTTAACATGAACGAGCAGTGAGCTTAATAAATCACAATTACTACCTGTTTTTTCTGTGCAGTACGTTTTCACTGCCCAGCAAATTTGTGTGCTTTAAAAAACATCTTGTTTGAAATCCGTCCCTGCACTGAAATAATAACTTCTTTTTTTTTTAAATTAAGAAATTGAAGATGTGTGAGTGTATAATTGTAAACAGGATTGACCGTCCATGGACTTGTTTATTTGTGGGTAACAGGTCTTGAAGCAGCAAGTGATATTTAAACACACCCCTCCCCTCCATCCGGCAGCACAAGTCAGTAAGGATAGTCAGCCACAATTTAATTTAAAACTGACCCCTAACTGACAGTGGTGGCACCACATAATCAACGTGTGACAAGTCCGGCTGCCGGAGTTGATTTTTTTCTTCTTTTTTTAGGATTGTTCAATCGATACCAGGAGCGATGTCTAAACCTGATGGTGTTTTCATTCTCCCCCCCTGCAACACACTCCTTGCTCTGATGAAATTGCTGAAGGGGTCTTGCGGGAGGGTACTCTCTTCGATTATGTTGATCATGGTGTAGTTTTTAAAATTGGATACGTGTCGGCCCTAGGGGAGAGGGGCACTGTTCATATCCTGTGCCTCTGAGTTTCTCTGAATATTATTTTATTCGTCAAATGAATGCCCCAGTCTATGCCATCTTACATGTATGCTGCTAATGGCTAGAGCATGTAGGGGAGGGTTAGTTGGCACCTGCTAGATTTTATAATCACTGATAATGTTGAATAATATCACAAATGTAGTGTTTTGATAACTGTCCTTTTATTCTTCGTTTGGTTTGTTCTTCATTTCATTTTTTATTGAAAGTTATGAAGCATTTGCAGATTACACAACTTAATATCAATGACTTATGACCTCACCAATTGCATAAAACTTTACTCTCGTAATCTCTTACTCTTTCATGCAATACTGTTCAGAACAGGCCTATAACCAGTCTTAAGCTTTGAGCATCTGTAGTTTTACCGCTCCGTTTTTCTGCTCACCTTCTCCTTCCTCCTCCAGACACTGAGACACTTCCGTGATGACGTGAATTCAGATACATCTAAGGACCTAAACCAGGCTTTCACGTCACCCGTCTCGTGTACCACTATCCCGGTAAGAACTGCCCGCAAGAGAAGGAGGAGCAACAAAAACCAGGATATTAACAGTGGTAAGAAATGCTAGAACAGTGGTTACCTACATCATACATGGTATAATCACTTTGAATGGTTATTATTTACTGCATTAAATATTAACGTATAATTTTGGTTTGCTCTTTGCTAAATATATTTTGCAAACAAAAACTTAATAAAATGAATTGTAAGGAACATACTTATCTGGGTTTTGGGGGGTTTTGTGTGTTTTTGTTTTTGTTTTTTTTTAAACAGGTGAAATTTAATATTTCCAATCCAAGGTTTAGAAACTCATCTTTCTAGTTTGTCAGAGGATTTTGAAGAAGATTAAACTTTGTGACATTGATGCACAAAATAGACATGTGCAAATTAATAATAATAATAATTTATTGAATTTATATTGCGCTCTCTCCAGGACCAGCCTGTTCGAGGGCGCGTAGCAATACAAATTCCAGTAAGAAAATTTAACAGAAAAGTTTAAGCAAAAGCACACCGGTAAAAAATAAGCAAAAAAGAAATCAAGATAAAAAAAACCACAATACTGTCAAGCACACACGCACATATGTGAGGATGGGAACAATTGCTGGTGACTTTTAGTGGACCTTGTAAATTTTCATTGTTTAGAACATCACAAGTAACCTGGGATTCTTTCAAACGGTTCAGTTGATACACTGTACATGTGTATACAGGTTTATGTTTTGTGGACTTAATTAGTATGTGAATTTTGCCTTGGGATAAAGATTAACATCTCTTCAATCATTGTGGTACCCACTGCTAAAACATGATTCCAACTACCTCCTAGCCACTGGGCTAGCTCGGTGGTCTAGTGGTAAGACATCTGCTCCAGAACGGCGAAGGTCGTCGGTTCGAATCCGACCTGAGAGTAATAATGCCCATGGGTATTTTTTTCACAGGACTCAAGGAAAGTACTGAGTATACATCTACAGTGCTTATTTAAATACACATTGGTGTAAGAGCAAGCCCAAAATACCATCTTGTGGACTTGTTGCTTTGTTGGAAAATTGAAAAACTTGGCATGTAGGACACATTGGATACACCCTGTAACTATACTGAAGTTTGGTAGGGACAACAGTCCTACTTTTCGGAATGTGTTTATTTATATTTGTCTCAATCTCATCAGCACTGTGGAGATGTTCAATCCAACTTGTGTCCCTTTATCTTGGCACAACAGGAAGCGTAGCTCACCTCGGCCTGATTACCCCCACTATGTCAAACTACAAAGTGATAATACCACTGATACCTGACTGATTGCTATACAATATTAGAGCTCTTCCTCCAGTTGTCAGTCCAGCTATTTCGGTGATATTTATGTCGGCAACGTTTATAATGGTCTGTGGACGAACATGTATCTGGTTTCACAGGTTATTACGCACCACAGCCCTTACAAACGAGAATATAAATCTTGTTGGCAGATGAACTTATGAAATACTGACAATCCATCGACTTATGAAGTACCAGTCGGTTTCTTCTGATGAAATAACAAGACCCATGCAGGAATGTTACTGATTTCACCCTGTGTTTTTATATAAAGTCTGCCTATGTCTGGACCCAAAAGATCTGCCGACATCTTACTGGTTTCACTACCCCAAAACTAGCAGATGAACTTAGTGTGTTGGGTGGTTATTTTTATGAATTAAAGATTCATGTAAAACAATCCTAGAAAAGAAAAGCATCAATTAGGCTTACAATTTTGTTTGTTTATTTGTTTGTTTGTTTGTTTGTTTATGGACATTAAATAAATCTTCTTCTTTTTTTAAGAATTGGAAAATGATAATCCCAATTTCTGCCATTCATGTCATAGTAACATGAACATTATCAAATTGATGTAATTTTGGCATCAGGGATGTATTTTGTTGTTTTTACCCTTTACACTGATGTGTGATAAGCAAGTCTAGAAAAGCAGTGAGTAATAAGAACTGATCCAAACCCCCAGCCTTCATCCCGTTCCTCAATGGAGAGGCTCCTAGACCTTCCAAACCGACATCATAAGTGTTTGCTTTGCAATCATGCTGAAACTCTCTGCTACGACATGGTTGTTGGTTTTAAGGAATCGATTCGGAGCACCATGGTTTGTCCTGCCATCATTAAAGTGCCGTCTCAGTCCAACAATGGGTTGTTTTTTTTATTTGCGAGGCGAAGTACAGTTTATATAATTCAGCAAGTCTTAATCCAAACAGATCACCCGTTGAGATTTCGCACTTCTAACGCATTCTCTGCTGTATTAATACATGATTTTTTAATAGATTGAGGGGAAATTGGAGCAATTATTATTCAAAGCGTACGTAATCTGATTGTGATGAATAGACTTCAGTTAAAAAAAAAAAATTACTTCCTGACTCGCTCAAAAAAGATGATTCTGACTATTGGATGGACACTGGCAATGCTTTCATTGACTCGTAGGAGGAATTCAGTACAGGTAACGTTTGATGACTTTCTCCAACCATGGCAACATCCCATCAGCAACCATTCAAAAGCTGTCCAGCCTCGTCAGCTCAGGGTTGTAAAGAAAAACGCCCCGAGACATTAAAAAAAAAAAACAGGCTGCAGTTTAAAAGCAAATTAGTCCAGCGACGGAAGTGAGGGAATGGTTGTTGACTAAAGTCAGGGTAGCAGGGGCTCCGTGTGTGGTGCATGGCGACTATTTGATCTTAAACTCATCACTGCTGTTTAAGAAAAGATTCCCCCCATGATATTTATATGGATGGGAGCGCACTGGCTAGATCTGGAGGCGGTTTAGCAGTAGCTTTAGTCAGATTAGAATTAGGAGTGGGAATTAATTCAGTTCATCAAAGAGGGGGTGGGGGGTTTTTTTTCTGTGAAATTGCTAGGAGTAGATTGGTTGTTTTCATTAGGGAATAACATCACAAGTGTTCCACTGGGTACAAAACATTAGTAAACAAAATGAGTCTACAAATCCGAGATGACAATTTTGTTTTCTGTGAAATTAGCGGTGGATCGGTTGTTTTTGATTTGGGTTGGGAATATTATGTCAACTTATCCCACATGGCACAAACATTCTCTTCTGAATTAATTGACTTGATGTGATTACTTTCAAGAGGCATTCACTATGAATTGACGGGCAAAATGTGTGATTGCAAAGGTACACAACAAACTACATGTAAATACAAAGAACCCCACAGTTATTTGATTTTTTTTTCGCGTACACAGAGCAAAATATCAACATAAATTGTTTTCTCTCTCTTTAGAGTAAGACATTTGGTGATACAGTGTTTTTATGTCTGACATAACTGTTATTTTCCTGCAAGTACCAGATAATTGTTGAAGTCAACATCATTAATTAATGAAGTGTCATTCTAATCAGATTGTCCTCCAGTCCTAGATGGCCTTGATTCCTTCATGCATACAGATTGGCCAAGTTACTAATGGTAGCGTTATTCATGAAGCACTCGGTGTGCACTAAACAAATATAACACTTGAACGCCCATGGACTATTATTTCATGTACAAGTTGAGAAAAAACAGCATCTCAAATGACTGTTTTTACCCCAGTCTGTACCATCAAAAGCAAGACGGCAAAAAAATGTAATCTTCTATGCTTTGGAGTATTATATCTTCTCCTAAAAAGTACCTAGCCCCATGCATGAAATATGAAACCAATTCCTCTGACAAAAAATGACTGAGATTACAAACAGTCTGCTATAATAACAGCATCACTGATTATTGTTCTTAGGCCGAGTCTGAATAGGCGGCTACGGCTACGGCTAGATCACCACATCAGCATGCGTTGAAGTGGACAATGTCCTTAGCAACACCCTTAGAAACAGTTGCAGCCGTAGCTTTAGTGGCCAATCTGGACACAGCCTTTAGTTTAGATTGAAGTATGAAGTGCAAGTCATACTTTAACAAAAATTTATAGAGTGGGAAAATCTTGTTTGTTTGAACAACTTTTGTAGATTTTCAAATTTCCCCCTCCACTGACATCTAAGTAAAGAAAATTGTCTCAGACATAAAGGAACCCGATTCCACTCAACTCAAACTGCCTGAAAAACAGCATCTCAAGTTACTGTTTTTAGTGCAGTCTTTTACCATCCAGTGTACAATGAATGACTGAAAATTTTAAGTATGTTTTCCGGATTTCAGCTTTGCCTTCTGTCGTAAAACTATGCACATATACAAAAATTAATAAGAAAGTTAATAAAAAATGTTTTTTAAATCTCAAATTGCCATTCAATATCAAGTTAAGAAGTTAAAAATGTTGAGTGGTTGTTTGAAGTATGTATTCTAATTTCAAATCTCTCTTTTAACTCTGAACTAGGTTTATAAAAATAAGAAAAAATACACTAAATGCTTAAATCAAATTGAAAAATGCATTTACTGTTTTGGATGCAAAAAACAAAATCTGAAGTTGAAGCTTTTAAACCCATTGTCATGAAATACAAAGTGCACATTTGTACGAGTCAAAAATGTACATGTATGTACATGTAGGGTATTTCACATATTATGATTTTCCTATTTACACAGAACTCGGTTTACGTAAATAAAGTATTACACAAAATAGGAAAAGAAGTTGCAGACTTTTTGAGTAGCTTTTGTTTGGTCATGAAGACATTGATGACGTCCATGGCTTAGCTAAGATCCTACTTGATCCTACTTGATATCAAATGAAACACCCAATCAGTATCCAGCCTAATTAATTGCAGCGCTGATAAGGCATGCTTCATTTCCTCAAGATCACAATCTACAACTCTAGTTCCAGTAACGTGTGATCACTCTTGTCCACTTCATTAGGGACTGACGTCTACTTGATTACAAGTTGGTCACAGGACAGTGGTTGCTTATTTACAACAAAACTTGTGTGGAGAGAGGAGTTTCTCTTAAAGACGGTCTCATCTATGGACCAAATAAATGTGTAATCAAAGAACCCAAATTTGAGTACCTCCAAAGAACCCAAATACATATATATATTTGAGTTGTTGGGGGTTTCGGTTTCTTGTTGTTGATAGAATGGAACCTATGTGCACACATGTATGGATACCTACAAATAGACCAAGATGCATGTCTATGTACATGTGTGTAAAGACCTTTTGCACTGACATCACATGTGGCTACTGCCTGCCTGCGATCTGCCATTTTGGGTGTCAGATTGCATGTAGACCCGTGGGCGTCGCCTAAAATACTCACAGCGCAGTAACAGAGAAACTGACTCCCAGGATGATGCAACCTAGATTTATTGTGATATAATATCGGGTGAATTTGGTCAATAAGCACTTTCAATTCATATACAAATATTTATGCGATTTTCCCTATGGATCCAAATGCATTGTACTCAAATACTAGAAGAAGTTCAAAAACATACAGTATGCTTTAGGTACTTTAGAAACCCAAATACAATATGTATAAGCAACGAAAAATGAATATGGCAAAAGACACCGCAGGCAACTTTATCTAGGAGTGTTTAGAACTATTTGGTGCACAAAACCATTGCAATAAGGCAGATTTGGGAGTATAGCATGCTGAGGCATAATTGAGATTGGCAACCTGCTGATAGGAACTGACGATACTGGCTTGGCTAAGATTGGTTGAACATGATGAAATATCACATTGAAAGAGAAGAAGAAAAAGACATATATCTTTAGTGAGATCTGAAGGCTACGATCTCTTGTTGTTAGCATTAGGTGATGGGGAATAAGGTCATGTGTGGAATGACAACAGCAGCAGCAGCTACAACTAAATCACTTAGCAAGTTTGGGTGGCTGACTAGAGTCGACTAGACTTAAGCATAGTCGATCTAGATGTCACTTGAATGCTGCTTGGTTGAACTAGCTGGTCCAACTGGATCAACCTAGCTCCGGAGCACTGTTTCTCTAGTCAACTAACGAAGTAACGTCACTTTGTCAAGATGGCGGTTTGGTTTTGTGGCGTAGAAAGTTTTGTAAACTTTTGCAATAACACAAAAAGTTGGTTTAACGATAAATGGTAGGTTTTTGCCAAAAAGATATGTCAAATATTAAGATAATAATTATCATTGCAATTGTTTTACAAGCCAATATATGAGTTGCCATATTTGACGAATCAGTCGACTAAATGCGTTCGAGTGAACCACAGACCACGCATGCGTGATTTAATGGGCAATATTGACTGAAAGGTTAGCACCCGGACTTGCTGACTGCAGTTTCTTAACATGGCCACTGACACCAACAGGCACAGCAAAGGTCTCCCCATTCTGATTCTGCTTTTAAAGTAATAGGTTTTGCTATTCCCTTATGTCATGCTGAATGCACACGTATCAGGTAGATTTAATGCACATCGAAACTCGATCTTGAAGATACCATCTGTTGCATTAAAATTTACATGTATTCATTGAATGTTAATATTCAGCTCCATAAGTGTTTTCAAACCGTACTTATTTCAATGAAACGTGGATTTCGGTTTGTATGGCATGTGAATTAATTCACTATTACTGTTGTTAGTCTAATGGTCGTAATTTTGAACCCATATCATGTGTCACTTAGCAATACTGAGATTGTGAAGCCAAATGGTTCATCAGAATTGTACCGATAAATCACACTTGGAAATAGTTAAGATTCCATAGTGATCCTTTACCATACACTGTATACAGCATCTGCTTTTCAACAGCAAGATACATGTATAAATTATATACAAAGTTGATCCAAATTTGTGCATCATCTGCTTTGAACAGAAACTTGACTGGCTTTTTGTTTAGTGGCCAGTGACTACCATCTGTTTTGTTGAATCTCCTTAATTGTTTCACTTGTGCCCTCAAACAACTTAAATATCACCAGCAAATCAAATTAATTCAAACAAGACGTTTTTAGTCCAGAGGGTGTCTCAATCAGAAAAGCTGTTCTTATCGGCAGACCCTGGGGAAAGTGTTTTCTTTGGACCAGGGTTTTCAGCAATATACCCCAGAGATATAGGTTTGTGGCCAAGATTAAAAACCTAGAGATCAAGAGATTGCTGGGAGAAGTCAAACCAGTGTACAGTGATCAAAATGTCTATAGCATTTACACTGTGTTTGGGAGACCAAAATGGGATGCTTGTTTCTTGCCAAATTTTCTCCGAATTTTACTGAGTAGGAGAAAGTGCTTTTTAATGATACCCTGCACTTGATAAGCTCTCAACCTAACCACATGGGCACTCAAAAACCCTGCTGACCGCACAGAAACGGAACTTAAAGCAGTGACATCATGGCTTCTTCAAACTGCATACTGTCAGTTTGTCTTGCTTTTAAGTAAACTTTAAATGTCTGCCACTATCTTCGTCATGTTCACTGTATACAAAACTGAATTTGTTGTGAGTGTGAGTAACAAATACTGATTTTTGTGATGACACAAACGGGGTCAGACTATTTTACTTCTCGATCATTTTATTTTTTAAATTTCCTTTTACAAGTTTGATCTTTAACGGAGGACTGAAACGATACATCAATTTAGCCCTGTCTCCATAATTAGACTTAATGGACTCACCTTTGATGTAAAGTTCACTTATCCTATTAATCAAGAAATGCAGATCAGCAATGCTCATTTGGATGATCAAGATGAAAGAATCTTTTACCGGAAGAATGAGCAATGAATTATTTTATGAGGGGAAAAGTAAAATGGGAACGGTGACTTCACTTCACGTTTTTTTGTTTACCTTAAGTGGATTTACGGATATGTAGTTGAATCTGTTAGTGGCTGGATAACAGGAAGTAATAATGGGTGTTCCATAGAGCAAGGCATTACTCAATGAAGAGGTACCTAATGCATGAATATTGTTGTAATTATGCAAATTAGGTGTATTGGGGATAATCAACCACTCAAACCTTCACTGATGTATGGTTTGATATTCCCAGTTCCCTGCAGAAAGAATTTCAAAGGCTGGTCTGGTGGGATTCGAATTCACAAACTTCTGCTTTCGAGGGCAGACGTCTTGCCACTAGACCAAAAACCATGCTTAGTTATGGCATAGAGCAACTGGTTATGGGAGTTCATTTTTGATTGGTCATGTTAAAATGTTTGATGCACATGTCTGAATGCGGGACATTTAAAACATGTGTATAGAGGAGTAGAGTGCCACCAACGTATGTCATGGCTTTGCCCGGTATTCACAGCTTAAGCTGAACCTGACAAGGTACTAAGCTATAGTTTACATATTGGCCCAATCACATGATGTCATCACCCAAAGATAAATCTTACATGTAGTTTGGGGGAGTCAGATTCCCTGTGTGTGTCTGTATGCTCACCTTTTTTTCATGCACTTTTACTCCCCAAATGGCAGACCACGAGCAGCCAGTAGCCAGGTGTGATGTCATGGAAGGGTTCTTCAGACTTATCATGTCACAGCAAGCTTCCTTATAAATAAATATAACCATTCCAAGGGTGGAAGTATAAAGATAGGCTGGTCCTGCTACATATAACTAGAGACACGTTTCCTCATTCTCAGGGTGGCTACTGTATAATTAAAAAGTCGACGCTCACAGTGGTAGAGTATTGTCTGTCAAACAAATTAATTCTGAGAGGGATTTTGAGTTGTTCGTTGACTGTCACACTGATCACAAGTAGAGACCACCAAGGATAATGTTTCAGTATTTTTAATTACTCTAATGAATTAACGACCTATGAGTATGTATAGCCGGTCATGACGATATCTTCTTACAGGAGTTATATTACTTCGGATCTCAGATGGACATGTACTATTCTTTCTTACATTTGTATTATGGTGGGTCCATCTCTGTCAGGTTCCCTATACACAAGTACAATAATGTGGTTTGAATTCTCATGTTAATATGTAAAGGGACCTGACTAATTGTTCGGTCCAGCTTCATGGATTTGGTTACATCGACTTGAATGGGAGAAATACAGTGGCGTGAGTTGTACATTTAAAGTCTGTTCATAGTGCATGGTGAAATTTGAAACCTTTGCAGTTGAATTGTGATCCATATTTGAGAATAATGTATGAGAACATCTCGGTTTATTTCATGAGTTTTTAATTATTTCTGAAGGATTCCAATTGCTATTAACAGCATGCAGGTTTGTGATTAATTGTTTTTTTTATGGGCTGATACGTAGGTGGGGGGTTTATTTCTGTAATTTTGTAATTATAATAAAACTATTTCAAGACGCAGGCATACCAACCCTTTACCCAACTGCAGCATCTGCTGCCACCTAGTGTCCTCCAAAGTCTCCAACTGTTGGGCTTTAAGGTATTTGGTGACCGATTTACCAATCGTTGTTGATGATTCTTGGGTGATATTGGATATTGTGTTGGGTAACTGTTCTGATTTAGCAGTAGTCTCGGTGCAACTGCAAGATATTCTCACATGGTTACCGTGCATAAGTAGTACGCTACGCAGTGTGGTAACTCCACCAGTAGAGGGTGCTTTATGATAGTTGTTATAGTCAAAAAGTCGGTGCCCTCTAGTGTGCAATAGTTCAGTTCAGTGATAACACACACAAAATGTTCAGTGGATAAAACACACAACAGCGTCTTGGACCGAGATTTATATAGGAGGGGCCAGTTTTGTGACGCTATAAGGCACTCAGATTGATTTTCACCGAAAATGTTTGCTAAGCAAAAAGGGAACCAACCCAAAAATGCTTTGTGATGTATATTGTTTGTGCTATTATCTTTTCAGCAAGCATGCATGTCAAGTAACATTTGCTTTTAAAACAGCTCTGAAATTTGGCCTCGTTTGAAGATAGAATGTTAGATTGAATGAGGAATAAGTAACTATAACTAACATGGTTTGAAACATTTTTTTTCTCTTCTATTCTTCTCAATTTCCTTTGGCAAGACTTTCTGGTGACACTAAGAACAGTTTCATCTCTGTCCTGTTTTGGAGGGACTCTGGGCGCTTCTGGTACGGATAGCATGCTGTACAGTGTCTTATTATACATGTAGTTGATGTTAAAAACAGGGCCATTCCAGTACAAGAGCAATAGATAGTTCCCAATAGACGCCATCTTTACGGGCAAATTGCATTTTGGCTTGCAGGCGCGTCAAGTGCTCAAATTATTAACGCAGCCACGCAGTTTACTAACCAATCCTGCAATGAGTTTTATGAAATGTGCGCATGCTGCACACCGTTCTCGCGCAAAACGCATGACTGTGTGTTCCAAATTGCCCGTAAAGATGGCCGATTTACGTCATATTGCAACCTATCTATTGTGACTGTGTTCAATAGCTTTGTAAGTTGACCGCATAACAACACGTACAAGGGATGACACCGGGGCCCCAGTATGGTGCTGCTTTACCACTGAATTTCATGGTGTAAAGCAGTGCCATGAAATTGGGCCTAGCCCTCTAGGGAAGACAACTTCACTGGTGTCCAAACAACTACAGTGACACATAACATGAGTTAACATGTGTTGACTGTTGCAACCTGAAACAAAAACACCTGCAGGAAAATTGTGGCGGTGTAGCTTGTAGAACCGACCTGGGACATTCGGTCATTGCAGGTGCTGATCAACAGTGGTTGGTCTTTACTCTGTCTATCATTAAGACGCTACAAATAACTTTCAGTTTTCAACATTTTCAAGGAAGCACAGAGAGTACCCACTGGAGAGGCGAGATTTATAATGTCTCTGAAAGTATAGATTTTGAACATGCAATAAAGATTGAAGGACACAAATCAGGAAATTAATATTGATAATATTAATCATTTGAGGGGAGGACATCTTGAAAAGTGGGACTCAATTTCACTACCTCGAACAATGTTGAAAAGTTTGGTCGAAGACAGGTGTTTTTGATAGCAGTACGGTCTGCACGGATGATGCTCAGACATACATGTACTTATTCCACCAATGATGAATGGTATATTCAGAACTGGAATGGCCTCGTTCCTTAGTATCATTGTGAACATTTCTTGAAGGTTGTACTTTGAGTATGTTGACTTTTTTTCCATTACTTGTCTTTCTTTAATGATTTGTTTCTTGTGAAAAATCATCCTTTTTCTTTTGGGTCTGTCTGTCCATATTTATCAGCATTTTAACAATTATGCAGTACAGAGATCACTGCACTAGAAGATGATTTCAAAGATTCAGAAAACAATATTGCTTGTGGCCAAGCTCATGGCTGAGCGGTCTACAGCATCAAAGTCAAGCTCTGATGGCTGCGTGAATCAGAGTGTGGGTTCGAATCCCGTATTGTGTATTTGGGCAAGACACTTAACTGCAATTGCTTTTCATTACCCAGGAGTATTAAATGAGTTCCTTGTGGTGTGACAGACTGTCGATGTGAATGGTTAGCAACCTGCGCGCTAACTTGGCTGCCGGTGCTGCATACTCCCAAGGAGTTGAGATAGTTTCCGCTATGCTCAAGGTCCAATAAACAGTGGTAGTAATAGTCTAAGGCGCTTTTACACAATGTGCAAAAAACACCTAATAAATGCCCATTATTGTTATTATTTAAAACAATTTAGAGATCAGACAACATAGGATGTTGGAATAAGGTCTCAAAAAGTCGGTGCTTTCTGTACTGCCTTGAAAGAAATTGAAACTTTGGACAACCCCTTTAGTTAGTTTTATTATGATTTTGGGGAGTGATTTACTTGAATGTGTTTCTTTATTATGTTTAACTATTAGTACTTGTTTCTGTATGAAATAATATTTAATGTAAAGATGTAGTGTTTTAGAAGATGTTTGAGTTAACACAAAATGTAATTATTTTCATTTAATCTTCACCTCTTTAAGTTTAGTTGTAATCTTTGTTCGACAGGTATTTATTTCTGTTTATGTAAACTGATCACTTCTCCTTCTTTGTTCTCCCGTTGTTGAAACATGGACTTCTTCAAAACATTGGTTTTATACACAAAGTTATTTAAAGCTGTCCTTAATTTGTGAAACGTCCTGATTCTTTTAAGTCACAGTCTTCTGGATGTAATCCTTTCGGGTGTAATTCAATAATTTTCTATTATTCCCCTTTATTGTGGTGTCAATTGAGGATGTACATTGTCCATTTTGCTTTACTTTGTTTTTAAAATGACCCTAATTGAAGAACTTCTTTTTGTTCTCCCTTAGTGACATCTTCATTGTTTTTGTACACTTAAGTGAAGTGATGATGCCCTCGCTCGCAAAAGACCCAAACCCTTTGTGTTAAAACCGTAGATTTCAATTGGTAGACACTCCCGCACAGGTAGTTTTTCAACCGTGTAAATCAAGAACTTCTCTTTGTTCTCCCATTGTTTGGACTAGGTTTATGTTTTAGTGACATCTCCATTGGTTTTGTACACGAAAGTGAAGGGAGGAGGGCCTCGCTCTGTTAAAACACCCAAACCCCTTTTGTTGAAGTCCTCGTTTTCAATTGGTAGACACTGCCATGTTTGTCAACCCATTAAATCGAGGACTTCTCTTCGTTCTTTCATTGTTTGGGCTTATTTTTGCAAAGTCTCCATCGGTTTTGTACCTGAAAGTGAAGTGAGGACGTCATCACTCTGTCAAAACACCCAAATCTCTTTCATGAAAGTTCTTTAAAAGAAATCCAAGCCCTAATAACGTCTAGCTGTATGATGTGGGGCTACTGGCATGATAAAAGCTAACAAGATACAACTGTATCCTATCAGATTAGTGATTGTCATGGGAAAACCCTGAAACTTGCCTTATAAAACCTTTCCACGATGCAAAAATTTGATTCATTCAAGCATTCTTCAACAGCTACCTTGAAAAACAATATTTCTCTTAAAAGTGCATTTTCTAAGATAGACTGATAGTTGCTATCATGGGTAAGTTTAATATTGAACATCCATACATTTGTGTTTTGAAGTCTCAAGCTGCGATGTACCTTCAGAGTTCTCTTTTTATTTTTGTTGTAATTTTCCCAGATAATGATCACTATGAGGAGATGCATTACACGACCTGTACAAATAACATGAACCTGCAGCCTATTCAGGTCAAGCTGCTATGCGGTGCTGATCTGCTGGAATCGTTCTCTGTACCAGGACTGTGGAAAGAGGAAGATGTAAGATTGTGTACTAATGCTGATGGTATTGTCTCTGAAGGACAACCAAAACCTTGTTGAACTAAACCTTAGAAATGTCTTAAAAACAAAGCCATAAATCAGTGGACATATGTTACAAATGAGGTAACAACTACAAACCCAACCCCCACCAAATATGCCCCTCCGAAAGGAAATAAATTAAACGAATAAGTAAAATAATAAACAAATAAATTAAAGTAAGTAATAAAATAAAATACAAAGTTTAACCACTGGAAAAATTTTTAAAATCCTCCCCAATTTTTTCATTTTCAATGAACAAGGATATATTTATTTAAAACACTTTGGCCGAAAGATGACCTGAAATACTTGTCCGTCACAATTATGTGTAATAAACAAACAAATCATGATACATGCAGTAATGATTTCCATAAAATGATACGCTCTCAAGTTTTCATTGAATGTTTTCTCTGTACCCAGATGCTTGACATCGTTAAGAAATATGGTCTAGTTGTAATCACTAGATCTGATTCCAATCCACAAAAGTTCATCTACGAGTCGGATCTGCTCTACAGATACCAGGTAAACTGTTGCTAAATCATTAACATTGATAAGTGTTTAGTAGTGTTCTCTTCAGTCCCAACTGGGTATACATGTAGGATCAGCCCAGTGGTGCCCATCTGGGGGTACCCTGTATTAACCCCGCTTGAAAGGAACATAAAAGTAAATTGTGAAGGGTTCACTTGGGTGTGCTAAACACCAGTACTCCTTGGGGAGTATCGAGAGACACACAGTTGAACAGACCCTTTTTAGGCCCTTCATGTGCAGGAGTACATGTATACCTGATCTGAGTAGGAGTGTATTCTTGCTTGCTCAAGTGTCATACAAGGGTGACACACTCAAATGTAATTAAATGAATGCAAAAGAACACTGACGCAATCAAATGAATATGAAAAGAATACTCAAGGAATGCAAAGAGAAACAAAAAAACATGCGTATTTGCGTATATGCATGCGTATAAACATGCATGTTTTTTGTTTAATTTTGAGCACCCAATCTGATCGGATTTCCTAAAAAGAAATCGTCTCAGACAGTTTAAGAAGTAGCAAAAAAACATTGGTATTTTTAACAAAACACTTATGTCCATTAGTGTTGTATCGTACAACCACGGAAGTGTTGTATTCCTCCATGGTACAACTTGCACTCAGCAAAGAGCGTCACAAATCTGTGTAAAAAAGTACTTTGATATTTGAGAAATGCCTTTTTTCCCCCCATAAATAGACCTATTCAGGCAACAGATAATCTCTTTGGTAAATAGCCAAGCACGTCATTCAAGTTACCAAGCTCAAGTGTTTACACCATCCCGCTGGGTAGTTGGTTGGTACGGACTATAAAAGGCCTTTGCATTTACCATGAGGTCATGCTTAAAGCTGAGAATCTTAGATTTGAAAATCTTGTAAAAACAGATGCCCCAAGCACTAAGCTCAGACGGTTTGTTTGCGTCACGATTTTTCTCACTCTTTTTGTGTGTATCTTTTTTTCTCTGTCTCTTTGTTTGCATTTTGTCTGCATTTATGCTGGTATTAAGCCTTACAAGATGAAATTTATCAGCACTCAGAATTACGTACATAGAACATGCTCAGTATAAATTTCACACTTTGGTAAGGTACATGTCGTGTTTATTACCTTGACCACTTGTGGTTCTGCTCTTTAGCAGAAAAACATTACTTCAACAATGTCTCTGCCAAGAAAAAACAAGAGCAACACTATAGTGTGCACATAACCAGTCGGAGAACCAGCACACAATTCATTGGCTGGTAACCTGTATCTGCCAATCAGAACCTTTGTCAGTTTAGCAGTTTGATGAATTTGATTGGTTTAAGAAGTGGTTTAGGGTTCACCATAAGACTGTTTGCAGCATTTTGGCAGTTAACCTGACTAAGAATACCATTTTGTGCAAAGTTAATTTTAACTCTTTCAGTGCCCGCGACATTTCAAAAATTTAACCCTAAATTGCCAAACTTTGAGCGTTTTTTTTTTTTTTTTTTTTCAAAATTCTGTAAAAAAAGAGTTCGAAGAAAAAACTACACAGGTCGTACATGAATACAAATGGTACCATTAGAAAGAGCGAGGGCGCCCCCTTGTGATAACATGTTTACTCTACCTCGTACATGTACGGGGTTTGGCAATTTTAAGTACGAACATTACCTCGTACATGTACGAGGTTGGCGATTTCAAACTAACAAATATACCTCGTACATGTACAAGTTTGGCACTGAAAGAGTTAAGTGCCAGAGCAGGTCTGAAATTTCCCCGAGGCAACAGAGGCAACTGCCTCCATGCCCCTTGTCATTGTCTTGGTGCACGCTCCTTGAAATGCTCCGGTACAAATTTTCATTTGCTTCATGCTTTACTAAAAGAAAAACGGCCGTGGGCTAACAAGAACAAAGAGTCAGGCTTGCTAAAGACAGTTCTGTGAAATATGCACCAGTTCCTAATACCAGCATCAGCCTCCCACCGCACCCCCTCCCCCTCTGAACATCTGAACATTACACTTAATGAGATCTGCCTCATACGCTGAGAAGCAACATTGGGATTTGTAGCAGAACATTCACACCATTTAAACACAGTTCATATTGGATATAGTTCTTCACTTTTAAACCTACGATGTCAAATTCACATGAAGCTGGCCTTGATGGTGTGTATGAACTGACCATGACAAATGTCCATGACTGAAGTGTCTAATTGGCTACCTTCACATTCCATTGCACAGTTTGAAGCACAATTTTGAACCGTGGCTAAATTAAGCCAGTTTGCACAAAACTTCGCTTAGTACACGTTGCAGAAATATATAAATAATGATTGGAGATTTTATATAGCGCCTTATCACGGGTGTCTTAAAGCACTCATTATTTCTATGGCTGGTATTCAGAGCTATGTTTGAATTATGAGACCCTTTTCGGCACAGTGAATAGTTTTCAAGATACTTGCTCTTCACAAGTCTTAATGTTATTATTGTTATTTATTGTACCTTGTGACGGTTTATAAGCTGCTGTGGTGCAGTGTGTAGCCAACAATACCATGAGCGCCTGGGCAAACCCTTTCTCTTTACGATAAATGCACCGGATTCTTTAACGTGCATTACACAACAGAGGGGACCTTCGGCTTTAATACATCCCATCAAATTAATTGAAAAATAAATTAAATGTGTCTTACTTGAGGACACATGTCTCAAAACTGGGACTGGAACCCACACTGTGCTGATCAGAAACACCAGAGCTTGAGTCCGGTGCACTGGATTACTCAGCCACGACGGGCAATTATATTCTGAATGATTGAAGCCCTGTCACATATACAAAGGCTGCCTTTTAAGACAAGAAAATAACTGGCCCCTGAACCAGCATATGATAGGTAAAGCTCTGTATACACTGCACTGCCAAGCAGAAATCAGCAATCAGCCACTTAGCTTAAGTTGCATTCTTGTCACTGGTGCCCTGCTGGGCCCAATTTCATGGCTCTGCTTACCATAAGCAAAGAATCGGCGCTTACGAAAGCAGGGAATTTCACGCTTACGTCAAGCGTATTTCACGAGTTAGCAAGGAATTTTTGCTTTTGTGCATGCGTCCTCCACGTAACTAGGTATTCTTTGCTTACACAGCTAGCGCAGAAATTCGGCACTTGCAAAATATGCGGAGAATGGTGACCGTAAGCGCAGAATTAGGCGGTAAGCAGGTCCATGAAATCTGGCCCGATCTTTCCTGAGAACATACCGTTTTAAGTGAACTATTTTCATTCAGCATGACAGCCTTAATGAAAGTAAAGAAACCATCTGAATACTACTGTCACTTGACACCAAATATTTATTTCCACTACTTGTTATTTTTTTCAGAATAACATTCAAATTGTTACTGAATGGATTTTCAACGATATCAGCTCAACAAAAATCAGGTATGCCGCGTGAATGTGCAATAATAATGAGTCTGAATTATGTGAAACACCGATTTCAGGTTACACTTTTCCAATGGAGGGTTTTCTATTCAACTTGCTGGACTGACTTCATTTTAACAACAGAGGGCAGCAAATCCATATTGGAAAGCAAACTCTAGTTCATTGAAGTAAATTATTAAACCCCAACAAATGTGTCATACACCTACCTTTTCTGCCATTTATAATACAGGCAATACATTTATGAGGCAAATTTGATCCCTAATTGGTGGGAAGTTATATTGACATCAGCTGCAAGGTTTTAAAACTTTTTTTCACCTGAATTCTGTCTAATTGGCAACAGTACAGTGTATTAATCTTTATTAACTTTATGTTTATTTTTAGACGTGCTGTGGGACGTAAAGAGAGTATCAAATACATTGTTCCAGATCCTGTTATCAGCTATATCGGTCAGAATAAACTATACCAGATGATTGAAACAGAAAAGGAGAAGGACTAGCAATGAATGCTGCAATCAGCTGTAAAGTATATACATTAATTACGCTGGGACCATATTAAGTCTTCAACAACAGAGGGCGGTAAACTCATGAGCCACTCTCATGTAGAAACAGGTTTCTAGTACAGGTCTTTTGGGTCAAGTTCAGAGCTTCTGTGAGGAAGTCTTAAAGTCTAGTTTCAAATCCTTTCATTCAAAACCCAAAATCCTCAAAATAATGGAACTAAAGTTAGACTCAAGTTCATCATCAACTTGAGTTGACAACTCCACCATATTACTCTGGAAAAGTGCCCTCCAGAGTTTTTGCTTGCAGCTCTCATTGGAGATAAATAGGCTTTTAACAATGCTGTACTGAATATATACAAGTAAGATTATCATTGTTTGGTGCTGCCCCTGTACAATGAGGTTATAGCCTCAAAGGAGCCCACCAGAGTTTTTGCTTGCAGCTCTTATTGGAGATGAATACAATGGCGTTTAACAATGCTGTACTGAATATATACAAGTAAGATTATCATTGTTTGGTGCTGCCCCTGTACAATGAGGTTATAGCCTCAAAGGAGCCCACCAGAGTTTTTGCTTGCAGCTCTTATTGGAGATGAATACAATGGCGTTTAACAATGCTGTACTGAATATATACAAGTAAGATTATCATTATTGTTTGGTGCTGTCCCTATACAATGAGGTTATAGCCTCTTAATTAAAATGATCATCAATTTTAAAAAAAATTGAAAACTGTGTCATTGGAATAAAAATCTATTTGTAATTCCTTCAACATGTGACATTATTGAAATTGTTTTGAATACTGTTTTCATTGTTTAAGATCTTGGTATTTAAACATTACCAGTGCACAATTTCTTAATACTCATCGTATGGACATCCCTGTTTCATGAAGCTACTTACCAGAAGAAAATACTCTGCAAATCTCTCAGCTAAGCAAAAATAATGAGGGAACATTTAGCATGGTAGCCCTGATAAGCAAATTTTTTTATGTGGTAACCAGTTCCTTTTAACGGACCCCTGTATCTGTATGCATGTAAAAAACCAAAGTTGAATCAGTCTTTGCATGTGTCCCCTATAACACAAACTGTGTCTTTCCTAGTTGTAGCTGTTTCCAAAAGTTGTTGAAAGTATTTCAATTTATTGGTTGTGAGAAAAGTCTTAAACAAGCTCTGCAAAAATATCCTTGATAAATTGTTCCCTCCAGTAAAAGACAACAATGTGCAAGTCACTTTTAAGCTCTTCCATGTATCATATAACAAGTGTTAAAAGTTTAATGTATGTTGTAATTACATGTAATGTCAGTAAAACTTCCATGTAAAATTAATAACTTTGAAGAAACTGCAAGCTGAGAAATCTATGTATGTAGTTTTTTGGCAGATTCCCAAAGTAAAGTTAAAATGGCACCACATTCTGAACAAGAAGTTTTTTTTCTCACACTCGATGTGAAAATTGATTAATGTAAACACCTTGATGACGAACGCCTAGAATTTTCCTTCTTGTCAGGGAAAGATTACTTTTCCAGAGTAAAAGGGCACTTCCTTATAAAAACAAGTGTATGTGAAGATTTTGAATGGGCACCAAGGTCAAGATCAGGACACCAAGGTCAAGACCAGGGCACCAAGGTCAAGACCAGGGCACCAAGGTCAAGACCAGGGCACCAAGGTCAAGACCAAGGGCACGGAAGGCACTGGGCAGTCCCTATGTTAAATATATCTCACTTCTCCCTACAGAGACTATTTTGCATGAAACACTTTTCAAAGATAAACTTTCCCAAAACAAAAACCAATTGTTGTTATCTTTTATCAGAGAATGAGTAGAAAAATACTTGATTGAGCCTCCTTATCATATTATTTGCTTACACCAATGCCTTTCAGTTCAGTACTGCCTGTCATGTGTATGTTTTATGGGTTTTATCTAGAAAAAAAACCAGTTTATTATACCACCTGTTTATTTGTTATTATAATTATTAATAATAGTTTATTCTTGGTTTATTAAAATTAAAACTTGGTGCCAGGGGCAAAATTGCATCAAAAATAATTACATACAAATATGAATATAAAACATGACAGTTATGTACAGGCTCTATATTTAAACAGCAATGCAATATATATGCTTACATTTATTAACGATTCTGTAAAAAAGAAATTATATTTGAAAATCGAAATGGTCTCTCTTGAAAGAAAAGGGATGTCCTAAAATGAATTCGTACTTTTCAAGAGTGCAAACTGAAATTTGTCATTTACACATTTGCTGCAAGTAACCGGCAAAGGTTAAAATGTAAAGAGTTTTCAAACAAACCAACATCAGGCGTTTCGTCCAGTGGACCATATTTCATAGAGAGGCCTCCACTAACATTTGCTAAGCGGTACAAAATGTTGCCAGTGGAAACGGTTACCAGCCAGAATACCGTGTAACATGCTCTGAGCTTTGTTACCCATAGCCTTTTGCTGCGCAGATTTTTCTTCCAAGCAGCTGTGTGAAATTTGGCCCACAAGATCAGGTGTATCTTCTGAAGATTGAGTGTAGAAGTACAATAGCATGAAGGGATGCCTAAAACAATCAATTGTAGACTTGATTTTGGGGTATGTGGACAGACATGAAGAACAGTAACTCTCCATAAATGAATGTGTGCATATCGTCTGTACTTATGCTTCATTATCACCCCGGCCCATTTCATAAAAATAGTAAGCATATAAATTTGCTAAACATTCAAGAATCGAGCCTAGCAGGTACAGGTTACCAGCCAAAATGATGTGTCACTGTTGGTCATGTTCTTTTAACTAGTTCCCTAATACTTTTTTATTTGGAAAAACCCAAAAACTTTGTGAAAATCTTTCTTAGCTATTCATGCCTTGTGTAGTTATAAATTGCAAATAGTTTTAAAATTCTATGTATTGTATTTTTCTTGATCGTCTCACTGCAAATGAGTAGAACATTTTCTTATTTTACATTGTATTCAGCTGATTTCAGTGACATTTGCTCATCTAAACCTTAATCGTAGGACAGAAACCCTTGTCATGTTCCCAGGTATGCACGAGCAATAATGAGTGAGGATTCTCATTATACAAAGGGGGCTCAGACTGTTTTCCCTTCCAGCTTCTGTATTAGGCTGTATCCGTATTGGCGGCTGTTGCTTAGGACGTCCTATACTTCAATGCATTAGGGCACAAGAATCTTGCCCTAGCCATAGCTGTAGCCACCGTTTCGGACATGGCCTTAGGATATTGAGTTGAGTAGAAGAAAACAATATTGCTGCTCCATGACAAAGATTTAGAGTTTTGTTTATTAGAGTTGGAATTTATTTTTATACCTAGATCTTAAGTAATGTACACCTAACTTTATTATTTTAACAAGCAAACATTTGTATCAGTGATATGCATTTAATTGTTTTATGAGTTTGATTAGTTAACTACTTTAAGTGTAGAAATTGAAGAATGCAACAATTGTGTTTCAATATTATTAAGAGATTTTTTTTTATCTGGACATGAAATGCCAGTGTTCATGTAAAAAGAAGGCAATATGAAGTTGATAATGGTATCTTTCAAACATCTATGGTTCAAGACATGTGTAACAATAATTTCACATCTGTTTGTTAAAAAAAAAAGTATACTTTTCGGATCATCCTAGTTACCTATTTCTGTATCTTTTCCTAAATGTGTCATCTGCGTGCACCATGAAGGGAAATTGTCCAGGTAAATACCATGTTTGGAAAAAATTATGTTTTAATTATTTAATTATTTATTTATTATTACTGTTACATTGTTTTTGTTTTGTTTTCTTTTTTGAGGGTATTTTGTTTTTTTGCTTTTGTTTTGGGGGTTGGTCTTTTTTTTTGGGGGGGGGGATAGAGTGAGTCTTGATATTAAATAGTCTGTTCTTTTATGTATATCTTGATATCAACATGCTATATGTGAAGACAGCAGACTATGGAACCATTACTTTACAGGAAGTTAGTGGCCCATTTTAATTCCTCTTTAACTAATTTATGTTGTGTGGCAATTACTGTACAATTTTCATCAATTCCAACGCAAACTTCAGCCAACTTTTCCTGCGTAAAATGGTAGTGGTATACAGGGTTTAATTTGTGTGTGTAGAGCATCACCCAGACAGTGCTCTAATTACACAGAGCACCGCAGCAATAAATTACTCAGTTTCATTTCTTTTTTTTCCTTCTGAACCGTAGAAAATTTTTGAGTTTACAAGCTGTAAAATAATGTAACTATTTTTAAGTACAAATAATAAAGACATGTCTATTAAATTGAAATGTATTACAGTAAGTTTGAAGTCTTTTTCTTTGTCCATGAGATATCAGTGTTTATTGGGGGAGGGGGCTTAGTTTTTTTATGTTTTGAATAATGGACTTCTTGCTATTTAAGCCTAAAACATTGCTCTCGCTGAGGTCAATGAAGACCTATGAGAGTTGTGGGACAACATGTGTGCATGTTTCCATTATTCAGTGATAGTGGCCAGCGCAGGGCAAGGGGTCTATAGACTTTTCTGTTGCAATGTCACAGCCCAAGTTTTTGCCAATCAAGGTGCACAGCAATGTAACTCAGTTAAAATAGTGTTTAATTTATTTACTAGCAATCGTGGGATTTTTTTTTTTTTTTTTTGCAGAAATATTGGATTTGGTCACATCTGTTAATACATTGAACGTTTTGCCAACATTCGGCCGTCCATGCCAACCAGTGTGTTTTTTGTTTATCAACAATAGAAAGGTTTCGCTCGTCCCCAGCGCCTTGTCTTATAACCAAAGGCGCTGGGATGGGCAAACATATCAAGCACGCTCATTGGTTAATGCTCAGTCCCATCATGCATCACACTCACGCTGCAAGCACTGCACGCATGACGTACTTCTTGAACAAGAATCTGTGCAAGCTGATTAGCCCATCCCAGCGGTCCTGGATAGGCCGCTGGGGCCGAGCGAATAGAAAGGTCTGTACTGAATAAGCTATGTGTTTTTTTTACCCAGAAGCATCAGTTGACCAAGCTATGATTAGAGCAATCTCATTTCTCTTATCTGACTTGCCAAGACAAACAAAAAATGATGTTACAAGTTTCTAGTTGTAAAAAATCACAAAGGAAACTGACTGAGTAAATTTTAAATAATTTGGGTTTGAACAAACAAAAATTGACTGGAGCGGGACTTGAACCAACGACATCCGGATTAACGTACCGGCGTTGGTTATGGACCAATTTTTTGTTGGATTGATTTGAACATTTGAAGCACTGCCTGCCTAGTGTATCGTATTTGAAGCAAAGTTCTACATCGTAGATGATAAACACTGGGCGAGTGTGCTCTTTAAACAGTATTAGAAAACAGTGGTTCGACACCAACGCACCATCAGTATAGGATTCACCTCTTCAGAAAATGGTTCAATCCACTTACTTTCGCTTGTTGAATGGTTAGTGTCAACTGTTTCATGAAAGTTTTGCATTGTTGCATAAAACAGTTAAGAATGCTATGTTTGCGTGCGTAGGTCTTTCTCTCTCAGAAAAATACAATGGAAAGGTAGTGATTCACACGGTGGAATGTGTGTGTTTGGACATTGGGTGTAGTCCACCAACTCACGATAGATGTCTTTTTTTTATTTGGAAGAATTTGACTCTCCAAAATGGCTGATTATTCCGGTAGAGATTTGAACGAAAGCCACATCAATCCCTGCATAAAGTACACACTGTTCGTTCTCAACTTTTTACTATGGGTAAGCTTGCTCTAAATTTTATATTGAAAATGAAATAAAATGTAATGAATTGAAGGTTAAAAATTAAACACACAAAAAACGTTGTGTGTCTCGGATCATCATTCAAATGTCATTTTTGTGCACACTGTGGATAGTTGTTTATGATCAGACCCTTCAATGAATAAAAAGGAAAAATTTCCGCAGCAAGCCACCAACTTAATGACTCCATGCGGAAAATTTGCCGAATAAAATAACTTAAGGATGATATTAATTGGGTAAGACCTTGCTCTATTGATAAGGACCATGATATAGACTGAAGCGGGTTAGTTATGTTAGTTGCGATAATCATAACCCTTTTCCATACCATCTTGAGGATGGAGGATTACAATGATTATTAACATTATCGCAACTATGATATATGAACTTTTAGCTTTTATTTAGTTTTAAAGCTAAGCAGGAAAAACAGTATTGTTCTCAGTATGACAGTACACATTTCTGATCAAAGAAAGTATTAATTTTGAAAATATAGTTGCGATGATCGTAACCCTCCATCCTCTGCGACCGTCGGAAGGATGGAGGGTTACAATCATCGCAACTACATTAAATATCAATGTATGTGCAAGTATCACTTTATGCTAGACCCAGTAACTGGCGTGCTATATTCATCTTCAGTCTTAATACTAAAAAAGGAGTACACTGTGCCCCAGTTATTACTGGGTCTAACCATGGAGGTGTCTAACTTTACGGCAACGATGTACTTACATGATGTATCTCCATAATTCAGACACCGTTGAATCAGAGTTGCAATAAACCTCCCGACAGTCTTGGACTTGAGTCTAAAAAGCATGCAGCTTCTTTCCTTCATGGTCTAGGAATGTCTAATGGAAGTACCTTGGCATGATAATTCCAATGTGGGATTTTGCCGAGTAAGAGCGTAGAACTAGAGAAGTAGAAGTAGAAAGCACACAAGAGTAGCATGATTGAAATTGCAGAGTACAAAATGCGGGAACAATTCTGTAACTCTCAATGTCCATTCCCCTTAATACCTTAGTAAACACAGTGCGTCTCATCTTCAACAAGTAATTTTAATAAAATGAACACAAATAAATAAATATTAATCAAAGGAAGCTATTATTAAGACCACTTTTTTTCGAGTACGTAAGGGATTTTTAAAAGTTTTTAAATCAATGTTGGGCTTTATTTCCCCTTTTAAAAAATTCCTCTTGTTGAATTGGTAGCTATAAAAAGTCAAATGTTACTGACCTTTTACACAAGAAAGTTGAAGTGGACATTCTATTGCGCAGCTTGAACTTTCACGCACAATTCTCAAAGAAAATAAAATGGCATTCAGCAAGTAGCATTGTCAAGACCACCGTAGACCCAGAAATTATTTGCTAATCATAATTTTGATACTTTGTATTAATAGTTCTTTTAGACTATTGGTATTAGGCCATTGTGAGCATAGTTGTGCGTTGGTTCACTCCTATGTCATGAGTGTTTTTCTCGTGGCTCTCCGGTTTTCTCTCCTCTGGAAAAATCAAACTCTTTCGATCTTAGGCTGTGCTTCGTGGTCATGGATCGATGTGGCTGCCTGCTGAAGGTGCCCTTGCATGCCTGTGGCAGGGCTACACTGTACCAACTCTCCCTGATTCTGCAGAAAGTTCCCTGAAAATAAACCAAACTTTCAAATGTAATTTTAAATTTCTCCCTGATTGTTGTTGTACACAATCTCCCTGATTGCAAGATACAAATGTTGGCGTCTCTGCTGTGGCTCAACCATGTTGTACAGTTGCTGCATCCTTCACAATTCAGCTTCTCAGCCGCGAGTAAGGATAATTAGCCTCTCAAATGACAATGATTATAATGTATTTTTGTCTGTTCAGCTATTTTCTATTTGCCTAATCATCATTGGTGTCTGGGCATTGGTGGAGAGACAGAATACTATCAACATCACCTCTTACCTGGATGTCTTCACTGACCCTTCTATCGTCCTCATCGTGGTTGGTAGTGTCTCGTTCATTCTGGGATTCACAGGATTCCTTGGAGCACTTCGAGAAAACTGTTGCCTGCTCATGTTTGTAAGTATGAGCCCAGGCCTGAAATTTCATCTTTGAGAGGGCAAGGCCATTTTTTCATTTTGCAAAGGGTAGGCCCTACTTCATTTATAGAAAATTGTAAAGTCATTGGGAAACTTGAAGGGGCACCAAGGTCAACACCAGGAGCAATGGAGGCTGTAGCCTCCATGGTTTCCGTGTAATTCCAGGCCTGTGGGCCAGCAGACGGGGATTTGTATAGGAAGTTAAAAATTCTCTGTCAACGTGTTGAAACTCTCCTGGTTAAGAGAACTAAAAGTGATTTAGCTTCAGTGAGACCCTAAAATCAGACTTTAAAAGAGACACATAGACTGGCCCAGTGTCTGCAGAGAGAAATCTAAGGTTGTAAGGTGTCAACTGTTACAAAAGTTTGTTTTTATATGATCAGACTATGGAAATGTGCACACATTTACAAGTCTAACACACTCTTTAGGACTTTTGAGGTGCATTATTTTGACCTCGGTGTGTGTTGTTTGAGCTTGTTACATGTATGTCATTCAAGAGGTTTATGATGACTGTTAACAAAACTAAACAGTATGGAAAGTTTGACCCCATCATGGAATTACCTCTTAAAAGTTGTAGCTGTGAAGAGAAATGAATGGTAGACAATAACAAAACCAGGGCTGTTAAGCATTTTGGGCTCAATTTCGCAAAGCATTAAAAATTATGTGAAAGATTTAAATGAATCTTATTTGCTACACAAAACACGGTGTCTCAATACAAATCACTGTGGTACTGGGCCCAATTTCATGGAGCTGCTTATGCAGCAAAACTTGCTCAAAACAATTTTCTGGCTGAGCAAAAAGAAGCAGGACACCAGTCACAAATGGTACATGTGGGCTGGTGTTTTGGCTGGCTACCTCATTCTGGTAAGTATAACTTGATTGTGGTTAGCTACTTGTTGTGCGTAAGTAGCTCTATGAGATCGGGCCCTTTGGACAATTCATCTTTACATGAATCTTAAAGCTGTGTGATATTGAGGTCTTGTTTTTAATGTGAAGAGAGACACACAAGTTCTGATTTGTACTTTGAATAAACTTCTTTTCATCCTGTAGTTTTACCTGTTTATGCTGCTCATCTTCATTCTGGAGGTAGTCGCTGGAATCCTAGCCTTTGTATACAGTAACCAGGTAAGTCAGATGTCATCATAAATCACTGGTATCACTGCTCATTAGTTTCCCCCACCCCTGAATTTTCCATATAGTGACAAACAAATGGCCTAACAAGAGCACATAGTGATGTAGTTGTCTCAACTTAATGTGCATTGTGCCCAATGCATTTTGTGTGTCTTCTAATGTAACGTGTGCACTTGAATAGTGTAAACAATCGGGAGCGGATTAAGTAGGTGCACAAACCTCTTTTGCCCAACCCCATGACTGTCCCCTAATGTTTGCCTACTTATTTTGTTCACAGTTTAGGGAAAAACACTTGCAAACATATCATGCTCAAATAATCAATAAAGGCTCAGAATGTAGCAGACAATATTTTCACATTCAAAAAAGAGCTGGCCTAGGACCCATGCCATGGTAGGCTTCACATTGCACACTTCAACAACTCCTGTATTTCCTTTTGGTGTCGGAGAACACATTAGCAGAAACAAAATGAATGGTTCCAAAAATACTTTGATTCATGCAAGTACACGCTGTGACAGCTTTGTGCTCTGCGCTTGCTTTGTTTTATTGTCAACCCTTTTTACCAAAAACCTGGATCCACCAGTTGACAGTAAATAAAGTTGATACATGTATGGCATACATAAATCCATGCTAAACTTATCTCACATTGGTAATGTATGAACGTTTACAAATTATCCCCCCCCCCCATTTTTAATATGGAACGGCACCAGTGACTGGAACATGAGGCTTATTAGAAAGTAGAAATAGAACATTACTTCATCAATTTCCTGTCATCAGACAAATTAATAGCATGTTCGCGTTTTGCTTTAAGTCTTAAAAGCGGAAACATTGATAGTGATAGAATTAATATGGGAGAAATGCAGACCGAGCAGTATATCTCAAGGTTGAACCGCGGCTAACCCGGGAAAACCTCTTAGAAATTACTTGTACCTGCACTTGGTGCAGAGCAAGCTGCCATCAATGTAGGCACAACCTGATCACAAAGCATATCTTGAGCTTCTGACTGTCGGCTACTACTGTTTTAATGTATATATTTTACAGCATGTTGACAAGTTTGTTTGCACAGTCTTTTCAAATGTTTCCTAACATTTCTTTTTCTAGCTTGTAACTTGAACTTATCAATGTTTACTTTTTGACATTTTTCCCCTCAGTTTAAGAGTACAGTGGAGGTAATAGTGGACAGATCGATTACGCAATACAGAGAAGATGGAGACCTCACAAACCTGATAGATTTTGCTCAAAGACAGGTCAGAATAGATTTCTATTGAGTACAAATATTGTTTAATCCTACCTTAAATATAGTTTTATGCTTATTGATATTCATTCTTTCTTTTATCAGTTTAATTTATACGTCAGTTTGTTCATTGCTCTAAAGTTAAGTGTTTTTGTCTGAATTGTTTGAATGAAGGCCAGTTTTAATTTCCCAGTGTGGGATAATAAAGTTTTTATCTTATCATACCTTACCTTATCTTACCTTATCTTACCTTATCTTACCTTATCTTACCTTATCTTACCTTATCTTACCTTATCTTACCTTATCTTACCTTATCTTACCTTATCTTACCTTATCTTACCTTATCTTACCTTATCTTACCTTATCTTACCTTATCTTACCTTATCTTACCTTATCTTACCTTATCTTACCTTATCTTACCTTATCTTACCTTATCTTACCTTATCTTACCTTATCTTACCTTATCTTACCTTATCTTACCTTATCTTATCTTATCTTACCTTATCTTACCTTATCTTACCTTATCTTACCTTATCTTACCTTATCTTACCTTATCTTACCTTATCTTACCTTATCTTACCTTATCTTACCTTATCTTACCTTATCTTACCTTATCTTACCTTATCTTACCTTATCTTACCTTATCTTACCTTATCTTACCTTATCTTACCTTATCTTACCTTATCTTACCTTATCTTACCTTATCTTACCTTATCTTACCTTATCTTAATATTGATACTGTATCAGGGATGAGGAATAATATTTTTTAAGTTCGTTTTACCCTCACAGTAACTGAGTGTGCAATGCTTACCATGCATCGGTGTATGGATAAAACTGTAGGTTGAAGAAATGCGGGGACATTGAAGATAGTGGTGAAACTAGAAGTGTTTTTGATACTACATGTATTATTGATGAGAGAAGATACACACTGCCCTGGTTGCTCTCTGTAGATTCAGCTGACAGTAAAACAGGGGAGGAACATTTCATGAATTGTGAGGTTCAAAGCTGGGCTGGCGCAATCCAATCTTAAATATCCGACAGAGGCAAAGTGAAGAAACTTAAGAGGATTAATTCTCACAACTTTCCTTTGTTGGCGTCCAGTGGCTAAAGTATTCAAAACAATTGGTTTGTCACTGACCTCTGGACAACCCGACCTCGAGGCACCATGATTGGTTGTATGGCCTACATGTACTACCAATCACCCACTACCACTCATCAGTTAACCACCCACTCTTGACTTTTAGACTCGCTCAAGTCCTAGCTGGACACAGGTAAACTATGAGTTTACCAAAATTGGGAGCCTGCATTTTCATTAAGTTCCGGGAGAATTACTAAAGTGTTTATGCTTGCGTAAACTACTTCTTACTCTCAGTCAGTCAAAGTAAGGTATGGTGTCAAACTTGAATGAGTGCTGTAAAACCATGTGATTGTTAACTTTCTATATTCAAGCAATAAACTATGAATCATTGGTACTTTCAATCATCTAACTAAGAGTGTTGTTTGTTTGTTTGTTTGTTTGTTTGTTTAGTTGGAGTGTTGCGGCGGGGATCGTGCATATAGGGATTGGAGTCAGAATCGCTACTTCAACTGCTCTGATTCTAACCCTAGCCGGGAGAGATGTGGGGTGCCCTACTCCTGCTGTCGTATGACAATGAGTTCTTCAGCAGAGGACCCTGATATTATCAACACACAGTGTGGATTCGATGTTCAGCAGCAGGTGAGTGTGTTTAGACTTAAGAGTGTCAAGTCAAGACGCAGTGGTGTGGGGGGGGGTGTTTCAATGAAATGCCATGATTGAGAATGGTAGTCCACTGGGCTGGAGGTTTGGATGGCGAGTCATCAGAGAGACAATTGGGCCATAATTTATCAAAACATTCAGTTTTTTATTCCTGAAAACTAGGTAACATTTGTTTACAAAAAGAGTGACCTTTTACTTTCCTGTGCCTTTCTGGCAGGCAAGATGCTTCACTGGTCATATGGGAAGTTTTTACATTTTGTGTCATAATTTCCACATAATTTCAAGATTGATGAAAGATAAAAGAAACAGCTGAAGACATTTTGAGATGTGCCCCTTTCAACTTGTCAAAAGTTGATTAAAATCAAACAGTGCTATCTCCATGAAATATAGAATTGAGCTGTGTACAAATCGTGGCATCAGGGCTTGATTTCACAAAGAGTTAAGATTGATCTTAAACGCAAAGCCATCTTAATTGCTAAGCAAAGTGTGATGTCACAATACAAATCACTATGGTAATACTGACAACTCATCTTAAGATGAGTCTTAGTGCTTTGTGAAATCGACCCCTGGAAGTCCAAGCTCTGTGGCTCTTTGTAAACGTGTGATGTCACAGGTCACATGCTCTATAGGGAAGTTTATAGAAGTTTAGTGGGTTGAATCTCTGGATGCTTGTTGTATGCTTTTCAGTATTACAAAAACTCCCCTGAAATTAGAACAGCACAAACTTTACATTAATGTAGAGAGAGAAAACATCATTCATGAACTAAATGAACCAAGCATCCTCTAAATATCACATCATTTAGGTTTCCTCAGGAGAATCGATATAAGTGCTGGGAGTGTCAGAAGTATCAGGAGAAATGATATTACCAACAGCTGGCTGACATTACATTAAGGTGATGACACTTTTATTCAATGTTTCAGGAACAAACAGCAATATCCAGCAGAATCTATGTGATTGGATGTGTGGACAAATTCCTGATCTATGTGAATCAGAAGAGTTATATTGTCGGCCTCAGTGTGTTGGGAGTGGCTGCTCTTCAGGTTAGTCACAACAAATGTGGTATTTCTTAAAGTCGTTGCAAATTAATTTATTGTATTCAATTTATTAACCAAGTTTGCTCTGGGATTTAAGAATATAAACAATTTTGGACCACCTATCGATCTCTCATAATCCTGGTTTAGCCTTCGAGAAAGACTCTGCTAGGGTCGAAACGTCAGGCCACTAACTATTTTTTGTGTGCATAATCCTGGTTTGTCAGACAAAAGGACGAAGGTATACTACTGGGGACTACACAATAATTCCTGGTAAAAGGGAGACTTCAAGCATGAATTCCAGTACCCTTTGTCCCCCCTTGTACAGGGTACATGTAGCGTAACACCAAGAGTGCATGCATGGTGCACGCTACACAATGATTTTTCCAGGCATATTAACACATCAGCCACTGTTGATCTTGTACCACTGTCGCTTTATCACATCAACTGCCGCAACAAAAGAATAACTTTAAAACGAACTGACAAGACAAAGTAGCTGGGTTGGTTGATATCAGGAGTAACGTATGATTGTATTTGTTTCCTTGTCAGCTGTTGGTCATGCTACTGGCTTTCATACTGTGCAGACAGATTGAGCAGGAGTGCAGCCGCTATCATGAGTGCAAGAAACGTGGCGTTAACAATTTCGCTTAACCATCAGGGAAGTATTCTTGTAGCACCATCTGACTTTCAACGACTATTCAACATTTACAGTTTTTAAACTTCCGACAATGGTGTTGCACTCTTACATGAAACAAAACAAATAAATTATTTGCCTAAAAAAAATGTATGGATGTTGCTAAAGCTGAAAGGGCTGTGCTATAAAAATAAATATTTAGCAGATAAGTTCACTTCTCATTGAGTTCATGTAACTGCACATAAGCAATCTTTCTTAAATTTTATCAGTAACCATTCAACCAACCACTTAAAAAGTAGTGCTGGGGATAAAATAAATGTAATGTAAGAATTTAATTCTCAAAGATCAATAATCTGATAACTTTGTAAACTTACCAAATCTGGACTGGAGTACACCATGTTGTGCACAGTGGCGATTTTTCAAGAATATATATATCTTATGGTTGTGGTAATAACAGAGACAAAATCAATGTAAATCCAAAATAACAAAATTGTTGGATTTCAAATTACCGGTAACATTGGGACTGTCCTCTCAGTCAATAGCTACATGTATAGTCCTTCAGAATCAGAGGAAATACTATAAAAAGGGCATTTATCTTGTTTTAAAACAAAGGTGTTGTAATTATAATTTGTATGTATTTTTTTTTCATGTACATGTGATCTTACTTTGTAATTCATTTAGTATTTCAGATACATGTAATGTTACATTACCATATGTCTTTCACTGTTTAAATTGTAACATTTCAAAGTATTTTTTTTAAAGTGTACTTTTTTATATTTCAGATGTACTTTTATGCTGGTGTTGGTGTATCTATAGTGTTCTTTTTATTCTAAGCTGTGTATTGGTAAAACTACATTTATTTTTTAAAGGTGTTCTCATTTAGTTAAATATCTTTGGCCACTGTGCTACTGAGGCAGAAACTTGCTGAACTAGGAAGCTGATTACCTCATACCTGTGATGGAACCAGTTTATTTGGATTTCCGTTTAGAAACAAGTTCTTTTAAAATGAAATTTATACTAAAATAAAATGTACTGGATTGATCTCCCACATTGCAGACACTTTGAATAGTAAGATTAATGTGTTTAACGAGAGTACATGAATCTGAAAATCTTGAAAGTTGAAATAAACATCTATCAGAGCTGATTGGAGTGTGTAAAAATGAACACTTGAAGTAATGTATTGAACGATACTGAGAAGCATGCAGTTCTTATGTTCTGAAGTAATTAGGCAAATTGCCTGAGTCATCTGTTTCTGGCACATTCTTGTTTAAAAAGGTTTGTAGGTGCCTTGAAAATGTCTTCCTTTGTGTATTTTTCTCAAACAAAATTATTTCTTAAAGTATTTTGGATGTTGTGGTTCTATAAAATTATGTAAGGAATATTGTGTATATAATTGGTGTGATTTTATAAATGTAATTCTGCTATAAATGTGTCTCTGTCTTTAAAAGTTTTTAGATTCACAAGTAGAAATAATCGGGCAAAAAGCAAGTATCTGACTCTGCAGTAACAATTATTTGGCTTTTCAGTCAGTTCTATTATACACATCGGTGTAAGGGTAAAACCAAATTAAGTTCTTTATCCCCGATGCAAATATTTACATCTATTAAATCGTTGCAGTACCCCTACTAAGGATTCAAACCTGCCTCTAGCCATCGGGCTAGCTTTGTGGTCTAGTGGTAAGACATCTGCGCTAGCAATGCAAAGGCCGTAGGTTTCGAGAGCACTGAGTATACAGTGCTTAATACACATCGGTGTAAGGGTAAAACCAAATTAAGGTTT
Source organism: Pisaster brevispinus (assembly GCA_023634235.1). Classification (NCBI taxonomy): domain Eukaryota; kingdom Metazoa; phylum Echinodermata; class Asteroidea; order Forcipulatida; family Asteriidae; genus Pisaster; species Pisaster brevispinus. The sequence goes on from JAMKCF010000012.1 coordinate 3,926,137, forward strand.
GATGCATTAAGTAAGTTTTTACTTGGTTTTAGGCACATTCCTATGATGCTGTACTCTTGTCAGATAATTGATAGATGCCTGTTATTTGTCTGATTTATTTTTGTCTGGATCCAGACAAAATATGGGTGCAGCATTAGAACAAAAATAAATAAATAAAGCAATGCAAACCAACAAGTTGCAGTTTGTTTGGTCTTTCATGTTTATTTAAATAAACATTTTGAACCTTCAATAGAGGAAAGGTGTCACAGTACAAAAGTTCCAGTATAAATTGCAATTCAAGTAAAAAACAACAACGTCCACCACGCCTCCCCCCCCCCCCAAACAAAACCCCAAAATTGCAAATCAAGATATTGCTTTTAAAAAAATAATAAAAATGACGGTGACAAGTTTTCGTCAAACACTTTCGTTCAGAGAAAGAAGGAGAGGGTTTGGTCAACAAAAGAAATAACTGTGTGTTTTGGGAGGTTTTGTTGGCAAGGTAAGTGCAAGGTTTTTGAGCAAAAGTAGCTCATCTTTCTCCTGAAGACATCTCCGTACATCAACCCCTGGTTCTGAGACCTACATCAACCCCTGGTTCTTCCTCATAAACACCAAGGTTATCAACCACCACAAACTACAAACAAAGTTCTGAAAAATCTACAATCTACACCACACAAAAGATTTAACTTAAATGTAAACACTATGTGTACTAGCACACTAGCACATTTTAACTGGGCCTGATTCATATAGCTTGTCATTAGAGAAAAATGATACCAATTAAAAACATTCTATAATGAAAGATGAACAATTTGCATATATTGTAACAGTCCTTGTGATCAAGAAACTTGCTGTGTATGTTAATAGATGCAACAGTAGAAAGCACATACCATCAGAAAATTACACATGCTAACCTTGATTAACAAGGTTCATTTGGGTAATAGCACTCCGCACTAATGGCCTCACTTTTGCTCCAAATGTTGGACAAACTTTCCACAACTCACACGATCACCACATCAGTGCACCAGACTGCGGTAGTACAGTCACTGTCCGTATAAAGCTTGGACATGTTTGCGCGCACATTATAGTGAAATTTGACATGTCTGAGATCTGGGTATGTAGTATCCTTACACTACACACTCACACTGATAGAGCTACCCTAGTCCAGACATGTGTTTACCTCATCAACATTCCAATCATGACCCAACCTAACTAATGAATAATGCATAGAGACCACCACCCCATGCAGTGATTGTACCCTTGAAACAGTAGCTAGCCTATTGATAAGTACACTTTATCTGATGTGTATTAAGCAAGACGTGTGAGCTTCTATTTTTAGCATTACCCTGTAGTGCGGAATGCTATTGAATCTGTAAACCAACCCTAACAGGGCAGTTTTAAAAAAAAGGGTACTTTCATTGAAAGTATTAAATGTGGTCTGTCAAGCTTTATAAAATAAGACACAAGTAGGAGTACTTGAAAATGGGCAAACTAAATTATGTACACATGTACTGCACATAGTTGGATAAGTACCAGCTTTCCATTAGTATTTATTTGGGTGTGTATTGCATTCAGCAGATTAAGAACAAACATGACAAAAATATGATGGAACAAACTCTCAAACATACAAAAGTTGCTACATATGTACATGTATGAAACCATACAAAATCAATAACACTTATTTCAATTAAGTCATACAAAAATTAAGCAATAACAGGCACTGAATAGAGCACAATGCATCTTGAATTTAACAAAAATACATGAACATTACACAAAAACATAAAGAAAAGTGTTTTGTCAAGAATGTAGACATCATGAACACATCGAGACTGATGTCCATGGGTCAGTTTTATGCAGGGTTAATTTTCGTTGCCACAATTGTTTTTAGAAAAATCTACCTTGGCAGGACAAGCAACCGGCCACAACACCATGTCATGTGCATGTACATATTACTTGTCGCTGGTTTCCTGCAAGTCTTTGCTTTGCGGTTCAATTTTTGAAGTAATAATTTTTGGCTACAAGGCTCCAAATTATTGAGACTTGGTCATGACGTTATTTGTTAACTGTTATTTTGTTCAATTGCCCAGATTTACATTTCCAGGGATCGGACAAATGTGAAAATTCCTGAAAAATGGCTAGCGGGCATGGGTGCCCCTTATTCTAAACCCAAATGTGGACTCTTTCTTTCTCACTTTTGTGATTGCTTCACTTCTCTCAAGGAAATTTGAAGGTTCAAGGAGATTTTGAGAAAACCATGAAATCAGGAAAATAAAGCCAAATATAGCAATGTAAAATCAGCATAGATTTGATGTCTAGCATTGCAACACCCAGGGTTAAGGCAATAACAGGATGCCTTTTTTTTTCCTCTCTCTCTACATTGCAACAACACAATTGAGATACTAAAAACGTTGTTGCTGCAAACATATTTCAAGTTAAAGATAACAAAATCAGGAATATGCACACTGAACTCAGGAGGAACAATAACATGTAAATTCCATTTTCTCAGTTCTAATAAAACCAACTTTTTTTCATGAATACTAGATAATACAAAAACTATTTTTCACAAATAAATACATACAAGTTTTAAAAACCTGATGAAGTTCCATGAGGCAGACTTCCCAGAGATGCCTTAAATATATATTGCTTCATGCAGCATTGTCTCCAATTTACACTCAGATTTGTACATTGACAGATCCTCTCTTGCGTTGTTTGACAGATATAAGTAACTGTCAGAGTTTAACCAGCTTGTGGTGGCTAGGCCAGCCCAGTCTTCCTCTTTCCTATACTGCCATCTCTCTCAAACACTCTATCTGAGCAAGGTACAGTTTAGTCCTGGGTGTGAGTCGGTCACAGTGGCATCTTAGATGGCCCCCAAGTGCTTCAACATGGTCTCCCAACTGCCACAGACACTCTCGATCATCTGCACTCAACCAATGCTGCTCCCCCGAAGAGCTCTCGGATGGCTGGCAATTCTGGGAGTTGCTGGTGTTTCGGGAACCATGGGATGGTAGATGTTGGCTGGACGTCAGATGATATTTCACTGTGAACAAATAATCAAATATAAAACATGTACTTCTGTTACCAATAAGTCAGTTTATAAGTTTGAGTAGCTGTATTTCTCTATGACTTTCAATGCAACAATGGTGTCTCAGTGCTTGGAAAATCTGCCGTTCCATCACTCAGGAATCAAACTGTGAGAACAGCATTCATACATTTAGTTTCAAATACTCTCTTCTTATTTACCGCAAACCAGCTCTAATCAGTGTTATTTGACTGAGCTGACGGTTTTTTTTAACTACATGTGTGCATGCTACTTGCAAGAGTAACCATGGAGAAAGGGACTCAAACACACCCATTTATGCTAAGCCAGGTACAACAAATAACTTGTATGTCATCTGGACTTATAAAATATTTAAAAAGTGGGAGGCCCTTACTATTGTAAGAAAGAATTTCATGTCAACAGGCGGCCCATATCCTCTGTCATTTCAAGGCTCACTCCCATTTCTCTGTAAACACACCACACACATTCCTAGGTTATGACCTCAAGGTCCCACAGTACTGACCATCTCAACTTAAATTATGTCACTTCTCTTTTATTTTCTTTCTCAGTGACATCATTTCTACATCAAGATTCTCCCACCACCAAAATCTTATAAAACATCTCCCCAACTTTCATTCTTGGCCTTCGACTTTCCCTCGTACCTTAGTGCAAGAGACAATGGCAGTTTAGTTGGAATAACAGTTTAATAGTGACACTTCTGGCCAATGCTTTGCGGAAAAACTGAATTGACTAAAAACCAACAAGAAGCAGAGTTATTTTTACGATCCAAAAAGGAAGTGTGCAGGGAACGAGGAACATGTTCTTTTTTTCACTTGGCCTTAGTCATTGTTGCTGAAACAGCTGAATATGAGTCAGAGAGGTTTAACAAAGCTTCCAATACCTTATGGGAATTCAATAGTAAACACTGCACATGATGTCATGATTGCACAATTTACCCTTGTATTAAAACATTAGTTTGTTCTCTTCATCTAGGCAATTCTTTTACATTAAGAATTGGTGGTTCTTTTCCTCTTTTGGGTTTAATCTGCAGATGGAAAATTCTTACCTTAAATGACTTAAATGTTATGATTCAATGATTCAAACAAATGAGGACAACTGTTGTTGCCTGTCTGTTCCATCAGAAATAGTTAAAATGTTTCTCAAAAGAAAACCAGTGTTTAATCCACATTTCACATTGCATCTAATCCACATTTCACCTTCCATCTAATCCACATTTCACCTTCCATCTAATCCACATTTCACCTTCCATCTAATCCACATTTCACCTTCCATCTAATCCACATTTCACCTTCCATCTAATCCACGATTCACCTTCCATCAAATCTACATTTCACATTCCATCTAATCCACATTTCACCTTCCATCTAATCCACATTTCACCTTCCGTCTAATCCACTTTCAACATAGAGGATTGGGATCAACATCTAGTTTGGCTTTTAACCTACACTTTATTGTAGTTGGTACTCACAGGAGCTTTTCAGCTCCTTGTCACACAACCTTTTTGACTCCCTCTTTCCTTGCTACATAATTTACCTCTCTTGGTCCTGATGTAGCTCTGCAAAAGAAAGAATAGTAGCATTGCTAGCTCCTCACATTCCGCCATTCTTTCCTCTCGGACCATCTTCTTTCCCGCAGCACCCCCTTCTGTCATGTCGGCCTCCACCTCCACAAACTCGCTCACTCTCATTGGTCGTGATCGAAAATGACATTCCACGATCTTGCGGACAGTTAAGACGCCTTGCTGCTCTTCTCTAGCACTTGGGTCACACAGATTTTCAAGCAGTAGCTCGATGACCTTTGCCCTCACTGGGTCACAGGTTAAGGTCTACATTAAAATAGGAAAAATAACCCATGTTAAATATGGCATCATACATTTTGCTTAAATCTTACCACATTACACGTACAAACTACATTTATAACTAGCCCCGTATTCTAGCATCAGTGTATTTGCTAACATTCTGGTCGTACATCATTTGATGTGGTTGAATAGTGCTGTGTGCAAATTCTCTTTGAAACCTTTTGGGGCCCAGTGGAAATGTATCTTGAGACTGAATTTCTGGGCTAGGTTTCACAGAGCTTCTTTATGCTTAGAACATAGAAAAAGCAAGCCAAAATCTATTTGTGTGAATTCCGTAACAACTATTAGACATTATATGGCTTAGGGACTGGCAACCTGTTTAGCTACTAGGCAAAATATTTCAGTGTTTGACTCGAGAAAACTTCAAAATAAGGCCATTCCAATTTTACTAATTTGTTTACGGATTTTTGGAAAGAAATACAAATAAAACTGATGATGATAAGTGTCTAAATCCATTGGCTGACAACAATAAGACCTGCTTAATACAGGGATGTGCCTCCATCTTGCAATTCCATGTCAGTCCTAATAAGTGCATTAGTAGTCAAGTATTTGCACCTTTACAATTTCTGTTTCTTACATTACCAGAACCAGTAACTTGGAGCACTGTACTTTGTTTAAATCTGCAGTCGTACCAGATACGACCGCAGATGTAATTTTTTCAAACGAATACAGCACCCCAGTTACTGGGTCTAGTTTATTACCATAATTTGTTATTCTTTTTTGTATCTCTTTGTGAGGTTTATTTATCATTCTGCCACCGAACATATGAATGGATCTACAACAGCTTTTGGGTTGTGAGAACATTTTATTTGGTATTCATAAATACCCCAGACAGTTTCGCTATTCTGATTGGTCGAGAGCACGTCACGTGGGGGTGTTTAAACGGACGATATAACACCGGCTAGAAGTGTTTAAACACGGCTGGCTTCGCGTGTTGGGTGCACAAGCTCACGGTACCCCAATTTAATTACGCGGAACGCAATATATAGTTATTAGTACCAGCGCGTAATCTATTTTGACACGCGCGTACACACAACCCAACGCGCACCAAACATAACTTTTAAAAAGTTTTTTAAAAATGTACAAAATGTACAGATTGTCACAGATTGTCTATAACATTTTTTCGCTTTTTAACAAAAGGGCATTTATGAATGGGAATAAAAGAGTAGTGACTCGTTCTTAAACGGCCGTTTAAAACCTTGCACGGTCTTGGCCGTCCGATAAAGGCCCTCGCCTTCGGCTCGGGCCTTTATCGCACGGCCACGACCCTGCCGGTTTTAAACGGCCGTTTAAGAACTCGTCGCCACTCTTTTATTCCCTTATTAAAACTCTGGACAACCTATCCAAATTTATAAATGTTTCTGGACTATACATAAGAACTAAAATGAATTTAACTGTTGCTTAATTTTAAATCGCTTACTAACTTGGTCCGAAATACTGGACCCAATATTTTGGACATTATCTGAAGTATGAAGGGTCCGAGTGAACACTTATGTGTTTAATGTACAAATGCACTACCTGATTACAAGCATGACAAGATTCATGACCCCAAACATGGAGTAACAAAGAACTGCTGCCATAATCTATCGGAGACCTCTATAAAATACTTTAAACTCACCTGAGGTACACGAGAGATGTTGCTGCTATATATGGTGGTACGTTGTGTAAGGTAAATTTATGAGGAAAAAAAAAACCCAGAAATGTTCCTGCTAAAAATATGAACTCTTGTCAAAGAACTTTGTCAAGGATTTGCACAATCTGCAGATTGCACTCTTAAGATTAAGCAGTTTGATCTCAAATTGTGCTCAATGTACATGTTGTGCAAATCCCAAGATTGCGCTCCACGAGTATCGACGTACAAACAGAAATTTGCATGATCATAATAAAATTGGAACGATTTGGGCGATTGAAGCGCCTAAAGACTACATGAACTCGACAAGTACACCTAAGGGAGTGTGCACTGAACGCAAATATTTCTTCTGCAATATAACTTACTTGAAGGCAAAGTTTTCTTTGGTCCAAACTTGGAATGTAAAGATAAGGGTATAGGAACTCCTCAGCAATCTTCAGTGCACTGATGTTTTTCCCTTCAGCGAAACTCAGGACCAGCAACTTCTGCAGCAGTTGCAGCACAGTATAATAACTCCCACAACCGACAGTTTGTGCGGCTCCCATACTGGGGCTCGCTGTGGCCGGTCTGGTGCTCTCACTTGGCTCAGTAAACTGCTGGAGGAATGTAAATATGTTCCTCTCTTTTGCCTGGTCTGGTTTCATTTTGGGTGGTGGGGATGCTGACGGTGTTTTCCTCTTGAACTTGTTCTTGATAATTTGACAAATCCACTGTATGATGTCTCTCACATGACTAAGGTACCTATCAGTGGACAGAAGGTCATGGGCAAATGACATAATAGGTGTGTTGTTTATCTGCATGGTTTGAAAATCTTCCATGAGAACAACAACAATAAATTGAAAGACAAGAACGTGAGCGGGTCGTGGGCTATCCAAGGTTTCCGTCTCCAGGGAAAGTCTTTTGATAACAGAAGTGACCAGGTCCCAGTCAAGAGACAAAGTGGCAGCAGAAGCGGGATGGATGCGTTGGATATGCATCAGTGCACCGTAGGCATTCAGGATAGTGGAAGTCTCCATGTTATCGGCTAGCATCACATCTTTCAAAAGGTACATCATGTACTCCTCAGGGGCCCCACGGTGCAGAGTGGTGAAGTCCCGAATGAAAGAGATCGCCTCGTCATTAAAGTCCTCTTCCATTACTGCTTCCACCAGGTCTCGCTGTCTTTGACAAAAAGGTAGGACACAACTGGGTTCTGAAACTCCGGTTTGACTTTTAGAATCTTTTCCATCTGCTAATGCTGTCCTCTCACTATTGTGAATGTCACAATTTGACTCTTTTACTTGAATGTGAATGGGAACCCCAACAGGTCTTTCTTCTTTCCTATACAGTCCTGGTAAACCAAAACCTTTGCATTTACTGGGTGATGTTCTCTTCAACCAGCTCTGCTTAGATGGAGTCCGCATAATTTGTTTGTCAAGGGCTTCAAATTCTTCATCGCTATCGGAGAAATCTGACAAGTTCAAGAATGTTTTCCTGATGTTTTTCAAAGTGGTGGTTTCCTTTGTGACTGTTTTGGGGAGGTCTGTGGGGCTGCATTTATCCAGGGAATGTTGGTGGTTGACTTCAAGTTTGATCTTTTTTACGGGTGTCCTGAGAAAGCTGTGGTCGTCTCGCCGTTTGATGGGTTGTTTTTCTGCCTTCAAAGATGGGTAAAGCTCCACCAGCATTGGAGAAGCTGCTCTTTTGACATTACCAAAGACGTCCTGAAGGTCAGAGTCACTCGAGAATTCATCGGAAGTATACCCATGCTTGAGGTGGAGGTTTGTCAACTTGGGCTTCAAAGGGCTGCATAGTGAGCTAGGGAAGTTGTTGACTGGTCTGGACAGTGACACCATGGCTGCAGGCTTGCCTTTAGGTGATCTGATGTGACGTCTCACCAAACTGGGCTTTTTGGGTGTTGTCTGTGCACAAAACAAAACAAAACAAATGCAGAGATAAAGTTTTTATTTTGTCCATTTCAACAAAATGCAATATGAGTTTGACACGGAATGTTTAACTCATTTTTTGTTTCTGGTAATTGCCTTCAAACAGGTGAGCCAATGCAGAAATAGACCTTACATGTATGCCCAGGATCAGCTAATTAGCAACCTTCATTGACCTCTAACTCTACTAAAATGACGTCATGTGCAAAAGGTCTATTAAAAGAAGACTCACATGAAACAAGAACTAAAGGTGACTTCAAACAATACGTCCAGGGCGCGAATTTTTTTTTCCTGAACCTTTCGGGCAGTACAGTGTACATATGTACGTTGGCCAGAAAGCGGTATTATGTGACGTTCCTCGCTCTGATTGGCTTAAACTCCACGTACACTGCCTGAAAGGTTCAGGAAAAAAAAAATGCGTCCAGGGCAGTCAGACCTAGCTACATGCAAAACAGTAGGTTTGTGTAGTCTTTTCATGGTGTCCAGACTGCCTAGAAATTATGTCATAATAAGAATACATTTGTTATCCCTTTCAGTCAGAACACAGATCCTGCACCCCCCCCCCCCCCGAAGTCCTTGCCCAACACAGATGCAGCCCTTTGATGTGTAACAGTCTTTATTTACATACTTCCATAAACTTCTTGAAACATGTACGTACATGTATTCAAAATATTCAGACAACTGCCGAATTATTATTTTGACAGTGCAACAACATGAAAACCATAAAAGTACAGAATGTACTTTTATGTATTTTAGTAATACAAGTTATATATATTTAGTAAGGCATGTTAATTTATGTGATGATGTACATATTGCAAATCAATATAATTTTAATGAAGAAAGTTACAGGTCATGGAAGCCACAGCATGCATGCAACTGCAGTTTGTCAAAAAGGAGGACATTTCCAGGCACAGCAAGACTTAGTGTGTTTTATTTTTCAAAAGCACAGCTGAGAAACAAGAAACAAGGAAATCAGTTGACCTGAGCTGAAAAGTTCAATGACTGCACAAACTGAGCATTTTAACTATTTCCTGCTGGATATTCAGAAAAACAAAATGTCAAGGATCAATTTTCAGAATTTTAGCAGTTTAGCTTTTTAGCGTGAGAAAAATTATTGTCGCAGTGAAGCCAAGACTAAACAAAGTACAGACAACAAATGTTCACATTTCTTTTCGAGAAAATGTGATTCACCGTAGATCGGCAAAACCATGGACGTAGAAAATCACAGCCGACAACAGATCACAGCATGCTGGAACCTTGGACATAAAATGTACAATGATCTCTCGAAAACCTCTTTTGTCTATCAAAAGGATGAAGATCTGGAACCGGGGATTACACAATAAACAAATTCCTTAATATGACCAACTAGTTTTTATTATCATGTCATCCTCTGCATTGCATTTCAGCATGATGGGTGTAAACTCAGGCCCGATATTTCATCTTTTTGAGAGGGCAAGGCTATTTTCATTTTGGAAAACTTTGAAAGTCTATGGGCACCATTTTAAGGGGCCACAAAGGTCAAGACCGGGGCAAAGAGAGACGAAGTGCCAATGGTATGGAATATTCAGGCCCAATTGTCTAGTAGGCTTTTATACCATCTAGAAAAAAAAGAGATGTTTTCAAAGACTGTAAACAGCACACATTTTAACCTGTGAATCAGCCAAGACCAACTCAAAGGGGAAACATATAATAGTACAAATTGGTACATATAATTATGCAGATTTATGCAAGCTGTGCTTGTACTCACCACTCAAATGCGATCCTTAAAAAGACATTAAAATTAGTTTTTCCAAAGTCTCGGCAGGCATGCTCGACACACATATACATACATAAGTCCAGAAAAAGAGCTTTTTTTACTGAACGGTTCGACCTGTTGTGAGATCATCATGCATGAATAACATGTGTATTATGTATGAAAGCCATCATAAGTTCAAGTGAACTGTAGTAAAGTCTGTGCATACATTGAGGCATTGAATTCAGTACAAAACAGTTTTTTGTACCTTTCACAATACAGACTTCATTGGGAACATTCCTAATTTCTACATTTCACGCTATCACATGCTTGCATGCATCCATGGTCACCGCTTTCCAGTTTCCTGTCTGATTGGGCCAGAGTGCCATTACACTCATTAGCATAATAAGGACACGTTGCACTGGCTCACTGCACCAGCAATCTCGCATCCACACCGTGGATTGACAAATGCTCGCATATTACTGGTCTAAATTGTGCATTTACACGTCGCTAATGTATCAATTATCCAGGGCTTAGGGAAATATGTACATGACAGGGATTTGCTCTGGGGTTTATTTGTGTTTATTTCCTTCTACTGAAACAAGAATATTACTTGTACATTTGTACAAAGGAATCTGATCTACAACATGTAACCTACATGAACATGGAGGGATTTGATGTTCTTGATGAAAAAAAGCAAGACAGGTTGTTGATGTTATCTCAGCAAGTAGACACTGTATTCAACTGAAACTGTCAGAGATGACACTTGTTATCTGTTTGGATAATTGGGCATATATGCAAATTAGCAATATGACGACCAAAAGAAACCAATGACCCCACCTCTTAAGAGTCATTTTATGTAAAAATTGCCCAAGGGGGGGGGGAGAGTTGTATGGTACCAGGTGAAATAAAATGGGTACCTATCATATGCATCAAATCAACCAGTGCAGAAGTACAAAGCACTCTTATTTTTTTATTTTTTTATTTATTTATTTATTTTTTTTTTGGGGGGGAGGTGTGACAGTGATGTGAAGGAGGGTGTTATAAACAAGACGATAGCAACAGGGGGGAAGGCTGGTCAAATATGGAGGAGAGGAAAAAATAATGGGAGTGAACAAAATAAAGTAACGAAACATATTTTACAAAACATTAGAAAAATAGAGCACTGCCATGTACCATAGAGGCTATGTACATGTACATGTACTTCCTTCCTCCATGCTTGTACTGAATACAACCATTTGGGAAGTGGGTGGTGGGTGGGACGTTTGTAAATAAGGGCATGGGAGGGTAAATAGGACTCACAATTATTTCAAACCAGAAGAAAAACAATTCAACTGACATTTGCGTAGTTAGTTTGACATTCGCTGTACAAACCTATGTGAATGTCCAATGTCCAATACGTTAGCAAGGAAGACATTCACTGTACAAACCCAAGTGAATGTCCAGTGTCCAATATCAAACTAACTTTACTGTCGTTACATTTGCATGAACGGTTTCTGAAACTATTTCTTTAAATGGCTTTAATTCAAATTTATTCAAACTTAGCTTGCTATACGTAACCGACTCAGCGAGTCTTTCTCAAAGCCTAAATAAGAGAATGTCTCAATGTCATTTATGTGATGTTTCCGACTTAAATCCCTTGATATGATGAGACCAAGGTATTAGTGGTTGTTAACACTTGAAGCCATATTTTCAATTTTTTTTATAGGTTTAGGAGGATTTCTAGAGTAAGTAACAGTCACAACTTTTTTTCTTTTTTTTTATGCAAATATTAATATCTGAGATTGTGGCAATGTTGTCAGTAACTAAGCACCCTTCATGCTTTCAGTATATAATAGTCTCATTGTTCTTTCAAGTGAGTGTGGGTCTTGGAATGCTATTCCACATTCCACTGTATTAACAGGTAGTATCAGACACTGGTCAAGCATGCCCAAATATACATGTAGGGCAACCTCTTCCTACTCATTTGTTTAGTACAACCCTCTTCTTAAAACCATCCAAACATATTCTTGTATTGTATACTTATTCAAATGTATTCTGAATGATGTGTAAAACAATTCCTAATACGGTTATACTTGCTGTAACAAGAAGTCTTGGGTTTGGCAATAAATGCCCTGTGAAAGTCAGAGAGTAGGCAGAGAGAGAGCCTCTACCCTCAGAGAGCAAATAAACGTATCGACTACCATCAACCATGTGTTACTTCAAATTCTTCTGTTTGTAGCATATAATCAAACTGGTTCTATTACCAACCTTGTACAAATGTACAAGCTGTAGAGGACCTAAAAAATTGCATGTATTTTAGGCCAAGTAAAATAAATAACATGTTGCTCGTCCCCGCCCGCTCCAACTTTGGACGCCGCATCAATTTTTTTGTTATTTGTTATTTTAAAAAAATAATAAAAAATAGGGGAAAAAAAAATAAATAAATAAAAAAATCTTCGAAATCAACTGAAATATCTCTTATGATTGGTAGATTTGTTTTTTTAATAAACGTGTATCAAATGTTGCTACAAACTATCTGTTTTTTATTTGCATTTATGGCTTTCCAAAGCTTTTCAACCTCAGTTGTCAAAAACTCGGGCTGTTACGTTGTAAATAGAAAGGTCTGTATGTTATGGCGGCCATCTTAGACATGGCGGCCATCTTGAAAAAAAATTACAAAAAATTGGAAAATAACAATTAATAACAAGGACCTCCCTCAGCAACTTTTTTTTAAAAGTCCGGACGAGCAACATGTTATTTTTTTTACTTGGCCTTACACTTCCCTGATGAATGATACAATACAACTTACAAAACAGAGTGAAAACTAGTACAAAGAACTATACATACAGTACATGTATTGCACTTACTCAGTAACCTTGGTGCACTTATAACCTTGGTTTTTTTTCAAGAGAATAATTAACAAACACACTGGTAGCCAGACAGTCCATTACAATAATACGTCTGGGAATGTGGTTGTGTACCGTATACTGAGTACATTGTCAAGCTCAGTCATTAAGGGGCGGGGGGGGGGGGGGTCATGAATAATACATAGTTGTTTACTTTACATTCTCATTCTGCACTACAGGGGTAAAAGTTAATGCTGGGAAAAAGCCTAAAACTTCCACCCATGTACATTGTAGACTGAGGTACAAACTTCAGTATTATGTATAGCATACATGTGAGTGGGCAGCAAAAGAAACCTGCTAACAAATCTTTTGGTTGTATAGCTTGTGTGAAGTGTGTGGCCCCATTTTCACCTGCAGGTTTGTCAACAAAATGGCAATCGCTGACTGCCATAGGTGTATCCTGTAAGGACTTCCGCTTCACTATTATTCAACACAAATCCATAAATAGGGAATGATTTGGATTGAAAACATCAAACTTTCCACCTGTAAAACTCACAGCACGTACATGTACATACACACGATGACCAGATAAATCAACCTTCCACTGACCAATTCAAATTTAGACAACGCCACCGTTGAGAAACTTGTCTTAGGCCTACTGTTGTAAAATCAACTAAATTAAATAAACTATAGCATTTGTTGTTAGCCTATAAGTTTAACAGTGAACTGACTAGGAACAGGCTTGTATACAGTATACACTTGCCCGGTTGCCCCGGCCTTTACTGTGGTTGTTGTGCCAGGAAAAAAAAAAAACTACACCCATAGTCTTGATTGACGACATTCAATTTGTTAACCTAGTCGACGACATCGCAAAATTAATTACTAAACTCATAGACTTGTCCAGTCCCTCCGAGCCAGTCAGTGTTGCGTCCTCTACTGTTCACTAAAACAACAATAGCGTCACCAAAGACTACCGCGCCCGCAGTCAGCACGCACATACATGTATGTGACCTTGTCTCTGGAGTGACCTCTGGATTCTATCTGCATTGTCGGGCAGTTCACCTTCACGAACAAGTCACACCCCTATTGCATTACCCGACATGCAATAACTTTGTATGTACTGCATAATGTGCATGCGTGAACAAATCCATACCAATCACAAGCCACACATAATGTGACAAATGTATTGAATGAGTCTGCACAGTCTATGGGGAGGATGGGGAGGGGGCTGTGCATGCTGTGTATCGTTGTTGCTGATTGCTGAATGCTGAATGCTGATAATGCCTGTGTATAACATTGATCCTTCGACTGTGTGTGCATTCAATGGTGTTGTCGCTTGAAGGATTGTGCTTTGTAAAATGTCGACGTGTACTTGCGCATTTAGGAAAATAAGCGCAAGTACCTTTTTAGTAGTTGTGGCGGCGCGGTTACAGTATCTGGGAAGTTGAAAAGCAGCAGTCCCAACTAGGCAAATCAATCAATAGTCAGGACTTTTTGACAAGATGTACTAGTTGCCTCAGGCTTAGTTCCGATTGGTCAAGAGGAGATCACATGGCCATGGTTTAAACATGCAATATGAAACACATTGAGTGGTGCGCGCAAGCTTATGCAGGTGCTTATGCGCGTGTAACACAATCAATTAGTGGTTGTGTTACACGCACAATTGTATAAAAGGCCATCTGGGTCAATCTATGTCAACTCAACGAAAAAGTTCCCTTGACCTCGCAGATTTCCCTAAAATTTAAGGGATCGATTAGAACCTATGAGAAACGGCAACAAAAAAATGAAATGTTTTGCTCTAGACTTATTAGTGAGATACATGCTAACAGACTTTAGTTTAAGCTACTTTACACAGCAATACCTCACATATAGCACCTAAGAGAACTGTTTTTGTGCCATTTTGAAGCTTGATACATGCCCTATTTGTATTAAAAACCTATTTTATTAAAACAAACCAGACAAAAAAATACACTGGATTATAAAGTTCAAAGATTAGTTTTAAAACAATTAGTATTTTCCTCTTGTTCATGTTCAGGCACCTCATTATGTAAACAAGCTTCCCTGTTTTATTTGGTGATGGGCACTCTGAACAGTTTCTGAGCATTGAGCATATTGACATGTCCACTTCCAGTCGAAAAGCACTGTTTGTACACATGTAAATACACTCAGTGAATGCAAATGTTTTACTATGCTTTTTTAGGGGAATTCCCACTAGGTAGTTCAAAGTGATGCAACTTCTATACATGTACTTCTGGGGGGAATTTCCAACTGCGAATTCGAGGTAAAAGTGCAGGAAGAAGCTTTAGTGAACCATAATCTAATATAGGGCATACAAACTTAGGGCATGTATCAACCTTCAAAATGGCACAAAAACCAGCTTTCTAGGCTATAGGTGCTATACTTCTTGAGATGTGGTCATTTTAATACATGAGGTATTGCTAATTACATAGCCAAAAATTTGTTATTGGTATCTCACTAATTACAAGGCTTAGAGCAGAAATTTCTGATTATTTTACCATTTCTCATGGGTCCCAATCGATCCCTAAAATGTAAAAAAAAAATCCTAGAGTGAGAGATCAAGGGAAATTCTTGGTTGATGCGACATAGAGTTCAGCCATTTATGTTGGAATAAGAGTAGTGACTCAAACTTATAATCCATTTAAAACCTGATCAAAGCACTCATGTTGCAAGAAAATCTCTATTTGTGTTCGTGCAACATGTGCATGAACACCTCTTGTTATTGTTCTAGTTTGGTTTTTTCTCCATCTTCTTCTTCCACGGAACTCTTCTCGGCAACTCAAGATTGCAACTGAATTGAACCTCGAAACTCATCAGACATATGAACCTTAAAATATGACCTTTTCATGACGTCATGTCGAATTTCGTGTGCTTACGGTTAGCAGCGCTATGAAATGGAAACTGCACAGTGAGCACAAAATCGGCCGTTAAGCAGCTCTATGAAATTGGGCCCACATTGCAATCATGCATGATGTAGTCTACACATCGCCCAATTCATGCGACATGCTAGCAATCATGTCTTTCCAAACTTACAGGCTCGTTGTATTCTTTGTTATCTTGTTACTTTGCGTGCTACTACAGTCATTTGACCAGTTCGGGATCATTGACCAGTTCGGGATCACTTCAACTTTGCAACAACCCCATAATTAAGTTACTTCTCACATTACCAATTTCTGTTGATACATGTGAAGAATAACATGCAATAAACCAACAAACCCAAAATAAGGTTCCAAACTTCATCAACAAATAAATTATGGCCATTTTCTTGAAGTTTGTCTGCGATTTTGATCATTATTTTTAAAAAAAATGTTGGTTGAAAAACGCTGTTAAAACCTTCTCACCTTTAAAATTTGAATGCCAGGGGGAATAAAATTTATGTTAAATGCTTAGAATGTGTTAAAAATATTTCAGGTAAATACTGAGCAGTCGTCTTGTTTTTTTTAGGAAACGAAATTACCGAAATCGTCTTTTGGGGGGCATCGTACCCTTGACCAGTTCGGGATCACTCACTACTCAGCATCTCTCATTGCGTCAAATGGTGCCGCACTCAGTGAGGTAAAATCTTACTGCTGCAGTCAAAAGTTTATTTGTTGCTTTTAAGATACATTTCTTCAACAAATTCTTGTAGGAATATTGTTTTTTTGTGAGAAAATGAAACTTGGAGGAGGAAATTGCGACTGTAAGAATAGATATTTGGGCCAATGTTGCTTTTAGGCGTGCTTCACCTTTTCATTTGCCTTTGCTGTTGTTTTGTGTTTTTGTTGATGGATTTTTGCGCTGCTGTTGAATACACTTGCATGAAATTCTCTGGAGAAAGGAAGTCCATGTCCATGCCAACACACTTGTGAAGTTTGTGTCCTTGAGAGACAGTTTTATGAATGGGAGTATTGGTTTGCAATAGAGGGCAAGCTACTGATTCAGAATAGAATCAACTGATCCTGAACAGGTCAAACAGGTGACAATACTTTTCTCAAAGCCTCTTCAAAAGTACTAATCTTTTTTGTCAGTGGATACTTGGTGAGTTTTATAACATGTTTAGGTAAACTGATAAACTTTTTTGTTTTAAAATGTCAAAGAGATTGCAACCAAAAACAATGTGAATTCAAAAAGTGATCCCGAACTGGTCAAATGACTGTACTACAATAAAGTTACTAACAATACAGGGCGTTTCAAAACAAAGCTATGTTATGAGATAAGATGCCCTCTATTGATGAAATATACCAGGTGCATTACGAGATAAACGCCCATTATGAAAGACCCTATGTGTCTGCGCATGCTTTGAAAAAAAGGGTTTCCCCGAAATTACAATAATCATCATCGCTGGTGGTGTGCACACTATAACGAACACAGCAGCACTGTTGTAGCTGGGTTTTTTTGAGGGATGGTTAATCAAAATGTTGTGATGAAGATGAATGTTTTTGAACACTGTATGCACCATTGCGTAAATGATTTTGTGTAACCCTAAATTTTGTTGCTGAAAAGAATGTTTCAGAAACGGTCACACATTTTCAAAAATAACCCTAAAACACAGGTTTACTCCGCTATCATCAGGCGGATGTGTCACATTCAGTCACAACCACATAAAAGCCCACAATCACGTAAAAAAAAACACAAACAAAACGATATCTGAATATTTGCAGATAGTTGGCCGGCATATACCCGAATACCAAATTTTACTATCCGCCCAGGCTTAGTGTACACACGACCACTTCATGCATACCAACCGACTTAATGTCATGAATGTTAAAAGTGCTACAAATCTTTTTTGTAAGTGTGATTTTATCCTCACTTATTGTGATGGCTGCACTGCACACCTCGAGAAGAACTTTTGTTTAGTGAAAATGTGGATATTGCGTTTCTGCAGTGTTTTGTTTTTTCACCTTAGTGATTTGGTTGTGGATGTGATTTTAATTAAAGCTGTAGTATAGTGTATGTAATGATTATCCATACAAATTTACCTCTTCGTCAAAATCACTGTCAGATGATACTGACAACGTCGAGTTATGCCAACTGCTGCTGTGCCTGCGGTACTGTTCCTTCGTTTTCACACCAAATCGTCTCTTCTTCTTTCTATTCTCCTTTCTTGGGTGCTCACCATTTTTGCTGTCAATGTAATATTCAGCTGCGGCGTCAAGAACGTATTCTTTGGAACGTGTGCATTCAAGCGTCTTCGTTGCCGACACAGGCGTGGATTGTGTTCGGGATCCAGGAAGCATGGACTCAAATGGTCGATCGACATCAAAAGATGTACAATTTGGGTCACAATCGTAAGGCGTTGAAGGTGAACTGCGTGCTGTGTGAACTTTATTATGGCGCGACAAAGAGACTCTTGTTCGTTTCGTGTCAACGTTGCACACCTCCATTTCACCCCCGTGCCGGTGGCGGTGGCCGGTCTCCGGCTGCTGGGAGTGGCGGTTCAACAAGCCAAGCATGTTGAATGCGTCGTTGTCTGATGTCAGATCAATAGTTTCAACAACAATACCTTCTGAATCTGAAATAATGGTTATATTTGAATCCATGGAGAATCATGGTGGATGTTTGCAGACTCAGAGATCGTAAACTTGACCCAATTTTCAGCAAGTTTGACAAAATCTCCACTGCACTCTGCAGCCAGTGCACTGAAAACAGTTTCGATTTTCTTATTTTCATTGAATGCGCTAATAATTTAGTCGTTGGACAGGCGCGAGAAAGTTGACCCCCAAGCTCGTCGTGCATGTCAACCAGAGGTGGCGCACTTTATCAAACATTATCTGCTGCATGCAGCAGAGGGGCACGCCATACTAAATAAACTAATAGGAACCAATGCTAAATGATAAATATTCAAAAATACTAAAAAAATCGTGTAAGTCTCTCAGCTTCTTGAAAACCACTCAGACATATTTTCGGACAACTAAGCTTCAGAATTCTTTCAAATTTTTGGCAGGTCAGCCGTTTGGAATTTTTGCAAGCGACCCTAGAAAAAAACACCCCCGAAAATGAACTTTTTCCCAAACCGACTTGCTGCCAGTTTTTGTCAAGCACCTCTCCACTTGCCAAGTAAAATAGGGCAAACTTAAACGCCTAAATTTATCAAGTCTCCCTAAAAGTTGAAACACAGAGCCCCATGTTGTGATAGATTCGTATAATTACACAATCTATTAATTGCATGACCCCCAAAACGTTATAATTTAAAATATACTGTGGGTACATGAGCTTGGCACATGAATATTTGTCCATTTAGTCCGGTGCAGCACCCTATAAGGGCACTTAATTATTCTGTATGGTTAAACAATTGTGCTTAAATCGTTGAGAATAAGCCACTGACTTGATATCTGGGGAAAAACATTTTTTTATTGCGTTTGTCTACAACAAGGTCAAACATAATGGCGCATTTACATGTACTTTAAGCAATGTGAGAAGAAAAACCTGCACTGTGTACATTCTAAGCAGAAATTATATCCAAATCCTCACTCAAAAAGTTATTTACATGTCTCTTTTTTTTATTACAGGATTATAAAAACCTTACAATTTATTTCATTAATCATCAAGAGGGGGTTAATTTGCATGAAAAATCTGTAAAAATGGAAGGGGCTGGCCGTGGGGGGGCACATTTTGCTTTCCTTTCCATTTTTCTAACCATGCATTCATATTAGTCTAAAATAGGGAGCTTTATAAAATCTACAAAACACATAGGTCACTTTTTGTACATTTAACTGCCCTTTCAAATTTTATTCTACCTCTGGAAAGGGGGAAAAGAGGGAAGGGGTGGGCAGGGCGTGGGCGGGGCATGTTGAAAAAGGCCAAACCATTATGATTGTTTCTGGTTGATAGGGACAAGTGAACTCTGTCCAGAAACAGATGGCTATCATCTTAGACGATTCCCCTGGGATGGGGGCCTTTTCACAGGTCCTACTGTCCAATATGGTGCATTGGCAATGGTTTTATCTTGATTAATTTTGTGAAATTTATCTGAAATTGAAAAAAATAAATAAATAAAAAATTGTTTGGCATATTGGCCGAAATTTGTGCGTTCAGCGTAGTGTCGGCCCCAATACGCTAGCTTGTGCATCGGGAGAATTCTAAAAGTATTTTTGCTTAATGTGAGATCACTGATGATGGATGCCATTCTGTAACAAATCCATTGCCATAAAAATGGGTAGAGCTAGACGCGGCATTTTCAAGATGCAAAAAACTTGGTTCAAGCCAAAAAATCAATTTAATTCGCTACAAGACATAGGCAGTGAAACTCAAAGTATACCTACACCACGGTAGGTCAGGCCAACCCATCAGCAGTTGAGTTTAGTCGCCCCAAATATGGAGTGAGGAGATTTCTGCCACACTGCAGCACAGATGGAACTTAGACAACCGCAGAAATGTGATGCTCCTTCGCCCCAAAGTTGTAGAAATGGCTCCAGTTGACAAGATCCAGCTCAAGGGAGTGAACCCCAGTAGCCATCAAATGTGGCCAGCCACTGCCCAAGAATGGAACTGATCAACAAGGAGGAGGTTATCGTTTTGTAGACATTAACTCAGCTCTGGAGCTGGGTGCACAAGCTGTACTTGATCATCAACAAGGACATCCTGAGTGTGATGGTCAACCCAAACTATTGGCTGAGGCAGAAGAGTGTAGAGGTTAAGCCGTATCAGAGGTAATGTCCCGCAAAAAGTGTGGTTTTAAAACACAAAAGACAAAACTGTACAGTGAGATAGCTAACGCGGTAGGAAGCGGGGACGGCGCACTGCAACCCCAAACATGTCTTTCCAAGTTGGCCTGCAGAACATTGGCATTGCAACCGCAGGTGCGAGGAGGCTCTTGACATCAATGGACACAGCTGTGCCATCCACTAGTGGGCTGCAAAAAATTTCGAACAAATGTGGTGAAATTATCAAAAATAAAAATATCAGAGACATGGCAGACAAGAGGAAACTAGTGAAAGACATTCGTGAGCTCCAAGGCTTTGAACGAGAAAGTCCCAATTGCAGTTGAAATGGACAGGCAGTATAATAATCCCCTGCGCAACTGTAGACAAAAAAAAACCTGTTCTTCCCTCCAACACAGACAAGAGACACCGTGTGCGAGAACGCAACTACTTCAAAGTTTGTTATAATGTACCATCAAGAGAACAAGCTTTGTAAAAGTGGTGAAATGTCGCCATCATCATTCGGTCAACAATGCACATCTGCTAAGCACGGCGACAAGTGCACAGCTACACATCCAGCGCATTTTAATATGGGAGACGAGAGAGAAGGGGGTGTTCAATGTGCAACTAAACTTTTGGCGTGCACGGAACCAGTGCTTGCGGATATAATAACAACAGAACCTGATGGCTGTCTATCAAAAGGAATGAATTCTGTCATGAGAAGAAAAACTGGAAAGGTAATGGAAAGTCTGCTGGACCCATCCCACTTGAACCACTCGCTTTGTGCGGCAGTCAGCCGAGTAAACTTTAGCAGTGACATGTTTCCTGGGAACAGTACAGGCCCGATTGGCTGATGACGTGAGACACAGAGCACAGGCCGAGGCACGCCATATTTCCATTCAATGCGGAAATGACACAGCAAGCATGAAAAGACTTGCTGCAAAGGCGATTGATGCAATTCCGAACTGCTACATGGGAGACCATTTTGAAATGTTAACAAAATTCCCATGTTTGCCACGGTAAATACAAGTACCCATACCTCTCTCGCTATGTCCGCGGCAGATTTATTATAACATCTAAAGATGAGTAAAACCTTAAACACAATTTAGGAAAAACGCATAGGAGACGAGGCGATAGAGAGAACCGAGTACAGAACGAGTTCCCAGAAGTCTGAATCCATGAATTGAGCCTACGCTATATGACAAATCCAAAAGGAACACTAACCTTTTCAAGGAACGGAGCTTCAAGAGATCACAGCGCCATCCATCTTGTGAACAACCAACATGCAAACTCTATTATCAAAATATGAGAAGCAACTCGCTGCCCCATTACTGCTGGATCACCCGCTGCATGCTAAATTATAAATATTCAAAAATACTCAAAAAATCGTTAAGTCTCTCAGCCTCTTGAAAACCAATCAGACATATTTTCGGACAACTAAACTTCAGAATTCTTTTCAATTTTTGGCAGGTCAGCCGTTTGGAATTTTGGCTAGCGACCCCAGAAAAAAACACCCCCCAAAATGAACTTTTTCCCCAAACAGACTTGCTGCCAGTTTTTCGTGAAGCACTTCTCCACTTGCCAAGTTAACCGCCTAAATTTATCAAGTCTCCCCAAAAGTTGAAACACAGAACCCCCAGGTTATGATAGATTCGTATAATTACACAATCTATTAATTGAATGACCCCAAAAACGTTATAGTTCAAAATATACTGTGGGTACACAATGATAATGATAATGAGCTTGGCGCATGAATATTTGTCCATTTTGTATGGTGCACCCAGAGTAAAGGCAAAGAAGCATAATAATTATAGGCCCATCAGGCAATTAAAAAAATTAAGGCATTAAGGCTCAAGTCATTTAAACAGGTAACTTTCTTTGAGTGATTTAAATGCAGTTTTAAGGTTCAAAGAATGTTCTTCGGTGCTCTAAATTGACGAGCGATGGCAACAAATCACAGAAATTAGGCCATCACTCTAAAGCCCTTTTCGCACTACTCTATTCCCCTGGGGGCAACCCCTGATCTACCCTGGCAAATGGGAATAGCAACCCCTGCTCCGGAGTAGGGGTAAGCGGTAAAACCCCGGGGTATTCTTAAAACGTGCAACCGGAACCTAGTGGAATAGGAAGTGTGAAAATGCGCCGGGGTAACTGTGGGGTAAAACTCCACGGGGACAAGAGATACAAATTACGTAATAACTGATCTTATGACAAGAGCACTACTATAGTTTATACTGTACATAGGTTTGGTGAAATCTTACCACACCCGGGACAAAGCTATAAACCCATTACTGTATTATCAATCCCAAGACCTTTCAGAGGGTTTGTAGATGTTTTCAGTCATAATAATTTAAACAAAATCATTTCCAATGTTATTTTGGTTAATTATTTTGCTAATTAAAGGCCGAATGCATACTTCCGAATGCATACTTTATTGCGTGACACTTACTATAGTTTATAAAAGGTTTTGGGGAAATCTACTACACCCGGTGTATAAAGCTATCCACGCATTGTCATCAAGCCCAAGAACCCCTTATTAATTAGAATTTAAATTTCCATTTTAATTGTCAAATTAATTTTCCTTTGGAAAATTATTGATTTTGAAATACAAAAGCTAATCCGACAACATTTGTTTCTTGCCATTTGTGCAAATCTAGCTGCTCGCGCATTGCATGCATCATGCCCTGATCTTCAAGAAGTAACAATTGGCACAGTGATGACTGATAACAAGGGTTATCGGATTAGCAATTTAAAAGAAAATACACTCGAGGCAAAACAAGCACAAGGAAACAAAATTTCTGATTCAAAATAATACATTGGAATCAATGAACACAAAAACAAAACAAAATGCAAAATCAACAAATATTTACAAAAAAAGGAGGAAATAAAAATGAAGATATAAAAAGATGATGAAAAATAAATTGGTGCAAAAAATGTGAAAAAAATAATAATTAAGTGCAATAAAAAGGCAGAAATAAAAAGTTTAGCAAAAATGAATCTTTGAAAATATGTGATCTTCAAAACAAATCAAGTAAAAAGCAAACTGTGGGGGGGGGCATAAAACAAAACCCCAAATATTTACACAAAAAGTGAGGAAATAAACATGAAGAAATAAAAAGTTGAACAAAAATGAATCTTTGAAAACATGTGATCTTCAAAACAAATCAAGTAAAATGCAAACTGTGCGGGGGGCATAAAACAAACCCCTAAATATTTACACAAAAAGTGAGGAAATTAAACATGAAGAAGTAAGTTGAACAAAAATGAATCTTTGAAAACATGTGATCTTCAAAACAAATCAAGTAAAATGCAAACTGTGCGGGGGGCATAAAACAAATCCCAAAATACATTTGTATTTACACAGAAAATGAGGAAATAAACATGACGAAATAAAAAGTTGAACAAAAATGAATCTTTGAAAACATGTGATCTTCAAAACAAAATGCAAACTGGGGGCAAAAAAAAACAATGAAATATTGACGTAAAAAGGCAAAAAATTGAGGAAATAAGTTGGACAAAAATAGTGTTCATAATTCAGTATGCCATGATGCATCCCACACAACTTGTCTCGGTGATTCTCTTGCTTGCACTGTGTAGAGTACAGGCAAATCTGTGGCATTCACCACATATCCGTGACGTTCTACGTCGTTGTCCTCGGGGGCAAACATAGCAGACACCTTGAACGTGCAGAGCTGGGGCGTCATGTCTGGGCTGTGGGGGCAAGTGGTGCTGATAGGCAACCTTGTATCCTAAATACGTCATTGCCATGGTCGTGCTTCCTCTCATGCCTGCTGGGTTCGCAGCCCGCATCCGTATCTGTGGGTCAATTAGGGATTCGATAAGTTCATTCAGAAATGCGTGGCGACGACTACTTTCCCCCTGGTGCCATCCAGGGTTCAGCTGCAGCCAAAGGACGTAGGCATTGATGGCTGAAAGGTTGATCAAATTGAAAAACATAACCAATGGCCAACGCTTGGTCTTCCTGGAGCAGTTATAAACGCTACACATTTGGTCAACCGTATCCACACCAGACTTTGTGGAGTTATAGTAGTGGATGATTTCCGGTTTTCCTGAAGCTTCTTGGATGGCTGTGTCACGGTGCATGGTTGACACTAGAGTCACATTTCTGTTTTTCTTTGGAACATAGGAAACTAGTGTCATCTTGTCCGTGAACATAAATCTTGACGAACCC
Source organism: Pisaster brevispinus (assembly GCA_023634235.1). Taxonomy (NCBI): domain Eukaryota; kingdom Metazoa; phylum Echinodermata; class Asteroidea; order Forcipulatida; family Asteriidae; genus Pisaster; species Pisaster brevispinus. The sequence continues at coordinate 3,950,973 of JAMKCF010000012.1, forward strand.
ACTTTCCTGCATTTTGTGTTTTCCTTCCGCATGTCTTTGGGGACTTCTCGTCTGTTACCCTTGATGGTCCCGACGATTGTCAATCGCTGGGTCAACAAGTGCTCCGCTAGCCCCTTGCTAGTGAAGTAATTGTCACAAGTTCCTACCAGTTCCATAGTAGGGCTGCACCAGGCCTTTGACGACGCGGGCACCAAGTTCAATCTCTCGTCGGCTGCCCTCCTTCCCAATGTATGGCTGCATATTGCAAACATACTGGGTTTTGCTGTCCACGCATAGCCATGATTTTAGTCCGTACTTGGCAGGTTTACTGGGCATATATTGCCTGAACGGGCATTTCCCACGAAATGCGACGAGCTGCTCGTCAACAGTGAGACATTCACCTGGGCTATAGTATCGCCGGCAAGAATTAGCAAACATCTCGAAAACTTCTCTGATTGCCGCAAACTTGTCAACTAATCGCCGCTGCATGTGTGTAGCTCTGTCATCAAACCGCAACATTGTAAGAATATCCTGAAATCTTACCCCGGACATGGTTGCTTGGCAAGTGGGTTTGGAAAAAAAACCCTCCCTCCAGAAGGATCGGACCCTTTCGTGACCTGACTTTGAAAGTCCAAGGTATATCAGTAGGCCGATAGCTGACCTCAGTTCCATCATGGCTATGTTTTTCCACTGCCGCCCTCGCTTTGACGCTCCATATACATTGGTGTGGTCAAGGATGCTTTGCAACATGGCTACCGGCATGAAAAGTTCAAAGAGCTGTAACTTTGAAGAGGCCCGGTCAACATTTTGGGGGCCTTGGGCAATATTCAAAACATTTGCTGCAGCAACTCTTCCTCCGCCACGAGGAACATCCTCCGTCCAGAGAGTACCATCTGGGGCTGCAAACTGTCCAGGCGGTGGGGCGGCTCGCCGGGTTTGAGGCCGACCACGGCGTCCACGGGCAGCTGGTTCTGCTGGTGGCTGGTATGGGTGGACACGCCGGCCACGGACTGCTAGCTGGGGTTGGGGAGCTGGCTCATCTGGCTCACTCTCCTCATCTTCGCTGGAGGTAAAACTTATGTCTGACAATGACATTGCCTCTACATCATTGGCCTCTTCCTCTTCCTCTTCCTCCGAAGATATGTCGCTATCAACATCGGTAGTGTCATCTAAAACTCCCGGCAATGCAGCATTTGCGTTCACTGGTGAAGAAGCCATAGTGAATAATGACATGGTGTCGTTGAAGAACACTTGTGTATAGGAGGGTGGTAAACCATGGAGGGGGTACGTAAACCAAGGAAAGCGTTATTAAATTACGTACTGGTACAGGGCGCTAACCTTGGAGCACAGCCTGGTTGGAGGCTTTCTGATGGCTACAAGCGCTCCTGGACAAGGATGATTGATGATTGTTATCAAAAAAGTCCACCCGTGAGACTTTGCCAAGATTTATGTGTACAAACCAATGGCAGCACTCCCGACCACAGGATTTGTAATGAGATTTCCAAGTTGAATGAACTAACCCTGTACTGCATGGTATGATGGAGTGCCCAAAGGACTGAATTTGTAAAAATTTCCTGGGCAGAATTATGTACAAAAAAGGCAAACCCCCACACTACAGACTGTAGTCGATCGTGCTCATTTCCTGAAGGGTTTTAAATAGTACAGGCCTAAGAACCCATCCCAATGTGATGGACCCATCTCAATGTGAAAGGTGTGCGTACTGAATAGTTATAAGACCTCGTATGCACAATCAGTTGCATCAACTAGGCCCTACAGTGGGGGAATCCACATAAGAACGTTGTTTATAACTCACTTAGTTTGAACTGTATCATAATATAGGCCCTAGAGTTCGGTGGTGAAAGTTCTGTGGTAATTGAAGTAGCAACAGCCATTGTCGCATTAAGGACAGGCCCAATTGCAAGTTTGAATAACTGGAATAGATTATTTAAGATGCCAATCATATGAAAATAAGTCAGAACATAGAAATAATCGAACAGATTAATTTGTGTTCGACCGCGGCGAACCTTTAATGTTGGAGACTCGACCTTTGAGCGGCAGTTTTAATAACATTTCAAAAAGGTTTCCTAATCTTTAAGCGCTCGGAGCTTTACAATGTGTTTAACGATAGCGGACATCCAAAAGCGCTCTACAGTCAGACTCTTCTCCCCGATGGCATGTGCAGGAATAACTTCTTTGCATATTTGTTGGCAAACCCACTGTAACGCTTGCAATGATTAGCAGAAGAATTTTATTTCTTTGCTAAATCTTTTAGATTCTCAAGTAAAGGAATACCCGGGGTGGGGCACTGAAAATTTTGCATTCCAATTGGTAATAATGTATATATAAAGTAAGTAAACAAATATATTGCAGAATGTAAAGTCGGTTGGTTACATTACTTTTCGGAACGCTTTGTGACACTGAATTGACACTGCAAGGAGTCGTGTACATGGTTCTATAAGTTCTATACCCACAGTGTCAATTCAGCCAGCTTATTAATTAGGTGATGGCCGTCATGACCACCCCGACGACATTAGTCTTCTACTTGTTAATGTTAGCCTTCGCCTTAGTTTGAGAATAGCAAGCTTCCTACTAGCTTTCCCATCATACTTTTTGTCTTTTGTAACCAATGTTAAAGCATTCGTGGGGGAAGGGTTCAATTACAGTTCTCACGGTATTCTGCTGACTAACACACAGCACATTTTTGGCACGTCCGAAACTACCCCAGGGACATTCCTGCATTCTCACATACTTTGCAGTCTGGAAAGTTGTCTTTGTTGTTGTGGAGTTTGGCCACGTTGGCCACCATCTTTCTAGTTTGGTCATCTTTCGCTGACCATGCATTTCTTAGAAATGTTCGACCACCAGTTCTGATTGGTTAACTATTGGTGATAAGTACATCTTTGTTTTAGGATTTTGACAAATCACTAGTTCAAAGTTTGTCTGATTGCGTGACCACCGGGGTTTCTATCGCATGGCCGATCCTATGGTTCAGCAAGTGGACTAAGATTCAAGAATTTGTCATCTTTGTAAGATCCATGTACTTATAATTTGCGTCATGCGTGCTCAGTTAGGCTTTGACCCTGAGATTTGACCATGTTCATTTTCCCACCTTGCCCTGCCTGAGTGTCATCCCCTCCGTCTCGTCGGGCTTCAAAGACGTCGGACCGGGAGCCCGTGTGAGTGTAGCCATTTCCAGATCCATGAGGCAAAGAAACACAAAACCCAGCTAATATAAGACCATTAAACTATCTATGTATATTTATATTCATTTATTTATTTTGTTGTTGATTATTTTCTCCAATGGTTTTGTTTGTGTTCACAATCAGTGAAGTCCCTAATTTCGTCTTTGTCTGTGACATTGACAGAACTACTGTTAGGACCATAGCTTTTACTTTACGAAGTTTTATAGGCTAGTTGTTCATTGAAGTTGTCCTTATTGGTCACTACTTCTAACTGGAGATGTTGTATTTAAATTTCTTGCCAAAAGTTGCAATTAATGTAACCGTTTTATATTTCGATTTTCTTTTTTATGGACTTTTGTCACCATATGATTAAACATTAAACAAAACCATAGATTCCAGTAGAGGTGATTACATAGATTACATAGGTACACAAATATATAAAATATTTATGATATTTATAGTGAGTCCAAGTTAATCTTTCTGAATCCAATTTAAGTGGAAACATTACCATAATCTGTCCTGATCCAAGGCTATTCCAAAAGTACATGTCAGACCCTGTTATAAATTGCATTATAACTCATTTAAGTAGTCCGACGAGATTTCCTTTAAGTATAAACTTTCACTTTCAGGCATTGCCCACCTGTCTGTATGTGAATGCAAGATGACTAATTTATCCCTTAATATTTATATTATGAGTGTAATATACGAAACCACTTCCTTGAGGAAGGGGTGGAATCGCCTTTCCCACGATATTGTGCTGACCACAGCACATTTTTGCCATGCCCGGATCTACCCTCAGGGACATTATGTAAGACCCCTGTTTCCAAGTGTGCAATCTCAGCAGTTTCTTTGTCTTAGACAATCTTTTGTCCATATTTTGGTCATCTTTTGCTGACCAGGCAGATCTTAGGAAGTGAGGCCACTAGTATTTACCTGATTGGTCTAAACTCAACCACAGTATGTCATTGTTTCAAGACTTTGACCAATCAAATAGTTTAATGTTCGTCCGAGTGCGTGACCAACAGGGTTTTTAAACCCATGTTTCGCTCCTGACTCCTCATATCAGAAGTGAAACGCCGGGCCTGATGATGCTAGAAGTCTTTTTGGAAGTGTCCCGTTATCACTTGCCTATAGATTTGTTAGGAACGCGCCGACTTTTTCCCTGAAAAGTGGTTCCTAAACTCTTCTTGCATTCTTTAACCGCGTGCTCTGTTCGGTTTGGTAGATTTGACCCGGTTCATCTCTTCACCTTGCCCCGCTTCTCAACCCCTTTCATCGCCTTTTCCTTGAACTGAAGTTTGTCATCTTGGAGCCCATCTGAGTGACGAGGAATACTTTCCACCTTCAGTTGAGAAGTGCAGAAAACCCAGCTAAAACTGTATCACTATACATGTATGTGTATTTATTTATTTATCATTGTAGTTTTATGTTGATTATCTTCTCCAGTGGTAAAGATTTATTGAATTTAATTATTCTTCATAGCTGACGAAGTAATAATTATCGTTTGGTACGTTCTTGCGATTGTTTCTGTTTCCTCATTTGTCTCTCCGACATTGAAAGAACCACTGTAGGACTTAATTAGCTTTGGTATATTTTGCAGATTGCATTTCTTTTGGTGATCATCATGACTTCTAACTGAAGTTATTGTATACTAAATTACTCTTTTTAATTTATCCAAGTTGTTGATTTGCATATTGTTGGCAATTATAGATCAACTAAATAATAATACGTTGATTCCAATATCAGAGGATTAAATAATATATTGCTGTCCGTTGCGTTTCCTTACAGAGCAAAGTTTCGTTTTAACAAACTAATTGTAAGAGGTAAAACCTGTGACATACAACTGCAGATTTGTGTTGTACTGTGGTACTTTGATAACTATGGTCACTGCAAAGATGTGTATCTGGAACCTTTGTTTTATATTCATGTGACACTCTTATATTGGGTCGGTACGCTATTCTGAGGTTTGGTAAATCTATTGCGTTGTTAACATCTGTAAAATGAAGACACTGATGAGGTACATGTTAAACTGTCTTCATGGCATGGAATTATAGTTAAAAGACTGTATAATCAAGTATAGCAATTTACTATCGTAATATACGACTAATGAACGAGAATCACTAAACCATATCAAAACACTTCGTTAGGGAAACCATGGGGGAAGGAAAACAAACTTAAATACGTATGCGGTTCCCGCCACAGCTTTCAGTGGGCCGCCATCTTGAATTACTAATAAAACGGCAATATCTATAAAACGTTAACTAAACTATAAGCATAAACGGCAGATTATCAGAATACATCACATTCTGAACTTCATGTCTACTATAACAAGCTTAGGTAATAAACTTAAACGACTTTTTAATGATAAGAATATGATACAAGGGGATTTACCTGTAAAATGAAGAAAGTGATGAGGTACATGAGATGTCTTTATGGCATGGAATTATGGGAGCGCCCGGAAACCTGACGTGGAGGGCGCTCGATTTAATTTAAATGTCAAACGAATTAGTCACGAATTAGCATAGGTCTACTGACCTCTTGTCTTAAAGTATTCTGTTGTCAGCTTTTCTGATGGATCCTGCTTGTTGGGATTAAAGTCTTTCAACAACAAACTCCAAACAGACCATGTGTATTTGTAAGAACTGCATGTGTGTAGCTGTGGTCGAGTCCCAGTATTAGAGCAATACTGAATGCATTGTGCAACTAAATATGTCACAAGACCAAAAATCAACCACATTGAAAAAATAATTTTGTTTTATGAGAAACTGAAAATCACAAAGAGACACTTGTATGCATTTCAAGAAATTGATGTGAAATCTCTTTAATTAGCCGCACAGTTAAACACACATACAAACAAAATGGCAGCTTCCAGCTGCATCCATTACTAATTGTATATAAACTTCAAAATCAGACAATAATTATTTACTCAAACAAGCTTTCCTTGTTACATTATTTCTTGCTAATTGACTTTGTTTAAATCAAAGTCTATAAAGGTAATGCAAAAATATTATTCCAATTTGTCTCTTTATAAAGGCACTTTGTCCAATGGTAACAAAATAATTAGGCCTAAGCTCAGATCGCATTTAGTGCTTGGACTTTTGCGCCCAAACTAATACCAAATACTGTACATGCAACATCTGGCTGGATTTCAACATTAAACACCACACACAACACCTCCGACATTTGTTTCGGAATTACCTGTTCCACTTTTATGATAAAATAACTACACAAAAGCACACAACATGATTCCTCTCACAGAAGGAATCCATCCAAAATAACTCAGATGAAGAAATGGCTGATTGGTTTGTCCTTCATAATTCCATAATTTAAAAACATATGCAGCCATCCCCCCCAAAAAAAAAAACGATTTAAAAAGATGATATATTTAAAGACCTCCCCCCAAAAAATAATACTAATAATAAATAAATAAATAAAAATATATAAATACTAATCATAATAATAGTAATAAAGTGAATAAACAAACAAATATATGAGAAAAATAAAAAACATTAAAAACTAAAAATTACCCCTAAACAAAAAACCTGAAACAAAAAAACAAAACTGGCAACTGGTATCCCTCCGAACAAAACTCCTAAAACAAAAACAAAGGAAACAGAAAAAAAGAAAGAAAGAAAAAAAACCCACACAGGGATCTTGTCAAAATTGATAAAAGTAACAGAGGCAGTCCACAAGTGAAAGCAAAATGAACGTCTGAATCTTGATGTCACTATTAATATAAGGTTTTCACAGAGGAGGCCTCTCTTTTCTGTCCCTCCTCATTTGAACATAAATACATACTGGTTTTTTTTCTCTCTAGTGTACTACAGTGTAATAAAAAGACAGCATAGAATAACCTTAAAGTATCAAAGAATAGGCTTTACAAATGTTTCTTGGTATAACAAAGTTATCAAAACATTACAAATTCATTACTATCATATGAACTTATGATTAATGCATCAGTTTATATTACAATTGAAGCAACAAATACAAAAGACTACATTTGAAAAATGACAACATTACCATCTCCCCAAAGGGTAGGTCAACAGTTACAGCCTCTTCTTTTACATAAATCTTTTAAATTTAATCATAATGACTTCATTTTGTTATTTATAAAGACAAAGAAGTATCAATTTTAAAAAGTAATTTTATAAGCCAAAATGCAAAATGATGGACCTAGTTTGGCAAACTTGAACAAAACACAACTCTTTCCGGACGGACAAATATGTTATAACATAATGTAAACTTTAATGAATAATTTCTAAAACCTTGTTTAAATAAATAAACATATTGCGTGACATTGGACGGTTTTGTGCTACAGCATATATTTGATAACTTTTAAAAGGGATTTGTAAATAAATAAATTGATAAAAAGAAACCGTTCAGATTCCTTGAATTAAAAACTGGAAATCATCCCAACTTAGTGAAGAATATCCAAATCATTTTTAGGGTTTTGTGATTTCTCTTTTGGGCATCTTTGCAATCCCATTAAGTTTGCATGCACCAATTTGTGAATAGTCTTATAGACAAACAAAACTACATAAAAAATATATTTAAAAAAACCAACGAAACAAAAACAAGACAGAAAGTACAGGCTTACTGTTTATTACTGGTTATTACTTTGATATCAAGATGAAACCTGAACATTACAAAGGTTGACAAGAATATTCCACTTCATTTTTGGTAGAACTTTACCAATCGATGAAAACTAGATCAAATTGAAGTCCAATTAAAAAAAAAGGTAAATACTTACTCAACAAAGGCACTGAAGCAAAAAGCACATTGCACAAAATAAGAAGAATTGTTCTGAAGTTTACCCTCTCTGACATAAACACACTTGATGATTCAGTTCGCTACAGTCTAACAAAACATTAAAGCAATATGCAACAGTCAACATCAATGATTGTCTGACATCATGTATTTATCATGAACTGCATGTTACTAACTGAACCATTTTTGTGTGCGTGTGAATAGAACATTAATTAATTGTTTTGGCCAGCAAACTTGAAAATATACAAATTGCATAAGAATTGTTAGCTAGTAAATAGAGTGTAAAAGTTGATAACACAGGCAGGTTGTCCAACATTTACAACAGTAATACTCAAAATGTACTACTCGGCACAAAATGTGAATAGTGTCAAGGTAATGTCTGCAATAATTTCCGGCAAAACATTGCAGGTGGGAATCCTCTTTGCATTAAAGAGGGGCTCCGATGCCAAACTAGATTTTGTGATGCACTCATTTTCCGAAAGAGTCCTTATGAAAAAAGGAAAAAAACAAGAAAAAAGTCTCTAACATCAGGGTAAAATGGTGTAAAACGCCACTGCGTGTTAGATACCCTTCGAGTGCATTTTGTTCAAAATCCCTAAACATTAGATGATTTCACATTGTCTTGCGCATTTTTAACAGAATTTTCAGTTCATTTCTGAATTTTGATGATATTTAATCAAAACGACCTTGAATTTTACCTTTTGACCGGCAAAAAAATTCCCAATCGGAATGTACAGACCCATTCATTGTTGATGACTGATGAAGTCATGTTTCAAATTTCCCTCTGAAAGTGTATAAATTTAAAATGACATTTAACACCAATGTAACGGAGACTTGTAATTTTGTCCCCATTTTGATGAGGGACTCTAATCTATTGGAAAAATGAGTGCACCACAAAACCGAATTTGACCTTGAAGCTAACTAGACCTTCTGTGATTGCCATACAGAATGGCTGCATATACAAAAAAAGTCCATACGTACAGTCGTCATAGAAACATTTTAAACCCTGGATGCTGAACCGTGTCTTTTCTGGTCCTCCCTAATCCTACCAGAGGTCTTTGTCGAAGTCCGCGCAGCCTCTTTGCTCCCCCGTCTGTCACCCTCTCTGTGACGGTGTGTCTCACCACTTCCATTCTTATGAGATTTTGAATTGCTGTGTTTCTAATACAAAAATAATCAAACATATCCAATTATTTAATAGATGTTAAATTTGCATCAGGGATAAAGAAGATTATTTGGTTTTACAGTACTTTCCCCCGAGTCCTGTGAAAAATCCACAGGCAAATTACTCGGGTGGGATTCGAACCCGCGACATTTGCCATTCTAGGAGCAGATATCTCACCAAAAGTAGTGGGATTGAAAAACCACCCAAATAATACGCCGGTGGATTTGTTTTTTTCATAGGACTCAGGAAAGTACTGATTATACAGTGCTTTACACACATCAGTGTATGGGTACAACCAAATAATATATCCAAAATCATTAATGGTGTCTTGCACTCAGTATTAAGTATTGGAGTCCACTAATCCAAACGTTGATTTAAAAATGTATTCTTTCTTTCTGCTTCTTTAGAAGAAAACTATTTACCTTCCTGCCATGAGAGCCCGACATGGATATTTCTTCAATGAAGTTGGATGGCACTAATCCACGCTTCCCTCGCACCTGTAAGAACAAAGAACACTTTCTAAATACATAGTTTAGATTACATCATTTGCAGACATGAACAAAGTGTACTTCCAAGTTACTACAAAATAACTTACTTGACTAAAAGTAAATGTAGTATCCAATGAAATCACTTCACCAGGGCCCAATTTCATTGAGCTGCTTAAGCATAGTTGCGTACAAATTTTGTGCTGAGCAAAAATTGGCAGGATACCAGTCAAAAATTGTGCATGTGACATGGTAGTTTCGCTGGTAACCTTATTCTGGTAAGCATACTTTTGTTGTGCTGAGCTACGTTTTGTGCTTAAGCAGCTCTAAACAATGATATTGACAAAATAGGGAGACCACCATTATAGGGTTACTGGTTATTACACACACATAAGCGCGTATACAGATGTCTACAAATGTTTCACACTCAAAGACGAAATTAAAGAAATTGTGTGTAAGATTGTTCTTAATGATAACGGATAAAAGTCACACCAAGTGTTTAAACCTCATGAAATGATCCAGTTAGTTTGTTAACCCACAGGTCACATGCTCAAATCCTGCTCTAGTCAAATTTCCTATGTTCAGCCACAAAATGATTTATCAGTCAGTCAACTGATTTATCAGTCAGTTTCCCTTGTAGTTTTATACTTTTAAAAATGTCTTGACATACAGTACTAATATTTCTGAAGCGCATGGTTCCCTAGGGATAGCATTGTCGTGTACTCTATCAGTATTTGTAATAGCTACTGCGTGCAGGAAACAAGACACAGACAGACTCACCTTTCCTTGGTAGAAACCATCAGGTCTTATGGAGCCATACACAGTGACAATGTCACCTTCACTGAAGGCCACCTCATAAGTAGGGTAGTGGTTTGGGGAATGCTCAACCGGGTTGTAGTTATACACCGCCATGAACTGATTATACAGAACAGTCAAAAAGACATTGTCAGATGCGGAGAGAGGGCATTCTCATGCATAATGATGTTATAGTAAACATTGACTCTGTGCCTTTTTATCACACACCAGTATGTGATATTGAATTCAAGTTGATGTTGTAATGATAAAGGCAGAATGCCATCCTGTATCATGTTCTTAAGTGTGACAGAATTCCACTGTAAGCCACGCCCACTTCACACAAACTTACTCACTGCTTTTTCTAGGGAGTGACACAAGAAATATTTTCTCAAAATAAGATGTTTTTTCTTATTTCAAGAATACCATTTTTAGCAGTGCTCCACTTATTACCAGAAGCCCATATGTGTTGCATTGAGCTAGTTTTTCTTTGATGATTTATGCAAGAAAAGTTAAATAATTGGACTTGGCTTTTTACTTACAGTCTATAGGTTTTCACAGAATTAATATTCATAAGAAATGCTTTTGAATGATGAAATGGGAATTTTTTTTTAAAATTACACAAAATCAATGTGTGTTCATGTCCAAAAGTTAGTTCATGCAGGTGTGCCTTCATATTCACTACCTTATGGAGACCGAGAACAAAACAGAAAAGGGAAAACAAAGGGTCTCCATAGGGAAATTCTAAAGACTGGGTTGCTCCACAAGGAATTTTGTGCACACAGTCTACGGGAGGTTCTTAACTACAGGAACAAAAGGAAAGAACAAAAGATGTCTCCACAGGGATGCAAACAACAGAAAGTGTGTTCATGACCAAAGGTGTGTGACCGACCAAAAGTGTGTTCATGACCAAGGTGTACTTAAAACCAATTGTGTTTATGACCAAAGGTGTGTGCATGGCCAAAGGTGTGTTCATGACCACGATGTATTCATGACCAAGGTGTGTTCATGACCAAGGCGTGTTCGTGACCAAGGTGTATTCTTGACCAAGGTATGTTTATGACCTGGGTGTGTTCATGACCAAGGGTGTGTTCATGACCAATGGTGTGTTCATGACCTGGGTGTGTTCATGACCAATGGTGTGTTCATGACCTGGGTGTGTTCATGACCAAGGTGTGTTCATGACCGAGGGTGTGTTCATGACCAAGGTGTGTTCATGACCTGGGTGTGTTCATGACCAAGGTGTGTTTATGACCAAGGTGTGTTCATGACCAAGGCGTGTTCATGACCAAGGTGTGTTTATGACCTGGGTGTGTTCATGACCAAGGTGTGTTCATGACCAAGGTGTGTTCATGACCAAGGGTGTGTTCATGACCAAGGGTGTGTTCATGACCAAGGGTGTGTTCATGACCAATGGTGTGTTCATGACCTGGGTGTGTTCATGACCAAGGTGTGTTCATGACCGAGGGTGTGTTCATGACCAAGGTGTGTTCATGACCTGGGTGTGTTCATGACCAAGGTGTGTTTATGACCAAGGTGTGTTCATGACCAAGGCGTGTTCATGACCAAGGTGTGTTTATGACCTGGGTGTGTTCATGACCAAGGTGTGTTCATGACCAAGGTGTGTTCATGACCAAGGGTGTGTTCATGACCAAGGGTGTGTTCATGACCAAGGGTGTGTTCATGACCAAGGGTGTGTTCATGACCAAGGGTATGTTTATGACCAAGGTGACCAAGGTGTGTTCATGACCAATTAAATACCAAACTGACACATCTCTGTACCATTGATGGGTTCTTAAAAATCAATGAAAACTAAAACAAGTCTCCTACCAGTCTTTCCTGCAAGTCGTCACTCACAACAGACGACCCCTGAGATGTGACAGTGCCACGTCCCACTGAAGATTCTGTCATAACCGAATCTGACCATGATGATGACAACATGCCTGGATCATCAAACTCTGTCTCCACAATGGCCGATGACTGACCGGTGGCTGAAACTGTCTGGATGCCAAATGTCTGGACAGTGCGAAGATTTAGGCCGTCCACTAAAGCCTGATTATATGGGAGTAAACAAATAAACGAATGGACTCTAATTAACCCTTTAGAGAACATTCTTTTTTGTATAATTATCCCCATACGCCCAGACATTACTAATTTTGTTGACTTTTTACCTCGTTATTTTCAGGGAAAATGTCAGGAGAACTATTAATATACAGAAATACATATCTTTGTTCTAGAATTGTACATTCTATGTTAACATGGTCGAAAATTTGGTCGAATAACTTTTTCTTTGACCCTCTTGTTTGAGCAGAAGTATGCCAAATGTTGCAGCCGTTTGCAGCTGCTATGGGCATTTCAGTACTAACCGCTATAGTGGCCTAATGCATTATGGTTTAAAAAGGGTTAATACAGTTTATATAGCAAAGGAAATAAACAAAACTGTTCATGCAATATTCCTGAAGCGAAAAATTTTCCAAAATTTGATTTGACAATGATTGATGTTGTACAGGAAAGGTAACTCCTTATGCACACAATGCAACATCACAGCTGCATTGATTCAAGAGAAAAATCGGAATTCTACTTCAAAGTCAAAATATTATCTGGCTTTATACAAATAATGCACCCATTTTGACATATTTAATTGTACAAATATCCATGTGACTATACCGAGGCTGAAAGATAAAACAGTCTGGTCCCTAAACCCTAGCATATACTAGTGCTATGATCATGAAGGAATGAATCGGACCAAAATGTCTGCATTATTCAGTCATACCTTTGTAAGATGAGCATTTGTGACTAACTGTTTCTGCTGTCTATTGACAAAGATCTTGTAACCCACAATCTCCAATCCATTGCTCTGACCTAGGTCATCAAGGTTAGGTGGGTGCCAGGTCAAGACAGCTCCATGGCAACCTATAACCTTTGACACAATGAGGCTACGGGGTGGCTGAGGTATACCTGTTAATGAAAAATGCCAGTGTTTTTAATTTCCATGGTGGCAACGAACCATGGTACTAAGCCACAGATACATATGTGTAGACATGCAAAATATATAAAGACCAAGAGTTCACATTAAAAAACCTCACTTAAAAGTACAATAACATTCAAACTCACCAGTGAGATGAGGTTGTCTCAACCCTCCATGGGAAGACACCTGGTGACCACCCTGACTATTAGTCCTTGCCTTCTGGCTGTGAGGTATCATTCTACTCTGATCTGGCTCATCAATTCCTCTTGTACCATTCCTAAAACTTACAGATTCAATGTGTGGCTGTGAGGATGCTGTCCCATTCGAACCTATTCGGCCATGATGAGAGGAGTATGAAGTAGGTAATGAAGTTGGCAGCTGAGGGGACTGACTTTGGACTGGCAACCAAGACATTTTGGTAGCAGCAGCCGGGATATGACTTGATCCTGACATTGAGGTTCTGTTGCTTGAAGCGGACATTAACTGACCTCCACTTGTGGGTGACGAGGACAAGTTCAAGAACCCGTTATTCTGAGTTTTGGGGAGAGTCTTAGTTGAATTTGGGATGTGATGCTGAGTTGATGATTGTAAGCCTTGAGGGTGGTTTTGTGGTGACTGAACGAGGCCATGCTGGGGAGTGATAGAGGCTAAGGATGCTGAAACACTCCCTGCTGCTTGGTACCCTAGATGTGTTACTGTTGTACTAGGTCCATCGTAGAGAGAAGCAACACTGTATCCCTGGGGAGTGTTTGCTGAGGCACTCCTTGGTTGACTAGCAACTCTCGGATTCAAATCGGAAGCGCCAATCCCTGAATGCATCTGCAATGTATTCATACTTTTGTAAATCTCCTGGGCATTTGACTTCTGATGAACAGATGAGGAACTCATCCCAGGGCTCACCAAAGAGCTCTCGATTCCTTTAGTCGTGCTCCTGTTGATGTTTGACGGCAAAATAGTGTTAGAAAGAGGTCGAGTACCATTCTCAGAATGAAACGCAGTGGACATAACACCGGTCTGCAAGGTGGTCTGGTTTCCAGACAGTGCAACTGGCGCTGATTGTACACCAGTGCTGTTCACCCTGCTTACTGGATGCCCATGGTGCGATGTGATTCCATGATGAATGGCTGCAATACCTACTCTCTGTGGTGAGTTGCTCTTTGCAGGAACCGTTGAAGTAGCGTGGCCAGATGGCACTTGCCCTTGTGGAGGAAGTGTTGTTTCTACCAAGTCTTTGGTACCTCTTGACCTTGAATCAATACTATGACTATTGACAGGAAAGCCAGTAGTACCTCCAAACGTTGAGGGTGCTTTTGTCAAGCTGTTTTTAGACAGAACTGGTGCACTGATCACAGAGGCCCCTCCTACTGTTGAGCCACTCACAATGTTAGGACTTATTTGTTGATTGACAAGAGGACTTAGAACTTCTCCCATCCTTTCCACAGGGATCTGGGGGTCTCTATTGGATTGTGATCCCTCAATGAGGCCAAATGGACCCCTTCCTTGAGGACCTTCCCCGTTCACTGCCTGCAATGTTACACTTGTAGCACCATTCCCAGGGAGTGCTCTGTTTGCTAAGGAATTCTGTCTAGAGTTTCTACCATTTTCAGGGTGAACATTTGACTGTCCACTACTACGGTTTGTGTTGGTCATCAATTGCCCACCAGGTGTTACTTCACCATGATAATTATTTAAGGTCCTTCCAAAGGATTGCGATGGGCGATTTGTTGTCCTAGTCATGTCACTTGGGACAGATGGATTTACACTTGATACACCAAGTGTAGAAAGAATTGTGGATGTCTCAGGGTGTAGCCGAGAGGGACTTGAATACATCTGGTATATTCCATCTACTGGTGAAGCAATAAATGTGTTTACATCTCCACTTGGACTGGTAAAATGGGGTAACTCTGGTGATGTATGTTGCTGGCTTGAGGACAGCGCAGGATGGGTGGACATAGGGAGAAGGCTCAAAGGGTCTACCAAATCCTGCTCAGAAACAGTTGAACTTCCCCTGTAAGACAAATCAGCTAATCCATCACCTCTACTAGAAACAGGTATGTGGTGGGACAGACTATTATATGCCAGGGGAGTTTGAGATGAGGGGGTCCTCTTGTTTGTCCTTGATGATGCATGATTGTCTCTTCCAGGTTTAGATGATGTAGATCTTATTTTGGATGGTGAGGCATCCAGAACTGATCGAAGAAGATCCAATTCTCCATCCTCTTCAACCCTTCTTGATGGAGTCAGGTGTGAGCGCGACCGACTTCCTGAGGTTCTCCTCAAGAGTTCACCTAGAGATATCTCCCCACCGTCCAACTCCGAGTCACCATCCAAACTTCCGCTGATGAGGTCCAGGGTTGAGCGCCCTCTTGCTGCCCCAATACGGCCAAGCTCATCATCATCACTCTCATCAATGGTGCGGATGTCATTCAAGCTCTTGCTGATTTTGTCCAACTTCCTTTGCTGCTTACTGATGTCAACTTGATCCTTCTGAGGATGCCTGGATCTACTTCCTCGTGTCATTCTACTCCTGCTGGCTACTGGTAAGGGGTCATTGAACTCCTCGCTTGGGAGATTCACAACGGCAGTCAGGTCGCTGACCTCTGACAGAAGCTGCTCAGTCCTGTCTGGGCGGAATTGCTCCAGCTCGGCAGCCATCTTCTGTATAATAGCTTCCCGTTCTTTGCATTTTTGGAGCAAGTAGGAAACCTTGGCCTGATAAAGAAACAAAAACCAGTAGAAAATGAAAGAGCATAACAAACAAAAAACAAAAACCTAAAACCCCCAAAACAGAATAAAAATTAGTTCAAAATCCAATGATGTATTATAGTTTTATTGCAATATGGAGTGTTCCATTCAACGAAGTGTAAAGGTTTAATCTTCATTAGAGTAGACAACAAGCAGATGACTTAGGCTTTGTCTTCATCTGGCTGTGGCTGATCAGCAAGCATTGACAAAGAATAGCTTTGTTAGCCATCTAGCCATAGCCATAGTTAAAGTCAAAGCTGTCAGTAGACCACATCCATATGCTACCATCACTGAGGTCAGACAATATAAAACACCTGCATATGCCATGTACATGTTCAACAAATGTCAACAAATGAGGTGCCTTCTGTTGACCTGAATAAGGTCATAATAATGCAAGGGATCTATCCAGAAACGGTCTTAACTTTGATAACACAACCTGCATACTTTAGAGAAAAAGTCCATACCTGGAGGGGCGCAACTGATATTTCAGCTTCATTTTTCTTGTGTTCCATATCGTCAAACTGAAAAGTGAGCAATTAAATTAAAAATAAATCATTCAAGACTTCAAAACTCTCTATGAAAACTTGAATATAAAATACTTAAAATTTGCCAAAAGTTTCCGCTGCAATAAAAAATTTCAAAATCTTGCAACGTGTTTTTAAATTGAGTTTTGCATCAGATATTCACTTATCTTGTCTTCTTGTCAAGTTCTATGAACGCCTTATCTTGAAAGAATATAACACCTTTTTATCTCCTAGAAATCTTGATATCTTACTTGAAGGTTTGAGAGAGACATTTACCTGATCTTTGATGTTCCTATAATCCTCTTCAATACCATCTCGTTTTCTTCTCTCAGTCTCAAGATGTCTGACACGCTCCTCCAAGGCGCTGTTATCTTCGGCAAGACGGAGCTCCTCGCTTGTCTGCAAAGAAACCAGAACATATTCACTATGTACCTTTCCATCGAAGTAATTTACAGTGGCTGATGATTTTATGCTTAATGCAAAGGTCGATGTAAATTTCGGTTCATTGTAGAGATTTGCAGGAAAGCTTTCACAGATGTTAAGCACTGCTTAAAAAGTGAAGAGTCTTTTGCATCAAAATTACAATGTCAGTTTGCTCCACATCCAACTTTAGGAATATGAAAGAGCTTCAAAAGATAACCAACCTGAATTTTTTTTTTGCTTGAATCATCAATGAAAACCTTCTTGAGTGAAACATAAGAGTCCCCTAAACTGAAATGATACTCTACCTAGAATTTGGTAAACCTACATAAGTACACCAGAGGAGTATAATTCATGATCATAATAGCTGTTAAACCATATCTCTTACCTTCTCCCTCAGCATATCTTCAGCCATCTTGAGTTTCCGTTCTAATGCATCTCTGTCTCGGTTGCTATGGCGACTATCGGACAACTGTTGATGCATCTCATCCCACCTAGCCTCTATCGCTGCATATCTTTGTATTCGACCTCTTAGCTCTTCATTCTAATTAATCAAACCAGAAAGAGTCGGCCGAATGTCATGATTGTTGCTGAAAAAGAGAGACTTTTCTCCTAGTTACAATTCTGACATTCTCACTTTCTATAATACAGATGTGCCTGGAGGTCGCAGGGGCTTCGCTCCTCTTCTGATGTCACCCGGCTGATTGTTCCGCGCTCCAAAAGGAAGGCTGGGGACAATTCATTCTGTGTTGTTGCCCCCAGATTGTGGAACGAGCTGCCGTGTGCTATCAGGGAAGTGGCATCTACTGCGACCTTCAAGCGTCAACTTAAAACTCACCTATTTCCCAGCTTATGATATGTTTGTTTTAATGCATTTTCTTTATTTATTTGAATTTAATTTATGATGTTGATTGTGAGGCGCTGTGTTCTTTGTAGAGCGCCATATAAATGCCTTGTATTATTATTATTATTATTATTATTATTATTATTATTATTATTATTATTATTATTATTATTATTATTATTATGATGACTTGCAGCCATTTTCTTGTCTTATTTTCCCATTTGATTCATCTATGGTGTTTGCATGCCTTTGACCTCAAGTATTTTAAAATTGATTTTTGGTTTTGTCAAATATGATTTCTCTGCTTACCTCTCTTGTGAGAACATTCAATGCACTGGCCAGGTGTAACTCCTGCTGACTGACATCATGTGATCTGGAGTCATGTGATCTAGGGTCTTGTGGCCCACGGTCTTGTGACCTAGAAGCATGGTGACTGGTATCTGGTTTAGTATCATCTGACATAGCATCATGAGACTTCCAATCACCAGACCTGGAGTCAGGTGCTCTTGTGTCGCGTGACTTTGCTGTGTCGGTGTGGTCTGTTGGAGTCTGTTGGTGTGCCCCCATAGTTTCCAGGTTCTTGATTTTCTCAGATTGTTTCTGCAGTTCTTCCTCCTTCATGCAAGAAAAGAAAAAACAACAACTAATGATATGAAGTTATACCTTGTGTAATTAACAAAATGGTGAACTAATTAAAACTACATCACTCTCAGATAGTTTTATAATACCATTATTGTGAAAATTGTATTCAAAATGAAAAAACATTCAAAATTTGAAATTAATCCCACAAAGTGACAGATTTCAACATTTCATCTCTCCAATTAAATAGAGTGTCCAGTGAACAACTTCTCAAGACGACTCAAAGTATATTTAACTTTGATTCAAGTAAGGCATTAGAACATCATATCCATACACCATAGTGTACGATACCCATCTTCATAAGATTCAAATTGATTAAAATCCAAACATCTTTGTACCTTAGAGGCCAACTCTTTCTCCTTGGTCTCCATCTCATCTTTGATTCTTGCCTCTTCCTCATCCTTGGCTTTCAGTAACTGCTCCTTCTCCTTCAATCTATCATGGCTAGCCTCCAGCTACAGAGACAAAAATGCAGATAAATATAAATACTTGGGTTTTGGCTTTGGGTCATGTCAAAATTCTAAATATTCTACACAGCTGAATGGTTCATCGACCAATCGTGCAAAAAAATTGATAGAACTCCTGTGTGCTGCACGCAGTATTTACACATAACGCATAGTTGTGCATTAAAAAAATTACTAACAATTACTCGGTGGACTTAACACAACGTTACGCTAAGTTGGAACTATCTATGGCTATTTAATGTAATTTAAAACTTGAGTGTACACTTTTTTGAATGGCTTTAGGGTATTTAGGGCTGAGAATATATGTGGAAAAATTGTCCACTTGTTAAAAAGTTGTTTACCTTTCCTTTAAGATTTGCTATCTCAGTTGACTTCTTTATCAGGTCAGTTTGGTTAGTGTCAATTTGATCTACTTTTACTCCCTCAAACTTGAAAGTAAAAGCATGAAACAAGAAGAAGTGTTAGTACAGCATGAAGATTGTTAGTATGAAGCAGAAGTTATAAGTTCAACTTGAACTTGTACAGGTCACTCACCTTTGACTGGAGGGCATTGACCTCACGTTCCTTCTGCTTGACCTCTGACTTCAGTAGAGCCACTTGTCGCTCTTTGTCTTGAATGTCAATCTCCTTAGTTTGAAGCTGAGAGCAAAACAGGGATATGTTTTCTTTCCTTACAAGTTCTGATAAGAGTTTAAGAGAGTATTGGGTAGCTGGGGATTTTTGGTATAACTTAATCATGACGTGCTCTTGTGAAACCAGGGGTAATTTAAGAGCGGTAACCATTTTAAAGGTCTTAGCCCATATCCACATAATTAGCGCTAAAAAATGTTCCTGCTTACATGTAAGCCCATGCCACGCTTATTACTACAACACTCATTATTTACAGTCTTGCAGACAGAAATCCCAATAAACTGTATACTGTTGCACATAGTACATATTTCTCTTTAATGTGATATATATTTTGCAACGTTTCTCATCTCATATCACTAGTAACAAGGGTATGAAGAAAGACTTCAACTCAATCTTCATATTCAGTTTTTCTTATAGGTAGGCCTTTACAGTGTTTGTATCTTCTACGGAAAATTCTGCAGATATGGGTCAAATATTGCATCAAATTTACATACAACCAAAACATGTAAACTATAAACCTTAATAGCATGAGGCAATGATAACTCCAGACCACAACTTGCATCATGGGAGGGGTCATAAATGAGTCCTTGGAATAGCAGCTGCACAATGTGCCTTGCTTACCTGTATTGTCAAAGGTCGGAGGTCACCATAGTCACGTAGTTTCTTCTTCAGGTTATCCTCGCTTTGTTTAAGCTCTCTCACAACATCCTCTTTCTCCTGGTGATATGAATAAGAAAAGCATTAAATATGACATGAGATCAGAAAGTGTAGATGCAGAGAAAAAGAAATAAAAAGGGTTATTTTAAATGATGAATCAAGAAAACTGTTTTCTGGAAAGTTGGTCCACTATAAAATCGTAAATCGTAAATGAGAAAGACTCTAGGATCGAAA
Organism: Pisaster brevispinus; assembly: GCA_023634235.1. Classification (NCBI taxonomy): domain Eukaryota; kingdom Metazoa; phylum Echinodermata; class Asteroidea; order Forcipulatida; family Asteriidae; genus Pisaster; species Pisaster brevispinus. The sequence continues at coordinate 3,971,468 of JAMKCF010000012.1, forward strand.
TGTGAGGCCATTACTATTTGTGTATTTATACTTCAGTGGGAAAAAAACTTAAGTTCTTTGTGGAAAATATCTTCCAGAATTTATAAAGCTTCCTTCAAAATTTGACAAATCTTTTACTCATGGGTCTCCATATCGATAGGTAAGATAAATACACCAACGTGGTGAGTACAACAAGATTTTGCAGTTACCAGTCAAAATTATGGTCTATATCATTTGCGACTGGTTCCCTGCTATTTTACACTTGCCAATCAATGTTTGTTCTTCTCACCTGAAGTTGTTGCTCCATGGTCTCAATGCTGGTTTTCATTCTCGCGATGTCTGTTTCCTCCTTCGCCTTCTCAGCTGTTTGCCAATCCATCATCTGTTTCAACCACATCGGAGTAGCTGGCTTGGCTAGGACACTTCCGGCAACATCTTGCAACCCAGGGGTCTTGGGAAGCCTCATGGAGTGATCTGGTCCTGTAAAGACCGATGCTGCCGTGATGGCCTCTACCTCTTGCTCTGTAATTGAGGAAACAGTGTCCATACCACTGTCAAAGGACGACGGTAGATGTACAATGCTGGATTTGGATGAGAGATCCCTGCCATCCCAGGATGGAACGGATTCTTTACCCATGCTGCCATTTTGAGTAACAGCTACATCCTCATGATCAGTGACAGTGTCTGTTGAAGAGCAATCACTAGCCAAGTCTACAGTTACAGCACTAACAATGTGTCCATTCTGATAAGGAATATTGTTATGATTCTCAAATCTTTCCCCAGAATCTGTAGACTCATAATTCTGTCGGTTGGCAGAGCTTGGAAACTCTTCAGGTGTGTTGGGCGTCTTTGGAGGAATCGTCTTTGGCAGTGGAGGTGGTAGGTCATGAATTTCATTCAGGTATTTACTTTGAATATGAGAGTCACCTGGTGTTTGATCTGGACTACCTGGGTAAGTGTTTGGTCTCTTTGGAGGTGAGGAACCAGGTAAAGGAGGTGGCAATCCATCTGGGCTTCTTGGATAGGTCTCATGTTTCTTAGGAGGACTTGTATCTGGTAATGTAGGAGGTGATTGTGAACCTTGCTGTGCTGTGTTTGGAGAACTTGTTACTGGTAATGTATTTGATGATTCAAGACTTCCATGTGTTCTGCTTGGAGGACTTGTTTCTGGTAATGTATTTGACGATTCAAAACTTCCATGTACTCTGCTTGGAGGACTGGTTCCTGGTAATGTAGGTGGTGATTCAATACTTCTATATGCTCTGTTTGGAGGTGATACTTCTGGTAATGGTGGTGGTGGTGACGATTCTAAACTTCTTGTTACTCTTTCTGATGGTGATGCAAGTTTTGTTGACAGTCCATCAGAGTTTCTTAACAAATTGTCAGGGCTACCTTGAGAACTAGCCCAAGGTGTTGATGATGGCAACTCACTTTGACTTCGGAGGTTTAAGTCAGGTCTGCTCAGAGAAATTGTCTCTGGTTGGTAAGAGGATGACCCATTTAGGTTGCTATTTGTTTGTGCATCAGGTCTGCCACTATAATCACTCGGGGTACTTCTTTGGAACTGAGATGCTACTCCTCCTAAACTTTCCATGTTTGTCTCCGCTCCTCTTCGAGGAGGAGCAGTTCTGGGTAAGGACAGAGGCATCTCATCTGTGTAGGTATCTATTCGGGATGGAGTACTTTTTTGTAATGATGTTGAGATTGGTAGTCGAGTTGATGGGCTTTCTGCGCTTCTTAAATATGTGTCTGGTCTGCTTTGCTTAGAAGACTCATGTAGCCCAGAGTGGCCTTCACCTGGGCTGCTCAGGTTTGTTTCTGACCTCCATGGGAAAGAGGATGTGGATAATGTAGGAGTTAAAGTACCCCCATCATCCTCATCCTCATCCTCATCTTCAAGCTCAAGTGAGTCATCCCTTATCACCCTTCGGTAACCTGATGGTACTGAAGTGAAATCCCCAGCAAGGCTATCAGAACTTATTGAACCCGAGCGCTTACGGGGCACTGGAGGTGTTGCTTGGGGCAAGGGTGGAGCGTCTGCATAAACTGAGCCATTCCTAGTTGACTCTTCAAGAGTAACCTCCTCATGCTCACACTCAGACACTGTAGCCAGGGAATCGTCATCATAGTCATCTGGACACCAACAGGATGCTGCGTCCAGGTTTATCTCGAGATGTTCAAAAGGAAGCTCCCACAGGGCAGCAACAAACTGGTCCAGCATCTGTCTCTTTATTGCAGAACCAGCTCCATCTAGAGGTCTTGCTGAGCTCTCAGGGCTCCCTCTCGTCTCTTGTTCAAGGTTTTCTTCCCCAGGTATTGGTGGATAGCTTGCAGTATCCTTCCTTGTATTAATCCCTTTTATCTTATCCCTTGGAATATTCCTCACCAGGCGACGGAGGAGTGCTTTCCGTGGCGCTGGGTCTTTGCCAGAAAAGAGCTTGTTGAACTCCACAAAGTAGTTTTTCCCTTCTTTCAGCAAGATGGGATCGGTGGGACTTTGAGCAGCTGGAAGAGCCTCCAGGAATTCCTTGAGCGTCATCTCCAATTCTTCCTCTGATAAAAAAAAATTAGCAAAACAAATTGATGTTATAACTTAATAGTACTTCATAAAATTGGACCAAGCAAAATAATCTGATGAGATTGGACAAACTAAAAAGGATGTGATTTATTGTGAAATATGTTCTTGAAACAAATAAAACAAATTTTCACACTTTAAAACAAAATTTTCCAGCTCAAATTAAGAAAAAACAATGTATTATTTAGTACCTATCAAGACTGTTGTCAGGAGGAATTCACTCGGAAGGTACGTCAGAGGACCAGTCTGGCTGACCTTATCAACACATACGGCTGACTGGTAACCACCCTAAACAAAGCAGGACAAAGTTAAAGAGTTAAATGTGACTGTTGCCGATTTTTGAAAGGATTTTTGAAACCACAGCTTCGGCTTCTTCTGACTGTTGAAAGCCCTCTGCTAAAAGTCCACAATTACAGAGCCTTAGCCGAAGCCATGGCTTCAAAAAGGTAAATGAAGACAAGGTATTGTTAAAGAGAAATAACGAATAGCCTGAAAGCAAACTGAATGATATTTTATAGTCATCAGACTTTCAAATTTTCATCATGTCAGCTCGATGACTTTAAGGAGTTGTCTGTGACCTTGTAAATTAAACAAAACAATAATGGTACATTTTTACAGTTATTTACATAAAGAAGGCATGGTTAAAAAACATAAACAATCAACACAGTACAGTCAACCCTCTTTATAAAGAGCTTCGTTATGAAGAAGTCACAAATCTTATTTCTTTTTTTTTTCTTTTTGGGGGCTGTCCTCTTACAACAGCATTCCTGTTATAAAGAGGTAATTTGGTCAGTCCCATTAATCTTGTTAATGAGAGTCAACTATACCTACATATGGATTGGCATTGCTGTAGTCGGATAGCAAAATAGTAAATATATAATACCAAGTACATTAGTACTTCACATCTTACTAAAACATGTACCATGGTAGAAAATAACTCAAGTTCAAGTACTGTTTGGGCTAGGTTTAAAAAAAGCTTGATCAGGCATCAAATAAATTAAGACAATTCTTTATAATGACATACCTTCTACAGTCAACGCCAGAGCTTATCATTATTTTCTACTTAAGCTCCAATATAGATCCCAATTCACTTCTACATATCACTTGAAAAACGCATCACTACCAAGTACAGGATAATGCCATAATATAATGCATATAGCAATTGACTGAAGTGGTAAAATATGTAACATAGCCACACATTAAAAACATTATGTTGCTCATCCAGTTGAAATGTTTGAAAAGTTTGTTTGTATTAGCTAATAATTCCCTTGGTGAAGCAATGTTTAAAACATGCTATTATTTGCCTTCCCTGAATAATTTTGTATGTTGAATTTGTACATATCTTGAACAAAAAACAAAAACAAAAAAAATTTGATAAATTTATGCATCTATCCCCAAAGGAAGGGCATTTGAATGCTTATTGTATGCAGTCAAATAAAAATGAAGACCATGTAGTTTCACAAGTTTGAGACATTTTTCTTTCTCAATGATCAATTACATGTCTAACTGTTTGAACAATATACTTTTTTTTTCCATCGTATTAATTTCTGATATATTCAGTAAAATGTCCACTTCATCAGTTGAGAAACAAAACTAATTTATGTTACAGCCCAACCAGCTGCTACTTGAAATAGTGTCAATTAAATTGTTGCTCATAATGAATTAAGGCTGCGGCCAGTCAGCAAACAAGAAAACAGGTGGTTGCATCCTATTGTCATGGTAATCATACATGTAATTAGGGACATGATAATATAAATGGACTGTACCACTCTTGGAAAGGTGAGAATCTACACAATGTACTGACTGAACGGGGGCAAGGAAGAAATTTGAAGAACGTGAAGGCTGTGTTGTTGTTGTTTTTTCCCCAATAATCTTTTTCATAATAATTGCTTCAGTCAAGAGTTTAATAATAAATTATGAAATAATTGTACAATAGACCCAATACTTTCAGCCCCTATTTGAGTGAGACAATATTGCATAGCAAGAGAGTCAGTATGACTTTTGCACGCAGAAAATGATTTTGTACTATACCTAGAAAGACCTAATGACTCATTTTGATAATGATAAGACGCTTTTCCTTTGTCAAAGGCACCACTATGAGGCAATGACCCGAGTAGAAGATATTGCTTAACAATTTTCAGATTAGAAAAAAATTAAGAACGATACCAGTTACAGATGAAACATGTGGAATAGTATTTTGGTTGGTAACCTTATTCTGGCAAGTATAGTTTTGCTGTGCTTAACTAGAATTGTTTTGCTTAGCAGTTCTATGAAATAGTGCCGGGGCTATGGGGGCAATAACCTCCCACTAACCAATCAAGTAAATCATCATGCCCTACTTATAATATTACAAATAGACCTTTTCAACAGATGTATTTTGTTTAAACATGGTGTATCTTAAGACTAATAATGGTTGTACACATCTGTTGATGCCATTTTTGTACTTTTGTATTTTCTTGCCAGCCCATGTTCAAGTTTTATTCAGTGAAAGTCTAAATATCTAAAACATTTAAACAGAAAATAAATAAATAACATTGATCAGAGCAACCAATGAAAATTATTAAGTTCTGGGCTCTTTCCAATGAAAAGCACATACACAAAACAAAACAAAAAAACACTCACCATTTTTTTCTTTCCAGTAGTTTCCTTTTCTGCCACAGCCACACTGAATCCTTCATTTTTCATCCTGTCTTTCAGCAAGTCTTCCCCACAAATGCCAAATGTCAGCAATTTTTCATTCAGTATTTCTTTCTCCTGCTTCATGAGACGGTTCTCCTCTTCCAGAATCTTCCCCGATTCCTCTAGGTCTCTCATATCCTTCTTGATCTCTCGATTGAACTGAACAATCTCGGTCAGACGATTTGTGGTCTTCACCCTGTCAGAGTTGGCGCTCTGTAGTTCCTTTTCAAGTGTTGCGACAGAGCATTCAAGATCTCGCATTTTTAGTTGTTGGGCAGAGTTTTCCAGATCTTTTCTTTCTTTGTCTGGGTTGACATTTTGTTCTTGTAGCTCTACTTTCTCCCGCTCACTTGCTAAAAGCTTCATTCTTAGATCAGCAACTGTCTCTTTGAGCTCCTTGATGCTCTGCGGTTGAGACTGGCTCTCCGATTCTGGAGAGGAACTGGTGACCCTGTTGTCTTCTTTTGAACTCTGACTCAGCTGTTGTTCTAGCTCTTCCATCTGTGTTGAGCAGATGTCAATATCATCTTGTAGGTACTTGTTTGCCTTCTCAAGTTTCTCGACAGTAACTTCCTTCTCTTCTAAATGTGACTGCAAGGAGTCTCTAGCAAATGTGACTTTTTCCAACTGGTCTTTCACATCACAAAGTTTGCTCTCCAGCAGCTTTATTTGTTCCTGAAGGGAGTCTTGATCAAACAGACTTTCCCTTTCGAGATCACTGTTATCTTCCGAGATGATGATCTTTGGCTTTGTCAATTCAGTCTTTACATTTGCTGCCTTTGGTGTGACAAACCCATCAAATGATATTTGTTGATTTGGTGACCTGAGGAGCTGATCCTGCAGGTCAGCAATAGTACCCTTTAGAGTGTCAATCTCTTCCCTGAGTTTCAGGTTAGTGTCGTCATGTGACAGCACACCTGACTTTAGCTCCTCCAGCTGTGCCTGAAGGTTGTTATCAGGGCCACCATCTTCCAGAGAAATTTCCAACTGCTTGATCTCCTCTCTTGCAAGACCCAACTCTTCCTTCATCTCATTATTGGACACTCTGAGAGAATTCTCCAGAGTCTTGTAATCCTCGATAATTTTTAGAAGCTCCTTCTCTGAGACTCTAAGCTCTTCTACCTCCTCTTGCAGCTCTTGAATCTTTTTCTCCAAGACACTTGTTTTCTCACCTGTCGTTTTCTCAAAGTTTTCCAAGTCACCCACTTTAGCATGTGGTGTGAATATGGAAAACTCCTGAACATCATCATCCTCATCTGAGCTCTGAGATGTACGGACCATACTCTTGGATGCATTGACTTCATGAAGCCTTTCCTGAAGGTTAGATTGTGAGCTCTCAAGCTCATCAATCCTCTCCAAAAATCCTGACTCTCTCTCAGTCATGATGACATCAGCTTGCGCCAGAGTCTCCTGGAAAGCCTCCTGCCTTTCCTCAAGATCTTTGACTTTCCATTGTAACTCATCCCTTTCAGAGGTCAATTCTGAAACTCTTTTCTTCAGAGATTCAACAGATTCCTCTTGAGAGAAGTCATCTTCAAAACCAGCTTGCTTGTTGTTAGATTCAAAGTTTTCCATTTCTGCAAGCTGATTGCATGTCCTCTCGGAAGATGTCCATTTCTCAGTCAGTGTTTGCAATTGTTCCTTGAGATTGTCCACTTCACTACATGACTCTTTTAGGGAAAGATCCTTCTTTTCGAGCTCATCATCAGCAGCTTCAAGATGACTTTGTAATTTCAAATTATCCTCCTTAAGCACAGCCACTGTGTCTCTCAACCCCATCATTTCCCTTTCTTGCACATCACACATCTCAGATTTTTCACACAATTTTTGATTGGTTCCTTCCAGTACAGTTTCTGCTTGTGCAAGTGTCTCCTGAAATGCACTCTGCCCGTCCTCCAACTCTTTGATTCTCTCTTGAAGGTCTTCTTCTGTGATCTTTTGCCCCGAAAAGTCAACACCGTCTGCAGAATTTGTTGCTTCAACTGTTGATTCTTGTGATGCCATAACCTTGGCCTCAATCACTGGAATAATTGTGTCTTCAGCTCTTACCTGTTTTGGAAGCTCCAAAGACTCGACTTTCAAAGTCAGACTAACTTCAGTTTCTCTCAGTTTGTGCAGTTTTTCTTCTTTTACTTGACATTCTACCTCACACTCCTTCAAGGAGTCTTTAAGCTCCTTCAGCTTTTTCTGCCCGATTTCAAGTTGTTCATTCTTTTTATCCAACTCATGAGATGTATCTTCCAGCTGCTGCAACTTGTCAGAAAGTTCTCCGACAGTTTTTGTTTGAGATTCTAAATGATCAATGGCTTCCTGTAGTTCTTGGTCTTTGGCTGCCAGCAGCTCATTTTGTTCACTCAGTTTCTGTTGTACTTCTGACACGATGATATCAGCTTGAGCAATTGTCTCCTCAAAAGCAACTTGTCTTTCTTCAAGTTCCTCTATTTTCAGAAGGTGCTCCTTTTCCTGCTGTGTCAACTCTTCAATTCTTTGTTCCAAAAGACCAACGGATGATACCTTTTCAATGTTGTCTGCCACTTTGAGTTTGTCATCTTCTCCTTTCTCCATTTGATTCAAGCGGTCTTTCATTTCTCGATATTTTATTTCTTTCTCCTCCAATTCTTCTCTCTGTTGACAAACCTCCTCAGTAGCGGTATCTAATTCCTTTTTTAAGTTGAGCAGCTCTCCTTTTGATTCCTCAAGAAGTTTCACCTCAAAATCCAATTTTTCTTGAAGATCCTCCTTAGCAGCTTCCAACGCTTTAGTGGCATCTCTTAATTCATCTAGCTCTTTATTTCTGTCCAAGAGTAAATTACTTTGCTCAGCTATTTTCTGCTGGGATTCCTCCAAATCTATTTTTAACTCTTTTGTAAATTCTTGAATTTCTTCAAGCTCTTCATTCTTCAGTTCTATCTCCTCTTCGGTTTTTTTAAAACCTTCAAGACGGTTTTTAAAACCCTCCTGCTCTTTTTCCATTTTTGCAAGAACCTCTGCTTGGTCAAAGAAATCCGATTCAACGTCCTCAAGCTCCTTGAGTCTTTTCTTAAGATCAGCAAGCTCTCTAGAGGAATCGTCACATTCTAATGATTTCCTCATGGAGTCTTTTCTTGCAATAGTTAGATCCGAATGTCTGTCTTGAAGCCTTTTCTCCAATGTCTCGACCTGTTCTTTGAGCTTCTGGCATTGCTCTTCAGCATTTGTGACCCTTGACAGAAGTATCTGGTTTTCTTCCTCAAGCTCTTTCTGCTTGATTTCACTTCCTGAAGATCGAGAATTTTGTTCAAGAGCTTCAAGTTGGTTCTGAAGGTCTTCTTTTTCGTCTTCAAGTTCTTTGATTCTACTTTCGAGCTCTGTATGTAGCTCTGCAGACACTTCTTCCAAACGCACCAACTCATCTTCCGATGATTTCAGCTGCTGCTCAAGATCTTCCTTAGTTTCTCTGAGGCCACCCAAAAGGCTGTTTAGTTCCTTGATTTCAGTCTGAAAATGTTCCTCCAACTGTGCTTTCTCAGTTCTACATCTTTCAAGATCTTGCTGAAGCTCTTCAAGAGAGAAATCACTGCCTATTGCATTATTGCCTTGGTTATCTTCAGCATCTTGATGTTGTTTTTTGGATTTTTCCCATTCTTTTTTCATTTCCTGCAATTTTGTGTGTTCGCTTGAAAGCCTGTCTAACAATTCCAAATTTTCCTCTTTTACTACCTCCAGTTCTTCACTTAATTCGTGCTCGTTTTGCAAAACAGATTCATCCCTGTCTCTATGTCCATCATTATTTCTTTGTTTCAACAGCTCAATTTCTGACTGTAACTCTTCGACTTTTATTTTGAGCACCTCTTTCTCCTCTGTCTCTTCAAGACCCTTTGATGTTTCAGGAATCTGTAATTGTAATTCTTCAAGATTCAGCAACTTTTGTTTAAGGGTTTCATTTTCATCTGCAAATTCTGAAGCCTGGTCCTGTAATTCCTGACACAGGTCAGTAAGTTCTAGGTTCACCTGTTCTAATGACTGTACCTTCTCCATCAGTTCAACTTCAGATTTGTCTAATTCTGCAACTTTACTGTGCATGTCTGGTTCTGCCTCCCTAACTCCATGTACATGACTGTTTTCCTGTAATCCTGGGTCTTCAGTTTCACTTCCTCCTCCTGATTGAGCAGCAGTGTCTTGCACATCATCTTCTTCGTATTCAATATACTCTTCTTCTGCCAGTGCTCCCAGCTCTCCAAGTTCTCCCATCAGTCCCAAACTTTCCCCAAGAATTGATGAAGCACCATGGGAGGCACTCAATTCATCCCGAGCAAACTTCTCAGCAACCTGAAGCTCCTCTATGTGCTCCTCTGCCTGGTCTAATTTTCCCTTTAATTCTAACCGCAAACCTTCTAAGTCTTGAATCCTGTCTTGAAGGGAGTCCACCTGTGACATCCAAGCATTATCCTGTGTCTCCAGCTGAGCAACTCTATCCAGCAGATTTTGCTCTGACTGTTGCAGTTCCTTGATCCTAACCTGAAATTCCTTCTCCGTGTGTCTGGCCTCGGCTGCTGCCCTTTCTACATCCTCCTTCTTGTCCACACCGGATGCCTGCGCTTGCTTTAATTGTCTGTTCAGCAGTTTGTTGGACTGCTCCAAGTCTGCAATTTTCCCTCTAAGAGTCTCCTCACTCGCAAAGTCACTATTGAGAACTAGCACTTCAACATCTTTCAGCTTTGCCTCCAGCGACTCTCTAACAAGTTCAAGTTCTTTTATCTTCTGCTGCAGCAGGGTGACATCTTGTGACTCCTCCATGTTGCCACTGTTATTATTACCATTTGTGTTGTTGCTTACATGTGGTGGAGTTAAGCCTTCCAGAGATGCCATTTCCTGCAATGCCAACAACTCCGATTTCAGTTTTTCAATTTGCTTTTTGTAGCTTGTTTCTGTCAGCTCTTTCTTCTTTAATTTTTTCTGGAGTTTCTCCTCTTCTTCCCTGAAAAGATGTGAATGTAACAAATATGTAGAGTATGAGTTCTTACAATTCTTAATACATAACTTTTCAAGTACATGTAACACCATTTCTTGTAAAGTGCCTTAGAGCTTGACTGAATCTTTGACTGTGACAAATCATGTAAAACACCAGAGATCATAACAAATAACTAAAAAGTTAGATTTTTTTTTTTAAGGAGAACCATCCAAATATTCTTTTATTGGAAAAAACAAATTTATTTTTTAGTTATGATCCTTAAGCTTGGCTCATACTTCCTGCGAATGGGAAAGCTAAGCCACTTTTGACGTCACAAATTAGCAACAAACAATTCGCAACAGTTGAGCTGTGCTCAACTCCTGCAAAACATTCACAGCAAACAGAGCTGAGGCCTTAGTCCTACTAAAACTTACAAAAAACCAAAATAACAAGAATTGCATTCTGTATTTTCTATTCTAAATTCCAAATGTAATCAAATTGGGTTGAAAAGATTCTGTCATTCAAAATGATCCTTTCCATTTTTTCCACAAAAAAATCTTTTGAAACTTTTGAATTTTCTGAGGACATGTCTGTACTCACAGCCATGACTGTCTGCACTCTTCAGCTGACTTCAATCTATCAGCAACTTGTGCCTGATCCCTCTGCAGCCCCTCCGTAGTCTCCTGAAGAGAAGAGATCTCTGCTTCTAACTCTGCCCTCTCCCTGTTCCTCTCAGCAAGTCCAAGATGGATATCCTCTTGAAGATGAGCTAATTGGTCCTCTAACTCATGGATGCGGGTATTAAGATGTGCCTCCGTCCGCTCCAGATCAGCAACTCGCTAAGTTTAAAGATACATGAAATCATATATAAGTTAAGCTTTGTCAACAAGTTTCACAAGCTTTTAATAGAAACAAACAGTAATGAATAGCTTCTTCAGATAATTAAAAATTAAAAATTCACAGCATATGCTCCCATACTTTGTACTGTTTATGCAATGCTGTTAATTAGTTTTTATCCGTTAACTGCTTTAAATGTTTCACATTAAAATAAAATACAATTTGGACACAGTACATTTCACACACAAAATCAGTCTTGAAACTTATTTTTGCTACAATCATTTCCATGAGAAAAAGATATCAGTGTAAATCTTTTTTCTCAAAAAGTTTATAGTATTATTTAAGAGATTTCACAGCAAAGTTTAAGTGCCATTTGATTTCATATGTTCAGAGAAGTCAAATGTAGGATATACAGAATGCAGACGGTTTCTTCATCCTACTGTTTGGATATTTTTCCAAATGTGATGAAGAAAACACTTGAGTAAAAGCCTGGTTCATACTTCAAGCGAATTGAGAAAGTTGCAAGTGGAAAACGTAAGATTATTTGCGTCACGTCCCTGCGCATTCGCTTCCGCTTGACGTAAGGACCGGGCTTAAAGTATGAAAACTGTATTTATTCATTTATTTCATGACATATCCAACAGCACTAGCACCAATAACAGGACGGTGAATGGGAAACAAAAAGAAATGTTCAGTTTTAGATGCGAGAGGAAAACCCAAAATGGGGAAAACCTAGTCCCAGGTAGGGACTGAAAAACCCAACCCACACCACCAAGCAATGCTCTGGTTTGAGGTGAGATTCAGACTATGGGTCCACAGACTTGAAAGTTAGGGAAAGAGACCACTGAGCCAACCTGATGCCTATATAAAATCTGAACATAAATTCCTGCTCTTGTATTCTTCCTGTGGGGGAAATCTCTAGGATGAACCCTTAAACTCAAAGGGTTATGAACTTAAAAACATTGGTTTCAAAATCAGACAGAAGCAAACCAAGAAAACAGCAGCTGTACATGCATTTGTGAATTTGGAAGTAAAACGATGATTTAAATGTAGAAGCTGTAGGGAAGATGTGAAATGAATATGAGAGAAAATGGAAATTCATGTAATGAGAATGAAATTAGGTGTTTAGAATGTTTACTGAACAGGGAAGGAAGGTTGTTGAATAAAATTAATTTGTATTATTGACTCTTTTCCCACCAGGGATTCCCATATGTCTTGCATTGTTAAAGACCAGTTTATGTAAGCCAATTATATAAATGTAAACAGATAAGGGTCAGGTAAAAATTGATTGGGGTATTTGAGAATCAGGGTGAGATCGGACAGATGTGAAAGTTCCTGATAAATGGCTAGCGAGCCTGGGTTCCTTCTTATTGTAGACCCAGAACCTCCCAGATGTTACAATTCAGGAGGTTGACAGACTCTGAGCATCCCAAGAAATACAAAACTACAATTTCTTTCTCCCTTTGTAATACTAAAAAATAGCCGTGTTATTCTGACAGATAAAACAAGGAAGGTTTTTCATTGCATCTGATGAAGTAGTTGTTGCTACGAAAGCTCATACAGTTTTTTATGTAATTAGTTAGTCTTAAAGTGCTACCGCTACCTTCCTTTTGTGACTGTTTTCTAAAATTAGGAAAAGTCCTGAGAAATCACATAGCGTGAAGAATGTTGGGTGTCAAAGTGAAGTTTATGACCTACCAAGTATGGATATTGTATCTACAATTTTCTGAGGATTACCCAGAATGCATAGTAGGCATTGAAAAAGGAAGTGTTGTATATTTTCAGGTGATCATGTCGAGTACATAGATCAGCTTGTGAGGCAAACTGAGAGTGCATGCGCCTCCTTCGGCTTGTAGTTGTCAAATAGTTACACGTAATATATCAGTCTGGTAACCAAGGGACCCTCAAAAGTGTCTTGCACTGTAACCTGTGAAGATACCTGTGAAGAAAAGACGTTGAAAAATCCCAACTGGGGGAACCCACTCAATAATGTAGAAACTGAAAACCCAATCCACACGCAACTATTAAGCCAACACAAATATGTGTAAATAAAAGGTCATTCTCAAATTGACTTAAATGTGTTCGTACCAATGAAATATAACCCCAAGAATGCAGTATTAAACCTGGGATTACAATGCTATTGAAAATAAAGTGCTGTTAAAAAGACTACAATGTTTGTCAATCCAACAAAATAGAAATACTGCTATAAAAGATCAACTAATTGTAAAGAATAAATAGATGATCAACATGGAAAACTGAATGAAGAAAACAGGTCTACGTAACATGATAAACACTGCACTGATGTCTGACCATTCTGACTAAATGATTCCCAGTACAGCCAGATCAACAAAATCATAGATAAAATACTATAGCAGGGATCACAGAGACCATCAGCAAAGCTCAACTTATTAATCAAACAACCTCGACACAAACATGATCCATATGTTATTCTCTGTATTTTACAGGAACACAAACTAGAGTTTCCATCAACCAAGGACGATGTCTACATACATGTACATTTAAGTACTAGACATGAAGCCGCTGCACAGAGAGTAGACTTTAGATAGTTATTTATCAGCATTATCCGTTAGACAATGACGATGATGTGGTTTATCCAAACCCCTCCATGATCCAACTTAAAATTAGTGCTTCAAACTCAAGTAGATTATGAAATACTTACATAGCATCCAGGTAGTCATGCCGGCCCTTCAATATCGAACTAACATCATCACTACAACTATCCAATATATTCAGCTTGCAAGATAATATTCACTATCCAGTCTAAAACTTGTAATTCCTCATCGTTACTAGGCTATAGATGATCGTTTCACCCAGGCTCCTAACAATTCTGTCAACCCTCGTAAAACAACTACCACACAAAGTTCAAATATGCCTCCCCCTCGGTCTACTCATCCAGTGAGGTCAGTAGTTTAGCAGCGTGTCAACAATCAACAAGCCAGTCCACACACCAAACACCCCCTGTGTAGCCCATTCACAGAACCTTTGGTAAGAGCACCCAGGTACTGTGTAACTACCCACTGACTATTGAGACGGTGAATTCCTGTGATAGACTGGATCAATAACCTATAAAGCACACAAGCAGACTGTTAAGGGGAGTTTGGAGAGAGGTGCATTATTCACTAATCTTTCATTTGAATCACAATGGTGGCCTTGCACACAGGTATGGCTGGAAGCACCTGGGTATTGTGTACTGATATTAGTCAGTTAAGGTGCTTTTAAAGGTGTTTCACCTTGACTATGTACGTTTTCTATTCAAAGTTGGCAACTGCCTAATCTAACAACTGCCAAACAACCGCCCATCTGTTACCTTTGTTTGTTAGATTTTGGTGCAAAACAGATAACGATTTTAAGTTCTTGGTCTAGACTTATGCAGTAAATTATAATCTTTAAAGAAACAAAATTGTTTACTGTACGAACACAGTTCAATGGATAGCTCATTGGGTATGTTCAGACAGCGTACTAAGTTAGACCCGAACCGGTTTAACTTGACGAGCCAGCGGGGGGCGGTCGTAAAAATTTGTTCCCCTTGCGTTCGGACAGCACTGAGTTAAACCCGATACGGTTTATCTTCGGTTTTAAGAGGTCAAAGCAGACGCGACCCCATTACTCTAACATCCGGTTTATTCACAGAAACCACGCGCCGAGATACTGCTGCCGAGTGCCAGCTGACCGTATACCAGTGCGCTGGTAAACGAAAACAATTTCCTGGGCGTGTGCGTGTGTCATCTGTTGTGAGTTAAACCGGATGTGGTCTTTTTTATTCTGTCCACACACAGTGTTAAAAGATAAACCCGAAGCGGTCTAAAGATAAACCCCCCGGCTCGACGGTCTAACTTTTCCGAGTTAAACCCGATTCGGTCTAACTTTAGAACCGTTCAGACACACAGAGTTGAACTCGATCGGGTTGAACCATGAGTTAAACCGACTTTAGTACTGTGTCTGAACGACCTCATTGACAACATTACATCAGCTACACAGGAGGTTTAGTTTCTATCTCTCCCTGAGTTACATCATACATAATCTGCATCCACTATCTTACAAGCTTAACAAACCAATTCTTTATGGCAGATAAATGTGCTTTTTTATCAGTTTGATTTGATCTCAATATTGACAGATCCCTTAGTCTATTCTACCTACACACTTGTTCAAACACTGTTCACTTTGTATACTAGCTATTGGTAATCTTGTGCGCAAGTCGTTTCCACTGTGATGTAAATTTACAAAAAGTGAAAAACCATGAACAAAAAAGTGTCTTGATCTCCAATTATACATAGAGATGTGGTCATAACAGACTGACTTAATCATGGTTCTGCTATTTTGTCTTTCTCCAACTTCCAATAGAGGTGACCAAACCGAGGCTGGGAGGGAAAATAGTCTGGTTCCATTCTTTTACTGCAAAAATCATAATTTACTATCTGCTATTGCATACAGAGAACAAAGCAAAGACAATGTCTAGCTAATTCTTCCTTCATGGATGGCTATATGGGTTTTGAGGCTTTGCATGGTGCGGCATCAATGTACATTCAGTTTGCAGAAACACAATGTGATATATTATCTACTTTGCTGCGTAGATTTGTTCTTCGAGAACTTGTCTTGCCATTTTATTCTACCGCCGTGGAGTAGCTTTTGGAATTCGGGAGACTACTTAGTTCTGAAAAGAACTGTCCTACTTATTAAATACTACAGGGCAGGAGGTAGGAAGAACTTCTTGTTATTATCTTCACTGCCGCTGAGTGAGTTCTAATTCGCCGTATTTTTGACCACGTGAGGGCGTATGTGGATAAATTTCACATGATGAAAAACAAGTAAACAAACAGGGTTTTTTTCACTTTTTTATCGCTATTTTTTATGTATTTCTTTATTGGTGCAAGAAAACTACAAACAGGCAATTATAATAAGCTAAAACTGCTATTGTGATGCAAGACATTCCCTGATGACAGCGCCCTCATGCGGTCAAAAATATGGTCAATTGGTCTCAATGTTTCGACTATAACCTGCTTTAGTCATCATCAAGATAGTTGGATACAAATCAGAAACAATCCTGAAAAATCATAAACCAGAGGCCAATTTCATACAGCTCCTTATTAAGCTGACAACGCTGCTTAACTTCTGTTAGGGAAAATCAAGCATGGAATCAGTCATAACAGTAAAATAAATTTTTTTTTGCAAATTGTTGGGTACATCTCAATGAGATTTGGTTGTTGTTGTGGGAATGATTTATATGTTTAAATTATAAGTAAAGACCCGAGGTCAACATATATTTCCTAAAGACTATCTAACTGGGAAAGCTTTTGAAAGAAGCTGTCACTCTTCAGAGAAGAATGACCAGAGGAAAGAAACAAGAGCAACAGCATTTTTGATTTATTAAATTTATGAATCACAGACTCCCTCAACAGCAGCTAGCACTGTAAACCATAGGCGTGAGAGATAACCAATGTAAAGAAGAAAACAAGATGCTAGATGTGGGAGGATTCAAACAGGGGTCCAAAGAGACGGAAGGCAAGGGAACACACCAGTAAAGTAAATCATGGAGGAAAACTTGATTTACAAAAGAAATCTTACATGGAAAATGGGGAATTCGAAAGAAAATGGGGATTCTTTTTTACAAAATAACATTATCTAAAACTTTTAACAGATTAAGTCATGTATTACTATGTCACTATTATTTCAACAAGTTAGCTACTAACTGGCGTGTTGTGACCGAGCGGATAAGAGCATCGGGCTCAAGCTCTGGTGCTTCTGATCAGCAGAGTGTGGGTTCGAGTCCCGGTCGTGACACTTGAACCCTTAAGCAAGAAACTTAACCATGATTGCTTCGTCCTTTGGATGGGACGTAAAGCCGTTGGTCCCGTGTGTTGTGCAATGCACGCAAAAGAACCCAGTGCACTTATCGTAAAGAGAAGGGGTCCACCCCGGTGTTCCTGGTTTGATTGGCAGCATATTGCGCCACAGCACCTTGTAAACCATTACATGGTGCTATAAAGAAATAGGTCTCGTACTTCAAAATGTAGCTCCACATACCTTGCGGGAAAAAATACTAAGCGCTTTGAAAGCACTATATAAGAACCCTGTATATTATACATTATCATTATTGTTACTAAGTGGCACCCACTAGTGGTCATGCAATCCAAGCACACCACCATAGAGGGACAGATGATGATACTTTGGTACTTTGTGTTTGCAAAAAGATAGGACAGAAAATTTCCTTTAGAGAAGTTTGCGTTCAATTTGAAATAGGAAGGTCATGGGGAAGCCAGAAAAGTCACCAGAAACAAAAGCAATGGGATGACAAGAATCTGATGGTTTCACACAAAATGATGCTTATTAGTTTACCATCTTAGCCAATTGCAGCTGGTGAAGTAAGGATGGTGAATCCTCATTGGTCAGTTTCTGTGACCTACGCATACTTATAAGCTGGTGGGAATCAATAAGCATTCGCAACTTAAGGTTAGCAATACATACAATAAATCAAAAACATTTAAATGTTCAAAAGCATAAATGACAAATATTCTTGATTGTGTTTTTAAAATGATTTTATAAAAAGCACTGCAACCATGCAAAAAATCTTACAGCATTTTTCATAGATATTATGGTACATCCAATGCTATAAAAAGATTTGCCTTCAACATTGTTTAACACATCCTTCATGTAACAACTTGACATCAAATCCTTTGAATTACAATGTGGATAATCTTGCTGTGCTATATTGACTGACCCCAAGGCAAATGTGGATGGTCTGGTTGCGCTGTAGTAACTGGCCCAAAAGCTGTTCTCTGACCAACCCATCAAACACCAGCAAACAAAAGGAAAGGGTTTAGCTAGATCGGTATTGTATTTGTAGTAGTTATGAAGGTAGCCAACACAAGTATGAAAGTTTTCAATTCAATGTGTTGTGTCATAAAAAAAAGTTTCAGAGCAATCGTATATATTTTGGGTAATTTTTTTTAAATAAAATAGGCAACAAGTAAAAGTGCGAAAAGAAATTTCAAAGCAAACAACTTCATGCAGTGCAAAGTTATATTAATTTTAAAGTATTAATTTGCACTAAGCATCACTACTTCTGAACAAAATTCCAGTAAATCGGGCTATCATATAGTTTCTGCATATAAATATCCTTCAAGTGTGATTAACAGAATTCCAAATGAAATTTGGACCCAACTTAAAATGAACAAATCAAATCAAATACACGAGACTGGGAGGAAAAATCAATAAAGTTTACCTGTCATAGCTGGATCGGAAGCAAATGAAATAAGATAATAAATAGACATGTTCGGGTCAGGTGAACTTGATTGTTGATTTAGTAAACCATTTCTATGAAAAAACTAAGCCTTTTTTTAACATGCAAAGCAAAAAAATCTAAGAATCTAAAAGTTTGCAGAAAATACATTGCAGTGGCAATACAACTTCCATCCAAATAGCATGCAAGCTTAGCAGCCAAATCCTTACTTGCTCTTGTGCGTCTTCCATCTGCTTGACACACTCCCTCTGGCATTCAACCTCTTGCTGTAAATGTTGTATCAGTGAATCTTTTTCCAGGACCAGACCTTCCAATGAAAGTACTCTCTGAAATAAAGTAATACCATGAAGGAAATTAATTGAGACAGCTAAATATATTAGGGAAAAAAACATCACCTACACACAGTTCTGAATGAATTGTGTATGGTAAACTGGTACTAGGCTTTACCCATCTTGAGGTTGCTGTACAAAAGCTTGCCCCAAACTAAGTGGCGTAGCAACTCTGTCTTTAGTCCGTCTTTAATCCAGTTTGAGTGTTCACTTGTGACCAATCCAGTCATTGTATCAGACTTTATTTGAAATCAAACTCGCAAATGGCATATTTATACTAAATGTCAAAATGTGCTCATCAACCTTTTTTTTTTCAGTGTTTGAATATATAACACTATCCTTTCCTTTTTTTAGATCAAATTTAATGTCACAATGTTGCGATGACAAAGGTGTGTTTTATCAAGATATGTGTGCAAAAATTAATAGCAGTTCCTGTGGATTTTCCAGGATGTTTTATGATGCATTATGCCAAGCAACACTAATATTAAAACCAACTCAGTGACTTGCACTTTATAAAAAGGTAAAGAAGTCGCAAAATATTTAGTCTTAAACTTCCTCACCAAACCTCCTGAAAAAAAAACCAAACAAGCCACAAATGGAACTGCTGCCCTTTCAGACAGGATGCCTGCTTACGCATGCACACTGCTCATAGCACAATGTAAATAAATACTTATAAATATAGTGCACACCTAAGAATGTGATGACAATCAAATGTGATGATGTATAACCCCGAGGGATAAACAGTTTGATGTTATGAGAGCAGGGTAGTAAAGTACAAATAATGCAAGGAAGTCTACAAATGCAAAAAACCAACATCAAAGACAAATTGGCCAACAATGGTTTTAAAAAGGCAAATAAACACTTTGAAAAATAATATGACAAACAAAAGGCTACAACAACAAATGCAAACCAGTTTCATGAAAATCATGCAATTTGCAAAAAGTTCTTTATCAGTTCTTTCAGAAGCACCATGTAATAATATCTTCCAGGCAGAAGTGGTGGGTCTTTTTAAAAATCAGCACACTGGACCCAAGCTCTGGTGTTTCTGATCAGCAGAGCGTGGATTTGAGTCTCGGTTCTGATACTTGTTTCCTTAAGCAAGACACTTAACTATTATTGCTGTGCCCTTCAAGATGCAATGTAAAGCTGTTGGGCCATGTGTTGCATAATGCCTGTCATTAAGAGAAGGGGTTTGCCCAATGTTTTCTGGCATGGCTAGCTGCATTTAGATTGCACCACAGCACCCTGTAAAACCATTACAAGGTGCTAAAATGAGTCTTAAAATTCCAAACTTAGCTCTGCAAACCTGTAGACAAAACAATAAGCACTTTTAGACGCACCATAATTGTACGAACTGCGTTTTAGTTAATTGTTTTCCTTTAGCATTCCTCCTAGTGTCAGGGATGTGATAGGCTGTTGAGAAAAAAACCTGAACTCTGAGCGCAAAGAGCGAAAGCATGCGAGCTCGAAAACATGCGAGCATGAAGCCCAATATTAACATTTATCTTTGGTTTAAAAAGCCCTACTCTGCAATCTGGGCGTTATTATATGGTTTTATCTTAATTTTTTTTATGAATTTGATCTTTAAAAAAAACCACAACAACAATTTTTTTTTTTTTGGGGGGGGGGGCAAAAAAAACCCGGAATTTCTTTTTTTTTTAAGGGAAAAAAAACAAAACGGAATTCCGGTTGAAAACGGAGAAATCACATTCCTGTAGTGTGCACAGGCCGTTTTTCATGAGAGATGATAAAAACCAGTACCTGGTTGTTTTCAGCAGTAGTCTGAGGCGTTGGTGTGGACGCAAGATTCTCCTCTTCTTCTTCGAGTTCCAGAATGCGAAATTCTAAGAGTTCGCTCTGATCTTTGCTGTCTTGTAACTGCCACTGCAGCTTGGTACATTGCTCTTCAAGTTCCTTATTCTAACCACAGAGAGAATACAATAGTAAGAAAAAAACAACTAGTCTATGGATAATAAGCATGTAAAAAAAAAAATCTATTCTCACAAGAAATGTTTGTTCTGAGAATGACCAGGGTTGAGATAATGTTGGTCTTGGAAGTTTTGAACAGCAAGCCCTGCTTATCTTTTGATTGTTGCCGTACTATTTCATGTCCCCGTTCAATTTGTCTAAGCTGTTCTGTTACTGGGTCTTGAGGTACACTCTTCAAATTAGCATCCAATGGTACATTGAGTAAAGACCCTTCCCAATTGACTAAATATTGTCGTGACATTTCATCATTTCAAGTACTCCAAGCAGCTTGGTCTGATTCACCACATACAAAAACTACTATGTGATCTGGGCTCGATTTCACAAAGCACTAAGATTCATCTTAAGATGAGTTGTCAACATCACCATAGTGAGTTGTATTGTGACATCACACTTTGCGTAGCAATTAAGATTAATACACAGTTAGGACCAATCTTAGCTCTTTGTGAAATCGGCCCAAGGCCCCCTTAAAATGGCGTAGCATCCTAATGTGTTTGCATGGGATGTGGGAGGAATAAATTGTTTTCTCTCTCACAAATTTGGTTTGGTATTTGCACTAACCTGTTGCAGTAACTTTTCCATTTGTTTGGCATCAGCTAGCTGCCTAGTTGCTAGTCCGTCCATCATTTCATCCACACTAACCTGCAGGCAGATCAAATAAAACAAGATCACTCTGGTGCTTCTTATTACTACCTGCTACCTAAATACCGCCCTCTCTAACACTGTCTCCATAATGTAAAAAATAATCCATGTATGTGCCTTAGTACTCTCCAATTCCTGCAGGAATAAATCCAAAAGCACCTTAGATGGAATACAACCCCATGACCGTCTGCATTCTCGAGAAGATGTCTCAATTGCTAAAACATTGAGTGGAGCTTGTAATGAGAGGCCAGGACAAATCCTATCATTTGTTGTGTCAATGCAACAAGGTCATATCTCCTAAATGTCAAAAGGTCTAAATGTCAAAAAAATATCGCTTAAAATAACCTGGGGATGTTTCCAAACCTCAGCTTGGGCTCTGGCTCCGGCCTGGGCTAAACCATTAATTTTAGAGCAGCTTACACTTTGCTCGGTGTTTCCAAACACCAATCGGAGCCCGGAGCCATAGCTGAAGCCCAAGCCAAGGTTTGAAAAAAAAGTCCCAGAAAGTACATAAAGTCAATGGATGCCAAGATGCGACATTGTTGCACTGACGTACTGACTTTGGGTAACACAAACAATTGAACTGATGTCATTATTGCATCACAGAAGATAACATACTCATGCCCTGAAATAACCCACAGCAATTGTGCACGGTGCCCTGTGCTTTTGCTGTGGTGCCCTTTGCAAAGATCCATTATAAATTTTGATTTTCCTCATAGAAGTGCCCTTTACTAGAGAAAAGTTGCCGCGCCCCTTCAAGGGCAAAGTTCAAGGCCTGAATATTATTTTAGTTTTGCCTTTCACCAAAGTATGATAGGCAGTTATGGACTCCATGTTTTTCTAGCTCTGCAGACTCTTGGATTCCTCAAATGAAAAGAACAAATTAATATTTCCTTTGAGTGGTTTTTTTCTAACCTCATCCAAACTGTCTTCACAATCTGACAGAGCCAATGGAGATGGTATCGGCGTACCAAATGACCCAGAACGACTTCTCACACCCACATCATCATCGCAATTGAAAGGAGTAAGACTGGATGACCTCGGCCTGAAGTTGGGCACGGTCAGTAAGGATGGGCTCGGGTCCTGAACCTTGGGCAAGCGGTCTTGTTCCTGGAATTAAAAAGAGATCAAGTTATCGTACTTTAAATATTGACACATAGCACAGTACAGGTTTTTTTTCAGAATACAGAATAAGGAACTATTTTATGTTTCCACTGGATAAACTATCTGACTGCACTTTTCTGTAACTGTTCCCATATACATTTTTTTTTTTAAAGAAGTCATTTGATCTAAACAAGTCTGGCATCAGTTGTGGCATTCCCATCCTCTCTCTTTCAAGATCTCTTCCCAGTTCCCTTCACCTGACTAGCATTCTGTATACTCTACTCACTAAGGTAGGTTTGCATTAGCACAACTATTACACAACCTGAATGATTATTTTGTAGTCACCCCAACCTCCAATCACAGTCCCCACCACCTCCACTATCCACTCACCTAGGAGGTTTACTTGATTTGTCAACTCTCCAAACTCTAGTAACCCAGTAGCACCGACTCCCTTTCAACTTCCTCCCTGTCCCCACTACCTTCTAAACCCACTCACCAATGCTGCTTGTTTGAGCTCCACAATCTCCAAGAACTGTTCCTGGACCTCTATCCTCAGCTTCTTCAGTTCCTCTTCCTTGTCTGCAATGGGGTCATCGCCAGTTCTCGAGGAGTTACTTGCCTCTTGTTGGGTCTGTTGCCGTTCTTTGCTCAACACTTTACGTAGACTCTGGTTCTCTCTCTCTAGACGACAGCGCATGTTCTCTTTCAATGTACGCTTCAAATACAAGTCAATGACAAGAATGGTTCAATGAGATCCACAGGCTCCAGAAGTTTCACCGTCTTACATGGTCTTCTCCTTCGTTTATCTGTATTGAATTTGCCACTGAACTTCTCCTTCCATTTCCTATACTGAATTTACCACTTTATTTGTTTATGGTCATTCTTGTATGGATATCTAAGCTCATCCAACAAAGCTGCAAAATGTCTCACCTCAAAAACAGAACACACAGTGATCTGATAGATTAAGCTGACAAAAAAACAATCCTCAGACATCAGCAAGCTTCAGGTTTTTCAGGAATTCTGGATTTGAAATCCGTTATTTTCTTTGGCAAGAGTAAGCATTTTTGATCCAGGAAATACTCCTGTGACACTCACCAGTTTCTGATTTTCCTCTGATAGGGCCTTGTTCCGCTCATCTAATTTCTTCTTCAGTTGTTCCAGATCCTTGATCTTCCTCAAGAGACGTTTGTTTTTCTCAATTAGTGGTGTGGTGTTCCTTGCTTCAGTTGAGTTGCGGATTTTCCGTTCCTGCTCACAACAAGAGAATAAAATGTAAATTGTGACCCATCAGGAACTTTGCAATCTTTGATACTGACCATGTCTTTACGCCACACTTTTTAAGCTCAAAGGTAAGACTGTTTTGACAACTGAAAAACAAACTCCTATTAACAACTGGTCATTATTAACCCATAATAACAATAATAAGAATAATAATAATAATAATAATAATACAAAACATTTATATGGCGCATAATGCAGGAGCCTTTATGCGCAACACATAACATCAAACAATGAAAAAATATACTAAAAGCAATTGTTACAAAAAGAAAGAATCAAACAAATGAGTCTTTAAAAGTCTGAAGAGAGTCAGCTTGGCAAATATGAAGAGGTAAGTGGTTCCATAACGAAGGTGTAATGAAGTGGAAGGCTCTTTGACCATAGAATTTAGTGGTAAATTGAGTCAGTAGGGATTGCCCAGCAGAGCGATGAGGACGAACAGGAATGTATTTATGTAAAAGATCAGATATATAGACAGGAGATAGTTCATGAAGAGCTTTGAAAAGTGATGAGATTTAATTTATACAGGATACGTAATTTGATCGGGAGCCAGTGGAGTTCTTGTAAGATAGGTGTAATATGCTGAGAACGTGGTGTACGTGAGACGAACCACATGTGTAATGAAACACGCTTTTGCAAAAGTGTATAGTTTTAGAAAGATACGGATGACAGGCACCACCAGTGAATTTGATAATACAAGGTACTTCAATGTTGTGTAAAGGGGACTTGTCAAACGAGGCAACAAGGAGGCAACCAACTGCACTATGTGCAGAAGGAACACTTTTGTAGCACAGTAGGCGTATTTTAAGTGTCTTGAAAATTGAAATGTGAATGTTTTCTCTTTCCGTAGATTGCCCAGCACTGGTTGCCTGTACATGCCTCGTGTGACATGGACGTAACAATGATAATCACAACAGGGCCCACTTTCATAGAGCTGCTTAAGCACACAAATTTGCTAAGCACAATAACATTTTGCTTACCAGAATAAGGTTACCAGCCAAACTACCATGTCACGTGTACAATTTGTGACTGGTATCCTGCTAATTTCTGCTTAGCAGGAAATTTTTAAGCATTACTTTCTATGATCTTCTTATACTAGAGTGGCATTGTCCTGGCACCCCTTGAAATGTTCCAGTAGTAATGTACATATGTATATCTCATTCAGGGAAACTGCTTTGCTATAAAAAGAATGAAGTATCAGGCCCGGAACAACAGTTCGAAATGACGATTCCCATTCATTAATGAGTCAGAAAACTGTGACTAAATTATGAGTGAGTTGAAAGCGTCATGATTGCCCTAGTTTACTACATTAGCATGAAAGCTGTTCAAAATAATTGTGGTTATGAGTGTACAGAAGGAACCACTCAGGAAGAAACCAGAGAAGTCAGAAATAGTCCAGGGGCCGCTTAAAGATAAGGTGCAGCGTTGGATTGGTTGAAAAGAATAATAATAATAAATGTGATTTATAATGCGCCAAATCCACTCTGCAGAGTGCTCAAGGTGCAATGGAAGAAAGAGAAGGGACAGATGAAGAATTGAGAATAGGAACCATTAAATAGGAACCATTAAATAAGACTGTTGCCTTAGTACCTGCTTACCCCTGTCTTTGAATCAGTGAGGTAAAGCATTGGTAATAATTGCAAAATTGATATCACTGGCTGCTTACTCTCTTTGAATCAAGATAAGGTACAGCATATTTAACTAGTCTACTATTTGGAAGAAACGTTACAGCACTGGGGTGTTGTTGGAAAAAGTATGTACAGGTTAACGATCCACCTGTACAAGTCAATCAACTCGCACAGTCGTTTGATTTAATCGATGTGGAAATGTTGTATTTTGTACTTTCTAACCACTCCCCAAGGGGAATCCTGCTAAACACATGTATTCATTTTACCTTTAAGTAGTAATTATCTGTCAAATACAAGCTTCTTGAAGGAACAGATAACACCATCCTGCCTCATTAATCCCCTGTTCACTCTTAATATACAGTACTTTTTCCTACATCGATGTAGGACAGAAACTAAAAATCACTCTCTTTGTTATATTCCTGTTGTAACTTTATTCCCTTGTGGACGTATCCCATTGATAAATTGAAACTATACACCCCCAAACACCACAATATGACTATTTGTATCAACAACCAGGCACTGCTGCGCCATATCCCTTACTCATCTAGGGGCCACTACACCCATCAATGTGGCCTAGCATCCATCCAGGGACCCCTTCTACTCAACTGCTACATTTTAAGAATGATTTGACACGTAATTTCCCCCCCACGTTCCAATGGTTTCCGCCTAGAATACCAGACTCCGCCTAGAGAACGAGCCCACTGCACATTTTGTTGGCACCTACACCTTTTAGTTTGATTCTTTACCGATGAAGAAACTAAAAACTCAAAGCAAAGGTCCTTTCCTGAATATACAATGAGGCCCTCAGGGACACTTGGTGGCAGCAGACATACCAGGTAATTGTCCATAATTAATGGCACTTCCAAGAACAATGGATATGCCAATAAGTGTGCTACCATCTAGTGCCCGGAAGTCTCCCATTGTCCACGTTCCCCTTTAATATTCAATAGTGCAAGGACAACAAACTCTGAAATAAAAAAACTGCTATTTGGTTTCACCTACCCCTTCCCCCTACTTTCTCTGAAATGTAAAAACTTTAAAAACTTGCAAAATCAGCTACATGTAGATGATGACTGATCTTACAAGGCAGAGTCCCTTTGGGCTTCAAACGATACCAGATTTTCTTCACCTACCAAGTCTGCTTTGTCTTCAACAAGTTGCTTATTCCTCTCCTCCAGCTTCCGTAGCATTCCTTTCAGATCTGAAATCTTCTTATTGAACTTCTTCTCGTCCTCATCAGCTCGGTCCTGGTCAGAGATAAATCACAAATATTTCCTTCGGATGTTCCTCGCAAACACATATTGCAATAGTTTTGTTGGCAGTGGCAAAATTGTCATGAAGATATTATTATAATTATTATTAGTATAGACTATAAAAAATGTCAGGTGATGGTGACTAGATCAGCCTAAGCTTACAGCAGTCTAGTCGAAACGATGAGACAAAACTTCAGGGACAGTCAACATCCACTTTCATGACTTAGTGAAAGTACAAGTCCACTAGTTCCCCAATCTACACCACAATAGTAGATAAATACCAGGATAAGTTCTTTCAGAACTAAGCTGGACAACTTTGTTATCAGAACTAAACTCTACTTGGTGAAAGTAGATGATATGACATGGGCTTCTTCTTGAGTATGCTTATCTAACTAAGTGTGTGTAAGTCCAGTGAATGCAGCCACTGCACTGCGTTTACATTCAGACAGAGCGCCAGGAAGATACCTCTTTGGGCAGGCAGTAATGATGTTCCGTCCCAACTTGACAATTGTCCCAACTATAGTTGGGACTGGTCCCAACTTGAGTGTTAAAGTTGGGGCGTCCCAACTATAGTTGGGATCGCCCATAGAGCTCAACAGGATAACGTGATGTGATCGATCATGCCCAAGACGAGGTTTGGAAGATGCCCTTTGGTTGAATGGTAGTATCGCTCATAATGGACCGCTAACTCGCCGTATTATTACTGTCTAGGGTTCTGACAGCGGCCACATGCAGGGTAATGTTTTCAGTCTCAAAGTCTCCCTTCTCTTGGAAAACCCAAATTCGAATCGATCTCAAATGTTCTCAAGTAGTATTTAAGTGGTCTTAATAACTTCGTACTAACTATTTATTGATTTTAGTTTATTCATGTAGGGGATGGGGGTGGTGCTCTGTGTTTACTTGGGGCGCCCCAACTTTAACACTCAAGTTGGGACCAGTCCCAACTATAGTTAGGATGATTACAGAGAAAATTATCCCTCATAACCAAGTTCTTAATTCTAATAGAATTTTTTTTTTGTAATGGTCATCTAACACAAGGCAGTTTACAAGCAACTAGGTCCAGCCAATCTCCATGAAAAAAAAAGCCCTCAAATTGATATTTTCACATTCTTTACAGAGGTAGTAACTTTAAGACATTGTTAGAAAATGGTTTCTTGTGCATTCAGTGCAGATGGTTGTCTCTAAGTTGCCTGCAAAAATTGATTTGTGTGACAAGGCCTTAAGGACTATGTTTACGTGTATTGAATGTGAACAAAAGCCCAGACAAAATATAAACCATCATTTGGTGTTTTCTCAAAAGTTTGACAATCTAATAGCAGGCCTTGAACTTCACTCTTGAAGGGGCACGGCAATTTTCCTCTGGTAAGGGGCACTCTATGAGGAAAAATGTAAATTTGTATTGGAACTTTGCAAAGGGCACCACAGCAAAAGCACAGTGCACCACGGCGATTGCTGTTGGTGCTGTGGGTTACTTCGAGGCCTGTAATAGGATGAAATCTTCACAGGTTGGTTGTAAGGTGTTAGTATCGAATAGTAGAGTATTTGAATGAATGTTCATGACTCAAGACAACGACATTCGTTAATGTAGCATACGATCAAACTTAATAAAGTGCATTATCAAAGACTACAGCAAACAATTGATGTACTTACTGACACCGCAAACTGAAGGCCACTGGAGCTGCCAAACGAGGACTCCGGCGTACTTGACGATCGGTGATCCCAGGACTCGGCCATCTTGCTGAGATTGAGGAGATTGCCCAAGGAATCCTTCTCTCCCTGAAGCCTCTTGGTGTAACCACTCTTGTAGCCCAGCTCTTTCTCTAACTCTGAGATGGTGTAATCCTTGGATTTGAGTTCTTCCATCTGAAGGGCAATCATAATCACTTTCCATTACTTGCAAGAAAGGTTTTTTTTACATAATGTTTACTTTACATTTCCATGTACTTAAATTCACTTCATTATTTGTTTCCTTAATAAAATTCAATTAATTTGAGCATTAGGGATGGTTCAACATTTTTACAGCATGCATACAAACTGTATGCTAGGGGAAAGGGGGGTATCCAATGTATGCTTTTTCAGTTTTGTGAAAATGTGGACCATTACCTGGGAATGGTTTACCAAGAATAGGACATTTTATTTTAGAAACTGACAAGTTAAGATGACTTGAAAAAAAAAACGAAAAAAAAACACCCCCAAAACACACTCGAGTGCACAACAGACTCATATTTGCACTTCTTCTACATGTACATGAAAATAGTAATTTGAACTTGAATTACATGTACGCTGAATTATAATGGGACTTTAATTAATAAACATAGACCCCCCCAAAAAAAATATTTATTGACCATTTCATTTTTTTCGGTATAGTTTAGATTAAATCGAACTTGGCAACCCTAACATTGTGTGTATAAATATAACACGACTCATTTACAGAGATTTTCTACTTAAATGGTGAAAAAACACATGATGAAATACTGCAGCTAATGCCACATTACCAAACAAAAGTCCAATGATCATAATATGGCTACTTTAACAACAACAACCACTGACTCCAACTACAGGACATGATTATACAATGAGGTTAGACCACGCCCTCCCAGCCTCAGTTTGGCTACATTGATTTGAATGGTAGAAATACAAAATGGTGGCATCTTAACGGTCCTTCTGTGAGCTCCTCTTGAAAATCTTAATCTAAATTGTCAGAACAACATTATAATTGTCTTCTCTTTAACCACATTTAGATGCCAAGACCCATGGTCTGCCATTTTGGAAGTCAAATTGCATGTTATTTAGTATACTGTGCTGTCTATATCCAGTGCATGCGTCGCCTGAAACTCGTACTGCACAGTAACAGACAGGATATCCGACTCCAAAAATGGCTGACCAAGATTCATCATGGGTGATGACGACAGGCAAATTAGGTTAATACAAGACACCTCAACTTTCCCCAACCATTTCTTAAGAATTAAGAAGCACCTTGACAAACAGAATTGCAGAAGAGAGTACAATCATCTCTTCATTGTGAAGTACAATGTAAAAAGGTGGTTGTGATTATCAACCCTCACACAAATAATGTACTATTTTGGAGTGTGAACCTTGGAAGTTCATTTGTGAGTCTACATGTACATAATGTATCCTTTAAACCAGCCGTTTATAATGAATAAGTAACAGCTGCTTTTGTCTTGAGTCACATTCAGTTAATTAGGCCAGGTGGTGTGCTTTACCATGGCGCCATCAGTCCTTAGGTGTCCGCTGAGCTAGACTTGAACTGGAGGTCACAAAGGAAAGTGCACTTAGATACCTGTACCTGAACTTAACCCACCTTTAAATGGTGTACTACACACATGTACTATGCAGTAAATCCCTGAATGTAATTTCAAGGCTATTATTGCACGGAAAGCACTCTATTAGGAACTAGTGGTTAACCGCAGTTAAAAACCCAGTATCGCCGCCGTACCAAGAACTCTGTACTGAAGCTCATGGTGAACTATAAAATAATCGTTAAAGACTGATGAAGACATGATAAAGTGACAATTCTTGTGATACATAAACTGTACTTGTACAATGCATACCGGGACATTTAATAATTGAGATCCAGTTAGACTGTCAGCTACAAGGCTTTCCTGTGTAATTTGCAAAACAAGAAAACATGACCATAACTCTCAAAGACTTTTGTGTGGTGGAAGAACTTTGCCAATCAGCTAAGAAGTTGCAGACTAGCTGCAAAGATGATTTGAGAAATCACAATGCATTCATTCTTACTTAGTGTAGTATAATTATTGTTGTTTGTTGAAAGTCACATATAAATTACAGGGTTAGTTTCAATCCAAAAGCTCAGATTTAAAGTTCATACCACAATCAATCCTCTAGAGAAGTATTTCCATCTGAAATACATGTACATGTGTTGTACTGTCAAGGAGATACAATTGGAAGACCCCCAAAACTACCGATTGTTTATTTTTATTGCCACAATTAAAATATTCTCATTATGAATAAAATCCATGACAAAATGTAAACTGTTTTTCATTGTCACTAAAGCATGACTATTTAATTTGATATTTTTTATAGGTTTTTTTTCTTCCTTACATGTATGTGTTTCTTCAAAACTAGAGGATGGAAATTCGTTTACTCTTCAAAAAAACAAGACAAAGTAATGTCAAGAGATGTTCATTAAGACCAATGCTTTTACATCAAGGAAGTTTAACTAGTTCAAACAATCTACATGTATGACGCATTCTGTACGGGATCGAGTGGTAGTCATACGGTATCTTTACTAAAATAATCTACAATCAATTAAATTTATTTATTCAAATCTGTCATTACCCCCAGGTCATGGTAAAAGGAGATTTTAAATGACATTGTAGCCCACCAAAACTGTACAAAGTATACTTTTGAGAAATTCCACAAAAGTCCTTAAGATTCAGCATGGATTGAGTGACTCACTTTAAAATTCTAACTAAACTAATAGAGTTCCAATTCCTTTCCCTATTGACAGTCAATAAATAAGGAAGTTGTGACTATACCATTACCCGCACCAACCCCATGGTTGCCCAACAGGGATTGGAATTCCCCTACTATTTACACATTCTTTCCACAGAAGTATATTACAATAAATGTTGTTGGCTCGGTGTATATACAAATATTGACAGTCAGTAGGGTGTAATGATGTTTAACACAAATACAGAACAACTCACAAAAAGAAACCACTCGAAGGAAATTCGCTTTAGAATGGAACCCTGACTACCTGGGTCAAGAAGTCAAGTTAGTATTAATAATGCCAGTTGAAATAAACTCAGCATGACAAGAATAACCTCATGTCCCACAGACTTAAATCATGCCATCAAAACTTTCCTTCTTTCTCTCTCTCTCTCTCATGGAAGAAGGAACATGCTTCTCTTTAAATCAAATCTATGCAACACCTTCCTCCAAGAGGTTGGCTCAGTGTTTTCTTTCTCTGCATTTCACCTCTGTGGACCCTAGATCAATTTTCGGGACTGGAACTTCTTGCCATGCTTGCATGTGGATTGGGTTATTTCAGTCCCTGGCTTTCCCAAAAGGGGTTTTCTTCCACGTTTAAAAACTGAAATTTCTTGATTGTCTTCTTTACAAAAGTTGGTGTGATGTTTCCATTGGGATGTTAAATACCAATTATATAATTCAGATTCAGATTCAGATGTCAAACCAAACTGAGGCTGGGAGGGGAAAACAATTACATGTTGTATGCTCTGTTGTTCACGAGTGTACTTGTACAACAACAAAACATGTCCTTGTGTTTGGGTCCATAAGACAGGTGTGTATATATGACATTTGTAGTGACAATCAAATTGCTGATTACAAATTATGACTTTGATCACATGCTAAACATGCAATTTTCAACATACACTGTACAGCAGTTTACAAATTGCCTTCCATTAGTCTAATAAGCATCAACATGTGTTCACAGGGAAAAACAATGTAAAAACTGTCACATGAAATGGAAAACAATGAAACGTGTAGAAGAAACTACTGTACATTTAGGTGCACTGGGCCAGCTGACACAAACTTTGAGGTATTTGGTCTGATACACAAACCCTTGTCTGGGTGAGTTTGTTTTCACATTCAAACCGGGGACCTATAACAAAAGAGGACAATAGGGTCCCCGTTTGGGTAAAGGTCCCCAGTTAGAAATTGTGTACAAAACCAATGGGAGCTGTTGCCAAAAAGTTAGAGTCCAAACAAAAGAGGGACAATAGGAGGTCCCCGATTGGAGGTGTTTACACACTTGGTGTGTGTGAGTTTGTTTTCACATTCAAACCGGGGACCTATAACAAAAGAGGACAATAGGGTCCCCGTTTGGGTAAAGGTCCCCAGTTAGAAATTGTGTACAAAACCAATGGGAGCTGTTGCCAAAAAGTTAAAGTCCAAACAAAAGAGGGACAATAGGAGGTCCCCGATTGGAGGTGTTTACACACTTGTGTGTGTGTGAGTTTGTTTTCACATTCAAACCGGGGACCTATAACAAAAGAGGACAATAGGGTCCCCGGTTGGGTAAAGGTCCCCAGTTAGAAATTGTGTACAAAACCAATGGGAGCTGTTGCCAAAAAGTTAGAGTCCAAACAAAAGAGGGACAATAGGAGGTCCCCGATTGGAGGTGTTTACACACTTGTGTGTGTGTGTGTGTTGTTGTTGGGTTTTTGTTTTTGTTTTTTTTTGGGGGGGGGGGTGGGGGAGTTCATAGAAAGCTCTCGTCAGGGAGGAAATGAGGAAGTATTGTTTTCATTGATTAGGCCTTTTATTTCATCATGTTCATGGGAATGCACATGCTTCATTTACGTGCATTTTCCGCCACAAACATCTGTCTTAAATTTCAATTTTAAAAGCACATGTTCCACTTGATTTTTATGTTGAAGGGGAATTACATGTGTAAAGAGGAGTTTTTCTTTATTAAGCTTAACATGTAAATTACCATTCTAACTAGATTGACCTGTGTTTGAGACGATTGGCTTAACTTAACAATTTAAAAAGGAAAACATGGCTCATTGTGGAAGTATTTGCTTGCAGCAAATGTTTGTCCCTACATACAAAGCCACAAAGCATTATCAATAGGCCCCGAACTCTATTCAACAAAACTATTAAAAAAAAACAGCTTTTAGATGAGTTCATGACTGTTTAAAGTTATCTCCAATTATAAACCTTTGAATCACAACTCTCAGTTATCCAAAGAGAAAGGGACCTTGCTCTATGGGCACTTTAAGCATCCACTAATGTTCATCTACATGTAGGTCATATTTATAGCACTTTGATGCAAACAACACGTATGAATGACCTGCAAAAAAAACCTCACAACGCAGACCTGAAAAACAACCTAGAATCTGCCTAAAGTCATACCATTTTGGGAACTGTCTCCAGGTCCAAATCCTAATTTGGGGACATTTTCAACAATGAAACTAAAAGGAGTTCCAAAATCACACCATACTTAGCCTCTAGTAATCCAAACAACCTGATTGTTTAATTACTTCCCCCCCCCCCCCCTCTCCCCAAACTGCTGTTATTTGGCTAAACGCAGTAGCCGCCATACTTCCCTAAATTGCTAGTTCCTAATTAGATTTGCTTCTTGGGCTTCAAGTTTCCTGGATTGAGTTATTGCACGCGATACGCTGTAGAGAACACTACTTCTATCCAAATGGATAACTTGTGAAATGAAATTGATTTTCTAGTCATGTTAGGTTTCTTCTTATATTTAGGTTTTACACAGCTCTAATTTGTTGTTCCAACAGTGAGAAACTTGTGTATTCAATGTCAATACTGGCACGATATAAATCATTTTTACAGGGACGGAACAAAATTTGACCTTTTACTTTTAATTTTAATTGTAAAACTCACAAAACAAACAAACTGAACCTCTAGAAAAAACCAAGAGGCATTTTTATGATGGTTTTAAAAATGTGTCAAAATTTAAATCTCCTGCACATGAAAACCCATTTCTTCACCCTAGCTCCCTTAAAAACAATTTACTTGGATCCTTCATCACTCTATTAAAAAAATCCAATGACATAATATGGTAGCTCAACACCCAAACTGTTGGCAGTATACCTGATCCAGTGTGAAGCATTAAATCAGTTTTAATACTAGTGCAGTCCTCAGTCCAACAGAAAGCAAAACATTCAGTTGGATTCTGATGGGTTTGGGATGGTCAAGGATCAGAGTTTCAAGCTGGCCTCCCCCCCCCCCCCCCAAAGTCCCATAATCACAATTGGCATAATAACTGAATACGTACAATCAGCTTTACAAAGAGAAAACCTGTTTAGTGATGCTAACAACCAGATTAACAAAATTACTGAAACAAATTATGAAACAAATTGTGAAACCTTTTTGTTATTGATAATTCAATGCTTTTATCTTTGGGGGAAAAATAATGAACCACCAGATTTTTGAGGAAAACAAAACTGTTCTTAAATGTATCAACAACCATTATAGAACTGAACAGCCTTTCTCTTGTAAACAGCAACAATATCTACAAACCAAAAGAGTTGAGGTTTAGTCACAAAAACATTTCATTTCTGAATACACTTTCTGTTGTTCAAAGTGCACACAATTGTGTCCTGTCTGAGGTTTGCTGTCACATTAATCTAATATGTTTGGTATATAATTATGACTTATACTGGTAGGCTTGCTGAACAACTGGAAACAGCATGTGTAAGATAGAAGTTAAAATTGTATTTTGTCAACAGTTTCTCACAACAGTTTTTGACAGTTTTTTGAACTGTTAATGATCTTGGACATTATTTCCCAAGTTAATCCAAATGATGATCGTGTCATGATTCAGCAGAAATTTGTGTGTTTTATTTATAAAGCTTCATAATATAAATCCAAAGCAATTTATTAAAATGTTTTCTAAAACATTCAGCTTTTTGGGGCATATTGGTTTAAATTTCACACATACTGGCCAAAATTGTAAATGAATCAGCCTCATGCCTGATACTCTAGCATGGGGAAATCCTGTTTGTTACTAAGCATCTTCTAATGTATATAAAAGGAGGTTTAATGGGTTCAGTCTGGAAGTTCATCAAAATTAGCTCAATCCACATTGCTTTTATTTCAACATCCTTTAAATTCCCAAAACAGTCACAAATTTCCAAGTTAAAGTCTCTACAGTTAAAAAGAAAAAAAAATAACAGTAAAGGAAATATGTTTACAGCTTCGCTCACCAGACTTGGAACTCCAAACGCAAAATACACCATGAGAAAGATCAAATGAAAGATTGTAACAGTCCATTAATTAGGCTGTCAGACTCTTGCCGCTCTTTGTTGTTTAGCCAAAATGCAATGTACAAACTGGTCCCCCATTCCGTCACTGTTTTCACGAAGAGGCAATTTTGCCCCAGCAGCCAAACTTTCACGTTTGGACAAAATCGCCTTTGAAGTTAAACTATTTTTGAAATCCTTGTTTCGGACACTGTTTGCCATTTAAACTTTGACATTTTTCCAAGCATGAAAGTGGAGATCGTAAACTGTGCAAATATGTTGTTATTTTCGTCACAGTAAGTTTAATTAATGAGTAATTAACTGTTTAACGCGAGTTTCCCTTCATGAAAATTGTGCGAATGAGGTCTGTGTGCAGCGCTTCGTGTACAAAACCATAGCGTAAATGACGAGTGTCTGTTCGTGAAAACTAAACTTATCTAGGTCACACAAATTGCCTCTTTGTGAAAACTCAAAATGCAGAGTAGTCATTTTTGGCACCGTGCCAGGACTATGTAGTTCAATGTAAATCTAAATGTGGCTGTTTGTGAAAACGCAAAAGTGGGAGTTTGGTAATTATGGTCCTTGTGCTAATTAGCGTAATTAGAAAAATATAACAATTTAGCACTTGAAACTTTGGGAAAATGTTGATGTCACTAATAACATCTAAAATGTGTAAAAAACACAAATTTGCCAAAATGTGTGATTATTTTAAAGAATTGCCTCTTCGTGAAAAAAAGTGACGATTTAAACCCGCTATGAAAATAGTTCTTAAAGTAAAGTAATACATGTAGAAAGAAAAAGCAACATTTGCTGCTAACTCGCTCCTAGAAATCCAGGAGGTGTGTGGGTGGTGAGAACAATTTCTAGGGTAAAAATAGACTGCTTGCTCCATTTTAAAAGCATGACAGTACAAAGCTTCATAAATGTAGGCCTACTTAGTAAACTAACGACACTATACTGGACAAATTGTTAACAATTTGAATGATTTTTTTTTTAAACATCAGAGAACTGCCTAAAAGGAAAATTCCTTAGTGACAAATTTCCAAGTTGAAGTTTCTACAATTAAAGAAAGAAATAACACTTAAGGAAATTTTTTTACAGCTGTGCTCACCAGACTAGTGGTAGGAAAAATTTAAGGCTAACTCACGTTTACACGTAACTCCAAATGCAAAATACACCGTGAGAAAGATCAAATGAGAGATTGTAACCGTCCAATAATTAGGCTGTAAGACTCTTGCCGTTCTCCAAGGCAAGTGCTTAATACAGTCTCAGGATAATAGATGGTTCCTGAGAATAATTCTCACATCCAGGTGGCAATGACTCCACGGTTGCAGACAGTTGTAAAAACTCGTTAACGTCATTAAGGCTGCCCAATTCTCAATCACTCACTGGTGGCGGTCACAACAATTTTCTTCAATGACACGTGCATTCATGTCGCATACGGAGTAAAGCGTGTTGCATGTACCCTTCAAGTGCACGCAGGAATCTTAGGAGTCTGGGGCAAAACAGTGCAAGGCAGGAAGGATAATTATAGTTTCCTATATTTGTTTTTCCCACTTGTGAACATTAC
Organism: Pisaster brevispinus; assembly: GCA_023634235.1. NCBI lineage: Eukaryota > Metazoa > Echinodermata > Asteroidea > Forcipulatida > Asteriidae > Pisaster > Pisaster brevispinus. The sequence continues at coordinate 4,008,239 of JAMKCF010000012.1, forward strand.
ACCCTGACCATGGCGGGCGGGTTCTGTGATTCAAAAATACTCTGGAGGGGTCAAGAGATATTTAGTCAAGACACAAATTAATTGCTTAGCGGTAGAATACATGTATGTGACCGGCCAAAATGCAATGTAAAAACTGACCCGCCCTCTTAAAGCTGCTAAGCAAATAGTTCTCAAAGTAGAGTAATAGAAAGAAGTAGAATTTTCTGCTTATGTAGCTTCATGAAATTGGATCCAGGAGGTGTGTGGGTGGTGAGAACAATGTCAAGGATAAAAATAGACTGCTTGCTTTATTTTAAAACCATGAGTAGACAACGCTTCATGAACGTACTTAGTAAACTAACGCCAATATTCTGGACAAATTGTTCAAAGTTTGAATTGACATTTTTTGGGGATCAGAGAACTGCCTCAGAAGAAAATGTTCATAAATGATAAAAGAAAATCAAAAGTATTTATAGCTCAATAAAAAATGCAAGGTACAGGTAACAAAAATAAAATATCCCAAAATATAAACAGGTGTCATGTTTACACTGCTTGTTTATGGTAAAAACCTTCTGTTTGTCATGTTTGTTATTGTCTTCTTTTTTTTAAATGAAGTAACAAAGACCAATATAACGCTGTTCAATGTTGTTTGTAAACAAATTGTTTTTTTAGGGGGGGGGGAGGAGGGAGGGACCAAAGGTCTGAGCTAAATAAAAGTGAAGTTGACAAAGAAAGAATGAAAAGTGTTGATGTTCTGTTCAAACTGCGACAGATTAAAACCCTTGTGTTCTGGCTCAGCACTCTCCTAATTCCATCATCATACTCTCTTAATTATGATAACTCAAAATACTCCCTTTCTGAACTCAAAATACTTCCTTTATGATAACTCACAATACTCACTTTACGATTTACGCAACATACTCCCTTTGTAAGAACTCAGCTTACACACTTATGATTTACTTATTATACTTCCAAATGATAACTCAAAATGCTCCCTTCATGACTAAACAAATTGCCTTTATGATAATTCAAAAATACTCCTGTTATATGAAAAACTCAACATCAAAATGCTTGGACTTTGATAAAACTGGTACATGTACAATTGATTTCTTCTGGAAGACTTTGGGTGCTTTGTGTTTTCATCAAAAGCAGTGCAGTGAGGAATGGGATGCAAAAGTACATGTAGGCCTACATGTACATCAAAACGGAAGTATTTGCCCAAAACAATTGAAGAGTCACTCAATAAAGCAAGGAAAAAAATTACTGTGTAATAATAACAAATACCCTTCACCATTAAAACTTGTGCTTTTCTCAGAAAATCATCACAGATTGTACATTTCTTTAACATAAATTCATTTTCAAAATTTCAGCTGTTTGGTCCCCTAACACAAAGCCCCTTAACATAGAGAAAAGGCAAGTTTGGAAGCTGAATAGCTGCCTACACAACCCTGAAGCCCTGACAATAAATCATTCCTGCATTTGACCGAAGTTCCTTTTCTGTTCCAACAACACCCAAAAAGCATCGGTGGTGAATTTCAGGAGAAAGTTGTTTGCGCAGTTTGACAGACAACATGACCATGTTCCCAGACCCAGACTTCCTCTCTGTTTCGGATGGTCTACTCTGATAATGTTCCTTGGGCTTCCTGAAATTGCTAGAAGTATGTAGCGCAGAGAGTTAAAAAAAAAGGGATGTATGCTCTTTTGGTATGTGCTGGGTGGATGTACAGTCGCTAACATAAAGGTAGTTCTCTAGCTGAGGGGATATTGGATACGACTTGGGACAAAGTTCAGAGACTTCTAAAGAGGTTGATAAATGCTGAGGTTGAGAAAGTCGTTCAAAGTTCAAAGTGTTCACTTCAAAACAGTCTATCTGTCTTGACTTCAAGGTAAAAATCGTATTCATTCACCACAGAATCCCAACATTTGACAACATAATGCATCAGCAAAGAGACAGCTTACCTTCCCCCCTCCCCAATTGATGTCTGTGCTCCCGCATACTTTTACATTTAGGAAGTAACCATTAAATCCATACCCAATACATTTTTTGTTACAGTGAAATAATTGTTTTAAAGGACCTTTCAAAGTTCCTTGACTTCTCTTTTGAAAAATAGAATAGAAGTGTTGTTTTGCCTCAAGTCTTGAAGTCCATTATGGAATGAAAAGGGTTAAATCCATGTTTTTAGCAATAAGAAAGACCTTCAAAATGAGATTGCTCTCAAATCAGAGTTGTAGGCAGACAGCCCTTCCAAGGAGTCACCTATCTAAGATAGACAGTACTCTAAGAGCAGTCATCCATCTTACACAAAAGTATCCGGCAGTCTTAGGCAGTCATCCATCTTAGGCAAACAACTATGAAAGCAACCTGTGTTTGGTAGCTCATTGTCTTAGGCAGCCAACAGTTTTATGAAGCCAGCCATCTTAGCCAGCCAACTTGAGCCAGTCAGCTGTCTTAGATACCTGGCCATTTTGACAGTCAGCCTTCTCAGGCAGCCTACTGTCTCAGTTAGCCATATTTAGTAGCCAGCCAAAGGTAACTTGCTATCTGAAACAGCAAGCTCTCTTACATGTAGGTGCCCAGCCATTTCAGCTACAGGCAGCCTGCTGTCTCAGTTAGCCTTCTTCACTAGCTAGCCATCAGGGAGTCTTCCACGGCCGTATAAGATAGCCCGACATACAACATGTACCGGACAACTAGCAGATTTAGGCAGCCAGTGTATCTGAGGCATAAAATATCAATAATACGCATGCAGCTAAACTTCAAGCACAGGGCTTAACTCTGATATAGAATTTAAAGATTTATAACATTAACACTTACAAAAACCCAAGATAGTCAACTGCAGATCTACTTTCTGTAACTTCAAACCAAAGATCCTTGCTTTAGTAGGCCAATGCTTCAAATCTAAATCTTGCACAACAGTACACAAGTTACAGTTGTATCTTCAAAAGATGTGGAACTGAACTAAGGAGCAACTTTAATATATACGGCGATGATCACAGCTGTATTCAAAGAACTACTTTAGTCAAACATACCAGAATGTACATGTTATGCATTCATCAGACATTCACTATGTAAGTGATTTAAATGAGGTGAAGTCATGTAAGGAATATGAATCAATCTGTTATCTGACATCAAAGATTTGACAGTTATCTTGCTCGCGATGATCTCATGGATACAGTGTATCCAATGTTGATGGGTCCATATCACATCAGGTGGTCCTTTCAATACATGATGTAGTTAATGTCAATTGTGTACAGTGAATTCTAAGAATGTGGTAAGTATGCTGATACTTGCATAATAATTTATAAACCAAATAAACCAAATAAACCCATGGGTGTCTCTTGCCTCAAGTGCCATGATGTACTTACATTAGTAGTGACTCTTTTAAACAGAAGTTGGGAGTTGTTTCGCAAAGATTAAAAGTGCCCGTTGCTATGATCAAAAGAGGAAAGTAAAATTGTTTTGTCTACTATTACATGTGCTCTACTCATACGCCAATGTGAGTGCACTGTAAACTCAGTACTAAACCAAGTCCTGGGGGAGAAAACAAATCCACAGGCATATTGGGTGGGTGGGATTGAAACTCACCATCTTCGCAGTGGTGAAGACTTTATCCCCTTTTTTTTTTCTTTCTTTCTTTTTCTTTTTTCTTTTTTTCTTCCCTCCCCCCGAATTTTTTTTTGTGGGGGCCTATTTAGTGTATTAAACTATTCATTTGTGTAATTTTTTGTGCATTTTTTTTTTTTGGGGGGGGGCAGCCAAGGTTCTGAGCAGGGGGCCCCAGCTCCTCTGCCCCCACCTCCCTTTTGCAGTGGATCTTTGCCTTTCTACAGCAGATGTCTTACCATTGGACAGCTGAGCTTTCCTGGTAGGTTGCAGCAGTCCGAATCCTATATTTTAGCAGTGGGTACCTCAACGATTTCAGGGATATCGAATATTGTTTGCCTTTTACCCATACAGTACATGTATCCTGTCTTAACTACATTTTGTATGTTAAAGTTGTGCCTACACATTGTACCTTTACTCTGGTACTTTCTGAAAAATTGGTCAGCCCTATTTAACACCACAGCCACAATGGGTATACAAACAAAGTGTGTACATGTAGTATCTAAATGCAATTGTGCTTTCAACAAATTAAATTACACTTAATATTACACTGAGTGTAGTTATCATACAAGTGTACAAAATGAACAGTCAATGCAGCTGGTGTGAAGGGCAGGTGTCTATTATCAATGACAAACCATCAAGTTATCAGATGGATTCAAAGTCAGAGGCTAGTATTAACAACAAGATCATAACAAGAGCATAGGATCCGGATTCCTTCACGTCTTGGCTTACTCCCTCTGTGTCATTGTTTCACTCATCTCCATGTGTATCCTTGTTTGTTTCACTCATCTCCATGTGTGTCATTGTTTCATTTCCCTGGGCAATCTTTAGTCAGAGCAGCCACAGATAGGTGACTGTGAAGGATCAAGAGTTGAGTCACGTGTGATTGTACATATAATGTGATGTTTTGACTTGTCAGAGGTGAGACTGCATTTCTTAGACACTGAATTAAAGGGAACGGTAAATATGCCCACGTTTTTTTTTAATTCTCGAAATTAATGAATTTACATGAAGTTGGACCAATGGAAATGATTCACAATACAGTGCTCCATGTGCAGTTTACCCGCAGAGGCCATTCCCCCCCCCCCCCCCCCCCCCGTAAGTGGCCGACTACAAATGATATTGCTTGGAACTTGGCACTCACAGTCAGTTTATGACCTCTAAGTGGTTGACATGAATGTGCAATACACACAGAAAAAATACAACCTTGCCGCTTTGCAAACAACAAAAGAACTAATAATTAGGGTCATGTGGCGGCGCTGCAAAACAACTAAAAACTTAGGAAACTCTCCTTGGCCAACTGTAGTGGGTGCACTATATTGTGAATCCCCCGTAAAAAATATCAAAACGAAGCCTGTACCAATAATTAGCATTGCTCTCTTAATACAATACACATACATTGTAAATAGTGCCTGCTGGTTTGTTCAGTTGCATCCAAACATGTGCAAAGTACAAATATAGAGCACTAATTGTTATTTTGCAGAATGTACATTCTTCGTTATATATATATTTGTATTGTGTTTCATAACCATGTATTGATTAGTTTGGAGTCACCAATCATTGCATGAATGTATGAATGGATATAAAACAAACAAACAAACAAACAAACCAACACCCGAACAAACATTGTTTGTTTCACTGGCAAATTCAGCTGCAGAACATGTAAAAAATAAAAAGTTGAAAGGAAACCAGATCCTTTCAAAGTATGGATCAGTGAAAATTCTTGAGGAGTAATAAAAGTGGCAAGCTTACTGGTCTGACTGGTCAGTGACAAGGTTAAGTGCAAGCCCTGTTTGTGACCTTTAAAAACAAAAGGCATGTGGAAAGTCTGATCAGCTGAAACTGGAACAGAATTTCACTGAAGATTCCATGACCATTAACGCTAGTCTCTGTTGATTTGTCTTGGCCTGAACCTTCAAATGTTTCCGGTCCCACAGACTGTCTGATGTCTATTGGCATTGAGCTTTTTTTTTTCTCATTGAGTGGCCTTGCCTCATCCTTCTTTGCTTTCCAAGAAGGAAATCTGATTTACCATTACATGTACATGTAGCTATTAAAAAGTGTTTGGTACAAATATGAGAGTCGCCAGTCGACTGGTGACATATTACTAATGACTGCAGTCATTAGTAATATCCTCCCATATTACTAATGACTGCAGTCATTAGTAATATCAATTTAAGCTACATACTGTTTCTCTTTGAGCCTTGAAAAGTATTACACTACAGTAAATAATGTATTCACTGTTTTCATTCAAATAAAAATGAAATCAATTTATTGAGAATATTAAACCTTCATGTTGACAGATAACATGGTGCTGTACTCACATATCTTTCAGAATGCCTTTAATAAATGACATTCTTCCGGGGGCAAAGATCAAAATTAATCATCACACCAAAACCTTGAATGGCTGGCACATTACTGTAGTATAACAGTAATGAAACGCAAGCTGAGCATTACCAAAAGGATTTGTGGTAAATATAAACATGATCGTTGTTAACAAGAACTGCCAATAAAAAGGATCCTCCCAGAAAAAAATAGTTGTTTGTTCAGAGGTAACCATATTTACTGAAACCAGCAACAAGTCCCTGACACAAGAAAGATTTAAAGTACAACTTCAGGCCTTGAACTTCGCTCTTGCAGGGGCACTGCAATTTTCCTCTGGTAAGGGGCACTCTATGAGCAGTATTTGTATTGGAAGTTTGCAAAGGGCACCACAGCAAAAGCACAGGGCACCACGGCAATTGCTGTGGGTGCCGTGGGTTATTTCGAGGCCTGCAACTTTTTAGACGAGACAAAACTTTTTCAAAAGGTGTACACCTTGAGCTGGGGAATTCCATTTACCGTAATTTTCGGATTATAAACCGCCCGGCGTATAAACCGCAATGCTCCAAAATATGGAAAAAAATATTTAGTGTCAGCGTATAAACCGCGCGGCGTATAAACCGCGGCCAAAATGTTACAAAAAACTAACCTCAAAACACGGAAGTGAAGTTCGCAAAACTGCGTTTTGGGTGATTTTTTATCTCATACTACTATCAGTCCTGAATTATACTTTTTCCATCAACACACGTTTTCAAGAATTCGTGATTTGATGATCGGTTGTTTTGACCCTGTTTTGAACTTCGTTGGCAACAAAATCTTCGTGAATCAACGATCGGTCGACAACGCACACCGAGAAATAGTTGAACTTTGCCCTGCATCGCATCGCCCTCTGTTGACAAAATCTGTTCACGTTTGATTAGACTTCGACTGGGCCCCGAGCCTCGAAGTGTGGCGTCAGATGTTCAGGCTATGTGTTGTACAATGTGCAGCAGGCGCTATCTACTCGAGCCGTCAGAAGTCTAGCCAAGATCTTATGAATGGAACTATCAACGGCCAATCATCAACGGCCAATCACAGCATGTGTATGTGTACACACACACACACACACACACAACCTTACGGATCCGGTTTGTGGGGTACTGCTACTGTTGTTCTATTGTTCCCTTTTCTAAAGAATTCCCTTGTGGGGCCCTATTGTTCCTATTGAAATTGCCTTGTGGGGTCCATTGTTCCATTGTTAAAAGTACCCCGTAAGTTGGCATGTGTAAGGGCACACAGAGGGGCCGTGCGTGTTTGCGGTCCTCTTTGTGGCGATGTAGCCTGAATGTCTGACGTCGGCATATGGAGATCGCTGGGATAAATAGACAGGGGACCAGTGTAGTCTAACTCGAGTTTCGCTTATTGTTCATTTTCTTCCTCCATGATCTGAGGGGGACTGAACTCTAACAATAGGGCGGTTGATAAACGTTTTATAAAGGCATAACGGAATACAAATGAGGTGGGATTTTCAACAGGCATTTTGTCATCACACAGGCATGTTTTGCAGGATTTTATTTCGTTTAAGAACATTGTTTTTATTTAGAATATTTTACAAACGATCTTTCTTAAAAAATGCTGTTTTTTCTCTTCAATATTTATACGTCGGCGTATAAGCCGCCCGGCGCATAAACCGCAAGAGTACAAAAAAATGTCAAAATCAACGTATAAACCGCGGTTTATAATCCGAAAATTACGGTACTACACGTCTAAACTTCGGAAGTGGGCTTATCTTCAACATGGCACTCGTCCAACACTTGACGCAATAATGCACATTGGTAAACTTATCCATCTTGACAACACTGTGAGTCAAAAACTGGGTAATGTTGTGAGGTACATGTACACGGCCTGTCTCTACCACCCCCAGCCATGAGTCATCTCCTATGGGTGTTACCCCTCCCAGGTAATTGTTCCTGAAGCGAAGGACAGGTTTACCCCCTACTACACCCTCATCCTATAATACATGTTTGTATAATACATTAATATCTAGTGTCCCCTCAATAATAGGTAGTTCCTGACATTCTTACCAATACCTCTGACTGTGCACCTAGTACAATGTAGTACAGTCAGGGCTCAAATTTTGGGGTAAAATCCACTAGACTGCGGGGCTTGTAGCTCAAAACTTTTACTGGACCCGAAAATGTTTTACAAGACCGGAATCAAAATAAGCAGAACACTATTATACACAGATTCACATTTGAGCTGTTTTTGGAACACTAGATGCATTAAGAGAAGATTATTTCTTATAGGAAATACTTCAATACTCATCAGAATTGAAAGATATGTATTTATCAGTTTAAATTAAAAATACAGTGAGGCGTCATTATTCAAAAACACGAGACCACCGGACTTGTACGGTCATAAAGTTACTGGCCCAATGCTACTGGCCTCATTGTCATGATTGTAGAGTAAATGTACAGTACACAACATTGGAAATCAAGGAAGCCATGTGGTATTAGAGTTTAAAGTTAAAAATGATATTTTAGTATAGTTATAAAAAGTGTGGCAATATGATGATATGAGTTATTGTAGATTCTGGTATTCTTTGGGTCAAAGATTAGACACTAGTAACACAGGTAGTCTTATTTGTTGACTGATATATGTCATAAACGTGTCAACATCTACACTAGATAAACACAAGTGACAGCTCAGTGTGATCCCAATGGCCTTATTTATCAAGCTTGGACTGTTTGCAAAACCACTCACAAGAACATTACATTATGACATTTTGGCTGCTAACCTGTTTTCAGCTAAGTACATATGTAAGTAATAATTTTGGTGCTAAGTTAAATAAGTAGCAATGACAAATTTGAGTCTTGGCCTACTGTAGTACAATGTACTGTACGTTAGACCTCAAAGCAGGGCCCAATTTCATAGAGCTGTTTAAGCAGAAAATATTGCTTAACAATTGTCTGCTAAGCAGAAATGAGCAGGATACCAGTCACAAATTGTACATGTGACCTGGTGCAATGTAGCTTGGTTGGTAACCTTATTCTGGTAAGCCTAATGTTGTTGTGCTGAGCTACTTTTTGTGCTTAAAAAGCAGCTCTATAAAATTGGGCCCTGGTCTTTATGCATCCCCACATGATTGGGTCTTTGCTTAACAGCTTTTTTGACTGTCAAAATGAAAGCCAAAAGGTTGAGTTACAACAACGCATCTGGATGTTAAGCTTTAAAGAGCTGAGGCATGTACACACAATACTGAAGGTCACAGGAGTATAATGCTTAATTTACAGTGGAAGTATGGCCTCTGATTTAACACTCCCATGAGTAATGTGGAAACTGCTGAGGCATTGTCCACAAATTAAATGGAACATTGAACCTGGGTTTAAAAGTGAAACAAGCTCCTACAATGTACTCACCAGTCTTTGGATATCCCTCCTTGCATCTTTCTTAAGCTGCTCCATCTCACGCTGGTGTTCTCCCCACTGCTTCCTTAGGTCAATCGCCCTCTGTCGATCTCCCGCTACTGCCTCGTTCAACTCTTCCTCGACTCTTTTCTTGCCTCTCCTTAGCTCATCGATCTCTGCGAGAAGCTTTCCTTTGTCCATCTCAAATGTCCTCTTCACCTCCTCCTTAGCTTCAACCCATACTTGTTGCTTGACCTTGAGGTAGTGGATCTCCCTCTCACGCTGGGAGTCGCTCTGGGTGCGAGCAAGTAGCTCCTGTTTCTGCTTGAGTAGGCGATTAATCGCTTGATCGTGCTGTTTAGTGAGTGACTCCCGGAGAGCAGCGAGCTCCCTCTGTTTCTCATGATTGAGTTTTGCTCTCAGCTCACTGAGAGACGAGGATGCCTTCTGCTGCTCCTGATCCCGAGTGTTTTTTACCTCGGTTTGTTTCTCGCGACGAAGCTCCTTGACCTGACCCCGTTCTAACTCGAGCTCTTTCTTGAGCTGACTTGTGTGAGCTCGCAGCTCATCTACCACTGTGCGGAGGTTAGCATTCTGGGCCTCAGGTGAGGCACCAGGAACATACATTTGCCTCCCCCCTCGGGGGTTGGCCTTAGGTAACTTAGACATTGTAAATGTCTTAAATCAATAGTGATAAGATGACACTATTGCGGTAGAAGTGAAATGTGAAATTGCAAATTCCAAAGTTATGTTTAAAGTAGAATCTTGTTCATGTTGCATAGTTTTGTTCCTGCACCATTTTTGCATAGATGTTTTCTCCCTTCATTCTGCAAAAGAAATTCATAAAAACTTACTTAATTTTTAGTTTTTGATGATGAGTTTTCATATTGAAGACTGGGGATTTGAATTTTTTGTGATGCAGCACTTCAATGAAGTGTTAATTCGATTTTATTTTGTTTCTCGATAAAAAGGTTCACTTTGATACTTGGGATGATTGTAGCCCTCCTTTCAGATTGTCCCAAACAGGGTGTAATGCCATCTCAAAATACCTCACCGAGGGTGACGAACGAACACAATTTAATGACTGTTTCTTCATCATGTGACACTAGTCACTACATTAGCTAAGCAAGCTGCATGAAACCCAGCTGCATTTGTGGTAAACGCCTCCGTGTGTGAATCAACCATTAAACTGTGTTTGCACCGCCCCCTCAGTCAAGTATTTTGATTTGGCATTGCATTGTGAGTCCATTCCAAAATGAGTGTGGTCAGGTGTGCATGTGGATGTGGCTAAAGGCATTGAGTTGACACACTGGTGAGGCTAACTATCCTACTATTTTTGTAAGTAATAAAACTCAAAACCCAACTTCAATTCAATGTGTAACTTTCTTTCCAGATTTTACCAATGAACCATGTCAGATTGCCACCAAGAACAGAACCAGATGTTACTTGTGTGCCCTTTTGGATTTGGAATGAAAGAAATTGTACTTTGTCAGTTGAGGAACTACAGCTACAGGGTACTGAGTAAACTTGGACACGTTACAAATTCCTACCTCCACGCCATGGGCAAATTGACGTTTTCGTCAGCATAAATCAACTCGTGTTTTATTAAATGTTTATTGATAAATGTTACGTTTTCATACAACTGCAGTAAGGTACCAACATCATGAGTGACAAAATATACAAAATGGATGTTTTTCATGCAATAATTCCATTTAAAAAGAGAAATAATCAAGTCTACTGTGAAAATACTCACCGATGTATGACCGTTGCTGGTGACGCTTTCCTTCACTTTGTTGTGTGTGTGATCTATACTTGTTTTTTCAGCTTTTGTCCATGTGAGAAAAAATGCATGCGCATAACACAACAACAGGTGGCGCTGTTTCGTTTGTTCCTGTTTTTATTATTCAACTTGCAGCTGACATAAACAGTTCCCAATAAATAAATGTATGAAATGTACATGTATATGTTATTATTGACATTGGGCCATAAGAAAGATACACAGATAATCTTTCCAGAGTGTCCCCACCCCCCAATGAGCAATTATAATATAAAAGAAGCGAATATTAGATTGATTTTCTAATGGAGCATTTTATCAAGGTCAAACTTTGTGCTTGCAAGACATTATTGTCAAACAAAACCAACTTGTAAATTTTGTGGTAATTGCGATTAAATAGTGTCATTGAATTTTAACTTAATAAATTGAGGATAATAAGGCTGGTTACAAGTATTGAAACTTCACACACAAGAGCAAACTGAGCCAGGTGGTAAAAGTCAAATAACTTTAAGGTGGGCTCTTTTTATTGTTAAATTTACATTTTACTATAACACATTTTTAACTTGATCGATGGTTAATTTTCTTTTTACATATCTACACTTAAATTGAATAACCAATGGTGAAAAGATCTTCTTAACCCCAACACCTTTTCAATTTAATACCATATCAAATTAAAAGTAACAATATCTTAGCCACAGTAAGTTACCAACAAAGAGGTCGTCGAAAGATCAAACATCATCCAAGAACAACCTCTACCTCTACCCCTTCCTTCGAGTAGTACTATGGGAGATTTCATATCCTGCTACGTTCCTTTACTCTCCTCTGCATTTTATACATTTTCATGAATAATTTAATCTTTCGGTCCACCCCTTGCCCCTAATGTAATGCTTACACTTCTTAGTATGTTTCATATTACAGACAGTTCCCAACACGGTAAATCCCAACTTTTGCATATAAATTCGTAATAAAAATTGCCTGCAAGAAAAACAACACAGCCCCCCCCCCCTCCAAAAAAGAAAAGAAAAGAGGGAACAAAATATTTAAAAAAAATACAAAAAAGGAAAAAAAAAAAAAACAAACACTGAAAAAACTTAAAACAGAACATAGTTTTGGTGCTCCTTTAAAAAATAACTAGATACATTTTACATTAAGAGGATGCACTATCAGTTTATGTGTGACACACTGGAAGAAATTAAAGGAGCAGGTAAAAGTAATTTAATAAAAACTAGTTTTTATATAGCGCTTTATCTAGGGGCAGCTCAAAGTGCTTATCATCAATTATTTCCAGACAGGTTTTTTGAAGTTTTTTAATTATGAGACCCATTTACGTACCACGATGTAAGTATTAACCCTTTCGTTACCGAATTGTTTGGACATAAACAACCGCTGGTGACCGCATTGTTTGACCACTCAAGCGTGAAGCACACATTCTTACACAACAGAAAGCTTTCGTTCAAAGGCCATTTTTACAAACTCCATTATCTCCTTGAAGATATTGTTTTACAGCAAAGTAAGTAATAAAAAAGTTCTTCCTTATTGAATTTCCTTTCATATAATCTAAATCTCATTGAGATTGGTCCAATAAATGTCAAAGTTCTTGGTCTTTCTTTCCTCAGTGCAATCTGTAATCTCAAACACTTTTTTGTACACAACCATATAGCGCTCCGTAGGTGTTTGGCATTTCGGATCTTCCTATTCAGATTTGAAGAGATTGCATAATAGCAACCTTATTTTATTTTACCACCATTGGAAAGATCCGATCTCTCTCTTTCCAATGATGGTAAGCTTGGGTATGGAGGGTGAACATGGACAAAACTACAACTTTATTACAAATGGCCTTTGTGCTCAAGCTTGAGTGCTTTTTTGTGTGCAAGCTTGGTCGACTAAAGTCGCCTATGGTAAGGAAGAGGGGGTATGAGTGCAGTCGACTAAAGTCGCCTATGGTAAGGAAAGGGTTAACGAGGTGCTTTGATGCAAACAGCAACCACTGCCAGAAACACAGGGGAAACCCAAAGGCTGACATTTTCATAAAGCTAAATAAACCTTTGGTGCATTCCTTAGGTAGAGGTGATCACCCAAAATGGTCACATTAAAAACATCTTGGTGTTTTTTTTTGAAGAAATTACACATAATCCATAAGTATTAATTGATGTATGTTCAATTTTACAAAACTTTAACAAAGATTCTTGTGACTTGACAGCTTCAACCATAAAACACAAGCCACTAAATATTCCTTGCATTGTTTGCACCCATTGAAGACACTGACAAATGATGGCAATGTATAGAATAGGTTGGTGTGACAGGTGTCGGGTAAATATTTCTTAGTGTTAAATTGGTCGATAGTTGGCATCAAGAGACAGGGATATATTTTTTAAGTTGAAAAAGAAAAACAAAGTGACAGCCTTGGTTTATGGTAAATTCACCCTTCTTGTAGAGCGAAACTGTCTAGATTCATCCTTCATTCTTCCAATTCCACTTACACCCACTTAATATTTGTAATTTCTTATGCTGCTATAGTAACACTACATGTAAACATTAAAATAACAGTCCTCTTTTAAAATAAATTGCTTTGATAGGTGCTCTTAAACCAAATATCAAAGCATTGATTTGGGCCAAAGGAGTCCGTGGCATCAGCAATCAAATTGCTGTACATGTAGATAAATAATCACACTAACAAACTTGACCCTCACAGTTAGGCATTCACTACTGGGTGATGGGAAGAAATTAGAGTCAAGTGTCTTGACCAAAGATACATTGCCACGACCAGGATTCAAACCCAAGATCTCATGAACAGGGCCCAATTTCATGGCTCTGCTTACCACCGAATTCTGCACTTGCTTTCACCATTCTCCGTTTACTGAGCAAGCGTAGAATTTCTGCGCAAGCTGTGTAAGCGAAGAATGCCTAGTAACGTGGAGTACGCACGTGCACAAGCACAAATTCTCTGCTAACCCGTGAAATACGCTTGACGTTAGCAAAGAATTCTCTGCTTCCGTAAGCACCAATTCTTTGCATACGGTAAGCAGAGCCATGAAATTGGGCCCCGGCCGCCACAACTTTTGTCAAGTAAAATAGACTGCTACTCTCACTTAATGACCATCGAAAGAAATTGAAAACAGGCGTTTGGTAAACCTGGGTTTTGATTGGTCAACAAAACCATAACTGCTACTTACACTGTTTCTATTCCATGAACAAGAGAGTAATGCCAGAGAGAAGCAAATGCCAACTGTACTCCATACTGGAAGAGGGATCGCTTCAGTCACAACACGTTACTTTCTCTTCAGTTGGACGGCAAACTTGTTCAGACGAAGACAAAATAAATGGCAGAAGAGCAGATTTTTGGGAAGACCTGTGTTTGGTTCATCCACTTTTATCCGAGAGAATTTTACTTGACTCCAACTGGTAATGCAATATCATAGGGGCTGCCTGCATTAGAAACGAAAAAATAAAAATTTGTATTATAATACAGCAATACACCTGTACCATGGTTCAATTTGGCTTATGTCTTACTCACAAACAAACCAATGAACAATTAAAGAGGCTAGAAGAAAAATAGTGTTGCTCCTTTTTTGTTGTAGAATGATAATCAGCAAATCATTGATGATGCTTTAAGGGTACAAAAAAAAAAAAAAAACTAATTTCAAAATAAGTATTCAACTGCTCACCGACCTCCTTAAGAGAGCAGGCCATTAATTCTACTGGGTATAAGACTATTATACATAATCATATGCTCTCTCAGGTTTTTTTGTTTTGAATTTGACTCATATCTTATACAAATACTGGATGCATATGAGGACATTGTCCCAGAATGTCATCTCGAGGTGAAACCTGGACTATTCCATTTTACCTTGTCCGCCGTGACACGACATTTGGACAAACAGTGAAGGAATAATTATTTTGGAAACGACGCTGCGAAGCGTCCTGTGAAGAGTACAAACAATAGACACAATAGACTGCAGTCACATGACCCATAGTAGGTATAAAATGTAAAGAGGCCCAGCAAGCAACACGCAGCGTGAGTGGAAACGCATGGCTGCTTCCGAGCGCTTCTGCCGTAAGGTGGGAAGCAGCCATGCTTTTTCCACGCTCACTGTGCATTGCTAGCTTGGTTTGTTTACATTGTCTACCCACTATGAGTCATGTGACTCCGGTCGCCGATTGTGTCCATTGCTAATCGCAACTGGTGGCTGTGAAAATTCATTCTCAAAGTAATTTCCAGAGCATTTTTTGTTTCTCTGGAATAAAAACTATTCATCAAAAGCATATGTACCTTTCCTTGCCAGTGTGCAAGCCAGACATACTTCATAGGTTCATCCTCATAAAGAATATGGTCCCCACAGTAAAGGTTAATCTGTAAACAAGAAGAAAAAATCAACAAACAAACAAACTTGAATGGCTAAGGTAACGATGAGGATGATGTCGTGTGCTACTCAGTTGGCTCCTCTGCGTGATTGAAGGACTGCGATGCTTCAATTTAGCCTGTTGTTAAGGAACCTCATGCTTTGCAGCAGTGATAGGAAAGCAGGGCCAATATCTAGAAAGACATTATCTGCTTCTTGGGGTTGGGAGGTTTCGGCCAGGATCCGGCGCAGGATTTGGCAAGTGGTTTGGCTCATCAGTTTCCCAGGCAGGCTGGGTACTCCTGGGAGGTGTGCAACAGGAACGCTGATTTCGTCAGACTAATGTCTGTGTCTCACAATTTATTCTTAAGATTTCATGGGCTCCTTTCAGGGGGGTTGTGAGAGAGGCATTTTAGGGTCTCACCTCTATTCTCTCTGGGACTGCTAGCTTCTTGATGAGCAGCTTCTGTATGTGTGAGACACAAGTCCTTACAGAGCAACGGATGTACCTCTTCTGCAAGGAGCCGTGGGGTTCGCTCTCAGTCAGCATTTGACACCTACAATCCATACACAATAAAGAAAACAAATTCAAACTATGGCCCACAATAGGATGTTTCATTCAATTTGTTGACAATTAAACGTACGAGAAAAGTTGTGTTTGGTAGACAATAATGCCCTGCAGCTAGTCCGTTTCTAGGCAATTGATGTAGGTGGTCCAAAAACAATAGGCTTCTGGGGAATCCCAAGACCAATCCACAGACTAAGTTTGGAGTTTATGTGCCAAGTCCTTCTCAAGTTTATCACTTGGACAACATTTCTTTTGTCTTAGCCATAGCCATAATGACCTTGAAATTTTACCTTGGGGGTCCAAAAGCTATTACAGGCTTCTGCAGGAACCCAAGACCAATCCAAGTTTGGAGATGATATGACAAGTCCTTCTTGAGTTATTATTCAAACAATGATTGCGCACACACAAACAAGTGTGTAACAGCCTGCAATCGTGGACCTCCAATTGTCCCTTTTTTTTAAAGCTCCCATTGGTTTTGTACACGATTTCCAATCGTGGACCTTTCCCGAACCGTGGACCTATTGTCCTCTTTTGTTATAGGTCCCCGGTTTGAATGTGGTTACCTACTCACACCCACACACCCACGTGTGTAAACACCGACAATCGTGGACCCTCCTTTGTTCCAAGCCTTTGTGATAGCAGCCTTGGACCACAATGTTTTTCTTTGTGATAGCAACTGTGGACCTATTGTCCCTTTTGTTATAGGTCCCCGGTTTGAATGTCTTTACCTACCCACACCCACACAAATGAGAATCCCACAAATAGAGGACTTCTCTTTGATTTCCTATAGTTTGGACTTTTTTAGTATTTGCACGAAACAAATTCTGAATAGACACCTACCTATGTTTTTCGAGACACAATGAAACCTGTTCATCGTTGCGGTAGAAGTGACTGCCCGAAGGATCCAACTTGCCACTGAAAGACTTCAGTTGCACTTTGCTCTGTACTTTGTCTAGTCCTCTCGCTCTGTAGAACTCTCGTTTCCTTCTTTCTTCACCTTTGAGGGAAATTGAAATCAGAGGATTAGTGTGCTGAGGAATGAGATGGTAATAACGTGTGAGATCTGATGACTAGATTTGTTTTTGCTTTACCCTTAACCAGGAGTTAAGCATGCTGAAGGCATAACAGATGGGGAGATATTGGGATAGCAGATACAGATTATTTTCTATCAGCTCCTGGCGTCTTTCTTTTTTTTCCACCTTGGAAAGAGAAAAGTTAAGGGTTGAGTGTGCTAAAGGGCAAAGAGACAACATAGAACTTAGATTTACGATAAGAATTTCATTTTAAAATGTTGCATTACCATTATCAAATTTAATGCATCCTTATTCAGGGCATATTGCCCACCCTATTTGTAAAATGGAAAGTTCCAGACAGCATCACAGAATGAATTGTGCAATCTCAATCCCCCCCCCCAGGTGGTGAGATGATACTCATCATATTCCAAATCTTGCCTGGCGTTGGATGAACAAAATCCATCTGATACCATGGTTTATGACTTTGTACACATTTTAGTTGTACTAAGACAAGGGCCCAATTTCATAGCGCTGCTTAATGGTAAGGAAATTTTCGTGCTTACTATAGTGGAAAGATTTGCTTAAGCGTAAGCGTATTTCACAGGTTAGCAAGAAAGTTAGACAGCCATCTTGCGCGTCCACTGCGGATTTGCATTGCTACGTCATTCATTTTCATACAGTAAACACTGGAAGGTTAGCATGCCTTTTCGTGTCTTTACAGTTAGCTGCGCTATTAACTGGGAATCGCACAGTAAGCACAAAACCGGCCATTAAGCAGCTCTATGAAATTGGGCCCAGATTTTCACAGGCCTAAAAGATTTGGAGTAGTTAGGGTTAATTGATGAGAGTTACCTTCAAAGAGATTGGGTACCAGTCTGTAGACTACATCTTGCATTGTCCTGTCTGGTCTGAGATTAATCAAGGGCTGTGTCTCGTGAATCTTGATATTACACATTGGACATTGTTTGGACATCTGCAGGTACTTGACGATACAACTCTTACAAACTAACAAACAAAATAAATAAGAGTATGTTCTTAATATCAACACGTTTTTTTGAAGCCAATTAGGCCCCTTGAAGTGCCTTACAATATTATCACCCTGTTCATCAGGCCCTAAACATTCCTCAAACCATCTCAGCTCCTTAGGAGTATGCAGCACCAGCAGCCAAATGGGTGTACAGGCTGCTTATCATTCACATCAACAATCTCCACCCTCACAGGTACCCATTTTTACTTCTGGGTGATGATCAGAAATTATAGCCAAGTGTCTTGCTCAATTAAAAAAAAAGTTTCACAACTCGGATTTGAATCTACACTCCATTGACACAGCCACCAGCACCTAATTTCATGGTTTTGTTTACTGTAAGCTCACTTATGGTAAGCAGACAAATCTTAACGATTATTATTTTTTTGCCCGCAGGCAGGACATCCTACGGCGACTCCAATATTCTCTGTTGTGGTCGCCGCACCTGCACCATACCTGATTAAACATTATTGCTTACATACAAATGGGTATTTAACTTTTTAAAAAGTATGCTTCAATGACACACTTGGCACATATTATTTGGTGCTAACCCATAAGCAGCGAATAGTGACTATTAGTGCAGAATTCTGCCGTAAGCAGAGCCATGAAATCGGGCCTAGAATTTGACTTTGATGCACTAGACTGCCCACCACGATATCAACAAGCAATATCACCTGTACATACAAACAAACCCAGTGATTGCAACCCCGTCCCAATCCTGTTGTGCTTCAAGTTCTTATGCATTCTTCAGGGTGTGAAAGCACACACAAATGCATCTTGAAAACCTAGTTCAGGAAGTTCCTCTTGGCTGAGAGGTCAACCTTGAAAGGGGGTGTTCCAACTTCTAGAGGATTCACAGACTCTCTCCTTTACCACAAATTAAACACTAGAAGTTTGAACACACTAGGGTTGTGACATTCTACCCTTGGCGGCCAGTTCAAGTCTTTCGAGTAAGCTTAAAAGCAAAGGAAGATGTAAAAACAAGTTTCTTAAAATCAGGAAAAACTTTGACAGGTCACATGCATGATGCATTAATTTATAAACAATAGCTTTTCAATCATGTTTTTTTTATCAAGCAGGGGAAGTAGTACTGTGGGGACATCATGCCACAAAAAACTTAGATGTAAATCCTTGTAAACTCACACGTGTGAAGACATTCTGTAATTGTGGTGGCATCGATGAAGTACCCAGCACACAAGATGCAAACAATGTTTTGATTCAGATCCTTTATCTTCAACTTCAGCGGTGGCTGTAAATAAAAACAAGTCAGGATGAGTTTTTTTGTGGTACACTTTGCAACCTGATGTGATGGAAAATCCTTTTTCTCTGAAATCGACAACACATTAGGTTTGCAGACATCATGACGTCAGGAGCCAATTCCATAAAGCCGTTTTCTGCTACTGGAGCAGCCCTCAGCACCGTATCTATTATATAACCACTGCTTACCGTAAGCACGGTAAATGGCACGCTAACTTACTGGCAGTTCTAGTAAGCAGATGAGTGACGCAACGGTGCAAATCTTTTGCAAACAAGCACAGGCACAAACTATATTTGTGAAATATACTTATTCCTTACGGGCATTGTTCTGCCGTTCACCAGTGGGCATCATATTTTTGTGCTTGCTATTATAGCAAGCACAAAAATATGACATTGGCTCTAGAAGGCCCCAAAAGGCAGTAACAAAACATGGGACGGAATCGCACACAAAGTAAAGGGCTAATAATTCTCGGGTGGTGTTGGTGGTAGTGGGAATCTGTAGGTTTTCACATGTTTGCTTGATTTAAATACATTATTTTGATATTCATATATATCTTACTGTGACACAAAATAAGTACTTACCTCATCATCAGCATCGTCGTACCTGAACATATTGCAATCTTATTTGAAAATGTCTTTCAAAGATGAACAGTTGTAACTCTCTGTCATGTTTCACATGGTTCTCAGTTTCATCTGGAGAAAAATTATAACACAGATTCAGGGCTCAAATTTTACACTGGTCCGCAGGCCCCAGGCCAGTGGTTTTAGTGTCGGGCCAGTAAATGGATGACCTGACAAGTTCGGTGGTCTTGTGCTATTCAATTGAATAACAATGTAGCTCACTGTGAAAAAATATATTGAGCAGAAACAAGTTTGTTAAAAATTTGACTGCGATTCGGATAAATATCTTTCACTTCTATTGAGTGAAGTATACTTCCTTAAAGACAGATGAGACAAGTCTTCTCTTACATGTCTTAGTGTGCTCAAAAGTAAAAGCAGTTAAACTTTTTCTGGTCCAGTAAACATTTTTAGCTACAAGCCCTGCAATCTTGTGGATTTTTCTTCCCAAATTCGAGCCCTGAGATTGTTGGATATTACACTCATTATTTGAAGCCAACCATAAAATTTTTTATTTTTTTTTTAAACCATCATAAATACAACCATGTACCACGATCAGTGAATTTAAACAAGTATTAATGGATTCTTCCCTGCCCTAACCCTAAGTCTCTTGGTTCGAATCCCACTTCAGACTAGAGCCTGGCATCTGGATGCGGTTTTGAGTCCCTATCCTGATTGCACCGGGGTGGTAAAAAAAGCGGTATCCAACCGCCACGCTATTTCCCATAGTTGAGGTCAAATTATACCCTTTTACCTGTCCAGAAAGGTCGACAGAATGTATACAGTGAGGAACAGGCAATTTGAACAATTACAAAGTGTCAAAATCATGAAAAACAAGCCATTTTCAGGTCTACTGACTATGTCTGGACAACGTTACTCGCCATATGCCATTTTTAGTTCCCCCAAAAATGTTTGTTCCCCAAAAAATGTTTGCCCCCCGAAACGTGGGTTACTTTACTTAGTATAATTTTAGTATTATTACTAAATAAATACTAGAATTCAAAAATCATCTCACCTCCTGATTCTATCTGGGCATAGGGCCAAGAAGCGGAGGGAGTCCAGCGTATTAATTATTGGCACTTTTTAATGGGACTAGAGACCAGTGCGCTTGTCCTACTCGGCCCTGACATGCCACGGTCATTTCATTATCAAACATAAAGGAAAAATTTCCGTATCCGACTGACAGTGACACTTTTTCATTCATCGTTACCAATTTAAGCAACATCTCATTATTACAGTATTATTAAAATACTATATTAGTAAAAATAGTATTATTATCATTATGTAAATTTTAGATACTATTTAGTATTTTATTTAATTTTTGAATTAAAAAGTGGCAGTGGAAATTTTACGAAAAGAAATAATAATAATATAATGATGAGAAGTATTATATAGGTATAATTTTGTAACGTTCGTTTGTTTTATGATCTTAGTTAGTGATAATTGACAACCGAATGAATGTTGCAGATTTTGGTAATATTTCCGTATTCGGAGTTTCCACTGACTTGTGTTGTGTTGTGTCCAGACTCCCGATCCGCCCGGTACATTTGCAAAAGCAAAGCATCTTCCAAATTATATTTACTTTACTATCCATAGCATGTAAATGGACCCTAACTCTTGAGCAACAGGGCCAGCGGCATACCCAAGCAAAGGTGAATACGTTTATTATGATATAAAATGGCAAAGTTACTCACCGCAAATTTACATGAGGTCGACCTTGTCGTGACAGTTGAGGCTGGAGTTTCCATGCAATACACGCTGCTTCTTCCTTTGCACGCGCGCTCTTCTCAATTTACGACACACGAAATCAACATCGACAATAACAACAGAGGGCGCCAACCAAGAAGCCTGTTTCGAAGACGCGGGCCGTGGGTGGGAAGGTTGGGAATATTGCGAAGATGTTGAAGAGTGTGAGATAATTAAGATCATGTGCTTACAACGTACAACTGTGAATTGGAAGCTGTCTATCAGCAAAAATACTGCGGGCGGCAAATTCTATACAGAGACCCCCCCCCCAAAAAAACCAAAAAAACCCAACAACATTACACCCGTTTTCATTTACACTAATTACACCCCTTACAAAAACGTCCAATTCATTTCAAACTTTGAATAGTATCCAGTTGGCAAGCTTTGGATTGAGTTGGTGTGAGTTAGTTTATTTTGGAATACTGAATTTCCAATTGGAATAAAATCTTAGACCAACTCCATCCAATTGGAAACCCAATTGGAGTCGGTTGGCTTGATTTAATTGTATTGGAATTAGTTCGAATGTGTTTCTACCAATTGGAAATTTCACCTCCTAATACTTTTCCAATTTGAAAAATATTTCCCAACAGGGTCCAATTGGAAAACAATCTTCATATTCCAATGTCACCAACTGGACTTAGTTAAGAATTAGTTAATTGCACTTGTGTAAATCCCTCGAGTGGGGCAGGCTATATCCCCATAAGTTTTTGGACTGTCAGCCCAATGGGTACAAACTACTTGTTTTGCTCAATGGTACTTATTTTGGGGGTTTATTTTAAAATATCCAATTGGGTCTAGTTGGGGGAAAAAATCAAACTGAATCCAACTGGGTCCAATTGGTTTTGTGCCAATACACAACATTGGAAAAATTCCAATTGGTTCCAATTGGAAAATTGAATTGGAATTTTTGGTAAGGGGATCGACCTACATGAAAAAAACTATTTCTGTGTGAAACTAAACCACCCTTTTAAAATGCTTACATAATTTGATGAATCTCGAAGGACTCTATTCTGGGCTATTTATAACACAGTTTGACAAAATAAGTGGACACTATGGTAAACCATTGTTGTAGCTTTTCTTTAATACATTCCCTTGTGTCATAATCAGTGGTGTAACTGGCGGGGGGGGGGGGGGGGCAAGATATCTTTCAAAATACACAAATGAATGAATGGTTTGATTTTCGAAATGCCCCCCAACAAAAACAAAAACAAAACTGATGAAAGTCGGGTTTGGATCGAAAGCTAAGGCCATCTCCCCTACTAGTTTTATATAATAAAATGTCTTGTTACCCCACTGGTCATATTGTATTTCAATACCATAAGAATTAATAAAACTTTACTTGTTACCAGAGAAATAGTTTTAATTAAAAACAAGTCTTCAGCACAAAAATTGTGCCCCTCAGCAGCTTTAACCAACCTCACTTGTTACCGGAGAAATATTTGTAATTAAAAACAAGTCTTTAGCACAAAAAACTGTGCCCCTTGACAGCTTAAACCAACAGCCGTTTGGATTGCCATCCACTCTAGGTTTCATGGCACACTATCCTAATATCATTGAAATTGCTTCTAAAGTCTGCATGCAAATTATTTGTAAGAATGTTTAGCTAGAAGCTACGGGAGATAAATACTCATTGGTTGGAACAACCCAGCAGAATGTACAATCGTTGATGGACTACTGTAATCTATACATGCATGTAGCTATGGTTGAAAGAAAAACTGGAGCAAGGTGTTTGAAGGTGACAATTCAATCTTTTTTTTCCTTTTTTCGGCCGATATATTTTGACAAAACTGAATCACTGGTTCTTCCTAAAATCAAACAAAGATCGGTGAACTTCCTCTAGCGTCGATCCAAAAGCTTGGATAGAGGGAGCTGATCCACACCCTAGTTAGCCCAACTCTGCCTCGGAAAATAAAGTGAATCCCGCTTTTGTACATTTGTCTTTGTTCAACACCAAAATATTCAAAGAAATTTCTGTTAACACCACCACCCCTCCCATCACCCAGTAAGTCACAATCCCCTTCCCTGGCAATTAACAATCTAGACATTTCTTCTACTTACTGGTCCTATACACTTAATATTGCATTTCAATAACACACAATGCGTTATGGATTTTACTTTACAACATGACTTGTACATTTCTTCTCATATACACAACAATATTTGTAACACTCTTTAACAGGAATTTTGTAAATCTCGTAAAAAAAAAAAAAATCTTGATTGAGTTGGTACATGGTTCAAAACATTTGTTAATAATAATATAATAATATGTAAAAACCTTCAATATTTGGTTTACTCTTCATCGTATAACTATGTGCAAATCAAAAGAAAAGTAAATATACAAGAACTTGGCAGCTGATATCAATTAACTTTGAACAAAATAAAAAATTGTAGGAATTTGTTATAAGTTCTATTTCAGAAATTAAAAAGTATATACACAAAAAATACTCAATTTTAATCAACACTTAATTTCCAACATCAAAAGTAGGCCTCATATTTCCTATGTAAAAAAAAGTATTTTGTTTGCCGTTTCTTAAAAGCAATACAACAGAATAAGCAGAAATGTCACATCTGCATTACTTTCAATTACCATGCAACTGACAGATGGCTTTTGCATTTATGGAGAAAGCCTCCATTAACATTGTGGCACGCAGATTAATTCTATTCTACTGTTATTTATAGACAATTTGACTTTCGACATCACATGTAAACAAATGAGCCTCAACCCTGGGCTTCCTGCAGGCACAAAGTGTACAGAATCCTCGTGAATTTTTTTTTTTAATCTGACATTTTATCCAGATGGCTGTGTGAGATTTGTTAAACCCTTTTTTTTTTTAGGGTGGTCTCAAAATTGTATTCAGTAATTGTTTTAAAATTTCTTATACAGAACTGAAATATATGCAAAAGGAAAGAAACAGAATAAAAGATTTCCCATGACCAACACAGCGCCTTCCCAGCAGGGATTTCCATCAATTGTTGAGTTCACTCTTGACATTGTCTTATGTACAGACTGTCTTTTGCCTTGTCACCAGAGACTAACATTACAAATACAGCTATAACTTAACAATAACATGGTATTTAAATCAAAAACAGCAATGATGCTGCAGATTCTATATAAAAATAAGTGGCACAAATCCATCAAAAATGTTCAACATTCTTCCTTCAATATACAAATTAACACACACATGATTCATTTTTCCCTGTCCCTTATTAACATCACAATTTTTTTTAACTCTATGTATCAATAGGAATTCTCACAATTGAGATCTTCAGGTTGGATTACTGTTGGAGATAATCAGTTACTGTTGGCAGAAGACATGACGTCTTCCCTATAAATTACGTTGTCTGATTCTCTCTCATTTTCCCTAACCCTAATTTTCAGGTATTTTCCAGCCACCCTCCTGGTGGCAAAGCAATCCCCAAACCTGATTTGGGCAACAGATCACACAACTCCTTGCATTTGTTGGATGCTGTTGATTAAAGTAATAGCCCTCTTGTTACAAAATTGTTTCATCCTAAGCAATCACCGGTAACCGACTTGTTTGACCGCTCAAGCGTGAATCAAGCGCAAAATAAGTAATGACAACTTTCTTGCTTATGAAAAATCCCTTTCATACAATTAAAAAATCATAGATATTGGTCTATAAATGTTCAAATTCTTGAGCTTTCTTTCCCTTGAAGTGTGATTTGTAAACTCAGCCAGTTGTTTGTACACATACATTTGGCGCTCCATAGGTATTTTGGCAGTTTGGATCTTTCCACTCCATTTTGAAAGGATTGCATAATAAAAAACCTTATGTTTCCTTTATATCATTTTAAATATCTGTTCTTTCTCTTTTCAACCATTGTAAGCTATGGACAGTGAACATGGCAAAAACTATATTTTTTTTAGAATAAAAAGCCATTGTGTTTGGGATTGAGTGTGTTTGAAAACATTTTCTTTAGGGCAAGTAATTGTATAGTCACACAAGTTTGTAGTGGATTAAATAAATAGATATTAAGGTTATTAAAGGTATTATACAGGATTGGTAGAGCTGACAAAACAGTCAGTCGCATACAGTGTTCATGTCTTGTGTGATCAACCATATACACGAAATAAAGAACCTGTGAAAAATTTGGGCTAAATCCGTCGTGTGAGTCAGGAGAAAGTAGTGAAAAACCATACACAATTTCCAGTATGTAAATACATTGTCCTTAATTTTGGTTGTAACAACCGAAATTAGCTGTTGCGTTTATCTTTAGGTTTTCAGATACAGTTTTCTCAAATATGACTTCATTTCACAGGGAAATATTTCACAGACAAAAACAAAATGGTTCTACTATGAACTTCATAATCAGTAAGCTTTCAGACTAAAATTCAAACACCAATATTTTTTATCCTTACCGACCCTGTATAATACCTTTTAAATCAGAGTCTTGTGAGGTCATGTCCCTTGACCCTTGCAGCAAAATTTACACCACCTGAAATGTCTCTTGAGTTGTTGACAAAGACAAAGCATCATCCCTGACTCAGTCAGCATGAACAGTCAATCATCAGCAGCAGTCACATTTATACAGACATCTTAATCACACGCTTGCATAAATCACTTATTGGCAGACAGTTATTACAGGGATTATGTCTTAACATCACTGGCGCGTCTATCAACAATCGTCTTCAGTCGAGTGGTCTGGGCAGCCACATCTTGGTGGAGTGCTGTAATGATGCGCGCTACTGCAGCGCCTATTGCCGCGGGAGAATCGTTCTTGTTGGCCAGCTGGTTCCAATCATCTCGTAATACGCCCGGGGGACACTGAGAGGAAAGGAATGAAGGGGAAAATATCAACCAGAGAAAAGTGGTCTGAAATAATACAAGATCATTTTAATATCTTCAACTCATAACCAGTGTTTCATTGTGCGAGAAAATAAACTTCTTGATAAAATTTTAGTTTTTTAGAAATTGAATAATGTAAGGGAAGGGAAGTTCCACTTCTATGGGAGTTACCTGAAGATTTTCTGTTCTCAGGATCAATTTGAATTTTGTCCTTCAATAACGTAGCTTAGCACGATACAATGTGACACTGCAATAATCTCTTTAGAAAGAGTAAACAAGTTTTAGGCATATTGTAAATGTAAGTACTGAGAATGCAGTGCTAATCACACATTGGTACAAGTGTACCCCCCCCCCAAATTTTGTCCTAAATTTCAATTTTTACATCAATTCAAAAGTTTCAGCTGTATTCCAAAAAGCAGCAATTTATTGATCAAGTGATCAATATTTTATAAGTCAACTGTGGAAACAGAGGGAGGATATTCTCCAGGACTTAATCCGCTTTGTAGTCTTACCTCAAAGATCTTCTGTGGGACATTGAACTTTCCTCCAGCTGCTCCTTCAGTGCATTTGATTGGCACGACTGTATGATCGCGCCATGTAAACTCCTCAGCTTCATGTGCAGCACCTGGACCACCTACAATGGGTAGCATACCCCCCCAAAAAATACATGAACAATGGGTACCATTGAAATACATAGCATGGGCATGCTGCCAAAACAAGCTGGTTTGACTTTTGCATTTTTTTAAGAAGTGATGAGTCCGTTCATTTAGAGTTTTTTACGAGGTGACAAACCTAAATTTGCATTCATTTGTATACAGCACTCTGCAGGCAGAGTATTTTGTATTTAGGAGGTGACAAGCATGTATGGAGTTTTAGCTCATCAAAACAGTTGCAATGTTGAAAAAAAAAGATACAGTTGTGTATGACTGAAAATTTCAGCTGTATTTTGATAGTTATCTTTAAAACTAGTAAGCAGTCTCCTAAACATTAGTTGGTAAAATAGTTCAACTTCAAATGAGATTTTCAAAAATCATGTATTTTTGGCTGCAACAATCTATGCTGTTTGTGTGACTGGTTTCTTGCTTATTATTGCTTAGCAGCAAATTGCTAAGCACTTTTGGTGCTTAAGCAACTCTAAGAAATTGGTTGACTGGCAGAATCGGTTTGGCTAAATTGGGCAATGGTTATATTTCATAAAACTGTGAAGCACACAAAACTGCTCGACAAAAATAGGTTACCATCCAAATGTCACGTATTGTACATTACTTGTGAATGGTATCCTGCTTATTCTTGCTCAGCAAATTAAATAATTAGGCAAATCTTAGGCACTCTTTGGTCATGTAATTCCTCATTATCCCTATCCTCTTATCTGTCACTCTTAATTACCCATTATGCATCATCTTACCTTCAATCAAGATGCAGATATCAAAGACCATAGACACAACAGTCTCCCTCTGTCGCACACTGTCACCTATGAAGACTGTCTCACCAAATGGAACTGGCTTAAATGTCTTGTCTTTGTTCTGCCTGGCCTGGCGACTTCGATCCTAGCAAGATACAACGAGCCAAAATAAAATTGTTTAATACAACTCGTATATTATAGTATAACTGCGCCCCACTGACCAATCACTCCTGGCACAGAGTAAAATATTTCATTTCTTTTATTACATCTGTTTTTATATTATCTGTTAGCAAACTGTTGTACATTTCTTGAAAGATGTAACGACTTTCTTGACTAGTTTTTGAATTCTTCCTTTTCATATTAAAAATCCCACCTTTTTAAAAGAATGTTGTGGTCTGAAAAGGTGCTTTAAGCCCAACCTTTTCACCATGTTTTTTTTTTTTTAATTTAGTCTGCTCTATTAGACAAAAACTGTATCGATTCTGTTTCTTGAGATAATAGAACTAGTTGCTGTAAACTGCACACCAACCAAAAGAATCTATAAATGCAGAAAAATACTTAATGGCCTGACCTTTCGAACCTAGCACAGTCTTTCTTGAAGGTTAATTGATAAAACGACACATAAACAAGTTGACTGGTTTAACAGAAGTAGATTCCGTTTCTTAATCAGCTAGTTCAGCACTGGATTCAAATAGCACTAGCCAAGTCCCAAACCACTTTAAGCTCCACACCAGTCAATGGCTATCCACCAAGTCACTGAAATTGTCATCCCAGTGCACATTCAATATCTCCAGCAATTAATGTCTCACCTGGTCGTCATGGACGGGAAGTATATGCCAAACACCCTCTCTCTTATTAAGCCTCTGCCTCTCATCAAAGAAACTCTTAGCGACCGTCTCACCGACTCCAACAAAGCCCCCAGTAACGAGAGTAACGAGGTCCAGCCTAGCTAATGAAATGCCGATCTCTCTGTACATACATAGAAGCAAGTGAGATTACTGTATAAAGTGTGGGTCATGGCTGATACATGACCACGGATTGACCTTGTTTACATGACGGCATTTGAGTAGGGCGCCCTCGGCTAGAAGCCAGAGGGTGGTTGGCCCATTCTGATTGTGCGTGTACATAGATGTGTATGTCACTTTGTTTTAAACTCTTGCAGCTTAAAATTTGAAACATGACGCCATTGGATGGCAACAATAAATGAGTTTGTACATTCCACACAGGAATTCTTAGTTAGTCAAAATGTCAAATTCAATTTTCCCCATTGTGATTGACCATCACGAAAATTCAAGAATAAACTAAAAAAAATTCCCATACAAATATACATGTACAGACCCATATATGCCATTATTGGACGTTTTTGGAATGGCAACAAATTGCAGACTGGAAGGGAATCAAATACAATGGCATTTTACATTGCTTTTATGTGAGGTATATGATGGGTGTATAAGAAAAACTGAATTTGATCTCAGAGTTCCTCTCTTAGCTCTATGCTTGACTTCCATAATTGTTTTACACAGACTCAGTACAACAGTATTTCATAGGAAGAAATGAGGGAATTTAGGAATTCATTTGTAAGTCACGTGACTTCCAAACTTACTTGCATATTTCTTTACTCTTTTCATAGAAGAAGCTGGTTCCTCCTGAGATGTACACACAGTTGCTGCTTGGTAGCTTGGTATAAAGAGTGCTCATCTAAATGGAACGACAATTAACAATATCAACTCAAAGGTAAATGCGTGACGGTTGTTCTTCTGTTCAAGTTAATGTAATCATACTGAGGCTGAAAGGGGCAGAGTAGTCAGGCTCCAGCTGTTTGATGAGATTCAGAATGTGTATACAGTACAGGGGACACAATCAAGATGGTGGCAGCCTGATAAAAGTCTATACATTTAAGAATCTCGTTGTACCAACCTTGTTCCCAGAGGTGATCATTCTCACCGTGCCATTCTTTTCCCAGCACGCCTTGGGCACTCATACCTCCAGGGGTGCTTTTTCGCGGCTGTAACCAACAACTGCTTTGGTTATTGACCAGTGATTAACCAATGGTCAATTCAACCGAAACAGCTAATTGTTACAGCTGCGAAAATGCACACATGGCATTGTCTCATGTAGATGTTCAAATATATGGCACAGTTTAATTAGGCCTGTGGTTGTTTTTGAACAGGCACACTCAAGTATGGTAGCCCACAAAAGAGGCATCAAATCAAAGAGCAACTGGTCCCCTCTGGGTGACTGTAAAAAAACATGATTTATTTGAAGAGGGATTGCATCAAAATACTTGCATTTTGACATTCACGTACCAAGCACCCATTAGTGACCCACAAGTGCTTAAAGTTTTTAACAAGCGTGTGTGCTACGCAAAAAATTTTACATTTACTTTATTTTGCTCAAGTATTTCATTAAAACAACTATTATTGAGAGTGACTACTTACACATGACTGCAACTGTGCTTCTTTGTCAGCGTCTGATGTATCGTCTTCCTGTGGACTGAGGGCAGACTTTACTCTCGTCAAAAGAGACGCTTCATAGTCAGCCCGCTGCACATCCTGAACACCAAAAAAAGACAAACACATTCAAAAAATGTCTTCAGCGTTAATTAAAAGTAACTGTTAAACAGAAAAAACTATACAGCACCCCTGCTCAATATCTATTGTAGAAATGTACAAACAAATATGTTTAAAACATTTTTCATATTATTAGGGTTTACCCATACACCAATGTGTGTAAAGTACTGTAAACTCAGTACTTTCCCCGAGTCCTGCGAAAAAAAAATACATGCATATTACTCATGTGAGATTCGAAATCACGACCTTTGACATTCTAGAGCAGATGTCTTACCACTAGACCACCCAGGTTGCCCGGTAGTAAGAAGCAGCTTGAATCCTATAATTTAGCAGTGGGTACCGCAACAATTTAAAGTACCGAGTATACAGTGCTGTAAACACATCAGTGTATGGGCAAAAACCCAATAATATTCTTTGTCCTGATGTAAATTTAACATCTATTAAACAATTATTATATATCAATCAACCTTTTACCAAGGAAAACTCTTGAATAAAGACTTAGGATTGAGCATCTAAGTTTATTTTCCTAAGCGGCATAACGCAGCTTGTGACTTCCCTCTAACCGCTTCTACTAATTTTAGTCTGAACTATGAGCCGACCTATAAAAGCAGCAGACGTCTACACATTTCCAGGATCGATCAGGACTAAAAACAGAAGACTACACCCAGTCTTAACAGTCACAAAACCACAAACTGCAGGTGTGGTGGTGTACAAAAGAAAGTGTATCACAAATTGTACAGGATTTAAAATAATGTATTACATTCTGTAAAACAAAAGGATGTCAATCATTCTTCCTGGATAGAATCTGGGGCCGACATTTTAAAGAAAATGGAAGTCTCATTTTTTAAGACTAATCAATGTTTGTTTTATAGTTGAATGGTTAACCGGTTAAACCTCCAAACCCTATCAAGAATGCCTAGCAACTCTCTAGATATTCTTAATTTTGTTTTATTGACAACTTGCACCAAACATGGGAGACTTTACCATTTGATTAACAGGGAGAGTTTTAAAAGTATTCTATAAATCTTACCTCTAAGAGACTTGTACCAATCAGCATACTCATCCATCCTGGCATCTCAAACTCCTCAAACTTCAATGGTATGACCCGTTTACGTTGCTCACAGTAAAATACCTAAATGCGCAGAGAAAGGTCAAAGGTTATATCCAGTAATGCTTTACCTTAGGCCGTGTTTGAATTGACAGATTTGGCAATGGCTGTGGCCAGGGCCCAATTTCATAAAGCCTGGCAGCACAAAAACTTGCTAAGCACAGAACAAACTTGCTTAGCAGAAACAGGTTACCAGCCAACATTCCATACAGTTTACGTTGCTGCCACTGGTCCCCTGCTCATTTCTTGCTAAGTAAAGAAATTTGCCAAGCAGAATTTTCTGCTTAACAGCTTTATGAAATTGGGCCCGAAATCGCTGAAAACACTTATTCTTTAACACGGTCCCTGCAGCCATCGGCAATAGTCATAGCCGAAGTCGCTGCATTTGGATGCAGCCTTAGTCTTGACCTTGAGTTAATCTTGGGGAGCTCCCAATATATTATATAACATTCATCTTCAACACCTTTATGCATCGTTTATTTCAGTGATAAATTGATCATATGGACCCATTAATTGATTTTTGCAAAATCAGGACCCCCCCCCCAAAAAAAAAAAAAAAAAAAAAACTGGTCAAGAGTCCTCTCTCTCCCATTTTGAAAACTAGTAGCCGTGGGATTTTTTTTCTTTTCTCGTTTTACACCTTTTTTTCTGAAGTGATTTAAACCGATCGATAGTGGCCGTTTGGCACATGAAAGAGTTTCACTTAATTAATAATTCAATAATTTGGGTTTGAACAAAGAATTTTTCTTTGTTCAAAATTTACCCAGTCAGTTTCCTTTGTGGTTTATTACTTAATAATTCAATAGCACAATTACGTGGTAAGCAGAGCCATGTAATTGGTCCTTGATCCCTCATAAACATATTTATACATTTATCTATTGTGTTGATGTTATAGAAGTGTCTTTGATAATTTTCTTAATCTGTGATCTGTGAACTCAAATGATGAAACCAAGCATTTTTTACCTGTTGCTTACAAGTATCGGAGTCTGCAAATGCTTTGGATAGAACAAAGACAATAACACCAGCCTCTGCTGCCTTCTTCTGCAGTACTGCCATGGGGTTGGTTGGATTGTCTCTACTATCAAGAACGTCAAGTTCATCAACAGGCAGTGTTGAATCTATTCAGGGAGATTAATAAGAATTGTATATGACATAAGGCCTCGCTTGGTCAAAAATACAGTTAGAGAAAGGATTTCTGTAATATACCTGCAAAAGGTAGGGTCATACATTGGTAAATACTCCAAAAACTAATGACCTTTTATGAAGACTCACTTGGTAAGAAGCATATTGCAGCTGTTGAAAGTACAAGCTATTTTCAGAAAGGATTTCCGTCGAAGTAATATGGTTTAGATAATTTTTCACCCCAAACCATTTGAATCTGACAAACGACTCATAAAGGAACCGTTTCTCAGATTCCTGAGGGTTGGTGTCCGTTAACGAACACTGCGGCCAGATATGCGGTTGGTACCTGTCACCTCGCTAAACGTGAACGGATTGGACCTTCTTGATGAAAATATCAAGACTGTTTTTTTGCTATTTTCTCAGCCACTAGGCACTATATTCAGCTGAAACTTTCACACATGACTTATATTGTATCTTTATTGGCCTATAAATCAGATTTACGCTGACAAAAACCAATCAATGACCCTACCTTTAAATTATCTTAAAAACCATCAGTGTCTAGATGGGGAGAATTTATGACTATGTCTTACTTAAAACGTGAATAGTGAAAAACACAACTTCAGGATGTTTTCTGTCACATAGTGAAAGTGTTTCTCACAAAGTGTTTCTCACAGAAGCTATATATCATCAAGATTTTACTGCACTTTTTGGTGTACCGAATTCTTACCTTCTACCCGATGAAAATATTACTCACAAAAACTTTTCGCTAGGAAACAAAAGTGTTCAGGTAACAGCCAAAATACAGTGAATTACAAGGCCTTCAGGCTGGCTGCTGGCTTGCTCAACTGACTGATGAGAATAGGCTGTTACATGCATTATCACGACTCACTTTTGTTATAAAGCTGGCCCTAGAACTGATCAAATGTGAGAATAGAATGAATCAACTTGCTCAAAGAACTGCATACTAAACCGACGAAAGATTTCATACACAAACAGCTGCCACCACGACCATTGACTGTGATGCCCTGCCAAGTTGGCTCTGATGCCTCTTTAAAAAATGCCAGTGTAAACATGGTCATCATGCCCTTTTCAGAAAATGATGTACAATTTATGTCATTTACGTCATATAAATGGACTGCCTAAAAAGCTGAAAAGGTTTGACCATTCACCAACTCATATGCAAATTTTAAACCATGTCATCCTAAGATTGCTTACAAAGAATTGTTTTTAAAGAATGTTGACCCCAAAATAACATGAGTTAGTCCAAATGTCACAGCCTTCAAAATTTGACTCAAATGTTATGTGCTATGCAAATGCAAATGTTCAGAATAGGTCATTTAAGGTCATTTTATGAATTTTTTAGAGTGAAGATGCATTCTAACTTAATTTTAATTTAATTTTAAGTTACCGTCTTCAGCCAGGTTGGTCTGACAGCTGCAATTTGACATGTCATCAAGCTCAGTGGTACACCAGACTTCATAGCCTTGTGCCTCAAATAACTTCTTCAAAATGTCTCCCTGAATAGTAACAATAATAACAATACAAATTTATTTATGTTAGTGCAAGTAATATACAAAATGTACAAACGTGTAAAAGGTGTAACTGGTTTTTCTTTATAACTTACAAATTGTTGTTGCTTTGGATGGACGCTTATCACCACCATTGGGGCGCCCTCTCTGCTTTCAGTCACAACAGTCACGTTGGTAGGTAGACCAGGTGGCAGTGCCGATGGGTAACTGCGGAGAATGGGAGACTGCAGCAGGCAAAGGACAATAACAAGAGATGTAATTAGCTCAAGGGACTGTAACTCAATACAAAGAGAGACATCTAAGAACGTATGCATACAATCATGTCTGTCTGGCCTCATCCAATAACAGTCGACTAAAAACTGCCGTTACGTAAAACAAAGAAAGACACACCAATTGAAATCACCTGGATGCAGATAATTCAAGATGTGGATGTCTAAGAAAAGAAACAAAATACACCTAAAGGTCAGTTCATGAGAAACCATGACACTTAAACGTAACAAAAACTTTTTCAAAAGCTGAGCGAATCTCAACCAGGTCGATTTCTTTTCGCTATGCATGAAGTGTATAGGTTATTCTTATCAGGTACACCATGTACTGATTGCTTTTGGAGGATGCGGTGGCTCTGAAAAGAGCCAGTTGGTTATAGCTCACAGTTTCAACTAGTGTGCTCTAGTCGTCGTCATGAAGTAAAAACCCAGGAAAACACAAGCAAAACTAGTGCAGGAATGGCACTCTACAACTGGGGGATGAACATCATTAGCTTCCAGGGTGTCACATTAGGATATATTAGACTCTTTACATCATCACAAAATGTCAAATCTAAACATAAAATTAGTTATCACACCAGCACGCGTGGAATACAGAAAAATATATAGCACCTCTGCATCCCAGATCCAAGCAGGCTGACTCATTGGATATGGGAGGCAGTATATTTTTTCATGTTCCAAGAGTGCACATGTGATAATAAATTTATCTTCAAGCAAACTTGACGCGTAGCTCTAAATAGCGCAATACGCGTAGTTAGAACAGCGTGTTATAGAACAGGGTTTGATATGGGCCGTGCAATACAGGTTTATATCACACTCTTGTTGCTATGGAATCGACCAATCAGATCAAAGGATTCAAGTTGCTTGAAGATAAAACAGGTAGTGTGTTTCTACCATAGATACCTGTTACCAGCTTTCAAGAAAGGAAACAAATACCGATACCAGGAAAACAAAAAACCTGACAAATCAAAGGAGACTATTCAGAGTTTTTTGTATAACTTGGAAACTTACTTTATCTGCTTCTTGCTGTTCTTGAAGTTTGCGGCATCTGTTTTTAATATCTTCACTGACTGCAATGACATCGGACTCTGACCACGTATAGAAAACCTCAGATTTGTCTGCCATAAGACGGAAAATTTTCTCTGGAAATAAAATTGTGCACATTGCAGAAGCACATCAGGTGGTAGAGAACGGTTGTTAGTAATCGAATCTAGTTTACGATGAGCGACGTCAAGGCGGCGAGCATTCCCTTAAATGCAGCAATCACTCAACAATGCTAGGATGACAAATGCTGTAAATTCACATGGGGGGGGGGTTGTTACAGTCCTTTATTAGCAGTTACAAAAGATAAAGTGGCATTACCAGGAGTTCAAGGAAATTGGAAAAAGGTTTGGATTTAAGTGCAAAATATTTGTGAGTTACAATCTATAGAAGATGAATACAGACCCAGACTCTGGTGTTTATTTAATGGATGTAATATTTGCATTGGGATGAAGAATTTTAATTTGGTTTTTTCCCCCTTACACCGATGTGTATTAAGCAGTGTATGCTCAGTGCTTTCCCGAGCTCTGTGAAAAAAATTAAAAATCCACAGGCAATCACTCGGGTGGGATTCGAACCCATGACCTTTGCATTGCTAGAGCAGATGTCTTACCACTAGACCACGGAGCTAGCCCGATGGCTAGAGGCGGGTTCGAATCCTTAGCAGCGGGTACTGCAATGATTTAATGGATGCTAAAATTCTTGACCAGGATCTTCAAAAAAATAAGCTGATGATCGTCTTTCTCAAGCACGGCTTTGCAGCGAATACTTGTTGCTTCTGAGTTTTAAGGGGACACAAGCTATAATAGGACTTGGGCAGACTCAACCTCATGACTTGTGTTCCAATGTTACCCACCCCCTCCCAGGGGAGACCACGGTTTGGTGGAAGTCTGCTTGAGAATGGATGACTGACGTTCAAGACCTATATGTACCTGTCACCTCTATAAACTTTTTACCCTCGCAAAACAAGGAAGCAAAAAGCTCAACTTAATGCCCATAATGCAAATTAAATGTTATTACTATTTACTACCAAATGAGAACTTGCAGTTTATCTTATGCCGTTGTTTTATTTAGGTTTATTGTGTTTAAGTGTCCAAGCAGAAAAATTGAAAGGCATGCCCGAGGTTCAAGAATTCTGGAGATCGGTTTAAGTGAGTCACAGCAAAGAGACGTAAGTCGTGCAGAAAGGTCCCGTGCAAGTAGCCTGTTTATGTCTTCTTCTAGGATCGACTGACAGACCTCAGGTATTAGGTCTGCGGTATGGAGGAGAGATGAGTTAGTGTTGTGGTAAAATGTTATATACCAGTACTACATGCATGCAGGGTCTTAGCCAGAAGTTTGAACTGGTGTCCAAATTTACTGTCAGAATGAAAGCTAGGTTGCAATCTTAACAACGCCTTAGAATGTTTGAAAGGATAAAACATGAAGGGAATCTTTTTATAAATTCAAAACAGGCTGCGTACAAGGCAACCGGACACCCTTCTGGCTAACACCATGCTTCTGTACGTGTATAAGACAATAAAAACTGTAGTCATGTAATGTTTAAATGGATAAAAAGGAATGCAATTAAAAATGAACTATTGTTTGTAATACACATCACATAACCTCTTCAATGAATTAAAACTTGGTAATTAGTGTGTACATAACTCCTATAAAGTAGTTCCTTGTCATTTGAGTGGAGGATTGTTGGTCATGCGGCATTCATTAATCAAACTATACCATAGCCTACATGTAGGTCATAAGCCGTGCATTTTGGTTCCATTTAACACTGTGCATATTCATCCAAACCCATTTGATCCATTTGCATGCTAGACCGCATCATGCGTTATACACAGCTGTACAAAAGGCCCTCGTAGTGGATGCCAGACTACAAAATCTATTTTGTTTATTGTTATAATTTATGTCCCAAACAAATGACAAAGACCTACTATAGGATGTTATATGAAACAAATGACAAATGTTTTCCATTCGTGCAATGGAGAGAATACTTTCATTGGTTGAATGAAAACATTTTCACTATTGCACTCATAAACAGGCATTATTTGTATACCATTATATTATGAATAAAATGCCCTTCATCATGTCCAAATTGTACAACAATAATAACAATGTTTTGTACAAAACATGAAAAGTAAAAATAAAAACAAAACAATTACACCATTAATACTGAGCATTTAGATGTTTTTTTCAAGTGTCGATTATATATCTAAAACACACTTGCATTGACAATTTGTGACCACCCTATTGGAGTGAAGAGTGTACATCAAAGTGTGTCACTGTTGCAACTACGGAGTCATTGTCCTTTGAAAAAAATCTGTGAAAATTCATAGAACCAGAAAGTGTAAACTATTTAACAAATATATACAAAATAAAGGCTTTGTCAATAAAGAATTCATGTCAAATGAATGTGAGGTTTATGATCATAAAAAAATAAACGAGTTGACAAATAAGGCTTGTTATCGGCGTGATATTATTTGCACTTTTTAAAATAAAAAAACTTGATCAAATTCAATTTTATTAGTAGGCGATACTGCATCTACTGCAAAAATATCAAATAGTATTATAAGCAAATAGCCAAATGTTATGCATTATTAATGTGCATTATTCAAAGTACAAAATAGAAAATATGACTGGAATTGAACTCTGACCTCTGTTATGCTTCCCTTGTCTCCAGTTAATAAACTGTGTCGTTGCAAACTGGATCGCCAGGCAGCATGGCGGCCATGTTTCTACAAATGACACTGGCACTATGTACTTGTTCAAAACATCTGCAAGCTTCAGCTGGAAATGAAAATGAGACAATTTCTTGCATAAATGCTAGTTCCTTATCTTGCATTCATCGTTCTTTCTTTTCTCCAAAATTGTCCCTCAACTTGTCAGCTTTTGTAACTAAGGTGCTTGGACTCTTACAAAAATTAACACAAAAAATTGGGTGGTGTTGTAGTTGAAACCATCAAGTGCCAGACCGAGACCGAGACGGAGACCTTCCCTCTGTCAGCGAGACCAAGACCTCAATGTCCGAGACCGCGATCAAGACCGAGACCTTCCCATCGAGACCAAGACCTCGGACAAACCTGCACTGTAAACAACAAAACAATTTTC
This sequence comes from Pisaster brevispinus, assembly GCA_023634235.1. NCBI lineage: Eukaryota > Metazoa > Echinodermata > Asteroidea > Forcipulatida > Asteriidae > Pisaster > Pisaster brevispinus. The sequence goes on from JAMKCF010000012.1 coordinate 4,046,818, forward strand.
AAAGCCAACTTTCTTTGTTTTCAATGGATTTTAAATGCTATAACCAGTGCCTTTCCTCTCAGGTATAATGGCTTTACACAGCCTTCACTATGGGTGCCACAAAGCTATTATGTTGTACGGGAACAAGATTTGCAGTACCCTTTCTAGTTACGGGATTCAAACGGGCCTCTTGTAGCTGGGCACGCTCAGTGGTCTAGTGGTTAATACATCTGCTCCAAAAACAGGGGGCCGTGGGTTCAAATCCCAACAAAGTGGATATTGCCTCTGGATTTGTTTCCTTACTACTAGGACAGCATTGAGTATACAGTGCTTACTACACATTGGTGTATGGGTAAACCGGAATAATATTCAGACCAACTTGGCATCCACAAACTTACCTCCCTGTTTGTCCATTGCGTTTCTCCATATCTTGGCGTTACTAAAGGCACAAATACTTCACAATTCATAACGGCATAATTCAGGCTATCCTGCCAATCAGTCCCACAACTTATTTCATGTACATCCTGAAGAAACGAAGACAGAAGAATTAATATTGTTCGTCGGCTTTCTGCCGAGAAAAGTCCAGAGCCACTAGTCATCCATGTCCCAAGTCAGCAGGGGCGGACCCGAGGAGTGGAGTCAGAGGTCCAGACCACTCCTTGCTCTTGTTGACTTTTTCTGCAAGTATCTTTTTCCTTCTGTATATTTTAACACTTGCGCCATCACAAATAGCCCTGATCCCTCTACCGTAATCTTTGGCGTCTTAGCCGCCCGGTGTATAAGCCGCAATGCACAGAAATTGTCAAAACAAGATTTAGGTGTCAGTGTATAAGCCGTCTGGTGTATAAGCCGCCTGGCGTATAAGCCGCCTGGCGTATAAGCCGCAGACGTTTTTCTTAGGGCCAAAATCAACATATAAGCCGTGGCTTATACGCCGAAGATTACGGTACTCTAGACCGCAGGGTTCTCCCCAGGATTTTTCAAACAGTGGGGCATTTCTAAAACCAACGCCGGTATTTTTTTGCTTGGTGTTTATCTTTGGTTTTAAATCCCCTACTGTGCAATCTGGCGCATTCTAAGGGTACGTTCAGACGAGGAGTTAAACTAGCCCTTAATCCAAAAGTGCTAAAATAACCCTCCGTTGGAATGCAAAAATCCGGTCCGCGAGGGTCAATTTGACCCAGAGAACTGGGCTAAACTAAACCTCAAAAAATGTTGGATTAGCGTAACTTAGCCCAGGTTTTACGACCAACCCCCCGCTGCGAGGCCTAATAAACCATCGTTGGAACGCAACTGACCTGCTACATCCGGTCTATTTTATTCCATGTGACCTCTCCACAGAAGGTTACGTCATCATAACAACAACGCGTGTAGACGACCACAAGTAATTCCCAGCTGATACATGTACATGTATACGATGGACCGGAAGAGTGGTCGGTCGGGGTCAGCTATGCATGACCTGATAATCAACGTGTGGGTCAGTTTAACCCGTGCGAACAGGACTAACTTACTCGTGTGAACGCAAGCCCAATTTGGAACAAGTAATTTTTATCTTTTGGACACCCGCGGTGCTCGGAATAAGGGTTAGTTTAACTCCTCGTCTGAACGTACCCTGAATGGTATCTTTATGATTTTTGTTTATTTGATCTAAGCCCCCCCCCCCCCCGCAACAAAATTGTGACGGACTGTTGTGAAGTGCCAGCCAGTACCGTCTCTTTATAAAGGTGGTGTACATACCAGTTTCGCAAATTTGGTAAAACGTGCGTGTAACTTTTTTTCCACCTACCAGATAAACACTGAAATTCATCTCCTCCAATGCTTTCTTGAGATCCAAGGCATACTTAGACGCCTCTGCTCTTACATAACTAATAATAATCTGCTTTGCTTGATGGCATATTGATTTATTCGTCAGGAAGAAGTCACCGTGAGATATTGGGCTCATAGGGCGGTGGTAGGTGCCATGGGATAAGGCGTTATCGGCGTGGCGGGGCGACGGAGGCAAGCTGTGAAGAAAAAAATAATAATAAATACAAATTCTATCTTAAAATAACAACAATAACAAATATGCACTTCTTATAAGGTGCTTTATCACACCTGATGGACATATTTTTATTTTACGTCATCTTTAATGAGGGTAAACTCCAATCAGCGCCCAGCACTGCTTTCCATGGAGGCCCTCAGTACAAAAACTGTATTAGTAAAAACATAGTACATAAAACACCATCAAAATTGTTAAAAAAGAAAGACACCAAGGTCTCCTGCTGAAATAGCAAATTTTTTACAAAGAATTAGAGGTTAAAAGACACATATAAAATGGAAATCAAAAGGAAGCAGGATATGTTGTCACTAATGAGCAAAAAGACTTAAAAATACAAATTATTAATTTGAACTTGAAATGTGCTCTTTGACATGCTTTTTAAAACTCGTACTTGTTGGCAAGCTTTTAATGGCAAAGTGGAATCATTTGTATGACATGTATGCAGAGCTATGTTTGAGTTAAAAGACCTGGGGTCGATTTCACAAAGCACTAAGATTCATCTTTAAGATGATTTGTCAGTATTGCCATAGTGATTTGTACTATGACATCAGACTTTGCTTGACAATGAAGATCGATTTGCACTTAGGATCAATCTTAACTCTTTGTGAAATTGAGCCCAGTTCACATAGAGCATCTTGTAAGGGTACATGAGGTGCTGCAGTGCAATCTGCAACCAGCCAAGCCAGAGACACTGGGGCAAACCCCTTCTTTTAATAACGAGTGTATTTTTTACGTGCGTTACATAAGACATGGGACCTACGGCTTAACGCCCAATCTGAAGGATAGAGCAATCATAGTTACACGTCTTTCTCAAGAGTATGAGTGCCATGACCGGGATTCAAACCCACACTATGACATCACAATGCAGTAGAATGCTTGCCACGACACTCCGTACAAAGGAGTTTAGGGTTTGCATGGTGGAGACCGATTTTAATTTCATGTTAACAGTTCCACCATGTAATAAGCCGTTGGTTCCGGAAAAAAAAAGAGTCAGTTAGAAATTTTTTCCCAATGTGTTGATAAGTGTGACCAAGACATTGATGATGGAATGGGACATGTGGCACATCAGTCATCATGCCTGAAACAAGCGCAAGTTGTAGTTGATTAATGATGATGATGCTGCAGCTGAAGCTGTTGGGATTAGTGTGCTTTAAACTGTAAATACTTCTTTTACCCTCGGAAAATGGCCTTGATTTACTCATAAATATCCTCCTACCAGAGACACATGCAGATTGCCATTATTATTAGTGCCCCCTAAACATTGTTGTTCAATTAATTCTTATTGAGCACAAAATTCTTTAAAGCTGCACTTTAACCACTTCACGTCGGATGATGTCGGTAGACCCAATTGTTTTTTTGGGGGACAGAATAATGGCGGATGTTTTTGTACACCCGAAACAACTTTGGATTTTCCTCCATTTTTTTGCTGACATGCTGGCGGCTGGCGTTTTCATCCACCTAGACTTTTCATTGTGAAGTGTGTTGAGGCAGGCACCTACTACGATACGCTTCGTTTCAAACCAAACAAAGAGCAACAACAGCATCTGGAAAACTTGCCTTGATTCCAGACCTTTGTCTTGATAGTATACATATGTGGCAAATAAAAATTGAACAGGCTGCCACTTTTTTCATCATTATATTCGGCTCAATGGGAGGTAAGTCTGAGCGTTTCGAGATTCCAGCATACCATGGCAGATTTTCGGCCGTGGCTCACATCTGAGGTTCTGCAAATCACTTTGAGTGCCTACTCAATTTTTCTCACACGACAACGTCAAATTCCGGAACTAATAATGTGCATTTTTGTTATCTTTCCTCTGTCAAGTCAGGGTTTCGTGGTAACGATACTTTCACAGGAAAACGATTACCCAAGAAGCTCCAAAATGTTCCGAAAAATAATACGGAAATAAAATAAAAAAAACCGACCTGAAGTGGTTTAGCAACATGTAAGCAGCTCTACTGAAAACAACACTGTAAGAATTCCTGAACCGTTTTTTTCACCCCCTGGCGAGCATTTACTCTTAAGGGTCTACTTATAGACCTTTACCACGGTGCGGCCATCTTGATTTTCTCTCATTCAAACTAATGTAACAAAAAACAGACCGGAAGGAGAAATAGTCTGGTTCCTTTTTGAGCAATGAATATTAGCATTCAGCACTGTAATTAAAAACAGGACACTTCACCAAGATGGTGGCAGCATGGTAAAGGTCTATATTCGAGTGTTTCTGGCCAATAAAGAACTAACCATCTTTTCAATGGAGAATTGACTGCTAAGGATCGGTCTCCGCCTTTGCCATCCACCTCTGTCTTGCTGTCGTATGAGTCCAGAAAGTGCAGTCTCACACAGGCACCAGAAAGTATGTCAATTATTGTCATTGCTCCCTCCTGCTGGGAGCAGATTGGCCAAAAGTTGCGATCCACAAAGACCCATTCACCTAATGGAAGTTGATGGCTGCCGCCGAGCTATTTCCAAAGGGTACAAAATAGCACAACATACAAAAATTAAATTCAAGTATAAGTATTACAACTAACAGATCAGGCAAAGAACTTTTATTCATGTATGGACAAGCCCACTTTTGTTTAATTAAAAAAAAAAAAACAACAACAACAACAACAAATAAACAAATACAAATTTGAAAATTTAGGGGCCTAGTTAAAACAAAGACCATATCAACAAAAGCAAAAGCCTTTGTGGCCCCTACCTGTACAATTCCAACTCATGTGTGAGACTAAACTATTTTTTTTTTTAAAGAATGCACAATAGACATTCAAATATTCTCCATAAAAATTTACAGAATCAAAATCATTTGAAGGAGAAAACAAAACTGAGGATGTTGAAATTACCGCAATGAATTAAGATATGCAAATAGTTTTGGAGAATAAAAAAAAATGTGCAAATCTGTAAATACAAATTCTTTACAGCCATAAACACAACAAAGCTATTCCGATTAAAACAAATACAAAATAATTTTTTTTTACAAATCCTTTACACAAAAAACATTGGAATTCACTTTTCCATGACATTAAAAAGACCAGGAAAACTTTTACTTTCTCTTAAAAATGACAATAATATGTACAAGCAGTGGAGATAGCTACATCCCTAGCTAACATCTAACTAAGCACAAAAATCTTCCCCCAATACTATGAAACATCTTAAAGAAATACAGCATTACAACCAATTTTCAAGTCGGAGACAGCATGGAAAACATATGGTGTTAATCCACACATTGCGCCAGAGGAGTCACACGCCATTGAGGTACTACAGTTATCAGTGGTTAACCTTTCTCCGTCAACACCCCACATCCAAGCCAAGACCCTCTAGGGTATTGCGGTAGAATGCGGTGCGGGGCAATAGATACAGCTTGCAGTATGAAGTCATCAATTTATTATGTATGGGATAAACGAAAATGGGAGATAATAAGGAGAAGGATTCCGGAAGAGTTTCTGAACGTACTTGTGCCAATATTGCTTCTCTGAGTTGACTGATGGATAGACTTAAAGTGGATACAAAGACAAAACCAAGCGGCTTTCCTTTCTCAGTCGAGACTCCAACACGTGGCTTCGCTGAAATAAATAAATAGATAAATAAATATATAAATGTATAAAAAAAACCACTAACTGACTAAATGCAAAATTGAACAATTGTCGAGCAGAAACACAATGTTGAATTTGAAAAGTTACACAAACAATGTACAGAACTTTTGTCAAATAAAATTAACAAGTTCTATAAAGATTTCCTTCAACAATCGATGTGATTCTTTTGAGGGAGATTTGAAGGGGAAAATTCCTCTTATTTTTGGCTATTAATCCGTCATTTGCTTTACAGACCCTTCGTGAAGATTGTTCATAAGTCTTGTGTGCTTACCATAGTCCGGCTGTATTCTGACCACTCCATCGTCGTTAATGAGATGTTTCACTTTAATCATAGATTCCTGTGTTGATGTGACCGGCCACCTGTCAACAAGTGATTCAAGTGATTCAAACGATTAATACAAATCATTGGTACACTTGAACACTAAGCAATTTATTTGGTTTGAATGCATGTGATCATTAGGAAAAGGAAAAAACTTAATCCTGCTCTCATAAAAAGACCAATTTCACCCGTTAATCTTGATTACATCTCCTCATCTCATCGTCTCCCAATATGGACGATTCTCATTCTCTCAGTCTTCACCAGCAATCAGAACAAAACGCTTAAATGTAAGGGTCCATAGATTGGTTTTTGTTATTGTAACGCTGATTTATTGGCAAAATTATCAAGAGAAATACAATAAAAGTCACATGTGAAAGTTTCAGCTGAATACAATGTCTACTTGTTGAGAAAACACAAAAAAAATGTAAATCAGTCCAAAAAGAGCCAAGTTTCCCCAAAACTTTTTACTTCAATTGATAGTAAATGTCCTATCAAGACCATGTATTAAATCTGTTTTCTTTTTTTTTTGCAACAAAAATAATAAATAAATAATATATACCATGTGACATTTGTTTACAAAAATAGTGACTTTGAGTATTACAGGGCATTTTCTGGCAGGCAATACTACTACACTGATCACCAGGAACACCAAATTGTACTTTCTTTAAGAATGTCAAAAATAAAAGCGTAACAAGTTTTGAGATCGTGCTCCTTTTTTCATATCAAAAGTTGACCCAAATTGTAGAAGGGCATCTGTATAAAACTTTAACCCGGTCCAACACTAGAGCACACATCGCACCGATCCTGAAAGATCTACATTGGCTACCCATCAAGGACAGAATCGTCTTCAAGATCCTTGTGTGTGTCTAGCGCTCATCAAAAAGCACTTTACCCCCATATCTCTCAGACGGACTCCAACACTATCTTTCCTACCGCAAGTCTATGAGATCGAATAACAAACATCTCTTTAGGATACCCCCTGGCCGAAAACATCACGGGGTGAAAGATCGTTTACTTCTGCTGCCCCTTCATTATGGAACAAGTTACCGGATCATATTAAACTTTCTCCATCACTGCCTTTGTTCAAAACTTTCCTCAAGACTCACCTAACGAGGTCTGAATAAACATCCCCCTCTACTGATGTGTCGCTGCGCCATGAGCACCTCAAAGAATGGATACCGGTGCATTATAAATGCCCATTATTATTATTATTATTGTTATTAAAATGTTACATCTTATGATTCATTCTTTCTAGCTGTGTACAAACGTGCATCCAGGAAGTCAAGGCCCTGTGGCTTTTTTTTTGTAAACATGTCACGCAAAAAAAGTGAACATGTCACGCGTCACTTTGTCTATACTTTTGCAGCCTCGCTACCATGGGCAGTGCGCCGTATCGATACCTCTCGTCGCTAACCCCTGGTAGGGAAACACTGACAATCAATGCTGATTGGCTGACCAAAATGTACTGCTTTGCGTGCACGCTTTTTAAAAACATTCAAGCGTTTGTAGGGCGCTTGTCGGGCGCTTAGTACGCGCGTGTAAAAATGCACGTATTTTGACGCAATACATTTCAAATGAATCATGTTTTTACATGGTCACCCTGAACTGCATACAGTTAAGACGTATCACAAGATCAAAAAAGAATGAGAGGGGGTCAGTTGCTCCATGACTTGATGCGTCCTTTGACAGCGCGCTCTGCGAAGTCTCTAACACAGAATGGATCAACCAAGAGGACTAGTTAAAATATCCAATATATTTGGATATTTTAAAGTCACACTTCCAGGGGTTACAATCGAGCAAGGCGCGTCAAGATCGTACACCACTGGGAACGAGGTTGATACTTTGGAGGAGACAATGCTTACTTACCCCTGTTTGGTGAGAAATCTGAACGAAGCTGGCATTGCTTCTACTTGTTTCTGCATCGCTTCCCTCATCTCCATCACTGTCATCTTACCAACGTCTAGCAAGATGAACCCTAGGGCAGAGTCATGCTCCTTGTTACCGTGACAACCCATCTCACTGGTCAGACTTACACCAACCAATGCACTACCCTCCTCATCTGTAAATCAAGCAAAAAGTCTTAATTATTTTAGTTGATTGTTATCAAAGAGGGAACTTCAAATATGCACATCATAAAACTAATAACAATACACAGTTCTTAAGTAGCTCTTTATCACACAAATGGTGCGTATCTCATGAAGCAAACAATACTTTTTCTACATAGCACCAAAGGTTTACAAGGTGCTGTGGCTTAATCTGCAGCTAAACCATACTAGAAACACCGGGGCAAACCCCTTCTCTTAACAAGTGTACTGCGTTCTTTTACATCAATTACAAACCTACCTGTCCCAAGTTACAGCTTTATGTCCCATCCATAGTATGAAGCAAAAAATGGGGTTTTAGTATCTTGCTCAAGGACAGTGTCAAGACCAGGACTCGAACCCACCCTCTGCTGATCAGAAACACCACAGCTTACAATGTAAGTCTGGTGTGCATGACCCTCGGTCAAGTCACGCCTTTTGTTAAAGTGTACCATGTCAATGCATGCATGCAGGCAACACTAGTATTTAAGAAGTAGGGGTAGTCAAGTTGTCAGCTCATGTTGTTGTCTTCAGTAGTAGAAACTGATCAACTGCAGATCGTTTGATCAGAAATGGGCAGACACAAATGTTGAGTGCTCAAAAACAAAAGATAACAAAATTTTAGGCAATTTATTGCACATCATCTAGGGTTTGATATTTACACTGGACTGCGGCCTGATTTTAGTGTCAGGCCAGTAAACTCATGACCAGACTGTCCAGCTGTCTTGTGTTTTTCATTTAAATAGCAACACCTCACCTCAACCTCACCTTTAATAAAAAATATCTTTCAATTCTGTCGAGTTGCAAAGTACTCATGAGACAAATAAGATAAATTTCTTTTAAAATAGTTTTATAGTGTATATGATTAAACTATGTAAATCAGATAACAATTTTGGACTACAAGTCCCGCAGTGTTGCAGATTTTTTCCTCAAATACAATGCACATCAGAAACGTGCACTGAAATCCATATGGCAAGGCAACTTATTCTGTAAAAAAATAACCTGAGAAGGACAAGTAAAAACCCACCAGGATGTCAGGGAAGTCGTGCCACTCATCATAGAGCAAGGACTCATCCAGGATGTGTTGGTTTTATCAAACACATGTAGAAGGTCCTTCCTCTATGGTTTTAACATGCTTTTCCCTTTTTTCAGTTAATGATTCATTTATACAATGAACAACAAATTGAAAACGATGGAGCAAATTATTTTACATTGTAAAAAATGCATTGATTCATTACTGAACAGCCTGCATTGTCTAAGTTTTTCAAAGTACGTGAAAAATCTGCACACAAATATTTTATAAGTATATCTGTTGTGCATTTTTAATGGTGTTTTGAGACACAATGTACACCCATGATGATCAGAGCCACACACGTTGTACATCTGTCTGTGCTGTATTTGCCCTCGGTTTCCTTTTGTCATGGTCATACATTTTGTCGTACCTGTATTATCTCAACATGGCCCTGGCCCTGACCCACGATGTGTATACAATAATTTTTGTTTGCATTCAATTATGTGTTCGTAGAGTTGTAAGCTGTAAGTGTACACACACACACACACACTGTACTACAGAATCTGTAGACTGTATGAAATGCGACTGTTTTTAACATACTCTGCCATACCAATGATACCATGCATCATGCATGATAAGAACCAGATGCACATATTCCGATGGGTCATGCACATACCACCTACTATACACCATCCTCCGCATCCATGCCTTCATACTTCACATTGCACAAGTACCAATCATGTAACTTACTCTTATCAGATTCACCGTTTGTCATTCGCCTCATCTTCCTGGGTGACCCTGAAACATTTTCATCACCATCAACATCATCATTGGAATCCAACTTTGATTTTACTCTTCTAGGCATAGTAATAAGAGCAGCAATGCTCACTGCAATTCACAAGTGCTTCTTTAAAAAATCAAACTGAACTTCAGCAACTTGTTACAGTCCAAAAAGAGAGAGATAAATATCCAAATGTAGTCCCAGGCCAGATTTCAATTCATAAAGCGTGAATACAACTTTCTGAGGGAAAGTCTCCACACACTTGTTGGACTGGGCATTTCAAACTGGATGCAGGCTACACGACACATTGGTTCACCAACAAGTAACACTCTTATACCTGGACACAGGTCACTGGGTGAGCAGTGACCTCAAACAGTGGTCCCCAGGTCAGACTTCTGACTGCAACATTGTAGAAAATGGTGACAAAGAACCAACACTTGCAGAGGGGTTTGTAAAACATACATTTAGCTCATTAGGTTCCTGCCATTTTTTTTAAACACTGCTCACAACAGTCTAACAGTCAACTTCGGTCAGTTGGTAACTTGACCACGTTCACTCGACGATGCATGTTATTTTCTTGTACACTGGTAGAAATTCACTGGATAGCCATTTTTGTTTGACATTGTAGTTTCCTTATCAACACCTTGAAAGCGAATCTTACTCCAGTCTGCAATAGTGCACAGAAAAGATGTCTGCACCATTCCCCAATCAACCACAGGTACACTGGTAGTGGTACAAAATGTACACATGTTGCGCACTTGTACCATCGTACAGGTTTCATGTGCCTGAAAAAAAAAACCCTTTATTTACCAGAGATAAAATGCATTCAGGTAGATATTGGCTAGTCTTGTGTCAATACAGTTCAGTGATCCTAAAAATAAAATATAACCCAATCAATCTGAAAGCACACAGACGGAAATTTCAGGATAAGATACACAACAGACAGATGTTGATAGCTTTCTTCAAGTTATTAAGATTTTTGTTTTTAAAGGTACAGTCATTGTTTGGTTTTTGTCAATGAAATGCTGATTTACAGGCAATATTATCAAGAACGATACAATAAAAGTTGAAGAAATTTTTGAATACAGTGTCTACTCTTCGAGTAAACAGGAAAAAACTGTATTTTCATCACAAACTTTGAATCCATCCACGAATAGTGAGGTGACAACTGGTAGGGCCTACACAGTCATAAAGGATCTTTGGAGATTCAAATATTTTGACTCTCTTTTATTGATTTATAATAAACTGGGACACTTCAGCTGAAATAATTTCCAAGGATGCTAACAACCAATAACAAGTAGGCTTTGGTGTAAAAATTTATCAGTGAACGATTTCCCTTGTATCGCATCGCATTTTGCGATGCAATTGGAGCGATTTGCGATGCAATTTTACAAAGTGCATCGCACAATTTGCGATGCAATTTGCGATGCAATTTGCGATGCAAGTTTTACTAAATTGTATAGTTATATAAATAAGTTTACACCCACAAGGTTTCGGATTCACATTTACCTAAGCTGTGGCGGTGGGTGTTTGAGGAATTGCCTTTTATTTAGCGTGACGTCCGACAACCTAAGACTAGAGCAAGGGAAACAATCATAACGCGCACGACGCCGCGCTGTGATCCACATTCCCCCACACATGATGGGTCGATGGAAGCAGCATCGGTAGGGTTCGAAATTAGCGGTCGCCAAATGCGAGTGAAAACAGCGGCGTGCGAGTCAAAACCCTCCCTTAGTAGCCCGCCAGGCTAGTCAAAAAATTGTTCCTTTTCACAATAAATGAGGGGTACAGTTGTAAAATCCCAAAGAGAGATTATTTTTAAGTTCACAAAATGGTTTAGCAAGTCTTGATATTTTCTAGATTTAATGTGACCGCGATTGGATCGTTCAATTCATAGTAAACACGCACGCACTTCCCTTAACCACATGTGTAGTGAGTAGCCAACGTTCGCCCGCACGCACACAACACATGGTAGTATTATTGTTCAGTACAACAGCAGGTCCAAAGTCCATCCTAACCAACATTCCGCACGCTGTGATTGGCCCGTCAATAAATTCATATTCATAAGGAAGCTTGGCTAGCCTCCAACTCCATACACGTTCACGAGTCGAGTAAAGAATTGCTGCACAACGCGGCGCACGCCCGTGGATTCTGTACTATACACAGCGTTGGGTTCAGGCTATTCAAGCATCGACAACTTTTGCCGATAGAGGGCGTTGCAGGGCAAAGTTCATTGAATTTTTTCTCAATGTGCGTCGTCTATCGATCGTTAACACGAAGATTTCATTGCAAAAGAAGTTCTATAAAACCGATTCTCAAATTACAAATCCATGAAAATGGTTGTTGATGAAAACAAGTACTATTTAGGGCAGAAAAAAGGGGGATAAGATCGTTAAAAATTTTTTTAAAAATTCGGAATTTTTTTTTTATTTTTTTTTTTTTTTACGCTACGAAAACCGTGTGCATTTAATAATACACGTCAAAAAAAAGTTAAGGGAATAGGCCTTTTTCATATTAAGTTTTGGAGCGTCTTATTCTTTAATTATAAGACATTCTGAAAGTAGCCTTGGCCTGAAATTAAGCCTTAAAAAACACACAAATAAACCTGTGTCACAGGGTTAAATTTTCAACAATATTTAGGCATTTTAAAATTTGCTATACAAAATTTATGGACTGCTATGCAATATTTTGAGATTGCTATGCAAAAAAAAAAATTGCATAGCAGTTTTGCTATGCAAAAATTTGGGACCAAATCGTTCCCTGAATTTTGAAAAAATTCATGTCCGGAATTTGGGCTGTGCGGTAGTATCAATGTACCATACACAGTGACCTGTGAGGCCAGTAAGCAGTGCTAGCACCCCCATTAGGCTAGTGGGGACTGTTACAACTTACATGATGTAGCTAGATACAGCCATAATGCTGGAAATGGCTCAATAAAATTATGGCAACACTAGACAACTCTTTGCATTTTATTATAATGAATTGGTTCAAGTTAGTGTAATAAAAAATTGACAACATACAGATTAACAGTAATCCATACAGTTACATCAAACATTAATAGATTGCCACAACTCACAAAAAGATCCAAAACTTGGAAACTATTCTTAAAACTGATATGACACATTTAGCTTCAACATGTAGGCTTTTTTTCATAAAGTTTTTACAATGTACACATTACACTACATCATATGTAAACTGCAATTAGCATTTAATCCCAAAGTAGAAACTTATTTCCGCTTACATATTTATTATTCAAAGCAAAATACATTAAAGTTGTGGGCAGTCTTTGATATCAATACATGTAGGCATCCTGACAAGAAAGGAATGGAGTAATTGCACACAAACAAATTTGATTTACTGGACGTTTTCCCTCCATTCAATGAATACATCGAGAAGATAAAAATTGTCAACTCTCCAATTTCTCATATTACTGAAATTCTAGAATCACCAGCACAAATGCAGAGCGATTTATCAGGAAATGAGAGTAGTCTTTATCGGACGTGAAGATCTGCGATTCATATCTGACTGCAAGTGCACACTGTATAATTTGATTTCTCATCTGACTGATCTGTGTCTTACTTGATGAAGCAGACGTTATTTATCGTGTTTATGGAGGAAGGAGACTGTTTACTGCACTGTTTTCATTCCTCCATGCAGAGACCAAATGCAAAGACATTTTGTTTGGGTGAATAACAAAATAATGACAACAATCAAAGACCACAAAACACCATGTTCATTATCATATGTGAACCTACTCAAATCAGAAATGGTGTGTATGTGTACTTTTAAAAATGTTCCCTTGAAAATGCATTGCATTCATCTGTTCATTGCTAAACTGTAACAATACCATTAGAAATGATAAATGGCTGCATCGTACAAGTGTAAGACTAACTATAAATGTTTATAAATAACACATCATTTTTCACATTAGTTAATGTGAAAGTTTGGTTTTGGGAAGAGTATATAGAATGTATTGTTAATTAATTAATTCCTGTCATCCAGATGTCAACAAACACACCATACACATGCGCAAATAACATGTGAAAAAGTTGTTAAATTCATCATTCACATTATTGAAGAAAACTGTTTATGTTTCATCAGGGATTTTGTGCACATCATCAATCTGACTGCGGCAATCAAAATAATGTAAGCCATGGTGATTTGGGGGTCTTACAGCTATTTTCTCCATGTTCATGATGTTGAGAGTATTTTAAGACATATTTTGCTCTGATCGATTAGCACTAATATGAACATGATACGTGTGAGTTTTAGATTGAAACATTAATTAAAAATAAACAAATTCTGTACTTTATACAGTGTGCATTGAAAATTGTGTTTCCAATTCAACTCCCTTCGAAATTTATTATTTTTTTTTCAATGCAATCGATGTTCCACAGTAGTTTTATACTCTCAAAGGTCTACCATTCTACACTATAAAACCTGGTCCAGATTGAGACAAAATCGAGAATCTGCTGTACTGTCCCATTGCCTATCACATGGACAAACGATCTCTATATAAAGTGAGATCGAAGAGACGTGTGAGAGCACACGAGACTGACGATGCATTTCTTCTTTTTGTTCTATGTCCGACTGTATGGTAATTTACATTAAATTTGCCGAGGGGATGCAGTACCAGGCTCCAGCATACATTACCCTTAGTCTCTCCCTCTCGTCTCCAGGATGAAGTGGAATTTATTAAGGCGATCAAAACAACTTATTAAATAGCTGTTAGCCCTGGCTAGACTATGCAAGTTATTTCCAATAATTGAGAATGCTTTTATTTCTAAGATACGAGGGTAATCTTCAAATATAACACATCCATCGGCATATTGACTAAGACATGGGATTTAACTTCAATCTTCTGACAACTTCCCAGTAACCAAGTGTGATTTGGAACAACTCATTTCTCATATTTATGTTATGGAATTTTTTCCTTACTCACAATATATCCACTTTTACTCACTAACAGTAAATTGACCACAAATTTGGGTTTTCTGAATAAATTTTACATTATGACAATTTTCAATTGTTGTTTTTGTTTCTTTTAAAATCATTACAAATTTCAACAGGTTGCAAATAATTACAGAAAAAACAGTTCATGCCGTGGTCCACTTTGCCTGGGTGACCATTGGAATTGCACTGTAAGCGTTTCATGCCAAAGGTTGTTTCTAACCCGTACCTAAAGGTATTGACACAGGATTGGAAAGAATAAAAAACATCAAACTGTTTTTATATTAATATTTAAGCTAACTGATTATGAAGTTCATACTACAACCATATTTGTGTATGTGAAATATTTCCCTCTGAAATGAAGTCATGTTCAAGAAAACTGCCTCTGAAAACCTTTAATTAAAAGCACAACGGCTGATTTTGGTTGCTACAACCAAAATTAAGGACAAAGTGGTTGCACGCTGAAAATTGAGCATGATTTTTCACTGTTTTCTCCTGGCTCGCACAACAGATTAAGCCAGGGATATGATAGGCTGTTAAGAAAAAAAACTGAACTCTGAGCGCAAAGAGTGAAAGCATGCGAGCTCGAAAACTTGCAAGCATGAAGCCCAATATTAACATTTTTCTTTGGTTTTAAAAGCCCTACTCTGCAATCAGGGCGTTATTATATGTTTTTTTCTTCATTTTTTTATGGATTTGATCTTTAAAAATATATATATATATATATGGAGGGGGGGGCAAAAAAAACCCCGGATTTATTATTTTTTTTAGGGCAAAAAAAAAACGGAATTCCGGTTAAAAACGGAGAAATCACATCCCTGTTAAGCCCGAAGTTTCCCAGGTTTGTTGTTTCTTTTACATGTTTATGGTTGATCACACAAAACAAACACTGTCTGCGACTATTTTGTCTACAACCCTGTATAATACCTTTAATCAATAATGAGTTTCAGTAATTGATTCTCTTAAAGGTCTCAAGCCACAGTGGGAGTATAAATGCAAATAATTAACATTGCGATTATGGCATTCATTATTCGTACTTGTTACAGACGTCTTCCCTGCTGTTTCCACCCCCTAGAGATCAAGATTATCAATCCAGCAGGCCTTAAATATGTTAAAATTGTTTACTTCAAACAATTATTCTACACTATCTGGCGTGGCTTGAGGTGTGTGTTACTGCGTACATGATGCATTGCGTACAAGTACGTAAATGCTAAATATATTTGCGTGTTTGAAACAAAAGACCGGGCTTAATTCAATTAAATTAATATAGCATTGGCATTTTGTTACTTTCCTTTTTAAATAGTGAGAGATTTTGTTTAACAGGCGCTAAAATATTAAATCAACAACATTTCATTGAGGTCATGGTGATATCCAACAACAACAGAGACAAGATAGGCTGTCTAATTCATTCTGAGAATATATCGTAAAACCTTCAAATCTCATGGCGGGATTTGCTCTTTGGTTACTGTCGGAGTCAATTACCAGACCTCCCTCTTGGGGTTCCAGTGGAATGGCTCAGTCTTATAGGCTATAAGATCAAAGAGAAGGAGAAATCAGTCAAAATCCACCTTATCTGAGCCTGACAGGTGACATAGTTTCTTTTCTTTCTACCTATCTACCCTTTTTTTTACATAATAGTAAAACTACATGTAGTTTTCACAGCTCTTTCCTTCAGAAGCTTTCTGTTTTGTCTGTTTTTTGGGGTCTGCAACATTTCAGATCAGTTTTGTATTGTTCTTCAATCCATGTATTTAGTGTAATTGTTTATTTTCTTTAACATATTTTCAAAGCCAAGCTACTACGAGCAATGGTTTATTCTGAACCTTTGGCCTCCATGCAGTTTTCTGGTTACCTTTTACTTATAATCTGTTACATGTAGCTCTTGTATTGTGAATTGCGCATGGAATCAAATGTTCAATCGCATCAACTTGAATTTAGTTATTAAAAATTTTCAGAAAGAAGAAATTTATGTTTTCCCTTTAATTTGGGGCCTTTGTGTTTAATACAATGCAGTTAAGGCCCTTATAATTATTTCATTGTATGCAAATGACCTTAAAACCAATCATCGGCCATTAATACATTCTGTATTGTGCACAGTGTACCAACAATGCGAAAAAAATACAAATCCAATGACTAAATCAGATCCAATCTGTAGAGTGTATGATGTTTGAACGGCCTGGATTCAATACCCAGTGCATTCCCTGAGAGTGGAGTAACGGTTACTCATCATTTATCATCACAGTCTGCCTCCCATGATCTCATCTACATTGTAGTCTCTGAATTCCATCAGCCATTGTCACTGCCAGTGGCCTAGCTGGGCATTTTCATTATGAACGAGGAGGTGGGAGTGGGATGGGGACAAACAAGATAAATTTGGGGGGCCTCTACTCTTTATAAAGAAGTGCAAGACCTACATGTAGGACTACATTGCACATTAATCATGTTATTTAATGTACAGAACCATACATTAAACACAAATGTTAAAAGATAAATGCACAAAAGATGTTTAAATGTGAAATCTAAACAAATCCTAGTTTTAACTAAATTTAAAAAAAAAAGTCATTGGGGGGGGGGGTCGGGGAAGGTGGGTAAGGGTTCTGAGAGGGCTCAATTAAATGAACTTTGGCCAAACTTGCATCCAGAATGCCACCATTTTTTTCAAAATCCAGAGGATAACCATGTTAAGAGATTGGGAGTTGGCTCCTCGTGCTGAAAATATGTAATTAATTAAAACACATCTGAATCAACTGGACTAAAGGTAATGAATATTAGTTAACAAAATCAACACTGTCAACAGCGATAGGGTGTCAATTTAATTAGCCACAAGTAGACTTAGATTATACGCACACATTGCACTGGAACTACAGAGTACAATGTACTGTACATGTACATGTAGGCCTATGGGCTTGAAAATTGTTTTCACTACAATCTATAGTAGAAACTGAAAACTTCAACTATTTTTAGCTGGATAAATTTTTTTAAGTTCGTTTACATAGCCTATAGTGCACAAGCATGTTTTTAAACACATGGATCATATGGTATTACATTAGACTAGCCTTGATATTGACCTGGCAGGTGCCCTTTTGTAAAGGTCATGTTGAAATAATTTACATTTTCCTTTGAGAAATGCATTGGGCAGAAGAGAACGGCTGTGTCCATTCAAGAGCAAACTTTAAGGCCCAGACTTATTTCATATATAAAAAAATATTTAATTCTGAAATCAATAACTTGTCCACTGAGGCTGTTTTATGAATGAAAACGTGAACAATGCACAATTTCATTGGTTTTTATTGGATTGGTTTCTTTTCACTCCTGAAATATCATCATTAGTTACAATTACAAAGCAGACGATTTGTAAGGACAATGGTGAAAGGGGGCGGGCCATTTAAAAACCATAGGGCTTTCGTTGACACCCACAATGGTAGGGTGGATACTAGTCAAATAGGACTTTAAAAAGAGTCAATCTTTGGACAGAAGACCAAAACGAAAAGAAAACAGAATGAACAGGGGTAATTTTAAGGGGCATTTCTAACCCTACCATGGATTGAAAAAAGTGATTGAGCCAATCTTTTTGTAATAATATCAAGTTTTAAGCATTATAAGTGTTTGCTGGCATACTGGCATATATGTATACAAAAAAAGGAAACAGAATTTGTACACCATTCAACCTTTACACTTGTTAGGCCAAAACTCCCTGCGCTGGTTTAAGTTGCGCCTGATCCTTCATCCTTTCACATGCTCCACAGAGCAATGAGAGCGCAATTACCAATTTAAAATGGATTATGTAATATGGATACTATGGAGATCACATGTAATCCCTTATTCCTTACTACGTGACATTTTCAATTTGTATGCACTATGCATAACTCATTAAGCTTCTTAACACACAATGGATACACATGGCCTAGTGTTATTTAAGTACAGATTGAAACCAAATTAATACAGATTTTTTAAACAAAAATGATTATAATACTATAGATATTTCTCCCACCACTGTGCAAAAAGTTGAATGAAACACAAAAAGTGGACCTCAATTTAGCCCCCAAAAGCCCAAATCCTTTAATATCCTCTTTGCCAAAGTGCGGGAATGTAGAACGACTTGGGCTGTAGGGCATTGCAGTAAAAGAGGATCCAGAAGGATTTGGGCCAAGTAATGGGTTTCTGCTGTGAATATGTTTTAGAAGAAGGAATTGGACTATCCGGCTATTTTTGACACAAGAGGGAATTTGGATTTGGGTTGTATGCAGCTAGGCCAAAATGGGATTCCGAAGGACATGGGCTGTTGGGGGACGGGAATGTGATAATGAAGCCTGTCACAGGAGGATTTAAAAGGTGGGCCATCATTAGTCATATTGAGCAAAACCGGGACAGTTTAACTAGGAGGCTTTGGGTCCTGTGAGCTTTTAACTCTTGACTTCTGAATGAGGAGGATTTGGGCTATGTGTAAGCAAACAGGCCTAGTTTGTTAAGGTTCAAAATTGTACAATGTATTTGAAGCTACACATGTGTACATGATTGATCACTGTGTTAATATTGGGGAAAGCACAAAACCAAAGGCTGTCCAAACCATGGTCCAAAAGACACAATGAGATGACAGCCCTCTTACACATCCCACACCATGACCAGATTGCCTCAGAGGAAGAAAAAAAAGATGTGCATCTATTGAATCCTGGAGGTGAATGTTACTTCTCGGCCTTCAAATAATTAAGAAATCTGTTATTGAGAAGAGTCCCCCGTGGCGAGTAAGAAATACTGTGATGTGATCCAAGACGAGATGTGTTGACAAGAGTTGCTGCCAGAATAGCTAGCATGTGATAACATACATTGCATACAAAGATGTACATGTATGTAATTATGCATGTTCTGTAGAATCTCTTTTGACATAAATGTTTGTACAGTGCAGTCCATTTATTATTGGAGCAAGCAAGCATGACGTTTGATTCCATGAGTTGGAGGGGGTGGGGGTGGGCAGGGAGTTTAATCTGCTCCTAGTACTACAGAAGAAGTGATTGTAAAAGTTCCCACTCAAGATCTGTGAATACTATGGGCTGAAATAAACACAGAGGCCACAATGGCACTGGGCTCTGTTGCCCACTGCTCTGGTATCCACCTTGGTGCCACTTAAAAATATTATGACGGGGGGGGGGGAGTGGCTATACATATACTTCCAAGATTTTTATCAATCCCCAAAAGAGCTCTTTGCAAAATGAATATGGCCTAACCTCTTCAAAAAAAGAAAAAAATAATAATAATGCAATTCTAAGTTTCTGAATGTGTCACAACATCAAAAACAAAGTGAAAAACGTGCTCAAGATTTGTAAAAAAACAGAAAGTTTGTTTAGTCAGTCTGTGTGCAGCGATGTGTTGTGTGCAAGCATCGTGTACAAATATGTACATTGTATACATGTGTACTTCACAGTCATACATACATGTAGGCCAAGGATGACGGTTACTGCTTGTCATAATGCAATTAAGAGCTTGTGATGCAATTAATTACAGCAATGATGCATACGGTTACCTGGCCAGGAGCTGTCCCGAATCCATCAACATGTACTCTACTCTATCTCTATCATAAACCCAAAAGCAGCCTTACACAGTACAGATGACTTACAGGGCCCAATTTCATAGAGCTGCTTTTAAAGCAGAAAATAATGCTTAACAATTTCCTGCTAAGCAGAAATGAGCAGGATACCAGTTACAAATTGTACACGTGACATGGTAGTTTGGCTGGTAACCTTATTCTGGTAAGCAAAATTTTATTGTGCTTAGCAAATTGTTGTGCTGAAGCAGCTCTATGAAATTGGGCCCAGTAGGCTATGTCAGCAACACAAGTGTTTGGACATCGTCATGGGATACATGTAGTTTAAAGAGGAAGGAAAATAACCAATCCAATTTTGTGTTGTACTCATTTTCCAATAGACCTTGCAAGTCTCGCGCGTATTCGAACATTTTTGGGACCACTGAAGAAACAAACTCACGCGCTTTAACGGATCCCAATGTTCGAATACGCGCGAGACTTGCACAGTCTATAGATAGAGTCCTCACATGAGTGGGGAAAACAATTATAAGTCTCTAAACTCGCGTTAAAATGGTGTACATGTAAGTTGCCATTGTATACGATAACTTTTCCAGCTTGTGGCTGATTTTTGTTTAAAAATTTCATACAATGTTGTAGAACACCAGTTTACATAAAAAACATTGCCGCGGATGTAACATGGACGTTCTGTTTCGGAGGCCTTATTTTTGTCTGCTTAATTGCGTAAAAAAAATAAAATAAAAAGAAAGCTTCCTTATTAGGTACATTTATGTACACTTAGGTTCCTTAGGTTACAAACTTTAACATTCACCTGTTTTCATTGAAATTCTTTTGCTAGAAATTAAAATATATTGGAGCAATCAAGGGCCACTTTACATAAACTGAAATGTGTCGTGTATCATATCCCTGCACAAAAGCATTAACAAGATACAATGTACACCCCCTCTATCTAACCATGTTACCCACTTTGATAATTTATTGAACACTAAAGGCTGCAAGTGTGCCATACAGGTAAGTTTTGTATCAATTAATTACGATGGTACAAAATTACATTAACATCATACAAGTAGAGCAAGAATGGCTATTTGTGTCTTTTATTTATTGTTAGTAAATGTCTTACAAACTGTGATTGTTTGATGATGGTGAATAAACCAAATCAAATAAAATCAAAATGAAATTACAGAAACGTCTTTATCTGCACGTAAATTAGGCTAGAATTATTACCTTTGTGTCACTCTGACTGCATACCCAAGGCACCAACCTTATGGATCTACATGTAACCCAGAAGAACCCTTGGGCCTACAATAAGTTAAATACATATATGTAGATGACATTTTAAGCACAAAAATAGGTTTTTAAATGAGTTTTAAAGCTGGTATAAGTAGTGACTTGTCGGAGATTGGGGGTAGTTCATTCCATAGAGATGGGCCAGAGTGTGAGAAGGATCGGGCCCTAAACAATAACTAAAACACGGATACGCCCCCCCTTCCACCCCCTCCAATAGAACTGAACAGTTTTGGGGCACCATCAAAAACATCTCATCTGCAACAGTGTATCCCATGGCATTGTGGAATCTGCTTGCACTGCAGAACTCATGGCCCCCCAAACCCCCCCCCCAAAAAAAAAAAAAACCCCAACAACCCAACAACAACAACAAAACCCAAAACACACACACACATATATTGTGTACACCCTTGGCAGTTACAGCCTATTGTTGCATTCTATTATTCCCTTTTCTGAAGAAACTCTCTGTGGGGTATACCACTACACTAGAACAAAGAAAACCTTGTGGGATAGCATTGTTCAATTGTTAAAAGTACCCCATAAAGTTGGCCTGTGTAAGGGCACCCAAGTGTGTAGACACCTGCAATCGGGGTCCTCCTCTTGCCCTCTTTTGATTGTACTTAAAAACTTTTTGGCAACAGCTCCTATTGGTTTTGTGCACACTTCCCAACTGGGGACCTTTACCCATACCCCTATCAGGCCTTGAACTTCGCTCATGAAGGGGCACGGCAATTTTCCTCTGGTAAGGGGCACTCAATGAGGAAAATGTAAATTTGTATTGGAACTTTGCAAAGGGCACCACAGCAAAAGCACAGGGCACCCCGGCCACGGCAATTGCTGTGGGTGCCGTGGGCTATTTCGAAGCCTGCCCCATTGTCCTCTTTTGTTATAGGTCCCCGGTATTTATGTGTTTCTACACCCACTCACACTACACACACACACACACCATTGCCTGCCTCCACTCCATTACTATAGTTGGGACTGGTTAAAGTTGTTAGTTGGGATCGCAGTAAACACAAAGAACCCCCCCCCCCCCATGAATAAACTAAAAACATAATAATAGTATCATAGTATGAAGTTTTTATGAGCGATATACTATCATTCCAAACTTCATCCTGGGCACCGGCTCGCGACCGGCTCTAGCTCCATCATGGCAGTTTTGACATGAGTTTGTATGCAGAGCTGAGAACCGGGTTTGAAATAAAGAACGCATCAGCGTGTGCATTTGCAGTAGTGTTACCATGGTGTTACACAGTAATCCACGCATGATCGATCACGGTGTCCTGTCGAACTCTATGGGCGATCCCAACTACAGTTGGGACGTCCCAACTTTAACACTCAAGTTGGGACCAGTCCCAACTATAGTTGGGACAATTGTCAAGTTGGGTACATTACAACATGTACTGTTGTGTTAGTGAAAGTTACATTACAATACAACTACCCACGTACGAAATTTAGAAAATAATCACACAACAAATCACAAACCTTTCATGCCTTTTCACTTCATTTGTCAAAAAATGGCTAGCATTTATGATTTAGTCATTACAAAGTACAAGTTAGTAGACTGAAAATACTACTAAAAGTCTCAAGTATCACCTACCATGCCCACCAAAGGAAGCTAAACCCTTTAGCTACCACCAAGGCACTGGGACTGGGGCATTCAAAAACATTACTTCACATAAAAAACGTCATTAGCCTGCCTGGGAACAAACCGAGTTCACAGGTGTAAATAATTTTACACTTTACTTACCCTCCTCAGTCATTGTGCATGCAAATCCCACAAAAATGTCAGGTTTGTTTGAAGGTTTTCCTTGTTTTCATCACGTTTTTTCGTAGCTTTTCAAATAAATATATGTGTTGTAGTTGCTGGTTTAATAGTAAGTGGCAACTAACTGGACTACATCCTGCAGAAGTGTTTGCTATGTTATTGTGTGAATGGAGAGGCAATCCTACTGCCGGAGAGATCGGTGGTCTACTGCCCTCTGTGGATCTCCGAGATATACACAGTACCAGCGGTTAGGTTAGTCTCTTGTCCGTGTCGTTTTCTCCTCAGTTGCGATGAGCTCATGACTATTAATGACGTTGTGAGAATCCTGAATAATTCTCACGGCCACTTTCTACACGTTTGTGTCGTTTTCATTGTGGAAATCTAGTTTTTACCTTGAAATTTAAGAAACCACACTTCATGAACATTCCATAACAGCCGTTTACAATGTTGGGCGTTGAGGTTTTTAATTGTATAAAACGTCGTTTATATAACTGAATTTTCGGGAAATAATCTCAGGACTCACTCTATAACACAACATTGTGCACACTCCGGCCCGCCCGCCTTGCATGCGTGGATTGAACGTCAAACAATCGCGTATGTCAGTAGCACGTTAATCTATAGGCGGTACGCGTCATCAGCGTCCGCGCAAAACACGCACCGACGCGCACTTTGGCCAGAAAGTGTGTGACGAACGAATTTTTGTTGATACGAAGAATAATTCCATCTACTTTTATCGATTTGGAGAAAGTTCAGTAAAAAGAGGAGAAACGGCAAACAACTAACGTGAGAAAAGGTATCTAGTTGTTTATTAAACATGGTTTCCAAGTCTGTTGGTGAATTTTTTTACCCTTAAAACACAACTTTTCTATCATCATCCACCCGCTCGCCCATTGCTTTACACGTATTTTCGCTTGCGTTTTCGCGGATTTTGCCCATAGTTTGGGTATGGTCGGGTGCTGTCAAAATTACGGTATCCAGACGTTGATTTCCATATAGGTATTATATGGCCGTGTCCGAAACGGCGACTTCGGCTAGAGCTACGGCTAGATTGCGCGCGTCTGCCTATTCTTCAACACTGGCAGACGCGCTGATCTAGCTGTAGCTGTAGCCGAAGCCCCACACACGACCGTAAATATTAAATAGCTCCACCAATGTCGGTATTGAGCTCATTTTTTGAGTATAGACTGATATGCAATTGTTAGTTGTTTATTGTGCTGATTTAATGGTAAAGTGAGTCTGGGTACCATGCGAACTGACTAGTAGAGTGAGAAAGTTGGTGCAGGATAGCCGAAAAGTAAACTTTATTTTCACTTTTTTCAACAAAGCTGTTTTGCAAAACTGGCGTACCTTGTGGATAATCGGTATCTTAATAGTTTAGATAGTCTTTTTCTCGACCTTGTGCACGCAGATTTAGATGAATTTTTAGCCTTGGAGGACATCAAAAAGTGGTGAGCACTGCCCTGACTGACTCGACTGTCGTGGTCGTCATGATCATCATGCTAACAAAAATAGTAATTATATCATATATGATTAAGATTTAGATTGTATTAATGTATATTTGTTTTAAATATTAATTACTAATACTATTCATTAAAAACTGACCTTGGCAAACATTTTAGATTTTTGATTGTACTGTTATTAAAAATGTTCATTTTAGTAGTAATAACCGTAACGATTTTCACAACATGTATATTTGCAAGTTTGTCTTGTCTTGTCTTGTCTTGTCTTTTAATAAGTTGAGTGGGGGAGTTCGGTGGTGGTATTTGCATTTTTTTAATCAAACCTCTTCAAATTTGGTATCAATGGAAAAAATGTTTTAAGAGAAGTCATTGGTGCTTAAATCAGCTTCATTAGCTTAAAATACAATGGAGTTATGCCATTTTAAAGATGGAAAAATTACTTGTAAAATGTCTGTAGTGTAAATGTTTTTCTTCATGTGATGTTGTTGATGCAAAACTGGTCAGGGCTTCATTTTTGGGTGACATTCCGCTTGACTTGTGATTATACTAGGACTGGGAACTCCTGGCTTTTGCATGTCGCCGTTTCTCGAATGCTTTAATATGGCACTGAACAAAGCGTTCTTTACTAAAATTGTCCAAGTTTTCCATTTTGGTGTCAGAAGGTGTCCCAAACTCCTTCATGTAAATTAATCTTTTATTTAATAAAAATGAGAAGAAAATTACCGATTTTCAGATGCAAATTTGATAAGGTCTACCGATGGTGCAGCATATTCCACCTATATCAAATCTGGTGCCTGGCCTGGTATAGAGAATATGACTTACTTCAATTTATTGATTAATAATAAGGGTCAAAGGGTACTTGCAGTAGAGGCAATTAAATCAGCAACTTCCATCGGCATAGTGAAGAGGGCGGGCTCCATCAGTAGTTCATCATTTTGAGGTCTGATGTATGCGCCAAATTCAATGGTATATTTTGCAATATGAAGCTTATTTTTTTATTTTGTAAAGGGTTTACATTGAAGAAGACATCTTTTATCTCATCAAAAAACAGCTGTGTAAAATTTGAGCAAAGGGAACTATTGAAAATAATGTGGAACTAGCAACCAGTTTCCACACGCTTCCAGATAGGATCGCCGTGTTTACATTTTCCGCTATTATCAGTTTAATAATTAACTTTTTAATGACTACACTTTTTAACTTGAATGTTATTACTGACAATGACATGACTTCTATGTACACGACTAGACCCAGCAACTGGGGTGCTGTAATCCTTTTTTTTTTTTTTTTTTTTTTTTTAAAGGAGTAAAAAGTACATCACCCCAGTAGTTTGGGTCTAGCATGTCTAAGGTAGTACGACATCTTGGGTGTGTTTTGTGTTAGTGTTCCGACTACAATGTCAGCTGTAATAACAACACTTCGCACTAGAAGAATGACATCACTTTTGCTAAAAATACCTGGCTGTCAAACATTCCACCACTTGCGCAATCACCGCATCATCACTGCAATAGAATTGTCACTACACTCTTAAAAAAAAAAATTGTTTGAATAAGATATCACCCAACTCACTAGGCCGGACGGCCACTTCAAGGTGGGGGCTACTCTTAACTGATTTGGGCTGTCGACCCAGATGAACTGTCTGTCACCAGGGGCACGTTGCCACCTACTCCTTGGGTTGAAACAGGGTTACCCCCTTCACAGTCCTTAAGGATGTAGGCAAAGGTATCATCCACTAGGAGCCTGGCTGGTAGAGCAGAATGCACTACCTTCCCAACTTTTTACAAAGCAATTAATGGTTAAGTGCCTTGCTCAAGGACACAAGTGTCATTACTGGGATTCGAACCCACACTCTGCTGCTGACAACACCAGAGCTTGGGTCCGTTTGTTTGAGATCCAGCAGGCACTTTGCTTCTATTGTGTGGGGTGTCGTGGCCGAGCGGATAAGAGCATCGGACTCAAGTTCTGGTGGTTAAGTTATCGGTATGTGGGTTTGAATCCCGGTCGTGACACTTGTGTCCTTGAGCAAGACACTTAACCATAATTGCTTCTCTCCACCCAGGGGTAAAATGGGTACCTGTGAGGGCAGAGATGGTTTATGTGAATGATTAGCTTGGAGCGCGGTGAACTCGCAGCACCGGCTGTATACTCCCCAGGGAGCTGAGATGGTTTATGGAATGAAATATATGGCCCAGTGACCAGGGGTAATGTCAGAAGCGCTTTGATACGCCCCTCGGGCTGTGATAAAGCGCTATATAAGAATCGATTATTATTATTATTATTATTATTGATAGCATTAGTGCGGAGTGCTATTGCAAACAGTGTCTGTGTGTGAGTTAGAACATGATCAGATGATGTAGGAAGGGTGTAGGATGATGTAGAAAGCATAGTGAAACCTTAAAATTAATTTTCTTAAAGTGCTCAAATTATATTATAACTAATATTTAATTAATGATTACTGGGTGATGTTTGAGCTCGGATCATGGTTTCCGAGCAAAGATATGTACTGTAGTGTAAATTATGTATTCACAAAACATTGTACTAACTACAAGTATTTGGGTAGCAGGGCTGCAGGCCATCACATGTATGAAAGGGATGTCAATATCATTGGGGGGGGGGTGTAATATCATTTGGTGGGGGTGTCAATATCAATATTATTCTCTAGAGGTACATGTTTGTTCCAAAATCCAAACCCTCCCCCCAAATAACACCCCAAAATCCTGTGTTGTAAAACATACTGAAGTGTGCAGCTAAAATCTTCACTGGTAGCCATCGCATTTTCATGTTGAACTGAATTTTGAAATGCTTCCAAGAGTGTGCTTTTTAGGGGTAACCCCGTCCCCTGCCCATCCATCTCCTCCGACCCCTACTCTTTTCCAGGACCACTTCCCTTCCACCTCTCTACTCTATCCACCATCTTTTACCCCTCATACCTCACAAATTCCAACTTCCTTACTCATAACAATGTTATCGTTTCCGTTTTTTTCCCACAGTGCATTTTTGTTTCCTGCTGTCACCAGTTATCACCGTTTTCTCATCCATCAAGCTGTAGAGGAGTATCCAGAGCTGACAACTTTTTCTATCGGACAGGGGGAGGAAAGACAGACAGTTGTCTGCTCTATCCATTTTAGGTCAGACTTAAACTTTCTTAAAACTGGAGATTCTTTTTCTTAAGAAACGGAAACTTATTTGATCTCATATTTAAATAAATACCCTCAATTGTTTCATGAAAAAAAAGTCTGAGAATATAGATAAAAAGAACTTGATGGTGGAATCTTAATTGTAAATAGGTATCAATCCAAAGGAATTGACATGTTTTACAGAGAATTGCAAACAAAGTACTGAGTGTACATCTAAATTGAGGATACATTTTTATGTTGGTAAGCCATTAATATGTACGGTGCCACTCATCAAGTGGCAAAGTTGTAAGAACTTAATTATTAAGATTTTATTTTATTTTTTTCAAAAGATGGTATCTGTTCATCCATAATATTGCTTGGTTGATTGGCACTAACACAAGCCACACCTTTTCACCATTTATGTCAAACATGGCCTGGAAACTCATTTCTTGAAGAGAGGCCACTTTCGTTGAATAGTGGACACTATGACTATCAGAGTGGTTGTAGACTAGAGCCATGTAATTATTTGCTAATGGCCTCTCTGGTTAGTGTAGCGGACTGTTCGTGTTTTTTCCCATAATCAGTGCTCTTCGGATTTTTTCAGGAGTGGAGACATTCCCAAAGCCCCAAATCCGAGGAAAAGAAGTCCAGACTTGAAACTGCAGACAAAGGACTTGAAGGAGGCCAAGAGGGATTGTAGAGGAGGGTATATCGAGGAGAGGTCCTCTTGGGGTCTATTTGGACAAGAGAAGCTGGAAGCCAGGAGGGAAGAAGCAATCGGACAAAGGACAGAGAAGATGGAACCACCTCAAGACGGAGGAAGTTCTGAAGGTGGGGCTCAACTTCCCAAAGAGAAAAACAGGTGACTTCTTTCTTTCTTTCTTTCTTTCAATATATATATTTTTGTTACGGTAGCAACATCAAAAAAGGCTTTAAGGTATTACATCATTGGTTTGTCGGAGAGTGAATTCGTTTCCATCCTATTTTCAATAACGGCAACCTGTGATAGGAATCGTGTTTTTAATAAAAAAAATAACAAGACAATATGTATGGTTTGTCCCAAAACATTATTTATGTTTTTTTTTTTTTCATGGGTTTTATTTTGATTGCGGCAGTCAAAACGGGCAAAGGTAAATTTTAGGGTCTCAAATGCCATTTCCTTTACTGACAGTTATTTCCGAATGGAAATATTTCTCTGGTAAATTGAAACTGGTATGAACTCTATTAATCAGTGAGCTTTATCTTTAATTGTAACCGCTTTTCAGAATATTGGTTGAGTTAACAAATAAGTAACAAAATAGCTGCATTCCACTATTGTCACTGCAGAGGGAACTAAAGAGTGGGCCTTTGGATCATTTTCAACAAAAAGAGTCCTAAAACCTGATAAGAAACTGAAACTGATAAACTAATAAAGTTATAAGCTTTTGGTTTCATTTTGTTTTTCTTGCATTGATTACTGTGTTAATGCATCTTGACAAATTTTTAACCAAAAGATTTGCATCTACAGAAATGTAAAGGAGAATTGTTTCCTTTTGTTTTTTATTTCTGAATTTGATTTTGATCATGCAGAAAGTCAAAGAGAGCTCCTCAAGAACTCTATGTACCCAAGGGGAGGAGACAACAGCCACCTAAGGAATCAGCGCAAAACAGCCAACAATCAACAGAGGCTGTTGAAAAACCAGAGGGGAAAACAGCAGTTGGTGTCAAACAACATCCTAAGAAAAATGAGAAGAAGAAAGGACGAGATGGGAGCAAGGGAAAGCAGCAGAGGAGAACATCTGAAGATGGGACAGAGAGTGGGATGAAAGACCCTAAAGATAAAAGAAACAAAGGAAAGCACAACCGTAGAGCAGACTTGCAGAGATACGCCTCAAGACAGCCCAGGAAGAGTACAAGTGAGGAGGAAGATGGTCAGCCAAAGGAACAAAGTGAAGATGCATCTTGTTTAAGACCTATGGATAGGAAGAAAGAGAAACAGGAGATACTATCGGAGAAGCCGGCAGATTCAACTAAGACTGCATCCCCTGTCCCCGAAGATTGGAATGAGATTGATTGTGACGAGAGAGAAGTGACTTGTCATCCAACAGGTACAAGACTCACTGCTCATGGCAAACTTATTCTAGTCAACCCTGATGATGAAATATCCACAGAACCTTCATCCCTGGTCAACCAATATCAGCTAGAAGAAACCAAAGCCAAGAACCCTGAATCTTTAACAACACCAGGAAACTCTGCAGAAAACAATTCGGCGGAGGACAATAATCCCATAGACACTGAGGAAATATCAGCAAGCAATAAAATAAAAGAAAATATGAGTCATCTATTACCTGATACAATAACTGATAAAAGTTCAAGTGCCTTTGAAACGAGCAATAGTGAGCAAGACGGAGTTAAAATGGAAAACATCACAAACAATGATGTGGTTATAAGTAGAACAATTGAGGACGACACTGTGGATGAAGTTAAAGCTGTTACAATTGATACTACAGCATCAGTAACCATGACAAGTGACACAACACCAGGCACCATGCCAGGGCAGAACAACGAAGACAGAGTAAACACAGAAGGTGTTACTCGTCTCAGCTTAAACGAACACGAACCTCAGAGCAAAGATCTTGAACCTTCAAGTGTCCATACCTCATGCCACACAGATGGATCTCACAGAGAAACTCTGCATCCAAATGCCTTAGCACAGTCAGATGAGTGCAAGCAGGATCCGCAGTCGAAAACACCCACCAATGATCCGTCAAGATGTGAGGAAGAGAAAAGCAAAGCACTAGTGGAAACAGATCATGGTAAAGAGAGCAATAATGTAGATGAAGAGGATGTTGATGATTGGGACACCATGTTTGATGAGAGCGGTGATTGTCTAAAGCAAGAAGAGCTGAAGGAGGTAAGTTTTGGAACCGTGATAACCCGTCTGCCATCTTTAGTCACTTTCAGTCTTCAGTCACTTTCCAATCCAAACACCTAATCTTGAATCCAAAAGGCACCAAACCATTTCCTCATTTTCTCTACTGGCATTTAAAACTTGTTCAACTGAGCTACAAACCAAGTCGAGCATGGAGTATCAGGAGTGGACAGTTTCAAATGACCTGGGCTCAATTTCATAGAGCCGCTTAACGGCCGATTTTGTGCTTACTGAGCGATTTCCAGTTCATAGCGCTGCTAACCGTAAGCACACGGAAAGGCATGCTAACCTTCCAGTGCTTACTGTATGAAAATGAATGACGTAACATTGCAAATCCATGGTGAACGCGCAAGATGTCTGCCTAATTTTCTTGCTGACCTGTGAAATACGCTTACACAGTTAGCACGAAAATTTGCTTACCGTTAAGCAGCGCTATGAAATTGGGCCCTGAGGTTGGATCCCTAAGGTGCAAGAGTAAGTCCCTCGTGTGAGTGGGGTATACTCTCACTTACTCTTGTCTCATACTCTTATCATATGGGTGGGCTCTCGAACAATAATGGGGGCGCCCAGTCGGGCTCGATGACATCATAAACAACAACAATAGACTTTCTGCAATACTTGGTTTTATATGGAGATTATGGTGCGACATTTATACTTTCTAAATTAATAAAGAAGTATCTTGGCTTCCAGGGTATGCACTGGAATGATCAAGGACACCCTTATTATAACAAGGTACACATGTACAGTCGACTCTCGTTAATACGAGGTCCGCCGGACTCGCCCGTTTTCCTCGTATTATCCGAACCTCGTCTTAAACGCAGCGCACTATTTACACGTACATGTACATGTACAAAGTCATGTCAAACTTGCCGTTCATGTGACCATGATGTGACAGATTCGATACTGCGTAGCGCCTATGCTGAACGTTGTTTTCGCTGGTAGCCGCTAGGCGTGTAGGCAAAGTAGTATTTCAAGCATAAGTTACCAGTGTAATGTTTCTGATTTTCGGATCGGACGGAACCGTGTAGCCGGTCCGATCCGATAAATAATTTGGCAACAAGCATGTAATTTCAGAAACTTGGCTGACTGAACGGTAAGCTTTTACGCAACAATATTTTTCCGATCTCGCTATAAAAGTATGAAAAACAGTACATTTCGTCATCACGGGGCCGCTAAAATACCTCGTAAAATCCGTGTTCTCGTTACGACCGTGCTCGTATCTTCCGTTTTTAAAGGCATAGAAACACGCATGGGACAGTTCGGGACCGGTGAAATACCTCGTATTAACCGGCGTCTCGTATCTTCCGAGCTCGTATTAACGAGAGTCGACTGTAAATGTATTTTTGTGTTTATTCTTTAGATAACCGAGGGCGTTGGGAATGTTCAACTTACAGTCAAACAATCCAAACGAGATTACTACAATTACCAGCCCAAGGATCACACGGATTACTCAGGTAACACATCAGCTGCATTCAATGTCACAGAGCTGCTAAGCACCAAAAATCAAGCTAAGCAGACGCAGGGTAACTAGTAAAAAAAAAAAAACCAGTGTGTAGTACATGTTGTGCATTGGTAGTTGGTACCCCACAAGCTTAATGCTCGGGAGATAAAATGGTCAGGCAGCATTTTTCTGCTGAGCGCTTTAGGAAGCTAGGCATTTAAGAGAGTGGATGGCACTGTTTGGTCTACCCGAGGGAGTCGGTTAGCTTAAGTCTGATGGAAACAATTTTTAGGTGAAGACTGACGACAAGCAGAGTCCACTGAACTAAACATCAAGTTTTAAATTCCGGTTTCTCTCAGAACCACTACTGACCACAAGAGAGATTGATTTACTGGTTGTCACCCGCAAGCTAGAGTTAAACACCAATGTACTTACACCTTTCAAAGCTTAGTCTTGAGGTGTCTTACCAAATATAAATTTCAGGAAAAAAAGAGGAAGCCGTGCCCGTCTGTAACAAGGGAGTTTTCCTTTACATTTGATTACTGCCCAATCCATAGTGGCTGCAAGCAGCTCATACCAAAATGCAGAGTGGTCATAAACGGTCACAAAATGTGACCTTCTTTCACTCAACCAAAAGGTTAGAAAAAATTTAATATCCGGAATTAACATTTTTTCCCATGTTTCTCATGTTACCATGGAGTCTACATTTCTGAAAACAGAACCGTGAAATTCTGTTTCTTATTGTTTTCCCAGACAAAGTTGAGTAAGCGAAATCAACAAATGTAGCCATGTTTGGGGAAGTGATGGTGATGATTTTTACAAAACTGAGTGGTTGCTTTTGGGTTTGTGATCTCTGTGAGACAGACTGATTGCACTGGGCACAACCAGCCAAATGTGCATTAAGCTCCACCCCTTAATACATTAACCAATCACAATAGATCTTAGTATTGATGACATCACAGTTTGTTTACCACTTTGCAGAAGAACAGGAAACCATTGTGGCTCTGCACAACTGTCAGAAATGCTGCATGCAGTTAATAGCACTTAAGAATTGCTGTAAACAAACGATATAGGCATCAGTACAGGGGTCTTTTGTGACATCGCATCTTAACATTCATCAAAATTCTGACACATTTAAATACCTTTACAAAGGGTGTACAAGACACCACCATTTAGGAAACGCTTTGCTGTGTACCGCAATTCGGACTAAATGCCGCCCGGAATGTAAACCGTGGAGCACGCTGAAGGCCTGAAAATCAATTCATAAGCCGCGCTTATGGTTAAAATATGACGGCACTTTGTGTAGGATGTGATGTACATTCAGTCATTGAAAGGAGAAGGTGAATGTGTAAAATCCTAAACGAGTGCTGTTGCAATAGATCGGCTTGTTGATTTCTCATGTAGTGGCCAGAGAGGGCCATTTGATTCCAGTCTATGCCAGGGCCCAATTTCGTGGCACTGCTTACATGGCTTAATGCAGAGTTTTGCGTTGACGCCCTGCTGCGACCCATAGAAGAATGTGCTTTACAAGGCACCGTAAGCACAGAATTCTACAGTAAGCTGCGCCGTGAAATTAGACCCAGGGTTCAAATTACGTTTTAATTGATACTGCAACTGATTCTTTTACACAAAGTAGGGGTTAAAGGGGATCAGGTTGGCACAGAGGTTCCTTTCCCCGCCTTTCACCTCTGTGGAACCTGGTTCGAATCTCACCTCAGACCGCAGCCTTGCATGTGGATCTGGCTTTCCGTCCCTACCTGGGCTCAATTTCATGGCTCTGCTAACCGCCGAATTCTGCGTTTGTGAACACCATTCTTTGCTTACTGTGCAAGCGCCGAATTTCTGCGCTATGCTTGTAAGCGAAGAATGCCTAGTAACGTGGAGTATGCATGCGCACAAGCAATATCTCTCTGCTAATCCGTGAAATACGCTTGACGTAAGCAAATAATTCCCTGCTTCCGTAAGCGCCTATTCTTTGCTAATGGTAAGCAGAGCCATGAATTTGGGCCCATATTGTATTGGTATTCCCCATTGGGTTTTCCCTCCCACATCTAAAACTAAACATTTCTTCTTTTTTCCTATATTAGCACTAATTGTGCTGTTGGATGCGTTATAAAATAAATAAATAAATCATAAATAAAAATGATGAAGGCTTCTTTAAACATTTCAAACATGTAAAAGTTTTTCTTTATTATTTTTCTTTTGCAGAATTTGAGCATATTATTGAGGTTTATGACTTTCCAGTAGACTTCAAAACCCAAGACTTAATTATGGGGTTCTCTACAATGAAGTAAGTATCAAATCGCCCATTCTTCTTTTTTAATTTTGGGGCGAACAAAGAAAAATTGACTAGAGCGAGCTATCTAGCCCTTTGTTGGACGGTGGTCTCCCTATTTTGTCAATACCTTTGTGGGGGGGGGGGGGCTGAGGCCCCAGTCAGACCAAATTACAAATATCTGCAGAGTTGAGTTGTTCTGATGTATGTAAGCAGTCAAACAAAATACTGCATAATTGTATTTTGACTGGTTTCTGCCATTAAAATGTGTCTGTAAATAGCACTTAAATGCATTTGAAATTTACCCCCGCTTTCTTTTTATTAGAAGAAAATATTTCGTATTGAGTTTGCAAAGTTTTGCTCAAGGGTGTCATCTCTGTAACTGATATATGTGGAGACACATTGTAAAACTTGCTGGCTTTTGTTGCCCAATGTTGCTCAAATTTTGCGTTTGAGCGAGGATGTTTTACATGGTTCAATTAACAAACATGCAGTTCATGATAATTGTGGCTGTCCTACAATAATTTAGTTCTGAATCTGATAGACTGTGGTAGCCAATGGAATACTGACGTATGATACCGCTCGCTCCTATTGGATGATGTTGGGTGATGTAAATGCGGCTTCTATTAATTATAACAAATACACATTGCTTGCCTGTTTTCCTCATACAGCAATTTACTTTCCCTGTTAAAGCACATTATAAAAATGAGTTCCAATTTTTGAGTTGTTTGTCTGATTTTCCAGATACTGTATTCAGTTATTTGTTGTACCGTATTGAAAAGTGTGATAGTTTATGATTGTGTTGTTTCAACCATTTTTTAAAACAGAACCAAAGAGATGGACATCAAATGGGTAGATGACACACATGCATTAGCCATCTTCCCATCAGTCATTATAGGTTAGTACAGTGTATCTCAGGCTGAGATCCTAGGACCTTAACTGACCCTAACCCTTCCCAAATCCTCTTCAGGGAGTTGTCTGATTGCGGAGAATTTAAGGCTGACGGCCCAAATAACAAGTAATTATCATTAGGCAAACCAACCTTATCCAAGTTCAAACATGTTGGTGTTGAGTGGCCATAGAGTGGAGGACGGTGGCGGATTGCCTGTAGGCAAGTGGGCACAGGGAGTAAGGGTTTTGAATGTTTGATGTTATTGTCTGAATGAGAAAGGTTTTGCATCACAACTTTTCTTTCCAACATGATTTTTATGTTTATGAAATTTGTAGTCTGTTTTGACCACATTTGATCTACTCGAGTAGAGTCTTTCAAAAAGTTTGTTTTTCGTCTTTCCGAATTCAGTATGCAGTTTCGTGAAAATTTGTTAATTTTGATTTTTGAAGGAAAGTCATAGATTGATGCACTAAAGCCCGGTTCATACTTCCTGCGAATGCAAAATTTTAATGTCACAAATTAGCAACAAACAAAAAACAAGTCGAGCAGTGTGGGCAACTCTTGCCAAACATTCGCATCAAATTTGCTTCGCTTAAAGCATTCGCAGGAAGTATAAACGGGGCTTCAGGCTTGCCCAATAATCTGTTGATCTGCTGGCGTGATACTTCACAGTGGCAACAGTGGCACTTGCCTCCAGGCACCTGGTTGTTGCCTCGGCGCTCTTAGAAATGTTCAAGTAGAAATAGACTGTGCAAGTCTCGTGCATATTCAAACATTTCTGGGACCACTTTGGTCTCTCCTACGTTGCTTTAACGCAGAAGGAATTTAACAGATCCCCAATGTTCGAATGCACAAGAGACTTGCGCAGTCTATAATTTAGATTTCCCTCATTGATGTACCCTTTATTACGGAAACTTTGTTTTGCCCTTACAAGAATAAAGTATCAAGCCTGGGCCAGTCACAAATATGATTGAAAGTTAGAAGTGTGTTAGCAAATGCATGGCCAGTGTATGTAAGACAGCATTAGGGGGTTGTTAATGATGCATTTTTAGATGGGCCCTATTGGATCTGTCTATTGTATCAATGACTCAATGAAATAAAGTTCAACTTTCAAGTTTTTCTAACCCGAAGACCAAATATTTAAGACTTTGTACCACATTTTGTTTTCCAACAGCACAAGATGCCCTCGCAAATTCCAACCCAATGTTCCGCACCCGTCCTCTGATGCTTGCCTCCCGGGAGTCTAAAGAGAAAGCCAGATATTGCCAAGAGTTCCTTCGCCCTTCCAAGCCTCGTCCGGAGACCTCCACCATGGCTGCAAGGAGGATGGTGACTGGTGCACTGGGAATCAAGACGAATGTCTCCAAGGAGCAGAGAGCTGCTGAGAGGCAAAAGATAAAAGACGCAAGAGGTAATGGCGAAATGAAGCTTTCTTGGCAGCACTTTAGTGGTGTGTCGTGGCCGAGCGGATAAGAGCACCGGACTCAAGCTCTGGTGTTTCTGATCAGCAGAGTGTGGGTTCGAGTCCCGGTCGTGACACTTGTGTCCTTAAGCAAGACACCTAACCATGATTGCTTCGTCCTTCGGATGGGACGTAAAGCCGTTGGTCCCGTGTGTTGTGTAACGCACGTAAAAGAACCCAGTGCACTTATCGAAAAGAGAGGGGGTCCGCCCCGGTGTTCCTGGTTTGATTGGCTGCAAATTGCGCCACAGCACCTCGTAAACCATTACATGGTGTTATAAAGGAATAGGTCTCATACTTAAAAAAAAACAAACAAAAAAACGTAGCTCCACATACCTTGCAGGGGAAAAAAATACTGAGCTGGGCACCTCTGAAAAACAGTGTGTTTCACTGAGAGGTCTTCCCAGGGTAAAGAAGAAATAAATAAATAGTCTCAATAATCATAGTTTCTATATGTTACCAGTCTGGGTTTTTTTTTTCCTCCAATGATCGGAAGATACAACAACATTGTTCACATTATGATTTACATCAAGATTTCCTTAAATCTTTTAAAAACGTCAGCTTGGATTGTCATTCCCAGACATGTCAGAGAAAACCTGGGAAACAAAACAGTTTTGTTTTTCTCACCAGGGAAAGCTCAGCTGCCAAAATACCATGTTTTATGTACTGTTTGAGACTGATTCCCCACTTGAATGCGCCAAGCAGAAATCTGTTCAAGTAATATTTTCTGCTTATGAAACTAGGCCCTGGTGGCTACCTACTCTTTGAATTTCTTGAACTAGTTCGATCCGGCTTTTCTGATAGTTTTACGGTATTATGATTTGTTTGTCAAAATGAAACCCTCCAGGGGTCGATTTTCACAAAGATAGTCCTAACTTAGGACTAGTCCTAGGAGTTATGAAAAACCTAAGGCTAGTCCTAAGTTAGGACGAGTAACTCGTCCTAACTCGAGATAAGACTAGTCTTAACTCTTTGTGAAACCCACCCCTGGACAACAAACATGTTGGTATTTGTCACTGTGATTTACAGTTCCCTTTTGAGGAAACTTGCATGAAAGCCCTCTTTGCTCAGGATGACTTAGCTGTCCACTAGGCTGTAAGCCATGGTCAAAATCGGCATGGCATGCTGGAATCTTGCACTTACCTGGGTGCTGAGAACAATAGAAATAATTGAGCAATAGACTGTGCAAGTCTCGCGCGTATTCGAACATTGGGATCCGTTAAAGCGCGTGAGTTTGTTTCTTTAACGCGTTAAAGCAATGTACGTGGGACCACAGTGGTCCCAAAAATGTTCGAATACGCGCGAGACTTGCACGGTCTATTGGAAATAATGAATTCAGTCTATCTTAATCCTGATTTGTCAGACAAAAGAACGAGGATTCTGGAATTGGGGGATTACACTATAGTTTCAAGTACAGAGTGAATTTGACTGTGGATTCCAGTACCTTTTGTCCCTGTCTGCACTGGGCCAACAAAGTGCTACATCATGAATGCATGCATGCTGCACACTACACAAGTAGTTAAACAGAGTTTTCCCTTTAAGTTTCATAGGCTCTAGAAATGTATGCATTGGTTGTCATCCTCAAAGACCATAAAGAATAATAAATGTTTTTTAAAATTTTGACTGAAGTACCTATAAGCTGTGGTTGTCATCGCTGTTTTGAGCCGGGTCGTTTACTCTCAGGATTCAAACAGAGTTTTCTCCTTGACAGCTCTTACGTCTGTAAGCTCGGGGTGTCAAAGAAAACCTAGCCACTCACTCCAGGGATTTCCCTACACAGTTCCTAGGGTTTTAGTTTCAAGTCATCCTCCCTGCATAAAGAAAAGAAATTCGCTACACGGAATTAGAGGTCAACACTCACAATTTCTGTGGTTGTTAGAAGCACCAGAAATGGTTAGGATTTTAAACTGTAAGACTTCTTGTTATTGTCAACAGATCGTAAACGGACCGACAAGAAACAGCAGGAGGATATCTGGGATGGTAACATCTAAAATATTCAAAGATTTGGATGGAGTGTAATGTACATTGAAGGCACATTTTTATGGAAGCAGCAAGCGTCATCAAAGAACAGAGTGATTCTACTGAGGAGTACATTTTGAAAGTGTGTCCAAAAAACTACAACCGTCTGCATGAAGGTCTATTTTCATGACAAATTTGCATTGCATTAATTTATTGGTATTTTTTTTTTAATGAAGGATAATACCAGCGATTAGCAGGGTGTATCAGCAATCACAAGTAACCATTACTTAAAGTAGTATGTTACCACCACTTTTGTTGCGTTCCTCGAGTACACAAGCATAGGTTGTGATTGCCTAATTTTATTCAGTTTTTGTTTTGTTCATTTAAAATTTTAGATTTTGTAAATTTGTATCCATTTTATCTGTACAGAAAGACTTATCTTGTGTTTTGTCAAAAATAATTTGTTGGCTTGCCTTTTCAAAGCTTGATAATTTAATTGAACTAGACGTGTTTTTTCTTGTTCAGTGGGCAGGGGGGACGAGGTGGTTAGGAGAGACAGTCAGTGTGAGCTTTTGAAAGTGAATCTATGTATATTTATTCATTCCAATTATCTAGTATTAAAAATATACCTCAACATTAATTTGTGAATATTTCCTTTCAGTTATTAGAAGTGATCTTTCGAATAACAGCTGCTTGCTTTGTCCTATATTTTTGGCCTCATTGGGATTCTTGGCATGACTTTTACTTACGACTGGTAATTTTTTGAGAGGAAAAGTTGGAAAATCTCAGGATTGCTGATAGTTTGTGTGCTTTGGGATTTAAGAGTTCCTTGAATACTTCAGTGTAACCTTCGTCATTCTGCCAAGATCTTTGTATTATTCCTTGTATGCAATAGTAATAAGGATGAATGATTTCCCTT
The DNA here is from genome assembly GCA_023634235.1 of Pisaster brevispinus. NCBI lineage: Eukaryota > Metazoa > Echinodermata > Asteroidea > Forcipulatida > Asteriidae > Pisaster > Pisaster brevispinus. The sequence continues at coordinate 4,086,589 of JAMKCF010000012.1, forward strand.
ACAGGGACTCGGACTATTTTGACCACCTAGCCTCGTTTTGGTCACTTATTCTTTTATTGGAGACAAGTTTTACATTTTTTTTTTACATATATCTTTAAGCTTTTTAAAGAGTTGTTTCCTTGAAAGAATTTGGAACAAACTTCTGAAATAGTTTGCTAGACAGTTTAGTCCTTGTTTGAATTGATGGCTGTGGCTGTTGTTAAGGGTGTTGCTACGGGAAGCCTATGCTTCAATGCATGTTAACATTGTGATCCAGCAGCTGCAGCCGCAGCTGCAGCCACCAAGTCAATGACCTTACTGTGACCTTACTGTGACCTTACTGTAGATTTCCTCTGTTCTCATTTTTAAAAACCAAACTAGGATAGTGTTGTTAGGTTTGTCAATATATTGTCCCTCTTTTTACACTGGGGGATCCCAAGATAGAATACAATCACATTTTTAAACCCCCTTTTTTTACACTAGCATATTTCTCGGGAAAGTTCAAGGCAAAATTTAGTTGACCATTTTTACATGATACTAATAATCTCAGAAGAAGAAAGAAAACAAAAACAAAAAGGAAAAGAAGTAGACATTTTCTTCCCCCAGGTATTTAGCCAATGTTGCAGCACAACTGATAGGAGCAAGTAAGTGGTGATATGATTCCTTGGTTTACTTATCCTGGGTATCAGTTCAGTAATGTGAAAAGGAAATAGGTTTTATTCATGATGTATTTAGATTGGAAATCTGAATATATGAATTGCAATATCGCACCATTTGAGGATTATTCACTGCCAATTGTTTTCATCATTTTTGTTGTTGCTTTATTCAAATGTCAATCAACTTCTTCCCCTTTTAAAATTTGCCTAACGTAATGTAATACAGAAGAAAAAAATTAAAATATATTTAAAAATGTTACTTGGTAAATTTGAAATTAAAAATAAAATTCTTTATGTTTTTAAAATTGTATTAGTTGCTATGCAATTACTGTTGTTTAATTTTGAATAAACTTTTAAGTGATTTCAGAAATATGTAACTTTTTTTTTTTACTTCATTTGGTTTTTTAATTGCATATGAAAATTATTACCATCCTTGTTTTCATCATCTTTTCGAGTGTAGTTACCCTTTTTAAAAAAAAAACACAATTCATGTCTGTTCAATGCTTTTTTAGAGGTCTAAGATTTTGATAAGAACTGTTGTAAGTGAGGAACCAAAGGCCACTGTCCCATACTACAATCACAACACGAACAAAGTAACAAACTAAGAATATGGTATGACAATTGTTGATTCAGTTTCTTACTACGAAGATGAACTACTTAAAGCTTGCTGGCCGGTGTGTTTCTTGCTTGCCCTATCCTACGCAATCACCGATAAAATCAAATACATATGTGTGGAGGGGGAATAATAATTGATTTACGTCATATCAACAGTTTCTGTGGTTAACCAGCACACTCCCACTTTTAGCACTTACTCACAAATACACATAGAGGGCGCTGTACTAATTAACAAATATTTGTGTTGGAAAACCAAGAGCCGTGTGGTATAAAATCTCAGAATGATCCCCTTTATGTTGTCATGGAATGACCAAACATTTATTGTTTACCTTGAACTTGTTATTCTTTAGTATTAAGTTATGAAAACTGACAGAAAAGGTGTATCAATTTATACAAAACTACAATACGAACTGTCGTTGGTAAAAAAAAAGATCTTCTTATTCCGTCGGGTATACAAAATACGTTCTACATACCGACTGCGGGCAGCAGGCAAATATTTTAACTTTGCTCATCCTCCTCATCATCACAGCATAGAAATTTGGTGATTTGACTGGCGCTCTGGCTGCTGCTGCTGGCCGGCGTGACTTACCCCTATGCGCTGGGATGGCTGTTGTTTGTAGCAACGTTGACGTTTATGACCGTTGATCGGAGTGGCCGATCATGTCATTCTGTTCCCTATTGAAGAAACATGCTGATGTAAAATAACTATGTCGTAGAATTAGCAGAAATACAGGTAAGATATTATCCATTATAAATCTGCATGAATTGTTGCTTCACAACGTCATAAACACAAAAACAGACCCTAATAACACATGCTACAGTTCATGTACAGCGTTTAAATCCAGGCATTATAAAGGCACACCAGCACTCACTGGACTGAGTGCTCAGGCAGGGTAGCCATGATAGCTTACGAGAAGATTCATTTGTTTATAATAATGCCATGGACATATTATTATTATTTTATAGTCCTATGATAATTGACTACAAATTTCAATATTTGTCCTTCCTTCTGATTCGTGTATATGACTGAATAATGATGATTATCAACATCAAAAACCAAATCAATTTGTAAAATTTTTAAGTCTCCCAGAACTCCCAGAACTGTGTCACTGAAGCATGCAGGCCATCAATCATAGAGTAGACCCAGTGCGCTGTATTCCTTTATCAACAATTTTGACAAAGTATGTCCGGAGATATGCCAAATTTTTACTTTTAAACGAGTACAGCGCCTCAATTACTGGGTCTAACCAAATGAAATAGAGAAGGAGGGTAGAGCGTACTCCTAGATAGAAGTTATGCAGTTCGTTCCACTACCGATAGCCGAACAAACCTTTGTAGTTACAAAAATATATGTAGGAGGAGTAGGTAGAGCGCTAACTCCACAGCCATCCATATGCACCCATTTTTTTTAAAGCCTCGAGGGCGCTGAAATGTTTCATATGTGTTACATGTGCTCGTCACTAAGGGCATCTGAGCAATTTGACAATGCCATTATAAGAAAGCATTTGCCACTCAATTAACACAGTCCGAGTTACTGGACCCAACAGCGCTTGTTAATGTCCAAAAAAGCGTTACTATTGGGATACAGTAACTTGGACTACATGTATAAATAATGCCTACTCGACTGCATTCATTCATGACCACGTACAACAACATCAAAGCCCTGATGACATTGGAAGGCTCTAGATTGCCTGAGAGTCTAGACCAAAATGTGCATGTTTTATAAGCTTAATGTACTGAAGTCAATCTTCTGACCAAATTGATGAATAGTTTCTTTGATTTGATTTCGATGCTTCACAAATGTTTCAGAGGTGGAAAAGAGCAAACACGTAATAAATCTGACGCATGATTCAGCATGGACGGATATCGCTCGTAGTCAAAATATGCCCAGTAACAGCTACATTGGGCATTGATTTGATGACGCTTTAGAAGTAACAGTACTGAACTGCTATTTAGAGCAAGCATTTTTTGTGTAAGTTTGTACACAATTGTGGATGTGCCCACATTAGGTTTGGGACAGTTAACTGGTTAAAACAGTTTTTACCGTAAACCGATTCCAATTTCCTTTAAATGGTTGAAAGAAGCTGACACTGACAGTAAAACAAAAAGACACCTATGATCCAGGAAGAATGATTGACATCCCTTTTGTATTGATGTGATGTTTCTTACTTTAATCCCCAAAAATTTAATAGGGCCTACAATATTTTCAATCCCCTAAAATTTGCCAGGGCTCAAATTTGGGGAAAAAATTCACAAGACTTCAAGGCTTGTAGCTCAAAACTTTCACTGGATCAGAAAATGTGTTACAAGACCGGAATCAAAATGAGAAGCTCTTTTTTCTTTCACATTAATTGAGCTCTTTTTGGAACAAGCACCAAGAGAAGATTTATCTCATTTTTCTTATGATTAATACTCAATGCAATTGTAAGGTATTTGTGTCAGTTTAGATTGAAATTGCAGTGAGGTGAAATTATTCACAATCACAAGACCGCCGGACTTGTACAGAACTTTGTAAGTTTACTGGCCTGATGCTAAAAACACTGGCCTCTGGCCTGCGGTCCAATTTTGAGCCCTCTTTGATATTGCTTTTTACATGGCACCACTGTGGTTTGTTACAGCATAGAGCAAGGGTATACAGTGTTCTATTTTTAATTCTTGAAAGTGTGTTGACATCTGCTCTTTTTACACATGTAGAGCTTTCCATTGGAATCAGTAGAAACAATTAAAACAGTTAAAACGAAAGTCACACATTCCAAACCGTTTGGGAAAATAAACATAAAAAATAATATCCTTAATTCTAGCCCTCATTGGCTTATGAACGCAGGGAAAGTTGTCACTGTAGTTGGCCATACATAGTTGGTCTTTGAAGAAGGTCTACATCATTACATGTAAGAAAAGGTTGGCCTACTGTATATTTACAGTTCTGACTTGCAACTGTCAGACTGTTGGCCAGTACAGCAGTTTAATTGTAGTGTTCTGAAGACTTTCGCTTGGTATAAGTTATTACAGGTACATCCTGGAAACAGTGTAGGCCTTGTTTTTAGAGTTTGTTTTCTTTTTCTTTTCGGTAGGCCTTTTTAAATTTCTAGTGTATGACTGGGTCTGTTTTAAAGGTATGGTAATTGTTTGTTTTTTGTCAACGTAAATGCTTATTTATAGGCAAATTTTATAGAGAAGTCACATGTGTAAGTTTCAGCTGAATATAGTGTCTACTTGCTAAGAAAACATTAAAAAACTGTCATGGTATTTCCACAAGAGTGTCGAATCCATCCACGTTTAGCGAGGTGACAGCGGGTACCAACCTCATCTCTGGCTGCGGCATTTGCAAACGGACACCAACCCTCAGAAGTCTGAGAAACGATTCATACATGAATCGTTTTCCAGATTCAATTGTTTTGGGGTGAAAAATTATCCAAACCATAGGCCCCCATAACTGTGAAGGGAATCCTTTCTCAAAGTAGGTTAATACTATCAACAGCTGCAGTATTTCTCACCAAGTCAAGTTTTCATGGTCATTCATTTTTTGAGTATTTACCAACCTATGACCCTACCTTTAAAACACTAAGGTATGGATGTCAAGTATTCTTCTTGAATCTTTTATTTCGGGAATTTGTTGCATCCTTGGCACATTCAATTCATTGTTAAAATGTAATTAAAATGAACCTTAAATGGTTTATTTAATTATAGAAAAAGAGTGCAGGATTGGTTTATTCAAATCTCATTGATATTTAAATTTGAAATCTCACTGAAATCAAAGTGTCTAAACGTGAGGCCTACCAATCCTCCAGAGAAACGTTAACCGTCCAATGACAAACTGTTATTGAATAATAAAAGAGCTTGTAAAGGCCCTGTAAATCTCTTGCTTATTTTGATTGCTGCAGAAGCGCTTTTCCATTAAACCCAACACTAAAGGTTTTTATCTGAAATGACCTAGCTATCCAGGTGGTATACACAATCTCATTCCATTAGCCAAGAGTATTGTACTTGTATGGACCAAAAGCTCAAGGACAGGACAGCATTTAAAATCTTTCATAAATGTCACTTTTAAATATGTCTGTAAACTCTAAAATGAGTCTTTTTAAATACTTTTGTTACCTGAATAAACATAAATTAAATTAATTCAAGTAAAAAAAAGCAACCCAAAAAACAAAATAAACCTAAAACTCACAGATAACACAAGTATTGAAACTGACCAAAAGCACAATTTCAATGTGTCATACACATGTAGACAATTACAATATCTACATATTGTACAAGACCTTGTACGTATTGCTGCCCATTTATATTGAAAAACTTGTTACCATGTAAACCTGGATGATCCAGTACATTACATTACAATAAGGGCCATTGTGCAAAGAATGGGAAGAGGTTTTTTACAAATTTTATTGACATAATTTTATATTGATGGGATTTCAAGGAGTCTTCAATGCCTTTGCTGGACTTACCACACTATATCATTCTTAAGATCTCAGGAAAAATGCAGATTTGTAGCATCGTGTGAGGAAAATTCAAAAGAAAATTCAGTTACATGGCTTCTTAAAGACTTAAGCAAAAAACATTAGAGGCAACTCTTTGAAGATGAAAACATACAGTAGGTGAGCATTTCAAAGACCAGGGGGGGGGGGGGCAGTTGAGCTTCTGTGCTTCTGTTTGGATGGGTCCCTACTTTTGCCAGAAAATATTGTCGTAAATGTACACACACACACTACGGTGTATTGAACAGATGCTTTTACAGTTACACCATTTAAGAGGTGCATATAATATACATTAGATGTATTTCTCGGGAAAGATATACAAGAATCCATTGGCAGGGAATAAAAAAATTGAAGAAAATTGACAAAAATATATCAATAACAGGTTCCTGAAGGAGGTTTAGATTACCCGAGAGACATCTTGACCTTTGATGGAAACTAAAAGACCTACACTGCGTAGTCCGTGCATGTATTTTGAATGTACATGTTGGGTCTGTTACAATCTGTGATTTTGATTACTTCAAACATTAAAGCAACGAGCTTGGGAACATATTGTCCCCTTAAAATGTTAGAATACTGAAGAGACATGGTCTGTTTAGACCGGTGATTATCTTGGCACGTTTACGAACAAAACAAACAATAGTGGGAAGGATCTTACTCTTACTCAACAAGTAGAGTTAATGAGCTATGAGTACAGTACAGTATCTAGTGGAAAATGTGCCCGCCGTTTAGTTGGCAAAAAATAACTTGAAGAAAATTGACTTGTATGTTTTAGTGTTAGTCACCCTGTGGCGTTTTAAAGGGGGAATAAAAAGGAGATTTGCTGATGATCGGGTGACGCTGAATGAGTGTGCGTGTAGTAGAAATTAGTTCTCGGTGGAGACCTGGAGTTTCATCTTTGAGAGTGCAAAGCCATTTTTTAATTTTGCAAAGGGCACGTCCATTGGAAAATCAAAGGGTCTGTGGGAAACTTTTGAAGGGTATGGCCTCGGTGTAAAATTGCCTGTCGTGTAATTCCAGTAAAGTCTTGTCATTTTCAGGTGGTGCATTTGTGTTTGTGTGCATTACTATTGTAGACGTATCAGTGAATCTTAATTTTGCCATTACAATGAACGAATTTTCTTTCCCCTGCATGATGCCATCGAACGCCTGAAAGAGAAACTTGTGTCATGTGACTTCTATTCGAATAGACTCCTTGCAAATGATGTCACAAGCCCAAACAGTGCCCTCACTGAGGTCAGTGAAGACCTATCATTGCCTGAGAGTTGTGTTTGATGAGGAAACGTGGGCATGTTTCCATTGTTTGACCTCAGCGATGGCAGCCAATGCAGGGGTCTATTAGTACATTTTATGCATCCCTCATATCTCTATAAATTTTCTGAAAAAGAATTTGCATTTTGTACCAAGAAGACACAAATGTACAGTTTCTGTAACCACTGTGTTTAACCTTGTCTGTGTGAAGCTGTCAAAATGTACCCCTAGATATCCAGTCCAGGGTCAAACAGAGTATTGCAGTGCCACTTCAAAACCCAACATTTGACATTTGTTTTTGTCGTACCGTACGATATAAATAAATGTCAACTGTTGTGTTGTAAGGAATTATTTTCACAGCTGACAAGTTATTGAATAAATGACTGAAAATGTGAGCATCCTGTCCACTACAACTACCCAATCTCCACAATTATGAGAAAACACCTGCCACGTTTGTGCAGTTTATCCCAAAATGAAAATGTCTTGGAAAATGCAAAGTGACCTACATTTGCTCAGGGATTCCAAGGGTTTCTTAAAGATAGATGTTATATTTCTTGAATGCTTAATCTGAAATTTTCATTTCAAAGTGACTAAATACAGACGTAGGCCTACATTGTAAAAGTAAGAATCAAATTTCTGACCTGGAGATTTACAATGTAGACTGTTTTATGATAACAGATTTGGAACCATGATGGTATTTTCGCAATTTTGTTGCTGTCTATCCGTAGTCTTAGCCAGAGAGATGTCTGGGTGTTTGGACACCCTGTTTTAAATTTGGACACCCTGTTTTATCTGTAAATTATGTACATTATGTAAATATATTGTAAGTGAATAATTTGGACACCTAGTTTTTAAATGTCTCCAGCAAATTTGGACACCCTTTTACTAAATCCTGGCTAAAACCTTGTAACTACCCAAGCTAATGAGTCAAATTGTACAAAGGTTACATACAAGTACATGTATTACACACACATGTACACATTGTACATGTAATGTAATTTAGTTTTAAAATGCACATTGTGTATTCAATTCAATTCCTCCTGGAAGACATACATGTAATTTTCCAATGGCCTACATGTAACTAGACTTTTTCATTTGGTGGGCAAGCATGGCAAAACCACAATCTATGGGGGCAATTTCATGTTTTGAATTTGTGCATTTTTTTCAATGTGGGGGGGGGGGGGGGATAAGGGGAATCAAAGGGTTCTCGGCGGGGAGCTGCCCCCCTCTGGTTACGCCACTGACAATCTTGAATCTACTGATTGACTTTGCAAAGCAGTGTTTCTGTGTGCGCAACTGCACATCACAGGCCTTGTTGACCTATCTACATGTGTTTGCATATTGGCCATACTTAAGGAAAGTTTGAAATCAAGCTAGGCACCCTGCTATTCTGATGACATCTGAAGTATGTTTACTGTGAAGTGTGCATACATCATGTAGTATACACCACCATCTGACCATAGGCCATGCTATTGGCCAGCAGGTGCATCAAAATCAGGAGGCAAGTTAAAGGGAGTGGGTGCTGACATTTGATAAATGCCTTTCAAGGCCTTAGAATTGTTTAAATAATTCATTGGTAATTTTGGTACAGATAAATGGATCAAGTTGAACCAAATAATTGTTACTACATGTAATTGATAAATCAAATGTTATTTAAAGGAACTGAAATGTTGTTGTTGTTGTTGTTGTTGTTGTTGTTGTTGTTCTTGTTGTTGGGGTGATGAGGACTTGAAATTAGAGGGAGGGGGGACCCACAAGACCACAGGGTTGTGGCTCAAAAGTTTTCTGGACCAGATTTTGTTTTGTGCAAGACCAGAATCAAAATTTAAAAAAACTTCCTGACCCAGTTTAACGTGCATTCTGTCTAAGTTAACTGTAAAGAACAAGTGCTAGGACATGTAAGAGAAGATTGATTTCATTTGTCTTTATGGGTATTAAGTTTACTTCAATATGTCATTACTCAATAGAATCGAAAGGTAGATAGGTATATTACCAGACTCAAAGTAAACATTTGAACATATTTTTTGTTCTCAAGATGTTACACAGTGAGGTAATATTCTTCATTAATAATTAACTAAAAAACACAAGACCACCGGGCCTGTCCGGTCAAGAGTTTACTGGCCCCGACACCAAAACTACTGGCCTTGGGCCTGTGGTCCAGTGCAAAGTTCAATCCCTAATTGTACTTTCCTTTGAGATTGATTGATTGGTTTTTGAATCACAGTGTGTTCAAAGGAACTGAAATTGTAGTGTTGTTGATGTGATAATCTATTTTCCTTTACGACTGATTTTGGTTTATGGTTAAATCAAACTAAATGGCTCTGGAACAGAGCCTTAGGGAGGAACTGGCGTTCCCGGACGGCCTGATACCATGCTGTACAGTAGTTGGGTCTGGCCAGTCAGGATTTCAAGATCAATATGGCCTGACATTGACATGAGAAACGTCAAAGCTAGTTAGGCCTATTGGTTGTAGGCAAGGCATAATGTAACCTTGGTAAAAACATTATTTAATCTTGTAGTGTGACTTGTAAGGTATTGTACAATGTGTACATGTATGTATTTCTTTGAAAGTATTTCTGTACGTGAAAATTCACACACACACACACAGCCTTACGGATCCGGTTTGTGGGGTACTGCTATTGTGGGGAAACTACCTTGTGGGGTCCATTGTTCCATTGTTGTCAGGACCCCACAAATGCCCTTCAGTGTGTCCACACACACAACCTTACAGATCCGGTTTGTGGGGTACTGCTATTGTTGTTCTATTGTTCCCTTTTCTAAAGAATTCCCTTGTGGGGCCCTATTGTTCCTATTGAAATTGCCTTGTGGGGTCCATTGTTCCATTGTTAAAAGTACCCCGTAAGTTGGCATGTGTAAGGGCACACACACACACACAAAGTAGAATTTTAACGCCATTGTTTGCATTGAAGTTACAGCTTTTTACTAGGTCTGTGGTTTCTCCAGTTTTTCCTGCTTTTTAGGATTATAAAATTATAACTTTTATGTGATTTATGGGAACAGTATGCACACCAGCTTTCCCTGCAGTACATGCAGTATGTTGGAACAGCAAGTGGCAAGCAGCAAGTGGGTTAGTAGTTCATGTTTGAGCATGGTGAATTCAGTTCTTTGATTTAGTTTGGGGAAACAACAATGAGGTAGCACCTTTAAACAATCATTTGGCCGAACTTCATCCCACACATTGACGCCTAGCTACTACTACTATTAAATCAAAGTCATTCAATTACTGTTGCAGGAAAGAATCCTCCTTTGAGCTCTGTGGGACAAGTTATTCCTCTTTTAAATCATTAACATTTTACTTTTCGTTCTCTCTCTCTCCCTCCACTTCTATTAGAATGGTAAACAGATGCCATTTGATCAACATTTCGAGAAGTGCCTGGATTGAAATTGTTATCTTTGTAATTTCCGCAGATGTGGATGCAACACAAAATAATCACGCTTCTTTATTCATTAACATTTTACATGTTAGTTTTTCTGGAACATAATCCTTCTCTCCTTCTGTCAGCATTGAAACCCTCCACCCTCCCCCCCCAAAAAAAAAGAAGAAGAAAAAAGCCAAACTGCAGGATGCATGTACTACAATGTACGTGTAAGATTTACATTGATTTAATTATTGCACACATTTTTGTGTGGTTTGGCAAGGTATATTCTGTTAGTTTGATCAGCTTTGGACGTACATGTACACTGTACATGTCTTGTGGTGGATTTAGTGAACAGATGGCCCTTGATAAACATTTGCTAAGAATCCTAGAAGTCACTTGAGAGTGTGCCCTAATACGATCACCTGATCAGAGGAGTCTGTCCCTGATTTTTTGCATCTTACCAATCTCCCCCTCAATGAAACACATAGTCCATACAAGATGAGGAAATTAAGTGTGCTATTTTTAGCTTGAGCACAATTACAAGCCATACTAAAAATGGGATTTCTGACAATGAGCTAGTGTGCATACTATGTGTGTGTGCACATGTAGAACTTAATGGTTTAAGTGATTTCTGAGTTGAGTCCTGAGTTAGTGATTTCTGAGTTGAGTCCTGAGTTAAGACCTGAGTAGAGTCCTGAGTAGTGATTCCTGAATTGAGTCCTGAGTAGTGATTCCTGAATTGAGTCATGAGTAGTGATTCCTGAATTGAGGCATGAGTAAATTCCTGAGTAGAGTCCTGAGTAGTGATTCCTGAGTTGAGTCATGAGCCTGAGTAGAGTCCTGAGTAGTGATTCCTGAATTGAGGCATGAGTAAATTCCTGAGTAGAGTCCTGAGTAGTGATTCCTGAGTTGAGTCATGAGCCTGAGTAGAGTCCTGAGTAGTGATTTCTGAGTTGAGTCCTGAGTAGTGATTCCTGAATTGAGGCATGAGTAAATTCCTGAGTTGAGTCCTGAGTAGTGATTCCTGAGTTGAGTCATGAGCCTGAGTAGAGTCCTGAGTAGTGATTCCTGAATTGAGGCATGAGTAAATTCCTGAGTAGAGTCCTGAGTAGTGATTCCTGAGTTGAGTCATGAGCCTGAGTAGAGTCCTGAGTAGTGATTTCTGAGTTGAGTCCTGAGTAGTGATTCCTGAATTGAGTCATGAGTAAATTCCTGAGTAGAGTCCTGAGTAGTGATTCCTGAGTTGAGTCATGAGCCTGAGTAGAGTCCTGAGTAGTGATTTCTGAGTTGAGTCCTGAGTAGTGATTCCTGAATTGAGGCATGAGTAAATTCCTGAGTTGAGTCCTGAGTAGTGATTCCTGAGTTGAGTCATGAGCCTGAGTAGAGTCCTGAGTAGTGATTCCTGAATTGAGGCATGAGTAAATTCCTGAGTTGAGTCCTGAGTAGTGATTCCTGAGTTGAGTCATGAGCCTGAGTAGAGTCCTGAGTAGTGATTCCTGAATTGAGGCATGAGTAAATTCCTGAATTGAGTCCTGAATAGTGATTCCTGAGTTGAGTCCTGAGTAGTGATTCCTGAGTTGAGTCATGAGCCTGAGTAGAGTCCTGAGTAGTGATTTCTGAGTTGAGTCCTGAGTTAGTGATTTCTGAGTTGAGTCCTGAGTTAAGACCTGAGTAGAGTCCTGAATAGTGATTCCTGAATTGAGTCATGTGTAGTGATTCCTGAATTGAGGCTTGAGTAGTGATTTCTGAGTTGAGTCCTGAGTAGTGATTCCTGAATTGAGTCATGAGCAGTGATTCCTGAATTGAGGCTTGAGTAGTGATTCCTGAGTTGAGTCCTGAGTACTGATTCCTACATGTACATGTACACCTGTAAGTAGTGATTCCTGAGTAGATTCCTGAGTAGTGATTCCTGAGTAGAGTCCTGAGTAGTGATTCCTGAATTGAGTCCTGAGTAGTGATTCCTGAGTTGAGTCATGAGTAAATTCCTGAATTGAGGCTTGAGTAGTGATTCCTGAATTGAGTCATGAGCAGTGATTCCTGAATTGAGACTTGAGTAGTGATTCCTGAGTTGAGTCCTGAGTACTGATTCCTAAGTAGAGTCCTACATGTACATGTACACCTGTAAGTAGTGATTCCTGAGTATATTCCTGAGTAGTGATTCCTGAGTAGAGTCCTGAGTAGGGATTTCTGAGTTGAGTCCTGAGTAGTGATTCCTGAGTAGAGTCCTGAGTAGTGATTCCTGAATTGAGTCCTGAGTAGTGATTCCTGAGTTGAGTCATGAGTAGTGATTCCTGAATTGAGGCTTGAGTAGTGATTCCTGAGTTGAGTCATGTGTAGTGATTCCTGAATTGAGTCATGAGTAGTGTTTCCTGAATTGAGGCTTGAGTAGTGATTTCTGAGTTGAGTCCTGAGTACTGATTCCTGAATTGAGTCATGATTGACTAAATTCCTGAGTTGAGTCCTGACTAGTGATTCCTGAATTGAGGCTTGAATAGTGATTTCTGAGTTGAATCTTGAGTAGTGATTCCTGAGTAGAGTCCTGAGTAGTGATTTCTGAATCTTGAGTCCTGAGTTGTGATTCTTGAGTTGAGTCCTGAGTAGTGATTCTTGAGTTGAGTCCTGAGTAGTGATTCCTGAATTGAGTCCTGAGTAGTGATTCCTGAATTGAGGCATGAGTAAATTCCTGAGTTGAGTCCTGAGTAGTGATTCCTGAGTTGAGTCATGAGCCTGAGTAGAGTCCTGAGTAGTGATTCCTGAATTGAGGCATGAGTAAATTCCTGAGTTGAGTCCTGAGTAGTGATTCCTGAGTTGAGTCATGAGCCTGAGTAGAGTCCTGAGTAGTGATTCCTGAATTGAGGCTTGAGTAGTGATTCCTGAGTTAAGTCCTGAGTAGTGTTTCCAGATTTGAGGCTTGAGTAGTGATTTCTGAGTTTAGTCCTGAGTAGTGATTCCTGAGTAGAGTCCTGAGTAGTGATTCCTGAGTTGAGTCATGAGCCTGAGTAGAGTCCTGAGTAGTGATTCCTGAATTGAGGCTTGAGTAGTGATTCCTGAGTTAAGTCCTGAGTAGTGTTTCCAGATTTGAGGCTTGAGTAGTGATTTCTGAGTTTAGTCCTGAGTAGTGATTCCTGAGTAGAGTCCTGAGTAGTGATTCTTGAGTTGAATCCTGAATAGTGATTCCTGAATTGAGGCTTGAGTAGTGATTTCTGAGTTGAATCCTGAGTTGAGTCCTGAGTAGTGAGTCCTGAATTGAGAGAAAAAAGTGGTGTTCTTTTTCCCATATTTGGATTATAGCAAACCTTTGTGATCTCTTTGTATGGATGAGTTTAAAACAAAGTTCATCTGGAAAGGACGAACAGTTGTTTCTTAAGTATGGTGTAAAAGTTTGAAAATCTGATACAAACGTACTTTGAAGAAAGTTTGTCAATATTGTACAGTGTGTGGTAATGATCCCTTGAAGGCATGGTTCCGATTTGTGATTAGAAAAAAAAAATTGTACGATTCTAAGAATATCAAAAGAAGTTTTTGAATTTTTTATATATATATATATATATATATTTTTTGGGGGGGGGGAAACGAAAGAAAAAAAGCGTGAAACCATGTCCCAATCATGCTTTACTATGTATTACTCATGCAAGGTATGTGTTTGGAAAGTGTGTAACATGTACTATTAGAAGAAGAAAGTGTACACTGTACATGTAACAGTCATGACAGTAATATATGTGTAACGTTTGCTCAAGAGTGTAAACACCTGTCTCATGATAATATTTACAGTTTTGATACTTCTTTGTTGCTCAGTATAGGGTTTTGACAATTACACAGAAACATCAGGAAAATTGTACGTGTACTAATGCTCTTAGCTGGTACGTAGTGGTTTGCAAGAGGTCCAGTTAACTGATTGCTGTGAAAATTACAGTATACGGAAATGGATGTTCCGTATTTGTGCGAAAACCGTCATTGTACATGTTGTGTTTGGTTTGTATAATCTGGATGTTTATTCATCCATGTACACATGTACATCTTACGTGTGTACTTGCTGTACAACATTAACAACATAATACAGAGAGTTAGTGAATGACATTATTTTGTGCTTGCTCTTAACAAATTTATTAGCAACATTTCCTGTAAAATGTATGTTTTTTGGAACTTTCAAAGGTCAAGTGTTAACTCGTCTCCATTGTACATTATGCGCACAGTATGTAGGAATAAAAAATTTGAAATACTGGGTGTTCACCAGTATTCACCATGTTCACTGATCTGAATAAATAAGAATGGACTTTTTACTAGTGTACCTAAATTTGGATTGTTATTTTGCTCATTTTTAAGTATTGCTGGAGTTAGACATGTATGTCAAAGTGAGGAAATAGAGGCCATGTTATTTTGGTGAATTCTGCGTACATACAGTGCATTTGCATACAATTTCTGTGCCACTTTTATGAATGTAATCTTATTAACATTGGGGTTCATGTGGCTTTATAACAAAAATGTAAGTGTATTCACCGAAGTGTATAACTTGCTGCAAGATTTGGCTTATAATATGAGTTGTAAACCACTTTCATTAGCAAAATCTCATCCTGGACTAAAGTGCAATACAAACTTTACACTGTCAAGAATTGAGCAAATCCAATTATTTGTCGGCAAGAAAGGATTACTTTCCTATAATCAGGTGAGGAGTACATACATTGTACAAACGTAAATCTCACTCCCAGCTTCAAAGGGTATCCCTGAGCTACTCTGAGACAAATTGATCCAGTCCCGGGCATATACATGGACATGTACAGTATGTACGTACGTATAGCCACACTCGCAAACTCAACACACAATGTGTGTGTCTATAGGAGATACCCGATCGCGCTTGCTAAATATCAGAGGTTGTCGTCTAGTCCCACATTTATGCGTAGATCTTGCCTTAGCCGTGGGCACAGATTTCACCCTTTTGTGTGTGTAGTATTTAGGTATGTTTTTATCAGAACACCACATGCATAAATCCTGATGTGGGGGGGGGGTTGGTTCAGAACGACAGATTTGTCTCAAACTTGACTCTATTCAAATACTAGGAAATTGTTTTTGATTTTCGTCTTGCCTTGAGGGCAAACTGAACTTCTGAACTGTAACTGTGAGTCGATCGGACATGTAGCCGTATTGGATATGCTAGGGATGTGGTTGGTTTGAACATCATCCCTACTGTCCGATGTTGATTGCCCATGGCAGCAAGCCAGCCCGCTTGCCATAATTCCATCACTTCAGACAGTACTCTAGAAGGCATGTTTGCTGCTACGTAACGGGTGTATCAACATTTTAAAGGGATTGGATTTTTTTTGGGGGGAGGGTAAAAATGTTACATAGAAAAGACATGAGAGTCGAGTTTCATACGTGTATTGTAAACACCTTGGCATAGTGTAAGGGACTTACATTCATTACTGAACGCATGTAACTTTCAGTCCCATGCAAAAGCTGAATGTGTGTGAAATTCAAGCTGATTCACAGAGGCCTAGTACCTGCGGTTTTTCACCAATGGTGAAAACATGCAGATGATGTCACACTAACTACAAATGATATCCAGGAAGTTCTGGGTTGTGCAGGGTCTGTACAAAATGTATGAAGCCCTTTATTGGTCTCAGGTTCACTGTATACATTACAAAATGGTAATATAGTAATTTTCGGCCAAAAAGCGGCCAATTTATTTGATTGGAAAGCTTTGCTAAACAAGCATTCAATTTTTACTGAATGTGTAAATATAGTTGTTCTGTCAGTCATGAGATTGAAAAGGTGTACCCATTCATTTTAGAAATCCATGCAAACATTATTTACAGGGTTTGCCCTGAACTTTTTCAGTTGCTAGCCAGCAGGACCAGTAAGCTTTTAATTCCTTTCACTAGTCCACCAGCTTTTTAACTAGTCAATATTCAAATGAAGTAGGGATGCTTTCCAACACTGCACTAGCCAGCCGGTCCACTTGGAGTAATTTTGACTGGTCCTCGGGTGTTTTAACTGGCAGTTAGCCAGCGGTCCACTGTAAAAGGTGAACACTGATTCAAATTCGCAGTGCCTTTTGGAGAAATCTCTATAATTGCGTCTACTCTGCTAAATTGAGTACCACTTTGGCATGGCTAAAAGGAAAGCCTTATAAATTGAATGAATATAATGCTATATAAATTTGCACCTCAAAGTGAAGTTTCAACTGAAGAGGCAAAATTGCTTTAATATGAATGATTGAAAGTGAGTAGGCTGCTTTTTTGAAAAAAAAAAGACCATGAAAAACTACACATGTATTGTAGTCCTATGTGTACACTAATGTAATTTTCTGTTCATGTAAAGGGATCAGCCAATTTTTACCTTTCAGCATCAGATTGACTACATTTTGTTGAATGGGCAACCCCCCCCCCCCCATGCATGCTTGTATGACTTAACATTAAGTGGGTGTAAGTTTGTTAAAATTGTATATTTGTATGTAGACTTTGTGCCTGCCTACAATTAGGCAAAACTAGGTCCCTCACGTGACATTCTTTTAGTTCCATCATCTGCACAGTCTTAAACCCTACTAGTCAGTTTCTGCTAGAATATGCCTCAATCCTCCAAAATCAACCATAAATGAGTTGTGTAGAGTGCTTGCTGCAGCCATCCTTCAAACTCAACCAATATGAGTTGTGCAGGACGTGCCTATACTGCCTCAATCCTCCAACGTCAACTGAAATAAGTTGTGTAGAAAGCCTCAATAGGCCTTATCTTAGATGTAAAATGGTGACAAAACAATGGAATATGCACATATTTGTACGCGTGGCGCAAAGGATTAGCCAATGAACAACCTCCTTTTGACCTCTAGGCGAGGGCGCCCCATTGAAATGAGAGCATGTGCGTAAGGTCTTTCTTCCACAATCAACCTCGAGTTTGAAGGTACATTTATCAGGAAGGTTAGGGATCAATTGTGTGGTGTATTGAGCAAACTGCTCTTGTCATGTTTTGTACAGTACATTGCTTGATGTCCTACGCTCAAAGCACCCCTCTCATCTTATTCTAGTAATGAAATTACAAACCATGTACAGTACACATGTACATGTTCATGAATACACAGCATGTTTGACCATCATGTATAGCCTATTCTTAGCACACATACTTATACAATCCGTTTTAAAAGTAGAAAAATACTGAATGTCATCCTCTGGTTGTTCTAAATGTAGAAAATGAACAGTTGTATGATTGCCACCAATGGCCTCCACACATTTCACAAAGTATCTACATGTAATAGGCATAGGTGTTCGTTTGTAGGTGTCAAACAGAATTGGAACAATGTGACTAGAGAAGTCCTAGATTCACACCTGTAAGAAGCTCCGGAGTGTCTGCCGGACTGTAAATGATTTATAACCAGGCGGAATGATGGAAGGGTGTTCATTAGGCAGGTGTGTTCAACACATGCTTGTCTCAAACGGCTCATTGCTTAAAGCAGAAGAATAATTCATTCCTAAATTTTAACAGGGGTCCAGGTTCCTTGTTTCAAATTACGTATATATCAGTTTTGCTGTCGATGTTTTCCACTTTCAATTTTAAATGTCCAACTCTGAGGAGGAGGTCTGTATTGTAGTAGTTTTTAGTTTATAATTTAATGCATTGATTCTGTTTCTACGTGTGTATGTGATGTTTCCATTATTGCACTTTGAAGTTTGTCACACTTTTGTACTCCTGCACAACAAACATGTATACTCACAGACCCACAATTAAAATAATAAAATTTGTTACTTTAAAAGCACTGCCTACCTGTTTGAAATAATTGTCAATTAAGTACCCCCCCCCAAAAAAAAAACCCCAACAAAAACAGTGCAAAAGTATCCTCTTGCAATTTGTCTAAGATGATAACGTTTGAAACCTTAAACTTGCTTTTCCACAGAATATCTGGGCGAAAATGATGATGGAATCACCAGTTGGCCGTCTGCCGCCTCTAAGGGTCCTCCATGAGCAACCAGCTCTGGATCTGGACACCCCTCCACCATCACCAGCAACAACAAGCGAGGCCCTAACAATCCCGATCATCTCAAGGAGTCCCTCCCCGACCTCCCAGTCCGCCTACTCACAGTATACAGGTGAGGAGATTGAACACAGCATCAGGAACCTGGCTCAGTGTTACCAGATTCTCCAACCAGAGCATCACCCCTGCCTCTGCACTCATGGAAGGGTGTCCTCAGCCTTCACTCATAACAAGCACAGTGTGACAATAGCAGAATATTACTCAACACTACAGCGGTTGATGATAAGTCGCTCTCGACTGTACTTTGCACGGGAGTGTGCCACAAGGGTTTCACAGCTTGCAGAGTTTGTTCAGAGCTTGCAGGTTGTGGCCCATGAAGAGTACAACACACTCCAGGCACTACAAACTGGCGGAGATGTAGAGCCATACACCAAGATGGAGTACCTGGCAATCTTTTGTGAGGATTTACGAATCCATATGAACCACTGGATGTCAATTCAGCACAGACTTTATACTGATAAGTACCTGCAAGCTGTGCTGCCAAAGTTGTGCCAAGACCTGTCTGCCTTGCAGAGGTCTCTGACGTATTGGCGGGATTGTGCAATGTGGTGGCTGCACCAAATTATCGCTGTTGGGCTGAGGATCTTTGCACACTGTAGCCCCAACACGGCCACACAAGATATGCTCTGGAGTATTGTAAGAGGGATTGAGAACTTCAATGGGATGCTAGATTTAATCAGGAGTACTTGTAAGAATACAGAAACATGTGTGACATCTCATGGCCGCCATCAACATTTCAGATCAGCTTCCTCGAGATTCAACAAATTCATTCGGCCATTTGCAGTGAACAGAATATTAAGTCTACTGTCCAAAGAACGTTCCAAGTTAGCGAGCTTGCAGATAATTTTTTTCCTAATGCGGAACCAAAGCTTTGTGCATTTAGCAAAGCTGCGCCCTCTTTCATTTGACTGGCTCACTTACCCGTGCATTATCAGTGCCAAGGCCTCCCGAACGCCATCTGATCAATCACCCAGTTCTGCTTATCCCACTTCTGCCACCATAGCTACATTATCATTAAAAGACTTTAAAGCTCAGGGCCTTCTGCAGGAACCATCTCCTCAATGTGCAATTGAAACCCAAGAAGAAGGTTTCATCTCCAAACTGCTTACTGCCATCTCATCATCGACGGGTCTATTACAGAAGCATCAGCCCCTCATGTCAGATGGTGAGGCAGCTTCTCGAAAACCCAAACTCAAGTCACCTCGCCGGAGCGGCAACAGGCATGAAACTAGGAAGTCAGTACGCTGGGGAGATTCACTCAATGCGCATATCCAGCAGGAGTTCTTCAGCTCCTACATGGAGATGATGTGGACATGTTGCAGGAATGAGCTGAGGGATCTGCTGCATCGTCCTGGTCTAGGGCTGGCAGACATTGCCTTGGAGGGCATCATAAGCCTCGGTCATGTGTATCAGTGTAGTGATGCATTGGTTGTTGCTCTTGGGCACTTCATTGAACAAGCTTGTGGCAAAGGTTGGTATCAGCATTTTTCAAATTTGTTTTCCTTTTTAGAAGACAAAAGTGCTTTGAGATAATGTCCCTGTTGAAGTTTTGTGTGTTTGTACTTTGTCTTCTTTGTTGTTTGTTAGTGATACATGATGTACATGTACATACAAATATATGAAAGGATTTTGATACAGTGCATTGTCAAATGTTTGTCTTAGTGGCGAAGTCATCAGGGTGTGGGTTCCTTGAGGAAGACACTAGAGGGGGACTATCGTCATTATTACTAGCCCAGAGCAGTTTTTATTAGACAGTGTACGCCGGGCTAGTGTTAAGGGCAAGCCCTGTTGGCAGCACAGGCTGTATCATACATGTACATAGAGGTCTGCTCGTGGGATCTGGGATGTTTTTAGTACTGTAATAAAATAAACGACTCGGTGACCAGGGTAACCATATTTATAGTGAAGCGCTTGAGTGCCACTGCGTAACAGATTTGAGCACTGTACAATAAGTCAGTATTATAATTATTCTTATTCTTAATGTACATTGGATGCAGGTCCAGAAAGGTCAATTTCAAAGAAGGGAGTCAACATGACAGAGAAAACTTCTCACAAATTGATTTATCAAAGGTTTTCTTTCTTTACGCTGAACTTGGTAATTGCAAATTAAAAGGGCATACTTGTTCATAAAAAAAAAGAAGAAACTATAAACAGTTGTGCAAAGGATATTGTCACTTTCCATGCACTGAAAAAGGCCTCTCTAGATCACACTCTTAGTTGGTCACTTCATTGTAAATTGGCAGAACTAATAGTAATAATAATAATAACAATAACTAGACTTTCAGTTTTTTGTTTACTACAAAAACAAGGTGTTCGTGATCCGTGTCATCAAATTATGATTTAATAATATTTTATTTTATCAACCTGATTTGTGGTTCAGGAGTAAGATTTCGTAGTGCTTTATCACACACCTGAGGGCATCTCAGAGTGTTCATTTTTCCCCCAACATGTTCCACAAGGTGTATGTGGAGCTGTGTTTGAAATATAAGACTAAATTATTTACATATCACCTTGTACTGGATTACAAGGTGCTGTAGCACGATCTGCAGCCAACCATACCATGCATACTAGGAAACAAACCCCTTCTCTTAACACCTGCATTACCCAACACACAGTATTTTTGGGGGGCTAAACGTCCCATCTGAAGGGCAAATCATTTATTGACACAAGTGGCAAGAGTGGGACTCAAACCAACACTCTGCCGATCAGAAACACCAGAGCTTGAGCTCATTGCACTTGACAGGCCTAACTAACACTATGTACATCCCCCTCAGTTTGTTTTCTTTTCAAAATTTACACAAACATTATGTTCCTTCATGTTTATTTCTACAGTATAACTGTTAGCAAACTACACAAGCGATATAAAAACTGATATTTTCATCCAAATGGGGCCCTGTTTTTTAAATAATGTAACTTTTCAGAGCGATTGATATATTAAATGCATACATGTATCATTGAATTTGTAATCCATCTTAAGATTGTTTGACAGGTTGCACTGAAATATGGGGTCATAGTTGGGTGAACAAGGAAAAATTGTCTAAATGCTCAAAATTGATTTATATCCAAGTAGGCACAGTCAGTTTCCCTTTAAACAAAAAATGTTGGTCTTTAACAAATTTTATGAATCATTTTCTTTAAAATGACAGCGTTTTAGGGAAAAAAAACATTGGCCCATCATAAAAAAAAGTGTATTTTAATCAAATTTGCAAAGCAATTTCCGTGGAGAACCAAATTGTCCCCTGCCCCACATGTCAATCAGTATAAATTCAGGGACAGGTAAATCTCCTTTGTTCACATGAACAAAAAAGGTCTCAATAATAAGGTGTCTTTCACTTCAGCAGCGCATGACGCATTTTGATGATGGTAGAACTAACGTAGTCTTCAGAGAGATTGTCTGATAGCCAAACCTGCACGAGTGACTTCCTTGCTCTATCATCAGTGACGGTTCTCACACATGGCTGCTGCCTTAAATGCTGATTGGATGTCAAACGTCGTTGATTGAATCGCAATTCTTGTTGCGCTGTCATCCCTTGGGATTATTCATATTTTAATGGAAAAGAAACAAACACGTACCTGAACGTTGCACTTTAATAATAGTGATAATGAAAGTGAATATTGATGTTACTGGGTTGAAAATCCTCATCACATCAGCTTGTATGGGTTCACAGACCCTCCAATTGCCCTTCCGAATTTTGTTTTCTAAAAACAGTATTTGAAGATCAATGTGCTGTTTGCAAAACGTGTGTAGGTGTTTCTTTTAAGTGATTTCAGAAATTGCTACATAGGGCCTAGATGTTCTACACATTATCCAAAGAGCATATTTCAGATACAGTGTATGCTGGTGTGTACAAAAATAACAAACTCACCTTAATTCATTGTTGTTAAATTGGTCAGAAAATTAATAACAATCTTATGTTGATTGCATCCTTAAATTAATACAAGATTTATAAACGACACTTCTGACAGTTTCAAGGTCATGTGTGTGTGTGAAAAAAAAGTAACATTTTCACTTGATCACAGAGAAATTGATTCTGCCCTAACATTTTATAAGTTTTAACAATTATCAAACCAAGAAAATGCGTAATATTTTTGTAAAACATAACTAAAGTGCTGTTTTGCAGTGGAACAGGATACATGTATCACACCTTGATACTTGTAAGACTTGAGCCCATAACTGTAACATATCAATCAAAATCATGTTTGCAATGAATTTTCCTTACAGTCATGACAGTTCCCAAGAGTAGCATGATGCTACGAAGAACTCGCTTCCCTATGTAAACAGTTTTACAGTTAGAGCAAACATGTAAAGATCTGCAAATAGTCAACTACATGCACATACTGTGTTGTTGAAAAGAGACTTTGTTCGTGCATGCATTAGAAGGAAACTTCCATCCATAGCAACCTGGTATGTGAAGGAGATCACAATCACATTGCTAAACAAAGAATGAAGTAGAACTAGGTATACTCTCTGCTGCATGATCTGCAATCTCTTTCATGATTCTGTATCATTCACATTGTCTTGCTCATGCCGTACACTCAACCAAATCAGAGTGCTGTGTATATTTATGGACATGGGTAGACTACAAGCAATGTATTAGACTGGTCCCCTGTCTTTATCCGCAAGGATAAAGACAGGGGACCAGTCTTAAGGCCCAATGATCTCATTGGATACATCACGTAGCGTTGTTTTGTTCTGCGAGTGTTCGTGTGAAATGAATGCTAGGTCAAAGGTACACCTGCCAACATCCGGTCTGGCTGGTATCTGGCGTTATTCACGAGCCTCGAAGTGTGACGTCCGATGTTCGGGCTAGCAATGTATTGAACTGTACAGTACATGTAGGTGATGTGCAATTAAATGTTTTAAGATTTGAGCCAAGTCTTGATGATGATGTGCATCAGTATGATGTAATACATCAGGGCCCAACTTCATAGTAACGGTAAGCAAATTTTCATGCTAACTGTAGCAGGAAAATTTGCTTTTAGCATAAGTGTATTTCACAATTTACTTAAGCATTTAAGCGTATTTCACAGGTTAGCAAGGAAATTAGGCAGACATCTGGCGCGTTCACCATGGATTTGCGTTGTTACGTCATTCATTTTCATACAGTAAGCACCGGAAGGTGCGCATGCCTTTTCGTGTGCTTTCGTTAGCAGCGCTATGAAATGGAAATCGCTTCCAGTAAGCACAAAGTCAGCCGTTAAGCGGCTCTATGAAATTGGGCCCAGGTCTGTATGAAAAGATGGATGTGTCGCTGTAAACTGAACACTGCGTGCACAAAATCAGAAAAATTCATTCTAGTACGTGTCAGGGTTTGTCTCTATCTTTTCCAGTGACATAGCCATCGGGACTACGTGTAGTGTAGTTGGCTTGTCATTTCACTGGTCTTAAAGCTTTTTCACAAAAACTAGTCCTTATTTCATGTCAAATAGGGACGCTTTCCAACACTGAACTATAGCCAGCCGGACCACTTAGCGAGAACTTTGACTGGTCCTCAGGTGTTTTAATTTGGTGATTTAAATAATTGGTATTAAGCCAGCGGAGCACTGTTAAGGGAGAACACTGCAGGTACTCTGTTGCTGTTATGTAGTTCTTTCTAAATAGAAGCTGTCTCATTGAGAATTTGTTGTCCCTCTGATCTGTACACATGCACAAATCTGTTTCTATTTCCCACTTTTTTATATATTTTTTTATTTTATTATTTTTGTTTTATGCAAGTCGCCAGACACACAAGGCCTGAAGGCCACTTCAAGGTGTGGGCTACAATCAACTATTTTTTCCAGGGGCCGTTGCCACCTACTCCTGGGGCTGAAACAGGGTTACCCCCTTTACAGTCCATACAGATGTAGGCTTGGGTATCATCCATCAGAAGCCTGGCTACATGTGCATGTAGATCATAGATACTTTACTTTATAACAATTAATAACAGAATGTTTTGCTGTACGACTTACATGGAGTGAATAAACTTCCTGTCAATTCAATGCTAGTTGCTTAATGAAATTAACCGTGAGAAATTTGACACACTGAGTGGCATCTTTGGCTGACTAAACTAGAGCGTCTTTCGTTGTGAAAGAATCTACTATCCCACAAATCAAATTTATTTTGAACAGTACATGTTAATATTGTTGTACGAAGTTTGTAGCACGAGAAAAATCATTGTAGCACAGCATGTTTGTCAAAATCAGATAGGATACTTAAATGTAGCTTTACATGTACATTATGTTGCTTTTATGAAGTAATTTCTGAATAGAAGTTGCAGGGTTCCCCCAGGTTTTTTCAAAACTGTGAGGCTTTCTGGACCAAATTTTGTTGATGTTTGGCCTGAGCCACGCCTAAATTGAAACAACGTTTTCAGAATGACTTCTACTTGGTATTTATCTTGTCTAACTTATTGTTTTCTCTCGATTTATTTGAAAAAAAAAAATTAATAATTTTGTTTTGCGTATTGGCTGATATTTGCCTGTATCGGCACACAATTCGCTAGCGTGTGCATGGGGAGAATCCTGAGTTGCACTCCTGAGGAGTTGGTGTTCCTCATTTCTTTAAATGCAAATCTTGCGTTGGTTCCCACCTACATCAGGCCTGGAATTACATGAAGGGCACAGCCTCTGTTGCCTTGGTCTTGCCTTGGTGCCCCTTCACAATTTCTTAGGCTCTAAGATTCTCCAGTGGTTGTGCTCTTTACAAAAGGAAAAACGGCCTTGACCTCTCAAGATGAAATTCCAGGCACACTACATGGATACTTCTCTTTATAAATTGACCATTACATATTACAACATGTACTGCATTTACATGTTCTACCATCGAATGGAAATTGAGTCCCTGTACGTAAATGAAATGAAGTGCATAATGTCTATTCAGATTCATAAAGATCCCATATCAAAAAAAAAAACCATGCACGGTCATACACGTATAGCAAACATCTTTCCTGTCATGCACACAATATACACAGTCAACTCCTTGGGTACCCTAGGCAAGCTCCATTCAAGAAAGTCATGCATTTCCTCACACGAGCATGACAAGAGGCAAAATAGGCTCCTGGAGTAATAACTGTGTTCCAGAATCTACTTATATTATAAACCACTTGGGTGTGTGAGCTGAGGAGAACTGAATTTCTCGCCAGCATTCCCCGACACAAAACATGGAGGGTCTGGTGGCTTGTGGATGGGTTTTGCTTCGTATTCATTGAATTACAGACGAGAAAAGTAATCCGAGCATAAAGCAAGGAAAACCTTGTAGATGGCACCTGAGAAGTGGAAACAATCTCACTCTTGTACCGTATAAAATATGTATAAAAAAAAGCAGGGGGAAAAAAAAATGAGTGCAAATTTAGACAAGGAAAATTACTGCATACTTCCTGTCCATGGTTTCTTTTAAGGTGGCTCGCTTGGTACTTATTAATGATAGATTATTTCTAAAATCCAATGGGATGGTATGTTTAATTTTTACACACATAGCACTGATGATCCAAACAAAACACTGTGTGTATTTGAGTTGGATCTAGACAAATTGTCATGAAAATTTTCCTTAGGAGTTATGTGTTGCATTAAAAATGGGATTTCAATTTTCCAAATTGTATGTCTGTCAAGATGAGACCTTGGGCTGCGTACAATGTACATGGTGACATGTACAATATCCACATGTGCAGGTTGTGTGTAAAGTAGATCCTGAAAGCTGTGACACATCTTGGGATTTTGGAAGGGCACATTCATTCCAATCTATATTCCCAATCCATGTACATGTACACCTTACACAATGTGCGAATCGTCACCTTCACAGCGAGAAGAACATGCACCACAGCCAAAATTCTGTGTTTGGAGAATAAAAATTTTTTTCTCAAAACTGCTGTTTCAGAAAGGCCTGCTGCTTACTATTTTTTCTTTTCAATTTTACTACCAAAATAAAGCTGACTTCTTCGTTCTTGCAGAAGTGTTGATATGTGTTCAATCTTGCAACTATTTTGATGAGTTAGTAATTTTACTAAACACATTCATATCTTTGTGAAAATGAAAAAATTAGGCTTCCATGCCAGTCGCTGTGTACAAACCTATATAAAGTCATACCACACATATTTCAATGGTATTTCAAATCTTGATTCGTCCCTTCATGGAATCACAAGACAACGAATCTTGTGATTCGTCTGTCATGCTTCTAAGTGTAATTTCCAAAACTATTAATTGTTAGTTCTGAAACTTACTACAAATTTGAGCTGGAAAGAGTATATCAAGAATTTGTAAAAAAAAAAACAATTTGCAAAATAATACTTTGTGTTTTTCACCCATTTGTCTCTTCATGAAAGTGGTGTCAATAACATACTATGGAAATATAATACAGTTATATTTAAGTGACCACCTGCATGTAAGTTGCATTTTTATGAAAAGGTATGTGTTAAAGCTTTTTTTTAGATTACATGTAAATTTTGTCCAACATATTTACAAAAACTGTGGACTTCCTTAAAGAAAAATAGGATAAAGGAGGGCGTGTCCAGGGAGGGTCCAGGGAGGGTTATAACTTGTTTAACTTTAACATGTTATTGAGTTGTTTGTTTTGTGTCAGTCATAACAAGTATGAGTAATTATACAATTCTTATTACAAAAGAAAACTAATCGGAATGGATATTGCTTTAGAAGATTTGTGTAATCATTTTTGATGTTGACATTTTATTTTGTTGCTGCAGGTGTGTTCACTGCAGGGGCTAGCCATAATTTACAGAGTGTGTCCCGTCAGGTCATTGGTGATGTTGCCCTCAGTCAGTGCAGATCAGGTTTGTCATTTCTGAATGTTTGTGAGAATTCAGTCTTTAGGGTTTTCCCTCTCTTGTATTAAAAAAGCCGACAGGGACTCTGCGACAAAAGGTTTCTCTTAAAAGCTCATGCAATAGATTTTTCTTGTATGATGTAACTCCATCAAATGCATCGCAACATAAAAAAAAAAGCATTGTGTTCTCCACTATTTTGATCAATTTCCTATTTTAAAAAAATTGGGTGATAACCAAAGAAAAAATGACTAGAGCGGAACTAGTGATTCATAAAAGTTAACTTATCAAGGCCTGGTATTCTTCCTAATTGAACCTGATTTTCAAATTGTTGAAAAATCAGCAAAATTGTTATTTAATTTGTTTTTAATTTAAGCTTATAGCATGTACATGTACACATGTAGGTTAGCCACTCAATAAAATAGTCCTTCTTTCTTCCAAGGGGGGGGGGGCAATTATCATGCCTGCTTATTATGGCTTTGAACAGCAGTTTCCTTTCCTTTCTCCACTTTGTATTTTGTCCAAATAATGAGACCTTTAGGAGGTCCCGTGGCCTCCCCGATCCCCACCTCCTCCTCCTTTGAATCTAATAAGGGACTAGACATTCCTTGTGTTTTCCTACAGGCAAGTCCATCCTGCTTCCTGCCTGACCATTAACTAATTATTTGCATTGTACATGTCCACATGTACATCAGTTCTAATGATCCCGAAAGGCTCCTGGCTGGATGAAAATGCATAAAATTTATCATTCATTACCTCCAGGACTAACAATTATCCCTGCACGTAGATTGTTTTTGTCTCGCCCCATCCTTGTCTTGAATTGCAAATTAATGGAGTATAGATGATGTATTCATCAGTCTGTACAGTTATATGGACACGTGTTCATCAGATACTGCTTACATGTGTACACATTGTACATGTTTTACACAATTTTAGCTTATTTTAGCTTTAAGAAACTTAAATAACAGAAATCCCTTGTAAAATCTTAGAACCATGAACTCAAGTCCTTCTAGTTCACATGGTAGTCATTACACAATGTGTACAAAGTGAGTCATGATCTGCTAGTTAAACACAATGTTAAGAAACCCTTTGTGCATATATGTAGATCTTATGCATTGACGTCATCCCACTGCCGTCTTAGAGGTAAAATGATGAGGAATCTGTGGAAAATGCACATCTATGTACAATATACGTGCAGCGCACAGGATGGGCCAATGAGCAACCTTCTTTCGACCTCTAGCTGAGCGGCGCCCTACTCAAATGGATTTTATGTGTACAAGGATTGATAGATATCATTTTAAGTATTATAACCATCAGGAACAGCTTTTTTAAATCTTAATTTGGGGTTGGGGATATTTTGTTCACACTGCTGGTTTCTGGCCGGTCATTATTGGGTCTTGGGACTGTGCTCCTTGTTTTTTCTTCAAAGGAAATAACAATAGTACATTGCATAATGTACTGTACTTGTTTTGTAAACGTGACTTTTACATTAAAAACATTCTTGATTTGTTAAACCTTGTTATGTTCAGTGTTCAATGTTTGTTTGAACATGTCCATTACAATGTAGGGTTTAAGATGTACAGTATTTACATATACACAAAGGTGGGAAATTTTTTGTTTTTATCTCATTGAAAAAATCCACCCACTGAAAATGTGTAAGTATCTGTGTAGCAGAAGGTGATTTTTAAAGCTTATTGGAAAATTGGATAGCACCGGTCAGGCCATTGGTTATAAATACATGCAAGGCTCTTTATATTAGTGTTACTGGTCAATGATTTCAACAAAACAGTAAAAGTTAAATTTAGTGATTGGGCTGAAATTTAGGCAGCACACAAATAAAAGTAGGATGATATTTGAGTAGAACTGTTGGCAACATTTCTTTAATGAAAACAAAATATAATATAAATTTAGATTTGAAACAGCATTGTGATGTTATCAATTGTCAGTGAAAGTTGTAGTAAGGCGGTCACAGTTAGTACACTTCATGTGCATGTACTTTTTGTGAGATAATCTGTAACAGAACGTGTAAGTAGGCATCTATTTGTAGGTTTTGTTGTTGTTGTTTTTTTTTCGATTCTGACTTATGGCTGAAACTTATAATGAAATGTTGATAAGTACTTGAACATTTTGTGCAAACTAGACAATCTGTAGTCAAACCCTTTAAAGCCAATGCTTTAAAGGTTGAGTGTGTGTCTCAGAATTGGATTATTTGCTTATGATGGTTTTAGCCGAGGGGATATCTGGGTGTACTTTTGAGTCACCTAACTTGTTCTTTCATTTTACATATTTACATTTAGTAAAATTATTAAGATCAATCCATTTTTCAGTTCCCATTTCCAAATCCTGGCCGACACCCCTGGCCTTCACTTCAGAGCTCATCATTTATGAATTTTGAAGCACTGAATGTTCCTGCTGGGAGAGCTGGCAATGAGACAGCTTCTTGAAGCATCTGTTGAGATGAATCCTACCTTTGTCGGTAGATCACAAGATAGCAATGAGCAGATGCAACCCTCTTAATCAATTAGCCGCACGACTGCATGTACTTAGGTGTACTCAATACATGCCAGCTGCAATTACATAACATTGATTTCTCCTCCCTGTCTCTCTGACTATAGAGAAGCTTTAATATTTCTGACCCTGACTATTGTTGTTGCTCTTCATCGTGGATGTATATTAGGTTCACTTGATTTGTTTCTTGTCATTAATTAGTTGCCTGTTTTTGATAGGAGTTGTTGAGAGATGGTTCAGAGGGCGTGGATGTGTTAGGCAAAGTGGCATGTAGGTGGCGACTGTAGAGTGTGGAATCTCTGTTTTAAATTCTGACAGCTTAGTTTCTTTTGGTGTATTTGCCCTTTTCTTGTTTTTTCTAAGTAAGTAAAAGGGACGCTTAATTGACAGCAAATGTGGAGCCCTCATTTCAATATTCTGTTTAAAACCCTGGGTTTGTGTGTAGCTGACCTCAAACAGTTAATGGAAAGAAAAACCTGAGTGATGTTTTTGTAGACAATTTATTCGAAGATGGTATTCACACTTCAGGTTTACTCAAGATTTCTTGGAAGCTACCATGGTTATTTTGAGTATTAAAAAATGTACATGTGCATTTAATGGCAGTTGCCAAATACAGCCAAATTAGGGTACAATTTGTAAAAACTTGAGTAAGTAATTCTTCTCAGAATTGCCCAGAAAAATGTCCCCAAAGTAACTTTCTTTCATTACCTCACTATTTCCAGTGTACATGGATCTATTCCAAGCCTTCTTGAAGTTGAACAGGAAATTGTAAGGGCTTCCTTGGTTTCTTCCTAAAAATTTTGAAAATAACTGTCTAGATTTAAACAGAGTTACTCAAACATACATTCTATTTTTCTCAGAAATAAAGGCATTTTAGCAATCTATAAATATCCAAGTGCTCTCCAAAAATAGGAGCACTATTTTTACATGTTTCTTGAACGAGATGTCTTCTAATTTGTCCATTTGGACTAATTGGCCACAACTGCTGACTTTCCATGACTTCTGCAACTTTCACACCTCTTGGATACTCATGGACATTTTCCTTGCATGACAAAAGAAGATACAAAGTGTCAAAAGTTTACAGCATGTAAATGGCTAAGCAATGAAACCCTACCCATCCTTCTAGATACATGTATATATTTGTATTTTAGTCACCAAAAAAGATAGAGAAAAAGGGACAAATTTAGAAGATAGTCCCCAATATACGCCATCTTTACGGGGAAGTTGGTATTCTACACAACCAAGTGGTTCACAGACCAATCATGCAAGGAATTTGACGAAACTCCCGCATGCCGCTCACAGTATTTATGGCACGCACAGTTGTGCATCCAAAAACTTATTGATTTGTTTGAAAGGTGGTGGACTTTACACTGTGTGATGTCATGCAGGAAGTATCTATTCACCACCAATTTGTGTCGGCTGTTGAAGTTCTTGTGTGAAAAGCTATTGCCTCTCCATTGTAACTCTTGATTTCAAATCTTCAAGGACCTTGAATGAGCTTACAATTCTACCAAAAACTAAGAAGACATCATCTGTCTGAATTTAAATAAGATCTTTGGAACCCAATTTTTGTGAAACAAGTACCTATCACAAGCTTTGTAATTGCGTCCATTTCTATTGTCTTACCCACAAAATTGAGTTTAAAATGGTTCTAAAAAGTAAATAATATCTTTCTGCCTATTAATGAATTAAAATGTCTTTAATGGAAAGAATTTATCAGCGTTTTCAGGCTGCACACAAGTACACACACTCAAGTCGGTATTCACCTGCGATCCTTTTGTCCCTCTTGTGTTTGTACTTTTTGGCAACGGCTCCTGTTGGTTTTGTACATATTTTCCAACTGGGATACTTTCACTCAATCAGGCACCATAGTGTTTTCTTTTGTTATAGGTCCCTGGTTGAATGTGTGTATTCATCAGGTTGCTGTCATCTTTGTCGGATTCCCTATACACAATGGCACTGATAGTCATTAATTCTCAATTGATGAAGAGGAACCAGACTATTTTCCCTTCCAGCCTCAGTTTGGTTCCATTGCTTTGAATGGAAGAAAAACAAGATGGCTGCACCATGATCAAAGTCTATACTTATGATGTGTAAATGAGTGCATTCCAAAATATGTACGCTTTCAGATTACCCTTCAATGTTTGGCCTTGTCAATTCAAACAGTTTACTCTTTCTCTGAACTTATTCATACTTTGTACATTTTCCCTACCGCACCAAAAAAGTTGTAGAAACAAAAAAGTGCACTGTTTTAAACTCATGTACGCATCAAATGTCACAATTGTTATATGGTTTCTTTGATTCACACATTTTCCTCCAAGTAAAGAAGAATGTATAAAATTATAACATAGAGTTCCTTATGGGAGTTCAATTTCTATCAGAACTTTATGTTTTCATTATCAGGCTGTAAATTTATATATATTTAATATACAACTGTATGTTACAGGGATAACAGCCATGCCATGGTTTCATTGACATCCACATCTTTAGTGGAGTGTACTGTCTTCCCAAGGGGTAGTTGAAGCTATAAATGTGCTGTATATTGCAGCTTATCATGGACAAGTTAAGCAGGATGATACATCAAAATCTTACATCATGAGCATGATGAACACTGTATGTTGGGAGCTGCTTTTTGGTGTGTGTTTTTCTTTTGATCAGACATCTTTGTGAGAAATTAGAGAGGGGGGGGGTGTATGAAAAATGTATCCAGCGAGTCTTTCTGACATTCACAAATTGTTCAACCATCCTACATGTACAATGTACACTTTTATTCATTCACATTTGTATGGAGCAATAAAAAGTCAGAAGTCGACATTAGACATCTTTGGGCAATAGGTGTGCAATGTTTCAGACCCTCTCCCCTTCTGTCTTGTTAGAGGCTTATTTACTATTTGCTGTGGTAATGATTTACTTTTTTCTCACAAACTGACTGAGATGTTTTTGCTTCTTGTTGAGATGTTTTCAAACATACATTTAAATGTAGTGTACCACCGGTACATGAACATGTAGGCCTATATAGACAATGAATTGTGAAGTGTGTTAAACAATATAGGGCCACATACACTGCTCTTTACATAGTCCATGCATTCATGCCCCTGGGGCCAATTTTTTAGAGCTGCAATTTCGTTCAGCATACTGTATATTTTACAGGTTAGCAAGAAAAATAAACAGCCAGCTTGCATGTTCACCATGGATTTTCACTGTTATATCACTTGTTTGCTTACAGTAAATGCAAGAAGTGATAATGCCTTTTCCTTTGCTTGTGGTTACAAGTGCTTTGAAACGGAAATCGCACAATAAGCACAATAAGTACAAAATCGTCAGTTAAGCAGCTCCACGTAATTTAGTCATAGGCCCAACTTCATGGAGCTGCTGAACCACAAAAAAATAGCTACATGTATAAGCACAACAAAATTATGCTTACCAGAATAAGGTTACCAGACAAATTTCCATTAGCTGCTGAAGTAGCTCTATGAAATTGGTCCAAGGGCCAAAATTAATAGAGCTGCTTTATAAGCAGAAAACATTGCTTTAAAAATTTCTGCTCAGCAGCAATAAGCAGGATACCAGTCACTTATATGGTACATACATGTGAAATGGTCTTGTAGCTGGTAACTTTTTCTGGTAAGCATAATTTTGTTGTGCATATTATTGCCGTGGTGCCCCTTGAAATTTCCAGTAGAAGTTTAAATTTCCTTGTTGAGTTGCCCTTTGAAAAGGGGAAAAAAAAGAAGAATTGCCCTTTATCAGGCAGCAGGCCTGCCATGTAACTTGACAAGGACTTATCAGAGCAAGATATTTTCCTGACTCAATATTCACATGAGTACCTGCATTACTCCTGGTTTGCCAATAGTGTTCAAATGACATCACACAGAGCTAAATCAGTCATCTTTTCTTTCCTGTTTTGTTCACAATGCAAAACCACTGCCGAAGCAGGTCTGCGTAGAACGTGGACATTTAAATGAGTTCCTTGCATCGGTGGTCCGTGAAGTTCTCCACTGCCAGGAAGCAATTTCAACGCTTGATGCAATACGATTTCAAACGTCTAAGTATCTTTTTTCAAAGATGGAGGCTCATAGAAGGAATCTTACGCACTAGGGTCATGTGTCTGACAGACATTAATTCATTGTTTAATGTACAGGGATGCAGCCA
Organism: Pisaster brevispinus; assembly: GCA_023634235.1. Lineage (NCBI taxonomy): Eukaryota > Metazoa > Echinodermata > Asteroidea > Forcipulatida > Asteriidae > Pisaster > Pisaster brevispinus. Next base: position 4,120,372 of record JAMKCF010000012.1, read on the forward strand.
GAAATGGTTAAGGTTGATGAATGAATGATGTGTAATGTTTAGGATGAACACATTACTTTTAATCATCCCATGTCTCAGCCTCCCCTACTGCTGAATCCCTTCCTGTCATTGATATTTAAGGGGCGAAGAAACATGCATGGGATGGATGCCGATCATCACAAACAACAGCCTAGGTGTCACTTCATCATTATCACAAAAGGATGTCATTTAACATGTTTAAAGAAATACTGTCTGTCCCCTCAGAAGAAACAAAAACTAAGTCTTTACTAAACTTCAGGAACTTTCAGTCCTTTCTTTGTTGACGTGTACGTCAATTTTGCTGAAATTTCCCGGACATTTCCCAGGCTTTCCAGCTGTAGGGATGAAGTTGAGTTTTGAGGCATGCTTGGTTTCACTACCAGAAAAGTAGGGGGGATCATCATCATCATCATAAAACTACTAATAATGTGACTCTGATACGGATGGTGAACCACCTCAGATTTCTCTCCCGATGATGAAAAACTCAGCCTGATAAGTTATGATGTTGCTAACAAGGACTGATAGTAATGCATTTATGCAGCTCCATTATTCGCTCTCTGCACAATATTACCCCGTGGCATGGAAAAAATCATTGTTAATTATGCCAGGGGAATGGCGAATGGCTTGTAGATCTGGGAAAGTCTTTCCAGAAGAGGGCATCCCATCCTGACCGCGGGGGTTGGTCTGCCTCATCCATGCTTGGACTTCGGTTACTGGATTCCTTGTGGAGTTTGGGACGGCTTTCAGGAATATTTGCTAAATAAAGAGTAACATAATTGGTGAAATAATTGGTTGAGAGCAAACTTTTTTTGAAGACAGTTCTAGACTTTGCAGTAGCATTAGATCAGTTTAAATTAGTTGTGTACCAAGAAGGTAAAAGTGAGAGGATTGGCAGTCAAAGGCTTGGATTGGTAGGCAATGAACAAATGTGATTTGCACACGTCACTGTCTTTATAATGTGACGTGTCTATTTGATAGAAAGAGCATGGCTATAATGTCAAGATTGTTGTCTGAGGTTATGTTACAATATTTGTATTTTATACCGCATACATACATGGAGGTCATTGTAATTTGATAGGTGGAACACTCGTCACGTGTCACACTTGATTTTGCCATGTGTTTACTTTCGCATCGCGTAACACTCCAAAATTCAATATTGGAGTCCTATATTGATAAATGTTTGATGCTTGGCTTGTTTGGGGCACTTCGCAGCGCCTTTTTCAAAATATTCTTTCTCCACCCATTATTTTGTCCAAACGAGGCACGGCCGTGTCATGGCGGACAAGGTTGGTGTTTACATTGAGTTTCTCCACAGTGTGAAGAAGGGGGTTTTAGAATTTCCAGAGTGTGGAATGGACGAGTTTCTCTGACTATTTTGTGTTTGTTGTGAAAACTTGTTCAAATGATGTACGTAAGTTCTAAATAAAACAAATGTTGAATGCGTTTTATTTATGCATTGTCGAAGAATATAATCACTCGGTGAAATCTTCTGGCTTTTCCGTTACACGAGGCTTCAGGAATAGCCAAGATTTCACCTCGTGATTATATTGTGCGATACTGCACTGATGTGCATCTAATATTTGTATCATAAATAATTGAACATGCATTTATAGAGTGTGATTTACTACCTGACTACAATGCTTGAACCCTAGTAGTGCACTGTATAATGTAATGCCATACATTTGAAGCTGGGAGTTACACATGTACTACAGTTTTTTAAGAAGTTGCAGTTGACAAGAAACAATGACTGCGGTCAAGACACACACAAGTTCAAAGCCGCCCTCCCACCTTTGGTTTGATCACAACTTAAACTTTCACAAAGGTCATTTTAAGGCCACATGGAGTGTTGTAACCGATAGAAATGCGTCATAAATAGGGCCAATCAGCTCTGGCAGTATACACTGCCAGAGCGGTTGAATCTGCCTGAGACTCTGCCAGGGTGAACTGACTAAGAAAAAGCAAACGACAGAAAAGGTTAAAAGACAACTCGCTGACAAAAGTGTTCGTAAGGAGTCGGCAATCTGGGTCAATTTGACCTCTCAATTACTGTATGCTCTGGACGTGTACACATTGTGCTAGTAAAATCCCAAGTGTGGGCAAATGCAATTATGGGATTCTGATTGGTCTTTTGGTTCACGAAATCATGCCTGTGATTGGTCAATAATAATTAATTGGTCGACTGTTAAGACAGGAGAGGTTACAGATTAAATTTACATTTTTCTTTATTCTTCATTATTTTTCATTATTTCTCAACTTGTCACTAGTATATTGGGCAATTTTTAGCATCAAGTATTTGAGAAATGTTTTTTTTTTAACCAATAAAGACCCTTGTATAATAACTCAGGTATGAACCTTTTATTAGCTGAGCATTTTGTGCTCATCACTTCCTTTACATAACAGACAGGTGCCCCAAGCTAGAGTCAAGAGACGGAAGAGGGGAAGGGTGTGGGAATGCTTGTACCAGACAGTAATCAAGTCTCTTTTCAGTCCCTCAAGGTGTACATAGACATGTGTTTTTTTAACTCTTTGCCTCTGAATCAACAGAGAAATGCCCTTTCTGTAATCTTTCTCTACCCGCCTTTCTTTCTTTTCTCGGGGGGGGGGGGGGGATGGGGATGGGGAGGGGGAAAGGGAATATTACATGTAGGTTTGAAGTCTTTCTTCAAGCTGTGTATGAAGTCGTTTCTCTTGCACCAACAGACAGATGCCTTGTCTGGTTGGAAAGGGGGGGCGTAGTGGAATACCAGTACCCAAAATAAGCAAGTCTTCGTCACTCCTACAAGGTGTATTGGAAGTCCTGGCTTGTGCATCAACAGAAAAAATGCCTTAATACCTAGAGTCGGGAATGGTGGAAGGCTTTCACCCACACACCCACAGTACTTAAGTCTTTTTTCCCCTTCTGGCTGTAATCAAGTCTTATTTTTCCCCTCTAATTGTAGGTTTATGTGCAGCCCTCGCCTCTGCATCAACAGACAAATGCTTCCCAGGAAGTGCTCCCTCCTCCATCCATCACGGGAGCAGCACTTGCCAGCTGTTCCAGGCATCGTTGTTACCCTTGCTGAGTCTCCTGTCAGCTTCTGAGCATCAGCACACCATGAGCAAGGTCCTTCCAAGGGGTGCATGTGAGTAAAATGGAAGGGCTGAGGTTCTTGATGCAAAATCCATTTACTTGGGAGTTTGTCAGTCTCACACAAAAGGCTCAATCTGAGTGCTTTCTCAAAAGGATGTCTTATCTTTGCTCGAGCCAAAGCAGAACCAAGGTTTGAAAGTTGCCCGTCGTCTGTACATGTAAAATATAAAATCTTCGTGATCTCATTTTTGGCCAAGGTTGTCTATTCATGGTCTTAAAGTCAAAATTATATCTTTATGAAGTTTTTTGCGGGGGCATTTTTGTACATTATAAGTTGTTCTTTCAAGTTTTTTTATTTTGAAGTAAAAGAAATTTGCATAACTTGGTGGAAATATTACACTCTCTGTTCTGCTGCCTCAACCAGGCTTGTAGTTCCTACACCGGGAATTAGTCACAATGGCAATTGAGTGCTGTCTCTCACATTGCACCAGTATTGTGAAACAACCTGCCCAATGACATTAGAAACATTTACTCTCTCAGCGCATTTCAAACTCAAATTAAGAAACTTCTGTTTACTGCACTTTATTAACATTCAACATTCATGCTATTGAGTGTAATTTTCTGTAGAGAGCTTCTTATGATATTTTGTATAAAAAAAAATTGTTAGCTCCTTAAGTACCAATATATTAGAAAGTGCAATTTATAAGTTTGTGTTATTATTGTTATTATTGTATTCATGTTAAGGGATATTTTGCTCCTCTCAATCTGGTTTTATCTTGCAGAGAGAATTTAAGCAAAGACTCGGAGCCTAAATTTGTACACCTTATGGAATTGAGATATTCTTTTCTTTTTTGTTTGTCATACAGTGGGGAATAAAGCAATAGATACCTCACCATGCAAAGCCTCAAAAAGTATAGACATTTATATGCCTGAATTGTGTATTTTAAAATCTGTTGTGTCTTATAGCAAGGAATGGAGCCACTCCAGCAATACAGGCACCCAGTACTCAAACCCTTGTCAACACGTTATCGCTGGCAGTCCTGACTCTTCAAGCCTCAATGAGGTGGTGCCAAAAAAAGAGCATGCAGTTCCTGGCGTCCTGGTCTGTAGACAAGTTCCTGTTTATCTCTCAAAGTGACCTAAAGGTAAGCTCTAAAATGCACCTGTCATAGCTCGGCTATCCTTTCAAACCAATAGACCTTTCTATTGCAACGTCACAGCCCAAGCGTTTGCCAACCAAGGTTGGAAAACTATGGAAAGCCATAAATGCAAAGCAAAAACAGATAGCCACAGTTTTGTAACAGTGGCACACAAACATTCAAAAATAGTGTTGATTTTGTTGGAAACAAAGCAACCAATCAGGGGATGCATTTTTTTTTTGTATTGAAAGTTTGCAGAAATGTTGAATTCTGTCACATCTGTTCACACGAATGAATGTTGTAACATTTGGCCGTCCATGCCAGCCAGCACGGTATGTTTATCAACAATGGAAAGGTGTATATCAATAAATCCAGGCTAGATAAACAAAATAGTTTGGTCCTGTTTTGGTTTAATGAGAATCAGCATTCATAGTTGCTATAACTCACAGGGTACCTGGTAAAGATGTTGGCAGCCCAACACAGAACTGTGATATTTACAGGCTGGATACTTTGGGCAAGGTTTTTGTTTCCCTTGGTAAAGGGCACTTCTTTGAGGGAAGAAAACATTTTCACTGAGCTATCTCCAGGGGCACCAAGGTAATGAATGACTAGGGGCATGGAGGCAATTGCATCTGGGAAGTATCAGGCCTGTACTTAAACATGACCCTCTATTGTGACAATCTAATCTGAGACAATGACATGCTGCTTAAACATAATTGTATGTGAGGTCGTTCAGACACTGTACTTGAGTTGGTTAAACTGGTGGTTCAACCTGATCGAGTTCAACTCTGTGTGTCTGAACGTTTCTGAAGTTAGACTGAATCAGGTTTAACCCCCAAAAAGTTAGACCGTCGAGCTGGAGGGTTTATCTTTAGACCACTTTATCTTTTAACACTGTGTGTGGGCAGAATAAAAAATGACCACATCCGGTTTAACATTCAACAGATGACCGCTGACCTGTAAGATCACTATGTAACACATACGCCTCAACGAACACATATCAAAATGAGAGAAAGCGTGCGCCTTTTATTGTTTCGTTCGGGCCATTTCAGTCTTTAATTCTCACCTCCAATATTAGGTCTGTTCTCACCAAAGTATCTCTGAATGCGATCAAGTATAAATTTGTCATAATGCTATATTTTTACTCAGTCATCATGGTCATGTCAGTGGATTTCTGCATAAAAATCAACATGTCAATCAATGAGTTTTTGATCAGATCAAACTTATGATTGGATTGGACTTATGGTTATAAGCTTATAAGAGTTTTCCTATTGGACGATAATATCCATGCCCTACACATCAGCCAATAGGAAAACTTGTCATGGGCTGCCTGCCTGGCATTTTTTTTACGAACCCCCCCCCTCCTTTCGTTAGGTCAAACCATTTTGGGTCTAACTTTAGTGCTGTCTGAACATAGCCTGTGACTATTCCCCCCCCCCCCCCCCAGTGTAGTGAACTATTTGACATTGTGTTTATTACCCATTAGTTGTTTTATGGGCTGAGCCCACCATAAAGGAAAGAGCCAGCAATCCCAGTTTATAACTGCCAGCCATGCAATCCACAGATACTATGACCTTTTTCAGAGAGCCACGTACAGCCAGCAAATCTCACCCTTTATGGCAATTTAGTGCACTCTCATTGGTCAATCGATATGATGCTTAGTCCACCGCTTTGATGGTTTTATAAGGAAAGATAAATTTGCCAAACACACCTCCACAGACATCTGATAGTTAACCAAATAAGGCCATCCACACTTGCACATCTAAAACTAAAAGATAAGCAGGAAGATGAAATAGTAGATTCTTTGTCTATTTTATAGGAGCACCGGGAGTAGTGTTGATTTTTTGCAGTTCTTCTTATCTACATCTTGGGTAGATTGGGAAATGTAGGCACTGTTTGAGACAGTGTAACTCAACCCTGGTTCTTTTTATAGCCACTGCTTCCAACTGGAAGAAATCTTGACTACATTATGCTGACCTATATAAACCTAGTTATAATTTCTGCTGACAGAAAGTATATATTTTGTTATCCCCAGTCTTCTTGTACTGTATGTTGTGCTAATTACACCCTGTGTTATGAAAGATTCAATGTGGTTGTACTGTACGTAGGTGACAATAGATTCCTCTGTACGTATTCTGCAAGCGTGTCAATGGCTGTGTGGGGACAACTCTAGGGATGCTGATCGCTGCGCTACTCCTACCAAGGAATCAGAGGTGGAGCGACTGGAGGAGTTGAAACTACAGCTGGACACCATCAACTCAAGACTTCATGTGAGATTCTACTTCAAGTTATACTTTCAGTACTTATTCCTAAAGGAGGCTCAAATAGAAAGGATGACTGTCATGCTAAACGTGGCAGAAGACATGCAGTTCCTGGTTTTTACATGACAGATGCAAAACACAAATGGGAAGCAAACTTAGATTCACATTGACATAACAAAATATATCGGTGCAAAGCCAGTGTATCCTCAATGTAGCCTCTACACCCCACGCGTGGTTTAAACTGCACCATTGTCACTCTCATTATCAGCCATCCTGCAGGTACAGTTGCGCATGCTTTGCAGTGGGAATTTTTCATCTGTAAATTGTGCAGAATACAATGCTACTTCAAAATTGACAGGCAATGTTTTTTCGCTGATACAACAAAATAGAAACTTGGTTGGTAGTAAAATGCACTGTGTAAGGGAAGGTCCGTTTATTGACTCGGCGTTTACTCATTGATACTTTTTCAGAGTCTATCCAGTGAGCTACTAGGTTTGTTTAGTCAGTACTGTAGTCGTATGTGTACTGATGTCTGGCAGCAGGGAATGCCTATGGGCAAGATGTGGCGCAAGAAAACGACAGATGGTAAGTGCCGTATTCTGCAACTGTTGTTACAATGAAGGACATTTTTGTTTTTTCAATTCAGTCATCTTGGATTGGTAGCAGTTGTTCAGAGCTGCCAACTCTTCCTGATTCTGCAGAAAGTTTCCTGAAAATGAACCAGTCTTTCCATGTTCTGAATGAACGAATGCGAAAAACCTCCCTGATTGTGGACATTGTTTCCTCATGATGTTGAATGTAATTCTAAATATCGATCCCTGATTGTTGTACAAAATCTCCCTAATAGCGAGATGCAAATGTTGGCAGCTCTGGATGTTTACTGTCAAGACAATATGAGTAATGAATCCCAAAAGTTAAATACTTGTAAGTATTAAAATTAAAATTGAATTGAACCGTGACACTCAATAAATACTTGAACCTCAGCATGAAGACGTCAGATGAGTGAAACTCACAATATATAATTACTGTGTTTTGAATGCTAATATAATACTTGTTAAGCAACAGTTATTTTTCTCTTCTGTTTGATGACAGATCTGCCTATTGAGCACAACCCCTATGTTCCTGCATCTGTTAACACAATATTGGTGCCATTAGTAGAGGGTGTGGTTAAACTAAGAGTGTCAGCCCAAATTGCTGTTGTGTCAGTTGCCATAACGAACATGTTGGAAACTTGGATGGCACATATACTGAGGGAAAAACCAAAGTTCAGGTAAATCAAATGTTCTAGATATTTTGGTGTTCTACCACGGGTTACATACAGTTGAGGTGCTGTGTGTTGTATATGAGCTAGTGAGTTTCCTAGAAACATTAGTCAACATAGGTCGGAGACAGTGAGTCAAACCCACAACCTTCTTAGACCAAACATTATGCTGACAAGCTGGTACACATATATAATTCCTGTACCAAAACTTGATGGTCAGAACATATTGACTTAAACTTGAGGTAATGGGTTTGATTCCTGTCACAGTAGAGATGCAAGATGTAGTGGATTCAACTCCTGTCCTAGTAGAGGAGCAAGGTGTAGTGGGTTCAACTCCTGTCCTAGTAGAGAAGCAAGGTGTAGTGGGTTCAACTCCGTCCTAGTAGAGAAGCAAGGTGTAGTGGGCTCAACTCCTGTCCTAGTAGAAAAGCAAGGTGTAGTGGGCTCAACTCCTGTCCTAGTAGAAAAGCAAGGTGTAGTGGGTTCAACTCCTGTCCTAGTAGAGAAGCAAGGTGTAGTGGGTTCAACTCCTGTCCTAGTAGAGAAGCAAGTTGTAGTGGGTTCAACTCCTGTCCTAGTAGAAAAGCAAGTTGTAGTGGGCTCAACTCCTGTCCTAGTAGAGAAGCAAGATGTAAATGGTTTTACTTCCTAAGAAGTCTTCATATGCATAACATTGAAATCACTCTTTACGGTTCTGTGAAATTTGTTTGGACTAATTGGGCATAATATACATGTATCATTGGATTCATTTATTTGAAATTATTACTTTAATTTTATGCATTTAATACCCTTCCAGTGCAAAATTTGATAACATTCAAAATTTTCCTATGATGTCACATTTAAAAATATGGGTCTGTTGATTGGGTAGGGGGAAGTTTTAGGTAATTCCTGCATGTCCACGATATTCAATTAAAACAGCGTTTAATTTGACCCATGACTAACGAAACATTTACGCGTGAAACGTTCAAACCCATTTCTTGTTGACAATAAATGACATCATGTTTTCAAATTTCACTCTGAAATAGTATCAAATAACTTGACATTTTCTTTCACAAGTGCCCCTATTATTGGAAAATGATCTGCATAATCTTAATTTAACCATAGGGTCCTTCTTTAAATACTGGAAGGATTCCTACAGGTAGGTATACATGTAGTTGTTCTTAAGACTCCTTGTAAGGAAACATTGCTTCTGTCATCAGCTTTATACTGTATCTGGTTTGTTTTTTTTCCTGACGCAGTATTCATGGTGCCCACCAACTTGGGCAAGACTTGAGCTACGTTCGAACTTGGCTAATGTCGGACACCAATGGTCTGGAATTCCAAACAAGGCAGAGTGTGCTAACGCTAGATGCCTTCAAGCACTTTGACGGGGCTGTGGCGTTGCTTAAACATCAACCCAGACGGAAGGGTTTACAGTCACCTACAAGAGATGACACAAGTAAGTGAAAGCAAACGACAAGTTCAATTAAACTGTGTACATTAAAACAAACACAGTCTTTGGGTTCTTCATTTGTTGTCTCCCTGCAAATATTTAGTAAGGAGTTGGGTGTGATGTTAAAGCCCAGGTTATCCTCTTTTCAAAATGATCCCTATTTAAAATCCAGCGTGAATGGTAAGGGATAACACTGACTTATTGAACTTTTGGTTCTGGCCTATGGCATGATGCTAGAGAAGCTATATTAACCAGGTACTTAGAGCAATCAGTGCATAACCCCACACTGGTGTTAATGGTAGTAAACAGTATCCATATAAGAACATATTCATGTACATTATAACTGGACAATTCATTCATCTAATCTTTCATTCAACTTGTTTTACTGTACAATAAAAAATACAACTGGACTATAGTCTGAAGATTAAACAAATCAAGTTTACAAAGTTAAAAAGAGTACAGTAAAAACAACACTCTTGACACTTGTGTCTTAAGCAAGACACTTAACCATTATTGCTTTGCCCTTTGGATGGGACGTAAAGCTGTTGGTCCCAGTGTGTTGTGTCTAATGCACTGAAGAGAACCCATTTACACTTATTGCTTAGAGAAGGGGTTCGCCCGGCTGCTGAATGCACTGCAGCACCTTGTAAATCTTTACAAGGTGCTACATAAATTGGTCTCATAATTCAAAAGATGTAAAAAAATGTTTCTGTATGTTCAAGCGACTTGAGAACCTTATTGGCAGCTATGTGGGCTATATAAGACTTATATTACAAGATTGTATATTATAAAACACAGACTTTTGTTTTGAAAATCCTATTATTAAAATACAATTTAAATTAAGGGTAGAATTTGCCACTACAACAAACTCTGTACTTTGTTTTGCCTGAAGGCTTCGATCACAGTTGCAACAGGTGAAGTTATTAGCTGTGCTTCTTCCTGTCTTTGAACGCACTTAATTTGGTCATTCAATAGTTGCATTTTCTTGCTGTGGGAAAAAAAAACCCAAAAACTTAAAAGTTCACAAATACTTTGGACTGCTGGTTACCATTCTCCAGAACGAGATGACCTACTCTACCCCCTTCCCCATCTGGGCTTTTGCTTTTGTTGATTTGTTTGTCTATTAGTAAGCAGTGAGATTGAGAATATCAACAATTTGTTTTGATTGTAGACTCAGAGTACAGTAGCAGCACAGCGCCGAGTGTTGGTTCCCACCCAGGCAGTATGAGCAGCCTGTCAGATATGCTACCACTTGGAGCTACTACCCAGACCATGGCCGGAGATCCCTTATCCCTAGGGAATGGCAGCGACATGGGAGAGAGTGGCTTTGACGAGGAGACAGTCAGGGTACCACACCGCAAGGAGTGGTTAAATCTTAGGGTACATGGCAATCAGAAATGGAGACCATTACTGTTTGGCTGTCTGAATGCTAGTCTAGAATCCTGACGGTGGCATTGGTGCTGCTCTCAATAAATAGTACATAAATGGCATCATACCTACTCATACCTCTTAATGACCTAGTACCCTGTCACCATGACCTGTGTATTATGTGTCCCCCAAGGTACTATTAGTTTAACCTTCGGTGGACTTACGTAGCATGTTAGTGAGTCTTTACTTCCATAAGATTTGTAGTCTGGTTTACAGTGTCAGGGTATGCACTGCTATTAACATTATGTATGCCTGAACTTGCCACCATACTAGAACGAACCCCTTTGCTGTTGATGCTATACATTGGTCTTGTAACTGACAGTAGAGAGTATGGTAATAATTATGAGAAACTTATATGTACAAGTACCTGATGCACCGACACCTGATTGTATAGTTGGTATCTGAACTGAGATGATATCTGATGAGATCGTAAATTAACCAGCCTTGTTTCAGTTCATAATAGACAATAGGACTTAATTACATCACTTGTTTGCAAAAGAGCCTCAGAACCTGGGCCCACGTTCATAGAGCTGCTTAAGCACAACAAAGTAGCTAAGCACAACAAAATTACGCTTACCAGAATAAGATTACCAACCAAACTACCAAGTCACATGCACAATTTGTGACTGGTATCCTGCTCATTTCTGCTAAGCAGAAAATTGTTAAGCAATTTGTTTGGCTGAAGCAGCTCCATGAAATTAGGCTCTGGACTTCCCACAGGCACAAAGGAAGACAACTGATTACAATCTTACCTTTTATGAAGAGGACAGTAATAAAAAATTGGTCAAAGTTAACTTCAGCTTACTTATGGTCTACACTGGGCAATTTACTCCATAAATCACGCCCAATTGATATTATGCTGGACTATGCTTTACTATGCTGCAGGGGTGGGGGGGGGGGGGGGGTTTGTCAATGATACTTGAGCTAAAAGGTTATGATAAATTGACTTGAAATGATGTGATGAGAATTATAAGTAGTTGTAAAGGATCACCCCTTGAAAACAGCCCTAAAGAACAAGTTCGGGTGTATGACTAGAGTCGACTTGAGTTAATGATAGTCGATAGCCGTGGAGCACTGTTTCTCCGGTCAAGTTTACAAGTTACGTCACAATTAATGAGTAGTTTAATGATAACGGTAGGTTTTGTAAAATACAACAATAGTTTATCTTTCATTGAGATAAATAAAATAATAGCTGCACTAAAGTAGACAAAATAATAGAGAAAATTAAATTAAAAAGTTTATGAAAAGTTTACGTTAATCCTATCATCTGCCCAACAAATACATTGACTAATTATTTTGACTAGTCAATCGACTAGATGGGTTCGAGTGAAAAACAGTCAACTCATTGCGTCATTTAAATCTCATGTTGACAAAAGGTTGGCACCCGAACTTGCTCCAAAATTAATTCAAATGTATAAAGGTCCAGAAAAGATTTATTTAAAAATCAACATACAGGTTTGTTTAGCATTTTCAAAAAGTGACTGGTTAACTTCAAATCGGGGTACAATTTCATAGAATTGCTGCAGTAGAAAAAAGTGTGTAAACATTTTCTGCTTAGCAAAAGTGACCAGGATCAGTGACAGATGGTACGCGTGACATGGTAATTTAGCTGGTAACCTTATTCCGGTAAGCATAATTTTGTTGTGCTACCTTTTGTGCTTGAGCAGCTCACAAAAATTGGGTCCAGGCTTCTAGGCAGAGATCGTGTGATGCTGCAAGGCACAAGATGGCCAACTGTAGCTCTATCTATTGTTAGAATGTGGAGTAGTGCATGGTTGCCATTTCAATAAGCAAATGTTTTGTTATAGCATTGACAGCAATGGTCATTGTCTACAGTGATCTATTGTTGCATCAAAAGAGTTGCTTACTGAAATGGCGTCCAGTGCATACTTCACATTTCAGGCTGTGATGCACATCTTGCGCCTGTGGGGCTATGCAATCTTTGCTTCTGGGTTTGTTCAACCATAGAATAAGGACACCAGTACAGCAACAGGAGCTCTTTTTAAAAATAACTTGCTCAAAATTTCTTCGGTAATTAACGCCATATACACAGCCTATAAACAATTAATTTTTTTGTACTTACCCATCCAATGCAGTTTACAGTAATTGTTTAACGCTAGCTCAAATGTTCATGTACAGCCCACATTACAAGAATACTCCACTTTATCTGAAATACATGTATTGGTTATGTACTTACAATGCATGAAAATATGTGTAGTCACAAGGTTCAAGTAGTAAATTTGAAATTTGTACGTGTTGATTGGAGATAAACAACGATTGTTATGAACACCTTGTGTATTTGTTAAATTCCTCCTCCTAATTAATAAACAATCAAAGACAATTATAAAATAATTGTTAGTATTCAATTTTATCTGGATTGATAACATCCATCGAGTTATTCAAACACAGAGTACTTACAGATTCAATTAGAAGAGTATATTTTTATGGCTGATTTTACAAAATTATATAATTTTGATTTATGTAAATCAATTTTTGAGGAAAGAAAAAAAATCTATACAGTCTGTTTGCCCAAACTTGTCTGTCTGGTTTTCTTTTTCAATAATGAGAAAGTCAAGCCATTGTGTTTGTAGATACAAAGAACACGATGTGTACTATGTATAAAGATTGAATTTCAAAATTGAGACAAAGGCAGATCATTCAGTGTTCGGTTAAGAGCACTGGCCAGGAAGCAATCCCTGACAAATGGGACAACAAATCTTGGTAACTTAAAATATCATACTTAACTAAAAATCTGTCATGTTCTAACTCTCCTAAAACCAAATCATGTTATGAAGTGGCGAGGTTTGTCGTAGCCTAAACATTTGGCATCTCGTACTTTTGGGCCTCTAAAATACACTAGATACAGGCTTTGTAAATGTATGTGTTTACCTTTTGGGTGTCGTCATATGGTGCAGTTGATGGATGAGGTGTATCCGTACATACCAGCAACTCACCCACTGATGAAACCATTAGATTGGGAAAACTATGCCTGTCTTTAGCTTCGAGGGATAAAGGCAAGGGACCCGGCTAAGTTTTGTAGATATCGGAGAGGTGGAAGGTTTTCTGTTTTCTGTTCAAGAACTTCATATTGTCATTGAGCCAGCAAATCCAAGTAATTGTATCCTGGCTTTGCACTTAAACTAGAAAGTAATTGTATAAACTTGTAGATATAACTGAATGTGCAATGTGTCAAAAAGTATATTATCTGACTTTAAAAAAACAAAAAAAAAACCATCCTATTTTAGCAAAATTTTAATTGTATGTACGGATTGACCGGATCAATCCTCTCAGTGATGTGTTTCAATTATTGGTGTGTTTTGTGTCATTTTTCATTAAACCAAAGAACAGTATTAATATACAAAGTTTTCACAACTGTACTTAAGTTAAATGGAATCATATTTGTATTTTCATAACAACTTGAAGTGTGTTCCGGCCTCAGTTTCTGAATTTGAGAATTAAGTTAAGGTCACAGATCATAGGAAATAATTTATTGTAACAGCTGGCGTGATATTTCTAGTCCTTTTAAAAACTATTGTGTTCCTGTCTTGTCTCATATTTGCTATTGTCTGTCTTTCATTTATTGTATTCTTTGTTACTTGTGCGCAACAGGTTTTTCATAGTTTCTATGTATTTTTATTTAACTGTTTGATTCATCACCTGTGATTTGATGGTCGAGCTATAACACTGTACATTGGCATAACACGGTCACCATCCATTCTAATCTACTTTTTACACAGGGTATCCAAGTATCCCAATTCTACCCAATGCCAGTCATCTTTGAACTGGTATTCCAGGACAGAGTTCACAATTGTCCCCCAAACCCACTCATGCTCAATTCTATTATAGCTTTGAACTAGAAAACTATTCTCAAAAGGTTACATTCTTTTAATGAAAGCATTTTTTAGTTTTTTCCCCAACAATTACGCCCCTCCCCCACTAAAAAGGGATGAGAGAAGAGATTCAACTTTGAATTAGTCCGGTGGCTTAGGGCAAATTTTGGGCAAAATCGTGAAACGATGGATTAAAGCACCAAATTGTGTACAGTTATTCTATAGGTCCCATAGAATCATTCTAGAGGGGGTGCCCGGGTTGGGTGACCTAGGTCAAGGTCAGGCTGAGGTCAAAAGTTCATGTGGTATTATAGTACTGCCTATTGTTCACCAATAGAGGGCCGCTTCTGCATATCATTAAAACTTATGACAGCTTCTTTTAGACACTCAGGCAGAGCTATGTGGAAAAAGTTGATCCCTTTAGTTTACTGACCTGGAGATGACAGACCGGGCACCCCCCTCTAATATGCTTCTATGGGACCCCTAAGACAAGTGTGCAAAGTTTGGTGCTTTAATTTGGCGTGTCATGAATTGTTCATTAAGCCACCGGACTATACGGAATATCAACAAATTAATTGAATATGAATTGTGAAGAAGATTCAGTTAGGCAACATAATCACAGTCTTGAGGCTAGAAAACCAATCTAGCCACTTTTTAGTTCTGACCTTGGTGTACAGTTTGGTTTAGTGATTGCTTTTTGTAGCTTTGTAAACATTCCTGTCTGTTCTAAAGCCATGCTCTCTGGAGAACCTTTCCATTCTAACGGGAGCAAAATCTTTATGTTTGAACCTTTCATTTTAAAATGTTTTCGTGTGAATTTGTTTTGAAACTTACTTTTGTGTGTACTTAAAAGACAATGCATGGTTGACAGTGAGTTTTGTTATGCTTATGACCTTGAATAGAAACGCTGTTGTTCTAATTATTCTGTGCCTTTATCTTATCGCCTCCACTGATGTCCAAGATTACTTATTTTGTCTTTATCCTTTCTCTATGACAAAGTGTAGCATCAGTAAGTCATAAACAAAACTGTAAAATATGAATGAAAACTGTGTAAGTGTTTAGCGAATGATAGTATTGTTCCATGGTTTGGTAGATGCAAGGGATAGCTTGGGGGATGCCGGGGAACTTATCCCACCTGCAGGCACTTAGCCAGGGCTTTGTTTGCCCTATACAAAAATATAATTTTCGTCCTTTTTATGTTCAAATACAGTATCTTTGAAGGCTCTTTTCAGATGATCTTGAAATTTGGAATACTTTTACAATACATGGATATTCATTGGTTCTTGTTATTTGATAATTATAATGTTATTGTTATTCCAGGTTTGGATAACCATCACCGAGTACAGAAGTAGATGAAATAAAATTCAATTGAAGCCTAATGAAATAATTTCATGAAGTGCAGTTACGCTTTTATGCTCATCTTCACCATCTTGGTTTTGCATTTCAAGTCTGTTCTATTTGGTTCTCATAACCCATTTTCACCACCTAATTTTGCTTCAATCATCCTCCCTTATTAAAATTGCCGTCCTGTTGCAATCTGCAACTCTGCACCTTCTGGCTATGCAGTAAACATTGACTTCTTATAAAGAAAAACATTGTTTTAATTATAGAAGAAAACAAAACTCGCATGTGGCAGCTTCACAGTCCTTAACAAAAAGTCACTCTTTACACCCCACAACTTTTCAGCATCTGCCTTTTTAGTAGAAATGTTCTGTAATTTTAGCAAAATTTTAACAAATGCTTAAAAAAAAATACGAAGTTTGATGTTTTCTAATTTTGATTGATTCAAAAACAACGACTAGGCTTACAACATACACATTACTATCACCACTGTTGACAGTGGCGTAACCAGAAATTTAAAAATAATTAAAACTTCTTTTTTTTGGGGGGGGGGGGGTCGTTTGTTTTTGTTTTGTTTTGTTTTGTTATGGGGTTTTTTGTTTGGGGGGGGGTGGTGTTAAACCACTCATTTTGTGCATTTAAACATTTTCTTTTTTTTCTTTTGGGGGGCAAGAGGAGGCAATGGTTCTGAGCAGGGAGGGGTACCAGCCACCCTTCCACCCCCTGGTTATGTCACTGATTCTTGGTATTGCACCAGGTTTTCTTGTCGTAAAATTATCTCAGATTGATTTTCTTAAAATGATTGAGAAGTGTAGTTTTGGCAAAAATACAAAATACTAATGTCAAAACAGGTTAGGGATTATTTTATAGAAAGGGCACTTGAAATTTTTTTTTTTAACTTCCAGCAGAAAATTCGAATGGGGATTTATTGTTATGAATTAATTTATTTGTTTATTGGTTTGTTTGTTTTAAATTACATTTTTTATATTTTAAAATTTAAGTATTCATAACAAAAAGTGTTATTATAAAATATTTTGACCCCCTTTGTATGAATTGTTCATATGAAAGGAATTTATTTTCAAAAATGAAATATTTATTGAAAATTGATATGAACTTTAGTTGTGAAAGTATAAAATGTGTACATGATAATCATACCTCTTCAAGTTTTGATGCAAATGACTTGAACTTTGCTACCTTTCCACTTATTGTTTTTTTATTGCATACGATCAATTTTATTGACTTTTCAAAATATTTGTTTTGAGGCATTGCATGGTGATGTATCGCTATTAAATTGTTTTGCGGTAACACCAATATATATTCATTTTAAAATGATTAATTATGCATTTGAAAGCCATTCTTGATAAAAATGACACAGAATTTTTTTGTTATATTAAAAATAGATTAAAAGATGTCGATTTGACTGAAGAAGAAATATATTTGTGCATTTCCTGTTGCACTCCTAATTGTTAAAGTTGTACTCATATTCAGGTCTGAATAACTATTTATTTTAGAAGAGTCAATCTCCAAAGGAAGAGTTTGTGATTCTGTTTTATTTGTAATTTATTTGCGTTGAATAAAATATAAATGTGTATTGTAAGCCATCAAGTGAGGTTCTTGTGCTGTCTGTAATATTTTCCTTCGTCCCAAGTTTCTCATTTGGATCCTAGTTCCGTGATCACACTATGTTTACCTGCAAGGGAGTAGACAATGCAAGTCATGCCATCTTATGTTTACACCAAAGGCCAAGCTTCGACTTTGCAGACAATAACTTATGAGTGTTTAGTCAGCTCAGTTGAGGTCTTGTTCATGCTTTTTATTGTTTGGGAAAATCTTTTTCATACAGACAGCTGTGTCATCTTTCATTTACTTTTTTAGAATTTAGTACAATAAAATGATTAATAATTGGAAATGACGAAACAAACAAGTATTGGACCCATAACCGACTTTTCCTCTGAGATGAGCTAACAAGCTTGTAGTTGTAGTCAATGATTGCAGTGGCGTTACCAGTACGGGGGCGGGGCCGTTCTGTACGGTCCCCCTCCCCAATCCCCCAACCCCAAACGGTTACACCACAGACAGGTTGGCAGACTCAAAATGAACACAATCATAGTGTGTGTGCTGATAATCTTGCTAATTTTGATGTTCTCATTGGTTGGTTCCCCTCCCCCATATTAATTCCATTTACTTCCAAGTACCCCCTCCCCCCCCCCCCAGCCCTGCCAACTGGACAATGCAGTGACTTGGAGGCCAGTCTAAACGTAAACCGACGTGGCAAAACATTGAACAAGAATTTCAATGGTACCCGAACCCCAGTACTTTCATTTTGTACGTAGAAACAAGTACCAGCGATAAAATAACCATCCGTCCGTTCATTCAACTGCTGCTTTCTGCTGTAGAGTTTCAACATGGGAAGGTTCATTCAGACGGGATTTCTGCTCTTTTTAGGGTTTTCTTCTGCGTTAGGCTTATATTTTCACATTGGTGAAACAGAAAAGAAATGTTTCATCGAAGAAATCCCCGATGAAACTATGGTTATTGGTGAGTATTCTGTCTGTGTATGGTCTACTTGAGTAAATCAACCTAGCCCACGTTGGACTTCCCCCGTCTTCGTTTCACTGTGCACACGGATACAGTCTCAGGGTCTGTAACTACACTAAATGCGAGAAAAAAATTAGTAATATAATATTAATAATTTCAACTTTGCCATTGTCCGCTTCTTGGCCCTATGCCCAAGTACCTCCAGGAGGTGAACTATTTGTTCAAAGAAATCCACGTTCCCCCCAGTTGTCCCTTCCGGTAGCTCGACTAGCTAGTCTATGTGTGGAGAGCGCATTTATTCCATAACACTAAAATGTTTGTTTGTTTGGTGTAATTTTATGATAAATCTCAGAGCTGGCAATCACTGATTAAACATTGCCGGCACCAAGCTACAATATTTACCAACGCCTACTCCTAGAATAGTTGTGATGATCGTAACCCTCCATCCTCCCGACAGTCATCGTTGGGAGGATTGAGGGTTACGATTATTGCAACTACTCCTAGTCCTATCCTAGATCAGTAGATAGAACTACAGTGGCATGTCATGGCCTAGCGGTTAAGAGCGCCGGATTCAAGCTCTGGTGTTTGATCAGCAGAGTGTAGGTTCGAGTCCCGGTCGTGACACTTGTGTCCTTTAAAAGCAAGACACTTAACCATGATTGCTTCGTAAAGTTGGGGAGGTAGTGCTTTCTGCTCTACCAGCCAGGCTTCTGATGGATGATACCCAAGCCTACATCTGTATGGACTGTAAAGGGGGTAACCCTGTTTCAGCCCCAGGAGTGGGTGGCAACGGCCCCTGGAAAAAATAGTTGATTGTAGCCTTCAGGCCTTGTGTGTCTGGCGACTTGCATAAAAAAAATTAAAAAAAAAAAAAAAAACCCACAGTCGACTCTCATTAGTAATAGTAGTATGAGCTCAGAAGATACGAGGCGCAGGTTTATACAGGGTTTTCACTGGTCCTGAACTGTTAAAAAAAACCAGAAGGTGCGAGCATGGTAGTAACTAGTAGAAGTAGAACACGAATATTATGAGGTGTATTTGAGCGGCCCTGTGATGAAAAAATTTATAATTTTTCATATGTTTGTAGCGAGATCTGAAAAATATTGTTGTAAAAGAACACATAGACCATAATTTTGGCGAGATCTGTTTTCAAAAGAACTCCAGGTGCATAAACGTGTGAAGGGCACATTACGGCCACATTACCTAAAGATTCATTCTTTTTCGTGTCGCTGCAGTGTGGTGTTTAACTCCGCACTGCTTGCTGCTGATTTGTGTTCCGCAGTAGTGGTGCTGAGGGAGTGTGAGCATGCAATCAAGGTTTTAGCCAGGGGTTGGTAAGAGGGTGCCAAAAATTGTTTACTTACAGTTTGTTTACATGTATTTTAAATGGCAGATAGAACAGGGTGTCCAAATTTAAAACAGGGTGTCCAGAAGACACCCAGACACCGCTCTGGCTAACACAATGTGAGCAATGAATACTGCCTTGACTGAAGACCATGCTCATCAGGAAACATCATGGCGCCGACAATGTATAATCAAACAATTAATTTTACGACGTTATTTTATTTTACAAATTATGAAGTATGATTACGCCGGAAATGTGTGCCAAGGCGTGCATATAATATAGAGGGATCAGGCGTGTGATTTTTCGCACTCGTGAGGAAGCTTTTAGGCGTGCGATGGCGTGCGGGTGCGATCGCACGCCTCAAATCAGAAGGACTGGTTAGTACTCTAAAAACGATTTCACCTCCTGGGGGTACTTGAGCGTGGGGCCAAGAACCTGCACCTTCCGCGAGAGCATCCTCTGTTGACAAGTTGCGCACCCTATTGTTATTTAAATAGAAGCATTAAGATTATTATTCAGGGAAGTTAAACTGATGGCATCCTAATTACTTAAGAATAACCTGACACAGACTGACCTGACAGAAGGAATGTACTGGCAGTTGATTGTCTGGCACCGTCCAGAACGGATGATTAAATATTACCAATAAAAAGTAACTGTTCACTGTTGGGTCATACAACTGACTCCATGCCAACAGTCATCAATCATAAATAAGGAAACGCAAGACAGTTTTGTGATAATGCAGCAGGATTTCAGAAACAAATTGGAATGAATCAATAATATAAAAAAAATACCTCGTCGGTTGAGGTCTAGATCCCTAGTCATGCATTGACATCTTGAGTTTTTTAATTTCTTGCAGGTAACTATAAAACCCAGCTGTATGACAAAAACACCAATGATTTCATGCCATCAAGTCCACACATTGGTATGCATGTGGAAGTCAAGGATCCAGACAGTAAAATTATTCTGTCCAAGGTGTACAGCTCTGAAGGGAGGTTCACATTTACATCGCACACACCGGGAGAACACTCCATATGCCTCTATTCAAACTCCACCAAGTGGGCCATGTTTGGCGCTAACAACAAAATGGTAAGTACAAGGGTTGGTTTAATTGTATATATTGTTACTTATTGTTGCAAGAAACCTTCCTACTACAATCAATCAGGTGCTGCTATATAACTCGACTGCAAAAGGTTTCAAATTGGTGAAATTGGTGAAAATGGTAAAATTGATGTGCCTGTCATTAGTATAACAGTATTTATACAGCCATTTCTCAATGTACAGATATACAATTCAAAATTCATAGAAAGTACAGATAAAGAGTACAAATTATAAAAACTTAAAATATAAAAAAAGAAGACATTTGAAAATGTCTGGAAAGAAACAAATGGGCATAATATAGATGGGACTTGGGAATGGGAAAGAATGGAATGGGGAAAGAGGGGCAGGGGAAGGTACATGAGAAACAGACAATCCATCTCAAGCTAGCCAGGAAAAGTGTACTCAAATACTGTGATGAAAATATCTGTTAATCCGAGCAGTGTTAACCAAAGGGGTTTCTGACTGTCAACTTTTATGGAAGACACCCCCCCTTCCTTCTTGGTTTAAAACTGTAAAGATGCTAGGTTCAATTTTGACCAATTTCAAAAAAAAAATTTAGGTTTAAATTTTAAGTGGCTTTTTTTTATAGCTTCAAGAAAGTTGTAAGCTTTCATTTAAGGTATTGCAAAAAAAACAAACCCCCCCCCCCACCAAAACGCCAATGATAAGTCGTAGTTAGAGGAAGGGTCATAGATTAGTTTTTGTCAACTTAATACTGATTTATTAGCAAAATCATCGAGAACAAAACATTAAAAGTCACGTGTGAAAGTTTCAGCTTAATACAGTGTCTACGCGTTGAGAAAGCAGCAAAAAAAACTGTTACAGTATTTTCACCAGAACTTTGAATCCATCCACGTCTAGTGAGGTGACAGCTGGTACCAGCCACATCTCGGACCGCAGAGAAATGATTCCTGCATGGATTGTTTCTCATATTCAAACATTTGTATTGATTTCCAAACCAATCGGGGCCATTTCAGACGAAACTTTAGGAAGATTTTCGTTTGAGTATGATGGACCTTGATTGATTTTGATTTGCTTTCCGTCCTGCAGAGAGTTCATCTGGATATTGAAGTTGGGGAACACGCAAATGACTACAAACAGATTGCTGAGAAGGATAAATTGACGGAGCTACAGCTTCGCATTAGACAGCTCCTAGATCAGGTCGAACAAGTACAGAAAGAACAAAACTACCAAAGGGTGAGTCGAACCGTTCCCGTGCAACACATCTGACATTTCACAGAGAGCTAAGATTGATCTGAAGATGTGTATCGATCGTAGTTGCTAAGCAAAGTGTGATGTCACAGTACAAATCGGTACGGGGATGCCTGATGTTGACAACCCATCTTAAGATGAATCTTAGTTCATTGTTAAATCGGGCTCAGATCTGACATTTCACAGGGGTCATGTACAAAGGCCTCAATGGGTTGATGTGCTTGTTTTTTCTTACGGAAATGCCTTTTTCTGAATGAAGTTTCTCGGACAACTCTACGGAGTCCCATCAAAATCAGCCAAAGCCTTTAGATTAGGATGTATCCATTGGTCATTAAGAATAAAGAAAGCTGCATTGTGATGTAACAAACGCTCTTATTAGTGAATGTGAATTTATGTTTGTATTATCCTCTGTAGTATCGGGAGGAGCGATTTCGACAGACAAGTGAGAGCACAAACCAACGCGTCTTATGGTGGTCCCTGGGACAGACAGTTATACTCCTAGTCACCGGCTTCTGGCAGATGAGACACCTCAAGGGATTCTTTGAAGCCAAGAAACTTGTATAGTGTATAGTATTTTAAGGGACTTTATCAAAACAGAAACTTTTATAGGGAAGGTAAGAATGACCACACACCAATCAGAGATACAGATGTGTCTTATTTTTTATCTTGACACTTAGAAGACAGTAAAATACCAGATCTTTGGAATTTGAAAGAACGAAAAAACTGTTGATAGAGAGATAAAACTTGTTGGTCTGAGATCCTCAGTTTGTGTATCAGTAGAAGAATACAGAGGGGTTTTTCCTTGCAGAGAGTGTACGATAAATACTTGGATAAAGGGAGAGAATTTGATTCAGGAATTATTAAAAAGGAAGCACATTTTCATTTTTAAATGAAATGGCCTATACTTCAAAATCTGTAGCGTTGGCCCTTAATTTTGATTGGAATTTTTTTTCAGGATTTAGTTGTCAAGAGATCTTGGATACTTTGATTGGTGTGTGCATTCAAAATATTAATGATACAGTATGATAAGTTTTGTAAAGAAACTTGAGTTGTTTTCCTCATTGGCGGAGAACCATCGTGCAAATCTTTAGTCCTTTTTTTTCTTTCTTTCTTATTTATGTTTAGTTTGACTTTTCATTGTTTGGTAATTGCGCCAACAGTTACAATACTCTTTAAGTTCTCTAAATTTTAGAAACAATATTCTCGACTGACCCTTCCAAAATATGAATAATATTGAACATTTGTTGGTTTAATTCAAGAATAGATTTTTAAGGATGTTTCTTGTGTTGCTGTCTGTGAACAGTTCAGCGCATCAAACAGCTGTGAGCTGTGACCCTTTAACTAGCTGCATTATGTAAGGAGCTATACAGAGGAGCACACACAGCCCCAGCTGTTAGTTTCAATATTTTGAAACACAAGTTAAAACTTTGGATGCACCAGATTGTTCAGGAAAGTGTAATAAAATTGCACCTTTAAAGGGTTGTTGAGTTGAGGAGATTAGTATTTTTTATAAATAGTACAACAATATCGTTTGCAATGTAAGGTGTTTTTGTAGGGACACCCTATTTCTTAATTGGACACCCGGGTTTGTGTTCACTTTCCATGTAAGTATTGTTGTGAGCAGTTGAGACTCTCTATCTTAAGTAGTTGGAAAATCTTGATATATGTAATGTTCATAAATTGGCTAACATGTATGATGTTTTGAGACGGATTACCGTTTCAAAAAACCTATGTTGTTCCTTAGCTTTGAAACCTGTGTTTGAGCCTTGGATTGAGCCCATGGCCATGAATTAAATCTCAATTAAAGTATGAATTAAATTTTGTGTCATTTAAGACCACATTACTGATCTTTTAAGTTTGCGCCTAAAATTAAAAAATTTGTTGGCAGGCTTTTCACCGACTGAAAAATTTAAAAGATGTCGCCTGCGAGAAAAAATTTGTGTTTATTCTCGAGTTGTATATAATAACTGTGTTTTTGAGCTGTTACTACTCACGACTACACATAGCGTTGTCTGTTTTTGTGTGTGCTTCGTTATTGTTCAATTCACTCACTGTATTATATATATACAGCAACTGAAAGGACTGCTACTTGGACTACTCAGCTGAGATATTCTTGAACTATTTGCTCTGAGATTATCTATAAGGTTACTTGGATGAATGATATGATACATGTACTAGATTATCTGAACATTTTTCTATCATATTTTTGGATTCAAAAGAAAATGTTCAATAGGGATGGAGCTGTTTGAGTTTGCCAATTATTGTCAATGGTTTTAAACATTTAAGTTCTGTCAGTTATTTTCAAACCATACCTGGATAAAGGTTAACACTTTCTGGGTCTGTAAACAGACAGTCTGCAAAGCTCTGGTACTTACTTTGCAGAGAAAAGTTATCCTTATTGGTGATGGTTACCGGGCAGATTGGCAGGCTACAATGTATGATTACTGCTGTGACTGATTACCACCTCTATTATTCGCTCAACCGATGAATATATTCGGTAATATTTCTACTTCAAACTTCTTTAAAATAGTGTTTGGATTGCTTTTTGTGAGCTGTTAATTTGTTTTAGTGCATTTACTGAGAAAGTACCGAATGTGCACATTGAAAGAGTCAACAAAGCGTTAACGTCAGTTTAAGGTTATTTACGGATATTTTTCTTGTCATTTTTCAAGTGTTTTCCTTGCCATTTCAAAATTGTCAACATAGTTTTAGAGTTGTTTGCATCCTCATTATGCTTATGGTAAAAGGTTCAGTTTTCATCTGATGAGAAGGTTATTATTACCTCTTCACATCGGAGCAAAATTACACCTTTTTTTTTAGGGTTTGTAGTTTTTGTCGTGGTATTTTTGAAATGTATGAAGAATTCATTGAGTTTAATAAGCCATTTTGTAAGTATCAGTGATTTGTCCTGTAACTTATAAGAGAGTCTTGTTCAATACTGGACACTGTTTAACTGTAAAATAATTAACCCTAATTTTAAACAAGCATTCAAGGAAAAACCACCACAGAATGAGGCCTTTCTCATATCAAAACGAGCATGTTGAAAATCCTCTTTGGAAGGTGATAATACTGTGATGTCCATAGAAATGGTTACCTGTATCCAGTTATTCAACTTCTCATTGTCATTCCATTTAGTTTTTAAAGTGCTTTATTGTGGTAGCAATAGAATTTTATTGATCAATGTCTCTCTTGAGTTTTGAAACAGATTGTGAGATTCAAAGTCCACAGTCGGTTAGTTTGTGAGAGTAAAGGATCTTTGAAGTAAGCTGTAATACAATATATCAGTTTTCTGATGG
Organism: Pisaster brevispinus; assembly: GCA_023634235.1. Taxonomy (NCBI): domain Eukaryota; kingdom Metazoa; phylum Echinodermata; class Asteroidea; order Forcipulatida; family Asteriidae; genus Pisaster; species Pisaster brevispinus. The sequence continues at coordinate 4,145,641 of JAMKCF010000012.1, forward strand.
GTATTCACAGAATGTTCAAGGTGTACATGTACACACATTGTATGGTTTAGAATTTAATTTCAACCCCTCAAGAAATTTATCTTGAAGTCCAATTCTCCATTTGCAGTAACATTAGTGAACAGTGTTGTTCATTATTTCATGATGAGACCAGACTGTTCTCCCTCCTAGCCTCAGTTTGGTTGCATTCTTTTGTGCAGAAGAAAAAAACAGGTAGCTGTACCATGTACATGTATACTTTTATAGCATATATACTTTTAAGTAAACCTGTTGGCACTTAGACTGTTACTGAAAAGTTTTGAGTATTTTTATTCCGATACATTGTTGACTTTCTTGCTTGTTATCAATTATTCTGCATACAGCATGGGTGTGTTTGTCATACAAAACCATGTGAATAATATGAAAGCATTGATTATTGATTATTGATTATTCAATGGTCAAATATTGTGCACTTAACCCTGTGATTTCTTCTGATTCACTGTCTTTTAAAATTCAACTATTAAAAGTCCAGTATGCAAAAACGACATAAAGAAGTTTTCAAAAATGTTTTTGTGAAATGCAATTAGAAGTTAAATTAATAAATAAGACAGAAATAAATTCAATCCATCAATTCAATTTGATGTTTTGTTTAATGACAATTTGAGATTCTAAAAGAAGATATTTGAATGTATTTAAGTTCAGCGTTTTAATTCTGTGAAAATGTAGCATTGTTACAAACGGGCATATAAAGTGATTTTGACAACACAACTGTTGATGACTTGCTTTGTTGTCATTTCAAGTACACTTTTTTAAAACAAAGTTTTAAATATATACATATAGAAACATTCATATAGAAAGTAAATTTACAATTTTAAGGCATCAATATTTTCAAAAACATGGGTAGGCCTAACTACTATTTCATCCATATTGATAAATATTTGTTTTCATACAAAACATTTTTAAAACAAATTTTTGGCTTCAAAATTTGCCTTCAAGTGGAGGTAAGAGGTACTACTGCCTTGTAAAAAAAAATCACAAACTGCAACATTTATTCCTGAAAAACCTTTTGGATTTCTTATTCCAATTCTTAGACACTTGAAAATAACAGTATAACAGTCATAGATAAAAAGTAAAGCGTAATTCAGGTTTTGGTTGTTTGCTATCCGACAGAAAATTAGGATGTTCCTTAAAAATGTACATTAGTACATTAATTACACAAGATTTGTTTGTCTTTTTTTGAAAACTTACATTACTATAAACACTTGACTGCTGTCCCTACTTCACCAGAAAACTGCAAATATTTACAAACAAATCATTCTGATGTAAACTTTGAATGAAAAATATTGTCACACTTTTAAAGAGAATGCATTTTTTGTTAACCTGAAAAATTGCTGAGCCCATGGTCATTTATAAAAAGATGTGTATCAAGCACATGAATAAAGATTCTGAAAAACTGCACATGAAAATACAAAAATATATACAGAGAAAGTAAAAAAATTTAATGAATTACAATTGCTCAACTTTTCAACTTGTTGACGGAAAAATTGTATATACAGCAGCCCCCAGAACAAACGTTCTTTGAATATTCAAAAATAGAAGAAAGCTAGAGATGCTGTCACCTATGACATCACTTGTTTACAAAATTGAGAATATCAAAAGTTATTATACCTCATTACACCACAGCTAAATTTACAGCTTGTATCACAGGGCCTAATTTCATAATGCTGCTTATGCACAAAAAGTAGCTAAGACAACAAAATGTTGCTTACCAAAATAAGTTTACCCTCCAAATAACCATGTCACCTGTACCAGCTTTGACTGGCATCCTGCTCATTTTTGCTTATTTCAGAAACATACGAAGCAATAGTTTCTGCATCAGCAGCTCTATGAAAATGGACCTTTGATGGGAAAAGCACAAACTAATTGAACCCTACAGCAATATACAAACTGCCTGAATACAAAATAGAGAGTTTCAATAGAGGAAATATCACTTGTAATGTGCCATAAAGGAAATACTCATTTAAAAAATGTTCATCATTTGTCGAAGATGAGCTTTGTCGTTCACCTCTCTATGTGTTCTGAACTCACAATTTGGACGTGTAGATGGAATCATCTTGCATTTTGTGAAGGGTGCTGCATCCTGGTCAGTTTGCAGACTGCCCCAATTTCACTTCTATCATCAATTTTAAATATTATCACCTGACTCAGTTCAGTATCCTAGGGAATTACTGATGGCATGGAACCATCTAACAATGTCTCAAACGTCTCGGCATTTCATCTTTGATTATAGCAGTTAGCTGAAGGAACTGTATAATTGCACTTGTGTAAACAGAAATACGATCAAGTTGCTTTGTGGATACAAATGACAAAGATTATTACAACCACAAACAATTGCACAAATAACAGATATGTTGAAATTCATAATTGAACCTGGCCCTCCTCGTTTATCTTGCTTATACTGTTCCAAAATGAGACAAACAATAGTTAGTTTACTTGCGGGTACATATGTACAACCATGTTCCTTCCTCCATGGCACAACCGTGTACAAAACTATTGTGTTTCTCCTGCAGATGAGCAGAGAACAGTACGCTGTTCGAAACGTCAAGACCACACCTGCTCTTCTCAGAGCCAACACTTCTCCTTGAGTGTTTTTATACATGGCTGTACCCGCAAGTTTACTACTCCAGCTGTTCTTATAACCCACATCATGCAAAGCTTCAAACATCACTTACTCCAGCTCTTTCTCTTTCATTAAGTTGTCAAAATCAAAACAAAATTGCTTATTTTAAAAAGTTCATTTTTATTTGGTTGCCTTCCCCGAGTATGACTTCTTTATTTAAAAAAAAAGCAGATAAAATTACAAAATCAAGAATGGAATGTGAACTAGCCAGTCCACCTTAATTTAAATATCATCAAACATTTTCTATGGGTGAACGGTTGTTTCAAATCCTCTTTGAGGATCGACTCAAGAAATAAGAAAGCTTGAGACCTGCCTGTTATGAAGTCTCAAAGTAAATTGGATTGAATGCATAAACATTTTAACTTGCAGACAGGATAGTAATAACAATAGTAATAGTAGTAATAATGAAGATTTAAAACAAAAATGTCTCCGCCTAAAAGGTGCCCAAGTTTTTGCACACAAGAAGAAAAGAAAAGATTTAACAGTAGAATACTACAAAGTACAAGCACACAGTCAAGTAGGTACTGTAAGTTGGTCTGTTGTCTAATATGAATAGTCGGATTTCCCACGACGTCCTCCTGCCTTCTTGAGTGGTCTCCGTTCTTCCTCATCGGAATCGGTATCAAACCTCCTTCTTCTGTCTCCTTCGGAATCTTCATCAGGTGTTGCTACTCCACCTAAAGGATCAGGTCGAGCCATCCCAATCCCTGGTAGCGCGTCACCTTGGTAGGGTCTATCATATGGATCCTGGTCATTCCTGATGGGAGCCAGTTTCTTCTTTTTCTGTTTGTTTCTCTTGAGCTGGCCAAGGAGCTTGCTGGGTTTCCTGGATTAGAAAATATTTATGATCAGAAGGAAAGAAAATGTGCATGTGATGTGTGGATGTTAAGACTATTTGGCAGCAGACATACTGGGTAATTTTCCACTTCCAACACGATGAATGTAACCAGTTTGCTACAGTCTAGCATTTCTTCAAAAGCTTCATATTGGAAGCATACAGGGGCCATGGATTCAGCTTGAAGAACAATTATAGAGTTTATTTGCATCTTACCGATAAGCAAGCACTTTCTCTTGTGTTGTAATTTCACTTTCTCTTGTATTACAAATTTCACTCATCTGTAGGAATGGTATATTGGTTTTTTTTATGGTTTCTTTTTTTCCTTCCTTTTTTAAAACTATTTTTAAAAATTCAAATTTGCCCCAAACAAGGCTAAAAGCCACTCTTGGTATAAAATGCTACAAGAAGAAAACATTTAAGATGAAAATAACTCAGGGGAACTGAATGTAGGAATTGATGTTCCTCTTTAAAACAGTCTTGATTGTAGGATGGAGGGAAACATGCACCACGCAAGGCATTCCAAAGAGATGCAGTATTTAGAATAAAGCTGTTGGAGTGTCTCTTTGTTCTACATCTCAGCAAAGCAAGAGTGCATGGGTGAGACCAATCAGAAAGCCCGGTTTCACGCTCAAACACCCTGATAGGGGGAACCAGGTCAGACACACTGGTGGCAAATTTACCATGAAAGCATCCCTAGAAAAGACAGAGGCTAGCTACAGTTGTCTTATAAAGGTAGAGAGTAGCATCAGAAGGTAAGAGCTTCCGAGCCTGATAAAGACAACCTGTTCACATGGAAGCACTCTTTGCAATGCCTGATATATACCTCTCCCAACTGGAATGTGTGATGAGAACCGGAAATTTTGTAGGAAAGTTCGAAATCTATGTAAACTGTACGAATACAGATCTGCCAGTGCCTCAATTTCAAGTAAAACAAAATCTGCCATAAAGCCCTCGGGATACATAAAGCAGAACGTTATTCTGTCATTATAAAGCCTATAACAGTAATGATCAAAACCGCAGAGTGCATGAGTTTTGAGCTGCGATATAAGACAAGATGTTACTCACCTCCTCTCTCTAGTGGGTGTTGAGACTGCTGAACTACTCACATTACCCAGAATGCTCAGCTTCACCTTCTCCTCCAAGCGGCTTTCTGAGTTTGTACTTTTCCTCTTTGTCTCCAGGCTCCGATTTGAGGCCCTGTAAAATGCGGCTAGTTAGACTTCTGTGCATAGAGGGAGGAGGGATGCGATGGACAGAAAGCCAGCCCAAAACGGACAAACAGACAAAGAGCCCAACAGACAGCAGACAGCCCAATTGATGAACGCACAAATGAGTCAGAGAGGGTTGGTTCATAGTTGAGTGATTTCCGAAGTGGAACCAAATCATAGCATGGTTGTTTGTTAATTTGTGGTGGAAACGAAAAACACATTATTGAAATGAATAAGAAGAGTGAGAATTAGGGTGGTACCGAAATAAATGAAACATGAATTAAAAATGTAAGTCAGAAATGTTTAAAGAGCAGAGAATGGCCGTGTACAACACATTGAATGAATAAAAAGGAAAGGAAAAGAATGAACACCAACAGAACGAGTGAAATGACAATTGGTAGTTTCAGAGTCGTGAAGTGAACATGAAATATCCCCAGATGAGGGAAAAACACATGGGTAATCAATTTGTCACAAGAAGTGAAATTAAGAAGAATGAATGTTATTATGTGGTTGACCGTAAATTGAGTTCATGTTATGAGACAATGAATCAGAAAGGGTAAAAAAGGAGGGAGGGAGAAAAAAATGGCAACATGATTTTGAATGGTTGTGAATAAAATTATGGGGAGGTATTCAATCCAATTTTTTTTTTAATGAAAACAATGCAATTTATTCTTAGAAAATAAAGAAATGGTTAGAAACCGTATAGAGTATGGAACCAAAATGCATTGGTTAAGATGGTATTTATTAAAGAAAAGGAATGATAAGTGCAATGTGAAACAAATGTTTTATTGATTAAATGAGTCTTCAAAATGGAGGATCTGTGGATAAGTAGATCAAGGAAATAGAGCTCTGAGAATGTTTTCTGCACGTATCTGCTTCGAGGCAACTCGTGCGTGCTGCCATTTTACCTGAGTGGCAGATTTCAGCTTTCCCATTGCCTACCAGCTGTGTATGTGTGCGTGTGTTTGTATTGCCAACCCTCCGAGGACATTTTACAATAGGGACAATAGGTCCTCACTAGTCGGTTCTTTGTTTTCAGGTGTCCTCACTAGTCATTTGTGTACAAAACCAATGGGGATTGCTTCAATACAGGAACAACAGAAAGTACAATAGGTGTCCTCTAACGTATAGGAGTGCTGTACCTGGGTGTGTGTGTGTGTGTTTGTGCAAATCTGCTTTGAAGCACTAGTCGTGTGCTGCCATTTTAGCTGTATTGGCTATTGGCTATTTTGGTTATTTTGCCAAACAGGCACTTCATACTTCATTGATACGCTATTCCCACAGCTGACATAAAGGGTGTATGGAGTAAGACAACAACAACACCACCAGGAAAGAAACTTTATTGGGTTAAATATTGGGTGCGAGTGAATAGAGTACATAGTTGTGCACAATGAGAGCAAGGTTAGGACTAAGAGATGACTTTCATGTATGTAAGTGTGGAATAGAAGTATACAGAAACACTTCAACTCATGCGCTTCATGACTCAATTAATGCATGCAGATAACAAACCAAGAAAATACTTGTTCTTGTCTTCAATTTGTATTTGACGAAAAATATGGACTATAGGTTAGGGTATGCAATGCAGATGTTGGTCCTAACATTATTATTTGTGTCCCAATGATTGGCCTTTTGAAGACACTTTGTACTTTCAGTGTTTTTAAACTTTACAATCAAACTGTTGGGATTTTGTCTCTTTGCCACCATGATCTATAAGGTTCTTATCAATACATGTTCACTCTGAGACATGGTGTATGTTGATGTATAATGTGCAGCCCTGGTAGGACTTCAATCGCCATTGCACCACCACTGCAGTGACAGAGACTTGCATCCTACCGGGGCTAGTACATACGATGATGTGTAACTCAATATTATGACAAAATAATGTCAGGGAAAGAAATGTTCATCAAGAGAGGATCCAATGGCATATCACAACACCCAGAATATACAGACTTATGTCAATAAGGACATGGACTCTGTCACTATTTGTGAGGGCCAGCAGACTAGCATCCCAAACCATTCCAATATGAGAAGTGATCTAGCACCCCAAACAACGCACATACTGAAAGAGAAGAGATCTAGCACCCCAAACCATGCAAATATGAGAAATGATCTAGCACGCCAAACAACGCACATAAGAGAAGTGATCTAGCACCCCAAACCATGCAAATATTAGAAATGATCTATCACCCAAAACCATGCAAATAGGAAAAATGATGTAGCACCCCAAACAACGCACATAAGAGAAGTGATCTAGCACCTCAAACCATGAATCAAACAGCTCCGAAAAAGTTCAACTACACGCAAGATTTGAATTGCATATATACAAATGTTGCTTACAAACTTTCATTTTGTGGCTCATCCTTAGACCTATTATTCTGGGATGCAAAATTTACCTTTTTTTGTTTCCACTCTCAACACTGTCTTCATCATCCTCATCAATGTCCTCTGCATTCTCTTTATTGTACATCCTCTTTAGTAGAGGATCAAGCTCCTCCTGGGTCTTACCAGGAAACAGGAGAAATAAGATGTTACGCAGCTCAGTCGGGTTGAAGCCACCATGCTTGACCAAACCAGAGATAAACTGAAGTTCCTGAGAAACAAGATTAATGAATATTGGTGAGGGTTATTTTTTCTTTTCTCTTTCCAGCGGCATCTTAATTTCAAGAAATAGTCAGCATAAAAGAACTACCTGTAAAAAAAAACCCCAGACAATCCTGTTTGGAAAATTCACTTTTATAAAAAGATACAAATTATTTTGTTCAAAGATATTTTCAGTGAAAAGAAAAGACCCTTTGTATATGACACCAGAAGTCCAACATAGCGCCCTCAGCGAGGTCAATGGAGACCTTTGATTGGCTGAGAGTTGCGCACAGCGTGTACACGCATCCACGTTTCCATTGTTTGACCTCAGCAATGGTAGCTTATGCAAGAAGTCTATAGATTGCAAAATCAGTAATTTCCGGGTGTTTGGTGAATTGAAACACAAAGGTCCGGTCTCTTGGGACAGGAAACACAACAAAGGGGACCACTTAACCTAAAAAAGTAAGCAGTTTTTCCAATGGCTGTAAGTGCTTGAAACCATCTGAAAAGTTCTTTTGTTGTTGTTTTGGTTTGTTTCCCTATTTTTTAAATCAACCTTAAATTTCCATTAAAAATGGCCGAAAAAAGTTACCTGCCTTTTCTATCATTTTGTTTAATCGAAATTTGAACGCAATAAAAAAATTGATAATTCTAATAAACTCAAATTATTTTTCAAAAAGTTACTACTTTAACACGACGATAACAAGGTGGTACACTTTATTGTGTTTCTAGCTAAAAATGAAATTTAGGGTTTAAAACCAATAACCATGTTGAATGTTACCTGCTCTTGTAGTTGCTTGAGTTTGTTAATCTCAAACCGTCTCCTTAGATCCTCAAGTGCTTGGTTCACCTCGACCTCAAGATTATGCCTGAAAGGAAACGCAATGCATTAAACAATAAAAAAAAAATACAGGGGTGAGATTCACTGCTGACAAAAAGGTCTGAAACTAGGACCCAACTATTAGAAGGAATGTTTAAATGATGGCATTTTCACTTTTTAGTAGCCCCTGGAGTTATGGATTCCAAGGAGCTTCTTGAAACAGCGAACTCAGCACTAGAGAAGTTCATCAAAGGGAAGGATTTCTTCGTATCTGAAGAATATATCAACAATGTTTTCACCAAGAAGACATAAAAAAGCCTACATTCAGATAAAAGTCTGAAATTTTCATCCCTGCAAATAAGACATACTTTATGCATTGCAACTTATGAAGTTGCTTTAATATATTTCAAAATATAAACATTCTTTTTTATTGATTTTCGTCTTTCTACCTGAACTCTTCCATCTGCATTAGATGCTTATGTTTCAGAGCGACTCGTTTCAATCTTGCTGACGTCTTATTCTTTTCATTCTCCACTAACAGCCTCAGCTCCTCCTGCTGTTTATTGGTGAACATCAACTCCCGATCAGCCAGCTTCTCACGCAGTCGCCGCTTGAACTCTTTCTCTTGTTTCTCACGCTCTGCGTTCAACTTGGTCTCCAAATTTTTGGATTCCTGTACAATTTAAAAAACAATACAAATACACCGTCCTTAAATATGGGAAACATTTTTAGTAAACCTTTCTAGGTTGATGTGATAATCAAGAACCCATTAAAGTAAAACAGTTTCTCAGGTCTGACAGCTTTGGACGCCTTGAGAGGGCACTTTTTCAATTTTTTTATTTATTTTTTTTTACAAGTATTTTGGTTTTTACTAACATTCTATAGAAGTTTGATGAACTTTTCACAGCTTAGTTGTATGGTGTGTTGTTTTTTTTATAACTGAAGAATGGGAATGAATTGACTCTTTCATAAATTAATGATATTTTATCTCTTTATCATGGGAAAGGGTAACTGTAATGCTTTCCAGTTAAGCCACTCACCTTTTGATGGGTATCAATCACTTTTTTACAGTCAGCATTGCGGATGATTCCATTCTCTGTCATGTTGTCCAGCATGTTCATCTTGAGTTGCCACAGAGCTTTCTGCTGTTCTTCTATTGTAGCAATCTGTAGCAATTCAAATTTAATTAAAGAAACATTGATTTCATTTCAACAACAATGCATCAGTATAGTTACTCATGTACATCTTTGTTTAAATGATAGACTTGGTCATAACAGACAACATGGAATTTAGGAGAAAAAAAATAAAGAAAAAGGCCAAGCACATAGTAATCTTAAAATTTGTGACATTCCCTAAATTATACAATCCAGAAAACGAAGAAAATAAAATCCATAGATATATAAGAAAATCAAAATATCTTAAAGACAGTATTATAATTTCTTGTTTGTCTGAAAACGAAGAACAATGAAATTGAACAAATACTCAAAATACTCGAGCTGAAACTGACCTCTCGTGACCTCTCCAGTTGCAGCTTAGCAACCAGAGTACCTAGTTGTTCCTCTTGTTCTTTAAGCGCTCCTACTCGTTCTTGCATCATCTCGACCCTCACCTTGACAACAAAAGTCAACACAAGTTTAGAACTACAAGTTGCTACAAAGTGTTGTTGCTACGTTAAATGACTTAAAAATTAAATCAATTATCCAGAGAAACAATTCATCAAAAAGTTCTGCCATGCATGAGATAACTGTCACCTGGCCCCAAGATCTTATATTGATTTCTCAACTGAAACTTATACAAAATGTATAAAATCCCTGCCAAAACACAAACCATTATTCAGCAATTTTCTCAAAAACATGGCCATCCTAGTTGTTGACTTTTCCCCAGGTTGGTTTTATGGTTCTGTGTGAAATGAAACTTACAGAATAAATAATAATCTTTTCCAAAAGTCAATGATGCATTGTGGTTTTAATGACATCTTTTGACTTTTATCAGAAATATAAATTGATAAATCCAAAAATAGAAACTTCTCGGTGTAAAGTTTGTCCAAACCCTGAAAGTTTTGTCTCCATCAGAAATCCTGTCATTTGACATTAAACCTCTTACTCGTAACACATAAGAAATAGATAATTACATAACAAAACACACAATTATTACACACCCATTTCATTATAATATTCAGCAACAATTTTTTTTTGTAGCGACTGCTATCTAATTTTGTTTTTAATAGATCGTGCAAACCTTGTGTACATTCAAACATTTTTGGGACCACTTTGGTCCCAAATAAATTGCTTTAATATGTGAAGGAAACAAACTTGTGCACTTTATTGGGTCCCAATGCTTGAACTCGCACGAGACATGCACAGTCGATTAAAAATGAAAAGCCAAACATGATCCCCAGTTCAACGTATCATACTTCAGAAGAACAAAATTTGTGCCCCAGATATCTTGTAACAATCCAAGATAGGACAAACTCTTACCATGAGTGTGTATTAGATCAATGTCAAATGGCAATCAAAACTTACAGCTTCTAATTCATCTTCGAAGTCCTCGTTGCTGTCCTCAGTGAGTAGTGCTACCTTCTCTTCAGCATGTTTCTTCATCAGCTCTTGTTGACTTTCTTCGTCTTCCTCATCACTGTCAGCTAGTTGCCTCTTACGAGCATCACGCTGAGAAAACAAATCACATTTGAACTCGACTTCCTACTTCAGATTCTGCAAATCTGGTGTCTGATTCAACCCAGAGAAATAGCTCAATGGAATGGGGAGGGGGGGAAGTAGCCTCCCCTCTATGAACACCCTTTTAAAGGATAAAACAGTCTTTACATTTCTTATGGGGACAAGAAAAGTGCTCCATAAGCGGGAGGCATCATTGGAAAAAAGCTCTGTCACCAGGATGCCATACAAGTCCCAAACCAACCGTCAATTGCAATATTTCTTGTTTCAAAATAATGACTTGTTTAAATACAAAGTCTAGTACCTGGAGTTCTTGCTGTTGTTTCTTCTGTAATTTGGCCATATGTCTGGCCCGCTTCTGAGCGAGTTTCTCCTCGAGTAGCCTGCGCTGCCTCAGCTTACTGAAGGCCAAGCTGCTCTCTAAAGCAACCTGCTGCTTCTCATGCTCATCAAGGATGCGTTGCCGATCCTCTTCTGATATTGCCAGCTGAGATGCCAAGATGTGGCTGAGGAAATACCAAGAAACAAATCAAGAAAATTAGTGAATTTGAACAGTTCATGAATTGAAAATTCTTAGGTGTTTTTAGAACTTCTGATGAAAGACTTTTGAGATAAAACAAAATGATGAAACATGGGTAGTTCGAACATCTGACATCATCATCACCTCATAGTTTGTGAAATATGCCAGATCTGGCCATCTCACCCTAATTGAGGATCCACCAAGCTCCAGCAGGGTGATGGATCTTTGACTTTTGGAGAATTAAACACTTGTACATGTAACAGCTATCTGAAACATTAACCATTTTTATGCAGTGTGCTGCAGTGTGCATGCAGTGTGCATGTAGTGTGCATGTAGTGTGCACGCAGTGTGCATGCAGTGTGCATGCAGTGTGTGTGCAGTGTGCCAGCAGTGTGCCTGCAGTGCATGAAGCCAGATGAAGCCAATGAATTTATTCATTGTTGAGCTTTATCCTAACAAAGGGGAACAGTCTTAAGCTCCAGTTACAATGCATGTTTTGTATTAAGAATTGAGATCTGATTCTAAGACACTGCATATCCATGCAATCTTCTGCACAGACCAGTCATTACAACATAAAGATAAATGTAGAAGATTCTTACCCAACCACCTTTTCTTCATGTTCCCTGATCATTTGCTGTTCTTGTTTCTCATCTTGTTTGCGCTTGATCCATTCCTGACGGTGCTTAGCAAGACGTTTCTGTCCATACACAATTAAAGTTCAGATTATAATCCACTGGAATATCAAGACAATTTTAATGTGCCCATTCATTTATGCCTTCTAGACCTGAGAATCCAGCAGCGAGATTTGAATAATTAACCACGGATGTACCTATTGACCCCTTGCAAAATGCGCAGGGCACTTGCACAAACCTAGGATACTGTAAGCGATTTTGGGAGTCAAGATGAGCACAAAGGAATTGACTCTCAAAATGGTAGAAATGGTAGATGCCCAGGAATTGAACTTCGCTGTTGAAGGGGCACAGCAATTTTCCTCTGGTAAGGGGCACTTCTATGAGAAAAATGTAAATTTGTACTGGAACCTTGCAAAGGGCACCACAGCAAAAGCACAGGGCACCATAGCAATTGCTGTGGGTGCCGTGGGTTATTTCGAGGCCCGGATGCCCATTGTGCAGAGTTGCGTTCTGCGTTGTGCAAGGGGGTCAAAGTACATCCATGGTAAATGCGCAAAAGGTCTCTCACTCGTTGTCCTTTCTGTCTGCAACGTCACTCACAGCATACACTCTGCTACATCGTCTCATCCATCCCTTTACTGTATCTGTTCCAATGTTCCGGTACTATGAGATATTCTGCTGGCTTTTTTTCCCTTATCCTGCTGCAGTTCGGGACTCCCTAGTAACTTGCTTTCCACCATTTACAATCTGTTCCCGTTCAAAAGGAATGTGATACAGATATCTTCTCTCCCTTTAAGTTTACAATATTTTCCTTGTAGCCCTCACCTCGAGTGGCCCTCTTGCCTGGTGCTTGGTGATGATTCCCCTCTTTTTTAAAGGGGGTGAACAATTTAATAAAACATGGCGTTTCGTGGCCGAGCGGTCTAGTTCACCGGACCCAAGCTCCAGTTTTGTCAGCAACAGAGAGTGGGTTCGAATCCCGTTCATGACACTTGTGCCCTTGAGCAAGGCACTTAACCCATAATTGCTTCGTAAAAAGTTGGGAAGGTAGTGCATTCTGCTCTACCAGCCAGGCTCCTAGTGGATGATACCCATGCCTATATCCTTACGGACTGTGAAGGGGATAACCCTGTTTCAGCCCTAGGAGTAGGTGGCAACGTGCCTCTGGTGACAGTTGATCTGGGTTGACAGCCCAAACCAGTTAAGTGTAGCCCTCACCTTGAACTGGCCGTCCGGCCTTGTGAATTGGGCGATATCTCATTAAAAAAAAATATTTAAAAAATAGCACAAAGTGAATTTGAAAACTAACAATTTGACTCATGACGAATGCCAAGTCATGTGGACAGTTTGCACAAATCAACCCTGAATTTGTATTTTCACAAAGAACCAATCCTGACCTTGAGAAGTCTGTCTTGTTTCATCCGCTGCTCCTCGTGCTCCTCGTTCAGTCGCTCTACATCTCGCTCATGTTGCTCTAAGATTTCATTCTTGAGACGTTCAGTCATCCCTACAATTTGGAGAGAAGGATTTCAACACCCAGTCAGAAAATTAACTTGTAAAATAGTCATTTTGATATACAAAATACCTGTTGGCAAGACAAAGAAACCAAAATTTGTATTAATTTTTACATTTTGTCCAAGTTGGTTCGTGTAGTCATTTATTTCAATAAGCTTTTGTAGGTCGAAAGGTCGAAAGGGAAACACAACCAATGACAATCAAGAACTGAACAAAACAGCACAAAAACATTAAAACAAAATTATTTCCAGTTTACCAAAGTGTAATTTAAAAAAATAATAAATATTTGTTTTACCTTGAAAAAGGATAAAAGTTTTGATATCATATTATTTTAAAGTTGTTATTTCAAGTTCACTCTATAGACCATGCAAGTCATTAATTTTGTATACTTTTTCAAAATGTGTGTTCCTTTCTTGTTTTTTTTACTGACCTTGACTCATGAGTTCTTTGAATAACCCCTGCTTGTTCTGATTGATCTTTGTCTTGGTTTGATTAGCAAGTTGTTTATGAAGTTCTTCAAGTTGTTTCCCAGCGTCATCATCTAGAGCTAACTCTAACTCGTGCATCTCGGTCCGGTGGGAGGCAAGGAGATTCAACTTGGCTTCTGTGTATTGCGCTGGATCTGCCAAAGGGTTAAATCAAATTACACTACTAAAAAACTACCTGATGGCAAGAATTCATCAAATAAAGAATGAATCAATTTCACACGCAAACCTTTTCAATATCATAAATGATACAACACAGTGTATGTAAGTCATTGTTTATGTTTTTTAAATTGCACTTACTTACAGAACACTGACTTGTTTAAACAGCTTTTTGTAAAATAACACAAGATAAGATAAGGTATCTTGTCTTAAACTTATCTTAATTTTTACAAAAAGCTGTTTAACAATTTACTTTACTGAAGATCAAATTCACTTTAAGAAGATCAAATATAGATTGTATACAAATTATATAAAGTGCATTTGTAAGAGATAGTTTTCTACTGCTGTAAAGAACTGCCAACTGTCTAAACTTTGTATGCTGCTTTTTTTGGTTTTCTACATTATATGTATATATAGCCTTATACACTACAGTGACTTAATACACATAAATATCTTCCAAAAGAACACTTTTCAATTCATGATATTTATTGGAAAGACAAATGCAAGTGATTTTGTTTGATTAAACATTTGTAAACACTCACCTAAATTGTTGTTCACAAGTTTCGACTTTTGTTCCTTTTCAAATTGATCCAGCTGCTGTTTGTGCTCACGTGCCTAGACAAAGAATGTACAACATGGGAACAATGAGTCATGGTGAATGGCATGATGCCAAGACAATCAAAGTGAAGACAGTATTCAATACATATTGGTGATCTGGGCCCAATTTCATAAAGCCTGTAAGCACAAAAACTTGCTAAGCACGGAAAAATCTTGCTTAGCAGAATTAGGTTACCAGCCAACATTCCATAAAATTTTACATTGTTAGTGCTGGTACCCCCGCTCATTTCTTGCTAAGTAAAGACATTTGCTAAGCAGAATTTTCTGCTCAACAGCTTTATGAAATTGGACCCTGGGAAAAATAGGCCCTTTTTTTGGAATTCAAGTTTTCGGCTTAAACTTCTGTAAGTAATTTTGAAAACAAAATGTACACTTTCTGTCCGGAAATTCAAAACAGGCAGACAGAGCCTAAGCTGGAGCCCAAGCCTCAGAAGTTGGAAGTTGAGAACTTTGACTGTTGGTATTTTCAACTAAAGTATCAGTAATATTGGTTGCCCATCGATATAGCCCAGTTACAACTGTTTCAATCCACTTTTGTCAATAAAATATCAGAAAAGAAAAAAAATAGTTTAGAAGAAAGGTTTCTTCCAGGAAACTCTTGTTTCTGACATTGTCCTGCCATTGAGAAAACAGACCTACAATGTGTTTATTAATTCATTTATTTATTTATTTATTTATTTGTTTATTTATTAATTCTGGTTGTGAAGACAAGTATTCTCAGAAAAGCAAAATCAATCACTATACTTTAGCCAAGAACCCCATGGAGAAGAGACAGGGAGGGAAGTTTCAGTTTTAGATGTGGGAGGCAAACCCCAGAGAATTATTCCAGGGAAAACCCAGACGACCAAGTAGGGACTGAAAACCCAATCCACATAGCGCCCCCCCCCCATCCCGGCAGGATTCAAACAGGGGTGCTAGAGGTGGAAAGCAAGGAAAGAAACCACTTTGCCAACCTGACCCCCCCAAAACGTGGACAAGTGTTCTGACAGCTTGGTTAAGTCTCTAGTGTCTTATATCATACCCTTTCATCGAGTTTACGTCTCTTGAGCTCGCTCATCCTCTTGTGTAATACGTCTTCTTGTTTCTCCCTGTCCTTGTCGTAGGCGGCCTTTGCAGCCATGAACTCCTGCCGCAGTTTGTCCATGTAGCGTTCAGCCTGCTCCTCGGTTATTTTGTCATCTTTTTCCAGGTCGTCGATGGCGCTGAGTGTCTGCGTCGCCATGGTGTTTAGGAGCTGTCTGTTATGATCTCCAAAGGATTCCTGACCAATGGAAACAAATTCATTTGACCTTTCAACAGGAATTTTCAAGAATGTAACCTTTTTTCTTAAACATCTGAAAACTCTCTGACAAATCCAAAGAATAGAATTTGAGTTCAACATAATGCAAATTGTAATTGATATATAGCTGTTCTTCGTTACCGCAACAGGTATTTTTACTCTTAAAAAAAAGAGTTGAAGAGCTGTCACTAGTGTTGACATTTTAAAAGATACACAAAAATGAGCTCCACCACACTAAAAACACGGTTAAAACACGGTTAAAACAATGGGAAATACTATCTTCTTAAAATTGTCCACTCATTTGGAAAAAGAAAACAAAAGACTTTCTTCATAAAGTGATCATTTCTGGCTTTTGACTCAGTTTGGTTAAATTCTTTGCAAGAGTATAATAAAACATTGCAACTGTTTGACAAATTACAAGACAAATGCACAGATTACTTTCCTTATCAACTTAATTTTTTCTGCAATATTTTTAAAACCAAAACATGTCACTTTAGCACGATGCTAGCTTTGAAGCGGTGAAATTAAAATCCGCCAATTGAAAATCCTACAAAGACAAGCCGATGATAAAAGAGCCCAATGATAAAAGTCTTACATTTGACTGGGCCAGGGCTCTCCTCTTGGCAAGCTTCTCTTCTAGCAGCATACGTTGCCGTGACAACTCGGTGTCCATAGCAGATTCTAGATCCGCTGTGTTGCTGTGATGCTCTTGAAGTAACCTCATGGCTGCATTTTCATCCAGTTTGGACTGTAGAATGACTTCATCCAGGCATTCTTGCTGTAAAGCTTTGACTGCAAGGCGTTTGCGAATTGCAATCTCCTGTCAAGTCAAGTAGTTGTTTTATACCAAATTTTAATTAATTCATTATCAAGCTATGTTGAGTCTTTCAAACTCAGTCTTTGAAGTAAAATTTCAAAAAGACTGTCACGTAATCAATATTGATACTCAAAAGCAATTAGTTGATTTTTCATGTACGTACATTGGATCCATACACTTTTAGAGTAATATATTATTAACTTCACTATTTTAATGATTTAGTGTACACTGGGCATGCTCGGTGGTTTAGTGCTTAAGATATCTGCTCTAGAATGCAGGGGTCTTGGGATTGAATCCCACTAGAGTAGTATGCCTGTGGGTTTGGGACGTTTTTTTTGCTCAGGACTTGGGAAAGCACCGAGTTTACAGTGCTTACCACAAATTGTTTTAGGGTAATTAACCAAACTTCTAATAATGAACAAGTTTGTGCATCAGACTCTACATACAGATTTTATATGATGTCCCTGTGCCTATAAATGTTACAACATTTTCATCTACATGTACTTTTATGTTCTATTGAAAATTAATGTTATCTATCATCTCTAAGCTAAAAAAACAAAACAATTTAAATTCAATACCCCACCAAGTCAGACAACTTCCAGAGTAGTCCGGATTTGGGAGGATTTGGGACTGATACGGTTAACTGAGGTATTTTTGAGACTGTTTCTGGAAGTCTTTCATGATGAACTACCTTTCTGGTCTTTTCTTGTAGCTCATCTTGCTGTAGTTTTAATGCTTGAGTCACTTCATTCTTTTCAGCCTCATGTTGCTTCCGTAGCAGTGACATTATCTCCTTCCTCTCCTGTTTCAATCATTACAAAAAGCAAATTATTATACATTGATCACATTGATTGATTTGTCTGGACGTACACATCTTTAACAATCTACTGCTTTTAAGAACGTTCTTGTTTATCAATCTAAAGTAGCCTGACGTGTTCCCCCTCCACCCCAAGCAGAGACTTTCAAAGACTGATTTAGCCTTTTAGAAAGACTTGACTAGGGTTGAAACATCGGCTATTTACAACTTCTGCATTTTTATCACCTGTCATTTTGGTTAGTAAAACAGTTTGCAACAGATAATATGTTTATTTAATAAAACGATTTTTACTTATCGTTAATCTTTTACTGGATGATATTAACAATCAGTTTTGCCCTTCTCCACTATGATAACAAACCAACAATTGAATATCAATTGCAAGACAAAAATTGCACAGGAAATATATAAATAACTTAAGTATAAACTTCCAAGTCCAGAACATATTTAAGAAAACACTTTATTTTCAAACACAGTCGAATTTTTGAATTCTTCTAATGTTTTAGAATGTTTTTATTTTGTATTTCTCAATTTTTACTATTTATTGTATTTTCATGTCTTTTTAAGCACGAGAGCCAAGGCAATTTCTGTTGTGAACTTGTGTATAGATAGCAATAAACCAAATCAATCAATCTATCAATCAATTATTGTGATAGCCTTACCTCTTCTGTCATTCCTTTAGTCTGAGACAAAGTGCTGTTATACTCTGTTTTGTGCTTCTTCTGCAAGTCGGCAAGCTTGCCCTGACAATGTCAACCAGAAAATACACTTTTTGTTTTAAATGACGGTCTCCAATCAATAATTCTTCTAAAGTCTGAAGCACCTTGGGAGAAAGATTCTTGCCCCATGGTAGGATTGATGCAAGTGACGTTTAGCCCTCAAGAGATCAAATCAAGGAAACTTAAAAGGTGCTTGTACCAAATAGCCCATGGTGGCTGCAAACTCCTGCAAGATTTGACCTTCCCACTTTGTAGCACGTCAAAGATGGTCAACTCCAGAACTAAAGAGGCCATCTTTCTGTCTTTCCCAGATTCATTAAACTCACTGCCGATATCATCACTGAGGTTAATATACATTGACAAATAAGCAGCATTTAGTCTTTATTATTGGTAGTGTTGTGTAGATTATACAGAAAAATATGCTCTCTATATTAAAAAATTATGAATAAAATGTTAGGTATTTTTTTGAGAATTTCAATCGTTGGAATAAATGTCAGAATCAGGAATTGGGTTCTAGACATGATTCTTATACGCCTGTTTAAAGCTCAGCATCAAAACGTTTTCAAAATTACTGATGGAACCTCAGCAAAAGCCGTGGTTTCGGAAAGGGCGTTTATGGACCTTGAGGGAAACACGTTTTTGAGAATAAAGTGATTCTTTCGTCCGGGTGTACACTTGGGGGATTATTAGAGCAGATGATGTTGTATTGGAACATTTTGGGGGCCTGTTTTGTGTCATGAAGTATATTGCTGTAAGGTGGAAATAGCAAAACCACACTTTAAAGGGTCCGAATGTTGAGTACACACAGGACATGCATGTTCTATACACAGGGAGTTCAGAAAGTTCCATAAAATAAGTAGAAAATGATTCCAGTATAATTATGAAGAAAACACAGTGAATGGGGACCTAAAAAATGGTAAGACCACTTGACCTGCATATTAATTTCATTCAAAATCTCGTTAGCGCAAATGATATATTCCTTAAAATACTGACCTTATTTTGAGCGCTCAATCTCTTGCTGAGCTCTCGGCATTCTTCCTTATACTCATCCTCCAGTGTTTTATTCAAATCTTTCATTTTGCGTTGCAACTTCTTGTTACTCTTGTCGGAGACCTTCTTGGGTATAGTGCCCTCTGCTGTCCATTTATTGATGAGGTTGATGATGGAATCAATCATGGCATCCAGACGCTGTTGCTCGAGCTGAATGTCTATTGTGATGGTCCACCAGATATCCAGACTGAGTACAGAAAATCATTCAGATCTCACTTAGATAATTATAAGACATGTCTTATTTGGCGTAAAATATTTGAACCGAAATCTCATGGAGTTTGTGTCAATAGTCCCAAAACATGTTTCTAGCTATTATATACCAAGTCTTTTCCGCACAAAACCTGTCAAGATTATGTTACCTCTCCTGTCTCAAAGCATCAGTATATCATTTTTGTTTTGTCTTACACCGATATATTATGAGACTGTACCAGGGTTTCTCTCCACGCACACGAATTGCAGCCACTATGCAAAACAAACAAACATTTTCACTTGTGGTTCAGATTTAATAATAATAATAATGTATTGTATTTGTATAGCGCCTACTGCAGGCCAGCCTCTAAGCGCTTAACATTCAGTATTTCCTGCAAGGTATTTGGGGCTACGTTTGAAGTATGAGACCTACTCCTTTACATAGCACCTTGTAATGGTTTACAAGGTGCTGTGGCGCAATATGCAGCCGATCAAACCAGGAACACCGGGGCGGACCCCTTCTCTTTTCGATAAGTGCACTGGGTTCTTTTTCGTGCGTTACACAACACACGGGACCAACGGCTTTACATCCCACCCGAAGGACGAAGCCATCATGGTTAAGTGTCTTGCTTAAGGACACAAGTGTCACGACCGGGGCTCGAACCCACACTCTGCTGATCAGAAACACCAGAGCTTGAGTCCAGTGATCTTATCCACTCGGCCACGACACGCCGAACAAATTCACTAAAATTTAAGAACAAATTCACTAAAATTGACAAATCAAACCACCCTAAAAAACACCAGACTGCACAGTGGAGCTTTAAAACAAACATAAACATCAAGTAAAAAGCATTCTGAGGACCTTTCAGCGTGCTCAGGCTCAACTTGCAAAATCTAAGTCCAAAATGCCCCCCCCCCCCCTTTGAAAAATCCTGGGGCGAAACCCTGCATATACTCGGTGCAATCCCGAGTCCTGCGGAAAAAATCCACAGGCATACTGTACTGAGATTTCAACCCAGGACCCCTGCATTCTCCAGCATCAGTACATAATCTACTTTCCTCATATTATGAACCCAGGACCTGCTAAGATATCTAGAAAAGTCCAAAGAAGATGACCGGATAGGCACTTACTTATCAAATTCCAGCATCTTTCTCATCTTGTCCTTGAGAGCTAGAACTAGAATGATGCTGTCATCAATAGCGATCATACTGGAAGGATAAAACACAACACAAGAAAGTATAGATCCACATTAAGTATTTGGTTCTGCAAGATTAGAAAACAAGCTCTATGTTCTGTTCTCATCCTGATTCTAAATAGATCAGTAAGAGGACCATTTGGGCTCTTTCTTTACTATTTAATGCCAGGTTTCTTAGGTTTATTTAGTATTTTTATCGACTTTTTAAATCCATTTTATGATCTAATATTATAAACCATCTTCAAATCTGATCTTATAAATTGTTTTTCGTATTGATAGTAACATTTCTTAACATTAATAGTAACATTTTATTAAAACTTGTTTAGTGTAAAGGTTTTGATCTTAGTCTACCATAGAAGCTTGTAAGTGAATGGTGAATAATTAGAATAAAATTGAAATTATGGCCATTTCTGAATCAAGCGGATTTGGCTATGGCTATGCCATTTGGCTGCAGTGAACAATGTTGATGATTTTTGCATTTTCAGCAATGGTTGAAGTCATTAACTCGAAGACAACTCTTTTTCCACACAACTTCCTCACACCCAAAATTGTTTTTTAAAAATGGGCCAATATACTTGACTTACCAATGTTCCTTGAGAGTTGACAAGCCTGACTTAGCCCCTCCTCTTGGACTCATAACAAGCCCCGCCTGCCTACTTGGGCTTCCCGATACATACTTCCCAGTTGGCTGCACAGTGGCATATGGTCCCCTCCTGCAGCACTTGATGACGATTAAGACGACGATAGCTACGATGATGCAACCAATCAGGAGAGCAACGAAGAAGAAGACAGCAGCGAGACCGTGATCAAGAAGGAGGCTTTCATCTTGAGTCTCTTTGAGGTTGACGCAGGTCTCAGCAGATACGGGACCATAAGATCGGCCAGGATACTACATCAATAATGGACAACATCGAAATAAACTAAGTAAGTTTTGAAGTTTTGCCTGGTGTGGGTAGTGAGGAATAAACTATATAGCTTACGGGAGACGACCATGTAAAATCTCTTCTTGACAGAAGTGGTGGTTATGGGAAGAACAAGAAGCCAGAATAAGTCTCAATATTTCTATACATAGGTCAACAGTTATTGTAAAATTATTTGTAGTTATTATCCAAGCCTTCACAGTGAGCCTTCACAGTTTTATAAGAGTTAATATACAAATTGTGCCTGCAGGAAGTCCTGGCTCTCTGGCTCTTTTGTAAACATATGATGTCACAGGTTGCATAGTCTATCGAGTTGTTCAACAACCAAACTAATTTTAAAGTGTATTGTTCACCATTCAATAACTTTTAATACATAATTTGAAAATTGACACCATAATCACACACATGTCAAAATGAAAAGTCGATGAGTTTACCAACTATTCCTTCATATACCTGGGGTGTAATTTCTTGTGAGGGCATGGAGTGCCAGGTTGCCACGGTAGCGCGTGTCATGGATTTACCAATAAGGTTGCTCACGGTGTCAGCATTGAAATATGCCGTGTAGGAGATGGTCAGTGTATCGCCCACTGAAAAAAACATTGTTTAAATGTATGAATAAATTTAAATGTATTTTTATTTAATGTCAAATCCAACTGCAAATACGAGAAATGAAAGTCAAAACAAAGGCATTGAAGCACATAGTTTTTTATAGGCAAACAAATACTTTTTTTTCAAAAAAAGTAGTGAATTTGTTATGTTTTCATGGACAGATTTTTTGGCAATCTTTGTTTTATATTCGAATTCTCTTCAGATATTTCTCAAAAATACTGCAAAGAAAGTATTTGCTCAGAACCTTTCAAAAATCCTGCAAGGCAATGTTTAATGCATTACCAAGCATCTTGACACTATTTTGGAAATCTAAAACCTTCTCAAAAGTTCTCAACATTTTAAAAAGTTATTTCTGGAAAAATACTGATCTATTGTAGTTGTTATGCCAATTGAATCAAATAAAAAAATAGATTTAATCAAAGACAAACAACCAAATAATATTATTATCAAGCATCTTAACACTATTTTGGAAACCTAAAACCTTCTCAAAAATTCTCAACATTTTAAAAAGTTAGTTCTGGAAAAATACTGATTGTACTTGTTACGCCCACTGAATCAGATAAAAAAAAAAGATAATCAAAGACAAACAACAAATAAAAATTTTCTGATGACTATAAAGCTTAACGTACATGGCAACTCCTCTACTTGGTAAATAAGCTCTTGTGCTGTAGTGGCAAACCCAGCTGTACCAAACACTGGAACCAAGTTCTTAAAGTATTCCAATCTGAGTCCATCCACATTGTCCATGAAGACAATGCCATAGGCTGGGGCAGTGGAGAGGGTTGAGTGGTACACGGTTGCAGTGAAGAGCAGATTGTTCAGTGTGTAGTCATCTTCGGTTACTTCCGTTGAGAGCTATATGTATAAAGACAATTCAAGAAACTACTGTTTATGTAGACTGGTCCCCTGTCTTTATCCTTATGGGTAAAGACCTGTAGGCATCAGTCTTACAAGTCTAATATTTTCATTGGATTTGCACGCTTGATGTAATCTTTCATATCTATACTGGTCCATAGTACATTAAAATCACCTGACGATCATCACGATCTTGGTTGCGCCATTTTGGGAGGCAATTTTCCCGTAGTAGCATACATTTAAGGCGATGCGGTGTTCTCACGCATACCATAGAATTTTTACGTGCAATCGGACTAAAAAAATGGCAGCAGACAGTAGGTGCATTGTGCGTTTATGCAAGGGTTCAATACTTATATTGTATCATAGGTCAACAGTTAATAATAACATTGAATCTGGCAGCGACATAAGGCCGGTATCTGGCATTATTCACAAGCCTCGAAGTAATTAAGACATCAGATGTTCGGACCGTTGGTTTTTGGGGGGTTAAATGCAGTTATTTTACTTTTTAAATTCATGAAACAGCAATAAATGACCTTTCTGAGATTGTGTTCAAATTAAACACATGGAAATAGGAAAAACATACCACAGATACGGTCTTGTCTATCGATAGCTCTGGCTCCAAGATAGTCAGAACGTCACTGTTAAACGGTACCCACTCCTCATTCAAGTCCATAGAGAAGGCATAGGATATCTGTTTGCCAGTTGTCATGTCTTCTGCTTGACGAATCACACCAGTCACCTAGAAGGAAAGAACAAGAAACAAGTTAACCATGTGATCCTGTTAGTCATACAATTATTATATTAGCAAAACTTGTGAATGGACTTACAATAACAATAATAGTAACAAATAGTTCTTACAGTGTATATATAGCGCATTTTACAATAGCGTATCAATGTGCTTTACATTAATGCCCTGGTCATTGGGCCAATAGCATTCCTTTAATCTTTTTCAGCTCCCTGATGGAGAGTATACAGCCTAGGGCTATCAGCCTCTACCCTCGCAGGTACCCATTTATACCACTGGGTGAAGAGAAGCAATTACAGTAAAGCATCTTGCTCAAGGACACAAGTGTCATGACCGGGATTCAAACCCACTCCCCGAAGAATTAACCACCAGAACTTGAATTTGATGGTCCAAACCGCTCGGCCATGACTAGCAGAGTCTTTCTAAAAGGATGAAATAACATTGCTGAGTTCTGTCAAAGGCTAGATTTCATATCAACTTGAATCATTTCAATTTATAGCCTACATATTTATCTATTTGCAAATTTTTATTTCAAACTGACAGTGCCAACCGAAAGAAAAGTATGATATATGCTGAGAAAGCCAGTTAAATGTTTAAGGAGATGGAGTAATGCTACGAGAAAATAAATGCCGATTTCAACTCCTTGAGGAACCCGAGTTAAATTTGAAATAATCCTGAAATTTATTTCATATTATGGAGCTTTTCCTTTAAGGCAAAGTGAATACTGGTACGTAAGTGTAAGAATAAAAGCAGGACTAGAATGCTTGTCATAACTCGTCGCCAAAGGGCACTCCCATTGGAAAATGTTAAAGTCTATGGGGATTTTGGAAGGGGCACCAAGGCCAAGACTAGGGCAACAGGGAGGGGCCATGGCCTCCATGTATTCCAGGCCTGTGTTTCCCTTTAAAAAAAGGACATGGTAGGAAATGGTCATAAAAGCATAACAAACAATGTCCTATTATTTTGTTTTTTAGTTAAACAATGGTACTATTGGTAGTATTTTTCATAACTGTTTTTTTTTTAATCCAAGATCGTTTGTTTCTATTTGAACTACATATACAACATGTTATTTTGCAATAAAGTTTTTTTAGAATTATGGTGTAAATTGTGAAAGTACTTAACAGACACAAACAATGGTCCCAGCATTTCATTTAAAGACAAAGAGTTGAATGCGTACAGAATCTAGTACGCTATACATTTCCACATCAGTGGTTGCTAAGCAACAAACACACTGGCTTTCATCATGGAGCTATCAATTCACCAAAGCACCATAACCTGTCGTTGCTGATCCAAGAAGTGCATTAAAAACAGACCTCTCACGAATTACAGTAATGTATCATAATGGGAAGAGATTAGAAAACATATTCCACAATAAGCAATCAATATTCTCTCCTTTACGAAAAGCAAATTGAATGCAAAATTATGGAGCTGTAAATAGGGACCAACATCATGGCACCACTTGATTTTTACTGCAAAATTTTAGGCTTATGCGGTTCATGAAATTCAGTGCTTTAGTGGTATAGCCATAAGTGCCAGAATTTAAGGTATACACAGTGCAATAAAATTGGTACCAGATCTGCCAAGACTTCTTAAATATAGACTTCTAATGGTGCTTTTATCTGGAAACCCTACCAAGGTGCCAACACAAAACAAGCAGTGTATTGGTTTAAAAAAAAAAAGAAGTAACTTAGTAAATTTGTGGGTACAACCATGTGTAAATCTCTTTTGGGAAGAGTGTTGGCTCTGAAAAGAGCCGATGTGGTCTCAATGTTTTGAACAGTATTCTCTGCTTTATCTTCAGGAGAATGCATCGAGACCATACTGGCTCTTTTCAGAGCCAACAATCGTCCCAAAAGAGATTTACACATTGTTGTACCCGTAGTTTAATTGCTCTTTTTTTCTGCACACCATGCAAAGCTTCAAACATCCCTTAGTGTATGGGTCATTGCAGCAAAATAATGCAAACTAGCGATTTTGACACAATTTTACTTGATCATAATGTATGAAATTGCTGAAGGAACTTGCAACAGTTTTGAGATTATTCAAAACCCTCAGCACATAACGGCCTTCAAAAGCCTTTCACTGACAGAAACAACAGGCTTGTTGCCATGGCAGCTCAGCATAATATTTGTATCCTAATTGGCCACAGTAGGTTTACAAAATCATTATCTGTCCAGGTAGTGCTTTTCATGCCCGTGTTTAATAACTAAGGTCAACACAACTCAAGGATAAGCGGTAGATTTTACATTTGTACAAAAAGGGCATGCAGTCATTAGGAATGGATTGAGTTTTATAGAGATTGATGCATGTCTTTAGAATCAGATTTTTGCTTTCTTTTCTTTATTTGCAGTAAAGTTTTCAGGAACAATATAATAGAGTAATTTGCCATGTCTTTCATAATAACACTCCTGGCGCTGCACTATCAAATCTGGTGGAGATTGTTAAGAACGATTTTATGTGACCAAGCAAGCAACGATAATAAAAACACACCCACAAGGTTAGTGGCACCTATTACTGTCTGACCATACCGAAAACACACGGGCAAGCCCCCACCCCTTTTCTCTTTACTTAAAAAGTTTCCCAGAGACTTAAAGATTTCAAAATGGAAGTGCCCTTTGAAAAAATGAAAATGCTTAAAGAAAAAAACAATTAATTTTAGTTCACCAAATGATTTAACTTAAGTCTGGATGCCTTTGTTCTGTCCTCTTTTAGTGCTTCGTTTGCCAACTGAGGCTCAAATTGCCAACAGAGGCGGGAAGTGGCAAGCATTTCTACACTCCCTGGTTGTCTCATCTCATCTTGATGGATGTACTGCACCAACACCTCTTCTCGCGGGTCACACGGACAGGGTCGGTTGGGCGCATGAAATTGCCAGCCATGCCAGAAACACCAGGGCGTGCCACTTCTCTTAACGATAAGTGTACCGGGTTCTTTTTTGTGCATTACACAAAAACACAAGACCAAGGGCTTTACATCCCATCTGAAGGATGAAGCAATAATGTTCTTACTTAAGGACACAAGTGTCAAGACTGGGACTCAAACCCACACTCTGCTCACCATTATTGCTTCGTCCTTCAGTTGCTAAGACCTCTTGGACAACAGTTCAATCGCAGTTTGACAGACTTGCTCTCCCCACTTACCAAGAAATCCACTGTCTCCTCTTTATCTCCAACATTTGCAATCTCATAAAGGTTCCACACCAGTCTAGTTTCTGCAACACTTCCTGCAGAAGAGGCAACCCTCTTACGCCTACTGACACTCCCTGTACCACTCTGAGTGATGATGTATGCCGTGGACAGTGTGGAGTTAGTGACTGATGTAACATTTTGGCTGTCCGGGTTGGAGAAGGTGATGTTTGGACTGTCTGAAGATGCCACGCAGTAAAGGATATCAAGGTCAATAAAGGAGACATCCTCCGAGGTAAAATCTGTAAAAAAATTTTAAAAAAAAACCCAGATGTAAACATGCGTTTGTTGAGAAAGAAAGTTAACCATACTGTGTCTTCACTGCTGTCATTATAGTTAGCAGCAGCAGAAAATACTGTCTGTGAAATTGCTGTTTTAACCAAATTGCCAAGATCTAAAATCAGTGGAAAATTCTGCTTTTACCTCTAGGGCCTAAACCCATAAAGTTATCTTTTGAGATCATAATTTTTAACTTCATAGCAAAGCATTTTGTTCACTGTGAGCTTAGCTTTTTAAAATTTGTATACATGGATATATTCCTTATTTTTGTGTGCAGCATGTATGTGTTAATGATTTTAGCCTAATATTCTATTGATAAACCAACAAATCGATTGATAAACAATCAATTACTCATTTACAACTTACTCAACTTACCTATAACAATTTGAGTTTCAGACATATTCCACGAGCCAGGGGGGACCTTAATCGAGACCGATGTTCTCAACTCTCGATCAAAGATGAAGGTTTGATCATCAGTAGCTGTCTGCAGTATTTCTGTAACATTCACCTCTGGGCCTCGATAGCTCAACACTCTGGAAACGGTCGTCTTATTCTCGTAATCTGTACCATACTCAACACTAAGTGTCATGTTGAACAGATACCCTATCTCTTGGAAGTTTTGCACATAAACAGGGTAGACCAAATAAATAGTATTTTCAGAACTGATTCCATTCGTACTGTTAATAATGTCAACCAATCCAAATGTCACATTTAACCGTGTCCTTGTCAAATTCACCTGAGTGTCATTGTTTGCTAAATTACTGCCGTAGGAAACTGTCAGGTTTTCCGAAGACAACTTCTCAAATTCCTCTGGAACTTCTAGAGAGAGTTTTGTTTGTTCTCCTACACTCCCAAATAGCACCTCGACAGTGATGTTGAATTTATCGCTGAGATATAAAGATGGAAAGCCCTGGAATGATGGATTAGAACTTGGGGAATCAACGTGGAGAGCGATATTCTCAACTTGGCTGTAAGCTCCTGGGATTAAGGAGATCATCTGACAGCAGATGATACCAAGGAGGATTAATTGAGGAGGATGAGCCATCTTGCCTAGATGAGATGAAGTCTCTTATCAGCTACACGTACCAGACATAATAATTGAGCATCTCTTGTGCACCGGCTCTTTGCCTCTTGTCATTTTTCCTGCGGAAAAAAAATAACATAATCATCAAAAAGGATGCTGTTTTCAAAAGGGCCTTATCAAAGCCCCCAGCCCCCAACAAGGTTGCTCCCTTCTGAACCATTACCGAATGGGCCACCCAATTGATTTTCAGTTTTTTTCCGAAAATTTTAAAGTAAGTAAGGGCACCTTGGTTCTCCAACTTCCATTCAAAAATACTTTTGTACAGAAATTAACCTCAAGAAAATCAATAAAACAGTGGAAACATTTTCAAAAGGGTTATCAAAAAAAACACCATGTACTTGCTGGCAAAATGATTAAAGATTTTGAAGATCAAATTTTTTCGACATTCCTGAAGAAATGTTTTCAGGGAGTACAAAATTTCCTTCAGTGAAAAAAGATGATTTTTGCAAAACTATATTTTGTATTTCTTATTACACAATGAAGTTTTGCCATTCTTTGGCAGTGCCAGGTGAATTGTCACGGCAATCTGGAACAGATTTCAATAGCTGGGAAAACCTCATTAATATTGTATTACTATTTATTCCTGTAAATTCTAAGATATTTAGACATAAAATAATTTGTCTAAGTAAGCAGGCTCGTCAAGGAAAGTCAACAATGATTTTGTTTACAGAACATGAAAGAATATAAAAGGAAAAACAATAAAGTAACAGTAAATAACACAAATAGGAAAAATTTATTAAAAGTAATAATTAAAATTGTCACAAAAAATAATTAATACAATTTTACCAAAAACAACTAAACAAACTTTGAGTTTGTTATTTTTAAATAAATAAACAAAGTCTTCTTTAACCCCCACAAAACACTAAGAAAGTAGGGACTTTGAATAAAATTATACACAAAACAAAACTTCATTGACGTAAAAAAAATAGTAAAAATTGATATTGTATTCAATTTAGCTTTGGTCTGAATCAGATTGTATTTATTTGTAATTTTGTATAGAACTTTTAATTTAGTCGAACTCACCACGGGGAAGCACTGTAGACCTACCGTTTCCATGTCTGTCTAGTGTCTTGCAAGTTGTATTCGTTAGTAAAGAATTAATATCAATGATAAATACAGACACTTCTAGCTATTTCAACCTCCATAGCAGAGCATATATTTACACGAAATTAATGTATTTACACGCAATTAATTACGTCGTACAAAAATTACTACGCCTGCGAGAATGTCAATGCAATGGGAAATTCTTCAGGGTCCATTCGTCAATGGCATGCAATAAAAGACAATAGTATTAACATCTGGATTCCATATACAGAGTACTCACTACTTACGTTGAGAATACAGGGAGACCAGACTACGTGGGAAAACTTCAACATGTGTTCCTAGGTGACGGGAGTAAACATTGCTTCTTTACACTACAACATTTTGCAAGAACCAGTGCGAAAAACGTTCTTCTGAAGTGACAAACACATAGAAAATCCATGTATTATTAAGCTATAATTATATTAGAGTCCCTCTGATTGATGTTGACTCCGAAATTTGATAGTTGCATAATTCAGGGCTTATGAAACAACAAAGCAAAAATTAATTGATTGATGACCACCATTCTCAGTTTCTCATCTCAAACAACAGAACAACATCACGTCGTCTGAAACTGGTACCGAGTAAGCTAGTCAAGATAACAACCGCAAACGACCGTCAAATAGTAACCGTGTGATGATAAGCATGGGTGGGCCTCGGTTTCAGTGAGGTTGAGGGGCGGGTAAATCTAGGATCAAAGTGGGGTTTTCCTGCTCTTTTGTTTCTGCAACTCATATCATCTGTCATTAAGAATTACAGTAACAACAAAAAATATTTTTAATTCAAACAAAAAAAGAGCAGCCGCACCGATTTTAAGTGTCCCTTTTTCAAAGTCAATCAGCCGATATGTTCATCACAAAACTTAGTTTGGTTTATTTTTCTGAAAGTTAAGTTTACAAAAGCTGTTCATGAGATTTTACCATCTAGCCATGGGGGAGGTAGCTACCTCCATGATCTAACACTAATTAATTTTTCTCAGTTAAAGTCATAATGTTTGTAAATGTTTCTTTTTACAGGAGGCTCAGTCAGCAAGACGTATCACTATGGAAAGCAAATATAGTTGTTTCTCACAAGTACAACATTGTGTTTCATTTTATAAGCACTTAATGCATTTATAAAGTTCTGTGAGCATGTACGTGCACACAGCCCCACAGCGTGAATAGCTGGCCTCACCCACCTGAGTGTGCCAACAACCTCACACAGCATGAGTAGTAGTAGCTTCACTGTGCAGTAGCAGCCTCTTAGCGTATAGCCTCACGGCCACGTGAATAGCCTTATCTGTGCAGGATATCCTCTAAAGTAGTTTACACAGTATCGATGCAGATCTAGATGCATGAATCGACTGTAGCATAATAAATGAGTGACATTACGATTATTTTTGACACAAAAATGGATAAAGCCCGGTTCATACTTCCTGCGAACGCGAATGCGAAGCGAATATCGACGTCACAAATTCGCAACGAATAATTCGCAGCAGTTGAAATGTGCTCAACTCCTGCGAAACATTCGCTGCGAAAATGGCCCTGTGACGTCAAAATTCGCTTCGCATTCGCATTCGCAGGAAGTATGAACCGGGCTTAATGCATGGACAAAAAAGGGGGTGGGAGTCTCACACTCGATCGGAATCAACCTGCATGGAATGTGTGTGGCACACTATATAGTGTGACTCCAAAAAGCTAGCGGTTGAACTCATAGGATGTTGTGGCAATTTTTTTTCTCTTTCGCCCAAACAGTTTTATTCATCCCAAAATTTGAATGTCAGTCAGCAAAATTTGCTCATCTCATGCAAACAGTCGCGAAAAATGATGTGTTGGCTGGGCCAGAGCCGTATATTGGGAGTGACGATTGTTGACTCAATTCAAAGATTTATTCTGGCGACTTTATGACGGCCCCTTTTTCATTCACACTTTATGAATGGCATTCATTACACAGAGCCGTGGACATGGATGATGACGATTGACCACTTCATTGTTGTGTAAGAATTGTTGTTTTTCTCATAATGTTCACACAAATATTTAGAAATTTAGACTAATAGCATGGCCAAGTAAAGCTAAAGCTGGGTTGATTGATATGATAGTGTGATTTGAGCCTTAAATTACATAATTAAATTTTAAAAACCTAAAGTCAAAGAATTACATGTTTACAATTTCAATTTGTTTGTGTCTTTTTGTGATCAACACACCGGCAATACCACCGGGCACCAATAGAATTAGGCCTAAACTGTTAATGTTACTGTTGATGCTTGCGGACTGTTTGTTGGTTCGATGATCAACAAGCAAATCTGACCGTCAGCTAACATAAATGTGTATTGACCCCTTGCAAACACGGAAAGTGCCTCCGCAAAATGCGTGCACCATCATTTCAAAGACTGGGTACCAATCCATTTCCACCATTTTGGAAGTCAATTCCTTGGTGTACATTTTGACTCCCGAAATGGCGGACAGGATAGGGGCGTGTAACTTAGTTGCGGAGATCGTAACCCTCCATCCTCCCGACGGTCTGCGACGAATGGAGGAAGGATGGAGGAAGGATGGAGGGTTACGATCATTGCAACTACGTGTTACTGTGCTGCTCATTGTGAAATGATTCAATAGACTAACATTACTTCCTTCGCAATAAATATACATTTTACGCTCGCGTTAACCATAAAATGAGGTACATTTTGGTCTAGATAATAATTATAAATTTTGTCAATATCTAGACCTCAATTTACGGCTGACGCGTGTGTAAAATCTTCCTGTGAATTTGTCTATGGCTTCACCATGAGTCATTACTCAATAGGTAAACTGCATGTAAGGCCTAGTAATTTATAGCAGTGTTAATTACCAACAACAGCCTGAAAAGTACCAGTTATTTGTGAAATAATGCTTGATTTTTACATTTAAGCAGTGGATGTTAATAGCCAGCTACGGCAGTGACTAAAATTTTGCTGACATATGTATTTTAATTTCCATTATCCTTTTGCTCTAGGTTTTCTCACAGAAAAAAAAGGAGCATGAATGCTATTATAAAGTTCACTCATGTCCGTTAAGTTTCTATTTACAGCTTGGCCAGCTTTGGCCACCTGATGAACATTGACCGATCAGAGAAGAATGAGCATTTCTGACCATTTTGCTGTTACCGGCTCAAAATCCACTACCTTATTTGTATGAATTGATTAAATCCAGATTATTCTGAGCACAGTCATAGCTAAAAAACTAAAGTAAATATGCTAGTTTCATTTAAAAATTTTCTTCCAGATATGATTGAATCAACTCTAAGGGATTGTCAGAGCTGTTGAGAATAAGATGTCTTGTGTCGATGCCAATGTTGTGTTCTCGGCAAGCTTCTGGGCGGTGGATGCAGTGGAAGTCTCTCTCGCTGTCATATTTGGTCTTCTTGTTGGAATCGTAATTGCGATAATTTTTGCAAAATGTTTCTTCCAGGAACTTGCAAAAGATAGAGTAAGAATGATTCTTGTAATTGTTCATGATAGTATTAATAATCATAATTAATAAATCAAAAATAGCTTTAATTACTGATGGTAGCCATGTTGCCTCAGGATGATTTTCAATGGGCCATCATGATAAATTATTTTAAAAACACATTTAAAATTAACAGGTAAAAAAAATTGGTTTTTTTAGAGTCTGTTTTTAAAGTAAAACTTCAAAAACGGTTTATGTTTTTTTCAGGGGCTTTATGCACATTCATATTACTATTATTATGCCTTTTTCGATTAAGGCAACCTAATTAAGCGAGTTATTTCTGGGATATGTAAAATTCACATACTATTTCCTCAATTTTCACTTTTCGGACAGAAATATTTTTCTGAAGACTTGGTACTGGTAAATTTGTATAACCAGTGAACTTTGAGATTTTAAATTATTCAAATATTTTTTTGGGTCAATATCACTTTTAAAGAAGCCAATAGCAATGTTTGATATAGCTTTTGTCAAGGCATTAAAAAACTTCAAAAACTTCAGGTATGGACAGATTTGTAAATGTTGCTGTGGAAAATGTAGTGCCAGGCACTGCCAGTTGTGACAAAATAAAAAAGAAGGTTCAAATCCCTCTCTAGTCAATATTTTTAAATAATTTTTTTAATTGTTCTTAAAATTTAGCGGGTCAGTTTCCCTTGTGGTTTAGTACTTGATATTTGAAATAAAAAAAACTCACATCCCCTTAAGGTGATCCCTCTGCTGCTGCTTCTCAGGTTGTATCCTGAACTTGTGTCTGATCCCTGGCTATACGGCAGTTACAGGTCAAATTGCTTCTGTCTGGCACCCTCAAACAATCATTATGACAAAATAGGGAAGACCACCAACATAGGGCTAGATAGCTCAGTTTGTAAGAGTGCCAACACGTTTATCATGAGGCCGCAGGTTCAAGCCCGCTATGGTAATTTTTATTATTTTTTTGGTTACCTAAATTTAATTAAAAGTAAGAAACCACACTATTGACCCTATTTTCTACATTTTATCCTCTGTCCCAATTAAACAGATCCAAAAGGCAGAACAACAGGATTGGACTAACAGTGGAATGTATGAGAAACGGGTCTCATATCTACCGGCTGATGAAGTAAGTCACAGATTTATGAAAAATAAATTTTCATCTTGCTTCAAAATCCTCAATTTCTTCAGGCCTGGAACTTCATCTTTGAAATGGCAAAACCATTTTCATTTTTTTCAAAGGGCACTTCCATTGGAAAATCTCAAAACAAGTCTTTGGGAAACTTTTGAAGTGGCATCAAGGCCACGACCAGGGGCAAAAGAGTCCATGGCCTCCATCACCTACTGTGTAATTCTAGGCCTGATTTCCTGAGTCATAAAAAAAAATTGTTATTTTTAGATTAGAACCTTGGACATTCTTTGCCAAAACTGATAAGTGAACTTGTTTTCAAACTAATCGATCAAACAATTTTACAAATTTATATGAATATCATTGTAGTTTTTCCTACTCATTAGATTCGCAACTTGACCAAAATAAATTCTGTGAGTTGCCACTTTTACGAGCTGCCTCCATCTACGAACAATAGCCTCACGAATTCTGTCCACCATAAGTGTGTAGATCCAACCGATACAAACGTAGTCCCTACTTGGCCAACATTTTGAATGTGTAATATTTTTTGGGTTTGTCTACACCGGTGTGTGATAAGGTTACACTCGGTGTATTTCAAGTCCTGCGGGGGGAAACAAACTACTTTGGTGGGATTCGAACCCATGACCCTCGCATTCTAGAGCAGATCTTTATTTGAATATGTAAATTTTCTCTGCTCTGATTATTTTCTGTTAATGGCCTCCTCTCACAATGCTTGGAATATTGAATCTTTCCATGTTTGTTATTGTCCACAGTCCTCTGTGTTTGCTGGAATGTTTTCCCAGTGCTCCTTTAAAAAAACATGTTACATGAATTTAAAACAAATTTTTTGTATGTACTTTTCATATTATATGTTTATCTGTACTGTAATTTAGTCTTCTGTTTGCAATTAAAACATGTTTGGATAAACCAGTAATGATAACAATAGTAATAACACATCCAGGTCATCCTGCTGATCGTCGAAAATTAGAGGTATGGACAATATTTTGTGATCAACAAGTTAACATCAAATTGTAACATTAATGATACTGTTTGTTTGGAAAGGTTCCTCTGACAGACATTTACCATGTGAATGAGGAATCACCCTCATCCAGTGGACAGAAACGGAAGTCAAGCAGCGTGAGTGGAAGAGCTCCTGATAGCCAAGTGACTATTGAGAGCTATGACGCTGAGAAACAAGAAGAGAAAGACCTCAATTCTTTTCTAATCTCTGCTCTCACTAAAACCTCAGGGTAAGTTATTCTTCAGAAAATTACTAAAAAATAGCCGTGTTAGTCTGATAGATAAAACAAGGAAGGTAGTGGTAGCACTTAAAGACTATACTAATTACATTAAAAAAACTGCATGAGCTTTCTTAGCAACAACTACTTCATCAGTTGTTGCTACGAAAGCTCATGCAGTTTTTTATGTAATTAGTTAGTCTTTAAGGGCTACCACAACTTTCCTTGTTTCAGAAAAGTAGTACAATTAAAAAGTATGCTATTTTTTTGACGTGAGGTTGTACTGACCGAGATGGGAGACCATTAGGCACGTACTCTGTAGATGATGAATCGGTACACCACCTTATGGGTAAAAAGAGACCAGGATGGCAACGCACTTCATTTCTGACATATGCTCAACGCCTGCTTGGAGATAGTGGAGGCATGCTGCGATCAGACCAAATTGCAACACTTGCCCAATATCACAGTGAGAAGAAACTTGTAGTTACCTGCTCTGCAACCAAAGGATAATGATGATAGTGGGAGCTTCCTGGCTGCAATACAACATGAGAAAAGGAAGACGTCTAAAAGATGCTTGAAGTATAGTAGGAATCCAGTGAGATTATGATTGTGTGATAAAGGACCTGGCATCAGTCTGTTATTACACAGTCATGACCCAGCTGGTCCTGGTCCTAAACTACCACTTTAAAAGACGCTGTTGCACTCTTTCGTTCCCTTATGAAACTTCTATTTGAGTTTAAGAATTGTGTTCAGTTTTATGATCAAAAAGCATTTTAAAATATTTCTTCTGTAGTAAAACTACACTACTTCTAGTGATTTACTATTTATTTGCTGATGGCTTTTAGATCTAAGATGCAGACAGAGCTGAGTTTGCAGGATTTCAGAGAGACACAGAAGCTTGAAGATCAGCTTCTTCAGGAGAAAACTTCGGTGAGAATAAGATCCATGTAGTAAAGTCAAGGCAAGAGTGGGGTTCAAAGCTCATAAAACTCCCCACTAAAAATTGGGCGACGTCTGTTCACATCACCAGGGGGCAATTTTCATAACCCTCTAGTGACCAAATTGTTTTGCCACACAAGCGTGGTGCACATTTTGTTATGCAACAGCACACAAGTGCTCAGAGGCTAATTCGACAAACTCTTTTTTTTACCCTGAAGATTATGTTTTAGAGCAAAGTAAGTAATAAAAACTGTCTTGCTTATTTAAATTTCCTTTTATATATAAAAAAAATAAAAATCAAAGAGACCGGTAAAAGAAAAGCCAGGTTTTTGATCTTACTTTCAAGTTAGTGTGGTCTAGAAACACTATGAAATTGGGCCCTGATCAGAATCGGGACACCAGTGACTTCTGTATTTTTAACACTGTATAAGTAGCAGCTGGTTCCCTGAAAATATGCTGAGTGTTAATTTCGTCTTCATAATTTTCCAGGTATTTCTGCAACTTTTGAGGATTATTCTTGGCAAGTTCGTTGCTAAGGAGAGATTAGATGAGGAATATGCTGAACAATTCATTGACAAATACACCCAGGTAGGTAACAAGAAAATTTTCTATTTCTGTTCAGAATTAAGGTTGGGTCTACGTGGACAAGACATAATATTATAGTTGTATTGGAGAAGGCGTGTTGTCTCTGAGGTTTGTTTGGAGCTTAGTCTATGTGATGGCCAGCACCTAAACATATTCATGTCAAGTTTGTGCAATATAAATGAA
The DNA here is from genome assembly GCA_023634235.1 of Pisaster brevispinus. Lineage (NCBI taxonomy): Eukaryota > Metazoa > Echinodermata > Asteroidea > Forcipulatida > Asteriidae > Pisaster > Pisaster brevispinus. The sequence continues at coordinate 4,182,667 of JAMKCF010000012.1, forward strand.
CTATTTTTTTACCAAATTGACTGGCCATTATGTCAAGGCATGTTTTCAGGCATGCATGGAACACACAAAGATTTCTATAGCTTGGCACTTCAGCCTATATTTGATCCCCATAGTTACCTCTCCGACACTCGGCGGATTTGCTTCTAAGATCTTATAATATGGTGTTTTAAGCTCCACTCACACCCCCGATAAATAAAATAAGAGGAGAAATCCAAAGCTGTGTGTGAGCAGGAAGGAAAAGTATGCGACTTTAGGGCAGTTTGGAACACTGTCAGAGATGAGGGAAGTTTTGTGCGTTTCTTTCTGACGGGATTTACATTGATACGAAGGCATTAGGCTTTGTTTTAAAACTGATTTCCCTTTCTGGTGTTGTAGTCTGTGGAGGACTCTATGCAGGCTATTGCATCAGAACAAGCTGCAGTAGAGGATGAAATGAGGCAGGGATCAGACATGGCTAAGGACCCACTCTCCATGGAGGAGACACTGGAGAAAACGAGACCAGCATTCAGCCGTAGGATGGTGAGCATTGCAAAACATACATGGAGTCTTTTATCACATCGTTTTTTTATTCAACATGTTTTGTTCTCTGCTAACTTAATGGTATCATAGATCACGCATTCCCATTTGTATCCCTGTGGAGACTTCTTTTGTTCTTTCTTTTGTCCCTGTACTTTAACACCCTCCACAAAATTCCTTGTGGAACATCGCTCGCTTTAGAATTCCCCTGTCGAGACCTATTGTTCCCATTGTCTTAAGTCTCAATTAGGTAGCAGATATTAAAACAGTTTGTTTGGAAGAGCAACTTCTTTCTAATACATTTTTTAAAGTTATTTAACCAACTTATGAAAATCTCATTGAATTAATTGGCCATGTTTCAAGAAAACATGAAAAGTGAGGTATAAACTTGATTCATAGTGCCTGGGTGGGGTGAGTGGGTGCCCCTTCTTTCTGCATAACCTGGGTCTGCCACTGGATGCATGTCTTAAAGGCAAAGTGTACCTTTGGTTTTTTGGATCCGTTCGGTTGTTTTAATTCTATATAAATGTAGATACATTGTATAAACAATAGAAATAACCTGTCAAAATCGCCGAAAATCTGGAGCGGTTATGTCCAGGCATGACGAAAAATCCGTAATTGGAGTACACAAGCTGAGAAACGTTTCAGACATGAAATGTTTCTTAGACTAACATTTTTTTAAATCCCTTTCTCCACAACCACCACTCCTTAGAAGGAAACAGTTTCTCAAAATTGTATACATTATCAACAGCTGCAGAGCTTCTTACCAAGTACGTTTTTATGGTCGATAGTTTTTGAGTAATTACCAAAGGTGTACTCAACGCCTTTAAGCTTTGTAGTCCATGATTTGTTAATAATGTTCATTTATATCTTCAGGGAAATGTTATCCAAGAGAATCAACTAAAGATCAGGGAGGACCTGGCCAAGGAGACAGAGCTCAGTGAGGAAGAGGTAGATCACTTTTCAAATCATTACACCCATCCGGTTGGTCTGTAGACCCACTGCATCAGTAAGGGGTTACATCACACACAAGTTATGATGCATGCTTGTGGTCCTAAACCAAGTGGGGTTTGCTTGAAATGCACATGGGCAAGGAAATGTTGATCCATATAAGGGCATAGTTTTTGCCTTTTTTTTATGTATGACTGTAAGCTACTGTGAGATGTCTGACAGTATTTGATTAATAATTTGGGTTTGAACAAAGAAAAAATTGACTGGAGCGGGACTTGAACCAACGACCTCCGGATTAACGTACCGGCGCTCTACCAACTGAGCTATCCAGCCCTATGTTGGCGGTCTCCCTATTAGTCAATATCTTTGTTCAGGGGTGCCAGTCAGAAGCCATGCAACCGTTAACTGTAGACCCTTGAAATCCTAAGAAAACCACTTGTACCAATGATCTGTGTGAGTTGAGACAAAATCCTGAGAGCTCTAGTTCCGGGACTTGGAGGTAGAGATCTAATCATAAGGTTCCAAAGATCTGTAACCGTTTCTGTCCATGACAATAGAACAAAACATAATCTACCTTAAAGATATCTACACTCCTACCAGTCTCAGTAACAGAAACTGAAACATATACATATGCATAAATAAATGCTTTATTGTCTAATGAAGGAGATTACAAGAGTTTCTTAAATCATTTATTACTGAATTTTGTGTTCTAGATCGATGCTTTATTTGAGAAGCTGACTGAGAATATGTCAGAGGCAGAGAGAATGATGGGAGAAGAAGCAGCCAGACAAGCAGCAGTAAGTTGGATTCAGCTTTGGATAGTAGACAAAGGAATCTTAAACAAGGCTCTATAGAGTGGAAGATACCTTGAATGAGAAACAGTGGACTAGTCAAAGGACAGCGTTGCTGTCATGGTCCAGTGCACCGTATCAATACCTCTCATCACTATTCCCTGGAAGGGAAACACTGAAAAACAACACTGATTGGCTAACCTGTCAATGTTCGTGCTGCTCCAAATGTGAAACTATTGAAATGAAACTTTAAAAACTTTCCTTTTTCCAAAGGAAGTTTAATTTGGGATTTTTTAAACTGCAAGGTGCAGTAAGTTTGACTAAATTAGTGACGTCCTTCTGTTGATAGTGAAAGGAATCTCAAGAAGTGCAAGACAAATAGACAGCAGGCCAGAAGACATTTGGACTGAGAGACAATGGCCCAGTCAAAACGGTTGTGGGTTGATTTTGAGTTAGGGGCGGGTGGAAGAAGGGAAAGCTCAAGTTGTAATTCAAAAGACAAACTTGGGTTGCATTTTTTGCAAAAGTAAACACTGTGTTATACTCTTGATGTAATTGTTCTTTATGTTTTGCTTCTTTAGATCTTGCAGCAGAGGCTCGAGCGTCGTAGGGCACTGGCCCTGCAGTATAATGGGATAAAGACAAGGGAAGAGATAGGGATCCAGACCCGTGTATCTGACGTACATACCGTCATGGATGGGTTGATTGATGATCAACAGCTGCTGGAGGAACAAAGGGATAGGTAACCAATAGCATTGCAATTCAATCTTTAGTCGTTAATTCACCATTAGTAACTCTTCCGACTTCTGTAATGGAATTGCATGAACTCATAGTGAAATGTTCTCAAAATTTGGCTGCTGAGCCAGTGGTGCATTCAACAGTCTCGCCATTCCTGTCAGCAGTTCTGGCATGGACTGTTTATCTCTATAGACTGTGCAAGTCTCGCATGTAATCGAAAATGAGAAAACAATTTGCACAAAGACTATAATTGTATCTATTAAATCAAATCTTCTTTTTAAATTCTTTTTATACAAAATTCTTGAACACAAAACTACTCATAGCAGTTTTGTTTATAAATACAATTTCAGTTTTTATGTGACACAAATAATTTGTTAAAAATTAGCATAGAAACAAAATTGGGACAAGATACTTGACGAATTAACGCTATAAACCATGTGTTGTAAGGATGTTTGAAATGAGTGAGTTTGTTTAGGAACCCCAAACGCACAGTCTATAGGGGCCAGCTTAAGGACATCTCTGCAGTGTCACATTGTAAACTTGGGTATGGAGGGCCAGGCAGCGATAAATACGCCACTAGGTGTTTTTTTATACAGTCTTTAAGAGAGTCTTTGAACAGTTTAAATTTAAATTAAAGTTTAAAAGTTTGAAAGTACATTAAAAACATCCCTTTTGACAGACGAAGCAATAATTGTTAAGTGTCTTGCGTAAGGACATAAGTGTCAAGACCAGGAGTCGAACCCTCACTGTGCTGTTCAGAACACCAGAACTTGAGTTTGGAGTGGTTGACTGCTCGGCTGCAACAAGCCATAGTTTCCGAAGCCTTAGTGAAGCGCAGGGATTTATAGTAAACCATATAATGTATACCTTGGATATGTAACTAGAAGAGAAGCCCAAAAGATGTAAACCAGTGGTGGAAGAATTAAGAATGTTATTAGTGGAAACTATCGAACAGGAAATTTAAAGTAGAAATCCTAATAAGAACCAGCAATTCTCTTTTAAGTTTAATTTAATAATAGATTAAAGCTATTTGTCTTTTTCGAACAACACAAATCTTTCTCATATTTTATATTGTTAAAATCTCAACAATCAAATTGAACTTTATAAAATGTTCATAAATATTGTTTTTTTCTTTTTTCGTCAGTATAATGAAACAGTATGAAGCAGACTTGGCCCAGATACAGGAGAATCATCAAGCAGGTAAATAAAAACAACCTCATTATAAATGAACCTGAGTAGAAATGAGCAAATACTAAAGAGCAGTGAAGATTAATTGTAACTCCATTGATTGATTAATACTAGGATAAAAAAAAATGCACCAGTATTTCATCACTTAAAACAAAATTCAACACCATATGATAATACAACACTAACTAAAACTATTGGACTCTCTCCAAACTATTTCACTCTGATTAAAAAGTTAAAAAGTTGGGAAGGTAGTGCACTCTGCTCTGCCAACCAGACTCCTAGTGGATGATACCCTTGCCTACATCCTTACGGACTGTGAAGGGGGTAACCCTGTTTCAGCCCCAGAAGTAGGTGGCAACGTGCCCCTGGTGACAGTCGATCTGGGTCGACAGCCCAAATCAGTTAAGTGTAGCCCTCACCTTGAAGTTGCTGTCGGGTCTTGTGAATCGGGCGATTTCTAATACATAGTATTTTTTAAATGAGTGAAAAAGTGGCGGCCTGATCCCATTTGAAGCATTAATCAGTTTACTGTTGCCAGGCCTAGAATTTCATCATCGAGAGGGCAAGGCCATTTTTCTCTTTGCAAAGGCCACTTCGATTGGAAAACTTATAAAGTCTTTGAGAAACATTTGAAGGGGCATCTGAGGCCAAGATCTGGGCCCAATTTCATAGAGCTGCTTAACGGCCGATTTTGTGCTTACTGTGCGATTTCCATTTCATAGCGCTGCTAACTGTAAGCACATGAAAAGGTATGCTAACCTTCCGGTGCTTACTGTATGAAAATGAATGACGTAACAATGAAAATCCATGGTGAGTGTGCAAGATGGCTGCCTAATTTTCTTGCTAACCTGTGAAATACGCTTACGCTTAAGCAAATTTGTCTGCTATAGTTAGCATGAAAATTTGCTTACCGTTAGGCAGCGCTATGAAATTGGGCCCAGGGCAACTGAGGCCATGGCCTCCATGGTCTCATTGTATTTCCACTGTGGTGCAGTCAAGCAAATACTCGGTTTGATTTGGAAGGGGTTTGGTGTGGTTAGGGTACTGCACCATAAACTGGATTTCTAGTCTCATTCTGTTGCATCATGTAATGATCTCGTCTTTGAAGATAGGAAGGCACTGGGTAAAGCCAGTTTGTTGGCGTATGTGAGCCTGTGCTTAATGGAGATAGTTAAAGTCATCCCTTCAAGTAATGCTACCTTCTTGGAAGAAGTCATGGCACCAGATGTTACTAATTTCACTGTTTGAATTGGTGTGCTCTCATCGCCGTCATCACAAGTCAAAATTTTTCCTTTTTGATTTGAAAAAGAAGAAGAAGCTAATCATGTTTTTTGCATTTATCTGTTTTGTAGATGTAATTAGTCAGAGTCTCCAACTTGGTGAGAAGTTGCGTAAATTCCGTGAGAAGAAACTTCGGAAGCAGGAGAAAGGACAAGAAGAAGAGATGGAAGAGCTTAAAGTGGCTGCCTCCAAGGCTGTTAATATATCAGACTTTGTACAGGTATTTATAACAATAGTACTGTATATTCCATGCAACTCATGCTTAACCCCTAACAGTGTCCCAGTCCCTTTAAACCGGCCCAATGTTCGGACTGCGCATCAGTAGGGCTGTTGAAAATGAAGTACACTTTTTAATTGAGTGCCCGTTATATGCTGAGTTGAGACAGAGTATGTATATTGAAATTTGTAAATTACACAATGTCTTCACAAGTATGACCAGTGATGAAAAATTTGTGTTCCTTATGTCCTCTCAAGAAAAAAGAGTTGTCATTTGCGTTGCAAAAAATATGTTCATGTTCAGTGAGCTGTAAGAGAGGCAAAATGATTGAAGTATATGTGTATTATTGATCAATGTTTTGCACGTTACTACCATGTAAACACTTCCGTTTATTATTCAATGTTATTTATATCACTGTTGTTACCCTCCCCCGGGGGTTATGGGGGGGGGTATGTTCCTGAATGGATTAAAACAGTCAGTAATCTGCTGATGCATTTCAATTCAATTATTTATTCAGGCACATCATAATCTTCTAGAGCAGCATCGAGACAAGCGGAATAGTCTCCTAGAGGAGTTGGACCACCGAGAGGCAGAGGACATGCTAACACTTAGACAGGTAAACTTGTTAATTCAATTCCCTCCTTCCAGTTGTTCTCATTCTTCCGTTAATTTGTTTCTTTTGTTACCTCTACAGTGATCGAAGCCAATGTGAAATGTTGCTGGGATCAGATAGTGACGTGCACTAGATTAATATATATATTTTTTTTACTCAGTGCAATATATTTTGACCTACTTCCACTCAAACAAGAGGCTCAATGAAATGGTATTCGTGACAGAATTGACATTTTCCAATGATCCTCATGTTAACATAGAATGTCATGAATGTACAACTCTAAAACAAAACCATGCTTTTATGTTTCATAAAAATTGTCCTGACATTTTTTCTGAAAATAACGGGGCAAAAAAACAACAAGATTAGTCATGTCTGGGCGAATGGGGACGATTATACAGAAATGAGTGTTCTCTAAAGAGTCAAGAAATACAAATTCTTTATAATTTGGTCATCCTAGCAACTGGAGCAAAATCGCCAGGAGTCTATTTCCACACAAGAGGAATCCTTGTTTGAGATCATGGCCGAGAGGGCGAGATTATCAGAAAAAGAAGCATCAAAAATTATGAAGAGACATTCAGCTAATGTCAAAGCATTTGAAGGTAAGTGCTTCTTCAAGGCAGGGTATACCTTTGATAATTACTCCAAAAAATTAATGACCATAAAAACTTACTTGGCAAAGAGCACTGGAGAGCTGTTGGTGTTATAAAACGTTGTTATAGAGGACCTCCTTTTTAAGTATAAATGTAGTTTTTAGAGAGGTAATTTTCACCCCAAAGTTTGAATCTGAGAAAGGCTTCAGGCATGAAGCCTTCCTCAGGCATCGGAAAGCACACAATTCTATGCAGCAAGGGTGTTTTTTTCTTTCATTATTTTTCTTGCAACTTCGATGGCCAACTGATCCCAGACGCTCACAGGTTTGTTATTTTATGCACATGTTGGGATACACCAAGTGAGGATACTAATTTTTGTCAATTACCAAAAGTCTACCCTGCCTTTAACCCTAGCAATTTGGCCCAATTGTCAGACTGTGTATTGGCAGGTCCGAACAAATTTGGCCCTGTTTGTTTTTTGCATTTGTACGGATTAAACATACCATTTTACCTTTAAATGACCTTTTGAAAGGTCAAGTTGTGACTGAAACTGAGTTTTAGAAGTAAGCTTTGAATGTGTGTATGCCTTGACTGCAGTCAATGTTTGTTGTCTAGGACCCCAGACTCCAATGCTGGTGTTGTCAGAGTGTGTGTTCGGGTCACTGTCATGACACTTGTGTCCTTGGAGCAAGACACTCCACCATAACTACTTTGTCCTTCAGATCGGGGCATAGGCTGTAGGTCCCGTTTGTTTTTTTAAAGGCCCAGATCATTAGAAAGAGAAGGGGTTCGCCCTGTGTTTTCTGGCATGGTTGACTGCAGATTGCGCCATATCACCTTGTAAACCCTTACAAGAAGTGCTACATAAATGGGACTCATAATTCAAACATAGCTCAGCATACCTGTCATTAAAATAACGAGTGCTTTGGTACGCCTGATGATGCGCTTTATAAGAATTGAGTATTATTATTAAAGAGTGATGCCATTTTGGAAAAATGAGGTGTGACATGGAAACAGAGAGCGCAGGATAGAGATGGTTGGAGGATTGAGGTAGAGGCCTTCCTTCTGAAGAAGAGAGAAATAAAACTTTCCACACCTTGTTATTACCAATACTGTATCTTTTCTTTCAATCTCTTCCCCTAACCTGTGAAGAGACAGTTTTGTTAACACGCTAAAACTTTTTCGCCAAATCAGAGAAGCAAGACGAACTGAAGCAAGAGCAGCAAGCGGAGATCCGGGAACGTCTTGTGCAACGCAAGGCCTTGTGGGAAGAGCAGAAACAGCTTGAGGAGGCTGAGGAGAAGCAGCTAGCTGAGCAGCAGGCTAAGACAGTCAGCCGGCTACTGGACACTCAGAGTGGTCTAGATGAAGAGTAAGACTCTAGTCCCAATAGTAATGCTCAATCTATTAAGTATGTAGTAAATAGTCGTCCAAAGGCTAGATGGGAACTAAATTGGCAGTGTACCACTCCTGAACAGCAACTTTTCAGCTAGAGGACACCATAATTATCTAAGTAGGCGTAAAACTATTTAGGTGTAAATATTATTATAACCGATATAAATTAATTGGAGTGGAGCAGACCAGCGTCTCACCACCAACAGAAGGGCATCAATCACTAACTACTAAAAAGTAGGGTAAGACAAATTAATAGTAATAATTATTCCCTATACATACTTATGCTTATACATGCAAAGTTTGCCCTTTGCACGGTCAGCCATTTGCGTGTAGAGCCTCGAATTGGGGACAGCAGTGAATAGAAGCATTATATAACTCTGTATTGTCACGATAGTGTAATGACACTTTCATCCAAACAGATACATCAATACAATACAAATGAAGCATGAAGTCGAGGCTCTACACACACATGGCGGATCCATGCAAGTAGCGAATACTTGAGCCATAAAACAAATTGCAACTGGCAAATATTGCTCTTTAGTCTTAGTTTCCCATATGTGTTTGTCAATGATATTGATATTGTTTTTACTCAACTGGTTTGTTTTAGAGCACGGAGACAAATTTTACTTCAACATGAGCAAAACACCCTGGCAGTCAACAACCAGTTACAGATGTCAAAAATGAAGCATCAGAAGCTGTAAGTATCTGGACTTCAGACTTTTAATGGAACCAACATCCTCTTCAAACGTCAAGTAGAAATACAAGTACTCTTTAAACTGGAGCTACAGGAGCAAAAATGGTCTGCCCCCTTTCTCTCTGAAAGTGAACCAGTATTTGTTATCGCTATTGTACACAGGGAACATGACTGTAAGCTGCCGTGTAGCCTGGGGTCACACCAAAGTTTACGATACAACCTGGGAAGCGGCAGCCAAGGGATCACCTTAAGGGGATGCAACTTTTTAATATTAAATATCAAGTAATAAACCACAAAGGAAAATGACTGGGTGAATTTTAAATAATCTGGGTTTGAACAATGAAAAGACAAATTGACCAAAAATTTGTGAAACCCTTTTTTTGTAACCCTTTAACAAAGAATTTGCATGATTTTCATTTGAAGTTTTGAAGCCAAGTTGGCTCAGCGAAGAGAGCGACTGGAAGCCCTGAAGAAGAAACAGGAGGAAGAGCTGGAGTCAGCCGGGTCTGAGAAACAAGCTTCACGTCTTAAGGAACAACATGTGAGTTCTAGGATGCAGCTATATAGTAGACCTGAAATGCTTAAGCGTTGGATATGTGTATATCATTGGTATATGGAAGAGTACATTCAGTCACATCTTCTTGGCTTCAGTAAAAACTCATACAAACTACATGTGTAGATATGTATATGATACAATATGTAGTCAAAACAGATACTGGAAAACAGATAAAGGCAAAAGACAATAGCAGAAAATCACAATAACATAGTAGTTCTTTAGAGTTCAACACGTAAAAATCCCTTGTTTGAGGTGTTGGCACTGAAAAAAAAAGCCAGTTGGCAATTCTCAACGTTTGGACTAGTGTCCTTTGTAGTTGTAGATTCTGCATTGTGATTGGTTTAGAGCGCATCACATGATATGTTTTTTTTATTATTAGAAAGCCACAAAAACGTGGTTAGCAACCAGTGTACCATACCCCTAATGACCAGTGCACTATACCTGTAGCAACCAATTGTACTAAATAGCAAAGGCAGCTTCTTGCTACCTAGACATCTAGGCAGATTCTATACATGGAGAGTTATAAAAAAAATGTTGACTGTTTTTACTCACACTGTTGTTAAAATGGAGACTCCCTCGGTGATCCTCGGAGCAATATTTTGCCCCGGCTTCGTCTCGGGGAAAATAGAACATTCTAGGGATTATCCTGGGAGTTGTATTAACCATAGCTTTCAAAGCAGTCAATATTTGTTTACTTATTGGCCGGAGACCTTCTCCTACAAGTCCTAGAATCTTGAAACCAGTTTTTACGGTTGAAATATAATTGAAATTTCTAGCACACTGTATCTTATCATATGGAAATACTTGTCCCGACGGTGGGAGACTTTTGAGCACTAGGTGGCAACAGACACTCCAGATAAACTTCTATTGTTTACGTAGTTCTGAGCATGCACACACTTTCAAGAACAATAGATTTACCTGGTTAGTCTGCTGCCACCTAGTGTCCCCAAGTGTCTCCCATCTGAAGTGGTATCAAGTGATATAAAAAGTAAGCATCAAGACTGCTTAGAAGCCTTTATTAACATTAACTAGTCTGATCATTTCCCTGTTGACTTCCTTTCACAAATTTCTTCATTTTCACTGGCTGAAGTGGCTTGGATACTCTTTGAGGATATCTTGAATCCAACAAAAAGCAACCATCTTTGTGTGTTGTTTTTTAGGCCCAGGAAGTAGCCACAGAAATGAAAACCATTGAGCAGGCTAAGGCAGAGCTGCGATCCCGTCTGGCTATAGAGATCAAGGAAGCCCTGAAAGCACAAGATGCTCAGCTTGGAGTCCTCATTGGTAAACTCCAAGTCGGACAAGCCAGGAGGAAAAATATCATTAAGAAACAGGACAAAGCAATCAAGGAACTGCAGGTATGGTCATATGTACAAATATAATTCATGGTTTGAGGATGAATAGCCGGTGTAACTATACCTCATACATATTCATGATGGAGAGCTGAATTCTCACTGGTCCATTCACCATCACATGCCATATGCTATTTTTTGCCGTTTACCAAGCTCACTCGTGAGTATTCCCGCGGAAGCTAAATACGCAAGCATAGTAGACTATCGCATGGGTAACAGTCACGCACAGGCTAAATACGCATGTGTAATAGTCTACTGTACGCCTGCTCTTTACAAAGCAATCATTGAACTGTCACACATGTATGTACGCATGGACATCGCTGCTACATACACTTGGAAAAATGGCGGTGCATGAACATGTCAATCTGAGTTTCAATGATGCTGAACTAAAGGAGTATGAGGTCCGGCATGGTTACATGGTTAATTTCGGGTTGACAGTCTGTACTTGCTCCCCCTCGGTATTGGAAAGCTGTAAAAAAAACAAGCAGGATACCAGTCACAGATTGTACATGTGATATGTATTTAGGCCGGTAAACTTATTCTGGTAAGCATAACTTTGTTGTGCTTAAGCTGCTTTACGAAATAGGTCCTAAGATTCAAGCTTCCTTTTCTGGTATATTTTCAGGAGCAAATTGTGGATTCAGTGTCTACAAACCAAGCTGTCTCTGAGCACCAAACAGATCGCATCATTAAGAAACATCTGAGAGAGATAGATGAGGTACAGGAGAAATTACAAGAAGCACGACAGCGCCAGGCAAGAGTGTTGCAAGACAAATATGAAGCCAAAAAGCTACTCAAAGAAAAGTGAGATTTTAAATATTTTCTTGAGTGTATAGACCATTACATGGCCAAGTACCAGTGTGCCTGAACTTGTGGTCATGAAGCTGGGATGGGCTTCCAAAACGTATATGTAATATGTAAAAGGCGGTTGAAGTCAGTTCATCATGTTCTGGTTGAAGGGCGTAAGGCTTTATGCCCTTCTTCTAGGCATATACAAATTACTTTTTGTCCTAGCAACAGAAGGTCATAAGCAATAAAATGGTTCCTGACCAAAAAAATGTGTTTTCTAGCAATTGCTAGAATTACTCCAATGAAGTTTCCATACAGCATTTAACCATCCTGTAATGACTTGTGGAGGGGCAGGAAACCGATCAAACTTTCTCAATCAGTCGTCTTGAAACACAACTTTGCACTTTAATTTCTTATGCCCTTTCCCTTGTAAAAGTGTCATTATATCTTTCTTTCAGGCACACATCGAATCACGTAAACACAAAATGTTGGCATAATTTTAGGCTACAAAAGCCTACAAATTTAAAAATATGGTTTCACAGATAATAAGTTGCAGAGATGGTACCTACTTCTCATGACACAGGTTGAATTCGGTCAATTTAGCTTGAACTCTGGCTTCTGCCACCAGTTTGAAAAGTGACAAATTTTGCAATGCCATTTTCTACCAGTGTGTCTAAAGGCACATGATCAATATGCTAATTATGTGACTGTTTCTGATGTTTATGGATGTGTGTAATGGTGTATTTATTTCAACAAAGATGATATGCTTATAAACATGAATCAGGTTTCAGCTACTTAGGTCCCTTTTTCAAGACATCCAAAATGTGCTTTATGTTGAAGTGTTGCATTTCAAACCATAACATCAATGGGTCAGGTGGGAGGTGCGGGTGCATCATCTTGTCACGCAATTTGATTTAAGTGTGAAAAAGAGATGGCTTGAAGAAATAGGAAATACTGTTGAAAGTGACTTTCAGCTCCCCCAGTGGAAAAAAAACCCAATCTGTCTCTGTTTGCATTTTACCTATAAGGTCTAAAAAGTGTATCTACTCAGAATGCTGCTAACACCTCATTTATCAGTTTCAGTTTTAAAGAAATTACATGTTTAATCTTCCAGGACATTCGTCTCTCAGCTTGAAGAAGAGAAGAAAGACATTTCTAGAAGACAATCAGCGTAAGTGAGCAAAGGAGTGTTAGTGAGCTGGGTCTTAAGACTGCGCCAAGAAAGATGTAGTTATTTCTCTGTGCCAACACTTTCAATAGACTTTATTCACATGGCGTCACTAGAGTATGGCGCCCTCATGTAGAGGTCAAATATGTCGCTAATTGGCTCATTCCTGCGTGCCGCCTACACGTACAAATCTGTGCGTTTCCATTCTTTCATCATTGGTTTACTTGTAAGATGGCAGCAGGATGATATTAGAGCATATACGGTCTGCATGGATAACACCAGCCTGCTCACAGTATTACATCTTAGAGTGAAGTAGATTAGTAACATTCCTTTAAAAACCATAGCAGCTGTAAGTGGCATGCACCAATAATCCTACATAAGCTGCAAAATGACTCTAATAGCTTTGCATCTTATAGTTACAAATTCTTACAGTACAGGACCCCTTGCATTGGCCGCCACCGCTGATGAAACGTACACACCTGAAGAGCTGTCATTGGCTGAGAGTTGTGCACGTTTCCATTGTTTGTCATCAAAGATGGCGGCCAATGCCGCCATCGTCCATCCTGAAATTGACAACTTTTCATGTTGTCCTTTTTTTTACATCATACTTTTTCTCCCACTGACCCAATTCACCTTAGGCCCCATCAAATGAGAAATCTTGCGCCATAATAGTAGTTTGATTCTCTGTGTGTTACTGTGCTGTGTATATTTTAAGTGACTACGTGCAGTTAAACTCGCACCATATCTTTACATGCAAGTTGCACCCCAAATAGGCTTTACACTGACATCACAAGCTACTCTGTATTCCCGTGGACTGCCATTTTGAGATTCAAAATAGCATGCACAGGGAAAAAGTGCACCGTGCACATTAACACTTGTTGAGTCTGTCTCCCAAATGGTTCAAGATCGCAGGTGACAACAAGAGGTGATTTGGGTCAATATGCATTACCTCTAAAACATATAGCTACTCAGTTTCTTGCTAACTTTGTGAGAGTTTATAACCTCATTGTTTCTTACACCCTTTTCTTTGTGTTCTTGCACGTGTTTTTTTCACCATCTCATCATCTGTACTCTCTTATAACACCACCAACTGCATGATGATTGCACACCCCTTCAGAGAAATTGCACAGTAAGTTTTCTCTCCCCTTTCAAATCTATAACCATCTAAACTACATAAGACTTTAAAGTTTGCATGATGGATGACAATAATGTGACAACTGTGTGGTGGAACCTTGTGTGTAGTTAAATCTCTCTTTTGAGTATGTGGAGTTCCTGAAGGAACCAATTGACTCAATGTTTTGGACAGTTTACTCTGTCTGTTGTCAGGAGACTGTCCAAAACATTGATGAGTTCCCCGTCTCTTTCGGAACCACGCCTGCTCAAAGGAAAGATTTAACTAAAGGGTGTCATCACAAGTTTCTTACATTATCATCTAAACTGCTTTTAAATTAAATCTGGTTGACTCTGAACCTATAACCTGTGGGTTACCGCACTGGTGTTCTACCGCAAACAAATGAGGTAGTAGCGCTGTGTAAAGTGGTCTTCTCATTTTGGCTTTCTTTTTTGCATGATTTACGTACATTGCAGTATCAATGTACATTGGTTTGTGGTAACACCATGTGATAATATCCACTTGCTATACGTGTGGAATTGTTCTTATAAAAGTTTGTGCTGTTTTTTGTTTTTTTTTATACTGCCATGTTTTAGATTGGGAAAACCAGGAGACTACCTATTTCAGATCAGAATAACCACCAAGAACCCATAAACACAGCTTTTTGCAGAGCAGACTGAAATACAGCTTTGCAAATTCACTGTAGTGTTATCTTTTTACCCATGCTATCCAAAGGTTGGACATATTTTTTTCTCAAGTATTGATAAAAGTTTTCTTTGTATTGAATTGTTTTTTTTGTTTTTTTGCAAACTCTTTGTCTTGAAACAATCTTCAGGTCTGCTTTGGGTATCATGAACCAGATGCTGCTGGCAACCAGACACAAGCAAGCTATCAGTAAGCTAGAACTAGAGATGAAAAGAGAGCTAGCTGAACAGAAAGAAGAACTCAATCAAGAACTGGAACGAGCTATGGTCCAAGAACTTGAGGTATGAGAATGAGTGGAGAAGGATTGAATATTGACCAAACTCTCCTGACGTCACCACGATTATGACAAAATTTGGTTGCGCCATTCTGGTAGTCGGACTCCCAGTGTGTTCCTATGCAGTGTGCATCAACTTTTAAGACATGCGCCATATTTTTACATGAAATTTGACTTGCAAAAAGGCAGTCCATTGGCAGACAGTAACCCTGTGTGACTTCTAAGGGGATTAATAGACCATTATAATGCGGCAGTCCTATTTATCTTACATTGAAATCACTGTCAATCGAAAAGAGGCTTAGAGCGAAAAGTAGTCTGGACCCTTTTTGGTACAACGAGCAACCGTATTCATTATTGTCATTACAAATAAAGAACAATACAACGATAATTTATGAGAAGTGGTAAAGAAGACGCCTCCATCATTGGTTTACAGTTGTGCACATTTCTTTATTGTCTGACCTCAGCTATGGCAGTTGTATGCAAGGGGGTCTACTGACCCCTCCCACAACGCGCAGCGGACTTACACTTACCTATCCTGTCGACCATTTTGGGAGTCAAAACGTACACAAAGGAATTGACTGGTTGAAATGGTAGACGCGCATTGTGCGGGGGTGCGTTCCACGTTGTGCATCTGGCTCTGTTCATACAATACAGTAGAAGTTGATTTTACAGTAAACTTGCACCATCATCATAGTCTGGTTCACTTGTTAGTCTGGCAACGTGTTTAACACCCTGATATTTGTTCACTCTGCCAGGAACAAGAGAAGAATTTCTTGAGTCAACTTGCTGCAGTCAGTCAAATGAGCAAGGAAGATTTGAAAGACATGGTCAACTCGGCAGTTGCAGGTTCGTATTAAACACATCTTTAGAGTAAGCAATAATGTTACTGGGGTCGATTTCACAAAACCCATCCTAACTTAGGACTAGTCCTAGGCAGTGCTAGGAGATAGGACTAGTCCTAAGTTAAGACCAGTAACTGGTCCTAACTTCAGATAAGACTAGTCTTATCTCTTTGTGAAATCGACCCCCTGTTCTATTAGAACTGCAATATCTTTTGCCTGTAGATACCTATGTATAGAAGATGTTGTAGAAATCTCAGTTTTAGAGGTGGGAGGAAAACTCCAACTGGGGAAACACGTATTAGGTAGGGACCAAAGATTCTAGGGCACCGAGGGCGCATGATGGGGTAACTGGAGCTCCATCTATTGATGGAACATGAAATACGCATGGGCACCATTTTAGCAAGTATGTTGAAGTATAGGACATTCTAAGCAGCACCCTCAGCAGCAGTCGAAGTCATAGCAGTAGCCCCCAATTCAGACACAACCTTATGTAAATCAATTGTTCCTATAAAGAGTACAGGCTCAAAGTCACAAAAACAAAATAACCTAAGTTGGTATGTCTGCTGCCACCTATTGGTGCTCCGAAAACTTAGGTGAATGACATTAAAGGGGTCTGCACTGCACTGACAGGCTAGCTATGTGACATGCTTGGAACAAGGGTCATGGTTAAAAACAAAACTAAAAAAACTATTACATGTATATGATTATTTTGTTTTTGACAGAGGGTGGAGGTGATTTGTCTGATGTGAAGAGGTTGTCCAAGGATCTAACCCAGAGGATAAAGAGTGCCAAGACACAGCCGGATTATGACGAGGATGAGGAAGAAGAGGAACCAATCAGGGTTAAGAAGAAGAAAAAAGGAGGGAAGAAAAAATAAGACGATAACAGCTTCACTTGGAATCATGCAGAATGGGAGTTAGATTGTGAATAATAATGTCTGGTACAGTGACTTGATTGGCTACAAGTGAACACTCAAATTGGATTTCCCCAGACTAAAAAAGACAGTTTTGCTAGTTGGGGGGGCAAACGTTTGTGTATCATCAACCTCTAGATGGGCAAGGCCTAGTGCCATTGTGTCATACCCATATATTCAGAGTTGTGTATTTGGATGTTCGACATCTCTTACAAAATAAGGCCGTGTCCGAAACGGCGACTTCGGCTACAGCTACGGCTAGATCGCGCGCGTCTGCCTATTCTTCAACACTGGCAGACGCGCTGATCTAGCTGTAGCTGTAGCCGAAGTCGCCGTTTCGGACACAGCCTAAGCAAAAGCTTGCCCTGAACCGTGTGACAAAGCTATTGTCCAACTTAAGTGATGACTTGTGACAAAGTAAGTCATTGTACCAGACCTTATCCAAATCTAACTTGCAACTGGCTTATTTGTACACAAAAGTTGGTTAAAAAGCTTAGCTTGAAAAAAGTGAAATCTAATGTAAATTATAGGGGCATTGTAACTAAACTAGCCCCACTCTTTAAGGATAAAGACAAACATACAAATATCATTTTGTAGTTGGTTAGGAGCCATTTTAGGTTCCTGATCATTTGTTCCCTACTATTATAAATTGTCTGTACTAAGGTTACAGGGAATATTTTTTTTTATGTGATAACATTTTGTTTTAAAGTTGTTGCAGTACCTGCTTGTAATATATAGGACTCAAACTGGTCTCTTGTTACGTGGCACACCCGGTGGTCTTGTGGTATCACATCTGCTCTGAAATGGTGGAAGTCGTGGGTTCGAATCCCATCCAAGTAGTATGCCAGTTTTGTTTGGTTTGTCCCAAACGACTCAGGAAAGCACCAAGCACACGGATCACACATTGGTGTAGGATAAAACAAAATTAACAAAAAATCTAATATATTTGTGTAATCATGTGTTTCTGCAATTTTTAAGTTTGTAAGACCACTCCAGCTGTTTTACGTACTGTACTTCAATTCGTTGACAGCGTGTACATTACCAAACTCCGGAAACAAAATCACAAAAGCTTATTGTTTTGATACTCCAGATGTTTTATTTGAGCACACACGCACACACACATTTGAAAACACACAGCCGTTGCTTTAAGTATGTACAGAATACATTAGATGTAGTACTTTAAATTGATCTACTGACGTGCGGCCTGCATTACAGCTACTTTCATTTGAGATGACTGCTTATATTTCACAATCAACGTCAGCTCTCTACACATCTTGTCACAACATGTACAGATTAATCATTACACAATTCCATATCTTCAAATTTCAAAAAAATTTGGAAAAAGTACGTATTTAAAAATGATATGTCAATTAACTTAAATAACTTTACAAAAATTTCTATGGATTGTAACATTTTTTCTGAAATACTTTTTTTCAAAAATTTGCTTTTGTAAGTTGTTTTTTTCTCTTTAAGAGTTCACAGAAAGTTCACATAAAGTTCTTATATGTATATAATACGATAGGTTTAAAATGTGTGTTCGGTATTTGATGTGTTTTTTAATGACAATGTTGGCATGGTTGTAAAGAGAACTGTTATCATTTGTAATGAATCCTACGTTTGGTCCAGTGTGTACTCTTATGGAATGTATAATAGGGAAAAAGAAAATATTTGACGACTGAGTTACAATAGAAAAGTTTTAATTTGGTCATAATTTCATTTGTTAATAAATAAAACAAAAATATCAAAAAGTTTAATATGCTGGGAGGGGGGATCACAAAATTCAAAATGCACAATTTACACTGAATTTTGTATTAGAACTATTTGACAGATACAACTTGACAAGAATGCATTAAATTATTATCAATTTACAGTCCGTACTATGTACAATCCCTTGGCAAGATAAGGAGTTTACAGCCCCTCTATTTTATATTCATACTTCATCTGCGTTTAATAAAACACTTCCGTAGAATAACATGTTGAGTTTGTGCTGTATTTCTTGTTGAAGATCCTTTGGTTTGCTTAGTACAGGGTGTCCCCACAAACAAAGAGAAAATATGACCAACCTATCTACATAAAGACCAATTGTTATAGATTTATCTAAAATAAGGGCTAATAAGTTTTCCATTAATATCTCGGATGCACTTCTTTAGTCGTGCATCACTGACTTGCATTGTCTTGAAAATGGCTTTTAAAAACCTAAGGACAGCTTTTGAGATCAAAAACCCCAATTAAGCCATGTGACCTGTGACATCACACTGAAGCTTAAGAGCCACAGAGCCTGGACAATCCTACTGGCACAATTTGTACACCGCAGAATATAAGAAAACAAAATCCATATTTTTGGGAGATTGCACTGTCTCATTTTTGTCAACTTTTGATACAAAGAAATGGGGCACATCTCTAAACTCGTTCAGCTGTTACCTTCAAACTTGCATTGATGTGGACATTATGACACAAAATGTACAATGTCCCATATGACCAGTGTAGTATCTCGCCTTCCGGGAAATGCGCTGGAATGTACAAGGTCACTCTTTTTGTAACCAAATGTTACATGGTCTATTATGTTTCACACCAACCTGTCACAAGAAGCCTAAATACCGTACCCAAGAAAACTAAGGTCTGTGCATAATGAACAGAAACATGTATCCAAGACATCAACGGAAAAGCTGGTTGCCCCCAGGCTATGATAAAACCACAATTACGTGATAGGTTGGTCATAGTTTTCCTTTGTTACCTTTTTTGGGTGGACACCTCGTATAGTGTCTAGAATACTGTGAACGGCCCTCTGCAGATTCAAAGAGAATACATGAACTTTAATAGTAGCTTAAATCGTGCTGTAGTTGGTTTTTTTCTGATTATTTTTCAATTTAAAACAATGTAGTATATTTAATCTGTGCAAAAAGCACAGTGTCATTCATGCAAGATATTTTTGGTTATTTTAAATATGATCTCCATTTTAAATGTACATTCTACACATACTTTTCAGCCTATCCACAAAACAACCGTCTTTTCTTTTTTACTGTTTCAAAGTTTTTTCTATGGGGGAACCACATAGCTCGGCCAAACAAAACGGCTACTACAAATGGGCATATATAAATGAAAGAGCTGATTTGTTCTTTTCTTTTCCTATAAAAAAGTGTTTTTGGTTTTTTTGCAAATGTTCAAGTTGACCTATCTAAGCCCAGTGTTGTTATACCTTACCTATAAAAAGTTACCACACTTTTGCTGTGGTTTTATAAAACAAAAATATGTCATAAAACTTTGCCCCGAGTGTTCACTGTGTTATGGACGTAAATTATATAAATAAGTTTACATATCTGAATTGAAATAGCTTATGTACTTCATTGAAGGCCATGTGTTAGGGAGACGGAAACATCGATAGGTTTTCAACTGAGTCAAGGCCACATCATAATGAGAAATAACTGAGGTTAGGAAACGTTGACATCAGAGAATCTAAGGCCCAACTTTATCAAAGTCAACCAGTGCCTGCTTCCAAACCTCGGCTTGGGCTCTGTTTCCGGCCTCCGTTTGAGTGTTTGAAACACCGTGCAAAACGTACACCGCTCTAAAATTGATTATGTAGTCCAAGCCGAAAACGGGGCCCAAGCTGAGGTTTAGAAAAGGCCACCTGTAATGGGCAAATCTCCATTTTTGTGCATAGCAATTCACTTCTGCGTTGGTTTGAGTTGTCAACAAGGCTTCTGATATCGCATTTTGATATGAAGTAAATTTACAACAGGACCAAAAAACGGATAAATAATGGTTGGTGATAAGTAAAAAGTTAACACTTCTAGCCCCTTACTATTACCACTTCAATTTATGTATTTTAACATCTAACATCAAACAGCTGGGAAACAGTCTTCACAACAGCAGAATCACATTCTGTACCCTTTCAAAAAAACCGAGACAAAAACAAAACAAAAACAAAACAAAAAACGTGAGAAGAAAATTTACACACATTTTACTTAAACTGTCATAAATATTGAAGATCTCTGAAGAAAAAAAAAAGTAACAAATCTGGAAATGTTCATTTGCTGTTATTTCAGTTAAACATTTTGGGCACTTTCAATAAATGAGGTAAATAAAGGTTTATTAATTAATTAAACTGCGACTGCGCTTGTTTACCCCCTGCTAGGGTCCTGTCCAGGGTTTGCTTTTTAATCGCTCACTCAATTGCTGCAAAGAAGAAAAAAGACGAGAAAAACAAGCTATATGAGGCACTCTCTTCAAGGATGTTTTTGAGGGTCAGTTCAAGGTTGAAACTCATTTTGGAGCAATAGTTGTGTAATTGAAGTCTGGAAAACAAGTTAGTTGTGTAAAACAATATATCAGTTTTATCAAGGATGGCAACATGTTGAGATCTATGAGTTTGGGTTCGTGGTACACAATGTCAGAAACCTCATTATCTCTAATTGAATTTTATTAGAAAACGGTTCTTATACTACATAAATAAGGACAGCATTTAATAATAATACAGCTTTTGTAAGGCGCACTACATCTGTATCACAATTTTAAGGTCAAGGTCACTCATAGAAAAATTCTCATGTGTTCTCAGATGTGTTTTAAGAGATTATTAGAAGAGGAAAATGTTGTGTCACTCTATAAGACAACCACCTAAAGAATTCTAGAGGTGAGGGGGGTGGGGGGCAGTGGTAGAAAAGGCCCTGTCACCATTAGTGGGTAAGGCAAGTGCGGGGAACAAACAGCATGCTGCCTGATGACCTCAGCCCTGGCTTGACACTCCAGTGTTGAAGCATGTTCTGTACACGGTAGGTAGTGCCATCATTTTGTTTCGCTAGCAGCCAGAAGACTGGCGAGAGTATCAACCCAGACATTCCATGATGTAGTGTGCACAGGCATGCTTTATTTCACCGGTGCAAAGAGGGACAGAGGGTACTGGCAATCATGCTCCAAATTATTCCCGTTTTTGTGGGTTATTTGACCTGATTCCAGTCCTCTGTCCTGTTGCTTTACAAATGTGACATACAAGAGTGGACAGGCGGCCACCATTTTTTTCATCAATGTATTAGTTTCAATGGCAGCTAAGTACAAGCGTTCTGAGATTCCAGCATACCATGGCAGATTATCGGCTGTGGCTTACGGCAGAGGTTCTGCAAATCACAGCAAATGCCTACTCATATTTTCTCACAAGACAGCATCAAATCCCAGTGCTTATTATGAGAACCTTTGCTCTATTGCCTTTGTCAAGTCAGGGTTTGATTGAGGCAGCATTATTTTTAAAGGAAAACGATTACTCAAGAGGCTCCAGAAAGTTCTGAAAAATAATACTGCAGGTGGGAGAGAAAAATGATTCAGAACGAATTGCTTAAAAACACATTTGTTTTGATTTCTGTTATTTTTGTTCAGAGTGCTTTGTATCTTTTGGCCAAGGAGCTTTATAAATTGATGTTATTATTGTTGTTTATCATTATGTCACACTATGTGGCTATCCCAGTGCCTTACCTTTCTATATAGCAGTGCTTTGATTCTATTGGTTTCATATGCTGCTAGACGTTTACGTTCTTTTTCTCTTTGAACAACCTCTGGTAACCTATTGTACACCCTGCAGAAAAAAAACATCATCTCTCTCAATTATTTTAAACATTGTTACTGTAACTATGGTATACATGTTTTTCTAAAAGTTTATCTTCTAACTCTTTGGCCTTACAGGAAAACAAAGTTATTTTCATTGCCATTATCAATTCATTGTCATTGGTAATTAATTGTCAATTCATTGTCAGTCATTGTCCTTGGCATTGTTAATTCATCATCATTGTTAATTCACTGTCATTGATAATTCATTGTCACTGTTAGATCATTGTCGTTTTCAATTCAATGTCCAAGGCTCATTTCTTTTCTGACAATGCAAAATTAATTGTCAATTCATTGTTAGTCATTGTTAATTCGTTTTCATTGTCTATTTACTGGCATTGTCATTGTCAATTCATTGTCAGTCATTGACAATATACTGCCATTGTTATTTCATTGTCAATGTCAATTCGTTTTAAATTCATTGTCATTGGCTCATTTCTTTTCTGACACTGCAAAATTGTGCTACCGAGTCACTGTAAATCTCGTTGAGAGGCTTTGTTTGATATTTCTAAGAAAATCTTTCAATGAAAGCCAAACAAATTACGTAAAATTGGAATGATCTTCTCAGTAAAATTATTGGTGTTCTCATTGATCGTATTACTGTGGATTCAAACAGCATCCTTTGTTGTTACTAGGCAATTGAAGATGCACAGCCCAATCAAAGAGGCCAGGCATTACAAACAGGTACTGTCTGTTTTGGGGGTTTGCTTTTGTCTTCTTCTCTAGTTTAACCGACTCATGAGGGTTCTTTGACCTTAACAATCGACAAACCTGCAATATCTATCTTCTGATTTGTCTCTTTATTTTAATAATGGATTAATTGTTTCACTGCAAAACCAAGCGCTTCACATATGAGATCATGCACATCAATCTCCCTCAACAAATCAAAGGTTTGTGACTTGAGCTATCAAATACACAAGTATTCTACCTGACTTTCAAAGCTTTCAGGACAAACCACCTGAGGGAGGGGGATGTAAGTATAAGTGGGGGGTCAAGGTTAACTCACTTCTCTGTGTGCTGCCTCATCTCCTTCCTGGACATTAATCTCTTCTTTGGCTTATGGTGTTGATCTAAAAGCACAAATACGGACAACAATGTGAAAAGATATTCTAAATTCAGATAAATTGTAACAAAATTTCATCTGTTGCACAATGGAAATGTAAAAAATCATCCCACTACCGCACAAAGAACAGTACAACTTAAGCTATCGAATGCTCACATTACTCTGTTAGTAAACTCAAAACATCATTTGCTCAGGCTTCCAAATACTTCTAGCTCCAAAGGTTGGCTTGCTATGAGCTTGTGTGAACAATCGTATTATAATAAATTTGATGGTAATGTTGGCGATTGTTGGGAAAATACATTTTAAATTTAAAAAAATCAGATGTACAAATCATCCTCGGAATTTGCAGTCAATTTTTTTCTGACACACAAATCTGCTAGCATTTTGTTTAGAAATATCCCACAGAAGAAATAGCAGCTATTGTTATCGTTAGAAGTTGTTGTTTCTCTGTAACTTTTTTGATGAGATAGTCACTGTTTTTTAATAGCATTTTTTTTTTCGTCTTAAAACTAGAGGACTGGAAAGTATGTACATCTCTGCAAAACGATGATGTACCACCCTGTGAGTATGTTTGCTTTGTAGCTTTTAAATAATAATAATGAAAAATAGACATTTATACAGTGGGGATATTTTCCAATTTTGATGCTCACGGCGTATGAACTTGGTTATTGGGCCATGCTCCTAAAGTATACGGCCTGTGCAGCCAAGCATAGTAGCTCATAAAACTAAACAACCATCTCTGCCCTCACAGGTACCCATTTACCCCTGGGTGAAGAGAAGCAGTTACAGCTGAGCATCTTGCTGAAGGACACAAGTGTCATGACTGGGATTTGTACTCACGCCCAAATGACTTTGCAACCTTGGTCAAGTTTCTTTGCTTACTGCGGAAGTCTGCGCTTACGGCCAATATAATCATGCCCTTTACAGGGCACCGTAAGCGCAGACTTCCACAGTAAGCAGAGCCATGAAATTGGGCCCAGAGCTTGAGTCCCGCGCACTCGGGACAGAACACCTCTCTCTCAAGTCACTCACCACTATAGGGATGGGCCTGAGGGTTGACCTTCTTACTGCGGTTATCCTGAAATAACTTAAATCTCTCCTCATCAAACTGTTTCTGCATCTCGCGCTCCTCGGCAGCAAGCTTGATCTTCTTCTGCCTCTCGCGGGAACGAGAGATGAACATCGCCTGGTTCCTCTCAAAGGCTTCCTAGTTTCACCCCAAGAAAAGAAGTGATGGAGCAGAGATTAATAATAGTAACAACTAGTTCTTATATAGTGTACCAATGCACTTTACATTAGTGCCCTGGTCATTGGGCCAATAACATTCCTGTAATCTTTCTCAGCTCCCTGGGGAGTATACAGCCCCAGGCTGCCGTGGCGCTCGAAAGGCTTTTTCAAACACAATGTCAACCTCTACCCTCGCAGGTACCAATTTATACCCCCTTGGTGAAGAGAAGCATTTATATTTCGGCATCTTGCTCAAGCACACAATTGTCATCACAATCAGTTGTGACAATGACTTAACCAGAATTTAGTCCGGTGCAGTAGACCGCTCAGCCATGACAAGCTACAAGATTTCAAGAACTTAAAATGAGAAGTGTTTCTTTAAGAACTCTCACGAGACACATTTTTTTATTGTAAGTTTTATATTCTCCCACTGGAAATACTGAGAAGAGCGTCATTATTGGAATCACGCAAACACTCTGATTCCCCTTCAACTCTCCATTTAAACAGCACTGTATGCAGCTGAATAAGTTGGTTGTTTATATGTAAGCGTAAGACCATTTCCAAAGTAGCGGCTATGGCTGGATCAGCAGGTTAACGTGCATTGAAGCATATAACGCTCATAGCAACACCCTTAACAACAGCCACAGTCGTAGCCACAGCTGCCATTTCAAACTTTAATCTTGATTCACGCATTGTTAACAAATTGATATGGCTAAACAAATACAGTTGTGTTTCAACTATGCCTCTAAGTTGCAGTGTTGCACAAATTGAATCTGAGAAAATATTTTGGAGGCAGAACTGTATTTTAAATACAGCATTACTGACCTGTAGGCTGGGTTTGGCCTGTGACACTTGACCTGCAACTGGCTGCCTGTCCCTGAGTGGTTGGCGCTGTGGTTTGGGTTCGGTCTGTTGCCATGGCATCTTCTTGCTGATTGGCTGGAACCAGGCGACAGCTGACGATACTGGGGCTTCCCTGACAGGTCTGAACGGGAAACAGAAGTTGACACTGATGACGGTTTGGAACAGAGGGTACAGGGTGCTCTTTATGTGAGCAGATCTTTTTTTTATAATCTAGAATAAAATCAATAAGTTTGTACTGACTGTGGTATCTTTCTTCGTCCCTTGCTGGGTTCAGAGCTGGATCTTGGCTGTCTGAAGATGCTCTCTTTCCCCTCTGCTTCTCCATGCTGCTTTGTCGTCTTCTCCCCTCCTTTTGTCTTTAGACCTGGGGTTGTCTGAGTGCCAAACTCAACAGTGAAAGCAGTTCCCTGCCATTGTAACAAGACATACAGGTCATGAGAAAAGAGAAATGAAGGTGTAGTCAACCTCTAATTGCCAGTTCAATTACAACTTGTATGAAATTCATAACTTGGTTTTGCAATTACCTGTGTTTTAGAACTCATTGTAGATTGAGTTCATAATACATGCATGTCTTTCCAAAAGTATCTACGAGGCAAAATGAAACATAGATTTTGTCGGAAGAGATTTTCTTGTAGCTGTTTAGTTTTTAAAAATGTATCTATGCATTTAACATTTAAGACCTTTTTTGGTTATTACACTTACAGACATAAAATTGTCATTAAGGACATAAACTGCACTGAGGCGATAAATTTATATAAACATTAACTTACAAAAAGTTTTTAAAAATCAGTGTTTATATTGTTTGTACTTGCAAAACAAAATAGGTAAACTGCAAGCCACAAACAGCGTTTGAACAGCATTTTCCTTTAAAATTGTTTTCAGTTTTTTACGTTGCTTAAAAAAGCAATGTAAAAAACGAGGGGGACCTTCAATAATCAGCTGAAGTTAAGTGTCTGTTTCTACTTTGTGAAATATATTTTCTGAGCATGAAATAACAGGGGACCATTCAAGAACAGTATACATGACATAGCATTTTGGGCAGTAACCTAACTTGGCCAGCATGTCTTCTCAATGACATTTTGCAACGGACTTAAAAGAACCATCTTGGTCTTTTTCATGGTTTAGATTAGCTTTGTCTGTTCACCTTCATATAGAAAACCTGCATCCATTGGCCCATTGCACTGATGTCTCATTCAAGTACTGTCTGCCCATGGTCTGCCATTTTGGAAGTCAAGATGCACTATGTGTGTGGCCTATAATGCACACTATACAAAATTACTTAAGAAACTTGACTCCCAAAATGGCGTAACCAAGATTTACTGCGGGTAATGACATCCGGGAAGTGTTCCACTTGAGAAAGCGTTGCCGACGTTTACCAACAATTTCAATTGGAACGAGTTGTGCGCCGTAGCAACCACAGAGTGCTTGGAGTACGCATGCACACAAGCAAAAAATCCTGTGAAATACACTTGACGCAAGGGCGGACCTGCTCCTTTAAGCGCCGATTAATTGCTTACGGTAAGCAGAGCCACGACATTGGGCCCAGGTGAATTGGTCAATAGACATTTGTTTCTTACATTGTGATTGACTTACCCTCTTTCTCTGAGGCAGCTGAGTGCTTTTGACAGTTGGCGTTATCGTTCCAGCAGGTATCCTGGTCGGAAGTCGAGATTCTCTATTGTTCCTTGATCTCATCTTGATGTTATCCTCTTGCCTCCGTCTTCCCTCCTTGACTTCTTCTCTCACTCTGTCTTGAGGTTGGTGTGGCCCCTCAACCCCAAGGATATCATGTAAGGAACGTGATCGCTTGAACCTCTTTGGTTTGCACGTACATGGTACACTGGCCTCTGACATAGTATCGCTCTGTACGTCACTACTGCTGTACGTGACGTAAAAGTCATCTTTATGCCTGTGAGTTGGCATACTTCTTTTGGGGTATTGATGTCTCTGATCTGTTAAAGTACTCTCTGAGGTTCCAGGCGATGACTCGACATCGTGACTTGTCTCTAAGACGGGGCTCAAGGCAGATGCAGGAGGAGCAGATGGTCTCAGAGTCTTTCTCTCATCATCAACATTCTCTCCTGCTGATGAGGCAGGTGTGCTTGCCATGACAGGAGCACCCTTCTGTTTCTGCTCATCCTTCGTTGATGGTTCATTCCCATGTCCCTTTAATCGTCTCCTGTGGTGTTCCCTTTGCCGATCGATTTTACGCTGCAACTTTGCCAGCTTGGAGCCAAGCTTCCTCACCCCTCTCTCCCCGAGGAGATGGTACAGTTGATCAGACTCAAGACTTAAGTCTGAGATAAAGGACTGAATGCTGAGCTCCTCCGATGACTCTCCGTGTTGGAGTGGTTCTTGTGGAGCTCTAGGATCTTCTTGGGGTCTTCTCTCCATAGTGACAGGCCTCCTCGCTGCCTTGGGAATGAGGGTTGGCGGTCTGTCTGAGCTGGTTTGCACTTGAGTTGAGGGTCCGACTTCATCAGGACTAAAATCAGTTTAAAAAATCAAAGGAAAGGAATTTGTGTTATAAATCTTATACCAAGGTATGACCACAAAGTAATTCATCTCTCTTCTTTATCATGCGTTGAAGTAGAGGACATCTTTAGCAGCACTCTTACCAACAGTCATAGCTGTAGCCATACCTGCCAATTCGGAAACAGCCTTATAATAGAAACATCATGAGAAAACAGTTGGCTCTAAAAAAGAATCTGTTGTGGTTTGTCACACCAGGCATTTTACTTATTCAGCAGAGCCAAAGATGATGGATTTTTTTTGGTTTTTAACTAATTTCCGTGTATGTCTTTATTTGTTATTTCTTAATTGTCACTACTAGTTGTATTTTCATGTCTTTTTAAGCACGTGAGCCAAGGCAATTTCTAATATATACTTGTATATAATAGATAACAATGAACCAAATCAATCAGTCAATTTACCTGTATGCTCCGTCTGCTGGAGGTTCAACGCCTCCATCATCTTCCAGCGGGCGCCTCCTCGAGGTGTACGGTCGATCCTTATCCCATTTCTTCCTCTCTCTGGGAGTGTCACTTGATGAGGTACCACCACTGTCTGTCTCGTCTGTAAATAATAATAACGTATAGGGTCACAGAAAAATTGCACACCTTGATAAAGTTTTGATTTTTACTTAGTTCCTCATATCTTAGCTGTTTCATGCCATGTTCCCTACTAACAATAATACCACAACCCAGAACCGGCACGAAACAGCAGTGGTGCAACACCCTGGAGACCACAGGGAACATGGTATAGTTGGCAGTGCTTGTAATCTTAAAGTCATTCTGATGTATCACTGAAAGATTACAACACAAGCTACGTGTACGTGTCGTGGCCGAGCGGATAAGAGCACCGGACTCAAGCTCTGGTGTTTCCGACTCAGCAGAGTGTGGGTTCGAGTCCCGGTTGTGACACTTGTGTCCTTAAGCAAGAGACTTAACCATCATTGCTTCGTCCTTCGGATGGGACGAAAAGCCGTTGGCCCCGTGTGTTGTGTAACGCACGTAAAAGAACCCAGTGCACGAATAGAAAAGAGAAGGGGTCCGCCCCAGTGTTCCTGGTTTGATTGGCTGCATATTGCGCCACAGCACCTTGTAAACCATTACATGGTGCTATGTAAAGGAGTAGGTCTCATACTTCAAACGAAGCCCCACATACCTTGCAGGAAAATACTCAATGTTGAAGCGCCTTGAGTGTCACTGAGTGACAGATATGAGCGCTATATAAGAAGCCGTTATTATTATTATTATTACTCTTCAACTAACTCGTCAGTTTCCTTTCTTTCTTTCATTTCAGTCTTTTAATGTACACTGACATGACGGACCAACGCCACACCAGGTGTAATGATAATAATAATCGTATTTATATATCCAATATCACCGGCTACAGTGAAAGCATGATAGCCATAGCGAGTGTAAGTATGTAGATCATTAGAACGTTGAAATTGAGAACTGTACGATGACTGTCAATTGAAGGAGGATGTTGGAACTTATGAAGAATTTACACAGAGGATTTTTGGACAGAGAATTTCACAACAAACAGATTCTGCAGCTTTATATCTTAAAGTTAAGTGTACATGTAATTCTAAAGGACACAAGTGCATTGACCGAAACCCGAACCCACACTGTAGACTGCTTGGCCACGACACTCAAAGACATTTGTTACTATCTACTACCATCTCCCACAAGATGAGCTTCCAATCATTTTTTTAACAATTTTTGATTCATGTTGTCAAGAATGTTGTACTCCCCCCCCCCCCCACCCCCCAAAACAGTCTGTTAATCCACTGACCTTTGACCCAGTTTGCTACAGTATGTCTTGCAGGGTCTGTCACCAGGCTGGCCATCCGTTGGATCCTCTCAGAGTCTAGACTCGACTGGCTCTCATCCCTCTGTCTAGTCTGGTACTGTTGATATTCATCCCACATCTCGGCCCTAGCCTCCCTAGCCTGATGGTCGGACTCGTCCTGAATAAAAAAAAATGTTTAAAATGTACTTTAGTGCGGCATCACAAAACACATGAAACTTCTTTCTTTTCAAGTTAGTTTCTTTCAAGTATGAAAGAGGATAATGAAATTTAAATAATTGTCTTCCAAAACATTCTGCCAATTTTCTGCCAAGCAACAACTTAAACTAGGTTTATATTAGTCTTAAAAGCTATAGATTTTGTAAAACTTACAACAACTTGAACAAGTTATAAAAGGGAAGTATAACAACAACCTTATAGTGAAAATAATTCATTTCGTAAGAACTTCAGACATTTAAACAATGTATGAAACTGGTAACGTATGTTTCAAAACAGTGTGTATGTTTTTGTCTTTTTCAGTTATTCGGTATGTAACAGCCAAACTTTGTTTCGATCTCCAAAAAACTCTGGAATGTGGTCTTAAAATTATTTTTACAGGGAACTTAATTCCAAGCCTGATTTTAAAGCCAAAGTTGCTCGGGTTGCATTATAAAGAAGTAAAAAAAAAAAAGCAACTGACCTATTACATCAAAGTGACATTACATGGTGTCCGTAATACATCATTGTAATAACACTTACAATACAAGCGAGTTTGAAAGGGCCAAAGAGTTGGATATAGACCAGAAACACAAATCAAGATACAACATTGTTGCATTGACATGACAGCTAATCATTTAAATTGAAACTTTATGCAAAACTTTCTAAACAACTTACTTGAAGGACCTCTTGTAGCACTTGCCTACTGTAAGTGCCTGGTAAGTCGGTCATCTGGCTCCCATATTGGATCTTTCCTCCTTGTTTCAAACCTCCAGGTCTAGCAGAGTATTGGATTCTCTCCGGGAGCACCTCTTGGTCAGATGGCAGCCTGGGAAGGTGAGCTGGTGAGTAGTCCTCCTTTCTTTGGTTTCCCATGCTGTGTTGTGGTCTTCTAGTCGAGTCTACTTTCTCCAACACATCATGTTCCATTTCATGAGACATTAGAGCAGCTTCTGGCGAGACTACTGTTCCTCTAACAGGTATCTTGCTGGTTGGGGACTTTTTACTGACACCGTTTTGGACCTTAAAACCATATCTTTGTTTCATTGAAGTGGTGTCATAGTACGTACCATATCTTCGTGATTCAGGACCAGTTTCCGTGTCCTGACTTTTAGGAACTTTCTTGGACTTGACGGGAACATCCTGGTCTTGAGAAAACTCTGTTGATGTGTGTTTCCTTTCCCGGTGATAATCAGCAAATGCCTCGGGACGTGGCATAGACTTTGGGCTTACTACCCCAGAGAAGGCTCTCTCTGTTGGACTGACACTCTTCAGATCACTAGGGTAGTCGATGTAGGACCGTGCCGGCCTGTCTCCATTCCTCAGATCAGGTTTTGACATCGGGATCTTGGACCTGGGTGAGCGAGGGCTTTTTGCTGGGGACTGCTTGGTGTCTTGGGTCTGGTCGTGGAGTCTGAATTCAGCATCTACAACAGGGAGCTCAAGTGAACGTATGTGTTTTGGGCTGTCCCTTGTACCATATGCACTCATTGGGAATGACGGAGGTAAAGCATCATCAGAACCTGAGCAAACATAAGAATAAAACAGGTTCGAATTTTATGACAATTTGTATGTTTTTGAGATTCATCATAATCATTTACCTTAACAATTGTTAAATAGTTTTGTTACTCGTATTTAATATAATTTAGGGTTAAATACAGAAAAATTTACTTGAGCTGGACTTGAACCTGCTACCTCTGGATTAATGTGCCGGCGCTCTATAAACTGAGCTTTCTAGCCCTGTAACTGTAACTGTAACCTGTAACTGCCAAATAGTCAGAGATCACACCCAAGTTTACGATACAACCTTGGAAGCAGCAGGAGAAGGATGACCTTAAGGGGAGGCAAATTTTTTAAAGATACAACCTGGGAAGCTGCGGGCGAGGGAACTTTATAAAAAACTTAGCCCTTATGTAATAATGGTCATAAAACTTTTCTTACCGAGATGACTGCTCTCTTGTGTGGTTTTGCTACTTGGTGTTAACGAATCCTCCTGATTTACAGGGTAAGTGTAAATTACTTCACTGCTTCCTGGTGGTTTGTATGGCCTAATGAAGCTCCCAGGAGACCGTTCGCTTCCTCTGCTCCTGTCATGCTTGGGGGATGCCACAGATTGACCATTCTGATGCCTAAACTCCTGGGAGGACCTCTGCAGAGGAGATTTCTCAGGACTCCTTGACGGATCGCTTTCTCTGGATGTCGAGCGCTGGTACTCTCTTGCAGTTATTGGTATCCGACTGCTGCCACTAGTTTGGGTAACGAGGGGACTAGGGCGAAGGTCTTGTTTGGTCATCATTGCCTTTTCCTTTGCCTCCCTGCTCCTCCTTCGGCTGGCCCTTTCCAAAGACCCAGTGAACTGCGATCGTTCTGAGATTTGCCTGGTGTATGACTTGCTTCGAAACTTTGTAAGGTCTATTTCTGGCGAAGAATGTGATCGATGCATAGCCATACCATCAGAAGGAACCTCCTCTTCATCCTCTTCCTCATAAGCTTGCCTTTCCTTGGACAACTGCTGATGTCCCTCTTCTTGATGGAGATAGTAAGGCTCCTTGGCCTGATCTGGTAAGAGACCATACACCAGCTGCTGTGACGGAATTGTATTTGCATCTCTCATCCAAGCCTCTTTTGATGGTTGTCCCAAGTAGTTTAAATGGTGACCAGCAAGACTTGTTTCTGTATGCTGTCCACTTGGTTGAGGACGTTTATAATAATCAACACTGTGATCAAAAGTTCTGTCTGTGACTCTCTGTAGTTGAGATGCTAGTAATTGTTGTGCATAGCTTAAAGCCCCAAAGGGGTGTCCCTCTTGTGGTTCTGCAAATTGAGACATTGGGGAAGGCTTCCTTGCTTCTTCTAAACTCTTGTAAGAGGTGGCAAGACTAGCTGAACTTTGCTCTTGACTCTGCATCTCTGCCAGTCGAAGCTCAGCATCCAACACAGCAGCTTCTTGCAGGATCCTTAGGACATGCTCCTGTGGTGGATTTTTTGCTAGGATTGCCCGAACTCTACTCGCCAGTGAATCCATACTCTCTATGCTCTCTCCATAAGGATCTCTTGGAGAGGTCCCATTGCTCAGTTCTGCTTGCCCAAGCCCAAGAGATCTTTGCGAAGTTAAAGAATTAGTTCCATCAAGTTCTACTCTTTGATGTTGGTAGTTGTGTAATGAAGTAGGACTCACAGAGGAAGTATCTGAACCACTATTATTATAATTTCTTTGCAGTAGGTCTGCAGGGTCTCCAATGAATGGTGTCCTGGCCACATCTGCACCAGCAGATGACTTCTCCACATAAGCAGTGTTTTCTAACAGCTGCTGGACCCTGCGAGACAGGGAATCCGAAGATATGTAACTGGATCCCTCTCTAATACCAGCCTGTGGCTGCCTGCTGGAAGCGCTGCCAAGTTGATCGTACCCAGCTTGCATTGTGGGCTGAGGAGTAGTTTCGCTCCTGTCCCGGCTGTCTGATGATGCCAAAGGAATTGTCATACTCTTAGAGAGTGACGCCGTTTGCTGGTCAGTGTATGCATCCCAAGTAGTAAGAGACACACCAGAGGGACTTTGGGTGTAACCCCTTGCTGGAAGTTGAACTGGTTCTCCAACATTTGGATGCAAAACTCTCTCAATTATTGCTCTAACAGAACTGGAGGTGCTTGCATCTGAGATGGTTGGGGAAGGAGCCTGTGGGATTCTTGGATGCATCGTCTGCGACGATACACTTG
This sequence comes from Pisaster brevispinus, assembly GCA_023634235.1. NCBI lineage: Eukaryota > Metazoa > Echinodermata > Asteroidea > Forcipulatida > Asteriidae > Pisaster > Pisaster brevispinus. Next base: position 4,216,323 of record JAMKCF010000012.1, read on the forward strand.
GCAGGGCTTGTGGCTCATTTAGAATCTGCTCTACCTTGTCAGCAAGAGAGTCAGCACCGACACTCTCAGATGAACCAGTCCTTGCTGAATCAGGGGTTTGGCTTCCAAGATTACTTTCTTTTCTTGATCTATGGCTGGAGCTGGAGCCAAGAATATTCTCAATGCTGTCCGGAGAGCCTGCTTCACTTGTGAAGCTACCACTATCCTCAGATGGGGTCCTTTTCAAGATGTGATGTTCTCCAGGCAGTGTTGTTGCTGAAAGTAGCAGAGCAACTCTCCTCGAAAGAGAGTCTTGACTCTGAACAGTATCAAGACTGCTGAGTGAGACAACAGGACCTAGCGCCTCCTGTGTGGCTTTTAGAGTAGCAGTTGTTTCTTGTCTCCCTTCCATGGTCTTGGATTGAGGCATATACACATCTCCTAAATCCTGTGAGTCCCGACTTAGCTCTGTGCCCGTTTCTTTGACATTATAATGACTTGGTGAATCTGCCCTTGTTTCAACACTGATCAGTTGCATTTCTTCTGGAGTTACACTTTGCAAATCATGTGGATATTGGATGTAGGATCTAGCGATCTTGGTACTAGATGTTTCTGATGCTGAGCTGTTTGTTACAGATCTATCAGAGGACTCTGTGCTACTTTCCCCTTTCTTTGTAGACTTCGTCTTCTGAGAATTTGAGTTTTGTGTTTTTTTGCTGACTGTCTTTGCAGGAAGTTTCTTTGCTGGACTTGTCTGTTTCAGCTTCTTTGTTGTTCTTGAATTAGTAAGTTCAGATTTTTTGGAAGATGAACTTCCAGATGAACTGCTAGATTTATTTCTCTTGACTGATCCTCCTTTGTTCTTCATTGTTAAAGTCTCTGGACCTTCAACTGTTGCAAGCAGGCTGCGTGCAGACCCTGGTTTGGCATGCACTGCTGGTGTCAAATTAATTGGTTCTAAATTGTTCAGATCTAGAGGCAGCTGTACATGAGATCCTCTGAGAGAACCGGAACTCTTCGCTACAAGAGATGGGCTAATAGAATCCTCACTCAAGACACCAGTGGTGCTTCTGGAGCTCTCTCCTTTGTTTGAAGAAGTACCTGTTGCTGACAAAGTTCCATCTGTTTCCGTCAAAGATGGTGAAGCTTTACTCTGGCTGACTACCGAGTGGCCAGATGAGGCCTTCTGAAAACCTGTGTTTGCTCCGACTGGTTTCGAGCTTCCACCAACCTTTCCAGATGGCTGGATGATTTTAGCGATTGGGTCATCCTGGACTGGATTGTAGGGGGTTGAGGTGTACTTTGGTTTCTTGTCGGTTAGAGCAATAAAGTCACTGTTTATACTCGTCATATCCTTATAGTTGGACAAAGATTCCTCATTTAACAGCTGACCTGGATCTTGTGGTGCTGGAGACAGAAATGACTGTTTGGCTTTGGTTGGGCTACCTCTACTTCTCGTAGAATCATGATCCCGATAGTCTACCATCCTCGTACTCCTCTCAATCGCTGTTTCCGACTTCCCTTGCATTCCCTCGGACAAATGGGAGTCTTGGTATGTGGAATGTTCCGGTAAAGACACACTTTCCCCGAGGGGATGCTCAGGTGACTGAAGAACACTTTGGCTAGGAATGGAGTACTGAGTCAGGTCAGGAATGGTTGGATCTTGTGGAATGGGATGTTGGGATAAATCAGGTCCTGTGGTGCTACTGCCAGTACTATCACGATGACTAGAGAGCACTTCCTCAGTTTCAGTCACTCTGTCCGGAAGTGTCACTTCTGACTTCAGAGATTCCTACCAAGAAGAAGATTTTAAAAAATTGATGAATTCCATCAATATATTTAGGAAAATATTGAGCTGTTCAAACCTGGGAAGAGATCTACTCAGAACAGGCCTTGAACTTCCTCTTTGAGAGGACAAGGCCATTTTTATTTTGCAAAGGGCACTTCCACTGGAAAATCTTAAAGTCTATGGGAAAACTTCAAAGGGGCACTGAGGCCAAAACCAGGGCAACAGAGGCCATGGCCTCCATGTAATTCCAGGCATGTAACAAAATAGCTAAAGCCTTTTAAAGCTCTTTGATGATATTTTTATCCAATGATTCTCTTAGAATTACACCAAAAGTTTAGATAAAAACTGTCAAATATGTGGGGGGAAAAAAATGCTTTCACATCGACCTGGGACATCATCTACCCACAATATCACATTTGTTTTAAAACTTGTCATAAATGAATGATTATTTACAAACAAGCAAATGCCTTTTGCCTTTTGCCTTTTCAAAGTCTTTGAGTGCAACTGTGCCAAAAAATCACTTCTGCACAGTTAAGATGCATATTATCAATGCAACTTCAGCTTCATGAGCTTCACAGACTGTTACTATTACCTTATGAGGAGATGTAGTCTCCAGAGTATGCTGCGAAAGTGACACTGACAGATTCCCACTCACAAAATCAGCTGAGACCTCAGCAATGGCATCTTGGAGAGCACCCCTCCTCGCCTCCCCGGCATCCTCCCCGGGGTCTGTCCCATCCAGCGTATCACCCCCATCATCAGACTGGGGTAACAGAATGTCGGTCTCACTGCTACTGTATCGGAACTCAGACCCTTCCTCCTCGGTGGAGAAGGGGTACCCCTCCTTGGTGATTCCTCCCGTCATGTTGATGGCCGAGGTGAGGTGGAGATCTTCAAACTGACCCGAATCCCGGCTGTCCTGGAAGTCAACTGCAGGGAGGTCATATGCATCTCCTTGTGGGACTGAAGTCTTGTTTTGATTGGCTACACTGACTGCAGCAATTGCTGCCATTGGATCTACACCTGAAAATATAAATGTAAGACATAAGATGTCAGCAAAACACAAATGGCCCAATTAAAGAAGACCGACTGAACGATGTAATTCTTGTATCAGACGTAACAGAAGTTCCAGAAAAGACAGAGATACACACATGAACCACAAAAACAAACAATATGTATATGCAAACTACCCTATAATAGGTTAAGTGATCTTTTAAGCCTGTTATTTGTTTAGTCAACATCATTCAACATTCCAACCCTGCAAAACTGCCCATTGCTTCAGCTAATTACATTAAACATTCAAAGAGATATTTCAGCAGTCTAAACCATCGTTCATTATCTATGACAGATTTGGCAGTTTGGCTAGTGAGTGACCTAAATCCTCCAATATCCTCTTCTCCTATGACACTATACCAGGGTTCTCCCCAGGTTTTTCCAAAACTGGACCAAATTCTGGACCAAAATGTTTTTTTATGTTTGGCCAAAGCACGCTAAATTGAAACAACATCTTTGGAATGTTTTCTACTTGGTGTTTATCTTGGTTTTAAAAGCCCTACTGTGCAATCTGGAGCATTCTTCTTGATTTTTTTGAGAAAAAATTTATAATTTTTTTTTTTTTAAATTGCACAGCCGAAATTTGCGCGTATCGGCGCCCAATTCGCACGCATCGGCACGATATGCTAGCTTGTCCATGGGAGAACCCTGCTATACCATGTATACACACCAAATTGTTTGAACTTGGATAAGATTGGAATGCCTGACCCAGTGATAAGCACTTGCTATATGGGCTTACCGACTCCAGCCCTTCTGAATCCTTCACTTTGACCAGTGGATTTAGAAGGAATTTGGAATGTTAGGCCATGTGTTCCCAGTCAAGTCCTAAAGCAAAGTTTGTCCACTGATTCAACAAACTACGACATCCAGCATGGTTTCAAAACAGAAAATGTGACTATTCTAAAACAGTTATGCTATCATTCAAAAATGTTCTCAAAAATCAAACAGGCAACCAACTCTTGGATTGGTATGGAAGCCACTTTATGTTACCTTGTTTGTCAGATTTGACTCTTCTGGATGGGGAATTGACATTACTAGTGGACTGGATGGAACTCTGCGAGGATGACCGACTACTCAGGCCAGCAGATGACCGACTACTAACAGATCGCTTGACCGGTGATGGAGACGAGACCAACTCAACCTGCTCAGGGAGCAAGGAATACCAGCTGTCCTATTAGATAACAAATAATTATAATGTAAAATTAACAGAGAATCTGTTAAAAAACTGTTTCCATTACCTTTATTGACCCATTGCACAGCCTGCACGGCACTTTTTACATGCGCCTATCCTGTCCTCCATTTTGTGAGTCAAAATGTACACCAAGAAATTAACTCCAAAATGGTGAAAATGGTACACATGTAGATGTGCATTGTGCAAGGGGTCATAAATAGAACATCCCATTCTGTGTTTTATAACCAGAGCCAGTTTGCACACATGGTTTTTTTTTTTTTTTTTTTTTTTTTTTTTTCTGTCACAAATTTGTTGCATGTGTGTTTATATATTTGATATTTCATTTTTTTTTTGTAATATAGTAATAATTTTAATGACCATTTTGTAAACTGTACATTTCGGCTTTTAGCCGCTGTATTGCAGTGTTTTAATAAACCATGAATAATAATAATAATAATGGTTGATTTGAATCATTCTGCAACATCTTCACTATGAAAATGACTGAAAGATACGCGAAAGCATGCCGGCATGGGAAGATCTTGTTTTAAGCCCTTACACACACACGTCACATGGAGCCACTGTGCCATGCACTCATCATTTTGGGAGTCAACAGTTTAAATTTTATTAAATACAATAACATTTATTTATTTTATCCAGAGAAATTAATAATTGAAGGAAGAATTACAGGTCATTGTTATTTCATGCATTTATTACTTTACTACTTTTAGTTCGTTTCCTTTCTCAGGAATCAATATCACATATAAATGTAAGAAACAAAACAACAACCAGAAAACATTTTCACTATTCAGTTGCATTTATATACTGTAAACAGGTACAGTAATACTAGCAACGCTTTAAAACTGCATTTACATTTCCAAAATTGTCCTTTTCTTTAAAAATGGGTGGTGACTGTGAGAACCGTTGTAAATAAATATTTCACAAGGCTTGCTCAGAAAATGTAAGCTTGCAAATGTCAGCCCCAAAAAAAACAAAAATGTGAACAGACTTTATTTTTCCTGTATCAGAATGTCAGAATTAATCAATATTACTGAATAATTGGTATCACTGTTTATACATCATGTAAACTACAGTATGCTTCAATGTGGTATAACATGGTGAAGGTCAATCACTGTGGTGTAAATTATTCAATACTGCGCTCTGCATGAATGTATTTATGTGCTATCTGGACCAATCTTTCACTTTATACGATATATTGAATTCGCTTGGCCATGATTATGAGCAACCTTGCAACAACACACGTGCACAGGTGGACTGAAAAAATGCAGACTTGAACACTATTACAAAGTGGTCGAGTCTGAAATCTTTCAGATGCTGAGGTTTATCAATCAATCAGTAGCTTTTAGCAATCTGCCTTTCAAAGTAGAGAGTACGGTACACGCCGAGTAAATGTCAGGTCAATCAATGACAAACCAAAGTGGCAGTGGATGTGACGTTTTTAATTTAAGCACATTGAATCAAGCTGATGATACATGTACATACCTGTACCCTCAACCTGCAAAAACATTATCATAACATGACATCTGTACAGTGTCATATTATTGTAGTAACAGTTTTGGGCCTATAGCGTGTAGGCACTGTGCATGTTTACAGTCCGTAAACCAATGTAAATTGTCCAGGTACACTGTACTTGCACACCTACTGCTGGCCTAATTAATTTAAATTTAAAATGTAACGACCAATAAAGCGTCTCACAAAAGTATGAAATAATACACACAAATGTCTACAACACAAATGTACATGACATGTATACCCAAATGTTTGTGGAGGCATCATGTATGCAAAGGTATGATAATTCAATAATGAATTGATTTCTTCAACAAATTGTTATCCATGTAGTAATTTAAATGCATGGTGTTATCAATCGAACACAGCCACCAAACAAGCCCCACATGTACATTTGGTCTAATGAATTTTAATTTTTTAAATTACAATACTGAACATGTACACATGTATTCAAGAACACATGTTTGTAATTTAACTCAACTCAATTGAAATTTATCTCAACACAGCGATCACAAATTACCAGGTCAACAAAACTTGACAATCTAACACTAAATTTGAGTCACAGCAGGGCGTGAAATTTACACTGGACCACAGGCCCGAGGCCAGTGATTTAAGCCCTGGGCCAGTAAACTCACGACTGGACTAAATGTAGTCCAACAGTCTTGTCTTTTTCAATTGGATAATATCACTTCACTGTGTAATATCTTTCATACATTTTTTTTTTGACCTTCAGTCTGAGTATCACAGCATACATTACTTGCTTGTAAGAGAATAAAATAAATCTTCTCTTTGTGCTTTTTCAAATAAAAGTAGTTTACATGTTTTTGTACATGTATGTTTCACCACAAAACAGTATTGGACAGACATATGTGTGGCAAGAACACAAAATAAAGAATGCCTTTCGAAAACTTGAAATATTTTGTTGAAACCTGACCACAGGAGAGAAAGCTGTGGCAGGATGGAACTTAATTATTTAATGTAATTATGAAATTATGTAATTATGTTCTGTCTATTGAGAAATGCCTGCATACAATGTCTCCCATCTCCTCAATTACCATAATTAAAAACTAATAGTTTTCGTCAGTGCACCATTTAATGTCTGCCAGTAAGTACAGTCAAATCAAAGAATTACCACAAGTTCATTTGAGGGCCTACTCCAAACCAAGGCTAAGGCCCGCGGCTCTGGCTTGGGCTTCATTATCAATTATTGAGCAGTGTGAATTACATACATATTCATGTAATTCACACTGCTCAATAATTGATAATGAAGCCCAAGCCAGAGCCGCGGGCCTTAGCCTTGGTTTGGAGTAGGCCCTCAAATGAACTTGTGGTAATTCCAAACAGGAGCCTGGAGCTGGAGTCGGAGCCAAAGCCGAGGTTTGGAAAAAACCTACTAGTCAAACATTATGAAAAGTTACAAATGGAAGGACTGAAGTCTAATTGTACCTCTTTTTTGTGGGCTGAAGCAGATCGTGAGCTGGATCTGGATGATCCGCTGCTAGAAGACATGATGGAATTAGTCCTCTCACCAATGTAGATACATGTACCTCTTCACTTCAGACAATCTCGATCAACCCTCATCTACAGTCATGCTGCGTAAATGTCACACACAGTATAAAGCTGAAGGGTTTAACGTCTCATTTAAAAAAGCCAATCTAAAGAAGGACGAGGAATAAAGACGACCAGATTTTATCAAACTTAGGGGCAAATCGGAAATTCTCTGAGCGGAGAGGAGAGCCCACACACATGAATGCTAGATTGCCTGATTACACATGGCTGTCTGGATTTGATGAGAGCACTATAATGATGGTAAATCAATATAAATGTGAACCAGTAGTTTGAGTACCAGCTTATTTCTCGTCAACAGAATCAAGTCAACTGCCAATCCTGAAGTGACTGAGAGTCCAGCACATTCGGTGCATTCTAGACTCAATACACACATTAAATGTATGTGTGTATACTGTTCAAATCATGAACATTTTTCCTTCTGTTAAAAAAAACCCATTATAACAACAGCGGCCTGACCAGTGGGGAGGGAGCAGGGAGCAGAAGCTCAGAAACCTTGCCTCCCCCAACTCCCTGAATGAGTTTTAACAAAATGCACAAAACAATGGTTTAATAATTAAATGTCTTTAGTGCTGCTTCCCCCACCAATCCCAAATAAAAATGGCTGGTTACATGTATATGCCAAACTGAATACACTATAGCTTTGTTGGGTTGTTTGCTTGTGTGTTTTTTGTGGTTTTTTGTGGGTACAACGAACATGTATTTCAGACTTTTTATTGTAATTTGCGCCTTTAAATATCCTAGGATGGAGAGGGTTCACTACCAATGTACACTGTGTAAACATCCATAAAATTAGAAATGAATATATAGAAATCAAAGGGATTGAACAATCTTCAAATGCACATTTTGTACCGACACGATTCTCAATCTATTCTTAAAAGTAAGAAACAATACAGTCATCCCCAAAGCACAATTTTTTAAACATTTTATTTAATGATTCTTTTTAAAGCCAGTGTATATTTTTACCAATCTTCTATCTCGTTGCATGTAAAAAAAAGAAGAAGAGGTCCTTCTTTTGGACTACCCCCATGTGATAAAGAATGAATTAATGAATGAATTGAATGAATCATCTTTCTCCACAAAAAAACAAACATGAAGTAATGTACATTTCTGAGTTTGCACGTTGTATCACATCCACACTATATATCGATTGCCGTACCACACGCCTACTGTTGGCATGTTTCTATGGGTCTGCATTATGAATTTGTGGACTTCTATGTTAATTAGGTTCCTGGGTTAAGGGGCGCTGGGCGCAGGGTTGCTAGAAAACACCTGATGGTGTTACAGGCCGCTGCCAATAGCGTCAACTGTTTCACGCTGATGTCTCAGCGAAGGTGGTCAACTTTTAGAACTTGTTTTTTAGTATAATCAACAGAGGAAACAGAGAAATTTTGAAAAAATAATAGAATCAGGCCTGATACTAAATGTTCCAGTAGAAATTGAAATTTCCATCATAGATGTGCCCTCTAGCTGTCTAGAAGGGAAAACTTCCTTACCCTTTGTACAAGAATAAAGTATCAGACGCAAAAAGTTCATGAAAAATCTAGCATGCAATCACATACCCAATAAATGCAAAAATCGATACTGACACACACACACACAAAATGCTGATTGTCACTACTTTTGGGGAGGTGTCAGTTCTTAAAAATAAGTAGTCTCTACAAACGACCTTAAAAGAGGTTGACCCTAGGGTTGACGTCCATTAGTCTTGGTCTCACTTTACAGCAACACTAATTAGGCCTATATGTATCATAAATTATGTATCGTATAAGGTCGTTAGTGCAGTCTCCATGGCTTTTATAAAATTGCTTTTGCATATTTTGGAGTTCCTAGTAAATGGAGTTTATTGATAGAGTGGTATTCAAATAATTGTTTGCCAAAAAGAAACAATATTAAAAAAAAAACCACACATTTGTGTGTGGATTTTGATTATTATTCGTCTAATTATTTGTATGTGTACATTTAACTCCCTTTTGATCATTACGGATATGAAATTGCAATTAACAACCTTATACCATTGAGCCAATGGGTACAGTATTAAGTTGTAATCCACCAAAATTAGTGTGGGAAAAAAAGAGCTTCTAAGCACTGGATTGCCAGTAATTATCCGTTTTCTGATTTGTATTACCCGTGATACATCTCAAGAATTAATGTAACAAAACATTATGAACGACCAAAATACTGCACAATCATGAAAATACAAATTTGATCATGTTGAATTTTGTATTTTAAGACATTTTCCTGCAATCCACGTGTACAATCTCATATGAGTGGAGCAACAGAGATTCCGTTTCCATCCACACAGCCCAAACTCTGAACGATAATTTCTTCTTCCAACCTGCTGAGGGGCACCTAGAGGCAAATCCTCCTCATACACGCACACATCGACGCTGCTGCAATGCTTTTATACACAGTGTGGAGTACGATCATTGTGAATCACGCATAATGACATGTACCTATGCATGGATGAATATAGTGCATCTACTTAAGTGAGAGGAGCAGTCAGGCAGGCGTCTGATGGTCAGCATTCACTGTACTGTATGGCACATCAAACCTTAGCAACTCTCATTATTTTAATTAATGAGGTCGTGATGAATAGGGATGATGAGGAATTAATTGATGGGGTAGACATATAAAACTGACTCTACTTCTATCAGTCTATGCAAACAGTGTCGAGACAAGTTGTAGATCCCTATGATGAATATGAAATTCTGGATAATGTATTACGTGTATGCACACAATGTATGCATTGCACACGCTGTCTACGGCATTACACATGTTACACGCACACATTCACATATTGTACACATTTAATGCGCATCATTCATCATCAGTGTACATAAATTTAACACATTCCTGGACACAATGATTTCTGTTCAGGTAAAAATGAGCAACATCTGGATGAAAATTACATGCAAGAAGCACATCCAAAATATTTAATCCTCCAAAAATAAAAATTATTTCCTAATAATATTGTCATGGCCAACATGTGATGATGGATTTCAACAATCCACAGTTAGTTTTATGAATAAATAATAAAAAGTATTGTATAAACTATCAGCATAATGCATGTAATGTAAATTGTATCCTACTCACAATGCAGTAATGCACACATGTTGGTTATTTTTGCGAAAATCTTGTGCACAACTTTCAGGGCATGAATTTTATATTGGACCACAGGCCTGAGGCCAGAGGATTTTAGCATCGGGCCAGTGAAACTCACAACTGGACAAGTCCAGCAGTCTTGAGTTTTTCAATTGGATAATGATACCTAAGTATGTACATGTACATTATATATAAAGCATCTTTAAATAAAATAAAAAAATGTTGACTTTGAGTCTAATAAACATCTTTCTTTATCAAAATATACTTACCCATAAAATACAAATGAGATAGGCATAAATCTTCTCTTAATAGTGCTTGTTCAAATAAAAACGGTTTACATTAGAAAACTTTGTAAAAATTTCAATTCTAATTTAGACTGGTCTTGTAAAATAAATTATGGTCCTTAAATTATGAGCTATAAATTTTGAGCTACAGTAGCCCTGCGGCAGTCTTGTGGATTTTTATCCAAAATTTGAGACCTTTCTTTCTCGGGCCTGATACAATGTACTTCGTGGAGGCAACAGATTACAGAGGCAAGTTCAGCTCCATGCCCCTGGTCAGCATATACTTACTTCATGGAGACAACAGAGACAATTGTATACATGTAGTTCACAGGCAATTGCCTCCATGCCCCTCTAGAGTCATTGCACACTTCATGGCTGCAACAGAGGCAATCGCCTCCCAGCCAATGCTCATTGTACACAAGTTTTATTGAGGCAACAGAGGCAATTGGACATTTCATGGAGGCAACAGAGGCAATCGCCTCTATGCCCCTGATCAGCCGGGCATCTGCTGCCTCTGTGCCCCTGGTCATTGTATACTTTATGGAGGCAACAGAGACAATCACCTCTATGTACCTGGTCAGGGCACCTGCCTCCATGCCCCTGGTCATGCATGTAGGCAACAGAGACAGTTGCCTTCATTCCTCTAGTCATTGTATACATTTTGTGTACTTCTTATAAGCAACAGAGACAACTGTATACTTCATGGAAGCAACCGAGACATTTTGCCTCCATGCTGCCATGATTCTTGTCATTAAATTTGCCTTGCTGCCCCTTGATATGTTCCTAATACAACTTTTCATTCCTTGCCCATAAAAGAACTTTATGTATCGGGCCTGCAATGTATACAATGTACACAATGCATGAATGTGTACCGACTGTTACCGTTCAGGATTTGCACTGCATGAGAAGCAAGATGTACACTACACAGTGTACATCTTGCATGAGAAGCAAGATGTGGAATTGTGGAATAATTCCAAGCTGTATGAAAAACCTACATACATTGTGTAGTGTGTACATTTCAAAGCACACCATGTAATTGCTTACATTGCCTCCATGAAGTATCAGACCTGCAGAAGCATGGCAAGAGGTCTGCAGTTGACACGACAATTTCCCATAAGTACCTAATATGCTCATCTTTCCAATATGAAAATTTAATTCCTATGTAAAAGGGAAAGTGCAGTTTAATACATACTGTACTTTGACTGAACAGTGTCTCCCAAAACACAGGGCGGCTCAACCTGCCTTGCCAATTTTTGAGACCATCTTGTTATTTTTTCGCAGACTATGCATCAATTGACGTCATCCAGCCGCCATCTTAGAGTTAAAACGATAGCGAAACAATCGAAACGCAAAGATTTGTACATGCGGCGCACAGGATTGGCCAATAAACAACCTCCCTTTGACCTCTAGGCGAGGGCGCCCTACTAAAATGACATCATGTGAATTCATAAGGTCTGTAGCTATTAAGTGCAGAACTTCCATCCAGACTAGGCCTTAATGTGTATGTACAGTGTAGTAGGGCCTACAGCCAAAAGGGATGGGGTGGGGGAAAGGGTGTTTTTTATGATTGGGCAGGGTTGCTATGACCATTGAATACTTGTATAGCTTTATATTTTACTAGCCACATGGATGAGCACGGTAACTTTAGGCCTATTTAAAATGATTCATTGTACATGCAAAAAATGGGATTTCTTGAAACAGAGTCATGAATGGTGTAGTCTCACAGAAACCTTAAAAGTAAGGTCATTCATTGGTAACTAATGACCCCCCTCCCCCCCCCAAAAAAAGGTGTAATTTCTATCTGAAAGCTTACTTGTTATAAAGGTATAAACGGTGGTAAACAGACTGCGAAAAAAAAATCATCTCAGCTGCCCACTATTCATTATAAATCAAAAAAAAAAAGATGGCAAAAAATTTGAATCTTCGAAATCCACCTCAAGGTAAGCTTTGGAGTTCAAATTTCTGTGGTGTCCATCTGTGAATGTTACAGCCAGAGATGCGGTGGGTACCCGCGTCACCTCGTGAAATTGGGTGAGTTTGACGTTCTTAATGAAATTAAGAAGCTTTCTTTAGAAGTGGACACCGTATTCAGCCGTAACTTTCACAATAACTTATAAGTATCTTTAAATTGACAATTAATGACCTATAAATCAGCATTACATTAACAAAAACCTTAGGCATTATAACCTATGAGATTCCATGACTTTTCCCAACCAAATTAAATTTCCCGTACCCAATTCTAAGGAGTCTGAGGCCTATTTGTAATAAATTGGTTAGTCATCACAAAAACCAAAAACAAGTCATCATGTACATCCTATGACCATACTTCAACACTAGATGCATCATGATAGCAAAATAACTGGAACATAAACTGGTAGCCTGCTGATGCCGGAATATCATCATATGGGTTGGTTGTGAATGATTCATGAATGTTCCTGTGACTTCTGTTTTAATAGAGCCCTTCCCATGACCTCCGATGTAACAAAATTTCATGACTTTTAGTAATATATACCAAAAGGCTTTAAATTCCATGATTTCGATTTTGATTGACTGCTGGGAATAACTCCATGAAGCATTGATTTATTAATGTTATTATTCTCTTTTCCTCTTTGTTGATTTAGATTTTAGTAACGTCTTTTAATCTGCTTTTATTTTTATATCTTTTAATTTATAAATATGCACTTTCTACTAAAACCAGGGGCAGCAGGTCCCTGAGGATCATTACAGTAAATAATTTGCTTTTGTTTCCCCCTGGCCCACTTACTCCCAAACAGTAGTTTTGCCCTTTTCCATTTTCAATGTTAAAATGTTTTTTTTATCTGAGATTTAAGAGCGCTTTAAAAATTAAACACTACCACATGATCACAAAAGAAATAACTGAAATGTTGGAAGACTTGACCCCAAGCTCGTAGCCATATATTAAGAATAAAAATTAATTAATATAAATTAATACTAACAAAAACATTTTTAATTTTTATTATTACCTTGCCTTAATTCTTACGTCTAAAGAAGATGTGTGATGGATCTGATCATAATAATCATAATCATGTATGATTTTACATAACAACATAATTATAAAGCATTTTATGGGATTCATGGAATCAATGGGAACCACAACTTTAGTAAATTTATACTTAAAAACCATAACAAAAACAAACAGAACACTTTACTATTTTTTCACTAAATTTTCTATTTTATTTACCCAGATAAGCCTTATTTATATTAAAAAAAAGGTTACTGTTTAGAATTTATAATTATAATGAATGAAAGGGTGACAATGAGATACAGCATTTAAGAAACTCAAGATCCTGACATTGTGACATAAATGCCTGAAAACATTGTTTGTTTCTACCCAAACTACAAACAAGAGTCAGCATCGTGTCATCAACGTCTCATCTCTCCTCTCAACTGTCACTCGTCACAATCTGACTGACGATCGAGTTTATTTTTAGTTTGACTTTCACAGCGATTTTACAGTTTATAGGTCTTACATTTTTACACAAGCAATATCCAAAACAGGTCATACAATTTATGGATACTCACATTTGTTTACACCTCAAGAAATGAGAAGAAATTCCGTCATTACGTTGCAAATATTTTGAGAAGGTTGACGCTCCCATATTATTCATTTAAATCGCCGCCATCTTGTTATCAATTTTGTCACGTGATCTCAAATAATGTTTATTCATTATGACGCGCTAAGACGTGCTGCTCGATACTTGCTCGTGTTATTTTGAGGGGCTCTTCTGCTTGAAAATGACAAACCGGATGTTTAGAAGATGCGATCATCTTTTATAGAATTGATTTAAAGGACACAAGAGGTTCTGAGTTCCAGTACTTGTTCTGAACAACATTTTAGGGGCCGTTGGTTCAGAATAATTAAAGTTGTAAAGTTTCTATATTTTTTTCAGAAATTGTGGGCGGGTCAAAAGGAATAACTGAAGAAATTCGACGAGTTTACAATAAAAATAGTGGGAATTGTTGGAAATAATGTCCACCTATCTCTTCATTCAAGATTGTTTGTGATGTGCTGTCCGTTATTGCTATTGGTCAACCTTGTTTCAACAGCCGGGTGGGTAAAAATGAGATGCTAACAATTTGATGCTCAGATGCTAACAATTTCTTCAGAGCTACAAAGTGGCATGCTGGAAGCTATGATTTATGAAAAGCCATTAAAAACTCCTAATGAGCTAGCTGGGAGAACATTGATCTAAAACATCTGCTTCATTTGAGGCCAACTAACCAAACTAAAAAAATTGAACTTTTAAAACACTGAATACTCTGAAGGCCCCTTAGGTTGTTGCAACCCTCGGATGGGCAGAAGTTTGTGTATCAGAGGTGCGTGCTACTTAATTGATTAATTAATTAGTTAGTTAAAATAACTGTCGGGATCTTCTCGGGCATAGCATAAACTGTGCTTTCTTTATCCATTATAACATATTTGGGGTTTTAGTTTTCAGTCACAAAATAGAACCTCATACGAATTGGGATGTTGGACACTTGATATTTCAAAGAGATCTCATATAAAATAGGCTTATAGCTTCTGAACTGATAATTGATATGGATGAACAAGTATTGTCGTTTAGTTACTGAATCACGATTTATTGATTTGCAGGCCTGCACCTAGCCCACAACCACATTGTGGTAGATTTACACTTTACAGTTCTAAGTGACCATTGATGATCTAAACAAACAAATAAACATACACACAAACAAACGAAATATCTAATATTATCATTAAAATAATGTCAGTGCAGGTTTATCCTTATTCGCATTATCGCATTTTGCCTGTTTTTACTTCCTAGTTATATTTTCATGTACATTGCTTTGGCGGAGTTTTAAATAATTATATTTAATATACCATGAAGGAATTATTAGTTTGTAATACACAAACAAACTGCTTTGTGCGCTTGACTTTTTCTCTTCTCCATCATTAGAGGGCGCTCGTCTCTTTTGTCTAGCTTTTCAGAAAAAGTCTGGATCATCCCGCAGCTAGAAATGCGCTGCACACGTAAATGTAATGCATTGGAAAATAACAATGTGACGGGTCAAGACCCGTAGGTTACCGAAGTAACATGGCGGAAGGTGCAAGTTGGTTCGGGGATTTGTGTTTGTGGAAAAAGGCTACGGTCATCGTTGGGTCCGGAGCCGTGATTACCGGGGCTGTATACGCAATCCTTAGACACAGGAGAAAGTCAGCTGAGCTGCAAGGGGGTGACATGGCCATCCAGGAGGTTGCAGAGACGGTATGAAAACATTGATTTTTCGGCAATCGGGTTTCTTGAGAATTTTGACCCATAACCATGTTGTTTCTATTGAAATGTTGAATGAGTATTGTTCATAGTCATATTGACATAATGATAATTGAGAGTGTGTTAACCAATGACAAGTTTGACTGCAGTGCATGTCATGGTTTACACTGTTTTCTTTTTAGTTACACACTACAGTACAGAATTTAAAGTCTATAAAGAGTATATATCAATTAATTTTTTTATGGCAGTAGGCAGTTCCGTCAACTGACATTCCATGTGTACACATTTCCCCGCACCACACACACACACACTCACTGGCCCCGAAAAAAGAGCAAAAAATATTGAACCATAACTCACGTTTCGTTCATTCCACAACTCTGAAACTTCACAGCAGGCATGAGCCGAATCTCTTCTCACTTACATTGAAGAATTATCAAAATCAGAGGTATAATTTTCTAGACATGCTAGATATCGATGAAAAAGAAAAGCAATCCCTTTTCTGGTCTGCACAGCCGTGCGCGTAGCTCCTAATCAAACTTGTGGAAGACCTGTCAATCAACTCATGGTCAGAAATCTTCGTTAATCTTCGGGAACTGCCCCAAAAACTTGGTTGGCTTTTCGTGCTTAGAATGGATTTGGCTTGAGGAAATGAAAACATTTTTACGTCAAGATGTAGCACTGCACATGTTTTTCCGCATGTCGTAAGCATATTCTTAAAAATCTTGTGTTTTAATTTTTCCTCCACCATTGGGCACAAGTTTTCTTAGTAGCACTTCGCCATTAAAATTACAGCTAAATATAATAAGAACTTATTAGCAAGAAAGCTTACATATCGAAGTTATATTTATGACATTTTTAGGCAGCTTGATTGAAAACTCTTCAGACTTAAGACTTTTTTCTAGCACTCCGCGGCGACACGAACCATCCCGAACTGAGCATTAGTCTTAATTCAAGACATTCCCCCGACAGCGCATGCTTTCACACACAAACTGCCGTCGATATAAGGCGCCATCTTCAGACGAGCTGTGAATGCCTTGAAACCAAGACTAATGTGCAACGTGTGCCCTCTCGTGTCAAAGAGTTGTCAATTTTAATGGGAACTGCCGTAATAATTTCGACAACGCGAAAAAAAAAATAAAAATCACGACTTTACAAAGATGATTATTTTTTCCTCCGTGTTTAGACTAGAGACAAAAGTCAGACTTTAGTCAAGGTTAGTGTTTTCTGTGTGCTTGTTTAGTTTTTCTGTTTTCCCATTGGCTGTGTGTTGGAGCTCCGCTGCGGCTTAAATAAGGAATATAACTAGAATCGAACTAGAATATTACGAACCTGGCTCATAAAAAGAGGTATATCTTTGCAACCAAACATCAAATTTTTAAGTTTTAAACGCCAGATCACTTCTCAAGTTGTGTATTATCCCGTTATCCGACTGCAAAAAGTTAGAAAATTAAACTGTTTTAATATTTTTTTACGTGAACATCCTTATGGCAGAGTATATTATTTTGCCGGCTCTGATCTGAACATGCGCAGCGACTGTTTTTGTTGGACTTGGATTTGTTGGAAGACTTTACATTCTACATGTAGACTCCGTAACGACTGCTGTATCCCTATGCGGTTCGTTCCGCTATTGTCTCCACAACCCTCATATGTACAAAATTCTATTCAAAATTTTTGCCCTTCACACTTATATGCACCCAGAGTTCTCTTTTGACAAATGTTTGAAAACGGATCTCCCCCAAATTAGGCACTATGTGTTCTTTGTTTTCACAGCAAGCTCGGCGTGGGTCCAGAAAATCCACTCCGCAAAAAAAAGTTGCAAAAAACGATAAATTCTCACCTTTCTTCAGAATCCTCGCCTTCCGATAACAAATATGGCTGCTGTCATTGATAATCAATGGTTCGCTGCGCGCAACGCTGGCCCACGATAACATCCATGTTTTTATACATGACCCATTGGTTCATTGCACGTAGCATACCAGTTTGGTCTCTCCAACACGCAAGCCGTATGCTGGTAATCATCGGTATGCAGCGCGCAACGCTGGTCCTCAATAATCAATGGCTTATCTTTTTATAAGTAAACCGTCGGTTATTGTGGACCAGCGTTGCGCACAACACACCATTGATTATCGGTGACGGCGGCCATACTTAAATGTATTTGAAAGCCCCTTACACGGATTCACGATGGTCAAATGGGTGTAAAATTGATGCGTGACACAGTTTAGAGAACGCAATGTCTCAACAACCAAAGACTGCAATGAAAAGGCTTCGCAATTACAGCGTCTGGCGATTATCATGGCGCATCCAAAATAAGCCTCTACATAAGTTTTTTGCAGTAAGCGGAAGTTGAGGTCAAGTTTAAATCTCGGGTTTCCTTCAATATATTGTTGAACTGATTTTACTTTCATATTTTTGTATCACTAAGTATTACATTCCCAACATCAATACAATTTTCATGGTCATAAACTGTACGTCAAACTGAAACAATTGACGAAACAAAATCTTGCCCACATAAGACTCCATATGGTTGGGACCACAATGGTCGCGGAACTTAGAATGCCCGCGAGACTTGCACAGTCTATATATTAAACACTGGACTCCCTCCGCTTCGTGGCCCCTGGCCTCACATACACACATGTAGCATCAGGAAGTGTGATGATCTTTCGAATAGAACTCAAGTTTTGTTTTTGAAAATATTCTCCCAGATGTCCTTTACCAAGTTGCCTAATGTGAAGAATCCATTAAAATGGTTTTATGCAAGCTCTTTTTGTTGTACTTTTATGGAAATCTTTGAGCTGAGAATCGCTCGTTGAAGCAGCAACTGGCAGTAACTGGCATTTTGCCAGCGGACCACTGTTAAGGGAGAGCACTGAGTTGTTGGGGTTTAGCTTCTTCACTCCATGAATTATCAAGTGTCCAATTTATTTTTTCATGGTGTCACTTTTACATACACCATAGTATAGCCAATGAAATAGTTTTGCTGTGCCGATCTGCAGGGCTCGAATTTGGGGTAAAATTCCACAAGACCGCAGGGCTTGTTGCTAAAAATGTTTACTGGACCAGAATTTATTTCACAAGACCAGAATCTTCATGAGAAAGAGCTTTCTACACAGTTTAATATGTAAATTGCACTATTAAGAGAAGATTTGCAATGTATCTCATTATTTTGTCTTAATACTGAAGAGAATTGTACTAGACTCAAGGTCAACATCTTAATACCATTCCTTTCTATTAAAGATATTACATAGTGGCTATTATTCAATTTTAAAAATACAAGACCGCCGGACTTGTCAGGTCATGAGTTTACTGGCCCGAGGCTAAAATCACTGGCCTCGGGCCGGCGGTCCAGTGTCAAATTTGAGCCCTGATCTGGTTAATTTATGTTTATTGAACATACAGTTCACAGGGTTTTGTTAATTTGTTAGCTTTAAAATAGGAAATAACTGTGAGGACCCTGTCTTCACTGCTCAGTGCTTGGTCATATACTGGGTTGCGGGCTGGCGGCTGTGAATGGATCAAGAGGAAGAAGCGGTCCAGTATTCTAAACAGTGGCTACAGGATAACCCCTGACCCAGTCATTGTCATGCCACTTTCTTATTCCCATTAGCCTGTACCTTGTCAGACAAAAAAGAAGAAGAAAAAATACTCTGAATTTTTACTCATACAATGTCATAGTTCATTATGAATGCATAGGTATTAACTGCTTGGTCCTTTAGTTCTTTTGCTTATTTCTGCATTGTAAAAAGTGTACTCGCGGCTCAAATTTTTTACATTGGACCGCAAGCCTGAGGCCAGTGATTTCAGTGTTGGGCCAGTAAACTCAAGACAGGACAAGTATGATGGTGTTTTTTTGTGCTTTTCAATGATATGTCTTTGTATAAAAAGAACAATGTTCAAATGACTGAGTTTGAGTCTTGTAAATATCTGTAATTTCTGCTGAGTATCACCCATAAGACAGAAGAGATAAATCGTCTCTTAGTGTTTGTTGAACTAAAACAGTTCATATGATAAAACTGTGTTCTCATTTTGATTCTGGTCTTGTAATATATAATTCTGGTCAAGTAAAGATTCTGAGCTGCAAGCCCTACAGTCTTGTGGATTCCCTCCCCCCCCCCCCCCAATACGAGCCTTAGTACTTTTTTACTCTTTTGCTCTTGGCACCTTGTCCTCCTGACTATTGACTACACTTTTGCACAAGATCCCAGTTAAACCCAAATTTGGCCGCAGTGGGATTACACTACCAAGTACCAAGTTTTAGACTTAACAACTACATGTACTTAATGTGAATTTATGGCATGACAGCATAATACAGTGTCTGGGGACAGGACTTTAAAAAAAAAAGCAGACGATACTGTATAATTGCTTCTTTTTTTTTTCAGTTGAAAAAAAGATGTCTGTGATGCAGCACAGCAAGTGATAGGCCAGGCTTTTAGCGTTTTTCACTGGAGTGTTTTTTCCACTGTCCATTTTCCCCAATGGTTTCCACTGAGAGCACAGAAATGGCAACGGTTTGCCAATAGCTGAAGATTGGTTTCACCGAGCATATTCTTCCCTTGTTATTGATAATTTTATGTTAAAGGGAAATTATTGTATTTGTATGAAATTCAGTATGCACAGAACATTCTTTAAGTGATTGTTAACATTACACCTTGTTTTTCATCACCTTGTTTTATCGTGTACCCTAGGCAATTGAGGATTGTATTGTAAATAGAAAGAGAAGAACAACATTAATTCAAATATGTGCATCGAACTGATGATTCATGAGTATAACAATCGACACAAATTTTAAGCTTTTGAGAAAACGAGATGTGATTGGGCAGTTGGTGTTGGACTTATTTGCTATACTATTTTTCTCTTGTTATTTTCTTATTGACATTATGTTGATAAATTTTAATTACATTAAATAGGGAGTAACTATAGAGTTGGTTTGTGGGCTATAATCAGATAATACTACTAATAATGTGCCAACCAATATTCGGATATCACGTAACACGAGCGATCAAGTTCTGAGTGTAAATCATCCACCCAAAATAGATTGAAAAAGAATAGCCCGAGTGCATCAAACAAACATTAACTGATAACATTAATATTTATAAACGTAAAATGTTGACATTTACATGTACACTGAATAGTATTGAAGTATAAGTCGATGAAATTACACAGCTGTGGCTTGACCGCAGTACTTCTTGCACTTGTTCTCGCTTGTAAACAAGCTCTGCATAATGTATCCTTACAAGGCCAATCTGGTTCCCTTATTTACTTGATTAGCTACTTGTATGGTGTCATTGTTTGCATGACACCAGGCAAAGTGCGACCTCAGTCATTGCAAGTAAATCATTAAAATAACTTGGGAATTTTGTGTGTGAAAAAGATGCTTAAAATCCTCTTTTCACTCAGTTAAAATGTTTAGGAACTTCAGATTTTGTTCTGCAAAAACTTCTTGAGAGGAAGAGGGGGGGGGGGGAAAAGCATTAACTTTGGCTACTATTTGTCATATTTTGCGTGTGTTTGATTTCACAAAGCGCTAAGATAAGATTTATTTTAAGATAAGTTGCCCAAGATTTACAATGAGATAGCATTCTATGGCCAGGTAAAGGCTTAATTACATTTTAGAACTTAAAGAATATATAGATAACTAATCAAAAAGTGATAGCTTTAGTCAACAGCCCTTTTTCCCTTCACATTCATGTACCTCTCTTTCTCTCTCTTCAGTCCGGTAAGTTCACGCCAACCATCTCGATCTGCTGCTGATCTCGCTGCAGCTGCCATTCCCTGTCCCGTCCACTTCTTTATGTCGGGCAACCATGATGTTGCTGGACTGACCCTCGACTGACCCCCGAATTATTTCTTTGTCAAAACCTCCGTGACACATGACGTATCCAAAGAAACTCATTCATGTACCACTAACACACAATCTGTAGCTACTCTTGTCAGAATTCTTCTCTAGATACTTATTTTCCTTAAGATGACCCATTTAAAATGTACCAATGTTCTTTGCATTAACCTGTATATCAGGACCTACCGGAGAAGCGCATCTTGGTTTTGGGTCTTGATAACTCCGGCAAAAGCAGTCTCCTACGCTGCCTGACACACTCTGAGAGCTCAGGGCCTCCAGATCCCACAGAAGGTTTCAATGTGATGTGCGTACAGACACAGGCTGCTACACTCAACATATGGGAAGGTAAAGTCTTGTTAGGTGTTCGGCTAAAGGCCGAAAACCTCTTGTTATTGTTCTTTTTTTCTTTCTTATTGTGTCTTCTTCTTCCCACCAAACCTTCTCAGCAAGATATGGCAGAAAGTAAAGGTCACGTAGACTTGAAACTTATAGACAATTTTTGGGATGAAAAGGCCTAAATTTGGCCTGAAACATTCACGCAATTGGCGACCAGACAGCTGTTTAGTTCAGCAGGAGAGTTCTTAATATTGAGTTTCTCTCAAGAAAAAAACAAAAGAAGAAGAAGAAAAAGGGCATTCTTTTATAAATGTTGTACTTCTTTTTCTAGTTGGTGGCCAACAGAGTGTCCGCTTATACTGGGAGAACTTCATCAAGGGAACAGATGTCTTAGTATTTGTTGTTGATGCCGTCGATGATGCCCGTTTGCCAGAAGCCAAAGAGGAACTGCACAAGCTTCTTGCTGACGAAAGGCTCAAGAATGTGCCGCTGGTTCTCATTGCAAATAAACAGGTAACGTGCCTCGATTAGACTTGGTTTTAAACATGCGCGGAGGGGTTCTTTTGTGAGAAGTTAAATAGGAAACTAAAGTCTCTGAGTGAGTTCCTTGTTGTGAGTTCCATGTTAAGTTAGTCAAGAGGTGTGAAGTCTATAAATTGTCACTATTTTTACCATCCAGTGAGCTATAACAAGTTCATTTGTGAAGATCATAATCATAGACCTAAGTTTGAGCTTTGCCAACTTGAGGGTAATTCCCCCATAACCCTAACCCCCCCATTAGGGTCTCTCTACATAGCCTGCCAAATACAACAGAATGCAACACAGTTGAAATGAGAACCATGCCAAATGCAACAAAATGCGACAAGGGATATTGTTGCATTGTGCAGGCATGCTGTTTGGGAAAGGACTGAGCAAGGGTGTTTGCCCTGCTAAATGCAACAGTATGCACATAAGTGTAGTTGTGACTTGTTACTGTTATTTAAATGTTTAACTGTTATTATACATTCTTTTGAATATGATTTGAATTATGATTCTTACCTAATATTACATCATACTTCTCAATACTTTTTCCATAAAAAATATTTTGAAATACCCTTTATAAGTTGTTGAAACTTTTGAAGGGACACCGAGGCTATGACCAGGGCCCAATTTCATAGAGCTGCTAAGCACAAAAATTTGCTTAGCATGCAATTTCTTCCTTGATAAAAACAAGATTACCAACCAAATTTCCATGTGTTGCATATTGCTTGTTACTGGTAGTCAGCTGTTGTTTGCTTATCCTGAAAATCATGTGGAAATTTGGTTGGTAATCCTGTTTTTATCAAGGAAGAGATTTCATGCTAAGCAAATTTTTGTGCTTAGCAGCTCTATGAAATTGGGCCCTGGTCAACAAAGGCCGTGCCCTCTGTGTAATTCCAGGCCTGAGTTTCGACAAACAAAATTAGAAAATACTGTTGATTGCAGTTGGTTTGCCTTTTCTGTTCGTTAAAACCAGGACCAGGCCACAGCGAAGAGAGGAGCAGAGTTTATATCGGCCCTCAGTCCATCCGTCCCATCCCAAGAGCGAGAGGTCCATGTAGTGGAGACACAGACAGTACTGAATGCAGGAAGTGACAATGTCAAACAAGTCATGGAATTAATGGTATCTTTGTCCAAGGATTGATAAGAATTCATCGCCACCTTTTTGTTGTTGTTATAAATTGCTTTGTATATCTCTGACAATCTTGCGAGTGAAAAAGAGAGCCAGCAGCTTCCAATAACAACCCCAGGCTGTTTTTTTTTTAAAAAGAACCATGAGTCTTATCGAGGCTATATACACTGCCATATGTAGCCCCAGAAATGTCGTCGCTACCTTTTTTTAAAAGACTAATCCCCCAACCACTTCATTCATGCTTGGGATTGGGTGCCGAGGACACACAATTTTTGGGATGGTCCTAGGGTAGCAGATAACAGGGTAAACAGTAATAATTATTGGGACAAAAAGGGTATACAGCAAAAGAGAAGGGGTGATGGAGGTACAGTGCTTTTGTACACAAGCACTGGTCGAGATCTGTAACAGTTGCAAACCATTACCCCCTAGGCCCACTTGCTTTTTTTTTTTTACAGGTGACCTCAATCCTCCAATATTCTCTCCTATGTCACTCCACACCAACATGTTTGGACTCGCAATTTTTATCTGGGCCCAAGGCCCTCATTCCTCCTGAATTCTTCATTTCGGCAAAGAGGATATAGAAGGATGTGGGAGGGTTAGGGTTATTGACAGAAACCGCTTCATGTTGGCTCACGAGCAAAAATGGGACAAGGGGGACAACAAGATTTGACTTTAAATGTGGGAGCTACCTCTGTTGGTTCAATACTTGCTGTTGTACCACCGTACTAGGTTGTGAGCTTTATTGGTCGAGAACCAATCATGTGATGTCCTACAAAGATGCATGTACATGTACATGGCTCAGGGGAATATGATTGAGTGACGTACCCCACGGGGGAACATTACCTTGATCAAGCCGACTGTTGGTCGTTTCCACCGCCTTGTACAATATTAGAAGAAAAAAAAACCACGCTGACATTACCTGGAAGATTTTTTAAAACATTATCGATGACATGCATTTATTGGAATAAGACTCTTTTCAAGTTTTTAATCCACCATTCTTATCTCCTTGATCTTAATGTATAAATGTAGAATTTGGTTAAATCTTTCGCATCTATCAAATTTGTATGTTTTGCACGTCTTTTAGAAATTATATAAGATGGAGGTTGTGTTGTATCCATAAAACGTCTTCTGGTAAAAGTACATTTTGTTAAAAGTGACCCCACCTTACCTCATACCCCTGTATGAACAGCACCAGCAACCCAAACTTGCTACGTATACTCTTCTGATATTTGAAATGGACATAGAGAGTATGTAATTGTACCTTTATTTATGAAGTGGGCATTTAGTTCTTGTACAGTATAGCGCATTTTACAATCACGTATCAATGCGCTTTGCATTAGCGCCCTGGTCATTGCGCCAATAACATTCCTGTAAATTTTCTCAGCTCCCTGGGGAGTATACAGCCCCGGGCTGCCGTGGCGCTCCAAAGGCTTTTTCAAACACAATATTAATGCAATGCAAGCAGAATGTGGCTATATTTTAGCATGGAAAGACATGGGAATCAAGAAGACACCGATTCCATCACTTTTCTGCACAGGCTCTCTGTACCCACAGTAGTTTTTGGAAGCAAAGTAGCTTGTTCTATTTCCTGTAGTTCTTCATGAAGACTACTGGCATTGGGCAATGCAAGCACTGTATAACACAACAAAGTGCAAACACAAGTTGTTTGTACAAAAAGAAAGCATTTTCTCGGAATATAAAGTATCACCTTTTGAGAGGGAACCCCCTTCTTGAAAATATTAATGCAAAGTGTTATACACTTATAAAAAATAATAATATGCACTTCTCCCCGAAACAAATGAAGTACACAAGAAGTAGAACTATAGTAACACAACTGTTTGCGCAAATGAGATGTAGTGGAGCAGGGAGCTTGTTCCGGATGACAGGAGCAGGTTTGGCAAAAGCACTGCGCTCATTTGAGGTGCTATCAAAAAGCACGATCTTAGACTTTGAGTTGTCTGCTTGATCCGTTGATAGCAATAAGTTCTTGGAAATAGTTCATGGCGAATCTTGAACACGGTTAAGACAAGATTCTTACACTAGATTCTCCTGGAAACAGAGAGCTGATGTGGTTGTCTAAGGCCTGGTTAGATGTGGTTGTAGTCCCTGTATCTGACGGTAATTCAAGTAGAGTTGATTTTATTGCAAACCAGATGAAGATGTAGATTAGGGGGGGCCTATATGCTTTCTGAAACCATTGACCTATTGTACATTTCCCCTAACCGTCCATTTTGAGTTTATCTAAAGCTAAGGGAGTTTCTGCAAGGTCTTTCCCTTATTGATTGACATTAACTCAGGCTGTTGGCTTAGGCTACATTCCTAAGGTTATTGAGTAGGCATGCTGACCTTAGCTACAGCCATATTCCTCAATGTGGACATGGCTTAAGCGTGTTTATACAAAATGCATAAATTTGCATTTGAATGTACCTAATAGTAAAGTATACCATTATGTAACATGGGCCAGTCAGTTTTACAAAAAAAAAGAATCATTTAAAACTTAAACTAGAACGAACGATTCTGACCAATTACTAATAAATGTGCAAAAAGATAATACATTGTACATAATCGGGTATGACTATGATGTTTCAACTTAAACAGATCATGATTTCCAAAGCGATACTGTTACAATTTTAATGTGGTCACTTCGAAGAAGAAAAACAATTGAATAGTATTGTTCATTATTTATAACAATGCAGATATTCTGGTGTTACCATTCTGTCTCTAATCTAATGCAGTGACCTTTCGCAAATGCAAGTGTTTGTGTGTAAGAGTTGGTAGTGCACCTTTTTGTATTTCAGTTGCCGTGGTTACATTAGGTGATGTCAGTGTTATCGTCTCGCTTCTTGTTGAGGCCATTTTCAGTTCAAACAAAAACAAAAATCCAGCTGGGGTCTCCCAATTCATAAAATTGTCTCTCACTAACTAGTACGCATTGATTGTATTCATGACTTTATGACTCTGTTTTGTGTACCTGAAACAATGCGTATGGAACTGAAGCTATGAGTGACAAATGTTTGCCGGTTTCCTGTATTGGGTATCGTTGCTACGATTGTAATGGGAACAAAGCTGGATGCAGCTGGATAGAGTAGTTAAAAGCAAAAAGAGTGATTGGCCTTATTTCAGCTACTTGGCAGCTTGGTAGAAGACATTACTTTTACAAAACTAAATCGCGAGGCCTGTAATGTAAATTTTGTGGCATTTTGGCTGGTGATTGTTTTTTTTTATTAGCTATGAATTTGTTTTGCTGTGCTGAGCAATTGTTTGCACTGACTTAGCTGTATTAAATTGGTCTTATGTATAGAACTTTCTTTTGTGAGGTAACGGTTGCCAACCTTATAAAGTATAGGCGAAGTTCAGGCGACAGTCACTGCAAAAAATATGCTGTCGAACTATCTTTATCACTGATAAGTCAGTTGTGCTACCTAAAACAAAAAGAACACATAGTCTTCATGAAAAAAAGAAAGATTTTAAATTTTTTATTGAAAAGGGCAGATTGGTGCCAGGCCAGATTTTGCAGTAATTGAGGCCACCCAAACAAAATGGTGGTCAATGTTCGTTAACATAAGAAAGGCCTATAGACCTTTATCTCAGTGCACGAGTATTATTGTCAGGTTCCCTATGAACACCAATGATATTTCTTATGTTAATTCTTGTTTTATATATAGGGACCAGACCATTTTTTTCTCTCCCTCCAGCCTTGATTTCCTTGCTGTGTTTAGAATAGACTATTTCGCAAATACTTTGTATGCACAAATGAGCCGTGGAATGAGTTGCATGCTGGTCTAGTGACAAATTTGATTATTAACTAGACCAGCATACACCCTGTTCCTGCAGCTAACATGCGTGTTGCCAGTATTTGCGAAGTTATCCATGGGTGACAAGGTGACTGTGATTGCCATGTCAGTGCAAAAGTGTTGTATGTTGACTTTGTAATAGCGTTGAATCTCGCAAGATAGCAGCTCCATGCACAAATTTTGTATCTCTGGTCTGAAGGTTTTTTTTGTCTACATGTGGGATAGTTACAAAGAGGTGCATCATTTGTGCACTTTGCAACTTGCCTGTATTATGACATTTGTCTGCTGGAGCAAACCACTTCTCATTGGTACGTGTCTTCGGAGAGATTGTTGATGTGAATGATCAGCAACCTGTACGCCAATGTGGCTGCTGGTGCTGCATGCTCCAAAGAAAATGAGATGGTTTCAGGATCGCTTAGGGCCTGATGAACAGGGGGTAGTTATATTGCAAGGTGCTTTGCGGGGCGACTTGGCGTGAAAAAGTGCTCACACTATTATTATCATGATGTTATTTTGGAAAATACATCAGTTTGCACTGACACAGAGATATCATACTGTCACCATCTTTGTCAAGTTCTGTGATAATACATATGGAATCACAATTACTGATTTTTGTGGTCTTTTTCCACAACAGGGGCGGATTTCGTAGAGCTGCTAAGCACTTTAAAGGTTTTGCTGCTAACAAGAATCAGTTTAACCAGCAGGGCTCATAGAGCTGCTTAAGCACAAGAAGTAGCTCATCACTCACAAAAATGTGCGTACCAACATAAGGTTACCAGCTGAAATACCGTACAACACGTTACTTCTTTTGACTGGTTTCCTGCTTAGTTTTGCTCAGCAAATTTCTGCTAAAGTAGCTCTATGAAATTGGCCCCCAAAGTGTTGATTTTGACTTGGTAATCACTCAATAAAATTGGGGCCTACCACTAATAAAAGACATGCAAACACACACACACACCCCTTGGAGGAAATTAAATTGTGAATACTACATCAACCCTTGATATTCATAAAAGATTATTTATTAAGAGTTTAGTTTCAGTAATTTCATTCTGTTTAAATGTGATGAGTTAAATTATTGTAAAAACAAATATATATTCTTGAAAGCATGTAGACAATATTGGTGATTGTCAATTACCAGTATCTTCACTGTATTTGAGGAAAACATATACATGAAATAACAAACCTGTAAAAGTTGAAGCTCAATCGATCATCAGAGTCGCGAGAAAATAGGGGGAAAGAAACTAAATTGTTTCACTTTTTTCAAACATTGGGTTTTGGACTCACAAGATCAAAACTGTTTTGCTCATTTATCAATAACTTTAGCATTTCAAACAAAAGTATTTCAAGGGAAGTTTTCCACCATGACCATCTTTACACCATGTAATTTATGTGCAAATCTGTGAACATTTATATTTTCAATCGTACCAGTTGTGCACACCCTTTTAAGCCGCAAGGATTTCGGGGTATTTTTAATTACAAGTAGGTTGCATTATCAGTTTTACAAAAACTTAATCAATATATTGTGTATTGTGTCATTTCTCTTAACCAAGTGAGAGGTCTTTCTTTTTTGTTACCCGAGTGTGTATGCTATCATCTACTTAATGTTGTATATAAAAACAGTTCTCATCATATTTTGATGATCTAGCCCCTAGTGTTTTGTGTATATAATAGGTTTTATCTCAGACAAATTTGTTCTATATGTACATGTGTATCGTAGGGTTGTCACTTACACATTTTCTTTTATATAGAAACTTCAAGTTCGAATAAATAGCGAAGCTGGGATCTTCAGCCCCTGATACAGACCAATACATTTTGCCAATACATTCATTTATAGTGAGGTTGTGTAATATAGAGTGTGTTGTGACTGAGTGACTGAATGGACTCGAGCTCTAGTGTTTTTGATCAGGAGAGTGTGGGTTCGAATCCCCGTCTTGACACTTGTGTACTTAAAGGCACACATCGCGTTCCGATTGGGTTCTTTGGGCTATAAAAGCAGTTGTTATGAAACGAATATGGTTGGAAAGTTGTCTTAAAAGTGAACAATGATTTACACAATATCCCTCAAAATTGTGTGGTTTTCCTTTTACTTTGTGAACTCAAGGTCTGAAATTTTAAGACACTAACAAGTTGGAATCTACGGCCGCAGAATGAAAAGTTATGGATTTAAAAAAGCATTGTGAGAAATTATCCGATTTTAAAATGTTGCTGTGAAAATGTTCACTCTACATGTAAATACATCAAACTCTTTGGGGTGGGGGGTTAAATACATGATGCTAAAAAATACAAAACAAACAAATATATAGCAAAATCAGTTAGTTAATTTAAAATGTCTACTTTAGTTTATTTATGGGTCTCGCGATGTAGACCGTTCACCAATACATGTACATATATATTTATAAGTTAACATTTGTTGCAAATTAACAGTCTTGCATGTCCAAGGACCACAGCTGGGCCCAATGTCATGGCTCTGCTTACCACCGAATTCTGCGCTTGCTATCACCATTCTCCGCTTATAGTGCAAGCACCGAATTTCTGCGCTAGCTGTGTAAGCGAAGAATACCTAGTAACAAGGAGTACGAACGCACACAAGCAAAAATTCTCTGTTATACCGTTGAATAAGCTTGACGTAAGCAAAGAATTCCCTGCTTCCGTAAGCACTGATTCTTTGCTTACAGTAAGCAGAGCCATGAAATTAGGCCCCGTTCACTCACAGGTTTTTGGTGGTTGAATCCTTGTTTAAAAAAACAAACACCCTTAACAAACACCCTTTCAAATTATGTCTTCAAATGGTACTCCAGAGTGATCAAGCAAGCAAGCACCTGCCCTCCACCCCCCCCCCCCCACACACACACTCGACCCAGTAAACTGAGGACTTCTCTTTGTTATCCAACTTTTTGTAAAGCAATGTCTCCATTGGTTCTGTACACCAAAGATCCCTTTTGTTAAAGTCCTCGGTTTCAACGGATACGATGGTACCTTTGCATATATCAATATCGAGATTGCACTCATTTCTACGGCGAGTCAAGTGTATTAAAGACTGGCCATTCAGATGAAGCCCAAGTAAGGGAGCTCAGCATGGAATTCTTCAGCACCACTGTCTAAAACTTGAAACAATTGTGCAAAAGTATTCTCTTGAAATTCAAACTTAAATAAAACACCCACAAAAAAACAATGGCTCCTCCCCCTTATTGACATGTCCATTGCATAGTGAGGAATGCGTATGTTGGTGTTTAACTGGGCCCAACTTATAAAGCTGCTTAAACAGAAATGCTGCCCAAAAATTGTCGGCTTAGCAAAAATTAGCAGGTAACCAGTTACAAATGGTTCATATGACACAGTGTTTTGGCTGGTGACCTTTTAGTAGTAAGCGCTTTATGGTGGATTCCTTTGAATCATATGACTGAAACTCATGTACTGGTCAACTAAGCTACCCAAATTGAGATGAGGTGGTAATCTATGTTCTTCAATGGAGTGTTTTATCAACTGTCGGATTACATTTTGGGCACTAAGGTCACCACATCAATCTCTTTCTTTATGATGAACACCAGGTACATAAAGTTACCATTTAAACTACTTGAATTACCCACCGATATGAATATAGCATCTTATACATATACAACACACAGATCCTTGTCACTTGTCATCCATTATGGATAAATATTAGATGCTTCGCACCGTCGTTTTCAAACTAATTGTTCTCGGCCCATTTGTCCGACTTGGGCAAGGTCATGTCAAGGCGGACCGGACAAGGCTGATATATCTACATGGAGTCATCCTCGTCGTTAAGAAGGGGTTTTCAAGAATTTTCAAAATGTGGGCTGGACAAAGTTTTTGTGTCTATTATTTTTTTATTGTGAACAAATTTTAAATGACAAGGATCTATGTGTGAGTTATATAAAACACACATTGAATGCATTTCATTCCTGCATTGTCGCAAAGTACTATCACTTGGTGAAATCTGGCTTTTCCATTGGAATAGTCAAGATTTCACCTCGTGATTATCTTCTGCAACAATTCACTCGTATGCATCCAATAATAATATACAATTAAGCAATGATTCATTAATAACATGTAAACTTCCAAGAAAGACGCGTATTTTGTGTGAAATGTAATAAAGGCTTTCCCAAAAATATCTGACGTCTCAAGTGTTAAAATATACAATATTTTATACAATTTCTACATTCATGGTTCCAGTAGAGTCTTTTATGGTTTCAACTAACTTATCTTTCACAGCACTGCATTGTTATTGTATACTTGGCCTAAAGCCAAAATATGGCAAGTTTGGGAAGTCAAAACTTTGCCGTGTGACTGATTCACATATTATGAAATAATGATAATAATTTTCGAGGCTAATCATCTTTACTGGCAGCTGAGAAGCTGAATTGCGAAGGACGCGGCTTCAAAGTGTTTAAGTGCAAGGGCACCTTTGGCAGCCAGCCACATTGACCCATAATATGACCACAGAGTACAGCCAGGGACCAAAGTGTTTGATTTTTCCACAGGGAGGGAAGCCAGAGGCACTGGAGAAAAAACAACAACTTGGCACTGGAGAGAACCATCGCATAACCCTACTAACATTTAGCCTCAGCCGGAATCAAACCAGTGCCAGTGGTAAGAGGTGAGCGCTTTCCACACTAGCCACCCATGCCATCCTCAAACGTGCTCAGATTTTGTGAATACATTGCTGAAGTCTCTTCTTTCTTGTTTTACTCACCGAGTTCAAAGAAGACTCATATACCAGGCAAATCATCTTCATTTTCATCTTCAAAACAGAAAACTTAAGAAGTTTAAACTTATACAAAATAAGAAAAAGTTTTGCAAAATGTGTTTTTGCCAACCCCCCTAAAACTACTGCAGCCCTACCAAACTGGTGAAGAGCTTATTACATTAATTGAACATTTAGTTTGACATACCATTAATAAGTTTGACATACCATTAAACCAAATAACTCAGTTCCTCCCGATTAAAAGTCATATTGGTGATAGATCTATAAATTCTGGAATCTTGTCTTTTGGGCTGTTGGGAGGTTTGTTTGTTTGTTTGTTTGTTTGTTTTGAGGGGTTGTTTGTTTTCAGGGTGTTTGTTACTTTGTTTGTTGTTTTGTTTGATGGAACAATTGCTTATTTGTTGGCTGTTGCTGTGTTGTTGTTGATTGTTTGTTGGAGTGTTGGGGTGTTTGTTTGTTTGTTTGTGGGTTTGGGGGTTTTTTTTAGGGGTGGGGGTTGATTCATAGTTCAACAGTCTTTGCTGATCATTGTGCCTATCTTTGGTATTGGGACTGAAAATTGAGTCCTACAGGCCCCTGTAAAATTTGAATGGGAACTTTATATTCCCTGGTTGAAGTGCCCATTGAGCAAGGGAAAATCCAGTTGCTCTTTCAAAAGCACAGATGAAGTAAATGCATTTTAATAACCATAAATTCACCGGATTCAAACATGATCTTGAAGAAGAACAGCATCCTCAATGCTATAAAGCAACATCTGTGCAGGACATCGGTGAAGGCCATCCAAGGAGAATGGATCAAGGGTCCTTAAATTGCACTTATTATTGTCTCTAGCCTTTATCGGTCTTCCTAGATTGTAGAGCAACACCGACTAGTACAGCGCCAATGGTGAAGGCCTGAGCTGCAACTCGAAACCGCATCATCAATTGTGACCTCTGTGTTTGACCCTTGCGGAAGCTGTACAGTCCCATGGTGAGTGCGCATGTTGTAGCAAATACACCTGAAAGAGAAAAAAACAACAACAACCACAACAAAATTAGCATTAACTTTTCAGGTGTTTGTCACCAGGTAGGGAATGGGTGTGAGGGTGGGGTAGGGGTGTCAGATTGGGGTAGAGTACATGTAGGTTGGGTGTGACTGTGAGGGTAGTGTTGGGCGAGGGGTAGGGGATGCGTGTAGAGTTGGGAAAGGTGTTACATGTAAGAGATCTAAATTAGTGTGCGAGGGTTGGAGTGACTTCAATAAGGCCATAAGGATTTTCATGTGCGCATTTAAGTCACAACCAATCGTGTTTAAGCTTCATACGCCCTCATGCATTTATGCCTCCTACCATAATTGTTTTTCTTCACCTGTCCTAAGATTAAGAATAAGATTAAGAAGGGGCTTTGTGTTTTGGCTTATTTTCTTTATATTGTTAATTGTTTTTTGACAACTACCAATTTAATGCTTTTGGTTGGTCGTGTAGTTTAAATGACCCAAATCCCCAAATTTCATATGTCCAAACCACAACACATATCCTGATATGAGACAAGATCGTTCCAATTCTTCAACTATCTTTCAAAAGTTTGTTGACCCCTATTATTCAATGTGCACAAATAGATCACCTACCGATAGGCACGAACGGATTCTCCATGGCTTTCTTCTTGAATTTCTCCTTGAAACCGACGGGATTTATCGGCTCCCAGTCTGCAAGCTCTATCGGCATTTCTCCAATGTTGGATACAGACGACGAACTTGGATAATGGTGAAAATTGTCATCGTGAATCTTTTTACCAGACGGTTTCATAACTTCTTCTGCGGAGGCAGCCATCTTGATTGTTGTGCCTCACGAAGAGGTCAAAGTTCAAGAATAAAAGTAGTCAGGAACCAGACGATTGGTGTTTTGTATCAAACGAGTCTGGGTACTTCACTTACAATTCAGATCGAAAGTCGCACGTGTGTTGACGTGGGATTGATTATTTAAAAGTTTGTCCTGCATTTTAGCGAATAATCTCAGAAAAATGCCGAAAGGAAAGAAATATAGATACAGCGTTAACAGGCGTCGAATGTGGAAAAAGGCAAAGAAGATGCCAACAATTACATGGTAAATATGTTATACCTTGGCCTGGGCTTGGGAATAATTGGTTTTGCCATGGTTTGGTTTTGGGTGAATGGGACTGGGACTGGGAGTGGGAGTACTCACAATCAGAGTGACAGTCACGATGTTCCGTCCCAACTTGACAATTGTCCCAACTATAGTTGGGACTGGTCCCAACTTGAGTGTTAAAGTTGGGACGTCCCAAAAAATTGGGATCGCCCATAGAGTTCAACAGGACACCCTGATCGATCATGTGTGGATAGAAGATAGACACTACTGCAAGCTGATGCGAACGGCGTTAATTAACAAGATTCTTTTTTCAAACCCGGGTCTCGGCTCTGTACAGACTCATGTCAAAACTGATGATGGAGCTAGAGCCGGTCGCGGGCCGTTGCCCAGGACGAAGTTTGGAATGATAGTATATCGCTCAGTCATAATGGACCGAAACCATGGAGCAATAAACTAACTCGGTGTAAATATGATTTTTATTATTGTGTTTTTAGAGGGTTCTGACAGCGGCCTCATGCTCATCCTGCCGGGTGACACTTCAGTCCAAAGTAGGCCTCCGATTTAGTTTCCCTGGGCCTTCTCTCGGAAAGCAAAATGCTGATTAATCTAAAATATTCTCGGAAAGTGGTCTTAAGAACTTCACAGTATGATACTTACAATACATGTTTTTAGTTTATTCATGGCCTTGTGGGTGCTTTGCGTTTACTGCGATCCCAAAATAGTTGGGACGCCCCAACTTTAACACTCAAGTTGGGACCAGTCCCAACTATAGTTGGGACAATTGTCAAGTTGGGACGGGGACGGAACAACAACACACTCTACTCAGAGAGTGAGAATCAGACACTGACTCTAGTTTGACTCAGTCTGAGTCTGAGACAGTGATACTGAGTGTGTGAGTGATAATGATCTGCTGATGATACATACATGTGATACT
The DNA here is from genome assembly GCA_023634235.1 of Pisaster brevispinus. Taxonomy (NCBI): domain Eukaryota; kingdom Metazoa; phylum Echinodermata; class Asteroidea; order Forcipulatida; family Asteriidae; genus Pisaster; species Pisaster brevispinus. The sequence continues at coordinate 4,251,403 of JAMKCF010000012.1, forward strand.
GCCTAACTGACAGACTGAGTGATGATCGTGATAGATCATGGAAGAAAGAAATAGATAAATTTACAATGTTCAGAGAGAGCCGGCCATCCATTCCTTTCTCTGTAAGTGTAATTACCATTACTAAATAAATAGTTTAGTGCCATGATATTTGGGCTGTATTTAAATGAATAAAAATGTTATAAGAAGTAATGTCTAATGAGACTAAGACAGAGTAGAGTGAACTATGGTAGTCTCTACCACTCAAAGTCGAACATAACCAGCACAACAAACAATGGTTGGTAGCCCTCATCCTCGAACTATAGACATAGCCATAAATTGTACTTGGCAAATGCTGTATCTGACTAGCATGACTAGTTCAAGTTGCAATATTCGTAACCCACCATCTTCCCGTCAGGAGGATGGAAGGTTAGGATTATCGCATCGAACTAGTAATCTGACCAACTTTTTCTGAAAGTGTTTTTCTTAAAGTTAAGCATTTGGTAATGTTATTTTAGGCATTGTATATTTTGCCGCTTTGCTTACCGTCTTTCTTTTGTTTTAGTAAATGATAATGTAGCGCTAGCACTAAACATGTGACTGTTTTTGGGGCACTTTTAAAACATTTTACGGTCAATGTTACTTTGGTTTGCTGTGACGCTGTGACCTTGTGGTTCGCTGTGTCACTGTGACTTTGTATTCGTGAGATGGGAATCAGACCATTTACAATCCTGAAAGAAAGCCAAAACTATTTTATGAATATTTTATAAACCATTATTTTATACTTAACAAGAATTAGAAATATTTAAAGAATGTGTACAGAATTCAATAAACAGACACCTTAACATTTTTACAAGGTGTCAAAATCGTGAAAATTAAGACTTAAAGTAATCTCCCACATGCAACGATGCTGGAAGTCATGCTCTACTACAGTGACCGCCATCACCATGAATTTCTAAGTCGACTTTGAATAATTTATGAAATCTTTCTTCACAATTAACCATCACCAATGTTTTGATGTCTTATCTTTTCAGTAAACCAATAAAGGAAGCATGGGATCCAAGAAAGAGTATGGAGAAAAACCTCGCTGATTTTGGTCTGTCTGCCAACCCTAACAAGACAATACCAATACCCAAAGCTAGGGTGAGATTATGGTTGGATAGTTCCCAAAACATAATAATAATAATAGTGGCTTCTTATATAGCGCTCGTATCCGTCACTCAGGGACGCTCAAGGCGTTTCAAAGTTCAGTATTTATCTTGTAAGGTATACAGAGCTAGGCTATTGAAGTATGAGACCTGGGGCCGATTTCACAAAGCACTAAGATTCATCTTAAGATGAGTTGTCAGTATCACCATAGTGATTTGAATCGTGACATCACACTTTGCTTAGCAATTAGGAGTGATTTGGAGTGTAATGGCTTACAAATTGCTATGGCACAATATTATGCAACCAATCAAACCAGGAACACAGGGGTGAACCCCTTCTCTTTACGATAAGTGCACTGGGTGTGACATCAAGTGGAAAATATGATTGACCCCTCAACTTTTTGACCATCATCAATAAGTTTGAATGAATCTATGCCATTGCTGGCCTGCAGTGATATGTAGCGAATGCATCTATGTACACAGTTGACTTAGTACCACCAATACATATATTCAGCCTTGTGATTGGTTTGGAGCTGTCACATGATGCGTCTTGTAATGGCTGAGTGGTCAAGCACGCTGGAATCAAGTTCTGGTGTTTCTTATCAGCAGTGTGGGCTCCAGTTCCGATCTTGACACTAATGTCCTTCATCCTTCAGCAAGAACACGTAACCATTAACTGCGTCATCCTTTGGACAGGATGAGACGTAAAGCCCTAGGTCTTGTGTGTTTTGTAGTGCACTTAAAAGAACCCAGTTACACTTATCGCTAAGAGAAGGGACTTACCCCAGTAAGTGTGGATTTACCCCAGTAATTGTGGCAGTGGCTGCTGAGTGCACCGCAGCACCTTGTAAACCCTCATAAGGTGCTGCATGAGTTGGTCTCAATTCAAAACGTCAAAGCTCGTCTTTCAATTGATAATAAGCACTTTGAGAGCGAGGGGATTGCCTCAAATGCCTCCATGAAGTATCAGGGCCCAATGTCATGGCTCTGCTTACTATAAGCAAAGAATCGGCGCTTACGGAAGCAGGGAATTCTGCGCTTACATCAAGCGTATTTCACGGGTTAGCAGGGAATTTTTGCTTGTGCGCGTGCGTACTCCACGTTACTACGCATTTACTAGGCAATTCGGTGTTTGCAAAGTATATAGCGAAGAATGGTGACCGTAAGCACAGAATTCGGCGGTAAGCAGAGCCATGAAATTGGGCCATGGTCTGTCGTAATTTTTGCAATAGGCCTACGATCCATTCATTTTGTTGGTAATGAAGTTATGATGTAGATCAATTTAATCCATGATTGTCTCTACTGTGGTATTTGTAGGATGCATTAATGAAGCACAAGGCACTAAATATATCCAAGATGGACACCATTGCACCAAAAGACCCAACAAAGATCTTTGTTTTACATGGTAAGTTTGTCTGCAGAATTCAAATAATGTAAATAATAGCCTGCCAGTCTTGCCTGTATTCAAACATATGGACTCGTTAAAATGCGTGAGTTTGTTTCCTTCACACGTTAAAGCAAAGTACATGGGACCAATGTGGTCCCAAAACGATATGCAGGAGACTTGGAACAGTCTGTTATTGCGAATCTTGCGATCTGTGTGAAGCTTCCTTCTTTCCAATGATCAGCTTTAAGGTGTTGAACTTTCACAGCTAATGTATTGAAATACAAAGCCTATAAAAGTATCCACACTTCATCAAAGTAAAAGAGTACAGAACAAATTATTAAAATTATTTATTACTAATTTGGGTTGGAATTTAAAAATCCACCCAGTCAGTTTCCCTTGTGGTTTATTACTTGATATTTAAAAATTATTTATTTGAGCATATTTTCTTCCAAGATAAGACTGCAAATCAAATTGTAATAAAACAAATTTAAGTCGGAGTTATATGTAACTAGTTCAAGTCATAAGGGTTCTCCTCCCAGTAGCTCTTACAGGCGTGTGGTATAACTCAAGAAAATGTCATTTTTAAAGAATCTCTTTGTTACATTGCCGGGACTATAATTATACATGAAAATAACTTTGTTGTCTTTCTTTGTAGCCCTTGAGGAAATGGCCAACGTACCACCTGGTAGAAGTATAAGAATATCCCAACCCCTCGTCAACTACTGTATTCACATGATAGAGAAATATGGTGAAGATTACAAGGTATTTGTTAACCAATTTAAATTTTTCTTTTACGGCAACCTAGTTCTTGTTAAATGTAGGGTTTTAGGTTTGTTTTTGTCAATATAATGCTGGTATACATGTATATGCAAAATTATCAAGAAAGATACAATAATAGTCATCTGTGAGATTTTCCAGCAGAACATAGTGTCTACTTGTTGAGAAAACAGAAGAGAAAAAAACCTCACAGTATTTTCATCAAGAGTATTTCCATCCATGTTTATAGCGAGGTGACAGCTGGTACCAACCACATTTCAGGCCACAGTATTCATGAATGGACACCAGGGAAGTTTCAATTTTCAGTTAACCCCCCCAGAATTTTTGAGAAACGATTAATGCATGAATCATTTCGCAGATTCAAATGTTTTGGGGTGAAAAAAAATGTTCAAACCATGTCACTTTAAATAATCAGTACTCCGCCATTTATTTATTTTTTTTTCTAAAAAAATCCAAGTTCCTCATCTACACCTAGCCAAATAGCATGGAAAAAGTCCTGTTCCCATCCTGGGTTATTTTCACACAAAAACAAATCCATCAATGACCAGCTCTCCCGGAATTCCCATAGGAATTGTACAGCAATTATTTATCATTGGGGCTAATGGCCACTGCTAGGTGAATTGAACCATATGGTTTTC